>JAWDJD010000004.1:131406666-132820833 GCA_035047305.1 Bradypodion pumilum
AGAAGAAGATTTGAATAAAATGCTTAAATCAACAATGGTACTAACCCCAAAGTTAATAATACTGGGTGAAATTGATGATCTAGAGATGGAGGATAATAAAAAGGAGTTAGTGTTGTCATTGGTAATGGTAGCAAGACAGTTAATAGCCAAGGAATGGAAAGGTGGAGGTAACATCAATAAGGTCAGATGGTACGCGGATGCTTGGCAATTGGCTCTTAACAAAAAACTATACAAATGCACCAGAGAAAAGGACTAATTCCAAAAATCTCATTTTGGGAAATATGGAATTTTTTTGTTGACTACGCATTATCTTAAGGAAATGGCATTAGTCCAGGCCCTGATACGATCCTTTTTTTGGAAAGAGTAGTGAAAATATCTGGTTTCGTGGTCCCCGTTGACATCTCCATATGGTACATGGGTGTTATCTGTTACCACCATACTTTATGGTGGAAAAGGGATTTAGTTATTATTAGCAATTTTATTAGTTATTTTTGTGTTTTGTATGTTTCAATTGTCATTTTTATCTTTTGGATATTTTATTAAAAATATTTAGTTGTATAATTATTATGTTTATAATGACTGTGGGTGAAGTTTTGTTTTGTTTTGTCTGATTTCTTAATAAAAATATTTAAAAATTTAATTTTTTTAAAAAAAAAGAAGGAAGGTCTGGTAGATAATTTTATACCTAGAAAAACATGGAAGGATTGATCAAGTTAGTTTCAATTTTATTTCACATTATTATTATTATTTAATACTGATTGATAACTGTGTTTGACTATAGATAATAGATCTGATTGTACATGAAGAAACAACATGCATTTGCTTAATATTCAGTTTTTAAAAAAACTTGTTTTAGACTACTCATGTATGTTCTCAGAAACTTTAGTGGATTCAGGCCTATTCCCTCTTCCCAGTTGTAATAGGAAAATGTGGTATTTCTGAGGTTGTTTTGGTTGGCAAAGGAATTGGTGTAGTAGTGTGGTGAGAATTCATTCAACATTTGTTTCTTGCACACCATTTTCATATGTGAGCTTCTGCCACATGGTTGGTGGGCTGACTCTGACAGAGCTCATCTCTTTGAAAACACTCTAGGGATCCTTTCTAAGTCTTATCCAGAGACTACCTGCTAAGACCACACTAATGCTGCTTTCACACCAAGTACGGTCCTGATCTTGTGTGAGTATATTTCTACGAGGAATAGGATTAATAATTAATGCTTGTTCCTCTGTGTAAAATTGGATAATCTCTGACAGATGGTGGTTTTTAACAAGAACGCTACAGCAATTCAGATCAGACTAAGCATGTTTTATCTCTGTGTCAGACCCACACATGCACACACACACACACACACACACA
The DNA here is from genome assembly GCA_035047305.1 of Bradypodion pumilum. Classification (NCBI taxonomy): domain Eukaryota; kingdom Metazoa; phylum Chordata; class Lepidosauria; order Squamata; family Chamaeleonidae; genus Bradypodion; species Bradypodion pumilum. Next base: position 131,408,023 of record JAWDJD010000004.1, read on the forward strand.
CACACACACACACACACACACACACACACACACACACACACACACACACACACACACAGAGAGAGAGAGATTTAAAAAGACAGTTATGTAGCTGAGATGTAAATTCTTTAGGGGTATTTGTTATTCTGCAAAAATCATGGGTTGTTCAGGATTTCAGGGACCAGCCCATCAACATTTATCTATATCAATGTATGTTTACATTTATAAATATAAAGACAAAGATATCTGTCTAGGTCTGTGTACGTACAAATGTACACACATGTTCATGCAGGTCCATATTAAAAATATGAATTTGATATTTGGACTGGGATTGCAAAGTAGATAATAGAGAGAAGTTTGATTTTTAAAAAGATTCAGGGACTGAATTTAATGATAGAATTCATTTGCCCTAATTAGACACCAGCCTAAGCAGTTGTAGCTGAGAATCTGGGAACTGTATTCATAATCAGGATTCTGCAGAGTTCTGTTTTGAAAATCCAAAGCTATAATTGTACATGAAGTTGTTCGTATAAAATTGCATGAATTGTATGAACATGCAAAATTTGATTTACTGTGCCTAGTTTAATTTATGTCTGCTAGAGATGGTGATGTCTAGTGTGGTGTAGTGGATATAGACTGATGTGCTAGGAATCAGGAGGCTTGGGAAACTCACTAGGAGTATGGGACTGATATAACCATTCCTTAAATTACTCACTTGCCTTGAAAGCCTTATTAGGACCACTACAAATCATTTCTGACAACCACACATAACAACAAGAGATGGTGATAGGGAAGAACCAATGCAAAACTCTGGAGTCCCAGCTGAATCAATGGAAAGCAGTCATCTGAGATTTTTCAAGATGTATTTTCATAACTGCAATGGCTAGCCATTTGCTTCATTTTGAACACAAGCTGATATTCTGGAAGCCAAATTGAATACCACATATTACATTCTGTCCTTATTTGGGCTCTGTGCAGCAGACAATTATATTAAGTGAGGAATTATCAGATGCTCAGTCCAAAAATAAGGAAGGCCTGTCCCATTTCACCATGCTTTTAATGACACTTTAATTCCCATCCACAAGATATATCAGTATAATTATTAGTCTGTGGCTGAAAAAGAGGAAAGTTAAATCTCCTGTCAAGTAGTTGTTATCATTATCTTGGCTTTTCTGTTCTTCATTAATCATTCCTTACGCATTTAAAATAATCTGAGGTAACCACTTTGTAGTTTTTATTCCCATGGACATTTTTGAATATTTTGGTTTTACTTTATTTTTGAATTAAAAAAAAATCATATTTCAAGATTTGGAATTGCTTTTAGAGAATGGTAGAGGAATGGCAGTTGGAGAGTGTAATCTAATGTGAAAATGGAGGAAGAAGGAGCGTATCTGTTGTGCTGTGCTAAAAGCTTGTAAATGAAATCCTGCCTCTTAACATCTATAACCTGTGTAGTTTCTAAACATAATGTAGAAAATGACCTAAACTTTTCCAGGCTTTTTTCCTCACTGGGAAAATTCATGATGATTTAAAGCTTTCAGTGCTGAAATGTTAAATCACATTCATGGTGCCAATAAGGAGGTTATTTCCCATGCTACTGCTTCACCTCCCATAGAGTGGGATGATACCAGCATGGGAAGCAATCTGCCTTTTGCCTCTTCCCATATGAGGCTAATGGTCTGACTACCAAAGCACCACAAGGCGATGGCTGCTTAAGAATTTTCTTCAGTCTTCATTTTGAAAGAAATTGACCTGATCCCTACCTCGTACACTGAGTGCAGATTAGAATGAAGATATCCTTCCAGTGTTTCCCATCCTTTGGTTCTTGGACTTCAATTCCCCAAAGCACTGATCAGCCAATGTAATGACTTAGGCTTCTGAGAATTAAAGTCCAAGAACCAAAGGTTGGGGAAAACACTGCTTTAGACATTACATTTTTTCTGAACTTCATCATGTTACAGATGCCTCCAAAACCATAGGAAATGGGTATTAAAATACACATTTTAAGACAATATGCATTTAATGATTTTTTTTTTAGAGAGAAAGGGCCATGGTGACTTAGTGGTTAAGACCCTGAGCTTGACAACAGGAAAGTTAACAGGTCAGCAGTTCAAGACCTGAGTGCTTTGTGACGGAAATAAGTACCTGTTTTCTGTCCCAGCTCCTGCCAACCTAGCAGTTCGAAAGCAAGAAATTGTAAGCATTCCATGAGATTTTTACCTTTACCTTTACCACCACCACCACTACCACCAACATCACCACCACCACTGACAACGGCAGTGGCAGCAGCAACAACAGCAACATGGGTCTAAAAAAAAAAGAACTGCATAGGATATTTTTGGTAAATTTTCTGTTTTCTAGTGTGCTGAATCAAAAAATGACCTTGATTTTCCCCCCATCACGTACATCCCCCCCCCAAAAAAATGAGGGTTTTGCATTAAAAGAGCATAAGAGTGATGAGAAAATGACTATTTTATTTTATTTAATTAATTTATATGCCGCCCAATCAGGAGAACCCAACTCAGGGCGGCGATGAACACGATGATTACAATGAACTAAACATATTATTTCTTATAATTAAACAAACAATTTCTTCATAAAATATACTTAACATTCCACGTTCACTCTTTTTGTCTGTTAAACCTTTTCTTCTTCTCTTTTATGCTCCTCCGAACACGCTTTCACTTTCCATTTTCTGTTTCCCATTTGAGCATCCAACAGTAGTCAGCTAGCATATTGACATTCCATCTTGCTTGGTAGCGTCTCTCGATATCACAGACATCCTGGCGAAATCTTTCACCCTGCTCTTCACTGTAGGCTCCCAGGTTTTCAGGAAAATAGTCGACATGGGAATGTAAGAAATGAACTTTTAAGCTCATCTTGCATCCTTGAACTTTATACGCATTCAACATGCGTTGTACAATGGTTTTGTAGTGGTGGTCTTTAGTATTCCCTAAAAACTTGTGAACGACATCTTTGAAAGAGTCCCATGCTTCCTTTTCTTTTTCTCCCATTGTTTCTAAAAAGAGGGGATCGGATAACAGTTTTCGTATGTCGTGGCCAGTAAAAACTCCCTCTTTCAATTTGTCTTCAGACAGTTTTGGAAACTTGGAACACAGATTTCTGAAACATTCCCCATCTTTTGGCAGTGATTAAACAAACTGCTTCATAAGCCCTAATTCAATATGAAGTGGTGGCAATAAAACCTTTTCTGTTGGAACCAAGGTCGTATTAATGAAAAAAATTTCATCAGGGATTATGGCGTCTCAAAGTGGCCAGTCAGTTTTTGTCAAATGGAGGCCTCTGGCTCGACTGTCCCACAAACATAGGAAGCAGGGATAACCTAACAACATGGTTAGTATTTTAAAGTATCCACAAACAATCCAGCCATGTTCTTGATATTTGATTTTGTCAAGAATCACAGTTTTCATCCAAATGCACCGAGTGTCCTATAGGAAGTGATGCAAATGTATTTCCATTATGTTTTAGATGAATCAATGAATAGGTGCCACTCAGATAAATCATATTCTATTTCAAAGCACTTCATTAGCCCTTGAACATCACTACAATAAATGAGATTTCCATATTTGGAGAAAAGCTGAAAGAATTCTTTCTCTGGGTGCCTGTACCATGAAAATGATGTTCCAGGTGACAGCAGGTTTTTATTTGTTAGTCTTGACCCCAGCGATTCGGCTGAATCTTTGGAAAGGCCTAAATCTCTAACTAAGGTCATTGAGCTCGCTCTGAGAAAAAAGTTGAGGTACCTCATCAACAGAAAAATCTGAGCTAGACTCATCCTGGGAAGGCAATGTGTCTCTGTCCTCTGAATCCCTCAGGATATTATCCAAACTGGACGAATAGCTGAATCAAGGTTTGTGTAAGATATCTTCTTTTTATTTTTTGTATTAAAAAATAATACACACATCTACCAAAACACACATCTACCATAATACACACATCTATCTTTTACATCTACCAAACAGAAATAGCAGTCGGTCGTGTGGTTTTGCTGTTCACACCACATCATAGGAATGCCAAAATGGAATGAGGTTTTCTTACCTTTAAACCACAAACAAAGATCTTCGCACCTTCTACACACCTTATGCGGAGCCCATGCTTTGTCTTGATCCCCAAGTTTAAACTTGAAGTAAGCAAAATGCACATTCTTCACAAAATCACTTATGTTTCTTTGTTCACTTTTAATCGTGTATTCACCACAAATAAAACAAAAGTTGTCCGGAGAAATAACACAACCTCTTGGAGCCATAATACAGAACTAAAAATGAGCACAGTCATGTTTAAATGCAGGATGAAAACTGAGTGTGGCTCATACAGCAACCAAGATCCTGAACTTATTTATCATGTTGAAATATGATCAAATCTGATAGTAGGCGTGTTTATACTCATTTATATTACCCTAGAGAACATGTTGAAACATGCTCAACCCAGCCGGTCAGATTCCTGGATATGTTCACCTTTCGCTACAAACAAAATTAACCTGTTGTGACATGATCATCTCAGCTCCCTCACACCACTAAACCTCCACTATGCCCCTCCTTCATCTTATTTTCTCTTTGCATTATTCTTGATTCTAGCTCTAATAACTATTAAATGAAAGTAAGAAATAATTTTTGGATAAGGTTTTTAGAATCAAGACTAGGATATCAGATTTTGGGTTAAAGGCAAAGTTAACGCTAAACTAAAAACATGAGTTTTGCAGGAAAACTTGACGAGATGGAATTTTTTTAGTATTTTTCTTGGTTTCACTAAGTAAAAATCTATAAGAAACAGTAAAAAAAAATTCCTATGCAGTGTTTTGGTTGCAGACCTGTGTAAAATAATACAGTTTATTGCTGCAATGGAGAAAAATAGACTTCCAAATTAACAAAGGCAATGAATCAGTAAAAAAAATATCTCCATCTCTTTTTTGCTGGTGGAAAATATTTTTGGAAATATTTTGAGGAGGTTCTTGCTTCCAAGAGGATACATTTCAGTCTTCATTCTTATTTGAAGCCATGGGCAGTCTGAACACATTTCTAATGCACGTTGCCCTTGTACTGTCTCCTACTGTTTGGATGAGTAAGTCCAGCTTTTATTTCTCCCCCACCCTTCCAACATTTAAGTGTAGTATGCATGATTTGCACAAGATTCTCTCTTAGAAGTTTAAGGACAGATAGGACAGGACAGTTAGCAAGAGAGAACATTTTAATCTTAATTTCAGAAATCAATAAGGAAATTGCTATGATAAATGCATTGAAACTTATATATCGTCTGTGAACAATATTTATGGAAGCCAATACACTAAATAGCATTTGTTCTTATTGTGTCCAGACATTTGCCTGAAGATTTAAAGGGCAAAGTGGGCACCCATCATTGCTGTCAGTTTTTGTTGGCCTCTGTAGAAAGGTCATCTATCTCATTCTTGTTTCTTTAGCAGAGATGTATTAAAAATGCTTGTGAATTTCTGATGTGCATATGTAGGCTTTCTCATTCTATATAAAGAAATGTGCTAGATATATATATATATAAAAGGCAGATGCAGCGTTAGGATACTGTTGATGGATAGGTGTCAATGTTTAAATGAAGGCTTTGAATCACAAATGTATGTGAAAGTAGTTATTTTCTTCCATTTGTAAAATACCACTCTAAGCATCCCTTTAAAATGAATAATGTACCACACATCTTACCAAAACAATGTCTAAAAGTGCTTCATATCATACTAAATAGAAATAGATATGTCTGCTGCATATAGTATCTAACTTGTACCCTTGAAAATGTCCATTTTGACCTTTTCCTCTGTTAAAAGTGCTTTTTAATGCTATCAATCTGTTCAACAAGGGAAAAATAGATATATTATTGAAACTGTGAGTTCTGACAAATGTGTTTTCTCTCTAAGATTAGTTGAAAAGACTGTCTTCCTTGAAATATAAATGCTATAAAAACCTAAAACCTTGTAAAATTTTGATTTTGTTTAAAAATGAAATAGAAGTACCCTTTATACATATAGGTGTGTGTGTGTGTGTGTGTGTGTGTGAGAGAGAGAGAGAGAGAGAGAGAGAGAGAGAGAGAGAATGTATGTGTATAGTTAATTTTGGTGAGCTAGCTGTTATATATATGTGCAGTTATATAATGGATCAAATATTATATATTGTTCTTGTTCTTTGTGTTCCATTCATTTATAATGTATTTATAGCGTGGTGAGCCTAAAGGGCCCAATCAATATCAGAGACTCACTGCAGAATATGAAACAAGATGTAATCATGCATATAATAAACAGTTGGCCAGATTGCAAAGGCTGTACAGGTAACACAATCGCTTCACACCAGGCCAAAGCTAGAAAATGGGAATCAAAGAGAGAGAGGGGGCGGGGGGAATCATCCAGCAGATGTCCATAGCATATCAGTAACAGCTCCTCTGCTGTCAGAGTTATACCCCACCATGGTGGTACAGAATCCTCAAGGTAATTAGTAATAAAGCAATGGAACAATATAGTCTGGAATAAAGAAATGCACATTTCATAGCTGCACAAAACAGAAGCAGCAGTTATTGTTCAGAGAGCACAAACATCACAATCCCTTTGCAGCTTAATAAACTCACAACACACCAAAAGCCTCCCTGAACTAATAGGATTTTTATCCACCTTCTGAGGAGAAGATACATCCCTGTGGTCAGGCCTTTTTGATCAGGTGTGGACTTCCATATCAAGGAGCACAGCGTGCCTTATCATTTGTGTGTTAGAATCAGATGCTAGAGGACAAGTAGGAGTTGCAGCAAATGCTTAGCATAAAGCAAAGCAATCACACTTATATACCACCCCATGGCTCTTAGTGCACTCTCTGGGCGGTTCACAAGTTAATTAGCATTTTCCCCACAACATACTGGGTACTAATTTTACCGATCTTGGAAGGATGGAAGGCTGAGACAACCTTGAGCCCTGGCCAGGATCGAACCTACAAACCTTTGGTTGCAATACAGCTGTTTAACCACTGTGCCACCAAGGCACATAAAGAGGAAGCGAGCAACAGTAAAATTTTATATCCCTCACATCTGCTTTAGGTCAGACAGGCTGCAAAGAAAGGTTCTGGAGATTACTGGAGACTGCAAATGCACCTGTTGAAGACACATTTAGTCTCAACTTGGGCAATTTCCAATGTGAAGACGAGCAGTAAAATTCTTAATACTTATCAGGCTCTTCTTCAAGTGCTGTATCCGATTCCGAATATTGGCTATCATTATGACAATCAGCAATGAAGTTTGTCCTGGAAATATAATGTAGTGGCCTTCCATTTGCCTTCCACATCGCAGCGTGGCACCCATACTGGGACATCTCAACAAGAAATTACCAAGTCCTGTCAGAGACCATTAATGGGTGGTACTACACAAGCCTTGCTTTTGGTATCAAAATGAGGCACATTTCCCTTGAAAGAGCAAGACAGAGAGGATGAGCTATGAATATGATGTAGTGGTAAACAACTTTAGGGAATTCTGAAATAATTTTATAATTAAAAAGCAAGCATTGGAGCAGCTTGCTGGACACGTCTAGGTCTTTCTCCTCTAGGTGTCCACAGCTCTCTGTTTGTCAGATGAGGCTCCAATAACAGAGGATTCCTTGATTTGTAGTGAAAACAAAAACAGATGACGCAGCCCTATAATTTATACTGAGCATTATTTATGGCATCATTTGAAGACCCATTTCCAGTTTCCAGTTGATTAAATAAGCAAGGAAGCAGATTTTGCAAAGTAACAGATCACATGCAAATTAGAAAGTGAACCTAGAATTTCATATCACAAAAGCCAAGCAAACATTCATAAATGGATATTTAACTGGTGCCTTACAGCACTGAGTCGAGTCCATACTTAGATTTGACTCCAAAGCACTGTGTGCAGTGTAGAAGTAGTAATCACAAGTTCAAATTCAGTGTGGCAAGACATTATTAACTACCAGGCCTTGAGGGCTGACATCTTGGGCAGCACAGCCACTGGTGAACGTTTCTGCAAGTTTTAGTCCGAGAACATCTGGGAACCAAAGGTTGAGAACTACAGTGGTACCTCGCTTAAAGAGCATAATGCGTTCCACGGGATTGCTCTTTAAGCGAGTTTTCTCTTTAAGCGAAACACCATTGTAAGTGACCAATTGTGACTTCTGGTGGGGGGAGGGGATTGCGAACTCCGATTTAGTTGCTAAGTGGGTTTTTGGTTGGTTTTAGTTGTTAAGCGAGGCAACCATCCAGAGAAAATTCTGCACTTTAAGTGAGTTAGTCTCTAAGTGCTCTTTATGCGAGGTTTTACCGTATTGCTATAGTACAGTGATGGCAAACCTTTTAGAGACTGAGTGCCCAAACAGAGGGGTGGGGTGAATTCTGTGCTGGTGGAGGGAGGAAGCGCTCCCATTGGGCTGCTGGCAGAGGAGCGGGGCAAACTCTGTGCTGGGGTGACAGCGCATGTGCAAACAGAGAAGGCTGGCACATGTGCAATAGGTTTGCCATCACTACTATAGTGAATTTAATTTTCCTGCCAGTCTTTGAGGTTCCCCAGTAGATAACATTAAGAAAGGTACTGGCATATAGATGGCCCATCTTATATGCCAGTACCTTTCTTAATGGATCACTGTCCTACGTAACTCCAAAAATCTATTAAAGCTGCAACATATAAAGTTGAATCCATTTCCCCATTTCATCCCCATTTGTATTTGTTATTCAGTCATGTCCTCCTCCTGCTACTCCCATAACTACAAGGGGTGCAAATAATGGACATTGACATAGTGTATTTCATTTTTGTTATTCTAAATAAACCATAATTTCTCTTCCCTCTTATATTTTCTTTGATTCTATCAAATCATTATTTTTGCATCATTTCCTGTCTTCTGCAATATCAACAATGTATATTATCCATGCCTGGTTTGTAATGTACTGCTGTGAGGGATCATATACCTGAGACACTGTGCATTCATATTTATGCCATACTAATTGTGGAGATTTCCTGACTGTGTTCTTGCCAAACAAGAGTTGTTTTTTGGTTTCCTTTAAATATTTCTGACTCATGCATCACAGAGTGTGTTTGAAAGACTGTGTCGTCTTTTTCTGATGTAATAAATGAACTATCTTTTCAAATCAGTTCTTCATATGAGTTTAAAACTGCTGTGTCCTGTGACAAAATCTAGGACCATTTCTGTCCTCCCCTCCTCTGTATTATTCAAGCTTAGTGATTTTGAAATATTTAGAAATATAAGGGCAAGTATTTTTATACAGTATATGACTTGCTGCAGTCCTCATCTGTAATTGATCTCCAGCATTAATCAAAATATAATAAATGTGCATTAATTTACATAAATAAAACAATGACAATAAGCACTGGCTTTATTAGTTTCCATGAAAAGACAACCTTTCTGGATGATCCATCTGAAGGTTATCAGATATTGTCGATTTTCATCCCAGTTGACATACCAAATGTAAATATAACATTTATCTCAGCAGAAAGATAGAATTTTGTTGTCACCTTTTTGTGCTCTCTTGTTTCTCAACAAAGTGGAAAATCTCTGCCCAGCCATGATATTTGGCGTGCTCTTTCTTTTCAAATCCAGTTTAGAAAATGTTGTACTATTAGACATAATGGAGTCCCAGGACAGTTAGTAAGCAAATGCCATTTAATGTATATGCTGATCACTTAATGTTGGATTATTTATAGTTACCTCAGTCATTGGGAAGGGTTCGAGCAGGGAAGGCGGAGACAAATACTGTAAATTGTGCAATCCAACAGTATTTCTGTTATGAAAATCGGAGACCATTTTCTTCATCTTTATGTTCCAAATGGATTACCTTTATGAGATATTGTAGCTGCAGTGGCTCAAGTGCCTAAGATGCTGACTGGGAGGCGGAAGGTCAGCGGTTCAATTCCCGAGTACTGCAGGACGGAATAAGCTCCCATCTTTGTCCCAGCTCCTGCCAACCTAGCAGTTCGAAAGCAAGACATTGCAAGTAGATAAATAGGGACCACTTTGGTGGGAAGGTAACAGCGTTCCGTGCGCTCCAGTGTCTAGTCATGCCTGCCACATGACCACGGAAACGTCTGCAGCAGCAGACAGCGCTGGCTCTTCGGCTTTGAAACAGAGATGAGTACTGCACCCTAGAGTTGGATACGACTGGCTTTCGAGCAAGGGGGACCTTTAACTTTAGTGTTACCTCATACAACATCCAAACTTGGTTTCACAAGTTTGGACTTTATACGGATTTGGACTTTGTATGAGGCATGCAAACTCCTAGCTGCGATGCCTCATACAACGTCCAAATCCTTGCCACGATGCCTCGTACAACGTCGTTTCCATAGAGATACATTGTACTGTAACAGCACAGATTTCAGGGCAAAGTCAAGGAAACAGACAGGAAACTGACAGAACTTTAAGAAATCATTGTCTAAAGGCTAAAAACATTACAAAAACATGTCAAACAACCCTGATTGTCCAAGAACCTGAAGAATGCTGCAAAAATCCCAGGAATGCTTCTAAAAATTCTGATGAAAAATTCAAAAAAATCCAAAATCACGTTCAAAACCACTCCTAAACACTCTTTGCCTTGTGCAAAACCCACAAGAGCAATGCACACATGTGTCCTGCCTTTTATACTGCCCAGGCACAATGCAACCTGTGGAAAACCTGAATGCCTCATACAAAGTCAAGCGACTTTGTATGAGGTAACTTTTTTCAAGAAATTAGGCAATGTTGTATGAATTTGATGTTGTATGAAGTGGACTTCGTATGAGGTATTCTACTAGCTGCAGTTGCTGTGTGATATATTGTGTTGTTTGCAGGATTACAGCCTTTGGTTATCTTTTCCTAGCATTTTAATGTCACATCACAGGAAAATATAATTGTGTCTCTTTTCCCCATCAACTTCTAAATTTTTACAGACATAGTAGTAGGAATAGGAGCTCAGGGAAAATCAATACTGTAGATAGGATCTCTGTGATAGTCAGTCCTTTACAACAGATCACAGCAGCTGTTAAAAATATCCAGATATATTATAGGAGACAGTTCCTCATTGTTTTTTCCTTAATGCCATTGTATGAAGTGTGAATATCCTCCCTCATATTATATTTTCATTAGCTCATACACATTTACAAATGTTTAAAAAAATGCAAATCAGTCCTAATTTCTTTGTATTTATCTGAATCCCACCTGCATTCTTAAAATATTCACCATTTTCTTGGTGAGGTCAGTTTATCCTCAAAACAAGCTGCGAACAGACTATTGACATCCAGACTATTGAATCCAATAAAATCAGTTTCCCTCCCTGAACACACTGGTGTCATAATAAAATTTGAAGTGTAAGTGTTCACCATGGCTGCCCCCATACATAATATAGGAAATTGTGTTGATCTGTATCAGCAGATTGGTTCAAACAGTTCTCTTTACCTGGCATCATCCTCTGCAAAGCTAATGCAACTCCGCATTTACTCCCACATAAATGCCATTGTAACAGGAATAGCTCACACTGTACTTGCAATATCTTGTTGCTGAAAAATCCTATTCCACCTTTCAGATGCTATTAGGTAAAACTGGTAGGGCTCAGTGGTAACAAGAAGGCTCAGTAGAAACAGAGAGATGTGATTGGAGTGGCTGATGATTTCTCCTTTACTCCTCAAAACATGGCAGCACTTTGGTCCAGTGCACTCTGGCTTCTTTGTAATATTGTTTGTACCTGGTTGACACATTGCCTTGTCATTACTAGTGCTCAGAAAAATACAATTAAATCTGTATGGTTCTTCCTAGAAGTCAATCCCCATACTGCACTTTCAAAATATTTCCACAAGTACAAAAACTAGAACAAAACAGTGCATTTTTGTCACTTAGGGCAAGAATAGGAGAGTGAAATCAAACTTGGAAGAACTATAAACAAAATGATCTTTAAAATGATATTTGGGGTACTCATTGTACCCCAAAAAGCTACTTGGCAATTTTTGTTACATTGATTTAGAAAGGTAACCTAGTTATACCATTGTGACCAGTTGTGGGCTCCCAAAAAATTTACTACCACACTGTGGGCATGGTATGGTGGGCATGGCCAGGGGGGAAGCCCTGCGTTGCCCCTGCCCTGCATTATTTCAAAACTTGGATGGGCGGGGCCAGTCAGAATTTCTGCTACCGGTTCTGGCGAACTGATGCGAACCTGCTGGTGCCCACCACTGATTGTGACCCAAAAAGTAACTGAGTACTGAATCCTAAAGTTGGATACAACTGGTTTTCGAGCAAGAGCGACCTATATTACTTGTAATTTATTGCGGTGGGCCAGAAATGGCCCACGGGGTCACGGAGTGACTGGACACGAGGAAGGCAATTGAGGCAAAGATGCGGTGAAAGTCCAGCCCCAATTGGCCCGGGGTGCTGGCATTTATTCCCTGCCTTGGGTACTTGCGTGCATAGGTTGCGCGCAACCCATCACAGAAGACTGCCAATGTGGCACATGTTAATCCAGTTACATTTGCAGAAGTTACTTGGAGGTGATGTGCAATCAGGATATTACCAGGAAGTCTGTTATCTACTAATTAACTACTGGCTGGCGAGGCCATTGTCTTGCCCTATCACGGAATCTTTCCGGGACTAACTTTATCAAACATAGACATTGCGTTTTGCTCTCCTACTTAGAGAGTCTGTGGATATGATTAATACACTGTGTGTTTACCTTGAGTTATCACCTTGGAACCTTTGCCCTTACCCATGTCCGAGCTAATGGCCAGAGTGCTATGAATGAATCCTAACTATGACTAATATGAATCCGCACCCAATTTCCCTTCCAACCAAGTTATGAGGGCTCGAGGGCATGTGCGCCCAAACCCCACCTTTCAGGAAAGGTTATGCCAATTATATTTGCGGATAAAACACAGTAATTGTTGCTTCCAGGTTCTCAGTCCACTATAGAGAGCGGGAAGGGGACAGTGTTGATTTTGATATTTCACAAATTTTCCACTCTTGTCCTTTTGTTGATTTGGTTTACCTAAACATGGACAGAAAGTGGTAATGAACCATTATGGAAACAAAATTATTTGTCTCCTTGTTTGGGTAAAAAATATATTCTGTAGCATTTGTAATTTTCTTCCTTTTTTTGGTGAAACAAAATAATTTCAAAGCTCTAGCATTTTATATTATGAGAATGTCCATGGGGAAATGGTCTTGAGAAAATAAATGATAAAAATTTCACTGTATTTTTCTCTAATCATGAGTTTTCCATATTGAAATACAATTAACAGTATTTGACACATGTTCTCCAGTTCTGACCACCAGAGGGTGATATTGCAGTCTCTGTACAGTTCTCTGCAAGCAGGTCAGTCAGGAGGAGATGAAAGTATGGGATAAAGAAGAATATAATCAAAACTGATCTTGCAGCCAAGTGGATTCTTGGAATGTCTTACACCAGGCCACAAATGCAGCAAGTATCCATTTGAGGAAGCAGTTCTGAGAGAAAGGAAAATTGGTAATGAGGAACATGGCAGGGATTGTGAGATTTCTTGTGTTTAATGGACCAAAAGCTTAGAGGAGAAACATAGCTAGATGAATAAGAGCACTCTTGTTATAATTTAATAATATTAGACAAGAATTTTTATAGAAAATTGAAATTTATTTAGTCTGAATGTCTACATGGGGCTAAAATGAAAAAAACAACAACGGATTCTTATTTGATCCTCAGTAGCAGTTTTCCTGAGGGACTGCAGTGGCTCAAGTGGCTAAGATGCTGACTGGAAGGTGGCAGGTCAGCAGTTTAATACCCGCATACTGCTAACGTAGCACTTCAAAAGCAAGCAGATGCATTTAGATAAATAGGGAACACTTGGGGGGGGGGAAGGTAAACAGTGTTCCGTGTGCTCTGGTGTAGACACCTGCCACATGACCATGGAAACATCTGCAGGAGCAGAGAGCACTGGCTCTTCAGCTATGAAACAGAGATGAGCACTGAACCCTAGAGCACTAAACCCTAGAGTCAGATATGACTGGCTTTCGAGCAAGGGTGACCTTTACGTTAGCAGTAATCCTACAGTATGTTCTCAGTTTATTCAATTGTTTGCATCTTGCATAGGATCTGTTCTCAATATATATATTCATTTTTTTATACTTCCACATTTCTTGATTTCCCATTCTTGAACCGTTGTGTATAATTTTTGTCCATTTACCTTGTGCATCTGATAAACACTTAAACCTTTAACAAAATCCTGCATTTAATCTGTAAAAGTGATGAGAATTGCTCCTACGAGCTAAAACATAAAGACTGTAATCTTATGTTTTAGCTCTTAGGATCCCAGAGAGCTTCCTTCAATTGCTTCTTGTAATGCTCATATTGCTTGCATGTCCTTGCAGAAAAACCAGCTTGTTCACTTTTGTAGTAGAACCAGTAGAAGAGGCAGTATCAGCAGGGGTGACTATAAGAGCTCCATCAACTGCTTATGTGCTTGTCTCAGAACATTGTAGAAAAAGTGGGACCTTCTTTAGTCTTGTACATCTTGCCACCACAAAATATTTATTCCCTTTGATGCTGCTCTAGGAGTTTTATCAAAGACTAGTATAAAATAAGTGGAATGTATGTAGAAACTGGAAAAGTCCAGGTTTATTTTTTATTTATTTTTTGTTAATGTATAGCTCTTGAAATCTGCCAAGCCAGTCTGTCCATTCTAGCTCTGGGTTGCTTGGAGCTGTAGTTCAAGGTGCAACTTCTGTAGTTTCTGTACATGGACATAGACAAAGGGGCTGCGGTGGCTCAGTGGTTAAGAAGCTCGCCTTGTTAGCTGGAAGGCCGGCAAGTCGGTACTTTGAGACCCGGGTACTGCATGACAGTTTGAGTGCCCGTCTTTGTCCCAGCTTCTGCCAACCTAACAGTTGGAAAGCAAGAAATTGCAAGTAGATAAATAGGGACCACTTCGGTGGGAAAAGATCTTGGGGACATGAAAGGAGCCTCATTCGGACATCTCCTGATTGGAGTTTCTTCAGCAGAAATCCTTTGAACCCAGAATAATTTCTGACATGAAATTCTTATTATGGACGTATATGTTGCTGTATATGTACTCAGAGCTGCCATCAGAAATTTCTGGGCCCCATACTGAGCAATCGTATTGACCCCCCCCCTCTCTCACACACACACACATACTATGGCTGGTGGCGGCAGGGCCCTGTCAGCCCCGGGCCATATTCGGCAGTATATGATGGCGGCCCTGTATGTACTCACATCCACACTCTTTGCTGGAATGGTAGTTATCTCTGATAGCCTCTTAGTGGCCTGAAATAAAGCCTTTCTACTCAGCAGTTTTGTGTTGTCTGTTACCAAGTGATGAGCAGAAGCAACAATACCCATTGATCATGATTTTTACAAGGCTTATGACCAGCCATCATTAGCATGTCAGACTAAATGGAAATTTTGATTTGACAACAGCTGCATACTCTAACACAAGGTACTTGTCAATGTGTGTGTGTTTGTAGGAAGTGCTTGAAAGATGAATGTGAGCTCATTTTACATGCCTGTTGTAGTCTAATGCTTGTTGCTGTCTATGTTGGTATCACACACCTCCTTCTGAGGTAACAGATGCTGCAGTAATTTCTGAAAAGATCCATGATTTCTTCCCTGTGGCTCTTCCAGGTGTTGCATGGCCTGAGGAGTTAAAAATGACACTAATGTCTACAGATGGCCCTTCTTTGCAATCTGTGACAAAGCAGAGTTATGTTGATTAAAATTGGGTAGTTTTGCAGCAAAGCAGTAATTAACCCAAACAACTTGTTACCTTGTATGCACGGCAGTTTGCTTATCTGTGCAGGGTTTCCTCTTAAGTATTAAAAGGGAACATAAATGATGGTTTATAAATTTTCTTGTCTCGCATCTTATTTATTTATTTATTTTATCAAATTTATATCCCGCTCCACTCAACCCACGGCCGAGTCCGAGCGGCTAACAACATATTAATATACATACTATTACAATATAATGGTACAAAAACACAATAATTAATCAATACAATTACAAAAAAGCAATAATCATAATGATACAATATCAAATCAGCAGTAACAAAACATCAAGACAAAAGGGAAAACCTCTATCCAGAGCCCCACATGTCCAGGTACAGCAAGGCCACCACAAAAATGCTAATCTTCTCTCTAATTACTAATTGCTAATTTTTCTCTCAACATTCTTAAATTTTCACCAGTTTCATGGCAATTTCTCCTTTTTTCTCCACCTCTAGCATTGTTTGACTATCCTATTTAAAAGTTTGTTATGGGTGGTGGTGGTTATGCAAAATGTCATAGTGTTTATGTTATCTGTTTTTAGTTATATTTTCCCACATTTATAACCCTTTCCTTTGTTTTGTTTTTTCTTTTCTTTTCTTTTCATGATGTTAGTTATTAAGTTTAGTTAAGTTCCTCCCCGGTTCACATTTCTGAGTCTCAGCCAACTTTTCTGCCTGTACCTGTTTTGTAAGATTTTGCTTTTCTTGCCTGCATTGAAATTTGTATCCATTTTTGGGCATTTTCCCATGTGTCCATTTTATTTCTGCATTTCAGCTGATGCATGCATTTGTTGACACATTCTACCCTGTTCAGCAATTTCTCCCATTGATTGAATCATGTTTGTACCCTTTTCCTCAGTTCAAATGATAGCCGTTCACATTTTACACCTATGTGGTGCTTCATAATTCTTCAAAATATATGAAGACTTGAGGTGAGGTAGGTTGCTTCTCACAGTAGGTTTGGGAGATGCGAAAAGACTGCTTTCTCTGAGATGATGGAATTCAACAACATTATTTTCCTTTCCTGTTGCTGCTTTATAGGCTACTGTCAGTACCGAAGGTGCTGTTATCAGGTAGTAGGTGCAGGGCAGAGCTTTTCCTCAGGGCATTTGCGATTTAAATTTTTGCTGAGGAGAGAAATAGTGAAAGGTGGGCAAGAAAGGGAGAAGAATTGCATATAAATGCAAAGACTGTTAGATCTTGTGGTAATAGTTGTAGCATGAGTAAAAGTGTTAAATATTTCATAATTTTGTAGTGCTTTTAAGGGCTCTAAAAACTTTGCATTCAACATCTGCTTGTAACCTTACAATAATCCTGGAGGAAAGGAAGGTAGAGAGACAGTAAGTTCCTTCCTGTCAGTAGTCAGAGAGATGAATCCTGAATCTCCTCGTTGTGAGTGGGAAATACTTGTATTATTGAAATACTCTGACTAGTATTCAGAGGTCTTCCTGTTCAGAAGAAGGGTCCAACCCTCTATGTATCATTTCTAAGACACTGGAGAAGTTTCCCAAGGGAGGAATTAAATCAAAGACTAGTAGAAATAATGGAGTTTGAATTCATGTTTTAGAGCTGTGACACTGGGAAGTCGAAAGAGACCAAGAGAGAAGGCATTGAGTACTGTGAGAGGGGGTAAAACCTTGGATGCTAGTTAAGATCTAAGCCTAGTTCAAAGCTCTAGATCAGGGTACTCAAACTTTTACAGCCAGGGGCCAGTTCATGCCTCCTCAGACTGTTGAGCGCCAGACTGGTGGTCCTGCCGCTGACAGTGGTGGGACCACCCCGAGCCTCCCTCACTTCCCCCACTGCCACCAGCAGTGGGATCACTCTGAGCCACCTGGCATTCCACCCCTCCACCACTGTCACCACCGATGACCAACCCAAGCCACCCACCACTGCACTGCTGCTGACCACACCAAGCCACCTACCACTCTACTCCACACCGCTTCCCTGCTTACCGGCCAGGAGGAGTTGCATGCAATGGTTGAAGGGAGGGTTCAGGCTGTCCTTCTTACACACACTCAGCCAGAGCGGGCCCCCAGGAAAGATGTGGGCGGCCCCCAGGAAAGACATGCTCAGCCAGATTGGCCCCTGGGAGAGACGTGGGTGGCCATTTGTGTCCACCACTTCAGCCATCGCTGCCTCAATCCTTGTCTCCTCCACTTGGCGGGGCATTCCTTACTGGCATTCCGTAGCAGAGCAGATGTTGTAAGCCTTAAGAGACCGCATCGCCCCAAGAACATCTGTCCATCCCACTAGAGTGGATGGGAGGGGCTCTCTAATCATGCCATTGGCTAGAGAGGCTCATCTCTCTAGCACAAGAAGGAAGGCCTTCTCGGTGTCTGCTCCAGCCCTATAGAACCTCTTGCCAACCGAATTGCAGCTACAGACGGAGTTGCTGCCCTTCAGGAAAGAGCTAAAAACCTGGCTGGCAAAGCAGGTGTGGGACACCGGGGGTGTGGTGACCCCTGCCCGCTGGCTCATTTAACAAAACCGCTCTCTGTCTCTTTTAACTGATGGGGTTGGGATGGGTAATTTTGTGGATATTTAATGGGTTTTAAGGGTTTCAGTTAAGATTGTTATGCTTATTTTTAACGTTGTTAGCTGCCCAGATCACTGTCGAATTGGGCGGCAACAGAAATTTGAGAAACAAACAAACAAACATCCACCCTGCTACGGAGTGCCAGCCAGGGACACGCCAAGCCAAATGGAGGGGACAAGGATTGAGGCAGCAGTGGCGGCAGCTGGAATGAGGGTGCAAGCTGAATGATTTGGTGATGCAGGCTGGATCTGGCCCATGGGCCATAGGTTGAGGATCCCTGCTCTAGACCAGTGTTTCCAAACCTTTGGTTTTTGGACTTAAATTCACAGAAGCTTAACTCAATTTCCCAAAGCACTGATCAGCCAATGTACTGACGTAGGCTTCTGGGAATTGAAATCCCCCTGTGGGGTGTGTACCCCATGTTGGGAACAACTGCTCTAGATGCTAAAAATGAAAAATCACAGGCAGATGTCTATTAGTTTAAGAGGGGAGGGCAGTGAGGGAATGGGAAGAGGTAAAGCAGTGAGGGAGAATATACAAAATAATCCCAGCCATATTAGGGTTTATCTACACTGACCCTCATAGTGAATGATGTACTGTTTTTTTCGTTTTTGTTTTTTTCTGGGTTGCTTTAGGATTAATAATTTTATTTAGCCAGCTTCTCCTGTCTACACTGCTGGCTGCTGCTGTTCATGCTGTTGTAACTAACTGATGGCAGTGCGGCTAAAACAGCTGCTTCCCATCTGAACAGCTCCCGTAGCAGACCTGCCATTGATTGGCTGCAGTTGCTCAGTCACTGATTAGCAGCGCATTGCGGTTGCTCCGTGGCTAAGAAGCTCGTCTTGTTAGCTGGAAGGCTAGCAAGTCAACAGTTCAAGACCCGGGTACTGCATGATGGATTAAGCACCCATCTCTGTCCCAGCTCTTGGGGACATGAAAGGAGCCTCATTTGGGCATTCTCTGAATGGAGTTTCTTCTGCAAAAATCCTTTCGACCCAGAGTAATTTCTGACACGAAAATATTATATTAGTGGGAGTGTTCCTGCAGATCAGCTCAGAAGTGGGTTCTACAGCCGTGTTCTATTTTAACTTGCACACATGTTGGGGACAGGATAACACGGGGGGGGGATTTAGTAGGACCCCCCTCAACGGGGTCCCAAAATGAGAAGGTGAGGCTAATTGGCTCATTCATGCACCCAAAACCACCCCAAAGAATGGTCGATATGTGTAGACAGCCTCTTAGTCTGTCTCAGCATGCTGGCAAGTATCTCCAGTTCCCAAAATATTGTATCACTTCAAAAACTAAAATAAAATTTTCTTTCATTGTGAGCCTGCATGGAACAATGTGCACTACTCCCTATTCTCTGAAGAATATGCTGCCCTCCACACATTATTGGATTGCAGTACTCGTCAGTCCTACAATATAGCCATAGGTGAAGGCAGATAGGATTTACAGTATCTCACAATATTAGATATTGAGGTATTGTAAATATCTCACAACATTTGTTGGACCAAGTGTATCCTTTTATTCTAAAGACAGAGAAGAAACATTGGAAGTTAATTTATATTAAGTTGGGATGAGTTTGAGCTGGGTGCAGAATGGAACGGAATGATTGGGCAGTGAAGATCTTTTAGTTTCCTTGATAATCTCACAAAAGATGTTTGAACAAGAGATGTTGGACATAAACATCAATGCCTGATGGCATACTGTACATACAGTACTTAATGCTATGCTGCACATTGAATTTCTTCTGTTGTTTTATGTTAACTTGCTGATTATTCACATGCTTATTTTTATGAACTGGCTTTCCTTTTCTGCTCACTTTAATTGGTTTTCAGTTCCTTTGAAGTCCATTGTAATATTTTAGCTTGATCCTTGTTACATTAACACTACCACTATTGCTGAGAAGGAGGACATTGGGATTCTCTTGTTGCAGTGTGCGAAATTGTTGGACAGGCTCCATGAAGCGAATCAGAAATGCCAATTTACTTAGGATTCAAATACCATATGATTCCATGACATTAAAGAACAAGAACAAATATTATGACATAATCTACACATAATCTATCATGTATGTTAGTTTGAATATAGGATTATTGGTGTATATAACTTGATAGCTGAAGACGTCTTGTTTTCAATAGATTTTTCACCAGGAAACAGAGAGAAGGGAAAACAAACACTCTAATATTTTTGTCAAGATTATCATGAATGACAACAGAATATTGCCATGTCTTCTTTTTAAATATCATGGTGATTTATCCATAATCTTTCATATCAATAATAATTCAACAGATCTAGCCAATTTGTTTACTTTTTCTGGATAATATTTACTTCCACCAAGTACCAACTTGCAGTTTGCTCACTGATCATTTCTCTTGTGAAAGAATCCTGGTGGCGCAGTGGTGAAATTGTTGTACTGCAGCCCAAACATTGTGAGTTCGATCCTGACCAAGATTCACACTGCCTTTCATCCTTCTGAGGTCGGTAAAATGAAGCCCCAGGGGGCAAAATGCTAATTACCTTGTGAACTGCCCAGATATTGCACTAGGTACTATGGGGAAGTATATACAGTGGTGGGATTCAGCAGGTTCACCCCAGTTCGCCAGAACCAGTAGCAGAAATTGCAGCTGGCCCCGCCCAGGCCCGGCCCTACCACAAGGCAAATGGAGCGGTCGCTCCAGGTGCCCACTCCCAGGGGGCACCGCAGTGGTAAAGGGGAAAAAATGGGGGGGGGGGGTGTTCGATATTTTGATTGCAAGCATATGGCATGTGTGTTAATGACCTTATTTGTTGAGATGCGCATGGGTCTGCACGGGCGCCGGGTGGGGCACCAGTGCTATCACCCCTCGGTTACATCGCCAGTGTTGCCACTGCCAGCCATTTCAGTTTAACCCCATATATTAGGGGTGACCAAGGGGGTGCCATAGTTGGATCTCACTCCATCCTAAAACTTGCCTCGGGCCGGCACTGGCCCCAGCCATCCAAGTTTTGAAATAAAGTAGTTCTAATTCAAGTGCAACACAGAGCTTTCCCCATAGCCAAACCAACCACACCACACCCACAGAGTAGGTAGTCCAATTTTTTGAATCCCACCACTAAGTATATAAGTCTAATTGCTATTGCTTTAGTGTCAACCTCTGGCTGAACTGTAGTTGGAATAACTGTGCCATATCAGTGTTGATGATACCATAAACCAACAATGGAAATATTTAATTTAATTGAGTTTAAACTTTTATCCCATTCTTCAAGGGAAAGATTTTAATATTGGAAGGTCACAAGAGGTGGTCTCGATCCAGTGGAAAGGCCTGCAGCAGGGTTTCACGGAGTTGTTCATAAGCACTCTCTCATTGCTTTTACAGATTTGGCCTGTCAGGGGAGTGCAGCAATTTCCAGCACAGGTAGAATCCATACCTGTCAAGTATCCCGTATTGGCTGGGATTTTCCATAATTCAGTGCCACTTTTTCTACTTTCCCACCCAGAGCCGCCGCCATCCCGTAATTTGACAGCAGGGAAAAGTAGTTACTGCGTATCCCCTTCTGCGCAGAACCCTTCTATGCATGCGCAGAAGTGTTCTGCACAGAAGGCTTCTGCATATGCATAGAAGCCTTCTGTGCATGAGCAGAAGGGTTCTGCGCAGAAACCTTCTGCGCAGGTCCCATATTGTTCGGAGACGCGCTTGACAGGTATGGTAGAATTCCAACCCCCAAACTTAACCAGCAGTATCTTCATCTTGTCAGGATTTAGTTTTGGTTTCTTGAGACAAGTCTCTGACAAAGGTCATATTCTATTTATCTTGGTATATTCCTCAAGGAAGCGTACTAACAACATCTTTGATCCTATTGCTATCACAGAACACTGGGTTAGGCATTGCATCTTGATGGGGAAGAATATTGTACAGTGGTACCTCAGTTAAAGAGCATAATGTGTTCCATGTGATTGCTCTTTAAGTGAGTTTGGTCTTTAAGCGAAACACCATTGTAAGTGATCAATTGTGACTTCTGGCGGGAGGATTGAGAACCCCGATTTAGTTATTAAGCAAGTTATTGGTTGGTTTTCATTGTTAAGTGAGGCAACCATTCAGAGAAAATTCTGCTCTTTAAGCAAGTTAGTCTCTAAGCAAGACACTCTTTATGTGAGGTTTTACTGTGTTTCAATGAGAATTGACCAGGTTTATTCCCTCTGAATCAGTATATGACCCATACAGCATTTATCCTTCAATATTTATGCTTCTTAGAATGTTGTGGTGCTGATCTCCAAAGAAAAAGATGCATATCAATAAAATCTGTCAATGGAAAGCACGTACAAAAATGCAGATCTATTGACATACTGGGGGAAAAATGGTAGCATGGGTGTTTGTTGTTCAAGTATAAGCTCAAAACGTGCATTTTGGAAAAAATTGCACACACAAGTGTCTTTACCTTAGAAAAAATATGACAAAATGCATATTAATTTCCATGTAGTTTTTTTTTTTTTTTGAAAAAGAAAATGTTATAAGCTGGTGCTGGAGCAGGACAGGATAAACTTAAGGTAAGAGAAATGAGAAACTGACATTGGGAGGGTAACCATTCAAAGTTATAAATTTGCAGATTAGCTTGCTATGTAATGTTTGTCTAAATCAAGGGTGGCCAACTTTGGCACTCCTGCTGTTCTTGGACTTCAATTCCCAGAAGCCCAGGTCAGCACACCATCTGATCAGGTTTTCTGGGAATTGAAGTCCAAGAACAGCAGCAGCACCAAGTTTGGGCACCCCTGGTCTAAACTAAATATGTTGGAGCGTTGTAGGAAAGTGGGTTTATTCTTCCTCAAATGTTGCTTTTCAAACTCACAGAAGGAAAAAGTTCAATACCCCTTAACTCCTCTTGCAAAAAAATCACCCATCTACACACATAAACAGCTGGCTGCATAGAGACTGTTGCCAAGGGGACCAATTTAAAGTGTTCTTCATATGGAGGCTGTTTTTGTGTTCATAATCCTTGGCTGGAAGTTAGTTTTACTAAATCAATGAGAATTATTTCTAAGCATGGATATTTAGTGGAACTGCAGCGTAAATCGATTTGATCGGTTATATTCTGGTTGTTGCTTTTTTAGACTAAATGGGTGCTATGGTTTATTAGGTTGCAGTAGTTTTTTAAAATAGATTTTTTTAAAAAAATTAAAGTTAAAAACTGCTGGTGGTGGTTTTTTGAAAGAGGAAATCTTTCTTTTCTCTGAGAATGGGTAATACAAAGATGGTAAAACACCGTGCCATGTGCATTTGCCTGAAGAAGCGGCCTGTGAGTTACGAAAGCTTACAATGTTTTATTTTTTAAAGTGACCCTATAGAAGGGATCACTTCCGTTCTGCAATTCTTTGACCATCCAAAAAGTGCCTTATCTGCATAATATAAAAGCAAATCTAGTGGTCATTTTGCTTCACATTTGCTTTTATTTAATGTAAATGTTTGCTAATTAATTTACTAATTGATGAAAACTGTAGTGTTTCGTTGACTCAGATTTCTTTGAAAAGCAGTTTGTTAGATATCGGTCAAGGAGATGTTACCTAGTTGTAGAAGGAGACTAGTGCACTGAATCCGGAGGATCACTTCCCAGTTAGAAGAGTCAGATCTAGTAAGTAACTAGAGAAACATATTCCCCACCAACCCACCTTCCTGCAGCCCCTTTAAGGGGCACAAGGGGCTGCAATGAAAAAGAGGAACTGGGGTAGTGGTGGTTGCCTTTTCCCTTCCTCTAGGGGTTGATTTGACCATTGGAAGTATTCCATTGGCAGTAGGCAAAACAAGGTTCATTTTAAGAGGAA
Source organism: Bradypodion pumilum (assembly GCA_035047305.1). Lineage (NCBI taxonomy): Eukaryota > Metazoa > Chordata > Lepidosauria > Squamata > Chamaeleonidae > Bradypodion > Bradypodion pumilum. The sequence goes on from JAWDJD010000004.1 coordinate 131,432,091, forward strand.
TCTTGTATGCCAAGCCAAAGATATCAACAGATTTGTGCTTTGCAGTGGATTCAATACATATTATATTAGGAGTTTCAAACTTTGAAAAAGCAGTGTGTGGAGGTATAATGTACATAAAATGTTTTTATAAATTAGTAAATTAATTAGCATAAAATGTAATGATATTGAGAATAATTAATTTGGAAGGTTTATAATGTCCCTCTAGTGGTGCATGAATGTTGTAGTTGTATGTAATTTTGTTAGGATTTTTATTTGGTTTTTCCCCCTGTAGTTGTGATGGTTTAAGACAGGGATGCCCAAACTTTTCAGGCCACAGGCTGGTCATATGGTTGAGGCATACCTGTCAACCTGCGGCTCCGGAAAAACGGGACCTGCACACATCGCTTGTGCGCAGGTCGCGTTCCACGCATGCGTGGAAAGGTTTTACCCCTTCCACACATGCGCGGAAGTGCTACGCCGCTTGCGCAGCCCTTACGCAAGCGATGTAGCGCTTCCGCACATGCGTGGAAGGAGTAAAACCCTTCCGTGCATGCGCGGAAAGCGTTTCCCCCGCTGCCAAATTACGGGGTTTTGGCAGCGGGGGCCGGGTTATGACGTCAATCAACGTCAATTTACGGGGTAATCCCAGCCAAATCAGGAAGGTTGACAGGTATGGGTTGAGCGGGCCAGTCACATGGTTCCTCCCACTGAAAGTGGAACTAAAACACCTGCACATGCTTAAAATGCTGTCATAAATGCACCTGCAGCTGTCGTAAATGCATTTACGACTGCTGTAGATGCTTTATGGCAGCATTTTTGCGCATGTGTGGGTGTGTTTAACTTCCACTTCCGGGAGCAGTGAGGGTGACATGGGCCAGATTAGTACCCATCGTGGGCCGGGGCTGGCCGATGAGCCATAGTTTGGGTACCCCTGTTTTAAGATCACAGAATATGTGGGTGTCTTAGGTTTTGGGGTCCATCTGTCTGTCTTTCTATCTATCTATTTATTGATCACCTGAATTAATGACAAGCACTACTCTACAATTCATTTTTACTATAATAATAATTTTGTGTCAGAAATTATTCTGGGTTGAAAGGATTTTTGCAGAAGAAATTCCATTCAAGGAATGCCCAAATGAGGCTCCTTTTATGTCCCAAATAGCTGGGACAGAGATGGGTGCTCAATCCATCATGCAGTACCCCGGTCTCGAACTGCCGACTTGCCAGCATTCCAGCTAACAAGGCGAGCTTCTTAACCACTGAGCCACCACAGCCTTTTTATACTTTTCAGCCATTTGTTCAGTGAAATGTTCTATTTTTAAATTTAAAAAAATCCTGTACAAACCTTGTAATCTATTTGTATGAAAAATTTCCATAATGATTCTTCTTATGGAATGAACAGGTAGTCCTGGAAAGTACTGACAACGCAGTGATCGTGAAAAGGAGTACGCAGATCTAATAGAACTGCCTATCAGATTGATAAGGGAATTCATTAAGGGCAAGGTATTGAAGTAACCCAATGGAAAGAACTGTCAGTTAAGAGAATACTGTCATATTTACTGAGATAATTGGTGTCCCAGTTAGTCGCTGGGAAGATAGGGAGGCATATAATGTGAATTGTATTTTTAAAAAGTGAACCAAGTAACAAAGAAAATCTCCAAAAAGAAATCTAAGCTAGCCATTTTTGTGAGACAACACACTGTGCAATTTCTAAGTAAAGAATATTCCCAAGTAAATTGAGGGGAATAGAAATAAGATAGTTTGAAAACATGGACCAATAGTAAGCTGTTTGAGGATGTTGACTTTTAAAAATCTGAAGTGGTATCCTAAATGTTTTGTCAAATACGATACTAGGCTGCTCAGCAGAAATGTATAATGCTGTCAGATAAAATAATTAGTTCATTTGGGTGATTGTCTGTACCATCATTCCATTTAAATGCTTCTAGCACAATTTAAAAATCAGATAAAATACGAAATAAAATTTACCTGGACATAGCCAATATGAAAGAGGACCTAGCAAAAGTAGTACAGTGTTCCATAGGATTGCTCTTTAAGTGAGTTTGCTCTTTAAGCAAAACACCATTGTAAATGATCAAATGTGACTTCAGGCAGGGGTTGGGGAATTGTGAACCCCAATTTAGTTGTTAAGTGAATTTATGGTTGTTTTTTGTTGTTAAATGAGGCGACCAGTCAGAGAAAATTCTGTTCTTTAAGCGAGTTAGTCTCTAAGCGAGGCACTCTTTATGCGTGGTTTTACTGTGTTTATTCAGTACAATAAAATTAAAAGTTGGAGGCAAGAACAAAATTTGCTTGATGCATAAAAGTCTGACACATAGAATTCTGTAGGTTTGTCACCAACACCAAAGAAGTCTTCCTCACCTGTCAAGTATCCCGGATTGGCCGGGATTTCCCATATTTCCACGCCGATTTTCTCCATTTCCCACCCGGAGCTGCCACTACCCCGTAATTTGGCAGTGGGGGGGAAGGAGTTACTGTGCATCCCTTCTGCGCAGGTCCTTTCTACACATGCGTAGAACCCTTCTATGATTCTCATCTTGACTGATAAGAATGCCATGAGAAGATCTGTGAAGACTGTAATCCTGTTCAGAAGTTCCCAAGACCGATTTTGAAAAATCAATGACACTGGATGTGACCTCTGCACCAACCTTCCAATGTCAACCTGAAAGGTTTGAAAGGAGATTGTATTTGTGTTTGGCTGAATGAAGTCAGTTTTCTATGGAATTGCTTTTGACTAAAGAAAAGATTGGAGAGCACTTGCAATTTATGGGTATATAGTCTGTCTTGACCCATAATGGATTCAATGCCTGATTTAACATGAGAAAAAAGTGGGGTTGTCAAGTTAATAATTATCATTCTTTACCAATAAGAATACCATAAGAACAGCCTTGCTGGAACAGGCCACAGCCCATCCAGTCCAGCATTCTGTCTCACACAGTGGCTCACCATTTCCTTCAGGGTATTCCCAAGCAGATGCCTTCACCTGCTTAGGATTCCCTGGAAATGGCATTGAGAGATATCCTGCCTATCTCTCCAACCCCAAGGTTGTCCTTAAGTATCCATAATTTGTTGTTCAGTCGCACAGTCGATTCCGACCCTTTGCGACCCTATGGACCATCGTTCTCCAGGCACCTCTGTCCTCCACCATCCCCCTCAGTCCTCCCAGTTCTGTGCCCATTGTGTCTACAATACCATCTATCCATCTCATCCTTGGCCTCCCCCTTCTTCTTTTGCCCTCCACCTTTCCCAACATCACGGCCTTCTCAAGTGCATCCTCCCTTCTCATTTGATGCCCAAAGTACTTTAGCCTCATCTTTACTATTTGACCTTCCAATGAGCAGTCAGTGTTGATTTCTTCTAAGATTGACCTATTTGTTCTCCTCGCTGTCCAGGGTACCCTCAAAACTCTCCTCCAGCACCACATTTCAAAGGCATCTATTCTTCTGCGTTCAGCTTTCCTAATTGTCCAGCTCTCACATCCGTACATTACCACTGGGAATACCATTGCTTTGACTATTCTAATTTTTGTTTTCAAGGTGATGTCTCTGCTTTTCACCATGTTCCCCAGGTTTTTCATGGCTTGTCTCCCAAGAATCAGTCGCCTTTTTATTTCATGGCTGCAATCTCCATCTGCAGTGATCTTAGATCCCAAGAATGTAAAATCTGTCACGGCTTCTACTTCTTCCCCATCTATTCTCCAGGAACTGATCGGGCCTGTTGCCATTATCTTGGTTTTCTTGATATTGAGTCTCAAGCCAGCTTTTGCACTCTCCTCCTTCAATCCGATCAAGAGATTCTTTAGGTCTTCCTCACTTTCTGCCATTAAGGTGGTGTCGTCTGCATATCTCAGATTGTTGATGTTTCTCCCAGCAATTTTAATCCCATATTGTGATTCCTCCATCCCTGCGTTGCGCATTATGTGCTCTGTGTATAAGTTGAATAAGCAGGGTGACAAAATGCAGCCTTGTCTTACTCCTTTTCCTATTCCAAACCACTCTGTCATTCCGTGTTCTGTCCTAACTGTTGCTTCTTGGTTCCTGTACAGATTTCTCAGGAGGCATATGAGATGCTCTGGTATTCCCATCTCTTTAATCACTTGCCACATCTTGTTAATTATAGCCATTGATACCCTTGTCCTCCATGAACCCGTCTAATTCTTTCTTAAAGCTGTCAAGACTGACAGCTGTCACCACTTCTTCTGGCAGGGAGTTCCATAGACCAGTAATCCTCTGGGTGAAAAAGTACTTTCTCTTATTTGTTTGAGAACTAGTACCCAAAAGTTTCATCGAGTGTCCCCTAGTTCTAGTGTTGCGCGATAGGGAAAACAGTTTTTCCTTATCTACTTTGTCCACACCGTGCATGATTTTATAAACTTCAATCAGGTCACCTCTTAGACGCCGTCGTTCAAGAGTGAAGAGGCCCAACCGTTGCAGCCTCAGATGGTAAGGAAGGTGTTCCAGTCCCCTAATCATTCTGGTTGCCCTCCTCTGTACTTTCTCCAACTCCATAATATCCTTCTGGAGGTATGGCGACCAGAACTGTACACAGTATTCCAGATGGGGCCTCACCATAGATTTACCATAATAGTATCTTATGGTATTCAGCTAGATTAACACATTTGTAGGAGTAGTCAGAAAGAGCCTCCTCAAAGATTGTGGTATTTTTGAACCACAATTGGGTGTACCCTTGTTATGGCAACCTTGTATTGCCAGCTAATCTTTCTCACACTAGGACAGGTGAAAGGAACTGCAGAATGAAGTCCCTAAGATGTGCCTTTATTTTGGCAGTTTCATGTCTGGCCTAGACACAGAAGAAGAACAAATACAGGTACAGTAGACCCTTGCATAATGATGTTACAGTACTTGGTTCCCCAAGTAGCATTGCTAAGCGATTTTTGTTGTTATGCGGGTTTCTATGGAGTTTCCTGCATAACAACGTTTTTAACGTAGTTGTCCGGATAATGATGGTTATTTTAGTGTCGTTGTCTGGACAACAACATTAAAAATGTTATGCGGGGGGACACGTGGTGCGTAACAACGCATTGTTAAGCAAAAATGATGCTATCTGAACACGTTGTTATGTGAGGGTTGACTGCATAGGCAGAAAAACAGCATATAAACTCACATCAAAAAAGTTGTAGTATGGCACTGGAAGATAAGAGCATTATGGTGTGTGTTTGGATGTGCAAAGAATACTGTTGTTTCTCTACATATGCAGTATGTTCTGAAGAAAGCAGATGCTAAGCTTGATGGAACTGATGTTGCTTTTCTAGTACTGTAAGTGATAATTCATTGTAGTACCCAATTCGAAGGCATCCAAATTGTTATTTTTACTGTGTGATTACTTGTTTTGAGAAACAAAATTAAAATGCCACTGTGGGCTATTCTCTGTGCATGCTTCATGGATCTTTCTCTCTCTCTCTCTCTCATGAAGTTGATAGTTGAAACATAAGTTTATTAAACTTTTTGCTGATCATGAATCCTTTATTCTGCCTTTTAAAAATAAGTTTATATAGACATTAATAGTACATACAAATATGTATTTGTGTGTATTAAACACCGAGCCTAGCACTACTGCTGAATCCACTCCTTGATATGTTGGAATTCAATGGTACTAGAAAATACCCTACAACTCCATTAGTCTATGATGTGTTTGTTTGCTTTGAATTATCTTGATGTATTTTTGTTGATTACAGCATTTCCCCCAAAAAGCTTCCATTTCAATATAATTTGAAAGGAAATTTTATTTAATTTTTTTATTTTATTTAAATTCAAATTTTTATGCCACCCCAATCAGGTAAACCCGACTCTGGGCGGCTCACAACAAGTTAAAACATACATTAAAAAACAGTTGAGCCATTAAAACCCAACATACCCACCCACCTATCCCATTTATCATTAAAAGACTACCCACGTTAAAACTGCCTGCATTAGAATTAAAAGAAATGGGGACTTACTTAATAAGCCAACAGGCAGGGACCATCCTTCCATTTGGGCCCCACACCTGTCCCGCCAACCAGGTTTTTAGGTCTTTTCTGAAAGGTAGCAGTTCCGTCTGCTCCCGCAGCTCTACTGGTAGGAGGTTGCACAAGGCTGGTGCGGACATGGAAAAGGCCCTCCTTCGTGTACCAGAGAGACAAGCCCCTCTGGCAGATGGAACAATTAGGGAGCCCCTCCGGTCTGCTCTGGTTGGACGGGCAGACACTCTTGGGACGATGCGGTCTCTAAGTTAACCTGGCCCACTACCATGAAGGGCTTTAAAGGTCAAAACCAGCACCTTGTGCTGCACCCGGAGGCAAACTGGTAACCAGTGCAGCTCCCGAAGTAATAGTGAGGCACGGGCATAACGCCCGCACCTCATCACCACCTGGGCCGCTGCATTCTGGACCAGCTGCAACCTCCGAATGGTTGTCAAGGGCAGCCCCATGTAGAGCGCATTGCAATAATCTAGTCTGGAGGTGACCAGAGCATGTGTGACCCTGAGCAGGGAGTCCCGGTCCAGGAGCGGACGCAACTGACGGATGACACGAAGCTGTGCGAAAGCCCTCCTGGCTACGGCCGCCACCTGATCTACAAGTAGCAGCCCCGAATCCAGGAGGACCCCTAAGTTGTGTACCAGATCTGTCTGGGGCAAAGCAGCCCCATCCAAGACCAAAGTTGGTAGCTCCATGGATAACACGGGAACCCCCATCCAAAGCCACTCAGTCTTGGAGGGATTCAATTGCAGCCCGTTGTCTCCCATCCAGACCCCAACCGCTTCCAGACATCTGGAAAGGACATTGACTGCATCACTAGGGTCCCCATGGGCTGAGATATATAACTGGGTATCATCAGCATACTGATGATACCTCACCCCATGGGAACGGATAACCTCACCCAACGGCTTCATTTATATGTTAAATAGGAGAGGAGAGAGCACGAAGCCCTGAGGCACCCCACACTGTGGGGGCCTAGCGCTGGACCTCTCACTCTCCAACCACACCGACTGGGTACGGCCCTCCAGAAATGAGGAAAACCAGGACAACACAATGCCCTGGATCCCCAAACCTTTGAGCCGTTCCAGAAGGATACCGTGGTCAATGGTATCGAAAGCCGCTGAGAGATCCAGAAGAGCCAGGACGGATGGATGACCCCCGTCCCGCTCCCGCAAGAGAGCATCAACCAGTGCGACCAATGCCATCTTTGTACCATATCCAGGCCTGAAACCCAATTGAAAGGGGTCCAGATAATCCGCTTCATCCAGGATCCCCTGCAACTGCCGCATCACCACCTTCTCCAGTACCTTCCCTAAGAAAGGGAGGTTGGAGACCGGCCTATAATTAGCTGGACCTGCTGGGTGGACAGATTGTTTCTTCAGAAGGGGGCGCACCAAAGCATGTTTTAATGGTGCAGGAAGCACCCCTTCCCGTAGTGAAGCATTTATTATAGCCCTGACCCAGCCTCCCGTCGCTCCCTTGGAGGCTTTCACCAACCAAGTGGGACAGGGATCCAAAGGGCAGGAGGTGGTGTGAACAGCTGCAAGAAGCCTGTCCACTTCCTCAGGGACAACTGGATCGAACTGATCCCAGATAACACAGCCAGACTGGGCTCTGGTCCTCTCCCAACCCTCCCCATCTATGCCAGGATTAAACCCCGAACGAATCTCTCCACCAGATAGTCTGCAAAAACCTCAGCCGAACCCTGCCAACCGGGCACCGGCCCCTCCCTACCAAGGAGAGACCTGGTAACCCGGAACAGAGCGGCTGGGCGATTATCTGCAGAGGCAATGAGGGCGGTGAAGTATTGTTGCTTCACCACCCCCATCACCACCAGGTAGGTCTTAATAGCAGCCCTAGCCAGTGTCAAGTCAGAATCACTTTGGGTCTTCACCCAGCAGCGTTCTCGGTGTCTCTTTGCCCGTTTAAGCTCCTGCAGTTCTTCTGTGAACCACGGGGAAGATCGGACTCCATGGGCTCGGAGAGGCCGTAGTGGAGTGATTTCATCCAAGGCAGCCATAGTCGACTTGTGCCATACGTCAACAAGCACCTTGGAAGAATCGTATAACCGATCCAGAGGAAAAAACCCCAGTTCCCTCTGGAATCCATCAGGATCCATCAGTCGCGGGGAGCGGGCCATTTTAATAGGCCCTGCCTCCCTGCAATGAACCGCCGCCCCCTGGAAGTCCAGAGTCACCAGATAGTGATCTGACCATGGCACAGGTATAGTGCCTAATTTCTGTAATTTCAGATCACTCTGCCACCGACCCGACAAAAAAACTAGGTCTGGCCTGTGGCCACTGCCCCTGGTTGGGCCCTGAATTACCTGAGTCAGGTCCATGGCTGCCATGGAAGCCATGAACTCCTGTGCTACCTCAGACCCCACCCCCAGTGAAGGCAAGTTGAAGTCCCCCAGTACCATCAGTCTAGGGAGCTTCAACGCCAACCCGGAGACGGCCTCAAGGAGCTCAGGCAGGGAGTCCCTTACCCTGCAAGGAGGCAGGTACAGGAGTAAGACTCCCAACTGACCCCTAGGACCCAACCGCAGAAGCAGCACCTCACAACCCGGAATTTGTGGAGCAGTGGCCCTGGCGACTCCCAATGTCTCCCTAGCAATAATGGCGACGCCACCGCCCCTTCCCTCACCCCTTGGCTGGTGCCAGATACCGAACCCGGCTGGACACATTTCCGATAGAGGTACACCATCCTCCGGTCTCAGCCAGGTTTCGGTGATGCATGCCAGGTCAGCCCGTGCTTCCAAGATAGCATCTCGAATCAAAGGAGCCTTATTACAGACCAACCTGGCATTCAACAGCAGCAGCCCAAGGGCGGGGTCACCCTGGATCAGTTACTCAGGGCCTAGAGGTGAAACAAAGGGGCTAGAACGCTGAACAGATACCACACATCGGATCTGTGTCCTCCGAGTGCGGCCCGCCCCTTGGTACCCGCCATATCGTCCCCTGCCCATCACCACCTCAATCCGAACCCCAGAAACCTCCTCACCTCCCGACGGAGTGCCACCCCTCTGTCCTGTCTGGCAGGATGACATTTCCATCCCCTTATTAAAAACCCGCTGTTAAGAGAACTGACCCAAACTTCTCACCGGCCACTCAGGACAAGGGGTTGTAAAGGCTCCACCATAGTGCCTCCTTTGGCGCCCCTGCAAGGGGCAGAGGGAGGCAGAGGAAAGTGGGCACCAAAACGCCAATGTCAAGGATAACCCAATTCCACCAAAGCTCATGCCAGCCACCAGCGCAGGTGTTGCTCGTGGCGCTGGCGGCGACAGCGGTCCCGCAGAAGCCCTCCACCCTCTCCGAATCCAGGGAGGAGGACGCTGAGGGAAACAGACAGGGGCCGCAAGTCCTTTTAAGCCTGCTGCCAGTGCAGGTGTTGCTTGTGGCGCTGGTGGCAGCGGCAGTCCCGCAGAAGCCCTCCACCCCCTCCGAATCCAGGGAGGAGGACGTTGAAGGTAACAGGCAGGGGCCGCAGGTTCTTTTAAGCCTGCCGCCAGTGCAGGTGTTGCTTGTGGCGCTGGCGGCGGCGGCGGTCCCGCAGAAGCCCTCCACCCCCTCCGAATCCAGGGAGGAGGACGCTGAAGATAACAGGCAGGGGCTGCAGGTTCTTTTAAGCCTGCCGCCAGCGCAGGTGTTGCTCGTGGCGCTGGCGGCGGCGGCGGTCCCGCAGAAGCCCTCCACCCCCTCCGAATCCGGGGAGGAGGACGCTGAAGGTGCTTCTATTGAGAAACATTGCAGTCATGTAGGTGACCCTGAAAATTTTTCAAGGTTTCATTTCCTGGCTGCTAAAGTGAAAGGATCAGTGTTTTGTTCTGTGCTTGCTTATGCTCCAACTCTCTGTGTTTCATTTTGAAAAGCATGTATTCCTGTTTAGATTTAAATATTGTGCACATCAGGGCCGCCATCAGAAATTTCTGGGCCTCATACTGAGCAATCCTATTGCCCCCCTCCCCACATTAATGTCACAGTTATGGCCGGCGTCGGCGGCAGGGCCCCTGTCAGCTCCGGGTCCTATACGGCAGTACTGGTAGTACTGCCCTGATGGCGGTCCTGGTGCACATGTGTAACAATAATATGTGTTTAGATCGAAGCTAGGGCTATTCAAACTGTCAGACTGAGTCTGTCCAGCCCTCAAGAGCTCCTCAGAAATCCACAACCATTTCCCCATGCCATCATCATTTGCTGGCCCCTAGCTTTTATACTGCTTTCTTCCATTCTGAATAATTGGAAATACCATTTCTAAGGTTTAGTTATTTGTGGGAAAACTTTATGCTAAAATGTGCTGGCATTATTTTATTTTATTTTTGATCCCATCCTTTTGCAAATATCTACACTTGGATATTTTATTTCATTATCAAATTTAATTTTATTATATTTATATCCTGAGCTGCTTGGTGTTGCTTTTTAACTGTAACTCCCAGAATTCCCCACAAATTGAGTTGGAAATAAATAAATAATAAATAATGATATATGAATTCCCGAGGCAGGATTCTGGGAGTTACAGTTTCAGAAACAGGCCCTTATCCTGGTGAGAAATATATACATGTCTATAGGCGTGGGCCTTTGGGCTGGAATATTCTGGAAAGCAAACCATATGACGAATGTTTGAGGGATTTGGGTATGCTTAGCCTTCGGATAAGGAGAAGCCTTAGTTTCTGCAGTTTCAGAGGGCAAAACTGGAATAGTTGTCTATATGTGTCCGAAAGTAGCTTCTGGCCTACAGTGGCACCATTTCTTCTTATGAGTTGTTTTGTGTAACTGGCAGCAGCTGTTGGGATATCCGGAGGTTGAGGACAGAGGGTAAAATTTGCTTGAAGCTCCTGCCAACCTAGCAGTTCGAAAGCAAGAAATTGCAAGTAGATAAATAGGGACCACTTCGGTGGGAAGGAAACAGTGTTCCATGCGCTCCGGTGTCTTGTCATGCCTGCCACATGACCCCAGAAATGTCTGCAGAAGCAGACAACGCTGGCTCTTCGGCATTGAAACAGAGATGAGCACTGAACCCTAGAGTTGGATACAACTGGCTCTCGAGCAAGGGAAGCGTAAACCATGCAATTTTCCATCCGGGCCCTTTCTATACATTCAGATTTAGCAACTTTGCTGTCTGTGGTGCTTTTGGATGATGCCTTGAGTATGCAGCTTAGTGTGTTTGACCAAGTTGATCATGTGAATGATTGATCACTCAGATCTCTTCCAAATGTAACGCTTTCACCGGCATCAGTTCAGACATTAGGTAGAGTATCCAAATGAATTGATATGTTTGTGTGAATGAGGCCTATGGGACACTCATTGGTGGAAGGGCTATCCTTTTGTTTATATCCCAGTCATCAAGGCTATGGAGATTTTCTTAGACTTGAACTATCTTTAGTCAATTCTAATTTTGACGTGAGGGATCAGAAAAATCTAATAATTTTCATTCTAAAACAGTTGCTGTCTTTCCCCCCTGGAATAATAATGAGTTCATTAGCCATCAGAATGCCCTAGGGTTGTGTACTGGGGGCTTGTACAGTTCATCACATTTCATGGTGTGTCAAAAAAATCTGAGTACTGCTTATTGTACTAAATATTTGCATTTTAATTGGTCGCAGGTGGCAGCAGCACAAAGCTTGGTGATTCTAGGCATAAAGTCTCAGATATTCTTTTTGTAAAACTGGTTGTTGCTCTACCATGTTGGATTTATTGGTTAAAATTAAATTTTCACACATTATGAAGTTGATTTCTGAAGGAGTTCACAGCTTTGTTGATCTGCTCTGTGCTGACCTCTGCAGTTTGTCTTGAGTTATTTATAATGCTGTGTTGGAAAGCCTTTTCAATCTTGGCTTTTTGAATAATTTTACTTTCAGGAAGAAAAGGAAAGCTAGAATAATTCCCTTTAACATCAGCACAAATGTCAGGACACACAAGGAAAAACCATCTATTTCTGATTTTCATAATATTGTAAAAAGAGATGCATTCCTTCCCTAGCTGTGAAAAGAAAATGACAAATATTCTTCAAGTGAAATGTGTTCTCATTTTGTTTTCTGTGTATCCGCTATAACAAGGTGTTCCTATAGTACTGTTTGACACTGGCTGGCTCCCCCTTCACACACACACACACACACACACACACACACACACACACACACACACACACACACACACACACACACACACACACACACACACACACACACACACACACACACACACACACACACACACACACACACACAATTTTAAATCACCCAAGTTTAAAAAAAAGAAGACTCATTAAGATCAGTCTGTAAACTTAAAATATTAAAATACACCATTTTGATAATGTTAGAGAACAGCATACTGTTTTACATAGCACATAGCTACTTCTTGAGGATGCACATAGTTGAACAGTGGAATCCATTACCAGAAGATGCAGTAAATGTCTGGCTGCCTCTTTGGAAGATTTTAAAACGGGATCAGATAAATTAATGGAGGTTAGGGTTATCTGTATTTACTAATCGCTGTCAGTATCGGTTCCAGTTTTGCTCTGTGTATGTGCTGCTAGAGAGAGCAAGATAGAGGGTCCAGTTGCATTCATGTCCTGCCGCTAGACATTGTGCAGATTGAATATTGGACTTGATACAACTTTATTTTGATCTAGTATGGCATTTTACGGTCTTCTGTTATTGTGCCATAGTTCTGCCACTTCACTGCGAACTCTTTAAAAGTATTTGGAAGGTTTGAATGGAAAAAGGGAATGTCTTGCTCTGTATAGAATGTCTTGGCCAAAACTGTGACATTAGTAACTCTCCTAAATTACCCTTCTGCTATTCTCTTTTCCCAAATATCTAGAACAGCACCAAAGTTCTTATTTTTTTTTAAACTGGTTTCAAAAAAGCTGGTGAAAAATGGAAAGACAACCTTAAAGATGTAGTAAAGGTAAAGGTTGCCCTTGCTCAAAAGCCAGTCGTATCCGACTCTAGGGTTCAGTGTTCATCTCTGTTTCAAAGCCAAAGAGCCAGCGCTGTCTGCTTCTGCAGATGTTTCTGTGGTCATGTGGCAGGCATGACTAGACACTGGAGCGCAAACAATCCAACTGAAGTTCTCCATAGGATAACAGCAAAATCAGCATTCATTTTTCCAGATACATGTTTACCATGTAAATTATGAAGTCAGGCTCATATCACAGGTGAAGTACTTACTTCAGATGTTTGAAAATCTTTTCTTACAGTATTAGAACTGCAGAGCTGGAAAGGACCCTATGGATTATCAAGTTCAGCTCTTGTCAAGGAGGCACAGTGGGGAAGCAAATTCCCACTCTCTGGCTCCGCAGCCAGATATCTAAACCATTGAGCTATCCAGCAGTTTACTGTTTGAAATGCTCAGCCCTTTTCTACCCCAAATCCCCAGTATGTGCACAGTTGCCCCAGCACAGAGTTCGCCCCCACCCTTCTGCCCAGCAGCCCAATAGGAGCACTTCCTCTCTTCCCTGTCTGTGGTAAGGCTCACATGTGGCATGAGGGTGCGGCAGCCTGTTGAGTTTGTGGCTAAGTTGAGTTGCTTCCCCCCCTAAAATAAACCTCAGTATTCAGGTTAAATTGCTGTGTTGGCACTTTGTAATAAATAAGTAGGTTTTGGGATGCAGTTTGGGCACTCAATCTCTAAAAGGTTTGCCATCACTGAACTAAGGGAACCTGTGAGATAAACATATTTTGAACAGGTGAAAATACATATATGGCTTCCATAAATTCACTACTGTTCATTATCTTATTGTTTCAGAGTAATTTAAGAGGTGAAAATAAAATAATTCTTGCACCATTTAAATAACATGTTTTAGTTTCATCCATAGGTAAGGTTTCAGCTTCCTCAGTTCTGTTGTTTCCCAAATGTTGCCTATGTTTTGCAAGATGGAATCTCCTTTACAGTCTTTTATGCAAAGAAAAGGAGATCCATTAAATTTGATCATGGCACTAACAATTGTACAGTGCCGTTATTATATGAGGAAAAGCATATAGTAAAGTAAGAAAATGATGAGGAGCTTGATTCTTTCTTCCACTTGCCTTCTAAAAAATATTGGCTGCATTGTTTTTTTAGCCAGACTAATGATGAATAATATTTCAGATCCTCTTGTGATTCAATACAGAGATGAAAGTGAAGAAAGCAGGATTGTACACTGTCTCTCTTCAACGTTCTTCAATTAAAATGAAGATATTTAGCAAAAAGATGGTTACCTTCTGGTCCCTCTTTTAAGAATCTATATTTCTTTGGGTGCTATATAAAGGTACAAGTATTAGTGGCTTTGCCTATTCATTGTGTTTGTATTTCAGAGCACAACTTCAGCAACAAAAGTGGACTATTTTAATGTTACATTACTTGTTGGTATAATCTTAACATTTACAACTATTTTTAGACTAAAAACCTCTCAGATTAGTTTTTACAGTTGTATCAAAAATTACTGACTTTAATGTTACATTAAAATAGGAGGTATTTACTTAATTTGTAAGAAGTGTCCTGAAACAGGGAATGCAAGTTGCATTCCTTTGGTTTGTGATGATAGAATGTAAAAGAGCCATTTGAAATTCTGTTTTGAAGAAAAAAAGGCCAGATTTTGGTTACTAAACACTGAGCTATTTTCTGTTTTGATGGCAAATCAGAACTGGCAGTCCTATTTTATACCTTGGATATGATCAGGTTGTGAGATTAATATGGTTTCCTATGCCAATTTGCTCTATGGCTAAATCAATTGCAGAAAGAAATCTATTGGATTCCTGTGAGGATTGGTAATTTCCCTATGGAGTGCCTTACACCTGAATATAAAGCAGGCAACCATTCATTTATCTTGCTGTTATAGCTCATTCTGCAATCCTCCCTCCCCACCCTCTCTGTTTATAAATAGAGCTGGTGCAAAACTGTGTAACAAAATAGAATTTAAACAAATGTTGAAATAGTGTGCTATGGTTTTAGATAAGTTGTAATATTTTGTCTGGAGGGAAACACTGACCTTCAACAACTTGATGTTATCCAATCTTTATGGTACCAAAGGGAGAAAGAGTTCAAGATTTGCAGGGTGATTCTATTGTACAGTAATACCTTATACAAAGTCCGCTTCATACAACATCGCCTAATTCCTTGAAAAAAGTTGCCTCATACAAAGTCGTGCGACATTGTATGAGGCATTGGGGTTTTCCCAGGTTGCATTGTGCCTGGGCAGTACAAAAGGCAGGACACATGCGTGCATTGCTCTTGTGGGTTTTGCGTGAGGCGAAGAGTGTTTAGGAGTAGTTTTGAGCACGATTTTGTTTTTTTGTTTTAATTTTTTTGTCAGAATTTTTAGAAGCATTCCTGGGATTTTTGAAGCATTCTTCAGGTTCTTGGATAATCAGGGTTGTTTGACATGTTTTTGTAATGTTTTTAGCCTTTAGACAATGTTTTCTTAAAGTTCTGTCAGTTTCTTGTCTGTTTCCTTGACTTTGCCCTGAAGTCTGTGCTGTTAGAGTACAATGTATCTCTATGGAAATGACGTTGTACGAGGCATCGCAGCGAGGATTTGGACGTTGTATGAGGCATTGCGGCTAGGATTTTTGCATGCCTCATACAAATTTGTTTGCACTGAGGCACGAGGAACACTTTTGAAAACTCACCAGGAACATTATAAACCGTTGCAATCAAATTCATAATCTTCCATTGGTCAATGCTAGTAAAACATTTGGTATTCTTGTTCTTATTTTATACCATTACCTGAATTAGTATTTTCATTTAACTCTTTTGCGAGATTGGTAATGTAATATAATCTTAGAACTGCAGAACTGGAAAGAACTATATGATTTATCACGTCCAGGTCCAGCCCCAGTCACAGAGACACAGTGAGATATATAACTCCCAACCTTTGGCTCTGCAGTTACAACATGTTTTGGAATTTCTTGATTATTTTTGTCAAAAGTACTGTATTTTCTGGCGTGTAAGACTACTTTTTAACCCCGAAAAATCTGTGCCAAAGTCGGGGGTCGTCTTATAGGACAGGTACTTAACTGCAGCTTGTTTCCCCTTGCTTCATATGTCCGGCGCATATGGTGGGGAGTGCCGCGCCCGAGTCCCTGCTCTGTGCGGGGAGTATGAAGCAAGGGGAAGCAAGCTGCACACATCTTCCTGTACCTCGAGGAGGAGAACGTGAGCGTGGATTGGCTCTCCACCAGAACCTGCCCATTCGACTCGGAGGGCTGCGTGTCTTCAGGTTGAGTGTGGGTTAATTTTTATTTGGTGTGCATTGGAAGAGAGGTAGTCTTATATGGCAAGTATATTTCAAACTCTATATTTTAACTGGAAAAGTTGGGGTCGTCTTATACGCCGGAAAATACGGTACTTATATTTACAGTTCTAAGCAGGGTGGATTTGATTTAAATCAAAGCAATTTAGACTAGAATTTAAATCTCTAGCCAGTAAAACTAGGTTTAAAACTTGATGGTATAATCTTAACTATGTTTAGACTAAAAACCTTTCAGATTAGTTTTTACAGTTATATCAAAAACTTACTGATATTGTACACGGCACTGATGATATATGCAGTTCTATCTCTTCTTTTCCACCACAGCATGGATGCCATCCAAAGCCTGGAGGCAGTCATGGTGTGAATGGGGGATAATAGGCTGAGACTGAACCTGTTGAAGACAGGTATAGGGTAACTGGTCACAGGTAGAGAAGATTCCCCTTAGCGATGAGGATGTCATTCTCCCTCTGAAGGAGAGCATATATAAATCTGGGCATACAACTTGATCAGTCTTTAACTCTGGAAAATCAGGTGTCATCAGTGGTCAGGTTTGCATTATCCCATCAGTGGCGCATAACCCAGCTTCACTCTTTTCTGGATCGGAAATCCCTGATAGCATTACCCTATGCACTGGTAATCTCCAGAATCAACTATTGCAATGCTCTGTATGTAGGGCTACCCTTGAAGCTGGTATGCAGATATCTGTGAGTACAAAATGCAGTGGCCAGGCTGGTTGTGAGTATTGGTTGGTTAGACCATTTCTCACCGGTCCTGGCTAGTCTACATTGGTAGCCAGGATATTCGATCAACACAACTGCACTCCGTCCAATTTATATTTCCCCAACAATTAGTGTTAGACACTACTAGATCTACCAGATCTACCAGTTGTAGCTTAGCAAGACTACTGCCAGCTTTTTTTTTTAAAAGACAAAGTTAAAGGTCTCCCTTGCTTGAAAACTAGTCGTATCTGACTCTAATATGCGTTGACCATCTCCATTACAGCCAAAGAGCCAGTGCTGTCTGCGTCTGCAGAGGTTTCTGTGGTCATGTGGTAGGCAGGACTTGATGCCAGAGTGCATGGAATGCTGTTTACCTTTCCTGTCAAAGCAGTGCCTATTTATCTACTTGCAATTTCTTGCTTTTGGGCTGCTAGGTTGGCAGGAGCTGGGACAGAAACTGCCAATCTAGCTGTCTCAAACTGCTTAACGGCCGATCTTCCTGTCATCACATTCATCATTTTAACTACTAAGCCTCCACAGTATTTCAGATTCTATCCTAACTGTAGCTTGATAGGTATAGTTAACTTTACCAGATCCACTGGCTCAACTTTTTTATGACACCATTGCCTCATTATTTGGCAAAATGTGCCATAATATAAATGTGAAATTACATAAACTATGGTAGGTGTTGGCATTATGAAGCTACATAGAAGGTCCTATTCCAGATCCCATTCCTTCTTTCAGCAAATAAGGCATTGATTTGTATCAGTAATAATCTGAGACTAAATACTGCACATCTAAAACTAAGCACATTTGGTTAAGCTTTGGATGGGAGACATCACAGGGGTGGGGAACCTGGGGCTTTGAGGGGAGCCTGGTTTCTTGAAATTGGAGTTAAAGTACACCTTGAGGCCTAAGATTGAGAAACCCTAGTCTAAACAGACTAGTCCTCTAGGTGTTCCCAGAAGCCAAGGTTCCTCTCAAAGCCGCAGGTTCCCCACCCTTGTAAACTCCTTGTATGCTTTCATGAATTCTAAGGGTGAAAGAGAGTCAGAATAATGTACTGTCCAAATAAATAAAAGCACACACATCTCTGAGACTAAAATATTTTAGTACTGTAGCTGAAATATCAGTATTTCAGTACTTCAGTATTTACGGTGTTATACATGTACACACTGCAATAATTTCTAAAAATGTACATTTTCCGTGTACTGACAATACTAAGTCTTGTGTTGTCACTGTTTATTAGTATTCTCCTTTTCTGCATTCACCATTTTGTTGACCAGCTGTGAGTAGCGAATGCCGAACCACACCAAATCTAACAGCTGTTTCTTAAAAAATCACATTGATGCTCGCCATTAAAGTGCCACCTCCTCATAAGAGACAGCTGTTACATGATGTTTAATATCCTTTTAATCCTCTGTAGACCTTAGACAGAATGGGTTGACAGAACTGACAGTTTTTATTATAGCATTCCTAGTACACAATAATCTTCTTTCACCTGGCCTCTTCTCCCAGTAGAGTTATAAGACTTTTGACTTATATCCAGGCCTCTTTCCCAGCCTGCTTAGGGAAAAAGAAATTAATTTTATTTGTTGTGATTCGTATGTTGTGTAAATTATCTTTTCGAAATTTGAAACACCTATTGTCTGGTAATCATAATACAAAGAAACTCTTTAAGGGCTTAATGCAGGAGGAGGGTTTCCACTTCAACAACACTGCCATACACCAGAGAGTAACTACATCTTTATAAGCTATTTATAAATATATACTTTCTTTCTCATGAACTAAATAGCAATAACTCATTTCTAGTCTTTCCCCATTTACAGAAAATGTTATTTAGCACTCACATTTAGTCTATTTACCACCACTGTGAACTATGATAACGACTATTATAGAAGGTATATAAAATTGCAATAGTATGGTCTAGGGATATAAATCTTACAAACTTTCACTTTCAGCAAGAAGTCAAGAATAAAATTGCTCTTTTCTCCTGGTAGTGAGATTTCTCTGTGTCGTTTTTTTTTTTAAAGTTTTGAGAAATCTTATGGCAAACCTTGTGTGATTTTTTTTGGATTGTTGTGGGTGATTTTTTTCTGGAAGAAGTGCCAAACTCTGTGGGATTATTACCATTTCTGTTTGAAACAGCATTGTTCCTGCAGAGTTCATTAGAAAGAACATTAACTGTGTGGAATTTAACATTTTTGTGTGTGCAAAACAATAGTAAAAATATATATGAAAAGTATGTGTATAAGCTACAAGTTCTCATTTTTTCCAAGAAGCAGTGAAATTTCACTAGTACAGGGAAGGTGCCAGCTTGGAGTCCTGGCATAATAAGACATGGAAAATAGCCAAGAATGAAAAATCTTTCAAGTACTGTCAGATCCTTAATATGTTCCTTTTGTTTAAAAATCTGGAAGGGATTTACTGTCATTATTGTAGTATTGTAAATTATTCACTCCTCTAGCCCAGACATTTAGATACCATCTGAGAAATGATGCTGAACATTATTCAGTGGTTTCTAGAAGAAAAGAAGATACAGTGAAGGGATGTAACAAAACTGTTTATAATTGTTTATAAAAAAGATAATGAAATGCAACATTTGGTGGATTTAAAGCATGAAAGTCTAAAAATACTGAGCAATTCATGTTTCCAGTAAGAAAGATATAGTTACATTCCATTCCAGTAGTACATAATGTATATGGAAAGCTGGCTGGGTAGTTCAGTGATTTAGGTATCTGGTTCCGGTTGAGAGTTTGATTTCCCACTATGCCCCAAAGGAGAATACAGTATCTAGTCAGTGCAGTCATGGACAAGCTGCAAAGTCCCAGGATGCCTCCGCATCTGTGTATTATCTTAGAAAGGGTCTCCATAAAGTGGATTAGACTTGGCGACATGTAGTAGTAGTAGTAGTAGTAGTAGTAGTAGTAGTAGTAGTAGTAGTAGTAGTAGTAGTAGTAGTAGTAGTAGTAGTAGTAGTAGTAACAACAGCAACAACCACCACCACCAAAGAAGCTAGCTGCCTTGCATACATAGGCTCGGAGTTTTCCTTGACTGCCAGAGATTCTTTAGGGCAACAGTGCCCAAACTACGGCCTGTGGGCCCAATTACGCCCACACATCTCATTATCCAGCCTGAGCTGAGAAACCGGGCACTCAGCAGACCACCCCACAACTAGAGATGTGAAGGCCCTGAAAAAACCAGAAAAATGGTTTTTTCCCATTTTTTCTGAAGTCTTTTTTGTTTCCCCCCCAAAAAATGGGAAATGAAAAAATAAAAAACATATTATGAAATGTTTTATTTCAACATGATGAATAAAATATTTTAAGATAAGGCCGGGTTCAAATATTTTATAAATCATTTCTAAAAAAAAATATGTATGGTATCAGATTATTTTCAATTTTTCCGAAAATTTCCGTTTTCCCCAGAAAAAAAACCTGGGGCTTTTCTAAGCTTCAAAATTTCTGGAAATTTTACATCTCTACTCACAATCGCCCCCACCGCCTGACGTAGCAATACGGTGGCAGCAGCGGCAGCAATCGGGCTTCGCTCCTGCTGGTCCGAGCAGCCTCCACTCAGTCCCTGCGCTTCAGAAGCCTTTGGTTAACATGGATCACCATATTGCAGAAATTTTCCGAGCCTTCTCCATTTCAAAATCCATGGTGCTGGAATGGTTAACCTGGTGTGACGTGCTGATGTTAGACTTGGCATGCCAAGGGACTCTCCTACTGCCACGAATTTTGAAATGGAGAAGGTTTGGGAAATTTCTGCAACATGGCAATCCACGTTGCCAAAGGCTTCTGAAGCGTTGGGACCGAGCGGAGGATGCTTGGACCAGCAGGAGAGAAGCCCAATTGCCACCGCTGCTGATGACATCGAAATGGTCAGCAATGGGAGCAGCCCGTTTCTGGCCCCCACAGCTGTGTGTCGGGGGCTGGACTGGCCCTTTAGTGTATGGGAACCAAGACAATAGAAACAGCCGAAAGATTGGCTTAACACATCTTTATTGCATGATGGTCCGGGGGAACATGTGGTAATGGCGGATGAACAGCTCAATATATACTGTGGCTATACATTTGAACGTGGCTCCTCTATAGCCCATTGGCTACTGTCTGCGTGACGTCACTCCTCGTCACGCCCTTCTTGTCCAGGTGAGGTAGTGGCGGGAATCCTCCCGCGCTGTAGGTATTTGGGGAATTGGAACCATGTGAGCTAGGCGCTCGCTATTGCCCCTAGTGGTCACTAGCTCGCGTCCTAATACAGAGGGTTACAGTGTTACAGCTGGTGATTGTTATATCCACTCATTCGAGTGTTACATTATTTAAAGGCACAATATTCCAAACACAACAGGCCCACTGATGAAAAAGTTTAGGCACCACTGATTTAGGGATTCTCTTCCTAAAGATCCGTAGCATTTCTTAATGGTATCCCTTCCATGTAGTAACCAGGCAGAATGCAGCTTAATTTCTGGAGTGTTCAGAGTGATATGGGGGCAAAGTAAAGATAAAGGTTGCCCTTGCTCAAAAGCCAGTCGTATCCAACTCTAGGATTCAGTCCTCATCTCTGTTTATAGCCAAAGAGCCAGTGCTGTCTGCATCTGCAGTTGTTTCTATGGACATGTGGCAGGCATGCCTAGACACCAGAGAGCACGGAACGCTGTTTACCTTCCTACCAAAGTGGTCCTTATTTGCAATTTCTTGCTTTCGAACTGCTGGGTTGGCAAGAGCTGGGACAGAAATGGGAGCCCATTCCATCATGCAGTAGTTGGGTTTTGAACTGCTGACCTGCCGACCTTCAAGTCATCAAATTCAGCATCTTAACCACTTGAGCTACTGCAGTCCCGATGTAGGGGCGCCCCATTGTAAATAATTAAATTCCTTCTCACAACAACAGTGACTTGTTATTTTTACAACTACAGAAGCGTGACCTGTTTAAAATAGTGGAGGAGGAATATCACATGGTTCAGGCTATGGCTCATGTTGCTGCTTTGTACTCGGTTATGGGTATTGAAGTGACAGTAAGGTACAAATCAGGAGAGTGGAGAACAGTGAAAAGAAAACAAGAAGGTAGAAGGAGGTAAGGTGAGCAAGGGAGGAAAGAAAGGATAATGTGACTGAAGTGGTAAAAGGTAGATCCAGGATCACTTTTGTTATGTATTTTGTTACGGCGTCTAAGAGGTGACCTGATTGAAGTTTATAAAATCATGCATGGTGTGGACAAAGTAGATAAGGAAAAACTTTTCCCTATCACACAACACAAGAACTAGGGGGTACTACATGAAAATTTTGGGTGCTAGTTCTCAAACAATTAGGAGAAAGTACTTTTTCACCCAGAGGATCACTGGTCTATTGAACTCCCTGCCAGAAGAAGTGGTGACAGCTGTCAGTCTTCACAGCTTTAAGAAAGGATTAGACAAGTTCATGGAGTACAAGGGTATCAATGGCTATAATTATGGATACCTAAGGACAACCTCCGGGTTGGAGAGATAAGCAGGATATCTCTCAATGCCATTTCCAGGGAATCCTAAGCAGGTGAAGGCATCTGCTTGAGAATACCCTGAAGCAAATGGTGAGCCACTGTGAGACAAAATGCTGGACTGGATGGACTGTGGCCTGTTCCAGCAAGGCTGTTCTTATGTTCTTATGTTGAAATGAAGCAGGAACATACTCAAATAACCTATTTTTGTTTGCATTTCTGTCTGGATTGTAGTGATTCCTACTGCTATTGTTTTAATTTCATGTTCCACAAAATTTATTTCCTCCAAAGTACCACATAGGAATTCACACCTCATAATGTTTGAAGACTATGTAGAATATGGAGATTTACAAGATTGACACATAGATTTTATTAATGCTTTGCATTCCTATCATGATGCATTTGGCTCCTCTGTGGACAGAATTAAATGCAAATTTTGTTCATTACCATCCTCCTCCTGAAACAAATTTGTACATATACTCACTTACATGCCTATTTAACTGTATTTATGTCAAAGAGGCAGAAATGGAAACAAACTTATATGTTTGTCTTTGTTTTGGAATAGTGCTTCTACTAATGTGAGACAAAATCTGGTAATGGTCTTTGTTAATGGTCAAAAAAATAATATGGTTTTGTGGGAGAAGGCTCCAATTTTTTCAGTGCTTCTCTTCAAAGTAAGCATTTTGGTGATTCTGGTTTAAGATAACATTGTTTTACCCTGAAAAAAAAAAAAGTTTAATGACTCTTCAGGACTACCATTGTACAGACATACAGTATTAGGGTACACCTCTGAAAAATATCATTCTCTTTTATATACAGTGGATCCTCGATTAACGACGCATTCGAATAGCGTCATTTTCGATTAATGACGCTACTGATGCACCCCACATGAGCATTCGAATAATGACAAAAAAGTTGTTATTCGAATAACGACGTTAAAAATACCATCGTTATTCAAATAACAACAAAAAACATTATTTGAATAACGATGGTAAAAATACCATTGTTATTCCAATAATTACAGTAAAAATACCGTCGTTATTCAAATAATGACGTTTTTGTCATTAATTGAATAACGACGCTACTTGGAGAACCAAGTAACGTCATTAATTGAGGGTCCACTGTACTTGGTTTAAATAAAATAAAACAGTTTTGGCTATGACATATTGTGACAAAATAGTATTTGAATGATATAGTGCAGTGATGCAGTGCAAAATATTTTACTAGTTACTCTGTGGGTTGGCCAAATCTGTGGGTGGGGCTAAATCTGTGGGTGTGGCCAAACATCCTGCATTATGGGTTATGGAGGTGGGTGTGGCCAAACAAGTGGGCGTGGCCTGGGGAAATTTCTGCTTCCGGCTCTGCAGAACCAGATAGAACCTGCTGCAGTGCATCACTGCTATAGTGTGACTGCACAGGTGAATTGATCAAGTTTTCTCAAAACAGCTATTTTGTAAAAGAATGCAATTATCTGGGGTCATGTACATTTTCACTGTCATGGTTTCTGGGGTACCTATTACAGTGCATACACATTTAGCATTTCTGTTTGGATAATCATATTTAATTTGAATCACTTGGATTCAAACAGCAAGTATATTACTAAAATCCACATTAAAGAGCACAGTAAAGTCCTTGGATAATGTATTTTTGTTCATGCACTGTTATTCAAGACAACATGTGTAACACAAAGCAAACTAAGATACAGCTTCCTCCTAAAATACAGAATTAGATTACTGTTTTCATTTAACATCTCAGAAATGTAACTTTGTATACTAGCAATTACAACTGAAAATAGATTTCTGCAATCAAAGTGTAACTCCGTGTTGATGCTGAAGGGAACAGCAGTAGAAAGTCGAGTACTGAGCCTCTTGTGCAGAGCTTGGAAATATTACTGCATTTGGATTGCGAATCCCATAGTTTAGTGATTTGCTATTCTCATTGGAGGATTTTGTGAGTTGTAGTAAAAAAACACCAATACTTCCAAGTTTTGATAATAAGAAACCTCCTATATTAGAAAGAACATTTAACCCACTTCAACGTCTTGCTTTCCACAACCACATAGATCTGAATAACAACCAGGGATTTGACATTATTGCCAGTTGTAAAAAGCCACAATGTTACTTTTCTGTTAGGCTGGCCAATTATCGTATGCCTCTCTCTGTATCTGATGTGTATAAATTGATGCCATGAAGTCTCACTCTTATGCCTGACGAAGTGGACGTGGTTCATGAAAGCTAACATCAAAATACAGCAGTTAGTCTTTAAGGTGCCACAATGGTTATTGTCTTTTTACTTTGTTCTGTTTACTCTCTGATACACATAGACCTGGCAAGCTACAGATGTTAACCCCCTTTTTTTAATCATTGTGTCAAGTAGCCTGTGGAGAAAGGGTCTCTACAAAGCCATCATTACTAATAACAGTTGACAGACCTCTATGAATGTCTTTCAGCTTCTACTTCCCATCAAAGCAATTTTTGTCAGGTGAACTTTTAATTAATGTTGATATTTCTAATACTAATCCTTGATTTTTTAATTAATTTCATTTGGTCAACTGTTTTAATTGTCCAGTATTTTACACTGTATTTTCATGCATATTGGTTTATAAAATTTCATAGCAGTAAGGCAGATAATTATAATCAATCTTCTTAAACAACAAACAGTTTCAAGCCAATCCAAACTACTGGCTATTGCCATACCTTGCAAGAGAAAATGGCATAACTTATGCAAGATTTGAAGAAATAGTACTCTTAGTCAATCAGGGTGATGTTATGTTCTAACTCAGATTCTGACAGTCATGCCTGTATAGTACCAACTTGATTGGACAAAGTGCTAACTGAAGCTACATTTGTCAATAGGGATGCCATATTTCCCTCCCCCCAAAATGGGACAGGAGTAAAGGTTGCCCTTGCTCAAAAGCCAGTCGTATCCGACTCTAGGCTTCAGTGCTCATCTCTGTTTCAAAGCCGAAGAGCCAGCGCTGTCTGCTTCTGCAGATGTTTCCATGGTCATGTGGGAGGCATGACTAGATACCGTAGAATCCCCAGCAGGGGATTGAAATTGCCCTACACACACACACACACACACACACACACACACACACACACACACACACACACACACACACACACACACACACACACACACACACACACAGTTGGACTCGCCTTTAAACCCAGACAAGAATCTCTTGGAAGAAAGTCTGGAACGGAAATGATGCAGCCCTTGGAGTCCCCGTTTTCCTCCGGAAGGAGAAAAGGAAGGAACTTGTTTTGGAAGAGGTCTTTTGTTAAATGCATAGAGTAAGTATTGCTAGAGAGGAAGGAAACACTGTGGATAGCAGCACTTTCCTTCCTCTCTAGGAATGCTGACTTTATGCATTTAACCCTTTGCAGTCTGAAGGAATTCTCCATAGCTTTGAGCCGGGATTTTTACATGCTTTTACATGAACCTGATGGAACAGCTTGCATCCGTGAAAATCATGGAAAAACGGGACTTATGGCATCCCTACTTGTCAAGGAATCCTCTTTGAAGCAATGAGCCAAGATGGATCAGAAGATATCTCTACCCAAAAGATGTTTTTGAACCTTGCTATTCTTTGTGCCATTCTTTTGGAATGTGAACCATCTGTTCACAGAAATTGAGCATTCCACATTGGAGAATCCAATGTACGAATCAGATATTACAGAACCTACTTCCCTTGAGTGAAAGAAGCAAGCTAATGGTTGGTTTTCCTCCCCCCTCCCTTGGCTTCTTCATTACCACTAACCATTTTCACTAACCAATAATGTCATGTACCTTTTTGCAAACATGATTTGTGATGGTCTAAAACACAGCACAAACAGCTTGTGTGCACATTACAGGTGCTTGTGGTGATTCATGGTACCAATGAAATAAAAGGGCCGGTTTTCACAATATTGAAATGCAAGATGCAGCTGTAACGAAATAATATTGTGCAGTTAGGTTGCTAATACACATTGATGTTTTCAAAACATTTTAAGGTATCATGATGTATCATTTAATTTATTCTGAGGATTTTCCCCCTGTTCCTGAGCAAACACCCTAGAGACAACTAGCATAACAATGGAAGCTAACATAAAAATGTAAGATAAGATACTTCAGAAAATGCTGTATAATGAGAACACATACATTAGGCAAGTAGTACAAATTGTATTTTGGAAACTATATTTGTGAAAGCGAAAGTGTGATATTTATTACTCTTTATGATCCAAGGAAAGAAAAAGTTTTCTTCTTCTTCTGAGGTACAAGATTAGTAGTTGGGCATTTCACAGGAAAAATATTACCCTTGATGGAACTGGCTAGCATCAGTGCAGTAGCTATGGAGCCTTCAAAGACTCTTATCTCCTTAGGTACTTTTCCTCAAAACTAATCCATGCTTGAATGTCAAGATAGCTCTGAAAAGGACTTCTCATCAAAATATTTCTGCAGGTTTTTTTAATGGTAGTGCCATAGGTTATCCTCTTGACTTCTCTCTCTCCCCATTGATATCCATTGTGGCACACAACAAGGAGTATATGCAGAGGTGATCCCTGAGGAAAGAGTAATCTTCAGAAATTAAATGTTCCACAAAAAAAAAGAAGATGAATAAGGGTTTAGGGGAGATGCACAATGAACAAAGTAGATGATTTGGTCAGAGGACTAACTGACAACAGGTTGAAGCAAGCGGACTTGAACATGGCCCAGGAGAGAATAATTTAGAACACTTTGTTGTGTTGGCTGAACCTTTTAGTCTCTGAACTGATCTCCGTGTTTCCCAACCAATGGTTTTTGGAATTCAGTTCCCAGAAGCCTAAGTCAATTTCCCAAAGCACTGATTAGCCAATGTACTGACTTAGGCTTCTGAGAAATGAAGTCCCCCATGGGGCTTATGCCCCACATTGTGAACCACTGGAGTATATGATGGTAAAACCTCCCATGGTATTGCAAAACCTCTTATTTGCAGTCTCAAATACAACAGATACACTTTCTTTCCTAACTATGAGCCTTTCATAGAGAATAACTTGCATATAGATTCTCCACATTGAACTACAAGGGAAAATCCCACTAGCACAAGTTACGTTTGTCTTTAGTCTGTTGCCAGTAAGTCAACACTAGAAATTAAACTCTAGTTAAATGAGTGAATATATCTGCTTTTAAAAATTGAAAAGCAGTTCTCCAACGGCTTGAGACAAATAACACTTGCAAAGTAGTTAAAATTAAAAGGTAAAATTCCCAATACTAGAAGTATTTTCACAATGAGTACTAAAGCAGAAACATCAACAAGCTGAGATATGCAGATGATACTACCCTAATGGAAAGAAGAGAGTGCAAAAGTTGGCCTGAGACTTAACATCAAAAAACCAAGATAATGACAACTGGCCCTATCACTTCCTGGGAATTGAAGGGGAAGAAATAGAAGCAGTGACAGGCTTTACCTTCTTAGGATTCAAGATCATTGCCGATGGTGATTGCAGCCATGAAATAAAAATATGATTAATTCTTGGGAGGCAAGCTATGAGAAACCTAGGGAGCATAATAAAAAGTAGAGACATCACCCTGCCAACAAAAGTCCTCATAGTCAAAGCAGTGATATTCCCAGTACAGTAAAACTCCATTTTACAGAAGCCTCATTTTACAGAAACCCCGTTTTACAAAAGTTTTTTTTTGCTGAAAACGTGTCCCGTTTTACAGGAAAAAAACCAGATTTACATAACGTGATTTCCCAGAACACATTGTGCCTGGTGGGCTATGAAAGACCACCTGCAGCCATTCTGGGCCCTGTGGGTGGCAGTAGACTGGTCTGGAGAGGAGTTACAATGTGTTTTTAGTTTTATTATTATTATTATTATTATTATTATTATTATTATTATTATTATTATTATTATTATTATTATTATTATTATTATTATTATTATTATTATTATTATTATTTGGGTGGGGTCAGGAACATTTTTCCCCAATGCGTTCTTATGGGAATGCCTTGTCTTACAGGAAAAAATTGAATTAAGGAAAAAGCTACAGAACCGACTTTTTCCGTAAAAATGGGGTTTCAGTATAGTAGCTTATGGTTGCGAGAGCCGGGCCACAAGGAAGGCTGAGCGAAGAAGAATAGACACCTTTAAAATGTGGAGAAATGAGGAGCTTTTTGAAGTACCCTGGTCAGCAAATATGATGATCCTGAAGGAAATCAACCATGACTGCTCCTTGGAAGGACAAATATTGAAGAGGAAGCTAAAGTACTTTGGACACCAAATGAGAAGAGAGGACTCACTTGAGAAGGCCTTAATGATGGGAAAGATCGAAGGCAAAAGAAGGGTGGCTAGATGGCATTGTTGATGCAATGGGCGTAGAGTTGAGCGGGCTGTGGAGGATGGTGGAGGGTAGGGGTGCCTGCCGTGCAATGGTCCATGGAGTTGCAAAGGGTCGTACTCGACTGTGCGACTGGACAATAACAAAAATAGAGCAGTTACTTTACATAACTTGATTTATATTCATGGGCTGTACCTTTCTTCCAGAGTATCAGGCATGCCAGACTACCTCCCAATTAATATTTTGTTGTTTTAGAATAACCAAAGAGAAGGACCTGCTGCTTTTGATAAATGTTTTCTCCATTCCACCCTTGTAAAAGTATTTATTTACCTTTATATACTGCTTTCCTATAAAGATGCTGGTGTACAGCAGAAACCCAGATGTCTTTTAACATTTTTTTAAAAAAAGAAATAAGGCAGGAATGCATCATAATTTTTTTCCCCTTGCATTCTGGAATTACTTTACATGGTTTAGAATGTTCTGAGGGACATTGAGTTTTACGTGTTAACTAATTTTACTCAGTGCTGTGGGCTTTGGGAGTGTGTCATGTTTCACTTTTTTGCTCCTTATTACCAACCTGCTGATGCCATTTCATTCCAACCAGGCAAAAATCACCGATTTCTAAGAGATATAATATCTCTCTTCCTTCCCTCATTGCTTTTTTACTTCTTAGACTTAAGGTGTTTTGAGGCAGCATAGGCCATCTTCTGCCAACCTAACAGTTTGAAAGCAAGAAATTGCAAATAGATAAATAGGTACCACATTGGCGTGAAAGGTAACAGCGTTCCATGCACTCCGGCATCTAGTCATGCCTGCCACATGAACATGAAAACATCTGCAGATGCAGAGAGTACTGGCTCTTTGGCTGTAATTCTGAGGGAACGTCTCTCCCTCAGAACAACTCCCCACATCACCCATTCATCACAATTGGCACAGCTCCAGGTGCCAACCCCGAGGATGGCTCAAAAGGCCTTAACTAGAAATAGAGCCTTCTCAGTGGCTGTTTTGTCCAAGTGCTTTATTACTTAATTACTGTATTACATAGTTAATTGCTGTAAAAACGTGCCCTTTATTCTAGGCGCGAAATTCGTATTACTGCCTTCGTAATCTGATAGGTTAACACACAGGTTTCCCGCTCTTTTAGAAGTCTGGGTAAATGTATCATTCTGTAACTGCTGTTCTGCCTGTATATAAGTTGGTCTCCTTTCTCTCAGTCCCCAGTCTGAAACAATCCAAGTTAAGAGGTGCCAATAAATTACTTGCGTTAACCCGTTTATTGCTGGTCTGAGTACTCCCTTCATTCGGACTCAACAGTGGCGGTGCGGCACCAACACTGTAGAACACTCTACCAGTAGAGCTGTGCCAGGCCCCATCACTGGCTATCTTTAAAAAAGCAATTACAAACTCTCTTCTTCGAGGAGGCTATTCAGTGTGTTGTCCTTTTAGTGATAAATTACCGGTAGTCAGGTTGAGTCCCTATGTCCTGCACATTTAGTTTATTTTAGTTTGTAACATATGTTTCAGTTGTTTCATTAAATTTGTGTGTTTGTTATCTGTTTGTACACCAGCCAGAGTGTGATACCATCCAAATGGGTGGTATAGAAATACAATAAATAAATAAATAAATGGAGAGGGGGGGAATGGAAGAAAACAATAGCCAATGGCCTCTGAGTACTGAGGTCAGGGCTCTTTCATTATTTTTATCAGATATTTTCAGATTTCCTCTTAACTTGCTCAACTGGCCCCGGTGGGGGCGAAGAGGCCCTTCGGCCAAACCACCTGCCGCCGTTCCCGGGCCCCGCCCTCCCCCCTCGCCTTCGGACTCAAAAGGCGAGGGGGTGCCGGGCGAGCCGCCGCCGCGGCGCTCCTGGCCCCGGTGGGGGCGAAGAGGCCCTTCGGCCAAACCACCTGCCGCCGTTCCCGGGCCCCGCCCTCCCCCCTCGCCTTCGGACTCAAAAGGCGAGGGGGTGCCGGGCGAGCCGCCGCCGCCGCGCTCCTGGCCCCGGTGGGGGCGAAGAGGCCCTTCGGCCATACCGAGGCTCTCCTGGGCCCCCGCCATCGGCCCAGGATTGGAGCCACTTGCGGTCACCGGCCCTGCCTCCCTCCGGCCCTGTGTTGACCGGAGGGATAAAAGGACACTGCACCGCAGCCGGGGACGCCGAGCCGAAGCTCTCCTGGGCCCCCGCCTTCGGCCCAGGATGCGAGCCACCTGCGGCTCTCTCCCCGGGCCGAGTCGGTCAGGGGAGATGGGAGCGTTGGCGCTCTCTGTGGTGAGAGTGGGGGGGGGCAGGGAGGGAGACAGAGGGACTGAGGCTGATGTTTGCCGGCTGGGGAAGTTGGGCTGGGCACAATATGGGATGTGAGCTGTGCTTCATCCCTTGGGGATTTTGTTAATATGGATTACTTTTGATGCTTTGTACTTATGTATTATGTGTTGTATTGATATTGTGCTTTTCCCCTGAATTTATTTGATGTAATTGAACTGTATTATTATGTGTCATTGTATTATTATATTGTATTTATTGTCCGCCATGTAAACCGCCCTGAGTTGGGTTGCACCCGAGTGGGCGGTATATAAGCGCGAAAATTAAATTAAATTAAATTAAATTAAATTAAATTTACTATGAATTTTGATTCTTTTTCTTATTCTTCTTAAGCTAGAGTCATGTAACATGTCTGAGATGTCACTGGCCTTTGTATGGTTGGCAGGCTTTCTCTCTCACACACTCCTCAGTGGCACAGGATATAAAGGATATATTATTTTTTAATACTGAGGTTTACTTGACTCAGATTCATGAAGAATAGGTTACTACTTTGTTTTTCCCCATTATTGTCTAATTTCTGAACTTTTTGTGCAGAGCATGGTCCTTCAGGATGTGCATGAAACTGGGTGTACATTATGTGTATACCCTTGGATAATGAACACAGCCTAATATAATGTGCACATTATATTAGAGAAAGATTCCTGCATTCATTATACAGTACTGTGCCTTTTTCCAATAGAGAGCTGAATTGAGGAAAGCAGTACAGCAGGTTTTAATGCACACAGATTTCAATAGGAATTGAAGACGTCTATGCTTGTGATCAAGGTTGTCTCTGCGTAGAAAACCAAAACTAGGCTTTGGCACCTGTTCCCTCCTTATGGAGTAAAGCTAAAGAGAACATGATTTGAACTGCTGGAGAATAAATTCCATGAATAGTATTCTATTCAAATTATTGATCAATCAAAATATTGTTTAAATAAGCCTTAACTGTGATAGTGGTAGCTGTGTTTTAAATACACAGTTTAAAAAAATCAGAACCTGTAAAATTAAAAGTATGCTTTCCATACCTATAGCCCTTGCTATTTTTTAAAAAAATAAGAAAAAATGGTTTGCTAATCAGTTTTGAAAATTTATTTAATCTAAGTGAATAACTGTGTAGTAAGTTTGGAAACCAGAAGAAAACTTCTGATACATGAATTATGATTTTAAAAAAATATTGCTTGCATAGGACAATTTATGTAGAACTGTGGTTTATGGTAGTTTTTGTCATGTTGTTTCCTAAGTATACAACCATGCCTATTATTTCTCACAGTTACAACCATTTAAAGTCATGCAGGTAATGCTGTCCCCGTGCACCTATCAACCATTTTTATTCTGGGACAATTTGCTTGGTTCTTTGGGATGCTCTGTTTTGCTGTTTTGGTATAGAAAATGCATTCTGTAATATCTATTATGGTATGGTCAAAGGATAATTTATTGTCAAATAGAAAAAATAGGTCAACACTAATGTTACTTGATGATCAAACCACCACCACCACCAAGTTTAATAAAACATCTCACCAGCATGCATCCTGCACCGCGTTTGATATTTTATTACAACTGCAGTACCTGGGCTATAGCAGTAGTGTAATTACTGAGCTGTCAGAGTGATAAGTGGGATTAATGGCAGCCTGATGCACTTTAGTCTGCCGAGTGCTCTGAGAATTGGAAGATGGTGTTGTTATAAGAATCTGTCTATACTGGCATATTCATGGCACTTCCAGTCCCCTCCCCACGCAATGCCACAAATCCAAGTTTGCATTGCCCTGCCTCATTAACATTTGACATTTTCAACAGCTGTTATTTGTGCGCCAGCTCAATAATAAACAAATGAGAGAGGTGTAATTTGGTACAAATATGTATAACTGTGCCGCTAATCTGTGCATAGTGCCATTACGTCAAAATGTCTTCTTTGTCAATTTTAGTTTAAGATTGCCATTCTCCTCCTTAATTTTTTAAAAAAGTATTTAGTTTGGTCTGACATTTGCCCAGCACCACCTTTCAAACATTTCCATTGATTGGTCACATTATTTAAATTTTTCTCATAGGTAGAAGAATCTTCCCGAAAATCGGAATTTTCTGCTTTTTATTCAAAATTAAATTTCCTATCTTGAACACATAGTTCTCAGGAAATGCTATTGTTCAAATCAGAATATTATTGTTGCTTTTAATTTCAGTGCCATACAGTTACTCTGCTTGTAAGGGGTTCCTGGAGTAGCCAAGATTCTGACAGATAAAAACAGTATAGTACTTTATAGGATATTAAAGATTA
This sequence comes from Bradypodion pumilum, assembly GCA_035047305.1. NCBI lineage: Eukaryota > Metazoa > Chordata > Lepidosauria > Squamata > Chamaeleonidae > Bradypodion > Bradypodion pumilum. Next base: position 131,465,370 of record JAWDJD010000004.1, read on the forward strand.
GGTGGAATATTTTATATAATGCATATCAAGTATCCAGACTGAAAATACATTAACTTTGGAATGTTTAGAACAGACATATTAAGGCAGTGTTGCTTATCTCACTTTTGCAAGCTGAGAGGTAAGGATAGAGAAGTGAATAAGGAAGAGACTGCTGCCTTTCATTTAACCATCTAATGTAATTCCCACCCCATATTCTTGCCACTTTGCAAGCAAGTAGTGGGCTTGGTTCAGAGTACATTGATTACTTCCTATTCATTCATACTTTTAATCTTTTTGGAGACTAAAACTATTTTTTTTTTCAGAATGGCGAAGGAGTATGATAGTGTGCACTGTTGTTTGGGATATCTAAACTCATAGCATTCTTTTATCTTCATGAGCCTGTAATCTTGTTTAGCTAGAGAGAAAAAACCCACCAGGATTTGGAGGAGTAATACAGTAAAACCCCAGATAACGCTAAATCTTGGTTCCACAAGTCTTAGTGTTATCCGAGTTTTAACGTTATCCGATGCATGCATAACATTGATGAATCGCATAATGTTAAAACTGATACATTGTAACCTGCAAGGCTTTAGTGAATGTTATCAAATGCATCCCGTAGGATTTTAACGTTATGCGATGCAATTTTCCCCCAGATTGCTTACCGTTTTAGCGTTATCTGATGCAACCGTTATCCGAGGTATTACTGTATGTGATCCCTGATGCCACTGTTGAAGCTTATTTTGCCTCCAAAGAATCCTGGTTATCCCAACAGCAAATACATGTGCTTAGGCCTATTTAGGCATCCCAAAGTGTAAGGAGAGAGGAGAGCCAAGGAAGCATGCTCCAGCCCCATCATTTCAGCTCCCAAGGGGCTGCCATGGCTCAGAGGTTAAGAAGCCTTGTTAGCTGGAAGGCTGGCAAGTTGGCAGTTTGAGACACAAGTACTCCTTTCATGTCCCAGCTCTTAGGGACATGAAAGGAGCCTCATTTGGGCATCCCCTGAGCGGAGTTTCTTATGCAAAAATCCTTTCAACCCAGAATAATTTCTGACATGAAATTATTATTATTTCAACTCTCAACTTTGCCCTGCTTGCATTCAGACCTTACAGACCGTAATGTCTTTAGGTAAAGGTCACGGTATCCCTTGCTCAAAAGCCAGTCATATCCAACACTAGGGTGCGGCACCCATTTCCATTTACAGCCAAAGAGCCAGCACTGTCTGAATCTGCAGATGTTTCTGTGGTTATGTGGTAGGCATGACTAGACACAGGAGCACACAGAATGCTGCTGCCTTTCCCACTGAGGTGGTACCTATTTATCTACTTGCAATTTCTTGCTTTAGAACCCTGGTAATGTTTAGTGTTCAAGGAAATGAATACGAACACGAATGAAGTAGTGAATTTCAGCTCTTTATTAGTGGGGTTTGAACCCATTGGCCCCATAGAAGGCAACCTCGTTCCACTGACAGTTCCAAACGCTTGCGCTGGAATGTTCTGAATTCCTCGGCTAGAGGAGAGACAGGCCAGCCTTTTTGTACCCAAGACATTACTTTAGTCAATGTTACATCCTTGGCCGTAGCTTTGGCTATATCTGAGGGGATGACCGGGGGCGAGTCGAATGCCTCAATCATGAGGACCTGGTGGTCGCTTTCCATCTCGCAATCTGCTTCCCCGACCCCTGGCAGTGGAGAACGTGACAGGGCATCAGCGTGGCTGATGTCCATGCCGGGCCTAAGTACCAAAGTAAAATTGTATGCATTTAGGAAAATTGCCCAACACAACATCCTTGGGGACAGAATTTGAGGCATGGGTTTCCCATTCACAAAGATTCCAAGGAGGGGCTTGTCGTCAGTCACGATGGTAAAGGGCCTTCTATAAAGGTAATCGTGGAATTTCTTAGTGCCTGCCATGATTGCCAATGCCTCCCTGTCTGTCTGAGCGTAATTTTTCTCAGGCTTTGAGAGCGAACGGTAATAGAATGCTACGGGGGCTTCCCTCCCATCATTTAATACATGGCATAACACAGCTACCACCCCCACAGGGGATACATCACACACAAGTACAACTTTCTTGTTAGGATCAAAATGAGTTAACACAGCATCCGAAGATAGTAGCCTTTTACGTTCTTGGAATGCTTTCTCCTGGCAATGACCCCAGTGCCAAACAGTATCTTTCTTAAGAAGCCGAAGTAATGGTTCAGCAACTGAGGCTTTGCGATGGAGAAAAGCATGATAGAAGTTTAACAATCCTAGGAATGATTGCAATTCAGCTTTACATTTTGGCCTGGGTGCATTCCGCATGGCCATCATTTTGGAGTCAGAGGGCATGATACCTTGGGGTGTAATTCGGTACCCCAGGAACTCCACTTCCCGTGCCGAAAACACACATTTGTCTCTTCTGAGACATAGACCGGCCCTCTCGAAATGTGACAGGACTCGATCAAGCCTGTCCGCTAGTTCGACGGTGTCCTTAGCGGTGGTTAGGACATCGTCGAAGTATGGCAGGACACCGGTCAAACCTTTTAAAATACGTTCTACAAGAGATTGAAATATTCCAGGGGCCACATTCACCCCGAATTGTAGTTTGGTTACTTTAAATGCCCCCTTATGCGTTACTATGGTCTGGGCTATGGCAGCAGCAGGAGACAGTTAATTGTTGGTAAGCCTGGGCAAGGTCAAGTTTTACGAAGCAATTTCCTCCATGCAAGGAGGCAAGAAGGTGGCTTACCATGGGCACAGGATATGCGTTTGGATGAATAGCTTTATTGATGGTACACTTGTAGTCAGTGCATATCCTGACCTCCCCGTTACTTTTCAAAGCAGTCACTATTGGTGTCTCCCACTCTCGGAGTCCACTGGCACTAGGATGCCCTGCCCCACCAGTTTGTCCATCTTCTCCTTTAGGGCAAAGGGTACCCGGCGTGGCTTCATCCGGATGGGCCGGATGGTAGGGTCAAGCTCAAAGTCAACAGGGGGTCATTTGTATAAGCCTAAACCCTTTTTGAACACCTCAGGATGTGCAGCAGAAATGTCCCGGATTGTGTCAGAGTCTATTGCGTGAATGCCAGAAAGCCGGATTCCCAGGGGTCTAAACCATTGAGCCCCGATGAGACAGTTCATGCTCTGCTTAACTACAACCAATGACAAGGAGGTGCGAATGTTTTTGAATTTAACCAAGAAATTACCCATCCCCAGGACCGGAATCTGGCAACCCTGCACATCCTGGAGGGAAGTTTTAAGGGATTTAAGATTGGGCCGAGACGCAGTGGGAATTCTTAAAAACTCCCGCTGTGGAATTATGAAAAAGGTAGTACCTGAATCCACCTCCATCTTGTAGTGGACGTCCTGAAGGCTCATGTCTGCATAGAAACGCTCGCTGACAATGGCCACTTGGCACGGCTCACGTTTGGGTGACACTTTGGTGATGGACGCGTTGTGGTGATGACTCTTCTTGGCCTCAGGTCTTGGAGGTCTCCACTTTCGCTGCCGGCATACCTTAGCAATATGCCCTCTCCGCCCACAGTTGTGGCATTCTGCGGTGTGGAATGAGCACTTCTTGTGGTCGTGCCGGGCTCTGCAGCCATCACACTTGCGAAGGAATTTCTTGTCACGTTGGTCGCGGTGCTTTCGTTGGACCGCTCAGACTTCTCCCTCTGCATCGCTGGACTCCGATGAAGAAGTGGAACCAGGCGATGCTGTGGAGTATGAAGATGCACTTTGCTGAGCTTGCACAGCTGAGTCGGAGGCATTGATGGTGGAGTGGCGATGCCGGAAGAGCTTTATCCCGGACTGTGCGGCCTCAGACGCTACTGCCTCTTCTAGTACAGCCTTGAAGGTTAGCGACTTTCTGATCATGAGGCGACATTGAGCATCTTCGTCCCTCATGCCGGCCAGCAGACGGTCCCGGAGTGCTTTTTTGATGTTGTCCCACTTGCACAGGGCGGCAGCAATGCACAGAGTGGTGGCGTAGTCTGCAATGGATTCACTGGGTCTCTGCTCCCTTCTGTGGAAGGCCACCCTGGCCGGGAAGATCGAGACCTCTGGCTGCAGGTCCCTCCTCAGTGCGGACATGATCTCCATGAGCGTCACCACATCCACGTCCCGTGGAAGAACGAGGTGGGTTGCCAGCTCATGCGTCTCAGAACCACACTGAGTGAGGAAACAGAAGTGCTTCTGGTCTTTGTCGGTGATCTTCTGCGAGGCCATTGCGTGTTGGAACCAGAGTTTGTATGTTGCCCATTTTTCTGGATGAGCTGGGTCGAATGGGCCGATGTTGCTGCCATGTGGGGATGCCATCCCATCCTCGTCACCAGTTTAGTGTTCAAGGAAATGAATACAAATAAGAATGAAGTAGTGAATTTCAGCTCTTTATCAGTGGGGTTTGAACACAGTTTGGATGGGGCAAAACTTGGACTTATATACACTATAAATGGTAACAATAATAATAGAACAAGCCTATTGGCTAACAGAGTGTGCACATTTTTTGATTCACTTATTTGCATAGAAATAGATACATGAGAAAAGATACATTCCACTCCTGTCAGTTTCTAATTTGCGTGCCATATCGAAATCTCGCGAGACTACGCTGTCTGGCGAGATTTCATAGCTGTCAAACAGGGACGCTGTTTGACAGCTAGGGAAAGCGCGGGAACATGGCGGTTTGAATCACCTTGACAGTTAAGCACAGTTAACATACATAACATAATGGCAACCTTGTGTTGTTGGCTAATCTTTCTCACATTAGGTCAGGGGAAGGAAACTGCAAAATTAACTCACCAAAATTAATTCATTTTCAAAGTTTCATGTCTGACCTAGACATGGAAAAAGGAGAAAGAGCTAGGAACAGATGCCAGGAGCTCACTCGTCATGGAGCACATGGTTCTTGAACAGCAGACATGCCAACCTTCATTGTTTCAACCACTAAGTCACCTCAGTCCCCCTTATGTCTTTCATGTCTTTAGCTGCCTTTAAATGTTATCATCTGAACTAATTGATACCGTATATATTCGAGTATAAGCCAACGTGAATATAAGCCGAGGTACCTAATTTTGACCTTAAAACCCAGGAAATAGATTGACCTGAGTATAAGCCAAGGGTGGGAAATGCAGCACCTGCTAGTGAGTTTCAATAATCAAAATACATGGAAATATGGTAAAATTAATTAAATTGTTGGCACATCTCAATCCGGCATAGTCTTGGGAACTTTGTGGTCATTGACTTGAGTATAAGCTCAGTCCCCTTTTGCAGGCTCATTTTTGGGACTAAAAAAACTCAGCTTATACTCGAGTATACACGGTAGTTAATGTAGTATGAACCATATCAAGTAGAGCTTAGGTAGCTGCTCTTGGTCCTTTCTCTTTCAGCACAGATATAAGGAATATGAAAGGATCCAGTGCTTCTAGACTCTTAATTGGCCACACTGAAGGGAGTAAGGAGTTCATGAGTTAAAGACTGTTATAGCTTATTAAACCCACTACCCATTTTACTGATTACAGGGGAGTAAATGATTAATGCATCTATTATCCTCCTTGCATTAGGATAGGAAGCTGGCTGACAAAGGTTTGAAAATCTAGTGACAAGTGGAACTTTAACTATCAAAATAGTCCAGGATATTCAGCATAGCATTTCACCATCTTGCATTACATTTGCTACAACTAGATAGGAAGTTTAAGGAGGGGGAGACACCTATGGTTATCAATTTGCTGACTAGAGTACTGCTGGTTCTCTTTGGCAGCTCAAATATATGCTTTAGAGAAGAAAAATGGTTCCCATAATTCTTGTCACAGTGCACATGATTAAGGGAATTGTCTTTTATGGGTGACTTGGTTGTTGCTTTTGAAAGCTGAATGATCTGATGGTGGTTGCCTTGGTTTGCCCGTCTGTGACATGGGAATAATGGCACTTCTCTTGGGAGCTGTTTTGAGCTGCTGCCCAAACAGTAAAGCATTATTAATTTTTAGATTGATTAGCTTCTGTCAGGTGCATGGAAAAAATGTATGTTGTTGGCAGCGCTTTGTGCTGTAAGTCGCTTTAACTCATTTACTTTCTTCCTCAGGTGCTTAAAGTGTGCAGATGCCCCCTGTCAGAAGAGCTGCCCAACTAATCTAGACATCAAGTCATTTATCACCAGTATTGCAAACAAGGTAAAGGGGGAAGGGAGGGGGAAGGGAGGGAAAAGGGAAAATGGCAGGTTCACCAAGAAAATAAAAGGCAAACAGTGTTGTTGTTGCATTTCTCTTTGTATGAGTGAATTGCGACCCTTGTCTTTATGCCTACCCTAATGAAATCATGTTTCTAGCAGCTATTATAAAATTTAGTAAACTTTCTAAATTACTGTACATGGAAATACTGTGCATTGGGTGCATAGCCAATATATTAAGCCTACATTTTCAAATGTGAACAGGGACGTGCTGGCTACGATAAAAGGGAGCTGGACATGGAGGGAGGGGGCGGCACCTATGGGGGGTACTGCATGACATCATGGATTGTAGCCACCAGGTGATATACTTCTGCCCACCTCTGGGGGTTGCCAGTCACTGGGGCGCACCAGGACTTGTCCCTTTGTCCCAAATGGCCAGCACGGGCCTGTTTGTGAATCAATTCCTTTGCCTCACTGCTGGCTTAGGAGAGACTTGCATAATTTATATTGTCTGCCTCTCAAAAACCTAAGGTATTTGTAGATTAGCTTCACTACAGAACTCTGTTAGCTTGCTCTTAATGGTGGGGTATTTTTCTCTCTCTTAAAAGATAATATCCTCAGAGAGCTCCACTAATGTGAAAGACACTAAATAGTTTGTAGAGTTTATTCCAGAACTGTGTACTGTTAGAGGAGAGCAGATATTTTCTTTGCTAATTTCATTTGTAGTTTATTTAAGGAAAAAGGGCACCTTGAACTAAAACTTGAAGTGTAGACCCTTATATAAGGAGAGTGTTGTTTTTCTTCCAAAAGATCTCTTTAGTTAAAGCCTATTTTTTCTATTTTAGTGGTATAACCTAAGTGTAAGAGTAGGATAAGTATCATTTAACAGGATGGAATATAACTAACAAGAACACTGAAAACTACTGAATTCAGTCTAACTAGTGATTACTACAGTGTAGTATTGACCCTGCCATTAAGCAGAGAGTTCTGCTTCAGACAGCAGATTTTTTAAAAAGAGAACAAAGTGAGCTGTTAGTTTATTGTTATTGTTTTGCCAGAGGGATGGATTTATTTATTTATTAAACTTACATCCTGCTCCTCCAGGAAAAAACTTTCCTACTCAGGGCGGCTAACAGCATAAAATTCAGCAAATACAAACAGACACAAATATTTAAATTTTCATATAAATACATCAAACTCCAAGACACCCTAAAAAGAAAAACCTATTTATGATACAGAGAGATAGAATTAAATGCCTAACAATCGAATGTTGGTAAGATATTCCCAAAGGCCTCTTTAAAAAGAGATGTTTTCACCTGCTTTTTAAACATATGGAGAGATGGTACCAGGTGCAGCTCCACTGAGAGGGAGATCCAAAACATTGGTGCCCCTACCGAGAAGGCCCTCCTCCTAGTCACACCTTTGGGGTTGGCACCTGGAGCTGAGGAGCCAAGTGATGTGGGCTGTTGTCCTGAAGGGAAGATGTTCCACCACGTAGTATGATCCCAAACTGTTTATTTATTTATTTATTATTCACATTTATATATTGCCGCCCAAATTGAACGAGCGACTCTGGGTGGCATAACAACAGTGAAAGCATTACAATAATAAAACATTAAAAACCCTTACTAGACCTTAAAGATTACCCTCCACCTCAATTATTTTAAAATTATGGTTAAAAATGACTAAAAGAATAGTGAGGCCTACACTATATAAGCTAGCAGGATGGAGTCTCCATGTTACCGGTGCCCCACACATGCTTTGCCAGTCAGGTTTTTAGTTCTTTCCTGAAGGGCAACAACTCCACCTGGAGGCACAGCTCAGTTGGTAAGTGGTTCCACAGGGCTGGAGCAGGCATGGAAAAGAGCCTCTCCGGTCCACTCTGGTGGGATGAACAGATGTCCTTGGGGTGACACGGTCTCTTAGGTATCCTGGCCCACTACCTTGTAGGGCTTTAAAGGCATCCGGAGGCACACCGGTAACCAGTGCAGCTCCTGGAGCGGTGGCTAGTCATGGGCTTTGAAAGTTAGAACTAATACCTTGTACCTGATACATAAAGAAATGGGTAGCCAGTGCAGCCTTGCTAAGGCTGGGGAGATATGATCCATTCCCATAACCAACCTGGCTGCTGCATTCTGCACTCGTTGGAACCTCCGTAACAGGCACAGGGGAAGCCCCACATAAAGAGCATTACAGTAATCAATACGTGAGACTACCAGTGAGATAACTAGTGTTATGAGAGTTCGTCTGTCCATGTAGGGACACAACTGAGCAATTTGTTGCAGTTGGAAAAAAGTGGCTCTGCATACAGCAGTGATTTGCACCCCAGGGGTCAAATTGGGATCTAATATGACACCTAAGTTGTAAACCTGGTCCATAGGAGTAAGAGCAGCCCCTCCCCCCCAACCTAGGGGCCAGTCAGTCTGATGGAAACTCCAACACCAGAACTTTCATTTTGTCAGGGTTCAGCTTGTTAACTCTGGTCCATTCTATTATGGCAGCCAGGCAGTCATCCATGGGCTGGGCCACATCCACTGCCAAGGATGAGAAGGAAAGGTAGAGTTGGGTGTCATTCGCATTTTGGTGACACCGCACTCCAAATCCCTCCAAACAGCTTGACATAAATATTAAATCATAATGGGGAGATAATAGACCTCTGGGGAATACCCCATTGTAGGGTCCAAGGAGTAGACATAAACTCCCCAAGCTGGATTCTCTGGGAACAACCAACAAGGAATGAACAAAGCCACTGTAAAACAGTGCCTCGAAACCCCATCTCTGACAGACGACCCAGTAGGAAACTGTGGTCGATGGTATCAAAACCCACAGAGAGATCCATGAGCACCAGCAGAGATGAAGCCTTCCCTGTCTGCTTCCTGGAGAAGGTCATCTTGCAGTGTGACCAGTGCATATTTGGTGCCATGGCGCGGCCTAAAGCCTGACTGAAATGGATCCAGTTAGTTGGTTTCATCCAAGAACACACAAAGCTTGTCCACCAGCAGCCTCTCAATGATCTTGCCCAAGAAAGGAATGTTATCTACAGGTCTATAATTATTCAAGACATCTGTAGCAAAATTTGACTTTTTCAGGAAAGGGCATATAACAGTCTCTTTTAGACCAGAGGGAATAACGTCCTCGGTCAGAGATGCATTAATGATGTTCCTCAGCCACTCCCTCACCTCCTTTACAGATTTCAATAACCAAGGGTCAAAGTAAGTGGTCATGGGATTACAGCGTGCAAGTGCCTTGTCCACCTCCTCAGATGACACAAGCTGAAACTGGTCCCAGGTAACCTGACCAGAAGAGTCACAGGACATGCCAACCTGACTTACTGTTTCAACTGTAGAATCAAGATCCCGACAGATGAACTCTACTTTAGTTCTAAAATGAGTCTTGAATAGTTAGCAGCTCTGTTGTTTTTGGTGAGGACACAAAGACTGCATAATGAACCTCATAATGAGGCTGCAGACAATTTTATAAAGCTCCGCCTGTTTATTAGCTGCCTCCTTTATACAGAGGGCACTATAGTTCTTCCTTGCCCTCCTAATACAGTAAAACCCCATTTTATGGGAAAAGTCCCTTCCGTAACTTTTTCTGTATCTTGCTTTTCCCATAAAATAAAGCACGATTTCCCATAGGAATGTATTGAAAAATAAAAAACCGGTCCCGACTGGACCAAAAATAATTTTAAAAAAATTCAAAAAAAATATTCAAAAATTTCCCAAAAGATGCCAGACACAACCTTCTTCCACACCCCGATCATCTCACCAGCTGGTGAGTGGCTAGGATGGAGAAGAGGGGGTGTTATTAGTGGATTTCCCTTTTTTATCCCGCACCTCGATCGAAGTGTGAGGGTGCGAGGTGAAAAGGGGAAAAAACAGAGCACAAAGGGAAGCGATCTACCTACCATTTCCATGCTGCTGCTGCTTCCTGAGCAGTTTGCCTGGCCATCAGGGGAGCTGCCACCGCCACCGCTATCTCTACAGCCTCCATCACTTCTACCTCTCTGGGAGAGTGTGGGGGCCATATCCTCTCCATTCCGGTCTGCAACCGAGATCCCTCCAAAGCATGCTTTAGCTGGGAACACACATCGGACAAATGCCAGAATGGAGCAGTCTTTGTCTGACACACATTCCTGGCTAAGACGAAGACCAGAATGGAGTGGATGTTCTCCCCACACTCTCCCAGTGCTGGTAGAATCGGCAGGTACTATGGAAAAAGCAGGAAAAATGCCGCAATTGTCACCGCCCCAACATGGTAAGTAATGTCTCACAGCTTCCGGCAGTGGGGGCCGGTGGCAGGTGGTGCAATTTCTGAGTCTAAAATGGTGTGGGGCCACCATTTTAGAGTATAAAGTGACAGTGCCACCATTTTAGATTCTTACAGATGGAAGAAACTCTGGGGAAACTCGTTCCATAAGGTGATTTCCCCCCATAAATTGGGATGTGATTTCCTCAGAATTTCCTTCCGTAAAATGATTTTTCCATAAAAAGAGGCATCCATAAAATGGGGTTTTACTTTATAGTGCTGATATATAGAAGTGGCCTGTCTCACCAACCTAAGGTTATTATCTGATGGGACCTGTCTCCACCTACTCTCCAGCCTTCTCCTTCATTGCTTCATCAATCGAAGTTCGTATGTGAATCACAGGCCTGGGTTTCCTCATAATACCATCTGGTAACCTGAACTTGGACAAGAGTGCTGACCATGTCAGTCGGAAACTGTTATGTATGTTAACTATGTTTTCTGACAGGAGCAGAATGTAACATTTCTCTTGTATCGATTCTTATGCAAATAAGTGGATCAAAGATGTGCACACTCTGTTAGCCAATGGGCTTGTTGTATTATTGTTAATGTTACTGTTTATAATGTATATAAGTCCGAGTTTTGCCCCATCCAAACTGTGTTCAAACCCCACTAATAAAGAGCTGAATTTCACTACTTCACTCATCTGCTTCTTCATTCCCTGAACACGAAAGAAACCCACCGAAGATCAATGTGATTTCTTCATCTGGATGCAAAAGAATATGGTATCATATTTTATATTGTTTGGCATTATTGTTGTAAACCGCTTTGAGTTCCCTTTATGGGAAGGAAAGCGGTATAGAAGTAAACAACAACAACAACAACAATAATAATGTGGTTGACCTTAGTAATTATGTACCATGAGTATAAGATGTGTTATTTACTACTTTGACTCAGGCAACAGCATTTCTTTATCTGACCCTAATTCAATACACTGAAGTGTATTGTGCAGCAAAAATATTATCATCTATGCCAGGGATGCCCAAACTACGACCTGTGTGTTGTGTCTGCACATGGGGTCAATTCATCCGGCCCATGGGAAGTGCCTCACCGCCACCGGAAGTGCAGAAATTGCAGGGAAAACATGCCGAAACATGGCAAAAACACACCGATTTTTTTTTTAAAAAGGTGCAAAAATGTTCCCAACCCCACTCCTTCCTCCATTGGAAGTAGTGGGAGCAACAAAAAAGCCTGAAAACATGCACTGAATTCATGTGCCACTGCCGGTGGATAGAACCACATGACCAGCCTGCTCAGTGGTCTGAGGGGGCATGGTCAGGCCCCTGGCAGGAAAAGTTTGGGCATCCCTCATCTATGCTCTTTCTAAGTATTGCTTTTCTCATTTAAATCTTGGTACAGTTAGAATTGGATGTTGGTTGATGGACTCGATCATCTTCTTACCTGAGCATGGGCAATTCCACATATGTATGGTCTGATGTTTTCTGTGAACCTGAAAGAGTGAAAGTGAGGGAACACTTATTAAGTGTGGGTGTCAAATTTTCTCTCTTAGTTTTGGGGAACCTTGCCTTGCACTAAAATACATCTGTTGATTTGAATCCAAATACTCCTTCCTCCAGACAGAAGGAAGTTTTATTTTAAAGACTACCTCCAGAACCAGCCAGAATTGGCTTATGGTGTGAGTGCTATGTATAGAATGGTTTAGATGCAAATGTGTGCATGAGCTCTTTAACACAAAGTGACCACAGGCAGCCCGTGTGTATAACCTATTATTTCCTGAACCACTTTCTCAGTAGAGTAAGAGAGAGAAGAAGGAAACCTATAAGAGTGAAATAGTTATTATGGGTGAAGTCCTGAGGGCAAGAAGTATTATGAACATGCCCTATATATATACAAACATTAGAATAGCTGTGTTGGATGAAAGCATGTCTAATCTAGCATTCTGTTTCTGCATTGACCATTTAAATAAAATGTGAAGTCTGTGAGCAAGAACTCAGCACAGCAGCACACTCTATTTCTCGTTTTTCCAACAACTGGTGCTCACAGTTCAAACATAGTAGAAATGTCAGGACTAGTAGGCTTATCATGGACTGGAAGACTCAGTTACTGGTTTTTCAAGGTCACCTTTTCAAATACAATGTCACTCAAGGTTCTCCCCTTTGCCGTTTTGGTGAAAAAAATGTCTATTCTAAAATTTACAAAGTTTCAGACTCTAATTCTAATTGAAAAATGAAAAATGTTGGCAGAGAGAAAGTTATGTTGGACATGCCCAAATGAAAGCTTTTCACTGACATGAAGAGTCCACATTGAAGGCCACAAGGGGGAAAAGTAGATGGCCTGGCAGATCTATTTGAACTGAATTTTTGAGGGAAATATTGGATTTGTGTGTATGAAAAAGAAGAGAGAGAAATAAAAGAAAAGGAGAAGGTGGGAGCAGAGCAGATCATTTTTGTTCTTGTTGATACTCCCAGAGTGGGAAAATATCCCAGATGGACGGAGTGTAAATGTAATAAATAAATAAATATAATATGTGAGGGAGTTGTATATGGGAGCTATATAGCTTTGACTTCACAAGGGTTAGGTTAACTCCACCTCAGCTGATTCTGTTTGAAGAAACTCAGCTGGTCCCAAGATAAAGTAAGGAGGGTTGGGTGGGTGTAGAGTTAGCACCCCTGCTCCTTAAATATTGAGACAGCCAAGTTTTGGTTGGAAGTGACCAGGATAGTACATCTATAACAGTACGTGGCTAGGGTATAGAGCAAGTCCAACCATGTACCCATCTTGGCAGTATTATATCTACTGATGGAGGTACAGACAAAGACATCAATTGCCAAATTGGAATGGTGTTGGCTGTGTTTCAACACATGCATCCAATTTGGTCTACAGTAGCCATAAGTATTGCCACAAAGATAAAACTCTTCAAGAGTGTTGACATACCACCTCTGGGGGAGCTGTGTTTGATTGACTCCTTAGGGAACTTTAAGAAACAACTGAAAACCTTTCTGTTTGAGGAGGCATTTAGCAGTTTGTTGAAAACCAAAAAGGAGACCCTCCCATTGCCTTTCTGTCACAAGAGTTTGGGGTCCTCGGTTTTGGTTTTAGTGGGTCTTGTTTTATTGTCTTAATGGTGTTTGTTTCACTTTTTTTAATAGTGTAAGCCACCCAAAATGGGAGTCCATTCCAGATGGGCATGGTATAATCCGATCAATCAATGTGTTGAGGAATATGTGCTTTGTAGTATTGTATAGGATGCATGCATGTACCACTTTAAGCCACCTTGCTTGCTGAAACACAGCTGAGCCCATTGAAGCAATGACTCAGCAAAAGGACTGTATATAGCAAGCACTGTTGGAGCCCCTTCTTTGGAGGAGCATAGGGAGTCATGCCTGTGCCGTGATCACCCATTGAATCGGCACAAGGGGTTATTCTGCCAACATAACCACAGACTGCAAGCTGGAATTCTGCCCAGCGGAGCCAATCCAGAGAGAAGGAAGAAGCCGGGGGAGTGGAACTGAAACCCTCTGTTGAAAGGACACAAGAAAGGAACTTTCTTCATCAGTTGCTGGCATCCCAAGGACATTCCTGTAAGCACTACTTCTATTCAAATAGATTGTGTACATGCGTTTATGTTGGAATGCTTGAACTGTTTCTGCTGCCAGTGACCAACTGCTTGTGAGGTCAGAGTGATTGCTGGAACACGCTCTGTCTGCTGCTTGAACTAAACAAACTCTAATCAGCCTCCAGTAACCTTGATGGACTTTTTTTGCCAAGGTTTGGAGCGAAACTGTGTTGCTGTACATATGCTGTTTAAGAGAAGCTATCTGATTTATGTTTGCTGCACAAAGACTTAGAGCACCTGTGGAAGATAAGCAGTTTTCCTTTTCTGTTCAACTCGTGTCACTGCTCAATCTGTGTGTGCAGACATAATGCACGCAGCTTCCGCTAGCGCATAGCAAAGCCACTACTCTGCCAACACGCACATACGGATACTATCGCTAATACAACCAACCAACCAACCAACTAACCAACCAATGCTTGTGAAACATGGGAATGCACAATCAAAATGATTATATGGTTGAATGGTTTCCAACAATGTTGCCTAAGAAGAATCCTTCATTTCTCCTATCATGATCATGAAGACGTGTAACAAAGATCAGATTCAGAACACTCGTTGAGAACTGTGAATGAGCATCGGATACAACTTGTTGGCCACATCTTACGTATGCCTAAAGATTGCCATCGGAAACTTACACTATGATGGAAATCTCTTGAAGGGAAGAGGAAACAGGGCTGTTCATGGAAAACATGGTATAAGTGCTTAAGGAGGATCTTGAAACGATTAATGCTTTTTAGGACAATGTCGAAGCTGTTGCAAATGCCCAATGTTCTCTGCGCAGGACCTAATGATGAACAATTACGATTAAGGAGTGATAAGTGAGACTTTGTGTGAGATTGTAGCTGTAGTTGTGTGCAGAAATGACCTTTCAGAATGCTCTTTGTGGAAAGTGAACTTGGAGAAACAATTTTTCTAAAACAATTTCTCACATGTGAGGATTGTCCATTAGCAGTAGTTATAGTAAAGGTAAAGGTAACGGTTTCCCTTGCTCGTAAGCCATTCGTATCCGACTCTAAGGTTCAGTGCTCATCTCTGTTTCAAAGCCAAAGAGCCAGTGCTGTCTGCTTCTGAAGACATTTCTGTGGTCATGTGGCAGGCATGACTAGACACCGGAGCACACTGTTATTCTCCCCTCCCCCTCCCCCATTTCCTTTTTTCCACTGCAAGTGGCAACTGTAAAAACGATGTTGGCAGCCTGAATGCCAACCACACTGATTTATCATGGTGCCATCTGCCAACTGTCACTCTAGGATATGGTTGTAGAGGCGGCGGCGGCAGGAATGTAGCCAGAAAAAATTGGTTTGGAAAAATAAGTGAAGCTAATTCCACAAGATAGAAGACTCAGAGAATATTTTTTGGGGGTAAGGGAATATCTTGAAGTTACTTAGCATGTCTTGTTGTCCTTCATTGTTTGGTGCCTCCTCAGGCCTTCCAGGTGTTAAGTTTTTAAAAGACCCACTCTACATGTATATGTATTTCTCTTTGCTATGGATGCTGACAGTACAGTTGCTTCTGTATAAGTCCCATAGCAAGTATAAGAGAGAGCAGTTGTAACTAGCTCCAGGAAGAATGTCAAATGACTGTGGTGCCACAATTGGACATGCTGCACCTGCGCCAGAGTTTTATTTTCCCATGAAAGAGGCCTCTGTGTTTCAGCCACATTCTCAGTTCACTTTAGAATTTCTCTTATCGTTTTTACTTTAAAAAAAAAAAATCGATATTTATTTATTTATTTATTTTGATTTTTATGCTGCCCACTCAGGTAAAAACCCGAGTCAGGGCGGCGTACAACTGTTAAAAACATATAAAAACATGTTAAAACCCCATCATCCACCTATCCATCCACCCACATTACTCCCACCCCATTTAAAACTAGAACTAAAAGCTAAGAGGGAGGGGGGAATGCAAAGACACAGAAGGAGAACACAACTGGACTATTTGGGGATGAGCCAGCAGGCCAGGCCCTTATTCCCATTAGGACCCCACACCTGCCCTGCCAGCCAGGTCTTCAAACCTTTCCTGAAAGGCAGCAATTCCACCTGTAGCCTCAATTCTGTTGGCAGGAGGTTCCAAAGGGCTGGAGCAGACACGGAGAAGGCCCTCCTCCATGTGCCAGAGAGGCGAACCCCTCTAGCTGAAGGCACAACTAGGGAGCCCCACTGGTCCGCTCTGGATGGACGGGCAGAGACTCTTGGGACGATGCGGTCTCTCAGGTAACCTGGCCCACTGCCATATAGGGCTTAAAAGGTTGAAACCAGCACCTTGAATTGCACCCGGAGGCAAACTGGCAACCAGTGCAGCTCCGGGAGTAGTGGGGAGGTATGGGCATAATGCCCACACCCCATCACCACCCAGGCAGCTGCATTCTGCACCATCTGTAGCCTCCGAATGATCGTCAATGGCATCCCCATGTAGAGTGCATTGCAGTAATCTAATCTCGAGGTGACCAGAGCATGAGTGACCATGAGCAAGGAGTCCCGGTCCAGGAGCGGGCGCAACTGGCGAATTACTCTAAGTTGAGCAAAAGCCCTCCTGGCCACGGCCACCACCTGCTCTTCCAGCAGCAGCCGTGAGTCCAAGAGGACCCCCAAGTTGCACACCGGGTCTGTCTGGGGCAGAACTGCCCCATTCAAGACCAGAGATGGTAACTCTCTGGATAACCCCAGACCCCCAACCCATAGCCATTCAGTCTTGCTATGGTTCAGCTGAAGCCCGTTGCCCCCCATCCAGACCCCGATGGCCTCCAGGCATTCGTAAAGGACTTTGACCACATCACTGGGGTCCCCACGGGCAGAGATGTACACCTGGGTGTCATCCGTGTACTGATGGTACCACGCCCCATGGGAACGGATGATATCGCCCAGCGGCTTCGTGTAGATGTTAAATAGGAGAGGAGAGAGCTCTGAGCCCTGCGGCACCCCATATTTAAGGGGCCTAGGATTGGATTTCTCCCTCTCCAACCACACTGACTGGGTATGGCCCTCCAGAAATGAGGAAAACCAGGACAGTACTGTGCCCTGGATCCCCAATCCTTTGAGCTGTTCCCGAAGGATATTGTGGTCGATGGTATCGAAGGCCACTGAGAAGTCAAGGAGAGCAAGGATGGTTGGATGACCGCCACCCCGCTCTCGCCTGGAGCATTTTTTTAAAAAAAATCAATAGCAATTAAAACATAAAATACTCCCCATTATGTAGAATTATGTAATAGGAAATGCTGTTGAAGTGGCCCAATGTTGGGCAGATGTCATTTAGTTCCTGTTTGTTTTATATGTGTTGGTTTTAGCTTTGTATGCTATTATATGCTTTGTGGTGCCTCTGACACGAATAAAGAAAGATGTAAGAGAAAACCTTCCATTGGTGCACGTTGTACTTGTCTGTGTCTGCCCCTTTCCCTTCCACAATAGATCTCTTCATCACGTTTTTGCGTTTCTGGTTGCCCCCCACACCATACCTGTCAAGTTGCAGCGATGAAAAAAGGGAAGGTTTCTGGATGCTGGCGCATGCATGTGCAGTAGCCCGTTCGTGCATGTGCAGTAACCCCTTCATGCATGCACACATGTGCAGAAACCTTTTGCGCATGCACAGAAACCCTTCATGCATGCGCAGAAATCCCTTCGCGTATGTGCAGTAACCCCTTTCCTGGCCGTTCCAATTACGAGATGGCGGCGGGAAAGATTGGTGAATTATGGGAAATCCCGGCCAAATTGGGATACTTGACAGGCTTTTGTGCAAGAAGTTTCCATATGGCATCTTTCCCTGAGCCTAACTGATATGTAGAAACAGGGTTAGCCAGGTGGTGGCAAGGATGGGCATTGCCTACCCTGAGTTAGCAGTTTGTGCCCCCCAAAACTCCTGGCTTCTTATATATATGACATTGTTGCCTATCCTGAAAAAATATTTGCCCACCCACATCTAGAATCCTGGCTATGGCCCTGTGTAGAAAACTGGCTTGCTAGGTGAGACTACCGTTAGATTATTCTACCTTGGAAGTCAAGCAAAACTCAAACTACTTCTCTGCTATTTCATAAACAAGGTAGACGCAAGAATCCTACATCTCATGACAATTTATCCAGAATTGATCCTCCTCTAATATTCTTTTAAATAAGGATTTCCCCTCATCCCATCAAATTGAAAGAGAATTATAGGAAACTCTCAAGGGAGAAATTTTTGGCACAGCACAGAAGACATTTAAATCCCATGCGGGATGGAAGTGAACGCGGTGATTTAGTGTCTCAATCAATGCTCATTGGCATATGAGTGGGTTTTTAAGAGCCTTGAGCTCTTCTTTTAAACCAAAACTGCTGTAATCCTAGTCCATACCATGGGAGTGTGTACTAGCTCCTGTGCTTCCAGATGTCTCTTGTGTACAATCTCTTCCCATTTCAGATCTTTGCTCAGTAAGTGGAGATTGGAAAGATATATTTTTATGGGAAGTACTAGGAGGCACCATTCCAGTCTTCTCCGTCTGTTAGCTCTCCAGATGGCTAGTGCATAAATTGGATGTGTGCGCGGTGAAGGGTGGTAGCAGTACTTTAGTTTCTATCAGAGAAAAGAAGTGTTCCTTTTTTGGGCTGCAAATCCATCTTTCCTACAGGAGTTATAATCCCAAACTTTTTCCAAGCCCTGGTTCCTACTCCAGTTTATGAATCTATTTCTGGTCCTTGTCCACAGAAGGCAGCCTGATTCTCAAGTATTCGTTTAAGCAACTTTCATTATAACATGCTATTTTGATGGTAGGTGTAGCAAATGCATTACTTTGTCAGGTGTTTGAAGGCCTTATTGTGTATAGCATGTTTTGCTGGGGGAAACGACTGTAGCAATCATAAAAGGTCAGGGATTCTTGTTCTCTAAAGCCTGGGGCATTTTAGATATTTGCAGGTCTTGTACAGTGTAGTTGATTCAACACTGCATTGCCCACAATGCGGGCCTCATCTGGGCAAAAGGGGGGCAGCTGCATTTCTGGACTGGGAGGGTAATTGAATTGTAAGGCTCAATGAGCCTTGAGACTCTTGGAGAGACGGATGTCACTGGCTTTGGTAGTAGATTTCAATGATTCTGAAATGTCTACACCAAAATCATCTTTTCATTGCAATAGGATTGCAAAGCCCTGCTTCCCAAAGCGTGCAAACTGTATTGCTACGTCTTTGTAGTCAATATTCAGAGTAATGTTCACACAGGCTATTGCTATTGTATGTCGCAATAGGTGAGAGGCCGCTTTAGATTTCCCCATACTGTGAACAGCTGTCTGGCAGTGGGGGGGGGGGGGAAGGGGAGGTAAGCAACAAGCATGTATTTTGTCACTACACCAACTGTTTGTTACTGAAGATCAGACACGTAAAGAAATGATTTTACTGAGAGGCTTGGAGGTATCATAATTTATTCATGCCTTCACCAGAGATAGGCAAACATTTGCTGAGAGCTAAGCAAGAACAAAATAAAGTGAGAGGATGAATGCTGTTCTCATTTTTGTTTCCTATTTGTTTGAATGGGACATAATGCACTGAAGCTCATCATTTTCATATCTATGGATACAGAAAATCAGGTACTCAGTCACCAGTAGTGAGTTGGGGGAGAAACATTATTGGTGTTTGGCATAAAGAAAAGGGCAAAGGATTAATTTCATTTCCTGCAATGTGTGTCTTATGTCTAGGGCAAGAAGTGGGGTCTGTGTGTAAAGATTTGTTTGTATTTTACAAAGTTTGATGTTCACCCATGCATGCTGAGAAACATCATTCTCAGATATTTAATTCTTGTTCAGTTCCTGTTGGTATTTAATTCTAAGTTTGTTCTTCCTATTTTGTTTTGTTTATTCTGATTATTATTTTTTACCCTAAGGCAGGGATGGTCAAACTGCGGCCCGTGGGCTGAACTTGACCCACTGTGCCAAAGCATATAGGCTGTGCCACCCTCACCACTACTAGAAGTGTCCACACATGCACAATCGCTACCAGAAGTGGAAGTAAAATGCACCCAAGCATGTGCAAACGCTGCCATAAATGCATCCACATCTGTCGTAAACACATTTATGACAGCCGTGGACATGTTTTACAGCGGGAGGAACCACATAACCAGCCGGCTCAACCATGTGACCGGCACACGGTGTGAAAAGTTTGGGAACCCCTGCCCTAAGGTCTCCCTTGCTCAAAAGCAAGTTGTATCCAACTGTAGGGTGTGATGCTCATCTCTATTTACAGCTAAACAGCCAGGGCTTTCTGTGACTGCAGACATTTCTGTGGTCATGTGGCAGACATGACTAGGCGCTGGAGTGCATGGAACACTTACCTTTCCCACTGAAGCAGTGCCTATTTATCTACTTGAAATTTCTCCCTTTTGGACTCCTAGTTTGGCAGGAGCTGGGACAGAGACAAGAGCTCACTTTGTCATGCAGCACTCAGATCTCAAACCGCTGACCTGCCGACCATCCAGTCAACAAGTGTAGCATCTTAACCACTAAGCCACTACAGTCCCTTTCTTTACTGTACCCAGTAGCTATTCATTGGAGGAAAAAATTCTGAAATCCAAGATAATGAGATCTATTTACCTTGAACCAGTGCTGTAGTGGTTTTGGAGTGCTAGCGGTTATTGTAACAGTCCTCTAAAGAGAGTAAAAAAAAAAAAGTACAGGAAACTTTGGTGTTAGCAACTTGGCCTAGGCCATGTGGGCGGTGTAGAAATCGAACTAATAAATAAATAAATAAAATAGCAACAGACCAGTTCTGTCAGTTTTTATCTTCAGCAAGAGCACATATTTTGCAAAGATTATGGGCCTTAATTGTCCACTGAAAATTAAACCGCTCCAAAATACTTTACATTACAATGAGCAGTTTATGACAATACAGTAAAACCCTGGTTAACGATGGCATCAGATAGCACAAAAATCAGATAACAACATGAGACTTACGCGGGGGGGGGGGGGTTGCACTGGATAATACCATTTTAGCATTATCCGATGCATCGTTTTTGTGTGGGTGGGCAGCCGGCGTACAGGTGATCTGTTCGGCACCTGTCTTCTGGAGAAGGCAGCAGGGTTTTTTTTAAAGCTTTATCCAATGCATGCATTGGATAATGCTAAAATTCGGATAACGCTAAGACTTGTGGAGCCAAGTTTTGGCGTTATCCGAGGTATTACTGTATAAGGTTGCAAGTAATCCTCTCCCATCCTGTGTAAGATTGGAGAAAATGGGGAAGAAGTCCTGGAGTCCTCTGGTTTTCCACTACTTGGAGGCACTGTATTAGTTCCTAATCAAGGAATAAATCTCTTTAATAGACCAACAGTAATTTGCATTTTTCTTTTTGTCATCTTTTTCTTCCTCTCTTCCTCTCCATTCCTTCCTCCTTCCCTTCAGTTTTTGCTATATAATTCCCTTTGACTTCCACCCAATATTCATCTTTTGTTTATTTGTTCCTTTCCTTTCCATGCATCCTGGCTTCACCAACACTTTTATCCTCCCTCTTCCCCAGCCTCTTATTGTTTCCTTCTCTCTCCTCTTATTATTTATTACTTCTGCTTTCTTTTCACTTCTCTCTCCTTTCCTTCTGTTTTGTATTTAGTTCTTTCATTTAAGATTTAAAATGTAATGAAACATAGACGTTAGACACGAGAGGGCCTGTTCTCAAAGTGACAGCTCAAATTGTGCATGCAAATTGGAGACTGTGTGTGAAACTCTGTACTCATTTGCACAAGCCATGCGCACTCATGCATGCCATTTAAAACTGCTACATTTAATTTTAATAAGTGGGGTTTCAAGAAAGTGTCTTTAATTTTAGATACAGGATAGATGTCACCTACATGCCACTGAAAATTGTTGCCAAAAAAAATCACCTGCCAGAATTCAGAAGCAAAATGATACAGGGAATCGTTAATATAGAGAACTGCTTATTATTATTTTTAATAAAGGAAACTAAAGTTGCTATGCACTGAGTTATAATTACATAGAAATCTGCATTTTAATTAACCTTTCTTGGAAGGATTTCTAGGGCACTGGGTTTTTGAAAGTTAAGTTTTATTCAGGGGTTCATTTTCTCTGTTCATCTTGATCTTTTTCCAGGTCACTAAGTACAAAAGCATTCAGAAGAAAAGTAAGGATGTCGTTAATGTATTTGAAACACTGACTTTTCTTAAGATGTCTGTCACTACTTAATGTACTGGGATGGCTGACAGTTGGTTTCATTGCTATAGTGTAATTATGTAGAATAGACTGTCTCAATGACATTGCTTTGAAGATGGAACATTTTGCATACTAGATAACAAAGACTAAAATGACATTACAAGAGAACCAACTTAGCGGTTCCCTTTCATTGGCTTTGTGAAACTGAAATTGTTTTGATGACGCAAGTGAAATGATATGAGGTGAAGTTCAATGTAAGCTAACAGACATATTGATACCCTGTCACTTTTTCTATTGGTTCTGTTCTGCCTTTTCTGCTTTAAACTTGGAGACTTTCAGAGTTACCTGAATTTAGAATAAAAATGAATAATGAAACTCTTACAATAGTTTGAAGCTCAGTAACTTGAGTTCTCAATTTAAAGCATGCCGTTTGTACCTCAGTGTTCTTAATACAATACTAATCCTTCATTTTTAAACCCATTTACTTGGTAATGTGTCCATTCAACTCTACAGAGTTTAATTTTTAGTAGTCATGTATAAGATAGCACGGCTGTACTGCAGTCCTATACTTGTCTAGAAAGAAGTCTCTCTGGAGCTAATTGGCTTTCTTCGGAGCTGGACCATGTTTACATATAATAACAGACCATGATCTGGCAATGTTCAGTTCTATGAGGCCCATGAGCAACTCAGCCAGAATTGCTTATTGTGGCATTCGAGCTCTGGATCACAGCATGCTGAGCTCAAACAAGCTAGGATCATAAACCATCATTACAGTAGAATTTTTTTGTTTATTCTTAATCCTCCCTCATTTATTTGCAATAAACAGTAATCACAGGTCATCTAAACACATCAAGTATGCTCCTCTAGTTCACAGTGTGGCTGTTTATGAAGCTTTAGCTCTCAGCCTACAGTATATGCCCAGATTTTAGCAGTGACTGTATTTGCTATATTTGCATATTTAAAATTAGTACACCACCAGTTGATAGGCATTCAATCAGTTACTGACGAAGAGCAAAGAGCAGTTATGAATAGTACTTTGCAGGCGCACCCACCCAAATAAGGACACAGACACTGGTATTGGATTTAAGGCATTGGGCCACTTTTATTGAATAATGCCCTAGTCCGAATTATATCTTTCAATTGGTGTTTCATCCAATTGTAATTCTTTAAGGCAAGCAGGCCGCAGTAGCACTGGTAAGGTTCCACCCAAATTGCCAATGGCAATTGGCTATTATGTATCAATTTGTTTGTTGTCACAAATTGTTGACCGAAGTCAATATACTATCTATTGACCCCACCCTCTGATGTGTATGCGTTAAAATATCAAGGTGATGCAGGCTGTGAAGCTCCTAGCATCACCCCGTTCATGGTTCGCCCTTGACCGCCAAGCCTGTTTCCCCTGTACCTATCTACGTGTTGGCCAATCAATTGCGAGCCTGCCGGATATCTATGGGTCATAAATTTTACCTTACCAGTGCTACCCGCCACACGGGGAGGCATCCATGATGATTCACCGCCCCACCCCCTGACCGACAATTCGGTCACCAGGCCCGCTTGCACGTTATCCAAAAAGAGGTCGATACCTCTTGCTGACAGGTGAACCCCATCTCCAGAATACAGGCGAAAAATCCTGTAACCCTATCCCCAGAGGATGAATGGCTGTCCCCAAGCCATTTTCGATAAGGAACCGGGCAACAGCCCTTTTCACTGACCGCCGGGCATGGTCCAAACGATGTCTGACCATAGCAACCGTGTGTACGGCCATAAATGGTGAAGAAACGCCAGGTCACTGCACACGGAAGTCTTTAATGTCAGGCCAGTGATCTGTGCAAGATCATCGCCTCCGAGGTGCAGAATTAAAACATCTGGCGGTCCGGCATTCCCAATGGACATCAGGAATGGCAACAGTTTCCGCCACCTCATGCCGCGCACACCATACCACTGCATACACGCGGTTGCATGTAGCCCGAGATGGGGTCCCCACTCTGACGAAGCCGCATACCGTGCCACCCAGTGCACATAACTGTGGCCCACCAGCCACACTGCCACCGGTGCGCGGAAACACACAGGGTCTGTAAGAGAAGGAGAGAGAATTGAGGGCATAACAAGGCACTCATGCAGTGAGGGGATGAACAGACGGAGAAAAAGGCACAGATCCCCACCTGCCCATGCGACGTATGTCAGCCTCCGAGTACCCAAATGCAGCCGCAGTTGTTGCAGCGCCTATCCGAAACGAATGGGTACCGTAACGAGCTCCATTGCCCCCCGCACTGTGAAGCGCCGTCCCAGTAACCCTCCAGAATTGGAATTTGGTAAGGGGAGACCCATCCTGGTGGCAGAACAACAGGCCAGGGCGTGAACCACGTGCTGCCACAAATGCATGTAGGGCAGATGGCAGCATCATGCTACTACTCTTTCCTCGCTGACCGGCCCTTGAGGAGCGAATCCTCCACAGAGCCCACTCCTGGTCGAGCGACACATCTTCCAGTTCCAGTGCCCTGCGGGACATGTCCCCTGTTGAAAGTGGGACCAGCTCACTGATTCTCAGAGCCCCAAAGAAAGCCATGGAGGTAGCTGCCTGAAAATAGATTCTTTGTACGGATCATAGCGAAAGCCATGCCGACCTCTAGCGAGGCTTGCTATCAGCAAAAGGGAAACAGGGTGACGTGTGTCCGGGCGGCAGCTGCGTTCACCCCTCAAACACCCGGCATATTCGGAAAACACCCAAGTGAGCAGCATAACCCCTTGCCTAGCCATAAATGCCAAGGCAGAAAGCCTGGCAGCAATGTTGTGTGGGGCCAGACCTTGGTCATGAAGGTGCACCATGTACTGCAAAGCATGTTCAACCGGGATCTGCGACATGTCAGGCAGTTGCACCTCCCTACAGAAAGCCCTAAATTGGGAGAACATGTGCAGATACGCCTTACGTGTGCACAGGGCCGATCGCCCGGTTCGGCTCTCCTCACCAAAGGTCTGCATCTCGCGCAGAAGTGGAGAGGGAAGTTCCTCTGTGTCTGGCGCCCAGGCTCGGAACCGGGGGTTCTGGAGGCGGGATAAAGCGTCAGCAAATTTAAAGGTGTAACATGCTGTATAGATCATATCCGCACCTTGTTTCTTGGTCCACCCTAAAGTGGCAAGCCCAAGTCTCACTGTCTCTTGTCCTATCTGGTAGCCAATCAGCCGTGTCCCTGCCAGATTCCTAAGGGGGAGAGTGCAATGCCTCGGGCATATTAAGGGGGCGCACAACCCATGCTACAATGAAGAGGATGATACCTCAGGTACTCTAATTAGGTGCACAGCCTCACACCGGAAGGAGTAGGACCATGTCACAGGCACACAGAGGAGGTGTGCTGCCTCGTGCCAAAAGGAAGAGGACCTCGGTTACCCCCATGAGGTGCCCGCCTCATGCCACAAGAAGAGGACCATGCCTCAGGTACTCCCATGAGGTGCCCCGCCTCATGCCGCAGTAAGAGGACCAAGCCTCGTGTATCCCCATGAGGTGCCCCGCCTCATGCCACAGTAAGAGAACCATACCTCGGGTACTCGCCTGAGGTGCCCCGCCTCATGCTGTCTTAAGAGGACCATACTCCGGGCACTCCCATGAGGTGGCCTGCCTCATGCCACCGTAAGAGGGCCATGCCTCCGGTACTCCCATGAGGTGCCCCGCCTCACGCCCCAGTAAGAGGACCATGCCTCGGTTACTCCCATGAGGTGCCCCGCTTCATGCCACCATAAGAGGACCATGTCTCGAGTACCCACATGAGGTACCCTGCCTCAAGCCGCTTGGGTGCTGCAGCAAGAGGACCATGACTCGAGAAATTCGCATGAGATGCCCAGCCTCATGCAGTAATAGGACCATGCCACGGGTACTCCCATCAAGTGACCCACCCCAAACCACAGTAAGATGACCATGCCTCAGGTACTTCCATGAGGTGCCCCGCCTCATGCCATATTCAGAGGACCATGCCTTGGGTGAACCCATGAGGCACCCCGCCTCGTGACCAAAGGAAGAGGGCCATGCCTCTGGTGCTCCCATGAGGTGCCCTGCCACATGCCGCAGGGAAGGCAACCATGCCGCAGGCACATGGAAAAAAAGGGGGGGCAGTTCCCTCGTGCCAAAATGAAAAAGGACCATGCCTCGGGCACCTGGAGGTGGTGCCCTGCATCATGCATAAGGTAAAAGGACGGTACCTTGATGACACTAATGAGGTGCCCAGCCTGACGTCGAAAAGAGTAGGGCCAAGTCTCAGGTACACTGAGGTGGCTCACCATCCCATGCTAAAATAAAAGGGGGGGGCATACCTCGGGTACCCCAAAGCGCAGGTGAGCCTCACGCCAAAAGGGAAGAGGAGCATGCCTCAGGGTACCGATATCCCTGAACCTTGCAGAACTAGGAACCGTGCAACAGCTCTGTTCACTGACCGCTGGGCACGGTCCAAACCACGAGGATCAAGCCCTCCTTTATAGTGTTGCCTGTATATGCTCTGGGACCATAGCAGCCGCGGCCGCAGCCACATGCGGTGTAAAACCTCCAGGTCCCTGCGCATGGATACCTTCAACCAAAGGCTGGTGATCCGTGCAAGATCAGTACCTCCCAGGTGAATTACTAGGATATCCGGAGGTGGTGCGTCCCTAATGAACGTAAGGAATGGGATTAGTTCCGGCCACCTCGTGCCGCGCAGATCAAGTAGGCCGGTAGCCAGGTAGGCCACTTACAAGGGGGCTTGCCATGACGGGACAAGTCCTTGTCCCCATAGTCTCACCCCTCCCTTCCCTCCTTGGTTGGTTCCCGGGTAAGGGGGGGAGCGAAGATGTCAACATACTTGCCCTGCATATGTCCTCCCTGGTGGCTTGAGACAAGTGGTCCCGAGGGGAAGCGAGTAGCCGGCTGTCGTCATGGCCCGAGTCGGCGTGGAGCTAAGCGAGGGAGTGGAGAATGGGCCATAGGCCCAATAGACAAAGGTGTTGGTGCGGACTACACCCCCGTAATTGTATGTGGCAGTGTAAATGGTGCACTAATTTGACCACAATACTCACAAGTTGCACCCCCCTTGGCCGCCCCCACCGGGGGTTCCGGCCTCTGAGGGGCATCGGAGCTCGCGATGGAAGTCAAGCTCTGAGCCGTCGAAGGTCCAGGCCAGGTCGCACCGGGCACTAGCAGAAGGCCCCGCCAGGGAGGCAGCACGGGGAGCTGTGGAGCACCAACAGGCATAGGTCTGATGGCCTATGGCAGCTCGACCCGGCTAAGGGCCTGCCGCAGAGCATGGGCAGGCAAAGGGGGAGCGGCCGGATGTGCCCCTGCCCCGGGGTCCTGAGGTGGTGAAGCAATTGTCTTGGAGGCTTCCAAGGCAGCAATGCGGGCCATACGTGAATGATCGATCGAATCCAGCCTACCGAAATAATGTGGGCCAGATGCAACAGACAGGCCACATACAGTCTATGCCCTAGAATGGCCAATGAGCTTTGACCAAGCCCATGGGCACCCGCGGCCGCAGTAGGGCCAGGCCAAGTAATGCTGGGCCGCACTGGGCCACCCTGATTTAAAGCAATCATCACACTCATATACCACCCCATAGCACTCTATTGGTGGCTACAGGTTAATTAGGGTTTCGCCTCCAACATACTGACATTGGATGAACGTATCAACCTTGAGCCCAGTCAGGATCACACCTACAACCCTTTGGCTGCAGAACAGCGGCTTAACCACTACACCACCTGGGCTCTTACCGTGATCCAAGGTCCATGGGGCTTGAAGCCCCTGGGGAGCCAGGCTGCCCCACCCCCGCCCGAATCTTCTGCCTGGATGGCAGTTAGGCAAGTGCTCAACCGACCTCATTGGTGGCAGTTGGGGGGAAAAACAGGCCAGTTTGTTCGTTTCCCTGTCAGAGATTACTCTGGGTTGAAATGATTTTTGCAGGGGACACCCGAATGAAAAAAACGGTGATCCAACCGTCATGCAGTATCCAGGTCTCGAGCTGCCGATTTACCAGCCTGCCAGCTAACGAGGCGGGCTCCTTAACCACTTAGCCACCGCAGTCCCGACTCCTTTATGTCCCCATGGTGCAGCTCCCAGGAACCAAACCCATCTGTCCAATCCCCAAGCCCAGTGCCAGTGTGGGTCCAGGCGAACTGGGCGGGTGGGGGTCAGGCGAGCCCGTCCCCGGCGCGGGACCATGCGGCCTTTTGGTTGGCTTGGCCACCCAGCAAAAGCGAGCCGGCGGAGCTGGTTCCCCTGCTCCGACGTTCGCAGCTAAACTGCTTGCAATTCCAAGCAAGCAGGGAAAAAAGCAGCGGAGCGAACTTCTCTGCTCCATTGCTTTTCTAAAATGGCGAAGGGCCGCCTCGTGGCTACCCCTTTTATAAGGGGTTGACCACGCCCCCTAACTGCCCGGATGTCTGAGTCCAGGGTGGGGCCCCCCGCAAAGAGCGCGGTGGTCATTTTGGCGCCGTGCTTGCCTTTGCTAATGACACAAATAGTTTAAAACCAAAAGGAAATCTAGAGGCTACTTGCACAGAAGTAAAAGGAACCTCTGGTCTTCTACAACATATATAGTTGGAACTTCAAAGTGAAAAACATAAACTTAATTTAATTTAATTTAATTTTCACGGTTATATACCACTCACTCAGGTGGACTCAGGGCGGTTTACATAGCAGACAATACATACAAAAATACAATAACATAACATACAATGAATACAGTAAAAAATCAATCACCAAAAGTACAATTACAAAATCTCTGTCCACAAAATATAACTACAAAAATATATACTACAGTCTGCACTTACATGTGCACTACAATGAAATGGAACTGTACGCAAAACACTGCAGTGCTGGTGTCAGTAAACTTGAAAGGGATATTTTTTGTCAGACAGCTACTCTAGAAATGAACATCCCAGAAGAAATTGAATAGTTCTTATATTGAGGCAAGATGTACCCCAGGATTTTAATGCAAGGTCTGACTGAATGATATCAGTCCGATTCTGGGGGAAACGTATGAACATAACCATCATTCAAGTCTATGCTCTAACTGCGAATGTTGAAGAAGATGAAATTGAAAGTTTTTATATAGGCATCCAGGAAGAAATTGATTAGACACTAAAACAAGAAATGCTGAGGTGACAGGAAGCAAAGCAAAACCAAATGTTGTTGGAAACTTGGTTCTATGGGACAGAAACAAAGCAGGAGCACAGTTCATAGAGTTCTGCTAAGCTGAGAGAGAGAGATATGTCCCAAGCCGGTGTATGCTGAGTGGGCAGCATACAAATCAAATAAATGAATTAATTAATTAAATATACAACTGGACATGTGGACATAATGGCTAATATAGAAATCAAATAGGCTGTATAATTGGAAGCAGTTTATAGAGAAGCTGTACTCCCTTTGCAAAAGCACAACTACATAAGTTATAAAAAACTAAAATACCTGCTTCCTGTGCTTGGACTGTTAAAAACTGGAAGCATTGGATATATTTGCCTGCATCTTTTTGATCAGTCCTTCTGACCAAATTATTTGTTCTAATCAAGAACAAGAAATTCCTAGGCAATCCAATAGTTGCCTAGGAATTTCTTGTTCTTGATTAGAACAAATAATTTGATCAGTATTCATTGTGGCCCTATTCCTTTTTTGGTCTATATTCTTTTCTTCTACGTACTTTTACAGGAGCAGCAGGTTGGCAACTGAAACCAGCAGGATTTACTTCTATGTGAAAAATATTTTGGTTTCAGTTGCCAACTGTGCCATTAGTTCTATTGTCTTTATGGAGAATAAAGTCCTACAGCCATTTCTAGGTGGAATATAAATAATGCCTACTGGAATTAGTGGAAAATCAAAATGGCATGAAGATTTCCTGATAGAAAATGTAATTTCTTCTAGTCTAACAGTATTGATCTAACATTTTAATAGTCCCCCCCCCTCCCCACGTAACAACATTCTCATTTACATGCATATTATGTAATGCTTCCAAGTGATACATGGAAAGATCCACTTCTGTCTGCTACCAATTATTGATCTCTGTTTAAGGCTGGCTTCTGTTCTCTTGGTTACCAATGCAGTACTTATTGACATTTTGATAAAGGAAACCACAAAACATCTTATCCACTTAGATACATGTCTTCCTGTGGAATTGCTCAGGAGAAGGCATTTTATAAACAAAGCATGAGCAGACATCTATTTAATTGAAAACATTTACAAAGCATTTCAGGTCCAGGCCATTTCTGTTGATGAATAATGGTAACCATCAGACATCTCTGAATAATCATAATTCATTGGGATACCTATCTTCCTGATATAGGCATAGTGCCTTGCTGCATACTTCAAGTTTAGTTGAATCTTATTAGGTGGGGATATCAAGGCATACTTTGAAGAGGCTGGAGCATCTGCAATAAATAAAATTATGGGAATGTTTTTACCTTTCACTTGATCATCCAATAGAAGAATAAAGCCCCAGTTTTATTCAACAGGTGGGGGAGGGAGGTGGAGAAGCTGATGCTGTGGAATAGGAAGGTGTCTGCTTTACATTCCAATGCAGAGCAAGCTTTACATGTGGTATGATGATGTTGTTGTATTTTCAGTCCTAGATCATTGCAAAATAGAACAAGTGGAAACCATCAGCCTATATAAAATAGAAGCACAGCAGTTAAGAGTAAAACAATAAAAATAACAGATATTGAGTTTACATACATACTACTTAAAACTTTACATATACAGCAAATTCAAATTACTGAAATGTATAAAAAGAGGTTAGGAGGAAAACTGTCCTAGTTGTTTTTAATGATGCTGTTGATGCTTGGAGTGTTTGTTTTATTGTTCTATTGTTTTACCAATCTATTGTTGTTTATATTATATGGAGGTTTGTGCTTTGATTGCTTGCACCCAGATTAATGTTTGACCTGTTGGGCAGGATAATAATGTGATAGATGGATGGATGATTGGATGGATGGATGAGTTTTATAAAGCAAAGCAAAGCAATGACACATATACCACCCCATAGCACTTGGTGCACTCTCAGGGCAGCTTACAAGTTAATCAGCATATAGCCCCCAACATGCTGGGTACTCATTTTACTGACCTCAGAAAGATGGAAAGCTGAGTGAACTTTGATCCATAGTTAGGATTGAACTCAGAACATTCTGGCTGCAGTACAGCAGTTTAACCACTGTACCACTATGACCAATGTATTGTTGAATTGCACATGGTGTTTTTGTTATATTTCATGGTACGCACAATTTGTAAAGAAGAGCAATTATTAAAGAATAGTCCATTTAGTTGGTGATAACTAATATGGTGTAGTACGTAGATCAGCGGTGCTCAAACTATGGGCTGTGGGCCGTATCTGGCCCCCAATGTCAATTCATCTGGCCCGTAAAGCCCTCGTTGCTCCTGGATGGGTGCATTTTACTTTTGCTTCCCGGAGCAACTAGGGCTTTGCGGGCCAGATGAATTGGCATCAGGGGCCAGATCCAGCCCATGGGCCATAGTGACCGCTCCCTTAAACCACGTGGCCGGCCCACCATTCAAAAAGTTTGGGCACCCATGACATAGATTGAAGGACTGGGACTCAGGAAGCCTGGATTTGAATTAAGGTACAAAAACAGAGTGTTGGAGTGGAACCACTTACCTTGAAAGCCCTATTAAGGTCACCATAAATCAGTTCTGACCTGACAGTATATAACATACAATCTGGTAAGTAACCATGTTAATCTGTTGTAGGACAAGAGAATCGGGAAGTCTTCTGACTACTAGTTCTTGCTTTTTAAATAAGTTTTCATATGTCCAAGCACATCTCTGCAAATGTTTGGAAACACAAAAGCTTGTGAAAAAATTAAAAAAAACTAGTTAGTTTTAAACATGTGAGAGGACTTTTAGTTCCAACTAAAAAAACCTTCAGGGGGAATTATTATTATTATTATTATTATTATTAGACTTATATGCCACCCCACTTGCAAAGTGCAACTCTGGGCAGCTCACAAACATATCCTAACCTCAACAATATACATCAACACGATAAAATACCATACAATACAATTTACACAATAAAACACAATTTAACACTAAAATATCAAGTAGCAAATAAATAACAAAAAGTCCTCAGCTGCAGCGGCGGTGGTGGTCTTTGGCTAGCTGAGGCCTGACAGGTCTTTCATCCCTTCCCGGCCAGGGGAAGGATGGGGCCTCGGGCGGCTGCAGCAGTGGTGGCAGTCTTCGGCCAGCCAAGGCCCGACAGGTCTTTTACCCCTTCGGTAAGGGTGGGGCCTTTCAATGGGATTTTGAGACAGATTAATCTAATTTGAGAGGCTGTGGGCTAAAACCTAATAAAAACTTTTTTTTAAAATTTTTATTAAGTTTTTAATAAACATACAAAAAAGAAAAGAAAACATTAACAATACACAATACGTTAACAATACAATACACTAACAAATCCATAGTATCTACTAACAAACATTACTGTATGTTAGCACATAACAATATCTATACTCATTAATTACTATTTAACTACCAAATATTAAGAGCCATTGTTTCAAAGTCCAAAATGATAGGGGAAAAAAATTTTTTTTCTGTACTAACACAAATCTTTTTCACAAATAATAATCACCCTGTGAATATGTACAATGCCCGGAGAGTTTATTTTCTACTCAACTCCAAAAACTTCTTTGAGATGGTACTGGTCCTGAACTACCATTTGCCATAATAGAGTGATCCACGAACGGTTTCCATCGTCTTGTCTTGCCTTTTAAGTATTTCATTTCTGTCTTTCACCCTTGAAGCCTCATTTTTCTCCATTTTTTGCATCAACTTGCCAATTTCCACCATAATTTGAGTCTGATCCAATGGCACTGTGGGCGGGGATGATGACTGAACAGATTCATCCATTGGTGCTTTTTCAATCTTCTTAGGCTTTACAACTTGTTCTTCTTCCTTCGCTTTCCCTCTTGTACCTTTATCCATAATAATGCAATATATTTCAAACCCACTGCTGCAGATCGCTGTAACAGTTTGTCAATGCAATAGGGCTTACAACACTGCAGCCATTGGTTCCACAGATACAGCAGGAAAGTTCTTATGTCAGCAGAAGATCCAAAAATTACTGCAATCCACAACGATAAAACAGAAGGAAACAATTATATAAATTACTTTCACGTCCAGCAGCTCCTTGCCGATTCCAAAGCCAGTTCCAAAGCACTTCTCAGCAGTTTCACTGGTCCCGTCCACGGCTCCTGGCAGAAAAACCGCGACTACAGTCGCAGCTTCATCCACCAGAAAACCTCCCGAACTTCGACCATCCAGCCTCAAAAGATCAACAAACTTTTCAGGAAGACAGGCAAGGATCTTATCTTTAGAATTTACCACTTTAAAATTTCTCCAATCCACTCCGTCACATTATTTACCACTTTGTTTAGCGCAAGCGTCTGAAACTAGATGTTACTCAGCGGCCATCTTGGCCAGCCCCCCTCCTAATAAAAACTTTTGAAATAGAACTGGAGTAGTCTTTAAGGTATCATAGACGTCTTGGTCATTTTTTGCCACAACATGGTTAGCCCTTTGGAATGTCTTTATATCATTGGAAACATGTCATTGTTCAATATCAACGACTTGCTCACAGATGTTAACAGAAAGGAGTTAATCTTAATAGAAAAAAACATCATGTCTTCATTGTTGATAAAACTGTTGCTAGCAAAATACCCTTCACTGATATTCTCCTTGCCTAGGTAAGTGTTCAAAACCAATGTTTTATTAACAGAGGTCCAACACTTAAACCACCAAACAGCTGTGTTGCTTTTTGAAAGCCAGTCGTATCTGACTCTAGTGTTCAGTGCTTTTCTCTGTTTATAGCCGAAGAGCCAGTGCTGTCTGTGTCTGCAGATGATTCCATGGACATGTGGCAGGCATTCCTTGATGCCGGAGTGCATGGATCACGTTTTACCTTCCCACCAATGTGGTCCCTATTTGTCTACTTGCATTTTTTTTTTGCTGTCAAACTGCTAGGTTGGCAGGAGCTGGGACAGAGATGGTAGCTCACTCCATCATGCAGTAATGGGGAATCGAACCTTCCAGTCAGAGATTTCAGCAACTTAACCACTTGAGCTACCACAGTCCCTATTATTGACAAAGCTAATAGTGTCAAGTATTTGTCAAGTATTAGTGGCAAGTATTGCCAATAGTGACAATAGTGGCTTTGTCACTAAAGCCACCATTATATTCACCATGGGCTATAACTAGCCATGTTGTTGGTAAATTAAGTCAACCGTGTGCCAACTCCAGTCCACTGAAGTGTATATG
Source organism: Bradypodion pumilum (assembly GCA_035047305.1). Taxonomy (NCBI): domain Eukaryota; kingdom Metazoa; phylum Chordata; class Lepidosauria; order Squamata; family Chamaeleonidae; genus Bradypodion; species Bradypodion pumilum. The sequence goes on from JAWDJD010000004.1 coordinate 131,499,750, forward strand.
GGAGATAACCATGCTTATCTGGAGTTCTCTATTAAAGGTTTCTAATTAGTCTATTAATCTCCATTAGCCTCTAATTAAGATATTTCCTTATTTCTGGATTATTTATGTCCCAAATTCCCCCATTTCACTTTATATAACTTTTTTGAAAGAAAAACGATAATAGTGATTTAGTGTAAGGGACCAAAGACAATACAACAGCCGAAGGGTTGGCTTAACACAGGTTTATTGCATGATGATCCGGAGGAACATGTGGTAATGGCGGCTGGGTAGCTCAATATATACAGCTGGCTATACATTTGAATGTGGCTCGTTGGCAGACTATTGGTTGCTGCCTGCGTGACGTCGTAGGAGGTCACGCCCTTCTTGACCAGGTGAGGAGGTCGCGGGGAATCTTCCCGCGCTGCTGATCCAGGTGGCTTTGATCCATTAGAGCTGGACGCTCGCTACTGTCCTCTGGTGGTCACTAGCTCGCGTCCCCTTATTAAGCATACATTGATACAGGTGATGGTTATAATGTTGCACACAGAAAGGTTACATTGATAACACATGGCAAAGGTACATTGTTAAAGGCACTGCTTTACAGAACACAACAAGTGATGATTTTCATATTTTATCCACCTACTCAATTAAGTAGGACAAGGATTGTAGGATTGTCCATCATTTGTCTTTCTTCTTCTGGAGATGATTCTTTCGGCATCTTTTTGACACAGTAGTGAAAGAGTTTAAGGAAATTTTCCAAAGACAAATGCCATCAACATAACCATTTCCAAAAAGGTGTTAGCCACTATGTAATTATTCATTCTTGGTCATTTAATTAATGCCTGATATGTTGATGCTTTTATGAGCTCTGAAATAATTTAAATACAACTACAAAATTTGTAAACCACTGTCCAGTGCAAAATTAGGCATGTTAAATTTTAGCTCTCTCTTCAATCCATTCATTGTGTTCATCAGTACAGTAATGTGGAAGCCCATGATGCATATCTGAGCAGTCCATATAAAATGTGCATAACAGCTTTAAATCCAATGAATAATGCATCTCAGCATAAATTTAAACATAATAATAATCCAGTAACAGAGGAAAACAATCAACATTTAAATTTACATAATGGAAGTATTCTAATGAAGTTGCCTCAGAAGTATATTAGTATGTGTCTTTTAACTATGTTATAATTAATTATGTTTTAGAGCAGAGCATTGGAAAACAAAACAAATAGCCACCTGTTGAATTGGTTGCAATTTGATTTCCAAGGAGAACATTTGGTTAATAAATTAAAATGGTTAGTGATTTGCATGCACTGATTTGGCACTTATAAGTAAGTACTTCTTTAGATTTCAGCCTTAGTGTAAAAGACATCTGGTTTGATATTTCAACTTTCATCATGTACTAAAAGGCTGTAACATTTTGACAAATAAATTAAGCTATATTTTCATGCATTACTTCCTTTAAAAGTGACAGCATGTAGCTCATTTGATTAGCAGCTAGATCGGCTAAAATGCTAATGTATGGCAGACTGCAGGACTGATGGAAGACAACTTGTCTGCTGTCTGTCAGTCACTTTGCTGCTGTTGTGCTCATGAGCAATGGGTTCCAGAGCCCACACATCAAAAATTCTTTGTCAAAAGACTTTGTTCAAAGCTATTTAATGTTGTTTGGTGCCATTTTAGTTTCTGCTGTTAAATGCATTGGGAACCTAGATGAAACGTACAAGTGGTATGTGAACTATATGGATAATACAGGCTGTGTGTTCCTGGCACTTTCCCTCTTTCCTGTAGCTGACCAGCTGTTCCTGCAGCTGCCACTCAATTCATTGATAGCCATTTCTTCTCTTCTGTCAGCCATAATGGTGTGAAGTTTGTATTCTCACAATATCTTTCATCTTGTGAAATATATATGTGCCAGACCCTCACTTGTGACCTTGTTCAGTCCTATAATATTAGTTTTTCTGAGGAAGAATGCCTTTATTTTTTAAAACACACTACAGTACAGTTCATTCAGACTAAATACTTACCCCTCTGTACTTTAAAGTGGTATACTCTTAAGTGATTTACAATGTCTCCTTGCCCTAAAACAAACCTTTCCTCATTTCCATACCTTGCATCCCAGCTTGCTTTGTTCACAATTGACTGTTTGAAGCCAAACAAAGGCTTATTTCACAGTCAGATTTCCTAGGAATTTACTTTTGAGGAAATTGTGTTGTGGGAGGAAGAATGGCAGATCACAAGAAATACACATTCCCTGTTGCATCTGGTTTGACCATTATGTTTGCATTTCTGTTGCATTCACAGTCAAATTAGCAGGATTCTTTAGTTTTATTGCATGTAATCTTCTTATCAATGGCTTATTTTCTTTACTGTCTAATCAATCTGAAATCAAAGTTACCATAAAGGAGAACTTTGACTTACTCTGATATTTGTGAGCATTCATGCGTTTAGAATGGAGAAAGAGGGCCCCAGTTGTGTGTGATGTGAAAGACACTATAAGGTCCCATTGTATTGGCTTCAGAAATTATACAGCTACCTCTCTCACTGAAAATTATTGCATTAGGAAGTGTCAGGGTGCTTTCTTTGACTACAAGGAATGGGTATCCATTGCCTGTTGAGTGATGAAGACTGTGTCAGTTGTTCATGATATGTCCAGGAACATATGCAACAGATGGTCGATCTATACCCTTAGTAGTTTATCAGTACAGTGATACCTCATACAATGTCCAAACTTGGTTTCACAAGTTTGGACTTTATACAGATTTGGACTTTGTATGAGGCATGCAAAATCCTAGCCACGATGCCTCATACAATGTCCAAATCCTTGCCGCAATGCCTCGTACAACGTCGCTTACATAGAGATACATTGTACTGTAACAGCACAGACTTCAGGGCAAAGTCAAGGAAACAGACAGGAAACTGACAGAACTTTAAGAAATCATTGTCTAAAGGCTAAATACATTACAAAAACATGTCAAGCAACCCAGATTGTCCAAGAACCTGAAGAATGCTGCAAAAATCACAGGAATGCTTCTAAAAATTCTGATGAAAAAAATCAAATAAATCCAAAATCGCGTTCAAAACCACTCCTAAACACTCTTCGCCTCATGCAAAACCCACAAGAGCAATGCACACATGTGTCCTGCCTTTTATACTGCCCAGGCACAATTCACCTGGTGAAAACCCCAATGCCTCATACAGAGTCACAGCGACTTTGTATGAGGCAACTTTTTTCAAGAAATTAGGCGATGTTGTATGAATTCGATGTTGTATGAAGTGGACTTTGTATGAGGTATTACTGTATAACACTTGCATGTTACACTCAGTAATAGGTTTATTTCATGGAGGATCAATGATGGTATTCATTAAAAACCCTTATGAAATTTATGAAAACCTTTCATAAATAGTGTGAAGGTAGTCTCACCCCACAGGGCTCAGAGAGGCCCTCTTACTTCCTGACATAGTGCACCTTCCAGCTCCAGATAACACTCTTTGGTCAACCCGCTCCCGCCCCCCAAGCCTCTCTTGCTCGGGAGGGCTGAAAAGCCGCTGCTGACGCCGCCACACCAGAGGGTCGCCTCCCATCCACCCGGAGCCTCTCCATCACCCGGGGAGGCATACCTTGTGCTTTGCCTCGTCTTGGTCTTTCAAGGCTAGCCCTTGGGACTGTAATACTATTGTATTTTACGATAGTCTGTTTGTAACTGTACTTCTTTATTTATTGTATTTCTTGAATTTTGTGGTATTATTATTGTTATTTTGTTTTTGTATTTGTTTGATCATTTTGTGAACCACTTTGAGTTTGTCCGGGGACATAGAAAAGCGGTATATAAGCGCATTAAATAAATTAAATAATTAAATAAACCCGTGCAACTTGGGTTTTAAGAGGAAATACACATTCCCTGACCACTCCCCTCATTTACTCAAGGGGCAGAGCTTATTAAAATAAGTAGAAAAAGTGGGCAAGGAAAAGTCCTTTTTCCTGTTGGCTGTTCTCCCTGGTAGCAGTCCCTGAGCTTGGGGCGCTGCTGACACCACTTTTGACTAAGCGGGGCTTCATGGCTTCTGGACTCTAATCCCCGAGGACTTGAAGACACACCTTGAGGAAACAAGTTTAAGCTTGCACATGAAAACAAACGAAACAGGATGGTAAAAATAGGACAAAATAGTAGTGCAGACCCACCAAAAACAAAGGAAAAAACACGACCCCCTTACCCACTTGAAAGGACTCTATGGTGGGCGAACAAAAGGGCCAAATTCGCAATTTTAAAGATAAGACTGCAGTGGCTCAAGTGGCTAAGATGCTGACTGGGAGGTGGAAGGTCAGCAGTTTGATTCCCGAGTACTGCAGGACAGAATGAGCTCCCGTCTCTGTCCCAGCTCCTGCCAACCTAGTGGTTTGAATGCAAGAAATTGCAAGTAGATAAATAGGGACCACTTCGGTGGGAAGGTAACAGCATTCCGTGCGCTCCGGTGTCTAGACATGTCTGCCACATGACCACAGAAACATCTGTAGAAGCAGACAGCGCTGGCTCTTCAGCTTTGAAACAGATGAGCACTGAACCCTAGAGTCAGATATGACTGGCTTTCGAGCAAAGGAAAGGCCCTGAAGGTACCAGAGACTTCTGCACATTTTCAGAGCAGATCAAAGGAGTGGAACCAACCTGTGGCTGCTGGCTAAAAGGCTGTGCCACTTGAAAGAGCCACTGCTATAGGGATTCAGATGGCGGAGTAACTCCTGCGCAGTTCAAAGTGGCGGGCAACTGCTTTGCCAGTAGAACAGCATCCAAGCCTTGCTCTTCGCTGACTAAGCCACCCCATGATGTTTCTGGCGGGCAGTTATAATGTTTAGATTCTCATTGGATGTCCCCTCACCCAATAACTTTTTTTGGGTGAGTGGGTGGGTGGGGAGACTTATAAACCACTCCAGCTGAGGTTTAGTGAACCCAGGCTGATAAGGGCACCATGTAGGCACCATCTTGCATAGCTGCACTTCTCATTTATCAAGGTCACTAATTGCCCTTCTCAAAGATTCCTCTGTCCAATGGGAACTTACCTCACACATTGATAGTTGTTGACTTGATGGATCTCCTGGAATGGAAAGAAAATTGGAAGTGAAATCACATTACCCTGTTTTTTCCCCTGCTTATAATTTATGTAAGTATAAAGGACCAAGTTGTACCAGCACCAAGTTATTTCGGTTGTGACCATTCTGCTATTGGGGAGGGAAGTCCTAAAAACCTCCAGAACTGATCAAAACATTTCAGTCTTTGAAATAAGGCTGACATAATTTGAAACAGATTTAACATTTGTGTGGTTGGGTAATGTGTGACTACTTTTGTATGGAATCATGACAGAATTGTAATTTTTAAATTATTTTAAAAATTTGTGCTGTACATGGCATTGAGAACATTTTCCTCTGAAGTTCTGTACTCATTCTAATTGTGGGATTGTGTTTATGTTTGTGCAGAACTACTACGGAGCTGCCAAAACGATCTTTTCTGACAACCCACTTGGACTGACGTGTGGGATGGTTTGCCCAACTTCAGATCTCTGTGTGGGCGGATGTAATTTGTATGCCACTGAAGAGGGACCAATTAATATTGGTGGACTGCAACAATTTGCTACAGAGGTGAGTGTATGTTTTGTGCACAGAGGCAGTGGTGGGCATCAGCAGGTTCACACCAGTTTGCCATAAACGATAGCAGAAATTCTGTCTGGCCCCACCCATCCAAGTTTTGAAATAAAGTTGTCCTAATTTGGGTGCAACGCAGGGCTTTTCCCCTCGCCACACCCACCATATCATGGCTACAGTGTGGTAGTAATTTTTTTTGGAGCCCACCACTGCACAGAGGCTATTCCCCTGTGCACACAGCATGTTTAAACAATTTTACATTTTGACAATCTGATTAAGTCAAAATGTTATGAAAATGTTCATATTTAATTCAAGATAGAGTTAGCATTAATGAGCTAGCCACAATCAAAATATACAGCACAGCACTATGGTCTGCTGCCATTCCTACACATAATGATGTTTTTGCAAACGATTTCTCCATCACAATGCATTTTTAATGTTGTTTTCAGTGTGTAAGCCAGAAATCTTCTTTTCTCACTTTATGTCCTATCTTCATAAAGAGAAGGGGGTTGCAACTCTGATTTGTCTCATCAGTTGCCATAACAGCCTGCAGTCCAGTCTTTTGTGAATTAATGCCTCTCAGAGTTGAAGCCTCTATGTGGACATTTTGTTCCTCACTCTCTTAAAAATGTACCCATTGCTCCACATTAACTATTCTTGCTACTCATCTCTGATGTTCCCTTCATATGGTCCTATGAAGAAAGCTGGATGGACATCTGAATATTATACAAACAAATGTGGGGGACATCTGGGATTGATTCTACCAATATATTGAATGTTTTGTTTTACCACTGAAAGGCCACTATCATAACTTGCTTTCTCTGTATTTTTAACACACCCACACTGCGTTGAAGCTTTTGCAAAAGAAACAGATTAAACTCTTGTCAAATGTGCGAGCAATATATTGCTGAATTATTACTGTTTTTAAACCCAAATGCAAGTAATATGTGCTAAACTTTGATTTGTGCCTCCCTTTAGTCTTAATGCTATGATTAATAGGAAGAATTATGCCTTGATAGATTTTGCTAAATATCTACCATTCTTCTTCAAAAATCTTTACAAATCTATTAAAAATGCTATGTGCTGGCACAATGATTGATATTAGAGCTGGCATAGGATGAATAGCTCAGAATGGTTTTCATCTCAGAATTTTAAGTTTATTTAAAGTGATATATTGGTATCGTGGGTTCTAATACAATTGAGCAATGTGGTAGTTCTGCATTATTTAAATGCAGTAAAATGTATATGCACACAAACATATACTTAGATTGCATGCACTGTTTATACCCTGTTCATGTTCATAACTTCAATTTTCAGTTTTCCCCATATGTGGTGTTCTTTAATTACTGTTTCATATATTATAGAAATGATAAGGAGTGATAATCTGTCAATTTCATAGTGCATTTTTAAATGTCCTCCTTCTTTTCCAAGCATATGAGATTGAAGGATTTCTTCAGCAGATGAAATCTTTCAAAATTAAAATTTGGAGTTTATATTGTCACTGTAAACTGCCATGACAAATATGCAATAGTACCATCAAAGAGACAGAAGATATCTTAGACATAGACCTCAAAGATGTGTTGTGAAAATGTTTATTTGCAAAAAGAATGAATATTACAGCCTAAATTTTTTTGAATAATTATATTCAGACAATGTCCACAATTTTTTCTCTTTGTGAGAGTGGACTTGCCAAGGCACGATTCTATGTAGGGACATTTATGGGATGACTATTAGGGCTGTGATGACTTAGTGGTTATGATGCTGAGCTTAATGACTGGAAAGTCAATAGATCAGCAGGTCGAGATTCAAGTAACGCGAGAGGGAATGAGCTCCTGTTGTCTGTCCCAGCTCCTGCCAATCTTGCAGTGTGAAGGCAAGAAATTGCAAGTAGATAAAGAGGTACCACTTTGGCATGAAAGGTAACAGCATTCCATGTGCTCCAGCTTCTAGTCATGCCTGCCACATGGCCACAGAAACTTCTGCAGAAGCAGACAACATTGGCTCTTTAGCTATAAATGGAGATTTGCGCCACCCCCTAGAGTTGGATACAACTGGCAAGAGAGACCTTTACCTTTATTAAACCTATTAAAGGAGAAATGAGGAGCAGAAGAAAAAAGTTAAAATCTCATTCAAGGGGAAATAAGAACATAAGAAGAGTCTTACAGTTGGCAGTAGTATCTAGTCATAATGACTAGTTACCATTGATAGCTCAATCCATGTTTAATTTTTCTAATTAAATTTATACAAGTTGATGCTTATTATCTTATCCTGAGGAAGAAAATTAACTGTATACTGCACAAAGAAGTACTTCCTCCTATCTGGCCTGAATTTCCCACCAATCAGCTTGATTGGTTGTTCCTGGATTTTAGTAAAATGAGGTTTTTGTTCTTGTTGTTCAGTCGCACAGTCGATTCTGACCCTTTGCGACCCTATGGACCATTTTCCTCCAGGCGCCTCTGTCCTCCACTATCCCCCTCAGCCCTCCCAGTTCTGTGACCATTGTGTCTACAATACCATCTAGCCATCTCATCTTTGGCCTCCCCCTTCTTCTTTTGCCATCCACCTTTCCCAGCATCAAGGCCTTCTCAAGTGAATCCTCCCTTCTCATTTGATGTCCAAAGTACTTTAGCCTCATCTTTACTATTTGACCTTCCAATGAGCAGTCAGGGTTGATTTCTTCTGACCTATTTGTTCTCCTCGCTGTCCAGGGGACTATCAAAACTCTCCTCCAACACCATATTTCAAAGGCATCTATTCTTCTGCGTTCAGCTTTCCTAATTGTCCAGCTCTTGCACCAATACATTACCACCGGGAATACCATTGCTTTGACTATTCTAATTTTTGTTTGCAATGTGATGTGTCTGCTTTTCACTATGTTCCCCATGTTTCTCATAGCTTAATCTCCCAAGAATCAGTCGCCTTTTTATTTCATGGCTGCAATCCCCATCTGCAGTGATCCTTGATCCTAAGAATGTAAAATCTGTCACTGCTTCTACTTCTTCCCCATCTATTTTCCAGGAACTGATCGGACCTGTTGCCATTATCTTGGTTTTCTTGCTATTGAGTCTCAAGCCAGCTTTTGCACTCTCCTCCTTCAGCCCAATCGAGAGATTCTTTAGGTCTTCCTCATTTTCTGCCATTAGGGTGGTATCGTCTGCATATCTCAGATTGTTGATGTTTCTCCCAGCAATTTTGATCCCATATTGTGATTCCTCCATCCCTGCATTGCACATTATGTGCTCTGTGTATAAGTTGAATAAGCAGGGTGATAAAATGCAGCCTTGTCTCACTCCTTTTCCTATTCGAAACCACTCTGTCATTCCGTGTTCTGTCCTAACTGTTGCTTCTTGGTTCATGTACAAATTTCTCAGGAGGCATATGAGGTGCTCTGGTATTCCCATCTCTTTAATTACTTGCCATATCTTGTTGTGGTCCACACAGTCAAATGCCTTAGTGTAGTCAATAAAACAAAAGTAAACTTGTTTCTGGTATTCCTTTGTTTTCTCCATGATCCAACATATGTTGGCAATGTGGTCTCTAGTCCCCCTGCCTCTTCTGAAACCAGCCTGCACCTCTGGTAATTCTCTCTCCACATGCTGCTGAAGTCTATCCTGTATTATCTTGAGCATCACCTTGCTGGCATGTGGGATGAGCGCAATAGTTCGATAATTTGAACATTCTTTGGCATTGCCCTTTTTTGGGATTGGAACGTATACTGATCTTGTCCAATCCTGTGGCCACTGTTTTGTTTTCCAAATCTGCTGGCATATTGAATGCAGTAATTTGATGCCATCATCTTTTAGAACTTTGAAAAATTCAACTGGGATACCATCATCTCCACTAGCTTTGTTGTTTGCAGTGCTCTTTAGGGCCTTTATGACTTCACTCTCCAGGATGTCTGGCTCAAGTTAAAAAATTTTCATCCTTGTGATTATCAGGAGTGTTGAGGTCCTTTTTCTAGAGTTCCTCTGTGTACTCTTTCCATCTTTTCTTAATCTCTTCTGCATCAGCTAGCTCCTTTCCGTCTTTGTCCCTTATCATGGTTATTTTTGCTTTAAATGTTCCCTTTATTTCCCCGATTTTTTTAAAAATATCTCTTTCGTTGTTTTCCTCCATTTCTTTGCACTGTTCTTTTAGGTAGTCCTGCCTCTTTCATTGTTTTCCTCCATTTCTTTGCACTGTTCTTTTAGGTAGTTTTCCTTATCTCTCCTTGCTTTTCTTTGAAATTCTGTGTTCAAATGATTGTATTTTTTCCTTTCTCCTTTGACTTTTGCATTCCTTCTTTCCTCTGCTATTTTAAGAGCCTCATCAGACAACCACTTTGATTTCTTACGCTTTTTTTTCTTTTGGTATGGTTTTCTTTGCTTCTTCTAGCTTTATGTCCCTCATCTCTGTCCATAATTCATCTGGCACTCTGTCTATCGAGTCTAAGCCATTAAATCTGTTCATCACCTCCACCGTGTATTCTTTAGGGATGCTGTCTAGGTGATATCTGTCTGGTCTCCTTGTTTTCCCAATTTCCTTAATCTAAGCCTGAATTTTGCGATCAGTAGGTTGTACTCTGAGCCACAGTCTGCTCCAGGTTTTGTTTTGGCTGACTGTATGGAAGTTCTCCATCTTTGGCTGCAGAGTGTGTAGTCATTCTGGTTTCGGTGTTGGCCATCTGGTGATGTCCATGTGTAAAGTCGCCTCTTGTGTTGCTGGAAGAGAGTGTTTGCTATGACCAGTGAGTTCTCTTGGCAGAACTCTTATCAATCTTTGCCCTGCTTCATTCTGTGTTCAAAGACCAAACTTGCCTGTTATTCCCTCCACTTTTTGATTTCCTACTTTGGCATTCCAATCTCCTAAAATAATTTGGACATCATTTCTTGGTGTCTGTTCTATGAGGTGTTCTAGGTCCTCATAGAACTGGTCCACTGTGGCTTCATCTGCACCAGTGGTTGGTGCGTATATTTGGATCACAGTGACATTGAAATGTTTGCCTTGAATTCTGACTGACATCATTCTGTCATTTTTGAGGTTGTATCCCATTACAGTGATACCTCATACAATGTACAAACAAGCAAGTTTGGACTTTATATGGATTTGGACTTTGTATGAGGCATGCAAAATCCTAGCCATGATGCCTCATACAACATCCATATCCTTGCCACGATGCCTCATACAATGTCATTTCCATAGAGATACATTGTACTGTAACAGCACAGACTTCAGGGCAAAGTCAAGGAAACAGGCAGGAAACTGACAGAACTTTAAGAAATCATTGTCTAAAGGATAAATACATTACAAAAACATGTCAAACAACCCTTATTTTAGGGGACAAACCACACAACAAGTTTTTAACTTTTGAAAACCTTATGAAGTGCAGGTTTAAAGGTTAACATGTCCCATCATGCAGCACAGTGTTAATCCGCAGCCATGCGGACGATCATCCATTTTGTACAAGCTGCTGTAAACAATTACTGGATGGAAGCAAGGACAAAATGGATGCCAACATGTCCCATCATGCAGCACAGTGTTAATCATCCAAACAGCAGCAAACACCAAACAATTGCCCACCCCACCAAACAGTGCCCCCCCCAAAAGACCAACATAAGAAAAATTATGGAGCATGCAATCTGTTTTTTAAAACCACAGCAGCAAACACCAAACAATTGCTCACCCACCCAAAAATTGCCCTCCCCCATCCACCCCCCACCCCAAGCCAATCGGAAACAGAAAACCTCATTTACCTACCTTTCCACTGTGCCAAAGAATGATCCAAGAACCTGAAGAATGCTGCAAAAATCCCAGGAATGCTTCCAAAAATTCGGATGAAAAAATTCAAAAAATCAAAAAGTGCACTCAAAACCACTCCTAAACACTCTTTGCATCGTGCAAAAACCAAAAGAGCAATGCACACATGCGTTCTGCCTTTTATACTGGCCAGGCACAATGCAACCTGGGAAAAACCCCAATGTCTCATACAAAGTCACAGCGACTTTGTATGAGGCAACCATTTTCAAGGAATTAGGCAATGTTGTATGAATTCCATGTTGTATGAAGCGGACTTTGTATGAAGTATTAGTGTACTGCTTTTCTCACTCTTTTGTTGACAATTATGGCTACTCCATTCCTTCTAAAGTTTTCTTGTCCACAATAGTAGATATGATGGTTTCCAGAGCTGAATTCGCCCATTCCTGTCCATTTCAGCTCATTGATTCCCAAGATGTCAATGCTTATTCTTTCCATTTCATTTTTAACCACTTCCAGTTTACCTTCATTCATTGATCTCACATTCCATATCCCTATACAGTATTGTTCCTTGCAATACTGTATTTCTCCTCCCCCTTTCCTGTCCCTCCCCTTCCTCCACTCTGTTGTGCTAAGTATCCTGTATCATCTAGACTGCTCCTTTGTTTTGCCTTTTGTTTCGGTCAATAGGGTTCTCTTGGCAAGCTTTGTGGCATGTTTTGCCAGTTTCTATGCCATTTTCCTCCCATCATATATGTTTAAAACAAAGTTTAAAACAGTTTAAACAACGTATTATCATGCATATTATCACAATTTACAACACAGTCTCTATGTCAGTTTCTGTAATTAAGTCAGTGTAAAGTCTCTATGTCAGTTGCTATATTAAGAGTCTCTATGTCAGTTGCTATATTAAGTCAGCTACATTATTGTCTATCAGTTACTTATCCTTTTCATGGGCCTTCCGCCCCTTGGCTTTCCTCCTCTGTTTTCTTCCCTTCTGCTGCATGGCCTTCTTCTCTGGCGCTCAGCTGGCAGCAGGAGATGGTGGTGGATGGAGGCTTTTCCCACCGCCCGCCTGGTCCTCCTCACCCCTGGCTGGGGTGGGTTTGTGGCTGCCTCTGGCCTCGGGCAGCCTCGCTGCTGCTGCTGCGGCGGCGGTGGATGGAAGCTTTTCCTGCCACCTGCCGGGTCCTTCTCACCCCCGGCTGGGGTGAGTTCGTGGCTGCCTCTGGCCTCAGGTAGCCTCGCTGCGGCAGCAGCGGTGGATGGAGGCTTTTCCCACTGCCCGCCTGGTCCTCTTCACCCCCAGCTGGGGTGGGTTCGTGGCTGCCTCTGGCTTCGGGCAGCCTCACTGCGGCTGCGGCAGTGGATGGAAGCTTTTCCTGCCACCTGCCTGGTCCTCCTCACCCCCGGCTGGGGTGTGTTCGTGGCTGCCTCTGGCCTCGGGCAGCTTTGCTGCTGCGGCGGCGGTAGATGGAGGCTTTTCCCGCCCCCCACCTGGTCCTCCTCACCCCCAGCTGGGGTGGGTTCATGGCTGCCTCTGGCCTTGGGCAGCCTCGCTGCAGCGGCGGCAGTGGATGGAGGCTTTTCCTGCCGCGTGCCTTCCAAATACAGCTGAGGTAGAGAGGGGGGGAAATGATGTGTCCACCTTCTCTGCAATACAGTATCCAAACTCTCATGAGAAAAGTAGCTTCAGCTACAAAGGTGGCTTTGAAACTACTCTTCGGGTAACCATTGTGGCTTCTTGTAAGCTTATGAGAGATTCTCAACGAGAAGACTGGTTTCAAAGAAAACTTTCCCTAACAGACAGAAAATGGAAACCATATAGCAAGAGATGAAACACATAAACATTACAGTAAACTGAGTGGACTGGAAGGGATTATTTTCTGTCAGATAAGACAAGATGGCCTACTCCGGAAATGAAGGATGCAGAAAAAATGGAGTGGCACTAATATTGAGGCAAGATCTCCATTTTGGAAATTGTGTATACATAGAATTCTTCAGCATAAATTGGGAGCGGCTTAATGTAAGAGGAACAACTACAAGTGTAGAAAATTGTTAGTTGGGTACTAGGCTGCAGAGTAAATCAGGCAGAACTTAGCTTCTGGCTCACATATAGCCATACATGTTTTGTCACCACCAAAGTCCAAAATTCTCATACTTGTTAAAACATGGTGAATGGGATCCCAGAAGCCTCAACAAATTGTGATTTATCTAGGTAATAATAATAATTTCGTGCCAGAAATCATTCTGAGTTAAAAGGATTTTTGCTGTAGAAATTCTGCTCTGGGGACACCCAAATGAGGCTCCTTTCATGTCCCCAAGATCTTTTTCCCACTGAAGTGGTCCCTATTTATCTACTTGCAATTTCTTGCTTTCGAACTGCTAGGTTGGCAGGAGCTGGGACTGAGGCAGGCGCTCAAACCATCATGTAGTACCCAGGTCTCAAACTGCTTTTCTTTAGAAAAAGAGGGGAGGATATTTTTTGTTCATTTGTGGGAACCCTAGTGTAGCCTGTGTTGGGTCTAATGGGGAGGATTTGGCCCCTAGATACACAAATCTCCCCATACAGCATAACAGCATTCTTAATTTAATTTAATTTATTTTTCATATTTCTATAGCCGCCCTGCTCACAAGGACTCTGGGAGGCTTCCAATACTAAAAAACCCCAACACAGATAAAACCCCATTAAAATACAAATACAGTGATACCTCATACAACGTTCAAACTTGGTTCCACAAGTTTGGACTTTATACAGATTTGGACTTTGTATGAGGCTTGCAAAATCCTAGCTGCGATGCCTCATACAACGTCGTTTCCATAGAGATACATTGTACTGTAACAGCACAGACGTCAGAGCAAAGTCAAGGAAACAAGCAGGAAACTGACAGAACTTTAAGAAATCATTGTCTAAAGGCTAAATATATTACAAAAACATGTCAAACAACCCTGATTGTCCAAGAACCTGAAGAATGATGCAAAAATCCCAGGAATGCTTCTAAAAATTCTGATGAAAAAACAAAAAAATTCAAAATTGCGCTCAAAACCACTCCTAAACACTCTTTGCCTAGTGCAAAACCCACAAGAGCAATGCACGCATGTGTCCTGCCTTTTATCCTGCCCAGGCACAATGCAACCTGGGGAAAACCCCAATGCCTCATACAAAGTCCACGGACTTTGTATGAGGCAACTTTTTTCAAGGAATTAGGCGATGTTGTATGAATTCAATGTTGTACGAAGCGGACTTTGTATGAGGTATTACTGTACACCCCATTGAAACCATTAAAAACCCTGCCTGTACTTACTCGAAAGAGAGATAATTTCTTTGTTATATTAGAACATCCAGCAGGCGGGAGTCATTCCTCCATCAGCGCCGCACACCAGCCACACCAGCCAGGGTTTCAGTTCTTTCCTAAAGGGCAGCAATTCCGTCTGTAGCCTTAGTTCAACTGGCAGGAGGTTCCATAGGTCTGTTGCGTACACAGAGAAGGCCCTCCTTCTTGTGCTAGAAAGATGAGCCCCTCTAGCAGATGGAACAAGAAGAGAGCCCCTCCGGTCCGCTCTGGTTGGACGGACGGATGATCTTGGGGTGACGTTGTCTCTAAGGTATCCTGGCCCACTACCATGTAGGGCTTTAAAGGTAATGACCAGCACCTTGAATTGCACCCGGAGACAAATTGGTAGCCAGTGCAGCTCCCGAAGCAGCGAATAACGCCAATACCCCATCACCACTCGAGCAGCCGCATTCTGGACCAACTGAATGTTATTTGCTTCTTAATGATGGTGTGGCATAAATGAGGAAGATCTCATGCATGTGATTAGGTGATTTTGTCATTTATGCTACAGTCTCAAATATTTGCCCAGCTTTCCTTAAGCATTCAGGAGAACCCCTGACCAAGTGGTTAACTCTTCTCTTATAAACAATTAAGCTCAGTTAATACATTTGTCTTCAGCATGGTAGTTTAAATGGTTTGTAGTTGTTTTGTGTATTTCACAATTTACAGCCCAACTGAAAGCATGCTGTGCCAGCAGATTATGTGCATAGGGTGGGAGACTTATTGACCGACTATACCAGTAAAAGAAGGCAAAGCAAGACATCATGCTGCCATTGCAAGTAGGCAGATGAAAATACA
Organism: Bradypodion pumilum; assembly: GCA_035047305.1. Taxonomy (NCBI): domain Eukaryota; kingdom Metazoa; phylum Chordata; class Lepidosauria; order Squamata; family Chamaeleonidae; genus Bradypodion; species Bradypodion pumilum. The sequence goes on from JAWDJD010000004.1 coordinate 131,515,236, forward strand.
CTGTGTCAGGTGCCACAAACATATTGTTGATTAGTTTCATGTATATATGACTTTCACCTCTTATATTTTAAATTGTCCCATCTGGTAAATACAGTGATACCTCACATAACGAACGCATCGTATAGCAAAAAATGCACACAACAAAGTGTTCATTATGCAATGGTGATACCCTGCATAATGGGGAAAAAATTGTTATAATAATTTTTACAGGGATTTTAGCAAACTTGGAAAATATGAAAAAGCCTACTTTTATTGAATCACCTTAGCTCTTCATCAGAAATAATGTATCACAAGCTATAGAAAAATAGTTGGACATTCCTGCTGCGTCTGTGTAAATGTAAAAGAAAGAGAGGAAGAGAAAAGGCACATCACCTGTGCAACACAAGTCCCTAAACAAATTAAGCAAGCACATCTCTAGCTCTGATAGAACGAAAGATACAAGGCAGATTTATGAAATACTGAGGAAGAAATAGGTCTGTTTTTGCCTTTCAGTATTTTTAGCCAGTTAATGGGATCACAAACAACAGTAGACACACCTCTTGTCTGGAGAAGGAACCTGCATGGTTCATTTCATAAGGTATTTGTTATGTACCAGAAACTAATTTTCCCTGACGGAGAAATGATTACGACCCTTTAGAAAAGAATGGCAGAAAATCTAACTTAGAACAAAAAACAAAATCTTTTTAATACAGGTCTTGTTTCATATCCAAACAAACCTGATTTTTGTTCCTAACCCAAGTCTATAAACACTGATTAAAAATCAGTGCCAATATCAATGCATTGTTTTTATTACATTCCTTTTGTAACTTTTATTTCTTATTCATTCATTCATTTATTTAGACTTATATCGCTGCCCACTCACCGTGGCGACTGGGTGGCTTACAGTCAGTAAACAACAGTCATAGTATAAAATCGAATCACAGTACTATGACTAAAATCAGTAAAGTTAAACAGCTAAAATACACCTTAAAAAAGCATCTTTAGACGGTTAAACTAAGTCCCCTTATGATGCACAAGGTGTGATCTCCGATTAAAGCGTTTCCCACAGTCTGTGCATTTGTACAGTTTCTCTCCTGTTTGGACCTTCTTATGCTTCACAAGGTTGAATCTCTTGAGTAAAGCATTTCCCAATTTCTTGGTATTAGAAGGGGAATGTATTATAGTAGAATTGTGGGATCAGTGAATATTCCTTCCCATAATTTATTCTGGGGCTTTTCCTTTCCCCCCCAGAATTCCTGCATTTGGACTATGAGGACAGGGAAAGTAGGACCTGAATGCCTGGAAACTTGGGGTGAGAGACCAAACTCCTGGATTTACAGCAGGAGTAGAGAATCAGTGCCATTAGAGATGCTGTTAAACAGCTTTGGTCAGCATTGGCATCAGGGAAGACCCTGACTGGATTTGTAAAGGATAAACAGGGAATCATTAGAGTTGAAGCCTAAGAACATCTGGAGATCCACATGTTCCCTGGCCATGAATTAGGGCAGGGTTTCTCAACCTCAGGTCCCCAGGTGTCCTTGGACCTCAGTTCCCAGAAGCCCAATTCCGTAGACCTGCTGATTAAGACTTCTGGTAATTGAAGTCCAAGAACATCTGGAGGCTCAAGGTTGAGAAATCTTGAATTAGAGCTTTACAGACCTGAATTGAAGTATTATTGCTTTAGGAGTGTTGATAGTGAGTTATATTTCTGCAAGGGATAAGACTCAGTTCAGATAGTTAGACCATGAAATGAAATGGTGGGGGGAGTTGATTGGGACCTTATATTCCTGTTCCTGGGCTAAGAACACTTATATTGGTAAAAGCCATCCAGTGTCAGTTTTTGGGACAGACAAGAGGCCTGTGATGGGGGAGGATTAATGGGGATTTCAAGTGCACCCATGTCCTCCTGGTAACAGGTTGGCCACTATGTGATCATTGTGTGGGATTGGACAAGTCTTTGGTCTGATCTGATATGTCTCATTTTGTGTTCTTGTGGTGCCAATGTCCAATGGTTGGCCACAACTCGATTTTGCCTGCTGATTTTGTATGGCGGCTTATATTTTTTGAAGTTCTTCTTCATCTTTCTTGATTGACCGGCTGTGTTAACACAGTCCTCCTTCAGTGATTCCCTCACTATTTTTTTGCACCCCAATTTTAAAATGAGTAATTGTTCCTTAAATTAACTAAAGAAAATTGGCCCATTTTACAGATGCACAGTCTGCTTATAGAATGTGCGTGTTACAAGAATACTATACCTCTGGCAATACGTTAGCTAGGCAGTTGCACTTGTTTGCCCTCAGATGCAAGGTATTTTATTTTTATTTTTCCCCAGGTATTTACCCTGAAATTTATTTTAACTGTTTGTTTGTTCTGTTCTGTTACTTTTGTTTATTTGTCTGTGCACCATCCAGAGTAGGAAATATCCCAGATGAGTAGAATGAATGAATGAATGAATGAATGAATATTTAGTAAGTTGATACATATCCTGTATCTAAGTTTTTGTATTTTAATTACAGTAAAACCCCGACTTCCATAAAAAGTCTGTTCCATAGGCTTTTCCGTAAATCAGTTTTTTTATGTAACTCAAAGCAAACCCATAGGAAAAATGAATGTTTACATAACTCGAAGCAAACCCACAGGAAAATGATTTTTTTAAAAACATAAATTGAAGCCCTAGAAGGGCTTTTGCACAACTTCACATAATTTGCCAGTTATGTCCACTCCTGGACTGGGACTGCCTGCTCATGGTCACATGTGCCCCAGACGGTCACCTACAGACTAGACTATTGTAATGCGCTCTACATGAGGCTGCCCTTCATGCCCATTCGTAGGCTGCACCTGCCCGCATAGTGATGGAGTGTGGGTATTATGCCCTCGCCTCTCCACTAATGCGGGAGCTGCATTGGCTGCCAGTGTGCATCTGGGTGAAATTCAAGGTGACCTTTAAAGTCCTACATGGCAGTGGACCAGGGTACTTAAGAGACCGCATTATCCCAAGGATATCAGCCCATCCCACCAGAGCAGATAGCAGGGGCTCCCTAAGGGTTCCATCTGCCAGAGAGGCCAGAGAGGCTCTGGAGAGCCTTCTCCGTATCTGCTTCAGCCCTGTGAAACCTTTACCAATTGAGTTGTGCCTCCAGACAGAGCTATTGCTTTTTAGAAAAGGACTAAAAATATGGCTAGGTCACCAGGCGTGGGGGGCTGCTGGTGTGGTAGTCCCCCCCCCCGGTTGGTTGATCCAGGGTGGGTTTTTTTTAGCTTCCTTACCCTAGTTCTAGCTAGTTTTAATGGGGAACTGGAGGTAGAGGACTTTTTAAGGACCTTTAAAGGTTTTAGTGATTTTAACCTGAGACTTTTTATGATTATTTCTATTGGGTTGTTTTTATGTTGGGTTTGTAATATGTGTTGTAAGCTGCTCAGGGTCACCCTGGCGAATGGGGCGGTGATACAAATCTAATACATAAATAAACAAACCCATAGAGAAATGAATTTTTACGTAAATTGAAGCAAACCCATAGGAAAAATGATTTTTTTACATAATTCGAAGCAAATCTAAAGGGAATTGTGTTGTGTAAATTGGGACATTTACGTAAATCAGGACATAGTTTTAGCACAAAACCATTACGTAAGTCAAATTTTACATAACTCAAGGCGTACGTAAGTCGGGGTTTTATTGTATATCTTTTGTATGTACTTAATGTTCTCATTTTTGGTGAGCTTCCATTATGGAAGCCTCGTGGCTAATATAAATTTGGGCTATTCTACTGTACATATATAATGAAAATACAGAACTGGCCAGAAGAGACAATATTGCTGGGGAAAGTGGGAGGGAGGAGTAGGAAAAGAGAAAGATCCTCACATTTGATGGGTTGACTCAATAAAAGAAGACACTGCTCTTAGTTTGCAAGAGCTGAAGAGAACTAAATGGAAGAGACAGTATTGTTGGGGAGGATTTAGGAAGCAACCACAACCTAATATGAGATGCTGTTGGTTGCAAGTTGTTAGTAGAGCTGTTAATGTCTCCAGAATGTCCTACCATTGACTTATATAGTGATCACATATCACCAAGAAATAACCTGATGGTACATGTATTTTTTTCCCCTTAACTACCAATTGGTTGTATAGTAACAGGATGGGTGGTATGGGCATCATTGTTTTGCTAACGTCATGGAATACCCTCCACAGCCACAAAGCAAAAAATAGTAATTTCACAGCTTACATGAGTGAGCTTCTGAATAAATATATATTTTTGCAATCAGAAACAGAATCACTTTTTAATGACTTTGGCTGGGAAGGAGATAAAAAATTATTGAGAGTGGAACGGGGAAAAGAAACGGTCTTAAAGGATCCTTCTTTTCCCCCCATCCCACCACCAAGTGAGGAGAGGGGGGGAGGATCCTTTAAGCCTGTTTCTTTTCCCCCATCCCACTCTCCTCGCTTGGTAGTGGGATGGGGTGGAAACAGGCTTAAAGGATCCTTCTTGCCCCCATCCCACCACCAGCCGAGGAGACTGGGTGAAAGCTCCTTTGGAAGTCACCCTTTGGAAGTAAGCTCATTTGGAAGCCACCCTTTGCTTGGCTCCTAGTGGTTAGCAGCACCAGCGGGGGACTGTTACCAAGCGTATAAGACGCACTCCATTTCCCCGGTGTATTTTGAGATGGGGGAAGTGTGTTTTACATGCTGGCAAATATGGTAGTTTATAATAATCAACTTGAGAAGTTTTACTTATAGGATCAGTATTCCAACTCCTGCAGCTGGGATTTGTTTTAATTTTTTTATTAAAAAAACCCAAGAGTGTGGCCAACCATTCTTCTTCAAGATTAGCCTTTTCAGATTATTTGATCTGTTTTTAATCTGTGGGTATAAAAGGTAATGACACACAGAGAAAGCAAACTGTCTGCTACATCTGTGCAATTTTTTTTCTTTTACATGTCCCCATTTTTAGAATTGCTTTGTAGAATGTTGTTTTGTTCTGCCAGCAAAATGGCAGTCTCTATTGGTGGGATAAAGAGTTATAACGCCATAAGTATTTGGGGGCTATAATTCCCCTAATCTGCATATGTGGGCTCAAATGTTAAATGCAAAAAAAAATCTAGGAGGCAACAGCATTCTGTCCCTGATGTAAAATTGATTAGAAACAGAACGCGTATGCCCATGGATTCTTTTCCAGGTACAGTGGTACCTCGCTTAAAGAGCATAATGCATTCCACGGGATTGCTCTTTAAGTGAGTTTGCTCTTTAAGCGAAACACCGTTGTAAGTGACCAATTGTGACTTCGGGGAGGGGGGGGGGAGGATTGCAAACCCTGATTTAGTTGTTAAGCGAGTTTTTGGTTGGTTTTAGTTGTTAAGCGAGGCGGCCATTCAGAGAAAATTCTGCTCTTTAAGTGAGTTAGTCAATAAGTGAGGCACACTTAATGCGAGGTTTTACTGTACATCATTGCATTGATGTTACAAGGCAGGGATTCTCAACCTGCGGCCTACAAACACCATTTCATGTGTTCCCCTCACTGCCTCTACCATACCTGGAAGTGCCATGTGATGGAGAAAGGGCAAAAGAGCCATCTCGCCCCCGAAGATGTCTAAGGGAGCGTGAACCGTCCCCTGGCTTTAAAACGTTGAGAACTCCTGTTGTAAGGGAATATCAGGATGGGTGGAGTTGTTATGGAATTCTGAACTAGACAAAGTCTCATTCCACACGCTAAGACAGATTTAGGAGTTTTATTGTTATTAATATTTGGCCAAACAGATTCAGGAAAGCTTTACCAAGCTAAATTATTCCCTGAATGAATATACATTTTCAGAGCCATCCTTTTATAGCATAAAATTTGGAAATTTCTACATATTACATCACTATGGGATAAGCCAAAATTATTAATTAATCTTCTGACATTTCATTAAGTTCAGGTTAGATCATTCCGTAACTGTTATTTAGATCATGTCATATAAGGAACATGTCTCATGTCACATCATGTCATGTCACACAAATATTATTTACGGTTCCCTGTCAGCTGTACAAACTGTGCTGAGCTTGTGGACACAAAGCCTTCTGTTTACTTAGCCTCGTCATCAGTTCTGTATGATAGGTCAATCTGATCTGTTTAACTTTACAGAGTACTGAGAAAATAATTTTTACTTTTAAAACAGAATTAATATTATCTTAATTCTTTCACCCCTATTTCAGAGTAGGTTTGCTTCCAACTGTACAGGCATGGCATATATATCTGTGTATGTTCCTCTCTTTCACTGTGTACTGCAGTCATAAGTTGGATATTAAATATCTCTCTTCCATGTTCTGAAATTGACATTTCCATATTTGGAAATAAATGGGATAAAAAATAAATAAATGAAAATCTCTATTCTTTAGAACTCAGTAGCTTTTTAAAATGTGTGTTTGTAACATCACAAAAATGGAAACAACTTAAATAAGTAGCTTCTCACAGAAAAACTTCAAAACTAGAAACTTCTTTTCAATCTGCATTGTGCATTTATGAATTAAAGTATGTGTTGCAGTTTCCAGGGTAACAGCTGGAACTAGATAATATGTGGAGCAGAATCAAACTACTGTATTAACAGAATCACACATTAGACCGCCTGTAGCACAGGTCAAAATTATATTAATGCATTTGTCTCCCCTTCCTTCTTATGCCCCACTGCTGCTTAAATTCACATTTCTTCATGTCTGTGAATGCAGAATTAAACTAACCCATAGAACATTGCTTGCAAAATATAAAGGGAAATTATTACACTAATGTAATGTGCTAACTATGAGTGGAACAAGTATAATTTTGCCAGTCAGTGCTTCTGATATCTTGCTTCATAATGTATAACATTTTAAAATTTGCAGTGACATCTCTTTGGAAAATGTTGAGAAACATTTTCTTGTTGAGGAGACATTTATTGATGTTCATCGTGCATGTCAATTAGTACATTTGGGTTCCACTGAAATTACTTTCCTTGTGGGATCCATGCACAGAGCGGAAATAAATTCTAAATATCTGTGGTACATGAACTGGTATAAATATGTGGAGTGCTTTCACATCATACCTTGTGGCCCTGAAGTCAGATGATAGTGATATTCAAATCTCACATACACTCTGAGAGCAGGAATTCTTCTTATGTGCAAGAGGTTCTACTTACCACTTCTGATTTTCAGTAATGCTGCTAAAAAGAGTGCTACCTTTTTAGTGAGGTCACCATCCATTTCAATTGAACTTGTGCGGAAGTGGTGTTCACCAAACAAAAGGTTAGTCCATACCTATCAGTGAATCCTGTGGTATTCCTTTGCAATTGACCATTTATCACAAAGTTTCACCTTACTCATTTCCATACCTGTCAAGTTTCGGGGAATTCCTGTCAAATAAGGGAAATTTCCCATCCAAAATGGGAAACTGGACAGCTATGCTTATCCTGTGCCAGCCTCCAGTCTAACTCCAGTCTAATTGCAGTCTAGATAATATGGGATGACGGCAGGAAAGAGTGTAAAATATGGAGGTTTGACAGAAATTTCCCGAAACTTGACAGGTATGCTCATTTTCTGTCAGGAATGGTTACTGTGTACTAACACACCACCTTCAACAAATATTTTAAATGTCCCCAGTTTCAAAGGTATTGCCAAAGAACCATTGGCTCTTAGGCTACTAGGAAGATATTTTTGATACAATTGACTGTTAATATCATTGACTACTGTTTATACTGAACAAAAGGAAAAACAGATTTTATTATTTGTAGTATCAGACAGTTACATGACTGTACCTGACTCTTCATTTCAATATATAAATTATACAGTTTGTGTAGTTACTATAGTTATGACTGATAACTGGTTTCTGTGTTTTCTCTCCCAAAGAGAAAAATTGTGGAGGCTTTGTTTCTTTTTTTTTTCTTTCATGCAATCTTGTTAATTTGACTATTTCTAACCAATACTGCAGCTTTACCTTGTCTTGGTCCCAGCTCTTGGGGACATGTAAGGAGCCTAATTTGGGCACCCCTGAGCGGAGTTTCTCCAGCAAAATCCTTTCAACCCAGAATAATTTCTGACACAGAATTATTATTATTACCTCTTAGTCCTACCACTTTTGGAAAATTAGAGTTATCAGCAGGGCCTTTTACTCAGATGTACAATGTGCAGTGTCAATTATGAGGTTCCAGTTGTTCATCTTCAGTGAGACTAGTATTTGATAGAAAACACATGGACTTGGAATGGGAACTCTGAGTGGCACGATTTCACTTTGTGGAGGGGATATTGTCTGCAAGTAGTTAAACTGGTTCTGGCAACTGGTTAAATGTTTTTTTTATTAAAAATTTGTTTGTTGCACTTTAAAGAAAGACATCTTTAACTTCATCCCTGTAAGGATGAGGGCATCAGACCACAGAGGGCAATAGCAAGAAACTCTCATACAGTGATGCACTCTAAAAATTTTTACTACCACCTGTGTGGGCGGGGCCAAATCTGTGGGCGGGGCCAAATCTGTGGGCAGGGCCAAATCTGTGGGCATGGCCAACACAATGGAGTATGGAGGTTGGCGTGGCTAGCCAGGTGGGTGTAGCCTGGGGGATTTTCCGCTACTAGTTCTCCCAAACAGGACAGAACCTGCTTCAGTGCATCACTGCTGTCATACTTTTTAATGATTCATATCATATTCACAGAATCTCACAAAGGTAGTTTGTTAGAACAAAGTTTGTTTGGATTTCATCTTCATTAATGCTTAACATAAGTGAGGGAGGCATCCATCTTGTTTATTTTGAGTTTAAGCACCCTGCTGCTGGAAGCTTCTAGTATCTCATTATGTCTCTGAAATCATCAGAGTGAATAGACTGAAATGTAATTGTAGCTAAAAGTGATGGCAAATTGCTTTTTGGATGGGGATCCTTCAAAAACATTCACTGTTAAGAAGCGGTCTGATGGAACAAAGCAAAGGCTGCCCTGATATGGCATTTTGCTCCCTAGTGAAAAGCCAATAGGTCTGGAAAGCCACAAACACTACAACATTTTCATGTTTTCTATAAAACGGTATATGGCCTTTATTATTAGAGGGGATATACAGTACTTTCTAATTATTATTAGAGGGGATATACAGTACTGTAAGGATTGCAGTGGCTCAAGTGGATAAGACGCTGACTGGGAGGCGAAAGGTCAGCAGTTCGATTCCTGAGTACCGCAGGATGGAATGAGCTCCCGTCTTTGTCCCAGCTTCTGCCAACCTAGCATTTCGAAAGCAAGAAATTGCAAGTAGATAAATAGGGACCACTTTGGTGGGAAGTGCACTCCGCTGTCTAGTCATGCCTGCCACATGACCATGGAAACGTCTGCAGAAGCAGACAGTGCTGGCTTGTTGTGGAATGAAAACTAGACAAACCCACATTCAAGCTAAGACAGATAAGAGATTTATTATTATTTGGCCAAACAGATTCAGGGACGCTTTGACAAACCAATAATCCCTGAATGACAATACATTTTCAGAGCCATCTTTTTATAGCATAAAATTAGGAAATTTCTACACATTTCATCACTATGGGATAAGCCAAACATATTAATTAATCTTTTGACATTGTCATGCAGTTCAGGTTAGAACATTCAGAATATTTGTTCATGTCATGTCACACAAATATTATTCAGCATTATGGTTTCCTGAGTCTAAGAGAAATCCCTGTCAGCTGTACAAACTGTGCTGGGCTTGTGGATACAAGGTCTATATTGATTAGGTCAATCTGATCTGTTTAACTTTACAGAGTAGCTGAGAAAATGATTTTTACTTTTAAACCAGAATTAATATTAGAATTAATATCTTAATTCTTTCACTTCTATTTCAGGCTCTTTGGCTTTGAAACAGAGATGAGCACTGAACCCTAGAGTCTGATATGACTGGCTTTCGAGTAAGGGAAACCTGTACCTTTACCTTATACAGTACTGTACAAAGGTCTTAGGCCACCGGTAGCTGGTTGAGGGGGAATCAGTGAGTGATTTGAGGGGGCATAACTAATGCCAAACTTCACCAAACATTGTGAGAATCGAGAGGAGAGTCAGCAGAATAATGTCTAAGTGCATCGGGAGCTGAGTTATGCACCCCAAATTATTCATTGAATTTTCCTCAAACCAGCTGGTGGCGGCTTAAACGTTTGTACAGTACTGTAGATAGAAAGAAGACTGATAATCATACCATAGCTACTAACCGTTCATAAACTAAGGTGAGAAGAGGCACCTTTCATTCAGTCTTTCATTGCCCATGTCTCTGCATTATTGGCAGGTGTTCAAAGCAATGAATATTCCACAGATTAGAAATCCCTCATTGCCACCACCGGAAGAGATGCTTGAAGCTTACCATGCCAAGATTGCACTTCTTGGAGCAGGACCTGCAAGCATAAGCTGTGCTACATTTTTGGCTCGATTGGGCTACACAGACATCAACATTTTTGAGAAGGAATGTTATGTTGGTGGCTTAAGGTACGTATTGTTGCCTTAACATTTGAAATAAAGCACTAGCACCTTATTTTTATTATAATATAGCAAATATAATGTTTGGGGAAGTTATATTAAAATACACTCAGATTTACTTTTTATAGAAGTAGGTGTGGTTTACAAGTTAGATACCTGTTCAAGAACAAAAATGTCATCCATGTTCAGTCCTTCACTTCTGTGTTTTTAGCTCAACACTGAACGGAAGTGTTAAGTACGTAATTGAATGGTATTCATTTTATTTGTTATGCATTTCCTAATCAGAGTCTGGCCGGATATCCCACTGTGGTAATGAAGTAGACTGTACAGCCAGTGACTCAATGCTGAGTTTTGGGTGGGGGTAAATAACCTGACTCCCTAAAGGGGCCAACAGCTATAGGCGGATGAGCCCCTTTAGATGGGGTGATGATCTCCTCAGTGGGGGAAATGCCACTGGAAACCATCATATTGGGCCCAACATAAAAATGATTAGAGGAGGAAGAACCACTTCATCTTGATTCCCATGGAGGTGGAAGAGGCCATGCAAGATGAACTGGCTGTGGAGGTGCACCTTGTTAATACTCTCAAGGCTGTTGCAGTCCATTGCAGTTCCAGTGCTGAAACCTCCATGTCTCATTTTATATGTGCCACAGGAGATGGCTCCATGATCACAGTGTGGGGGTCACTTCATGGCAAGCTGGGGTCCACCTTAAACAAACTCATGCTTTTCATGTTTGTCATTCTGTGAAAATGATCTTCAGGAAAAATGTACACTCGGATATGAGTAGCAGCCACCACTGCTGATTTCCTAATTCTATGAATAGATTTCTTGGCCATTTACAAAACTCTAAACATTAAGTAAAGCAACATTATAAACATAAAGTATACAACAATAAAAGGCAAATAAATTATTAAGAAGTATAGCTAACTAACCTTACCACCCTGAGGACTAACAGCCTTCGGTGCTGAAGTCCACGTGGAAGCGTGATGGTCCCCAAGTGGATTAAATCCCGTGTGAATCCATCTTGGTGGAGGGCAGCAGCTTCATCATTACTGGCCTGGGCTGATGAGGACATTTTGTGGCAAAAGGGCTCAGGACCAGAAAGTGACTCACAGAACTGGATCAGTGGTATGGGTGTCATGTCATGTTGTGATGCAGAAGGCATTTGAAAGGCAACTGCATTATATTCCCAGTACAGTCTTCATGGCTGATCGCCATAATGATCACCAATATTTGGATATGACAGAAAAAGATGAAGAACAGCTAAAACAATACGAAAGTAGTTACCCTGCTACTCTCAACATTGTTTCAGGCTACTTCCACATGACTTGCTCAAGTCTGCAGATTAAAAAAAAGTTTCTTTAACCATGTACTTTAAGAATAGGAATATGGCATGCAAGTGGAAGAGGAGTGAATTGTGGAAGGGGGTCTGATGTGGTAATTTGAGAATGTCTCTAAGTAAAGAAAGCATAACTATGGAAAGGAAGAAGAGTTCAATAAAAGGATAAATTACAGTGGATGCAGGAAGGAATTGATGGAGCAAATAAGTTGTATTTGTCCCTGTTCCAGATTATCTGGAGCTGATGTGATGCCAGCTGTCCTATCCATATAAATCTGTGCTGTTTTATTCTTTTTAAATCAGATACAAAGAAGTGCATACCCAAATGTAGCACCAATTTTAAGAACTGATTTTATTCTATTTTATTTTAACTCAAGTAAAATGTGGTAATACATTTTAATTGTATCTCATGCACTTAAACCCTTTTACCTGTGCTGGTCATTGATCATAATAAAGTGATGTGACTGGAACAAATGTGTCAAATGGTTCTAAACAAATGGGTTGGAAAAGACTATAGAGGTTTATTTGTTCAGAGCATTGGATGTTTGTTCTATTTGAGGTTCCTGATTACCTGTCCTTTTCAATATTAAATTGTCTGGAACATTATGTTCTAGAATAGGGGTAGGCAACCACAGCCCACAGTGCCAAATCATTCAGCCAGTACCGCCATCACCACTGGAAGCGGAAACATTTGCGACAGCCGTAAACATGTTTACGATAGCCGTGGATGCATTTTATGGCAACGTTCATGGTGGGGGGAACTACCAGTCTGGTCCCCTCAGCTGTCTGAGGGAGCATGACCTGGCCCCCAATTTATAAAGGTTGGTAACCACTGTTCTAGAATAACTATTGTAGAATATAAATAATTTGGAGTTCTCCTTTTTAACCTTACACACACAGTTATATGTGGTTATCTTGAAATATATTTACATTTAGAAGGATGAAGCAAAAGTTCATAATAAACTTAGTTAATATTCAATGTAGAAATTTAAATTGTTAGATACCTATACTGCAGTGGCTCAAGTGGCTAAGACACTGACTGGGAGGCATTAAGAAAGCAACATATAAACATGCAAGTAGATAAATAAGGACCACTTGGGTGGGAAGGTAACAGCGTTCCATGCACTCCGGTGTCTAGTCATGCCTGCCACATGACCACGGAAATGTCTGCAGAAGCAGACTGCGCTGGCTCTTCAGCTTTAAAACTGAGATGACCACTGAACCCTAGAGTTGGATAAGACTGGCTTCCGAGCAAGGGAAACCTTTACCTTTACTTACACATCTAGTACCTATACATCTAATAGTATCTTTTTATATGTCAACATTTCAATGTTTTAATTATTTTAGTGGGTTTTATATGTTTTTATGGGACAATGTTGTGAGCCACCCGGAGTCCTGTTGATTGGGCGGCAATATAAGTTGAACTAAATAAATAAATGTTAAAATGTTTAAACCAGAGGAACTCTGGGATCAGTGCTCATCTCTGTTTCAAAGCCAAAGAGCCAGCACTGTCTGCTTCTGCAGATGTTTCTGTGGTCATGTTGCAGGTATGACTAGATGCTGGAGCACACGGAATTCTGCTTACCTTCCCACCGAAGTGGTCCCTATTTATCTACTTGCAATTTCTTGCTTTCTAACTGCTAAGTTGGCAGGAGCTGGGACAAAGACGGGAGCTCATTCCGTCCTGCAGTACTTGGGAATCGAACTGCTGACCTCCCGCCTTCCATTCAGCATCTTAGCCACTTGAGCCACTGAAAATCCACAAGTAAAATTATATTCAATGAACTTTGAACAAATTTTATCTTCTACCCATTTTGAAATAGTTTTATTAAATCAAACTGTACATTTTCAGTGCATTTTATCATAAAATAAAGGCTTTATATGGATTCTATACTTCTGTTGAGCTAGAACTTTCATAAAAAATTAGAGGTGTGAAATGTAGGGTTGCTCTAATCTGCACCATTAGTCTAGGAAATGTGGATCAGATCAGTTCAGTTCAAAATAAGGATTGAACAAAAATCCTAGACTGTTCCATGTTATGTTGTCACATTAGCTGTAGTTCATGAAGGCTTTTGCCTGATAAAACACTTTGGTATTTAAGATACAACAAGGCTCTTTGGTGTGTTTGCTGCAACAGACTACAGATGAGCACAGCTACCCTCTGAAAGTTCATTTTAAAAATGTGCTTAGTACTTTCTTCTTAGATACTTTAAAGTTCACCTTTAAAACAAAGTGTATTATTCTAGATTGCTTTCTCTTTTTTTTGCAAGGCAGCTGGGAAATGTTTCATGAGTTGTATTTTATTTGTTCTCTCTAGTACATCCGAAATTCCCCAGTTCCGGCTGCCGTATGATGTAGTACACTTCGAAACTGAGCTTATGAAAGACCTCGGAGTGAAGGTAATGAAAAATATAAACTGCTTTGGCATGGCTCACAGGAAAAAATAAGGAGCCAGAGCACTGCCAAAGATTAACAGCAAAATGTCACGCACATTTGTAAAGAACAATTAAAAGCTACACCAGGCTGAGGGAGGAAGATGCTTTCTCTTGCTTAGGGCATTTGTCTGTCTGCTGTCTGAATGCCACTAGTTTGGAAAAGGGCAATCAATAGTTCTCATCTGGCTTGCCTGCATGTGATTAATTGTCTGTAAGAAACAAATACCTAAATGGCTTTAGGGGTTCACTGTAGCTATTGGAAGTATTTTATTTCTTTAATCACATACCATTGTTGCTGTTTCACCCTCCTTTTATGAAAGTTAAATCTTAGTTAAAAACATTAATCTTTTCCGTACCTCAGTTTTCTGATGAAACACACTTTTACATAGGCCGTTTCCACTTCTTTTGCATGTTAACCAAGTGGAGCATTAATAATTTCTTTTTCAAAAAAGATGCTGTGATAGATGAGCTTCCTTGAAAAATCTTTGCTTAATGGTCTGTTGCTCTTAAAAACTGTATATGTTTAATTATCATACTAACCTGCCATTATATGATAGTTTATGCTGACTTTAGACCAGAATAATAAAATGATTAAACAGAAAAGTGCATATTCATGAGATTTTAAATTGATTAAAGAAAGATGTAGTGCTTCTAATGTTGTCTCTGTAATGAATGCAAAGAGTCTCTTCCAGTTCCTTCCATCTTCATAATGTAGAATTCTTTCTTCTGTAAAATTGGAGTAATTACAGTGCTCACAAATGAAGAATGCAGTAGTGTCATGTGCACTCGGACTTATGTTCATTATTCCCCCCCACCCCACAAAAAGCAATTCCTTTTCTAAGATTAACCTGTGGGTTTTTTTAAGTTAAGGGACTAGACCAGTGATGGTGAACCTTTTAGAGACCAAGTGCCCAAACAGAGGGACGGGGTGAACTCTGTGCTGGATGAGGGAGGAAGCAAGTGTTCCCATTGGGCTTCTGGGCAGAGATGTGGGGTAGACTCTGTGCTGGGGCCATGGCCATGTGCCCACAGAGAAGGCTGTGAGTGCCACCTCTGGCATGCATGCCATAGGTTTGCTACCACTGGACTAGACTAGACCTAAATAATATTACATTTTTGTTTTCCATTATATACATATAATTCAAAGCAACATACAGTAAAGCAGAATGATTTATACTTTGTTTCCAATGAATATAAATTAACTATTTGAGAAGGACTGTAAGTGTGCTTTATTATATTGTTCCTTAACTATGAGTTATCAAGAAGGGGGAAAGTTGCTTTATATGCAGATTCAGACCACAATTGAGAGAAATGTCAGTGTACCAGTATAGCTTGCACTTGAGCAATGAGTTTTCATTTATGGACAGGTGCATTGCAGGTGCAACTGCATTGCAAAATTTTGAATTTCTGCTAAAAAATTTAGCTGTGCAGTAGAAGCACCGAGACCCACAGAAGAGAATAGCTACAAATTTTCCAGAGTCCACCTATTTTTGATTCACAATAACTCACTGTGAGATATTTGTAGGAGAAAGAATTAATTTTTTAAAAACTTACAATTACTTGTGCTTAAAGATGTTTACATGTTGCTTTCTTTATGCACACATGTTATTAGTCAACAAACAGATCAACAACAACAACAACAAACATCTGACACCAACTGAGAAAGAGAGGAAAAGTACATAGCAGAGAGAGGTGGGGTTTTCTTTGAATACAGAGATGGAAAGAAAAATTAGTTAGTGCTGGTTTCCCAGCCCTTAGAGCAGAAGTTCTCAACCTAAACCCACGGGCTGGATCCGGCTCATGGCACCATTTCATGTGGCCCCCCACCCCTCTAAGGACATTCAAGAAACGAAACGGCTGCCCCTTTAGAGCTGTTGGGACAAAATGGTCACCCCATCATGCAGTCCCTCAATGTTGACTGAGAGAATATGACCCAGCCCCCAGCTTGAAAAGGTTGGGAAACCCTGCCTTAGATGTTCCTCCCTGTCACTCCAAGCAGCATATGAGGTTGGGGGAAAACAACCAGCCTCTATTACTGTGTAAGAGGTACATTTTCTCTGTTTGGAAAATGTGTAGCCATGCTGCAAGGAGAAGGTCCAGATCATGATTACAGGTGAATTGTGAATTAGACATCATAAGGTATTTCAGCTAGTTTATTAAATGTTTTCTGGAAAAAATCAAATGAAATATGAATAAAATGCAGACAAAATATACACACCCCATAAGAACACAGAAAGCATCTTTAATTTAATTTAATTTAATTTTCACACTTGTATACCCAATCAGGGAACCCAACTCAGAGCGGCTCACATGGTAAATAAACAATATATACAATACACAATATATACAGTGAATACACAGTAATACAATATACAAAATTCAGTCTACCAAAACAGCATATAATAATACACCATGACACAATCCTATAACAGCCTCTCCACTCTGACCACAGGCAAATCCCAAGGGTGGCAACGGCGAGGTCCAGCCACCCGCCGCCATAACGGCCCTTCCCAGCCCTGAGGGGGGCGGGGCCCAGGAGTGCCGGCAGGTGTAGTGGTCCTGGTGCCCTTGCCTGGAGGGCCTCTTTGCCCCAACCGAGGCCAAAGTCTGTGGGCGGCGGTGGCAGAGAGTCCAGCTGCCCGCCGCCGTAGCTGCCTTTTCAAGCTCAGCCTGGTGCGGGGCCCAAGAGCACCGGCAGGTGGGGTGGACGGAGGGCCTCTTCACCCCAGCTGTGGCCAAATCAGGCCAAGTTTCATTTAACATCTTGCTACTCACAGTGGCCAACCAGATGCCTCTGAGAAACCCACAGGCAGTACTCAAGTATAGTATTCCTCTCCCTCTTATTCACAAGTGTTATTTATAGGCATGTTCCTCTAATCCTAGAGGTAGAATGTAGCTACCATGGCTGGCCACGGTTACTAGCCTTATTTGCCATTAATCTATGTAATTCCTTTTTAAGGGCATTTCATCCGTTGGCTATTGTCACACTTTATGGAATCAAATTCCATTGTTTAACTATGTGCCAATGAAATAATTTGTTTTGTCACAAATGTATTTTCCTCTAAATCAGTGTTTCCCAACCCTTGGGTTTTGTACGTCAGTTTCCAGAAGGCTAAGTCAATTCCCCAAAGCACTGATCAGCCAATGTACTGACCTAGGCTTCTGAGAATTGAAGCTTTGGGAACTTTGGGAACCACTGCTCTAAATGTCCCTAACCTAATTTGCTATTTTCTGGCTCCATTCTAGGACAGGGGTGCCCAAACCTTTTGGGCCATGGTTTGGTCACGTGGTTCAGAGAGCCTGGCACTATGGCCTGGATCCAGCCTCTAATGCCAATTTATCTGGCTCACAAAGCCCTTGTCGCTCCTGGAAGTGGAAGTAAAATGCGCCCGTATGGGCCCATTTTACTTCTGCTTCCAGGAGCGACGAGGGCTTCATGGGCCGGATGAATTGGCATTGGGCTCCAGATTCAGCCCCCAGGACGTAGTTTGGGCACCCCTGTTCTAGGAAGTAACATCAAAGATTGTTGAAGAGGTCTATAATTGTGATTATCTTAGTGGCATAAATTACACATATTTTAGGCATATGAAGGCAAAAGGACAAGGAGTAGACTTTAGAATTGGGGCAAGAGATGAAACATAATGTTGTAAAATCCCCTCACTCTTATTACCATAGCTTCTTGGATTTCTTTTTAGGCTGTAAACAGTTGCTGTAAAGAAATTTTTTCAACCTGTGATGACTAGGGACCTTTTTCAGAAAGCTGTTAGGTATCCCTTTGAAATGAAGTGGGAAAAGAATTGATGCAGTTTTCTTCATCTATATTCTTTTAATAGATTTTTATTTGACATAATAGTGTTAGATAAGAATGAAGGGGAGAGGGATGAAAAGATGGTCTGTGTCAGGAAGAGCAATAGATGAGGAGAGGAGACTAGGTCACGTGGAACTATAAGCATTTGAGTGGTGTCAGAGAGGTATATATAAGATGTAGGCAAAGTATGGTGGTTAGAACAGCTGAGAGTCAATTAGAATGGCTTACGGTTGTTCTGACTATTACTTTCTGTTCTTTATGCTGTAACTACTAGTTCTGGTCATTGTGCCCCACAGATAAACATAGTAACAGGTACAGTTCAGAATGCATATCAGAATGCAAGAGCAGCAAAGATTTCCCTGGGTGTGTACTTTGAATTACCTTTAAAATTAGATGGTTAAGTGGTAAAGTTCTTTAAGCATTTTTTTCTAATACGCTGTTTATTCTGGTCCATATTTGAGTCTAGGGTCAAATCAATTTGTTTTCTTCCTACATGACATTTTACGACCAGCGCAAAACATGGGCTTAAAAATGACTGCTAAAAGTTACATTGAGTTTCCAAATATTATCTTTCAGATAATTTGTGGCAGAAGCCTTTCAGTGGAAGATTTGACACTCAGTGCATTGAAGGAAGATGATTACAAAGCAGTCTTCATTGGAATTGGTAGGAATTCGTCATTCTTTTCTGTACTTGGTTTTACTGGAAGTATTGTATATATGATTAATGCTGCAATAAAGGGACTGTGTTTCTGTGTCTCAGCAAGAGACCTTTAAATACTTCCAATAGTCAAGTGATACAGTTAAAGCGTGAGAGGTTTTCACCCTCATCTGACTAGTTTTAATGTGACCTGATCTGGAAATAGCCACTTTACCCAATATATAATTACACCTATTACCTACATGAAATATTTCTCTGGGGCTGTGGAAGTATGAAACAGTGCTGGCTTTGGCAATAGTTGCTGTGTTACATTAGGAACAGAGTTAATAAAATCTGAATCAATATGTTCTAGTACAGTTATCACATTCCTAAGGAGCACTTTATTTAATAGATGTCACTAATTTAGTCAAGATCTCAATATGATTATTAAGTAAAATTTCTTGGGGGACTTATTTATGCTAAATTAATGTTAGCAGATTAGAGGATCAACATTATTATCTTTTTAAAAGCACACACAGTGACATATCTATTTATTTCCACTTCATCCTTCCCCAAATATTAAAGTAAGAGGAACTGTTTTTTTGCACTTGTTTATAGAGCACTTTAATTATAAATTCTTTAAGCTATTTAAAATTTTATTTTGTGATGCACTTAATTTATTTTAAGGGTGTTTATTTTACAACTAGTTTTTAAATCTCGGGTCAAAGTAGGGGTGATGTATTTGCATAGTTTATCAGTTTAATTAATTAATTTTAGTATTATTAAAATATTCCCCCTATTAATTGAGTAGTGATTTCTTTTGCAGAGAAGTACATGTGCATATGAAAAAGGAAGGAAGTTTTTAAAGAGGTCTTCATTCTTTCTCACCACATGTAGAAGGCCTCTTCAAAGATGATCCTTCCTATAGCATGCATGCATGCATGCATACATACATGCATACATACATACATACATACATACATACATACATACATACATACATACATACATACATACATACATACATACATACATACAAAGTACTGTTGTTTTCTAGCCATATACAAATTGTATGCAAATTTGGTGTAGTTGACCACATAAGATTAATAACAGATTTCTTCAGCTGGGTTAAAGTGCAAAGTAGTTCCCAAAGGATGCAAGCTGTCATGGGACACACAATGTTTTCTTTGTTGTGTTGAATACTTTTTTTCTCCGTACAATCATGAGAGAAAGCTGAACTTGACTCCACTTGAACCTTCCAAAATCACCTGAATAAATAACTGTTAATTGATTATACAGGGAAAGGATTGGTGTTGTTTCAATAATGCTGATTCACAGCTTTGTGCATGGTTTGTGCATTTCCTTGCTCTCATCCAAAAAACAGCTGAAAACACTGCTCTTTGAGGAGGCTTTTGGGAATGTTCTGTCTATAAGTGGCCATTAGAGATGCTGCCCAACTGGTTTCTCTCTGTCCCAGATAGGTTGCGCTTTTAGGGCCCTTGTTTGATGTATTTTCTGACAATTTGAATGTTTTGTGACTGTTTTTATTGTGAGTTTTATTGTGAGTAACTTTTAATAACTCTTGATTGTTTTATTGTTGATTTTATGATTTTAGCCGTGTAATGTGTAGGAATGATTTTTTCCCCCTAGAGGAGTGGGATATAAGTGTAATAAATAAAATATAAATAAATGGTGAGTGCGAGAGTTGTCCTTAAGTTCATTTACTTCTGCTCTTCACTGTGCATAGCATGTAATACCCAATTATGATTATTTTTACCTGATTCTTGTGCTCATGTTGATTTCACCTGGTATCATCTTTTTGCTCCTGTTTCTATATATAACACACAAGCAGACGCGAAAGAAACATTTAAGCTTTCAGGTGTCTTGATATCGTAGATAGAAAGGTGGATGGAGAGTAACATCCAAACTGACATATTTTATACAGAAAACAACCTCTTTGTACATCATAGATGATCCAAGTGACATCTAGATGATCTTAGTGACATTTCATGCAAGAATGACTGGGTAGAATAAGCATACCTCATTCTAGATATACAGTGGTACCTAGCATAGCGAACACATTGCATAGTGAAAAATTAACATAACGAAGCATTCATTATGCGAGGGTGATACCCCACATAACAAAAAAAAAGTTCATTATGTGGGGTTTTTGGTAACCGGGGTATACCCGCTCAATAGGAACTCTGGTTAATGAACATTTTCCTCCCGTTATGTGGGGTATCTCCCATAGGGAACCGCATAATCGGGGGGAAACCGCATAGTGAAGAGCTCCATGGAACAGAGTTTTTTCGTTTTGCGGGGTTCTACTATATATATTTTAAAGAAAAGTTTTAATATTCTTACAAGTGTATAATTCTGCACGCTAATGATTTTGAAAGGCAGACTGCCTTCTAGTAAAAGTCATTTTGCAATCTTAGCTACATAAAAAAGCAACACACAATTTCTTTGGCATTTAAATGAGTTTCCAATTGAAGTGCACATTTATCTGTTTAAGAATATGATTGCAGAACCAAATCCCTCCTGCCTAGCATATGCTAGGCAAATTGAGTATGCACAGCCAAGAGTGGTATGAGACTTAATGCTCTTTATTGATCTAGACGTTGGCTAAGTGAACATAATAAGAAACAAGTTGCCCAACTGTTCTTTTTTCCTGTTATTGATTACAAGAATGGTAATTCTTAGTACAGCAACAACTGTTGTTCTCCATCTTGGTATTCAGTATAATAAGCTTTACAGGTTTGTTCTCTCATGTGACTATACTACAGACCTTTGTGATTTATATAATCCTAAATCCTTTCTTTGTTCAAATCTTCTATGCATAGGAATTTCCATGGGGTCATATTTCTTGATAATTGTACATGAGGCTCTGTGCCAGGTTACCGTCCCTGTTGATTTAATCCATCTGACAAACCATGTACCCCTCATTCTTCTATTCACCCTTTGCTCAGGGAAGAAAACTCCCTGAACTTAGGTGGGAATACATAAAGAGCCTTGGTTTCTTTTGCTACTAAAAGGGAGGCTAAACAATCAGCTATTTTATGTTTTGAGATTATCCTGCTTGTTACACCTGGGATTTTCGTTAGTTATAGAGAGTAAGAAAAATGACTACTAGGGAAAGAGGGAAATCAAGAATTCCTTTCATTTTGAACTGTTCTGTTCTTGATCTCCTTTGTGTGTACATACACACATGCACTGAAAAACATGCACTGAAAAACATCCACACATTGCCTTATACTCTTTCTGACCACAGAGCTACATAGCCTAGAATTATTTCCTTTGACCAACAGCAACTCTCCAGGGACTCAGAAAAAGGTTTGTTTCTAATTCCTTCTGCCTCACATTCTTCTTAATTGAAAATGCAATGGGTTAAATTTTGAAACTTGTATGTCAACCATCTGAGGTGCTTCCTATTCATGTGGTGTTTCAAGGAATCAATTTCACAATCCCTCACATCACTCAGTAGTACCCTGTGTTTTTCCACTTTATCACATTTACTAATTTACAAATTTATGTATTTATTTTATCATTCATACTTATATCCCACCCCTCTGGGGGGTGGGGAATCATCCCTACTCAGGGCAGCTAACATCACAAAGCCAGTCATACAACAATCAAGAATTATTTTTTTGAAAATTACACACAATAAAACTCCCAATAAAATCATCACCAAACATTACAATAGCCAGAAAGTTCTGCAATCCAGTACAGTAATACCTCATACAAAGTCCGCTTCATACAACATCGAATTCATACAGCATCGCCTAATTCCTTGAAAAAAGTTGCCTCATACAAAGTGCTCTTGTGGGTACTGCCCAGGCACAATGCAACCTGGGAAAACCCCAAAGCCTCATACAAAGTCGCACGACTTTGTATGAGGCAACTTTTTTCAAGGAATTAGGCGATGTTGTATGAATCCGATGTTGTATGAAGCGGACTTTGTATGAGGTATTACTTTATCTCTATGGAAACAACGTACGAGGCATCGTGGCAAGGATTTGGACATTGTATGAGGCATCGCGGCTAGGATTTTGCATGCCTCATACAATGTCCAAATCCGTGTAAAGTCCAAACTTGTGGAAGCAAGTTTGGACGTTGTATGAGGTATCACTGTATCCTGAAAACACAACCTGTTTAGGACGAAAAGGAGCCAGGCAACATTTCTAGCAACCAGAAATAGACATCACATTCCCAAAGGCCTCCTCAAAGAGCAGTGTTTTAGTTGTTTTTAAAAAGACTGCAGGGATGGAGCCTGGCACAGCTCAGCTAGAATGGCATTCTGCAGCATTGGTGCCACCACCAAGAAGGCCCTTCTCCTTGTCACGGCCTTTCTAGCCAGTCTCGGGGTTGGTACCTAAAGCTGTGCCGACTTTGAGGAGCAAGTGATGCAGGCTACTGTCCTGAGGAAAAGACATTCCGCAAGGTAAGAAGGTCCCAAGACTTTTAGGGCTTTAAATGTTTGAACTAACAACTTGTGCCTAATACAAAAAGGGATGGGTAACCAGTGCAGGCCTGCCAAGGCTGGGGAGATATGCTCAATTTTTCTGACTCCCATAATCAGCCTGGCTGCTGCGTTATGGACTCATAGAAGTCTCTGTAGCAGGGACAGGAGAAGCCCCACATAGAGAGCATTACAGTAGTCAGTACGAAATACTACCATTGAGATAACTAATGTCATGAGGGACTGCCTGTCCAGGAACGGACGCAACTGGGCTATTTGGTGTAGCTGGAAGAAAATGGCTTTACCCACTGCTGCAATCTGCACTTCAAGGGTCAAATGCTGGTCTAATATGACCCCTGTTGCACACCTGGTCCCTAGGGGAGAGAGCCATCCCGCCCATCACAAAGTCATGTTCCTTATAGTAGGAGAGAAAATAAGGACACAGTGTTGCAATTTGCCTGTAGCATTGGCTCACCTTTGTGTTTGGTACTCTGAAATAAGATGCTAGCTAGTCCTAAATTGCTATTGGTTTGAGGCACCATCACAGGGTCCCAGGGAAAGGTGTAAAAATAAATGAAAATGTAGGTCTAGATCTTTCAGGCCCATATGTTCTGTGTGCAAGTGTAAGGAAGTGTTTTTCTTCTCCATGGAAATATATGAAATAGTTAAAAGAACTTCTATGGTAAAAAGAAGAGTACTTTGGAATGCCAGCTGCTGGAGACAAAACAAAATGGCTGCTGGCCGTAATTTAATTTTAATAGATTTATATACCGCCCTCTCCAAAGGACTCTGGGTGGTGTACATAGAATATACAGGTAAAACAATTTTTAAAAATCGCTTAAAAACATAACAATATAACCACCACCACCACGCCGTGCCATCTATTATCTAAAAAATATATATAAAATCTACAAAAACCTTAAAAAATTAATTACAGCAGGGGGGAAGCCTCAGACGAGGCAAAGAGGGGAGCTTGTTGACAATCCCGGCCCCTTCATGCGTTCTAGAGGCCAGAGGTAGTCCTATATCAATGGTGCTCAAACTTTTTTTTTTGGGCCAGTCCCACCCTTGACACACAGCTGCAGGGGCTGGAGGTGGGCTGCTCCTGCTGCTGACAGTTTTGATGTTGTCGCTGCCTGTGATTACGCTTTGTCCTGGCTGCTCCAAGCAGCCTCTGGCTCAGTCCCATCCCCTTTGCAGCCTTTGGCAAACCTGATCGCCACGTTGGGGAAAATTTCAGAGCCTCCTCTGTTTCAAAATCCATGGTGCTGTAAGGATAAACGTGGCATGCTGTGGTGATGTCATCCCAGGCCCACCAGGGGGCTCTCCTAGCGTGCGGATTTGGAAATGGAGGAGGCTCTGAAAATTTCCCCAATGCGGCGATCAGCTTTGGCAAACACTGCAGAGGGGATGGGATCGAGCCAGAGGCTGCTCGGAGCAGCCGGGACAAAGCTCAATCACCGCTGACATCAGGTGGTGTGGGCAGATGGAGGGGCAGTCCGCAATGAGCCCGGGTACTCGCCACAGACCACATTAATGATATGCACAGGCCTAATAGGGCCCGTGGGTCGTAGTTTGGGCAGCCCTGTCCTATATACTTTGTGGTCTAAAGCAGGGCAACAAATGGTACCGTTTCCCCTGTGATGATACTTGGGGATCTGCTCTAAGCATGAGGATAGTAGGAAATGAAGTATCTAGGCTGTGTCTAGGCCAGGCGTCAAGCTATCATTTTGAGACCCAATGTAGTTGCTTCACACCTTCCTGGTAGTTTAGATGTAACTGGTCTGAAAACATGGAAACAGAGAATAGAACTACTTTCCCCATTTTGTTTACAGTACATCTCTCCGTTTGTATCTCATTTGGATCTTTGTAGCAATATACTATCCAATGCTGGCTTGCTGGGTCTGTTGCTACCTCAACAGAGTCCCTGAGGTACACGGAAATAGCCTCCTCAAAGATTGTGGTATATTTGAACCACAATCAGGCATTCCCTTGTGCTGGCTAACCTTTCTTACAATAGGTCAGGTGGAAGGAACTATGGGATGAACTCACCACAAGGTGGCTTCATTTTGGTTGTTTAGAGTATGACCTAGACTTGAAAGAAGAAGATCAGAGACACTTTCAGGGTGACCCAGGATGGTCTTCAGGGCTGCCATAATGGTCCTGTGGCACAGGGCCACACCATACTTCACCCAATGTTAGGAGCCCTTTACATTGGCCTGTTACCACTTCTCACAACATAGACTTTGAGAGGCCATGGAAATGATATATCTGAGGAAGGCTGCTGGAGTAACTAGAAGGGATAAAATCAGGAATGAGAAATAGAACCAGTTTTAAACTTAAAAAGGTGGTTTGCTCATTTGGAGAGAATATATTGAAATTCATTACCATACAAGGACGGAAATGAGCTCCCGTCTTCATCCCAGCTCCTGCCAACCTAGCAGTTCGAAAGCAAGAAATTGCAAGTAGATAAATAGGGACCACTTCGGTGGGAAGGTAACAGCGTTCCATGCGCTCCAGTGTCTAGTCATGCCTGCCACATGACCACGGAAACGTCTGCAGAAGCAGACAGCGCTGGCTCTTCGGCTTAGAAACAGAGATGAGCACTGCACCCTAGAGTCGGATACGACTGGCTTTCGAGCAAGGGAAACCTTTACCTTTACCTTACAAGGGATATACAAAGAGCATGAAGTGGACCCAGAGGAAGGTGGAGAGACAACATCAAAGATATAGTATAACAACACCAAATAACACCCGTGGAGGCCACTAGACGTGCCAGAGGAAGAACCTTGTATCTTCCTCAACACCTGAAGTGATTAGGGTGGGAGAGAAGTGTACATGTCTCAGTGGCCCTTTTAGAGACAGACTATTTAACTTCAGCCAGTGGGACTTGAACAGCATGCGTAGGGAATTGTTAGAAAGGAACTTTCTTTATCACAAGTTCATGATTTCCAAGCTTTTCCTCTCTATTTCTCTTAGAATGAGCTGACAGAAGGAGCAGCTGACACAAGCTGGTATTAATGTCGATTACTTTCCCCATGAGGCAGTCTTACAAAGCTTCTCTTTTTAGATCCATAGTTAATCTAATATATATGTGAAGTGAGCAGTGGTGGTGGTGGAAATGGAGGAAGTTTGGTTTTGAAGCCATTGGTTAAAAGATCTCAGATTTAGCTGGTACTGTTGACCACAGGGAAGTAAGTGGAAGAGAAGAAAAAGAGCAGCTTTTGAAGCTTCACAGCTCTTTGGAAAAGAATGGATATCAAGGTCAAACACCAAGGTGTGTTACATTTGTGCTCTTCCTAGGCACTAAAACTATGCTGAGGTGTAATTTATAGTTTAGGATTAGTTAGCTTTTATTGTTTTATTGAGAAACTGCTTTCAAACTGTTCACCTCTGTTTCTTGCAAAATGGTTTCGCTTCACTCCTTGTTGCTGTTTTTTTATAAAAGTATTGCACTTGTTCTTACATTTATATATATATATATATATATATATATATATATATATATATATATATATATATATATATATATATATATATATATATATATATATATATATATATATATATATATATATATATATATATATATATATATATATATATATATATATATATATTTTTACACACACACACACTCGCCGTTTTTTCATCTGTGCATTTTCCCCTTCGCTGTTTCAAGGGCTGGCTCGAAACTGGAGGGGGAATGGCAAGGGCGAGAGGCAGGTATCCATCAGTGAAGGCGCTCTCCCTGGCAGATCGCTGGCTGCCGCCTGTACATTTTCCCCTCCCCTGTTTCAAGGGTTGGCTCGAAACAGCGGAAGGGGAATGGCAAGGGCAAGAGGCAGGTATTTGTCAGGCACGGCTGCGGGCGGAGGGGGCTGCAGGGCAGAGGCAGCACCTACAGTGGTGCCTCACCCAGCTGTGTTCTCAGGCTGTGTGGCTGAGGGCAGAAGAGGCAGCAGGGCAGAGGCAGCACCTACGGTGGCGCCTCACCTGGCTGCATCCTCAGGTGGTGCCGAGGGCTAGGATTTGAGGAGGGGGGGAAGGGCCAGAACATTCCCACAGACCGGGTATGGCAGGGAGGGTCCTCAGTTTAGTGCGCTTGCACATGAAGCGGCTGTTGGCTTGAGCATTTGTGCGCTGGCTGCCCCACCTCCTCCGCACTCCAGCCGTCCTGCCTGATTGGCTGTGGCGTGCCGCAGAGGACGCTGGGACTTGTAGTGGTTTTGGTTTTTTTTGCTTTTCCGGGGTGCAGGACCCACTCTCGTTCTCCGGACCCTCATGATGCTGATGTCAGTGACGTAATATAGGTGTGCACGGCACATCACAGGATAGGCTGCACAGGTATGCACATGCATTCTGCACATGCACGGCCACATCCCTTTCTTATAGGTATAGATATTATTATTATTCCGTGTCTAGGCCAGATGTAAAACTGCCAAAGTGAAGGCATCTTTTGGGGAGTTTATTCTGCAGTTCCTTTTGCCTGACCTAGTGTGAGAAAGATTAACCAGCAACAGAAGGTTGCTGTTACCAGGGTATGCCCATTTGTGTTTTAAAAATACCACAACCACGTAACACATTTTACCAGTTTTTAAAATTGCGTCAGAAGCACACAAAAGTGCTTTTTTACCAATGAAGTGGCACTTTCAAAGATATGTGTGATATGGATATGTACTTAGATAGTGATGGGGAGTTACTATTTTGCTCAGGAGAAAGTGATTGGTTTCTGTAAATACTGTAGCTTTCTACACCCACAATTGTATTTTTATGCTTCCGGAAATAATATTTTACATGTTAGCATTATGTGGAAGAGAAATCTAGTTTGCTTTCTTATACTGTATCTGTTTTCCTCTTTGGCCTGCTCTCCATTTCTTTGGACTGTCACCTCAGGATTTTGGCTTTGTCCTATCAGTCCCATTCATCTGAATCTAATCCTTGTAGCCATATTGGTGAGATCTCTGTAGCTCTATCTTTTTCTCTGTGGTTTTTCAAAAATACAGTAGAACCTCATATAGCGATTTTAATCCGTTCCACGGAGCTGATTGTTTTGCGGTTTCCGACATTGTACGATCTTCCCTATGGGAAAATCCGCACAATGATTTTCCCTATGGGGAAAAACTGTACAACAATGTTTGTCGCTAAGTGGTTTTTCCCATTGGAAAATCGTTGTATGGATTTTCCCATAGGAACGATCACTAATGCGAACGGCTTTCCCTCTGCCAAGCCTCATCACTATGCGATTTCATCACTGTATGAAGCGATCGATATACGGGGTTCTACTGTATGTCTGTATCAATTACACTACAAATCAAAGAGGAGAGAATTGAATGCAGAAACTACAGTGGTCAAAACATACAACTGAGTAATCCCATGGTAAAACTATGAAGTTTTCATAGTGTCACCAGTACTATTTACTCCCTTCTGAACATTTATTTGGCTTTTCGGTTGGTTCCTCTCCAAATCAATGTAGATTGTTTCTTACTGAGCTCTCCAAAGTTAGTAATTTTTGGCATTTGTTGCAGTCACGTGGAGAAAATACGGTAAATAAAAAACTTTGAAGTGGTAGTTATGTTAGTCTCTGCAAGCATATCAGAGAGTAAACAAAACAAAACAGCAAAAAATAGACAATTTTTTTGCCACCTTAAAGACTAACTACTGTATTTCAATGTGAACTTTCATGGACCAAATCCACTTCATCATACAACTTAATCTGATGAAGTGGATTTGGTCCATTAAAGTAAATTGAAAGGGGCATAGCCTGCCTTGAAGTGGTGCTGATCCGTTGATATCCAATAGTGTCTATTGCCCAATTAAATGTAACAGCATTCCCTACTGTTTATAATTTGTAGTGACTTTTTGTGTGGATAGAGCCATTGTACACTCCACAGGATGGCTGTGCCATCTGTGCTGGTCTTACCTGCTCAGGAAAACACCTGATTTTATCTTTGTTAGCTTAAAGGCTTGCATGATGATTAATCACCTTTTTAAAAGCATGAATATAAATGTTAGACCATAAAACAAATGGCTGGCAGATGCTGAAATTCAAAATGACATTTGTAGGTATTCGCAGCTAGCCACATGTGTCTTATGAAAAATTGCCATCATTTTAATCCTCTGTTATTAAAAGAAAATGCCATTAACTTTAGAAATGCATCATTAAGGTGTGACCTTTATTTATTATAAAAATTAGGAGCAAAATACAACAATTGGAGGTGACAAATACTATAGAGTTCCATAGAACGTAAGTGAAATGACAATATTCTTCACATACATAGTCAAATACAGCTGGCAGCTTCTTTCATAGGATGCGTTTTGACCTTCAGTTGAATTATTGTTTTCTTTTTCTTTTTGTTTCAGAAACAGTAGTGACATGAGGGCAAAATCAGCTTCCTGAGGTGCTGAATTTCTGTATTTTATAATAATTGATCGTGGAGCCCTGTCCTTCAAATTAATTGGGATTATTTCCTTTATTCAAAAGAGGATGTATTTTTAAATTTTAGAAAAATACACATTTACTGGCAGGGAAGTTAATTAAAACTTCTTACAGATATACATATCTCAAAATGCCTGTTTCTGATACCAGCTTTTCAGAAATATCTCTCCTTGAGATTCTAGTTGCACATGGGGAGATAGTGATGTGGAAATTTGGCAGATCTTTCTGAGCTATGGCATGATAAAAATATTGTAAACAACATGATCTTCAAACTTATAAGGTTGTATGTGTGTTACATGCCATCACGCCAGAGCTTCTCTGGTGGCTTAGTGGTTAAGACTGAATTGGAGACTGGAAGGTCGGGTTTCGATATCTGAGAGCTACTCTTGGGGACATGAAAGTAGCCTCATTCAGGTGTCCCCTGAGTGGAGTTTCTCCAGCAAAAATACTTTCAACCCACAGTAATCTCTGACACAAAATTATTATTATTATTGGTCAGAGCTGGTTTAGGATAAAGGTAAGGGTCACCCTTGCTCTAAAGCCAGTTGTATCTGACTCTAGGGTTCAGTGCTCATCTCTGTTTACAGCCAAAGAGTCAGCGTTGTCTGCTGGACATGTTTCCGTGGACATGTGGTAGGCATGACTAGTGCACAGAACACTGTTTACCTTCCCACTGAAGTGGTATCTATTTATCTACTTGCAATTTCTTGCTTTTGAACTGCTAGGTTAGCGGGAACTGGGACAGAGATGGAAGCTCACACCATCTTGCAGTACTCAGGTATCTAACTCCGAACTTCCAGTCTTTAAATTCAGCATCTTAACCACTTGAGCCACTGCAGTTAAGGTGAGTGAGATATGTAAGGAATTATTTGTCAGTTCCACTCATCCAGTGAATTTCTACGGCCAAGTAGGAATTTGAACCCAGGTCTCCTGGATCCATGGTTTTGTCTGGAATAACTAAATCTGGAAGTGGTTCGGGTTTTTTAAATGTTGATTTATCATCATTTCATCTTTTTCTCCAGTGTGTGCATCCTGGTGAAGGATCCTATAGCCTGAAGTATTTTGGCCCAGGGACAACACAGGATTTTTAATTGCTGCATTTAGAAGCAATTTGGCAAATCTGCATTACAGGATCAGGGGAGTGAGGTGAAATATGTCTTTCTAATTACCAAAGCATAACTACTCCAAAGTAATTTCAATGAGATGGCAAACTAGAAAGCCTTCAGTAAAGTGGAAGTAAGCAAATATCATGCTTATTTCCAGTTAAACACAGATGCACACACACTCGTCCTGCTTCGCAATCAGTTATGGATGTGGCACTTTCTTCTTCCCATTACTTATGAAGAGAGATGAACACCTTTCCCTAACAAGACTCAGGATGAACTAAAACTGCCTGCCTTTATCTAGCCATCTACATCAGACACCACCTTTGTTCTTCTTCTTCAGTGTCTAGGCCAGTTATGAAACTGCCAAAATAATAATAATTTCATGTCAGAGATTACTCTGGTGAAAGGATTTTTGCTGGAGAAACTCCACTCAGGGGACGCCCAAATGAGGCTCCTTTCATGTACTCAAGTGTAGTCCTCAGGTATCGAAACCCAACCTTCCAGTCTCCAGCTCAGCGTCTTAACCACTAAACCATCGGGGGAGCCAAAATGCCAAAATGAAACCACCTTTTGGTGAGTTCATACCGTAATTCCTTTTGCCTGACCCATTGTGAGAAAGATTAGCCAGCCACACAAGGTTGCCATTCCCAGGGTACGCCCGAGTGTGGTTCAAAAAATACCACAATCTTTGGGGAGGCTCTTTCTATGTACCCCCACCACATTTGTTGAGAGAACTTGATACAATTGTCTTGCCCTTCATCCTTCCACGCCCATCCATGTGTAGCAATAAGAGGCCCAAGCCTGTCCAGTTCAGTCATGAACAGAACTAGGGCGTTGCTCCAGGCTGGTGAGGCATAAGTGAAGGCTGAGGCTTTGAGTATATTGTTCAAAGAATCAAATCCTCAGCCTTCCCCAGCACTTTCACGGGGAAGGTGGGAGGCTAAATATCTTTAGTACAAGTGTGGCAAATATTTCCTTTTAAAGTAAAGTCCTGGTGCCACTGCTCTGGAAGTGGCACAGACCCAGGTGGATTTGTTAAAAAAAAAAAACCATCTCAATTGTATCACTACCTCACATAAGTCCTTTATGCACTATGTCACTTCAAATATATACAGTATAAACATAAAATACATCTTAAATATATTTATTTACACATACATACCACCCCAGATGCTGCAGCATCTCAGGATGCTTGCTTGTTTGCTCCATTTACTCTCTCCTTTTAATCCCAATATACGCAATAGCACATGCTGTTCTTCTTTACTTCCTCTTTTACCATTTGTGGTGTTGAGGGATTATATGCTGTTTCTTCCATGTCTAGGACACACATGAAGCTGCCCAAATGAAGGCACCTTTTGATGAGTTCATTCTGAGTTCCTGTCATCTGACCTAGTGTGAGGAAGATTTGTCAGCGATACAAAGCTACCATTCCCAGGTTAAGCCCAATTGTGGTTAAAAAATACCACATTCTTTGAGGAAGCTCTTTCTGTGTACCCCTGAAGTACATGCTATAGCAATTCAAATTAAACAACCCTTACTTATCTTTCTGATAAAGAGAGAGAGAGAGAGAGAGCGTGCTTCGCTGTGTGTCATGTAGTTCCCAATCTTTGAATTGATTTACGGCTTGGAAAACTCAATGCAAATGCAGGATTATTTTGACATCTAGATGAACGCCTTGTTCATCACTCTATCCACTACACTACACTGGGTAT
Organism: Bradypodion pumilum; assembly: GCA_035047305.1. Classification (NCBI taxonomy): domain Eukaryota; kingdom Metazoa; phylum Chordata; class Lepidosauria; order Squamata; family Chamaeleonidae; genus Bradypodion; species Bradypodion pumilum. Next base: position 131,547,582 of record JAWDJD010000004.1, read on the forward strand.
AAACTCTTTAGAGGCCAGATTTAAATATTGATTACTTTATTTTTTTGGCACACAAACTCTGTGTTCCTAATTTTTGTTCAATAGTTTACAAACAGACACAGTTTACCTGTTGCATTTGCAATCAATTTCTTTTTCATGTACTGTGTTGGTAATTTTGTGTCAGGGAGATGGAGTGACCAATTAACATGTATAGATGAAAGAGAGTTCATGAGTCAGCCCAATGTAATGATCTGTTTGGATGAAGTACACAGTATAACAGGTGTGGTGATTTTTTAACCAGAGGTTAGAAAAGAGAACATACTAGCTGAAGGATCCTGGCAATTACATTTTTATGAATAGCTTCTCCAATCATTGCCTTTGGTACTTTGGATATTTTAGTCAAAAAAATCTCATCTGTGCCTTCTAACATAGCCAATGGTAAGAGTTTCAGAAACTACTGTAATCCAAAATATCTGGATAAAGAGCATTACTTACTATACAGCTACATGATAGTTCTGTTCAGGTGTTATGGCTAAAACAGTGGGAGTGAAGTAGGAGTGCACAAAGGTTTCTTTCAGGATGTTTCCACACTGCTTGGAAATAAACTACAACTTTGCATGCCTAATGTCAGAGTTACCAGAGCAATCTGGAAAATCATTTATCTGTATGCACTTAAAGTTCTTCTGTGATTAAAGATATCTGCCATCTGACTTTGCTTACAGTTTTTCCCTTTAGACCTTTGTATTAAACATGAAAAGATTTGAGAGATTTCATGGTAGAGAAGTGGGGCAAGCCTCATCTCTTCTCTCTCTCCCCCCCCCAATGGATTGAGTTCTATACAGTTCCGTTAACACGTCCTTGTGGTTGTATTCTGCATTAAAATGAAACTTCAGGACAATCTTTAAGTTCAGCCCATCTAACACACATTACAGGTTGCTCTGTATATGCACAGGTTCAGTATCTGCAGTTTCAGTTATCCACAGTTCTAAAAATATTCAATTAAAAAATCCTTGAAATGCATAATATATATGTATTTCTATGGCGCATTACCTGAGCTAGCCACTAGAGGTAACTGTCTGCAATGTTTACAAGGGATGGAGGCAGATATTTTGGTAGCTCTCATGATGAATAACAGAGGATTTGGAAACCCCCTCCCCTGCTTTTATGATTCAGGTATGCGTGCTTAATTTATTTATTTATTTATTTATTTATTCAATTTATATCCCGCCCACTCAACACAAGGCCGACTCTGGGCGGCTAACAACATAAAAAGTAACCCCAGGGCAACCCAAGGAGTTTACAGACAATATTCACAAATACAACAATAATCCTAAAAACAGTTAAAACAGTAAAAAAAGTTAAGACTACCCACCCCCTAAAAAGCAAGGGCTGCAGGATCGAAAAGGCACCATGGGGAAGAGTTCCTCTACACCAACCACCCCATGGTGGTTACCCTTCCACCCGCACCCCACACTTGACCTGCCAGCCAGGTTTTAAGATCCCTTCTGAAAGGCAGCAACTCCGTCCGAAGACGTAATTCTGTTGGCAGGAGGTTCCAGAGGGCCGGTGCAGACACGGAGAAGGCTCTCCTCCTTGTGCCAGAGAGGCGAGCCCCTCTGGCTGATGGAACAATTAGAGAGCCCCTCCGGTCCGCTCTGGTTGGACGGACAGACGTCCTCAGGGCGATGCGGTCTCTTAGGTAACCTGGCCCACTACCATATAGGGCTTTAAAGGTCAAAACCAGCACCTTGAATTGCATCCGGAGACATACTGGCAACCAGTGCAGCTCCCGGAGCAGTGGCGAAGCATGAGCATAACGGCCACACCCCATCACCACCCGGGCAGCCGCATTTTGGACCAGCTGTAGCCTCCGAATGGTCGTCAAGGGCAGCCCCATGTAGAGCGCATTGCAATAGTCTAGTCTGGAGGTAACCAGAGCATGGGTGACCATGAGCAAGGAGTCCCGGTCCAGGAGTGGGCGCAACTGGCGAATCACCCGAAGTTGGGCGAAAGCCCTCCTCGTCACAGCCGCCACCTGTTCTTCTAGCAGTAGCCGTGAATCCAGGAGGACCCCCAAGTTGCGCACCGGGTCTGTCTGGGGCAAAATAGCCCCATCCAGAACCAACGATGGAAGCTCCCGGATTAACGCAGGACCCCCTATCCATAGCCACTCAGTCTTGCTGGGATTCAATTGTAGCCCGTTAGCCCCCATCCAGACCCCCACAGCTTCCAGGCATCTGGAAAGGACTTTGACAGCATCACTGGGGTCCCCATGGGCCGAGATGTACAACTGAGTGTCATCCGCGTACTGATGGTACCGCACCCCATGGGAACGAATGATCTCACCCAGCGGTTTCATGTAGATGTTAAATAGGAGAGGAGAGAGCACCGAGCCCTGAGGAACCCCCCATTTGAGGGGCCTAGGACTGGACCTCTCACTCTCCAACCACACCGACTGGGACCGACCCTTCAGAAATGAGGAAAACCAGGACCACACAGTACCCTGGATTCCCAAACCTCGGAGCCGTTCCAGAAGGATACCATGGTCAACGGTATCGAAAGCCGCTGAGAGGTCAAGAAGAGCGAGGACGGATGGGTGACCACCGTCCCGCTCCCGCCAGAGATCATCCATCAGTGCGACCAATGCCGTCTCGGTACCATATCCAGGCCTGAATCCTGACTGAAAAGGGTCCAGATAATCCGCTTCATCCAGTACCCCCTGCAGCCGACACGCCACTGCCTTCTCCAACACCTTCCCTAAAAAGGGGAGGTTTGAGACAGGCCTATAGTTAGTTAGGACAGCTGGGTCGAGGGAAGATTTCTTCAGGAGGGGGCGCACCAAAGCATGTTTTAAAAGTGCAGGAAACACCCCCTCTCGCAATGATGCATTGATCACAGCCCCAACCCAGCCACCTGTCACTGCCTTGGAGGTTTTCACCAACCAGGTGGGACAGGGGTCCAAAGGGCAGGTAGTGGCGCGCACAGCTGCAAGGAGCCTGTCCACTTCATCAGGGGCAACTGGATCAAACCGGTCCCAGATGGCATAGCAAGACTGTGCTCCGGCTCCCTCCGGACTCTCCCCATCCACGCCAGGATTAAACCCAGAGCGAATCCGATCGATTTTCTCCACTAGATGGTCAGCAAAGTCCTCAGCCGACCCCTGCCAACCGGGCACCGGGGTCCCCCTACCAAGGAGAGACCCGGTAACCCGGAACAGGGTGGCTGGGCGATTATCAGCGGAGGCGATAAGGGTGGTGAAGTATTGTCGCCTCACCACCTCCATCGCCACTAGATAGGCCCTAATAGCGGCCCTAGCTAGTGTCCAATCGGAGTCTCTCTGGGTCTTCACCCAGCGGCGCTCTTGGCGTCTCTTTGCCCGTTTGAGCTCCCGCAGTTCATCTGTGAACCATGGAGATGACCTAGCTCGATGAGCTCTGAGAGGCCGTAGTGGTGCGATTTCATCCAAGGCCGCTGTTGTCATCCTGTTCCACAGGTCGACCAGTGCCTCGGGCGAATCGTGTTGCCGATCCAGAGGAAAATCCCCCAGTTCCCTCTGGAATCCATCAGGATCCATCAGTTGCCTGGGGCGGGCCATTCTAATAGGCCCTGCCTCCCTACGGTAAAGCGACGTACCCAGGAAGTCTAGAGCCACCAAATAGTGATCTGACCATGGCACAGGTGTTATGTCTAATTTCCGTAATCTCAGATCACTCTGCCACCGCTCCGACAAAAAGATTAAATCTGGTGTGTGGCCACTGCCCCTGGTCGGGCCCTGAATTACCTGAATCAGGTCCATATCTGCCATGGAAGCCATGAACTCCTGAGCCACCTCGGAGCCAGTCCCCAGCGAGGGTAAATTGAAGTCCCCCAGAACCATCAGTCTAGGGAACTCCAACGCCAATGCTGAGATGGCCTCGAGGAGCTCAGGCAGGGAGTCCCTTACCCTGCAAGGGGGCAGGTACAGGAGTAAGACTCCCAACTGACCCTTAGAGCCCAGACGCAGAAGCAGGGCCTCACAACCCAGAATTTGTGGAGCAGTAGCCCTGGTGACTCCCAGTGACTCCCTGGCTATGATGGCGACGCCACCGCCCTTACCCTTATCCCTAGGCTGGTGCCAAATACTGAACCCAGCTGGACACAATTCTGACAGAGGAACCCCATCCTCTGGTCTCAGCCAGGTCTCAGTAATACATGCCAAGTCGGCCCGCTCCCCCATAATAGAGTCTTGTATCAGGGGGGCCTTATTACATACCGACCTGGCATTCATCAGCAGCAGCCTAAGGACAGGGTCACCCTGGGTCAGCTGCTCAGGACCTAGAGGTGTAACCGTAATATAGAATCTGCTGTTATACATGGTTTCATGTATCTGTGGAAGGTCTTGGAATGCATCCTCCACAGATATGGAAGGATGCCTGTACAATAATATAGTGAGATAATCAAGACAATTTTAGAAGGAAGGTCCATTTTCTAGAAGAATGTCACAGCTGGTGACCAACCCACATATACTGGATAGCATTCCTTTGCTATTGCTAGCACCTATGCTTCCATAGCATAGGTGTGTGGACCACAACAAAATGTGGCAAGTAATTAAAGAGATGGGAATACCAGAACACCTCATATGCCTCATGAGAAATCTGTACACGAACCAAGAAGCAACAGGACAGAACACGGAATGACAGAGTGGTTTGGAATAGGAAAAGGAGTAAGACAAGGCTGCATTTTATCAACCTGCTTGTTCAATCTATACACAGAGCACATAAAGCGCAATGCAGGGATGGAGGAATCACAGTATGGGATCAAAATTGGTGGGAGAAACATCAACAATTTGAGATATGCAGACGATACCACCCTAATGGCAGAAAGTGAGGAAGACCTAAAGGACCTCTTGATTGGATTGAAGGAGGAGAGTGCAAAAGCTGGCTTGAGACTCAATATCAAGAAAACCAAGATAATGGCAACAGGTCCGATCAGTTCCTGGAAAATAGATGGGGAAGAAGTAGAAGCAGTGACAGATTTTACTTTCCTGGGATCTAAGATCACTGCAGATGGCGACTGTAGCAATGAAATAAAAAGACGACTGATTATGGGGAGACAAGCTATGAGAAACCTGGGGAATATAGTGAAAAGCAGAGACATCACCTTGAAAACAAAAATTCGCATAGTCAAAGCAATGGTATTCCCAGTGGTAATGTATGGGTGTGAGAGCTGGACCATTAGGAAGGCTGAGCGCAGAAGAATAGATGCCTTTGAGATGTGGTGTTGGAGGAGAGTCCTGAGAGTCCCTTGGACAGCAAAGAGAACAAATAGGTCAATAGTGGAAGAAATCAAACCTGACTGTTCATTGGAGGGACAAATAGTGAAGATGAAGCTAAAGTACTTTGGACATCAAATGAGAAGGGAGGACTTACTTGAGAAGGCCTTGATGCTGGGAAAGGTAGAGGGCAAGAGAAGGAGGGGGCGTCTAAAGATGAGATGGCTAGATGGCATTGTAGACACAGTGTGCACAGAGCTGGGCGGGCTGAGGAGGATGGTAAAGGACAGAGGAGCCTGGAGGAAAATGGTCCATGGGGTCGCAAAGTGTCGGAATCGACTTTGTGACTGAACAACAACAACAACAAATGCTACCATAAGGAGCATAAGATAAGATAAGATAAATCTTTATTGTCATTCTCCCCTTGTGGGAACAACGTAATTTCTCAGTTGCTATATATCAACTCAAAAAGGCATACTTCATAATTTAAAACAGCAAAGAAGCACTAATTAAGACAGTACCATACAGTACAATATAAAAAATTAAAATAAGATAAGATGACTTCAAAGTCCAGAGTTTCCATTTAAGGCCAAAATGGCTCTGGAGAAGAAACTGCCCTTGAGATGGCTTGTTTTAACCTTCATTGTTCTATATCTCCATCCCGGTGGCAGAAGCTTGAAGAAGCAGTGGCCCAGATGCGATGGATCTCCTGCTATATCTAATGCTTTTCTGTGGCACCTGATGGTGCAAATACTGAATCCTGGAAAAATTCAAATAAAAATATGATTCTGTAAGAACCTGTTAACTTACTACATTTTCTGTGGGATAGGACAACTACAATACTTCTAAGTTAGCAATTGTCAGCTTGCTGAAGAACCATATTCTTACAGAACCCAAAAAAGATCATGGAAGAAAAATTATGCAGCGGGGCTTGAGAGTGACTAGGGGCAATAAAAAGAACCTGGACTAATGAATATTCTACCTGCATTCCAAAAGCTTATTAATGAAGTGTTCAGATTCTCATTGTTCAAGTTATTCACAACTTGAGTCTTTGAAAATGCACCAAAGAGGAGTAACTACCTTTGCAGGGGGTGAATACAGCTGTCTGATAACTTTTTGCAACTCTAGATTGTGAGAAACTTCAAAAGGGGATTGTTTGTGTTTGTATGAGGATTATTACTTGTTCCCTTACAGCTATGATGTTGCTGTAGCACCACTTAACTCTGCTCTCAGCTTCCTATAGATGTTGTACGCCACTGAGTACATCTTAAGTAGCACTTCTTACAAATGTAGGAAACCATTACTTCTCCCCTTCTCTCCCCTGCAAAAATGGCCTATTATTTTATTTGTCTATAGTTTAAAGTGTTATATTGGGTAAAGCAAAGCCAATTGTTATCTAAGGATCTTCAGAGTAATTGCACTTGTTTGTGCTAATTAACACAATATTGGAAATGATGGTGTCATCAGATGATCTCATTGATCATTACCAAATTGTACACCAAAAAAATAAATTAAAAGTCTTCACCGTTGGTGCACTTTTTTAAAGTCATAAGATTGATTTATTCTGTTATCCCTAAAAACTAAATAATCACCTCATGCCAATTATTATCTTCTGATTAACTATGCAGTGCCACCTGGTGTGCAGATGGGAAGAATATTACATATCAAGGGCTCTGTTCACACTCACCCACAAGCATTGAAAACCTATGTGACAAAAAATGAACAGATGTTCATTTTGCTTCTGTTACAAAAAGAAACTGCTTCTTGCTCCTGATTAATAAACTAAATTTGGATGTTACTTTCCGCATAGAGACATTTTTGACCACAGGCCAGCATAGGTACTTTGGGAGACAGAATATATTTATTTGTAATTTTTGAAGCCAATTTTGTCATCACATTATGGCTGTACTTTCCAGTCTCCCGTCCTCTTTTAATACTCCATACTGAGCTTTTAGTCTCCCATAAGGAGAGTGGGAGAACAACATCATTTGAAGCATTTTAATGAACTCTTCAGTCTCTGCCTCTAAGTGTTACTTTTCCTTTTTTAAAAAGTCTAAATGACTAGATTTCATAAGAGGTACCATTTGAGTGGTGGATTAGTGGTTAAGATGATGAAATTGACAACTGGAAGGTTGGCAGGTCAGCTGTTCAACATCTCTGTCGCAGTTCCTGCCAACCTAGCAGTTTGCTTGCCTTGTTAGCTGGAAGGCCGACAAGTCAGCAGTTCGAGATCCGGCTACTGCATGATGGTTTGAGCGCCCATCTCTGTCCCAGCTGCTGCCGACCTAGCAGGTTCAAAAGCAAGAAATTGCAAGTAGATAAATAGGGACCACTTCAGTGGGAAAAGATCTTGGGGACATGAAAGAAGCCTTATTTGGGTGTCTCCTGAGCAGAGTTCCTCCAGCAAAAATCCTTTCAATCCAGAATAATTTCTGACATGGAATTATTATTACAGTAAAACCCATCTTACATATGCCTCGAGTTACATAAAATTCAACCTACATAACGATTTTGTGCTAAAACCATGTCCTGATTTACACGATTTCCTATGGGTGTGCTTCGAGGTACATAAATACTCTTTTTCCTATGGGCTTACTTCGAGTTATGTAAAAATTCATTTCCCTATGGGTTTGCTTCGATTTACATTAAAATTTCATTTTCCCTATGGGTTTGTTTCGAGTTATGTAAAAATAATTTTTCCTATGGGTTTGCTTCGAGTTACATAAAAAAACGATTTAAGCAAAAGCCTACGGGAAGAACTTTCCCCCCGTAAGTAGGGGGTTTACTGTATTAGCAAGAAAGTGCAAGTAGATAAATACTGCTTCAGCAGGAAAGGTAGCAACATTCCATGTGCTCTAGCATCTAGTTATACCTGTCACATGACCAAGTAAACATCTTCAGACGCAAACAGTGCTGGCTCTTTGGTTGTAAATAGAGATGGGCACTGTACCCTAGAGTTGGATACGACTGGCTTTTGAGCAAGGGCAACCTTTGCTGTTATTATTTGAGATCTTATTTTTTTTCCACAGAGTGCTGCTCAAACAGTAATACTGTGTATGTTCTGCAAGTACAATACAAAGTGACCAGACTGCTGATCAGAGTTGGTTAGAGAGAAAACAAATATTCAGCATACTTGCGCCGCCACCGCAGCTGGCTTCGCTCTCTGGGCTCGCCCGCCTGGAGAGCAGAAAAGGGAAGCCGCCGCCGCGAGAGACTCCCTTGTCTTACCCGGGAGCCCACGCCATCGGCTCCCGGGAGTGGAGACAGGTGGGAGATGCCGCCGCCACCGCCGCTCGCCCACCTGGAGAGCAGAAAAGGGAAGCCGCTGCCACCACTGCGAGAGACTCCCTTGTCTCACCCAGGAGCCCACGCCATCGGCTCCCAGGAGTGGAGACAGGTGGGAGATGCCGCGAGTTATCCTTGTCGGCACCCTGGGATACCTCACCACCATTCTCTTGTTGCTGGCTAGGAATTGGGGCCATGATGGCAATGGGTCCATTTCTTCCACTCTGGAACTTTTCCAAGGGGGAGGGGGAGCTGGGGGGAGTCATTGTGCTTATAGGGTCTTGTATTTGTTGGCCGATTACTTACTTATTACTGCATTCTGTATTTGTTGCATTACTGTATTTAGCTTGTTGTTTTTTTTGATGTTTTTGATTTTGTATATTGTTATTACTGTTTCTTGCACTTTCCTTGATGTAAATCGCTTAGTGTCACCTCTGGTTGAGTTAAGCGGTATACAAAAATAAAGTAAAATGAAAAAAAAAATGAAATAATAACTTTTCTGATTATAAGTCCATTTCCAGGTGCATTTCAGTTTGACTCATAAAGCCATACATGGCCTGGGTCCAAATGTCTAAAGAAGCATATCTTACTTTATGTGATTGCCAGGTCTTGATATATTTGAAGGAAAACTTTTCTTGCCACCTCACCTTTGGTGAGAACATGAGAGGGCTTTCACAACATATTTGGTTTCCTTCCAATGGTGGCAATTTCTCTTCTTCGGTTTGCAGCCAAAGACCTTTTTATTTACATAAACTTTTTCTCTGGCTAGATAGCTCAGTGAGGTTGGGAGTTCAATTGTGAACTTTTAGACAAGCCAGTCTATTTAGCCTTGGGCAAGTTGCACAGCAGAAAGATGCCCCAGAAGACAGGAATAGAAAAACATAAACTGTTTCACTGTAAGTCAGAAAAATGTGTTGACTTATAATTTATTGGACACTTTCTGGTTGTTATGAAGTATCTTTCAGTAATGAGTGTTATAAAACTCTTTCCCCTTTCCTCTGCCTTTAAGTACAGTGGTACCTCATACAATAATTGCTCCATATAGCAACGAAATCGCACAACAATTAGGTTGGTTGGTTTTTTTTTGGGGGGGGGGGATTGGTGTCCCGCATAACAATTTTCCCTATGGAAAAAATCGTACGACAATTTTTCAATGGGAAAAACCACTTAACAAAAAGAATCATTGTACGATGCATCCCATAGGGAAAATTGCTATGCGATGCATGTATCGTATAGTAATTGCTTCATACAACAACGAGCCCCGTGGAATGGATTAAAATTGTTGTATGAGGTACCACTTGTACTTCTTATTTTGATTCAGTGTTAGTATTTAATTGATAACTTACCCATTTGTATAATGTATTGTTGTAGCATTGTGTATTAACTATACCTTTTAAAATTAATGATCCAAGTCATCTTGAGCCCTGCATTGAGAGAAAGGTGGGCTATAAATATAATATAATAAAATAAATCAGATTGGAAATACACAAAGTAGGACCTGTAAGTACACTTGTGTGCGGATGGACTTGTGTTTGCTCTCAATTTCCAGTCCTGTGTAGATTTATTTTCCTACCGCACTAATTGCTCAATAGATTAAATCATTCTAAAAGTTTCCAAAAACTTTTGATTTGGCAGGATAATACCTTGGGACATATTTTTCTTAGACAGCTAAATAGAACAGCATTAGTAATCTCATTTGAAGTTCAAATATAGCTGAACGAGTACAGGCAGAGAACCTTATGTTGGCCAGGGGAAATCAGAGAGAAGAGGAAAAACTATGGTCATATTTGGGCAGTAAGAACACAGCTGAGCTTCTCAGCCCCATTTATTTCCAAAGGTGATAACATATATATTTTTCAGGGTAAGAAACCATGCTGTTCTAGTATTGTCTGGGAGACAGTGTAGATTGATAATTAGAGTAGTGGACTAGTGTTTTGGACACCCTGGTTCAAATCCCTGCTCCTGCATGAAATTTACTGCATATTCTTAAACCAGTCACAGATTGGCAACCTGATCTGTGCCACAGGGTTGCTATTGTGAGAATAAAGCAAAGGATGGATATACAGATATATGCCTCCTTGAGCATATCAGAGGAAACTCAAAATATTCGCATAGCAATAATAATAATAAATAAAATGAATAGTGGACAAAATCCTGTTGTGAATTTAAACCGGCATTGCTCTTTGGCTATAAACAGAGATGAGCACTGGATCCTAGAGTCAGATACGACTGGCTTTCGAGCATGGGCAACCTTTACCTTTACCTTTAACACAAATGTAATGTGCTGAATTATGCAACTCAGTGAACAAGAGATGATGTTTTATTATGATTCTATTTCTTGGAAAGAAGGTACATACATTTATGAAATAGATAAGCGGTAAACAAACACTGACTAGAATCTTGTTGAGAGATCTGTGTAGTTAAGAGATACTGATCTTTATTTAGAGTTTCCTATCCATCTTTCAGGTTACAAAACTCCCCAGGGATCCCTTTTGACTTAGGAAAACCTTTTGGAGCCTTGGGATTGGTGTGGAGTCTTTAATATCTGGAAATTGTTTCTCAGTCCTGACAGTGAGAAAGAGTGGCTCCTTTTTGGGATATTATAAGTCTTTCCCCACCCACTCAACTCAAAAAGCCCAAAGGCTGCCCAAAGTCAAAAGGGATCCCTAAGGAGCCTAGCAACCTGGGTGTGTGTGTGTGTGTGGTAGGGGGAATGGGAAACTTTAAATTAAAAATTAATACTCATGGCTGATGGCATCATCTGCCTTTATGCCTTCAGATTTTGTGACAATTTCAGCCACTGTGATTGTCATTCTTCTGCTCTTTGTAATTGCCAAGAGTTAGCTTATGTCTCTGAGTTTTATTCTAAGCAGCCTGCATTGTAGAGGGTAACACCTGTGGTTAAATTGCTATAAGTGTAATTGCTTTGCTTATTTTTTTTTTTTTTTTGCTTTTTGTGTAGTCTGGCATGTATTCCTATTACTTCTTTTCTCATTTCCTTTTCCTTTTCTCCTTCACTGACCCAGTCATTTCAATGCTTTTATAACAGACCCTCCCCCTTCTGAAAATCATTAATGTATGAGAGATTCCTCTGTCCAAGACAGTTGTGTCAAAGCATTTTCCCACAACCAGACCTATTGTACAGTAGACCCTCGATTAACGATAAAGCTTGGTTCCATGAATAGCGTCGTTAATCGCGAATCGTCGTTAATCACGAATTCCTGTACAATGATGCTAAAAAGGCAGCTTCCTATGGGAAAACCTCGATTAATGACGTTTTTGCACAACAATGCTAAAAAGTGGCTTCCTGTGGGAAAACCTCGATTAAAGACGTTTTCGCATAATGACGCTAAAAACATCATTGTGCAAATGGTGACTTTGCCGCTAACAAGGCGTCGCTAATCGAAAATGTCATTAGTCGAACATGTCGTTAGGCGGAGATCCACTGTATATGGTGAACCAAAGGAGGAATGGCTGGTAGATTATATGTTGGAATAGCTCTTGAAGAAAGACTCGGGTAAGAAGGAACCTCAAAATGTGTGTGCGTGTGTGTGGGTATGTAGGTAGGGAAAATCTAAATGCATATTCACTCACACTTTCATGTATACATGGACCTGACTTTTTCACTTAATGTATTCTACTGAAACAAGATAAATAAGTTTGCTTGGAGCACTTTCAGCCCGTTTCCTGCTTAAGCCACTGGTTTTAACATCTTGAGTTTGAGAATACCTCTTGATACATAGGTAAGATATAGATTGCCAGGGCCCCAGCATCCTTGGGAAAGACAGAATGCAAATTGATGCAGTGCTATCGATTTCTATTAACTCCTGTCTTCCTTTAAACCATTACAGATTTAATGATTCTAGACGCTTTTTCGAGACATTGTGCTACCGTATTTTTGGTGTATGCAAACCAAGACACAGGACACAGCCTCGGGCTGGGTTAACTCAGGTTTATTGCATCGTGGACAGAGGGAACATGAGGTAATGGCGGATCGATAGCTCTTTATATACAGCAGTAATACATTTGAACGTGGTGCCATGGTAGCCCATTGGCTACTGTCTGCGTGACGTCATTGCAGGTCACGCCCTTCTTGTCCAGGTGTAGGTGGTGGCGGGAAAACTTCCCGCGCTGTTGCCTTTGATGAGTTCGGACCAAGAGAGCTTGGACGCTCGCTGCTGCCAGCTGGTGGTCATTAGCTCGCGTCCTATTACAGGGTTTATATGATACAGCTGAAGGTTACATTGTTGCTATAGGCAAGGTTACATTGGCTCAGATACATTGTAATCCATGTGTACAATAAAAACATCAGAACACAACACCCCTCCCCCCTAGGACGAGACAAAGTCTCGAGCCCACACTTAAACACACTCCCCCCCCCCTTAGGAGACAAAGTCTCTCAGCCAAGATGGCTTATTTCGAACACGCTGGGGTCTCGATGCGGGCTGCCTCTCCCCGGGTTTGCTACCTTCTCTTTGTCCCCTGGTTTCCTGTCCTGTAATATGAGAGGGAGACTCGTTAGTGACTTGCCGCGGCTCCGCGGCGTTGTTGGGAGGTGTGCTCTTTCTTAGGGAGGAACCGGGGGCACTGGGGGCTAACGAAAAACCCCTCTTCTCGCTTGGATGGGTGGGGGAACACTCCTGAAAACCCCCCCGGCTCGCAAAATCAAAATCAAAATCACAATCGGGGGCAGCGGTCGCGCACTCCTCTCCCCCTTCCCCGGCCCCTGATAGGACTGGCGTATCAAAAGGGTATGAGTCGGGGCCGCTGCATCCGCCTTCCCCCCTTGCTTGGGACTGTTGTCCACTGCTGTCTCCCCCTTGGGTTAAGCGGGTGGGGGAGAACCCTAACGCTGAATCCTGTTGCTGAGCCCCACTGACTCGCCCACTCACTCGGTGCCTCAGTTGATCAGCGTGCCTCCTCCAGAGGAGGCCGGTGGTCGTCTCGACCCGGTACGACACTGGCCCCGTCTGTTCTACAACCGTCCCTGGCACCCAGGCTGGCCCTGCGCTGGAATAGTTCCTGCAGTGAACAGGGTCACCAGCGGCGAAACCTTTCGAGACTGCCAACCCTACGTTTTTTCCTTTATCCTCGACTCTCGTCGGGTCCAGCCTGGACAGGATCGTGGTCAGCTTTCGCCGCATCAAGAGCTCCGCCGGCGAGTAGCCTGACGCTAAGGGGGTTACCCTATACGCTAAGAGGAACTGGCATACTTGGTGATTCAGGTCCCCCGGGCCCATGCGCCGCAGCGCGTCCTTTGTTGTACGCACTAGTCGTTCCACTTGGCCATTCGTGGCCGGGTGAAACGGTGCGGATGTGACATGCCGAATGGCGTTTGCCTCCATGAAGGCTCCGAACTCAGCGGAGGTGAAACAACTAGCGTTATCGCTGACTAAAGTGTCGGGTAAACCGAACGTGGAAAAGACTCTCCTTAGCCGGCTAATTGTCGTGGCGGAGGACGTGCTCTTTACTGGGATAACCTCCAGCCACTTGGAGAACGCATCCACCACCAGGAGAAACATGGTTCCTCGGAATGGGCCAGCGAAATCTACGTGCACTCTGGACCATGGCCCCCGTGCTGTGTCCCATTCCCTATGCGGAAGACGGGCCGCCTCAGGTCGGGATCCCTGGCATGCCTCGCAAGTGCCGACCATGTGCTCAATGTCCGCGTCCAGCTGTGGCCACCAGAAGTAACTCCGGGCCAGCGCCTTCGAGCGAACTATGCCCGGGTGGCTGACGTGCAGCAGTTCGAGCACCCTCGTCCGCAGAATGTCTCTTAAAATTGACCCGAAATTTCCCGACCCCCAACACCGGAATGCTGTTTCCCTGTACGTCCCGTAGCGTGGACCTCAACGCTTTAAGCTTGGGCCGCACGTGGGGGTCGATTTTCAGGAACTCTTTCTGGGGAATTATGGAATAGGAGGACCCCGAGTCAATTTCCATCTTAATAGGGGCCCCTTGTACTAATACCTCAACGAAGTAATGGGACTGTCCCGCGGACACGCTGAACACTGGGGCGTCGTCCTCGCTGTCGCCCGAGACGCGGCCCACGCCGTCCTGCTTCCTCGTGGTCTGGGCGCCATCTTTGGGCCTCGCTGGACGGTCCGGTCTGGCCGCGCGGTCTTGTGACTGCCTCCGGCCCTCTTTCCGTTTTCTGCATGCCTTGGCGATGTGCCCCCGACGGCCGCAGGTGTAACACTCGGCCTTCCTGAACGGGCATCTCACGCGCTCGTGGGCCGCTCCGCAACCCTCGCAGCGTCGACCACCCTTCCGGACCTTCTGGACCTCCTCGCCGTCACTGCCTTCCGTAGACGACTTCGAGGCCCGTCGAGTCGCGTGCACCGACTGTCCGGTCTTCCCGTGCACCGAACTTTCCGCCTTGCCGGCTCTAGGACGCCACTCACGCCACTGGTGCATCTCGTCCACTCCAGCATTCGTGGACTCTGCGGCTTCCGCGGCCTCTATGACCTCTGCCAGCGTGGGTGGCGGCTCCTTATTCATCAAGCTGCGCTGTACCTCCTTGTCTTTCAGGCCACACAACACGCCGTCCCTGAGGACCATCTCCAGGATATCGCCCCATTTACAGGGGGCGGCGGCTATCCTCATGGCGGCCACGAATGCCTCAACCGACTCATCCGGCGCTTGGACTCGCCTCCAAAACGCGCTCCGAGCGGGAAACATTGCCCTCGAGGGGCAGAACCGCTCTCGCAGCAGTTTCATGATGTCGCTCGCCTTAAAGTCGCTCACCTTCTTCGGAGCGATTATGCCCACCAGCGTCCGCTTGGTTTCCATCCCGAGCATTCTGGTGAGGATGGCCCTCTTCCTCTCCTCGTCTTCTCCTTTGACTCTGAGTTCCACCAGGGCCGCCTGGAAATCCATCTCAAGCAGCTCCCAGTCTTGCGGTTTGGTGATGTTGAAACCGCTCTGTGCCCTGGCTGTTCCGTGGGGATCCATTATCCCACCTTCGTCGCCAATTTGGTGTATGCAAACCAAGACACAGGACACAGCCTCGGGCTGGGTTAACTCAGGTTTATTGCATCGTGGACAGAGGGAACATGAGGTAATGGCGGATCGATAGCTCTTTATATACAGCAGTAATACATTTGAACGTGGTGCCATGGTAGCCCATTGGCTACTGTCTGCGTGACGTCATTGCAGGTCACGCCCTTCTTGTCCAGGTGTAGGTGGTGGCGGGAAAACTTCCCGCGCTGTTGCCTTTGATGAGTTCGGACCAAGAGAGCTTGGACGCTCGCTGCTGCCAGCTGGTGGTCATTAGCTCGCGTCCTATTACAGGGTTTATATGATACAGCTGAAGGTTACATTGTTGCTATAGGCAAGGTTACATTGGCTCAGATACATTGTAATCCATGTGTACAATAAAAACATCAGAACACAACAGTATTCCAGATGAGTTATATGACACAGTACAAAATTTAAACGATGGACCCAGAAAAGCTTGCTCATTTCCCCTTCATTTCTCCTCTCCCTGAGGCAAGTTAGGGAACTAGGCTTGTTGGAGTCTTAAAACTATATGAAAAAACCAATACACGGAAGATGCACCAAACTCTCCATTGACGTTGGGTGCCAATTACGATGGAGAAAATGGCAGGTCTTTTTTATGTTAACGAACAAAGCTCCACACTGTCTACCTGTATAAATTTGTGTCTTATAAATATAATCATTCCAGCTTGCTACCCACTCAGTAAGAGGAACAGCCACTTTGACACATTAGACAAATCTCTGTTTTATGAACTAGATTTTCAGTATGCGTGTCAAAAGGTGGTCTAGGCACTCCTAGGAAGCCTTTTTGAGGCAACTTATCCAACATATCTAGTTGTCAAATAATAATCCTGTTGTAGAATGGCCAAGTTCACACCATATATTATTTTAACCAGCTGGACCTAATCATTTGGGTTGCCAGAAGAGCTAGTTCTGATTCAGTGCCCTTTGTTCTCATTTAATCATTTTTTTCTTGGTTTGCTTTACTAGGTTAGGCTAAATTTTTACTACTTTTGAGAAGAAAATTAGGCATTGTCTCCTTTTTCAAAGTTATTTCTCCAGCATTAGGGAAACATCCCCCATTAATTTGCATTATCTTCTGCTTACTGCTTCTTTTTCAAATCTTATGGCTCCTGAATTGAAGTGATAGCATCCTATTTCTCTGGGTAATCCTTGATTGGTGGGAAGCTTTGCCTTCACTTTCATTTGACTTCTTTTTCTGACTTCTTTTTCTGGATCAGATATGTTTTATCATCTTGTGCTGGCATCCCATTCCCTGTATCATCACCAGTTGGCTTCTTCTTCCATGTCTAGGCTAGACGTGAAGCTGCCAAAATGAAGGTATTTTATTTATTTAATTAATTTTATTTGTATATCGTTTTCCTCATCCTGTGGATGACCCAAAGTGGTTCACAATATACAAAAACATACAACAATAATAAGACAAGGCAAAAATACAATTTTACAGTAAAAAAATCCAAGGTTATATAGCAGCAAATAGTATTACAGCAATACAAAAAATACACAACTGCAGAATTAAATATACAATCAATGCAAAAAGACTAGTCTATAAACAACAGCATCCTAAAATATACCACAAAAATTCCAACTAACAAAGTAGCACAGCATCAATATGCATTACAAAATTCAATATACAAATAATCAAAAAAATTCAGCACAATTATCACAATCCCATAAAGGTTGTGTCCTTACGGTTCCCACACAGCCCAAGTTCCACGCTCTCAACAGACTGGGAAAAAAGCTCTGCTCTCTGTGCCCCAACGTCAGGTGTTAGTGAGCACAAACAGGTCCCCTCGTTGCTGTGAGGAGATGGCGCAGATGCTACCACTCCCTCCGGAACGAGGCAAGCGTCCAGTGGCCTCAGAGGCAGCAGAAGCAAAGTTCTTTTAAAGCTGCCTGCCTCCATCTCACAGGTGTTTCTGCCCTTCCCCAGCCAGGTACCTTTTGGTGAGTTCTTTCTGCAGTTCCTTTCACCTGACCTAGTGTGAGAAAGATAGCTGGCAACTTAAAGTTGCCATTACCAGGGTACGCCCTATTGTGGTTCAAAAATACCACAATCTTTGAGTAGGCTCTATCTGTGTACCCCCAGTTTGCTGGTAGAGTGTATGTGGTTGTCTCAGGAAGAAAAAAAAAGTAAAAGCTAACAAAAGAAGGGTGCAGAAGTGGAGCAAACCCTTATTAGGAGATCGAGTAAGCACTTAGCCCAAATAGATTATGAAAGTGGTGCAGCAGAATTTTACTTTTCAGTAACACACAAATGGTCCCTCATTTTATTATATGTTGGTAAGAGAAGGGTGAAAAAGAAGGAGGCATTATTACTATAACTCTAATTTTAAAACAGTTATATACAGCCATTCCCTAATCCAATGGTTCCCATCTTAAGGCCCATGGGCCAGATCTGACCTATGGCACCATTTCATGTTGCCCCCAACCCCTCCAAGGACATTTGAGAAACAAAATGGCTTCCCATTTGAAGTTGTTGGGACAAAATGGCCACCCCCATCATGCAGGCAGGGCAAAATGGCTGTCTGGCCCTCAAAGCTGACTGAGAGAGCGTGACCCAGCTCCTGGTTTGAAAAGGTTAGGAACCCCTGCCATAATCTACACATTCATATAGTTGAAGCAAAAGACTGTTAGGAGTTTGTAGTGCATGTTATTTCCTTCATTGCTTAGGATTCAGTGCAGAAAGCAGGTTTTTCCTCCTCTTTTTAAATATATATGTTTCCTTGCTGGAAATGAAGGGGTCTGAAGAATAGACGACAGTTTACATCAGGGGTTCCCAACCTATGGCCTGTGGGTTGGATCTGGCCCATGACACCATTCCATCACCCTGCAGCCTCACTCCTACTGCCATTGTTGCTGTTGCTGCCATCCTCGTCCCCTTTGCCTGGCTTGGTGTGTCCCTAACACCACTCTATAGCAGGGTGGATGTTGTAAGGAGGCTTACAACATCTGCCCTGCTATGGAGAGGTGTTAGGGACACACCAAGTTAGGCGGAGGGGATAAGAATGGTGGTGGAAGGGACAGATGCACACAGCTGCCAGCATCTTTCTTGGGGGCCGCTCTGGCCAAACACGGGCAAGGACAGTCAGGACTAGAGATGTGAAGGCCCGGGACAAAACTGAAAAAATTGGAAAAAACCCGATTTCCCCCTGGTTTTTTCCTGAAGCCTTTTTGATTTTTTTCCAAAAAAATTGGAAAAATTGGAAAAATAAAAAATATTTTTATTTATTTATTATTTGATTTCGTATATTTATATCCTGCCTAATTGGTGTGAACACCACTCAGGAATGGAATGCTTTATTTTAACATGATGAATAAAATATTTTAAGATAAGACCGGGTTCAAATATTTTATAAATCATTTCTAAAAAAAATGTACGGTATCAGATTATTTTCAATTTTTCTGAAAATTTCCATCCCACCCCCCACCCCCCGGGAAAAAAATTTTTTCCCCCCGAGCTTCAAATTTTTCGGAAATTTTACATCTCTTGTCAGGACCCCTTTTTCACCCATGGCAGGGCGGGCAGCAGGGAAGCATCAGCGTTGGCGTGGGAAGCAAGTGTTGGCAGGCCAGACTGGTGGCATGGGGGTAGTGTTGGTGGAGGCGGTGGGTGGGTGGGGCACCATTCTGGCTCATCAACAGTCTAAGGGGGTGTGATCCAGCCCCCGGCTTAAAAAGGTTGAATATCCCTGGTTTACATAGTGATCCTAAACACATGCATGAAATCATCTTTGTTGATACCAGTAGTGAAACATTTTGCAACATAATGTGGTAATGATCATGATGTTGACCAGTTAGTCAAACATTATTTTTTGAAGACACACTACATAAATTATCTAGAGAAAGAGCAAAAATAGCATAAATATAAAGCTCTTTTTAAATTCCTTACAAATGATAAGGGATGCATTTTATATGTTTGATTGGCTCACTCGTGACAAATCCATCATAAGTGATTTTTCGGGTGCGTAAAGATGTGAAGGCCCAGAATAAAACCCGAAAAAATTTGGGGGAAAACCATTTTTTTCCTTTTCTTGAAGCCTTTTTTTGGTTTTTTTCTGAAAAATTGAAAAAAAAATTATTTATTTATTATTTTATTTCGTATATTTATATCCCGCCCTATTGGTGCGAACACCACTCAGGAATGGAATGTTTTATTTTAACATGATGAATAAAATATTTTAAGATAAGGCTGGGTGTTGCAATGGTTTCTCTATTGCTACCTATTACTATTAGCCCGTTATCCAATCTCCTTTCCAGCATAGCCCAGGTGGTCTCCAGCCCGTGTTCTAGCCAGACGAACCAATCAGGAAAGGTTATAGCCAATTAGTCACGCGGGCAATCCACGGCCAGGTTCAAATATTTTATAAATCATTTCTAAAAAAATATGTATGGTATCAGATTATTTTCAGTTTTTCTGAAAATTTCCGTTTCCCCCCGGGGGAAAACCGTTTTTTTTCCAAGCTTCAAAATTTCTGGAAATTTTACATCTCTATGCATGACACTGATCCGTGTTGCTACAGCATAAATTTATCCTGTTCTGTGGGACCTCATCTTGACTTTATAGCATCCCTGAGCTGCTATATGTGATGTGTGGTGTAATTTTTTTATTACTTTTTTTGGGGGGGGGGGTCTTACAGCAATGTTTATACTTTTGTTCAATGGGCTAGGTAAATATGTGATATCTGCTTCATTGGCATCTGTTGAGAAATATAACGGTGGAATTTAGTGTAAAAACTATGCACAATAGATAATCAAATTATTAATTCAGTTAAGATTAGATTTTATACAATATTACAAAAGGAAATGTTTTTAATGTCTGTTGTCCTTGGCATTACCTTTTATTCAAGAAATACAATGGTCGTTGTCTGTTAATTTCCATATTTCACAGTTATATAGTAAGTATGAGGCACTCAATTAATACATGACAATTGGACTCTTAGCATTCTAATTTCCTCGGTATTGCAGCATGTACTCATTTTTTCTACAATTTAAATTGATTTTAGGTAATGTGTCTATGACAGAGATGGAGGAATTGTAATACGGGCTATTATGAAAAATTATAAGTTTCAGTAGCTCAGCACTGTAGTTGTTCAGAGCTCTTAGTAATTAATGGTCTTTGCTTATTAGAGTTTAATGTAAAAAGATCAGTGATTATGGTTTAATGGTAAAATATATATGGTTGATGAGTCTTAATGCAGCTGTTTATAATTTTTTTTTGCCAGAGTCATAGTAGGGTTGTTTTTGCTGTAAATTATGTAATAACCATTAGCTTTTTATTTCCTGTGTATTAAAAATGTAATTGGACCTCCTTGATCATTCTTACTGTATATATTTTTTAAAAGATACATAGCCTTCAATAAAAAATTTCTGGTTATATTATAAGGGGCAAAAATTCTCTTATCTGTATAAATGATAGATGAGTTGTCTACAACTTGTTTACAAGTGTCTTGTCATTATTTACACCAAGAGGATGTAAAGTCCATTGCTGTCAATCTTTACTGCCACTACAGAGAAGACTATTAAGAATAAATCTGTTGCTCAGACGTCCGAACATCTTTGACTTAGAAGCTCTCATGAGAAGTCCAAGAATATCATATGACTTATCTTGGCCTTTCATTGCAAGAAGATTTCTTGGGTGTTGAGGCTTGTACAGAAAACATGCCATTCAGGAAATTTTCCCCATTCTCCATGGAATTCTCCGTAAGAATTCAATTTTTTCATATTGAGCCTGTTATTTTTTTACCCTCACCACCATACAACCTGTGTTAACATAGGAGGTGATTGGTGACTACAGAAAGGACATAGCTCTCCCCCATTTCATTATGTTTTCAAGCTGCTTCGATCCATCATACACAATGCAGGAAATGGACTTTAATTGTCCATGTTTGGCAGGAGAAGTTATGCAACATTCTTCCACGTGTACATATTTTTATCTCTTCACTTTTGATCCACAAAACCTGCTGACTGTTCAGTTACCACATGTCAAAAATGTGTTTTGAAATCATGTCTTTGCAACTTTGCCCAGAGCCACTTAATGGGACTATCACTCATTCCAACTTGATCATGTGAAAGTTCACTTTCCTCTGGGTCATGCTAAACATCCTACTTCTGCTTCTTGACCTAAGAGTGATAAATCAGGCTCCTGCTTCCCTCCTTTCTATGTTCATGCAGAGTCCAAATTTAGCAATTTTCCAGTTTGAATCTGTCAGCTTTGGCATCTCTATAACTACCCTAGAACATGGATGCCTCTTAGAATGGCAATTGTATAGTATAACTAAAATTTGTTGTCTGTTTTCTTGTTCATTCTAAATACTGTCTTTATAACTGGGACACGGTATTGATTTACAGATATCAAAAGAGGGAGAAATATTTTGTCAAGATTGTAGGAAAGAATTCCTGGTTCGAATTGGAAAGAACTTTGAATGTGAAGCCTGGAGGGAGGAAGCCTGGAATCAACATTAATTCATTCATATCCAGTAAATTTAATATCTTGTTGCTTATTTAAGCTATGAAAAAGGAAATTGCAGAACTTGTGACAGCAAATTGGTGTTAATTAACATGGATTCTTTATCATGCTCTTGTCAGGTGGCTTGCACAACTATGATTTTAGCTGGTGTAACTATGCAAAAAATTTACATTCACATTTGTGTTCACTTTCATTTACATTTATCTGTTATTGCCCAAAGGTGGGACTCATGATGACTCACATCAATACTAGCAAGATCCTTCTGTGTAGCTGTGCAAATGGCAAAACTTTTTGATGCAAATTTCCTGTATTTAAGAAATTACTGCAATTATCAGTTGCATGCTAATTATTATGCACACTATACTGTCTGTGATGATTTCTTATCTTAGGCAGTGTACTGCCAAAGTGTACACTGTTTGTGCTGCACCAGTATAACTAGGTAAGCAGATTTGATCTGTTATGTTTCAAAAGGATAACTAAAATACAAAATAAGATTGTACAAATATAAATTAAAAACCCAATTTAAAACAATTAAGAACCAAATTTGTACAAAGTAGTTCACCATCTGGTAACAAGCACCATCCTCTGCAATTAATGAGTTACCTGAAACCCAAATAAAACTTATTGTCTGTCAGTACCAAGTGGTAGGGATTATACCGATGAGGGCTTCCAGAATATGAGAATAGCTAACAGACACACAGACCCAAATTGTGTAAGGCTTAATAGGTCTTAATTTCGATACATTTTAAATTGTGCCCAGAAACTGACTGGTTGCTAGTGAAATATGTTTAACATGGATGATGTCTTCTAGGCATTGGACTTGGGGAGTGGGTGGGGAATAAACTCCCAGTCTCATAATTCACATTGAGGCATTCCTACTGCATTAAGGGACTGGGAGTTCATTTTCTTCTGAAAGTCTCATCCTTATGACAACTCCTGATAATCATCACTAGTCACGTCTGGTTGTATTATTTTGGATTGCATGAACTTTCAAAATGCTTTTAAATGCAAGCTCATGTAGAGTACATTAACAGTAATCTAAGGTAAAGGTAAGGTTTCCCTTGCTCGAAAGCCAGTCATATCCGCCACTAGGGTTCAGTGCATAGCTGTCAAGTATCCCATATTGGCCGGGAAAACCCCTTATTTTACCTTCTTTCCTGCCATCATCCTGTATTAATTAGACTGCAATGCCCTATTGCCGCCATTGGAGGGCAGCACAGGATAAGCATAGCTGTCAAGTACCCCGTATTTGCCAGGAAATTTCCCTTATTTCCAAATCCAAAACTTGACAGGTATGGTTCAGTGTTCATCTCTGTTTCAAAGCCGAAGAGCCAGCACTGTCTGCTTCTGCAGACATTTCTGTGGTCATGTAACAGGCATGACTAGGCACCGGAGCGCACGGAGCGCTGTTTACCTTCCCACCGAAGTGGTCCCTATTTATCTACTTGCAATTTCTTGCTTTCGAACTGCCAGGTTGGCAGGAGCTAGGACAAAGACGGGAGCTCATTCCATCTTGCAGTACTCGGGAATCGAACTGCTTACCTACCGCGTTCCAGTCAGTGTCTTAGCCACTTGAGCCACTGCAGTCCCTTACAGTAATCTAAATGGGATGTAACTAAGCCATGTAACAATTGCCAGGCAAGCCATCTTCAAGAAATGGTTTAACTTGTATTCTAGCCTTAACTGTATAGTTCCATTCCTGGCAACCATAAGAAAAATGGAACATCTCTTTTCTGGGTGAATCCAGAAAAGTGTCTAGATTGTGAATATGAGTCTTCGGGGAAATTGTAACTTGTTTATAATATATTGGTTATCCTGTTTGCCGTTCTTCCATTGACTATGAGGTGGTGTACACGAGTCTCCTATTCACTTTAATTTTTTAGCACAAGATCATGGTGAGGTAGATCAGGATGAGAGTGAATGACTCGTTCAAAGACACCCAGTAGGTCTCATGTCTCAGTAGAGACTACTTGAGTTTGGATCTTCTCACTCCCAGTCTAGGATTCTTAAGTCTATGCCATACTATCTCCCCTGCAATACATTGGGTCTGTCTTCTTTGCCCCTCTCTCTTTCATTTTCGTCATCACAATGTTATTGAAAATATTCATATGAAAGCAGAGGTGTGTTAGGGCCATTGTATAACTCAAAAGATATAACTAAAATTTAAAATACTTTAATTTCCCATTTTGAATCACAGAAAAAAACAATAGTAGCTTGGTATGAATAAAACAATAGTAGCTTGGTATGTGACGAACTTGCCTTTTCAGTTATATTATTCTTCAGAGCGAAGAGGACTTTTCAGCCTCATCCAACTTGACTTTTTATATGATAGAATATGAAAAATTATGAGGAAAGATTAACATAATACCAGAAGAACATATTTCTTATTCAGAGGACAGCTTCAATAATTTCATAATTTCTGTCTGTTGTTACTATTGTGAAAAACTGTTTTGTTTGATAATCTCTTGTTCACATTCATGTCTATGTCCTCAAAAGGACTGTCTTGATAAGAGGCAGTAATATATACCATATACTGCTTTCTAAAATGTTTAAATAATTTATTCAAATGAGAAAATATATTATGTGAGGTCTGCCTAGAATACTGTCGTTAACTTTGAAATAAAGTCGTATGCTTACAAACATAGGCTATGTTTATAGATTTGCAATTTTTTAAAAAAAATCTGTCTTGCCTAGATTTTTATTTATAGGTCGTCCTTTTGGCTTAACTTCTTAGGTTCTATGTGTGAACATAACTGTAGTGTAGCATACAGGAGTTAGCACACTTTGTAAAACTGTACATTGGTGTTTGATTTTTCAAATACAGTAGTACATATTATTCATTACTAAGTTTCAAATAAGTATCCAGTAATAAAGGAGGGTCAGAGGCCAGCCAGTGAATAAAAGTCAGAATGGAAAATGAAGTGCCGTTTTGCTTAGGACTGGGCAATGATAGAAACTGATAATATTTGATTAATGAGAGGCAGCTTTGCAGTGGGTGAAAACATCTGTAAGAAATGATTTATTGTTTCAAGGGTATTGGAAGCTTGCCGTATCTTGCAGATTTAACTATGTGTGCCTGAATAAAATAAATGAGATGCAACATGTGAAAAATGAAAACACATTACTTGCAAAGGATGTGTCACAAGCAGGGTATTTTCGTTCAAGTACACTTTGTCATGGGGATTTTTAATGTGGTTCTGAATACAAATCATTTAACTGGTTCATAAAATCAACTCAGTTGGAATTCTTGCATCTATCATCCAAGACAGAAATGGGGTTAAACTTAATGTGCTGTAACTTTCCTTAAATGTTCATGTTTTTATTGTGTAGAGCTATTGAAATGACACATATCGGGTGAAAAATGTTGCTGGGGAGAAAGGGTTCTTATTCTAATATCAGAATGAAAATGCAGCCTGCACTGATCAACTTCTTAAACAACCAACACTACAGTCTTACCTTTCTGCAGAGGATGAGTTGCAACCTTTACTATCATTATAATGTATGACATAATTCTGATGCTGCCTAAGCTTGTCCTATCTGCCCTTCTGTTCCAATGAGCATCTTTCTTCTCCATCTGGAAACTTGGCTGATGACCTTTCTTTCCACTACTGCAAAGGCAACAGAGGACAGCTGTCTATTTGTATGTACAGATTAGAGAGAAGAATCTACCTGTGTATAGGCATTAGGTTTCAGGCTCTACCTGCATCATTCTGGGAAATACATTTTTTAAGATACACTATTTGTATCACATGCCTTTCAGTTATGCCCCTTTCAATGGAAGAGATGGCAAAGGAGACATGTGTTCCTACTTGTTCCTCTTTCCTGTGGAAAACTAAAAAATGCTGTTGAATTTTACCTACCCCGTTAGAATTTGTGTTTGCATCCTAAAACTAGGTTTTCTTAAAGCTTCATATAAAGCAAAGTCTCCCCCTTGTCTTTGGATATAGTTTTATCTTATTGCTTAGTACTGGCCCTCACAGTAGGTAGAGAGATGCAGCCACCCCAGGCAGCTAATTTTGTCCACCATAAAAGGGCAGAACATTGTTATTTGCTCACAACATACTGGCCTCAGTATTAGAACATTACTGTGTATACTTAGTTATTGTTAGTTTTCACTCCCTTCTCATGTGAACTAATAGGTATAGTTTAACACCACACTAATTTTTTTAAAAATATTTCTTTTCCTCTCTCTCTCTCTGAGTGCTATCTCAATTGCTCAGGTTGGCTACCATCATGACATATTCTACTTGCATCTTGCTTTTTTAATTAGTTGTTCTCTGTTAAGATCCAGTCAGTATTTGATGTTTCTTATCCATGAAATTTTCCTTCCGCTTCTTCCACTTTTACCCTCAATCTTCCCTTCAGTGATGGATTGCAGTATATTTGTCATGACATATTATGTGTCCAAGATGTGAGAGCTTGTATTTCTTAATAATCAACTTTTTTCTTATTCATTGAAGTGTCATTTTGTTTTTTATTCTATCAGTCCATGGAATATGAAGATTTCTTCTGTAAGTCCAGTTCTAAAAACTCTTTCTTGCATTCCTGTTGTCTTGATTGTTATTCTGCTTGAAACAAAAAAGGATAAAATAGTTCTATGAAGAGTAACAGAGAAAAATCACAAATATTTAAACTTATTTATATGTCCATACATACTCAAAGCTCAAATAGATGATCTGCTATCCTAGTAACATTGTGTGGGGTTTCTTCAAAAACTGTCTAGAGCAGCTGCTGATTTGTTTAGGCTCAAAAAGCTTTCCTGATAGGTGCTTCTAGCTACATTCAGTGACAACTCAGCATGTTTTCATTTATTTTTGGTGCCTGGAACTATGTGAGGTTTGAATTCCAGTCATAAAAGAAACAAGCTAATTTAGCTGTTGCCAGAATATGGTATTCAAATGAATCATCAAGTTCATGCATGTGTCCCAGATGGGATTGCAGCAATAGTGAGAAAGATCCTGTTTGGGTGAAGATTTTTTTCATAGCAATAGTTACAATTTTGACTCCTAATCTCACAACTGCTTTTCCCCTTATTTCTTTTCCTGAGCACGTATTTTCCTTTTACTTCTTTCCCAAGAGTTAAATAGAACTAGTAATGTGCAAGCTCCCTTTGGCTTAAATCTTAATTGGGTCACAAATTGCAAGCATCATCCTTGAATACACAGACAATACCAAATAAATCATACTTCTTTGTCGAGTGATCTAAATTGATTTGCATTGGTTTGTCAATGCATATTCCCCCACTATTGTTTGGAAATTTTATTGAAGGGGGTTAGGAAGGAGAGTATGTGTATCTGCATAAAGCTTTCCGTGGATGTGATCCTGGATCCTTTCACCTGCTTTGCTTAAGTATCTCATAAGCAAGGAAATTGAGAAGCCATGGAACCTATAGTAAACTTTCTGGTATCAAACAGTGGAAGAGGTGGAACAAGATTCTCCCTGGTGAGTCACTAACTGTAGATGACATGTGTAAGCCAATGAATTGCCCAGGAGCCTCTAAATACATTTCCATTTTGAAATGTCATGAACAATCAATGGCAGCTTGAGTAAAGGACAAGGAACTAAAACAACAAGCTTTTGAACATGTACTAACAACAGTTGTGTCTTTCAACAATTCATCTGAACATGCAGACACAAAGTTGGCAACTACATTAATAATATTGTTGTCGGCTGTAACTCGTATCTGGGGAGAAGAAAAGCCGCGGGCTTCTCCAGGTGGCCGGACACCGCCGCCCAGCTGAACTCGGCCCCCACCGTCCTGGAGCCGGAGAAAAGAAAAGCTGTAGGCTTCTCTGGGTGGCCGGACACTGCTGCCCAGCTGACCTTGGGCCCCACCCTCCTGGGGCCAGGGAGGAGAAAAGCTGCGGGCTTTTCTTGGCAGCTGGACACCGCTGCCCAGCTGACCTCTGGCCCCACCCTCCCGGGGCCAGGGAGAAGAAAAGCTGCAGGCTTCTTCAGGTGGCTGGACCCCACCGCCCAGCTGCCCTTGGGTCCCAACTTTCCTGTGGCCGGGGAAGGGTCTCCCGGCCCATTGCCCGCTTAGAGGGAAATGACTGTAACTGTCCGCTCGGAGAGGAGTGACTGTTTTGTAATTGTAATTGTCTTATGACATGCACTGATGATATTGTTGATGTATTTGTTGCTATTTTGCTGTTTTGCTGCATTGTATTATATTGTATTTTTATTTATTTAATTTTAAATGTATTGTGATATATTATGATTGCTATTAGCCGCCCTGAGTCACATAGCCAAGTGGGCAGCATACAAGTCCAATAAATCAAATCAAATCAATCAAATGTATTTTTCCCCTGAAGGAGGAAAATGCCACTGGTGTGAATTTCTTTAAGGTGGATCCCAGTTTGCCATGAAGTGACCCACATACTATGATCACGGAGCCATCTCATGCAGCACATATGAAATGAGGTGCACCTTCACAACCAGTCCATCTGGCATGGCCTCTTTCGCCTCCAAGACCATTGGGAATCAGAATAGTGAAGTGGTTCCTCCTCCACTCATTTTGCCATTGGTCCAATGATGGTTTTGAATGGCATTTCCTCCACTAAGGAAACCGTCACCCCACCTAAAGGGGCTCATCCGCCCATAGCCATTGACCCCTTTGCGGAGTCAGGTTATTTACCGCTGCCAAACACTTGGCATTGTGTCGTTGTCTGTATGGTCTACTCCATTACCATAGCGTAATGCCCGGCCATACAGAAATTAAGAATATATCTCATTTGAAATTAAATTTAGGACTATTGGACAAGAAGGATTGATTTGCAGTATAATCAGGAAGCATGTTACTTGGAAAACCAATTATATTTTGAACCCATTATTTTAGATGTTCAGAAGCACTGCTAAGTAGAATAAGGACAAGCCTCTTAAATTATTGGGAATCTCTCAACTGACTCAGTCATACAAGGATCAAGCTTTGATGTGGTAGCTGGAATACTTATTGGAGCACTTGAAGAATTAGGAGAGTATTACAACATCATCCATTTGAAGCCTAATTCAAGCAAGACTCGTGTGCTTTCCACCTTTGAAACCAAGAGGCAAGGGTTGAGTTGAATGTTACATGGCAAGAAAATCGACTACATCATTGTTCAGCATCAAAATACCTCCGTATAACGCTTGACAGTTCTCTTTTAAGCAGCACTATCTAAATACCAAAGCCAAAGTCAGTACAAGGAACAGCATCATCAGGAATCTCTCAAACTCATAGAGAACTCAACCATCCATGCTGCGTACATCAGCTTTGGCCCTGAGCATCTCTGCAGAGGAGTGTGCTGTGCCAGTATAGAGCACATTCACACATGAAAACCATTTTGACAGCACTGTTAATGAAGCCATGAGAAAATATACCCTCTTGTAGGTATAGCTCCATCTAAGATAAGAAGAGGAGTAGCAGTGGATGTCAAGAGAACTAAGCAAGAGAATGACCCTCGACACCCTCTGAATGGATATGAGCCTCATGTCTGTCAATCCAGGAAAAGCTTTATGGCAAGAACAAACATTCTTGAGGGTACACAAGAGTAAAACCAAATTAAAAGATGGAAGGAGGAGCTCACTGGACAAGGAATAACATTAAAGAAGGACATAACTGAGGAACTCAATCTCCCCTACATCATCTGGAGGACTCTGAATAGGCTGAGGTTTGGAGTACCTAAATGTAAGACCAACGTGCTCAAGTGGGGGCTGCTGGTAGACAACAAGATGCTGTGTGAATGTTGAGAGATACAAAATCCACTCATTTACTGGTCTGCTGCTTACTACCAGAAAAATGCACCAATGAGGACTCAAGTTTGGCCAATGACAAAGCTAAGAAAGTGGCTTCGTTTTGGAAGTCCAGGGTTTGCTCGGGACACGAAAGAAGAACTGACTCAGAAGAACTAACTCAGTTTTTGGCACGTTCTCATCGTACCTCTCTTAAACTTTAAGGGACCATAACATTGTTGTTACATATGCAACAGATAAATACAGTTACTCCCCTGAAAATCATTTCCATTCTCAACTAGTTTCTGCATTTGCAAGAATTACTCCATTTTTTGCTACAAATTACACAACTTGTGTGAAAAGAGGACAGTTGCTGGCATATTGCGTGGAATTGGAAAAACTGATTGAAGTTTTTGCATCTTTTTTAATCAGCCAGGCAATCCTTCTGTGCTTGCTATATGGCCAGATGTACTATACCTTGTTTCACAGATGGAAAGGCTCATAGTTTTGGCATAGATATTTTTGCACAAATAATTGAATCTTCAACAAAGAACCTATGATCTTTGACACATTCTCATACTAGAGGTAAGACGTCTTGCAGAGAGTACTAATTTTGGGACAAGCTGTCTCTGTATATCAGTATATCATGTCAGGGTACACAGAAAGAGCCTCAAAATTGTGGTATTTTTGAACCACAATTGGGTGTACCCTGGGCAATGGCCACCTTGTATTGCCAGCGGATCTTTCTCACACTAGGTCAGGCAAAACCAACTACATAATGAACTCCCCAAAGGTGGCTTTATTTTGGCAGTTTCACATTCAGCCTAGACACTGAAGAAGAAGTATATCCTGATTTACCAAGAATTAGTAATGGTTCACATCCCTACATACATCTGAGTTATACTTTGCTTTGTATCCTGTGGTTGGGGCTAACAAGATAGTGGAAATGGCATGGGACAAGTATGCACATACTGTGAGGGCATATGATGGTTTTGATATATGACAGCAAATGAAAATTTCTTATTGCAGCATGGTTGTAGTGATACTTCAGAAGAGGAAAACTACTTGAATTATGTTGGTGTTTGACAACTACCAATAGTGTTCCAGTTTTCAATGAATTCCTTTTTTACTTATATAGAGCCATTGCACAATTTGAAATCATGGACACACACAAAATATAAATAAAATTAAAACAAATTAATATATTAAAATTATTTGATTAAGATTTTTGTCGGAAGCAGGCCACTTTAATGGCATTATTTCAGTCATTTACTAGATCTTGTTTTCCACATATGATAGGGCATAAATTGCACATGCGTAAATGCTGCATTGATCAAATTTACCCACATTCACAGAAAATGTGTCCTGTATCCAAGTTGCTTCATTTTACTTGAGTATTCTTTTATCTTCCTACTTTGCTTTAAAGTTAACTGAATGACTTTCAGATGGTCCAGTCAGACATTTCTCTGGGTGGCAGACACTTCAACATTCATTCAGAAAGTTTTGTTGATTTTGCTTTCCATAAGTTTAACCTAGCCTCATCTGGCTTGGAACTTGAGAAGTATGCAGAAAATGTTTCCTCTGTTTTAGCCATCATCCAGAGCAGTAGTCTTCAACCTTTTAAAGTCAGGGGCTGCTGACGGGGCAGATTGGCAATCCTCCTGCCGTAAACGCTGCTATAAACGTGTACACAGCTGCCATAAACACAGCTATGGTTGCTTCCGCCTGTGGCAGCAGCTTGAATGAGGGCACATTGTGGATGATTTGGTACTGCAGGCCAGATCCAGATCACAGGCTATAGGTTGAGAATGCCTTATCTAGAGGTTAGTGTCCATGAAATGGATGGTTTTGGTGCTGTATTATCTTATTTCGTTTGCTATTAGCTAGTACTTTTCAGCATAATTCCAGAAGGGCAGTGCCAGCCAGATAATAGAATTTTTCAATGGGGGTGGGTTTCAGGCAGTCAATAATTCTTAATTCATTAATGGCTACATCTGTTATTTTGACATGATTTATGCCATACTGCACTAGCATTTTCTTCTTAGGAGTGGCACAAGGGACAGAGATGTTATTGTTTCTGGGTGTGCTCCTAATATGACCATACCTGTCAACCCGCGGCTCCGGAAAAACGGGACCTGCGCACATCGCTTGTGCGCAGGTTGCGCTCCACGCATGCGTGGAAAGGTTTTACCCCTTCCACGCATTCGCGGAAGCGCTACGCCGCTTGCACAGCCCTTACGCAAGTGACATAGCGCTTCTGCGC
Organism: Bradypodion pumilum; assembly: GCA_035047305.1. Taxonomy (NCBI): domain Eukaryota; kingdom Metazoa; phylum Chordata; class Lepidosauria; order Squamata; family Chamaeleonidae; genus Bradypodion; species Bradypodion pumilum. The sequence continues at coordinate 131,579,559 of JAWDJD010000004.1, forward strand.
ATGCGTGGAAGGGGTAAAACCCTTCCGCACATGCGCAGAAAGCATTTCCCCCACTGCCAAATTGCGGGGTTTTGGCAGCGAGGGCCGGGTTATGACGTCAATCGATGTCAATTTATGGGGTAATCCCGGCCAAATCGGGAAGGTTGACAGGTATGAATATGACCCAACTAGTTTCTGAAGAAATATTTTGGTAGCAACTTACTCTGCTCTTTAGACAGCCTGTTGTCTGTCCCAGCTCTTGCCAACCTAACAGTTCAAAAGGAAGAAATTGCAAGTAGATAAATAGGTACTGCTTTGGTGTGAAAGGTAACAGTATTCTGTGTGTTCCAGCATCTAGTCATGCCTGCTACATGACCATGGAAATATCTGCATATGCAGACAGCAATAGCTCTTTAGCCTTCCCAGCCAACTTGAAATTTCTTTATTATTTAAGTGTAAAGCAGGGATCTGCTTTTCAAAGTGTACTGAAAGCTAGTTGGTTATGTAGTTAAAGGGCATAAATAAAATAACAAACATACACAAACTTTGCATCCAAAGGTTACCAGATTCTGTCCCGGCATATACAAGTATTGTGTGGCCTACTGTTGTCTAAACTCTGCTGTCGGTCAAAGAGGACTGAGTTAGATGGACAATAGTTTAGCTAAATATAAAGTATTCCATCTTTAACATAAATTTCATCAACCATTAGTGGCTACAAGAAATGAAGTTCTGTATGAACAATTGAACTATCAAATCCAGATAGTATACAACTATAATGTCTTAGAGTTCAGATGTTGAGTTGCTGATCTGTTAATAAAAATAAGGTATGTGTCATAAGATCAGCTTCAGTAAAGCTACTGAGAAATAATTGGAAATATTCTGTGATATTCTGCAGATGTGAAATGGTTTTAATGGAAGACAAAGTCATAAGAATCTGTCACATTAGGCTGCCTAGGAAAATTTTCTCCAAGAGTCAGCTTTACGTACATAATTTAATGTTGAAGCAAATTAAGCCTACACAGTTTGCGGTTCCAATTCAGTGGCTCTGTATTGTCTGGCAGTAGAAGGCTTGCACACAGTGGACAGAATCCTGTTGCGTAAACTTATGCTGGCATAAACTGAACCTGACACCACAAATAATTAATTTAAACTAATTGAAAGCTTGCTGTTCCTTCTTTCATGTCCTGAGGCTTCCCAGAGCTCTCTTTTACCCTGGGGAAGGCTTTGAGAGCTTCAGGATATGGGGAAGATTTCAATAGTAAAGAATTGATGCTAGATCAACATTGCCTGGATTGGAACCAACAACAGCATTTTATAAGCTGTTTACGGCTTCCTCTTCTGTCCTGAGATTCCTTAGGACAAAAAGGAGCCCTAGGAAGATTTCGAACCTGGATGTGCAGGATAGGAAGATTTCAATCCATTTAAAATAAACATTTCCATAATTAAATCTGGCATAACTTTACACAAAAGGATTTTGCCCACATTCATGTTAATTATCCTATCTCTCCAAACGTTTCCAAAGAAATAGCCTCACCGCATTCTGCTGAGAGACAACTGTCAGAATGATGCAATGATAAATATTGTGAACACATGAAAGATGCAAATTTGTGATGTTCTGGATGGATGGAAACCATCCTGTTTAAAATGAGGTATAGCTAATAGTAGCTCGTATGGAGACATTCATTCTTAAGTCATTAATTGATTTTTGCCCCACTGGCCTTAGTTTTGTCTGTGTTTACATCTCATTTTACTCCAAATCTCTCTCTCTTTCTCTCTAGCTGTTGTTCTGCATACAAATGTCCTCCCCCCCCCCTTTTACAGGTGTTGTATGCACATAATGCTCTGTCAGTTAGCTTCCTAAAATATCTGAGAATCTTTAAATATATAGAGAACTGACTTAGTTCATTGGAACTATAGTGTCATGTCACACCAGGTACCAAGCTTTGGGATTATCCCTGTAACAGATGTAAACCTAAAGAACATATGGAAGAACAGCTGCACACTAATGTCCTGTGGGCTTCAGCAGTATCTTGACCCTTGTAAATTTTGGAAAGAGAAGAATTAGGTAGTTAGAGTTTATGGGAATGCTGTTGTGCAATCACTCCTGTAATGTATAATTGAAGAAACATGTTGAAGGTGCTGGAAGCAAAGATGAGCTGGGGGAGATCCTTATGCATCTGTTACCTCTATTCTTGAGGGGACTAAATGTTATCACTTAGCAGGCAACTCAATATCTTGGCAGGCAGATATTAGCAGATGTCTCTATGTCAATATCTTGGCTTATGGTATTTGAGACCTGTAATATACTGTCAGCTTGCTACCTTGCCTTAGGATTGAAGTTCAGAAGATTTATTCTCCATTTCATGTAAGGGAAGGCAAAAACAAATGAATTCCACACCATCCATCCTTAAGGGGACCAAAGGAATATTATGACAGTTTTTTAAAAGTGGCCTTAAATTTCTTTCTTTGAGACTTTAAATAACTCTTCATAGGTGAGGTTTGTTCCTGAAGCCATGTCATCAGCATCAGTTGATATTGTTAATGTCACAAAAAGCTAAATGCAGTTCTCCTTGCTCACAAGTGGGTGCAGATCCTGTTTTCACACAAGTGCTGAGTTCTTTAAAATGAGGAGAACCCATCGACCACTTTCCTCTGTGGAACTTGAAATGCTGGCAAATGGAGCAGGAGGTGGATACGACATAACACTCCAAAGTTTGACAAAGGCTTCTCTCGTGCATTCCTACAGCAAGAGAAGGCAGGAGAAAACACTTCGCAAAGGATTTCTGCTAGATATTACCTGTTTCTGGTTGATGATTCTACAACTATCCAAAATCTTACCTTGGAGACGTTGGAGTCGTTATTCAGTGAGGAGTCGGTACATTGGTAGACATCTCCACATGCAAGTACACATGCAAGTGGATTTGAGAAATCAAGTCCATTTGCATGGTTTTTTTTTTTTTAGCAATTTGGGTATCATGTCACCCGCTGGCTAGGCGGACCATGATGTGTGTCCTCTGCTTTAATCTTTCCTAAGGGATCTGACGGAGGATGCTTTGGTGAGGTTTAGTCCCCAACTAACATCATTGGCGAGAGATGGGAATCACCACCTAGTTATCTAAAACACTGTCTACTTATTGCAGTTTTGTCACTCATTCTTTACTTGAAACAGAAAGAACAAAGCAGGACAGGAGAACTGGCTGCTTTCTATATTTCAATGCGACTGTTTGTAGATAGTTTTTCCAGGCTCTGCCTAGGTTTAAAAAACAACACCTGTATTGGTTTGTAATGCAGCTCTCCAAATCTTCTAGCCATCATGAAACTCTAGCTATGCTGGATGAAAATTCTGAGGAATGTAATCACCAATTGTTTCCCAAGCTCTGTATCAAAATTGGCTCTCATGTTCGACAGATGTGACTTTTTATTTTTGCATATATTATGTTGTATGTTTCAAGTTTGTAACTATAGTAAGAATGTGTGCTCTTTAAAATGATATAGACTGCTTTTGATTCCATGTGAGCATTCAGTCACAAATATTGGACTTCCTGACAATAAAGTTCTTGTGTCTAGAAACTCTGCACACCTGCTGATCAGGACTTCTGGGAATTGAAGTCCAAGAACATCTGGAGAGCCAAGTTTGAGGAGCCCTGCTCTAGTCCAGTAGTTCCCCACCTTTTTTTGGCCATGCCCCACCTAAGCAACTCTAAACTTCTGACCTGCCCCACCCCCATGACATGTAAATCTTATTATTAAAAAAGTGAACTCCTATTCAGGCCATTCACTGTTAATAACTCATTCTTGAATTGCCCCCCCCCTTTAAAAATCAATTTGCCCCCCAGTGGGGCATGTGTCCCACATTGGGAGTCATGGCTCTATACCAGTGATGGTGAACTTCTGCACTTCAGGTGTTCTTGGACTTCAATTACCAGAAGCTCAAGTCAGCACTCCTGCTGATCAGGGCTTCTTGGAATTGAAGTTCAAGAATACCTGGATTGCCAAGGTTCACCATTATTGCTCTAGATGGTCCACCAGTACATCAAGAAGTTGTGTAGGAAAGAGGTCAACACAGGTATGCCTTCTTGTAATCATGGATTTGAGGAGGCTCCCTTTCAGTGGCTGCTCACACTTTGTAGAATAGTTCCACCAGCTTGGTTCCCTCCCTACTGACTGCTCACTTCAATGAATTGTAATGTTTCTGGAATGAACACAGCATATACTTATTTTATATTCTGCTTTATAATTAAAATCATCTTGAAAATTTGCTTCTTAATGTATGCTGAAACTACTTTTTATACTTTAATTGTACAACATTATGGCCTTGTTACTTGCCAAACTGAATACTTTAAATTAACATTTTTAGAGTTTTGGTTATATTAAATAAAATATTTAACTTCTATCTTGATATTATTTTTAAAGCCAATACCCTAACTAATTTCCTTGCCTTATAGGTTTGTATGTTTTACCTCAAGCAATCAATATCAAATTTCACTAAGTACATATTTGTTTCTTACAACTACTGCTGTCTAAATATATAATGAATGATACAGCTATTATGAACTTCATAGTATCATAGTATCTTTGATGGTAATTAGTTGTTTGATTCATGTGTTGACTCATCCTAAATACGTGAATCGGAAATAACATGCCTAAACCTAGTCTTTGTCCATAAAAACCTACTGAAATGCTAAAGTATTTCACTGAAGAGGTACATTTGTACCTCTTATAAAATACTCATAAATGTCTAAACGCAATCCAATATATGCAATGCATGTGCTAAAAACATAGCTTTTCAAAATGCCATTGATAGCCATGTGTTTTTGTGTGTGGGGAGTACCTCTTTTTTTAATGATCTGTCAATCCCATCACAGGGAGTTAACAAATTACAAATAATGAGTGGCTTGCAATTAATTCCTTTTTCTAGAATCAGTGGTAGGGGTGGTGCTTGATTTAGATTAACATGGATATCATAACAAGCCTTATGTCTGTGTCCTTCCTTTCTGCCTCTCTCTACCTTTGCAACAGAGGAGGATAGAAAGTTTCCACTTTTACTTCTGATAACATCATGACTTCTGTTCATGTATCAAATAGTTACTAGAGAATGGTAAGATATTTTAACTGGTTAAACCCGGATTAAAGGATTTTGAGATATTCTAGTTTTTCAACTAAACAGAGTTAAAATAAAGCACATCTCCTGAGTTTCTGCATTAAAGGAAAGTATGTTTAAGTAAAAGGCAAGCATGTGTAAAGAAGGAAAAGGGATGAAAAATGTAAGAGCCCCAAGATTACCATAACGTCTTCACAGTCACCTAAAGTCAGACCGGCATTAAAGATCTGTTATTATGTCTTTGATCAAAGTTACCATTATTCAAAACAAATACAACTCCTTTTCAGGAAAGGTTTACTTCTCCCTCTTTTCACTGATTTCCTGTCTAGTTCCAGCCGTTTTTTTGCTGTATCCTTCTGTTGTGTCCAAACGTTTATCAACATATTTTGCTTTTAGCTGCATTCACCATTAAGTCTTTGCTATAATTGCGCCCTTTCTGTGTACTGTACCTGATTGGTTTACACAGGTTTCCTGAATTAAGTCCAGGCAAATGTATCATTGTAACTGCCATTCTGTCTGTATATATGTTGCTACCTCATCCTGTTTTCCCCAGTCCGAATTAGTCTGATCTAGTCTGAACTGAGCTTTAATAAATTACTTGTTGGTTATCCCCCTATCAGCTGTCGTGTTGCATTTAATACTTGGACTAAACAGCTTCACTATTCTGGAGTCCTCTTCAAGAGCACCTTTATGGGGAGTAGGCCCTACAGTGGGAAAAATAAGAGAGTGTTATATAATGACTACTTGACTGGGTTCATGCAGGTTGCTTAGGAAAGGCTTCCAAAGTAGCTCAAAGGATAAAAAACATAGGGCCATAATTCCTGAAATAAAGCACTTTACATATATGCAAAGCAAATAAGACAGATGCATAATAGCATCAGAAACAGGGTGAAAACCAACTTTTTTGACAGCAAATTAACAAATAGAAATTTATGCTAAGACGAAAGATTAACAAAATAACTGTTTTAAATTTACCTTGAAATGCTGGAAGTATGGGAGCCATGGGTATTCCTGGGGCAAGGAAGGCATTTGTAGCTTGATGCATCCACCAAGTCCTCAATTGTGAACCCCCTCCCCCATACCATCTTCAAGCCCCATGCCACCCCCTATCTCCACAATTTTAAATTTGTAAAAGGTTTTATCTGTCATGAAAGATGTGCAGGGGGCAACTTGTGATTGCAATGATGTAAACTGCCCAGAGTGGAAAAGTCTTCCACATGGCCGGTATGTAAATAGACAAATAAAGCAAGCAAGTCCTGTTTTGGGCCTCATGGGAAAGTTTTTTTTGGGAAAACTCCCTTGTGAAACAGCTTTGGTGTGTGTTTGTGTTATGAAATTAGCCACACACCCTTTATAGGGACCTATATCAGAATTTTGTTTTTAGAGAGGTATGGGTGGTAGGGTCCATCCTCTTGAGATTCAGAAGGAATGCCTAGCCGCTGAACTTCTCTGAGGATGCCCTTCCACATTCTCAACCATAACTGTAGAGTCCCACTGCTTCTGAAAGGCCTTGCCGTGTGTCTCTGCCAGTTGTACCCTTGCTAGCAGCAGAACAGCTGAGCTTTCACTGCTGTGTTCAGGAGTTAGGTATAATCTTATGAAATAAGATGGTTTCATTTGAGAAACCCATTAACTAAAGATATTGCTGATTATGTGAACTCTGTCATCCAGTTCAAGGACTGGAGAAAATTAGAAAAGAGAATAGTCAATAATAATGTCTTATGCTCTATTGAAAATCCATTATGTTCCTTAAAAAAGATTTTGTAAATATTACATTGGTGGTGTATTTTATTGGATTTAACATTACCAAAAATATTTCATACTTTTGATGTCTTAAACAATACTTCTGGAGACATAAATGTTCCAAATTAAAGTGTATATACGTTATATTTATTTAATACACTTCTGTACGCAGCTATGGGATCTGGATACTTCTTGTTAAGTCAAGAAGAGTTCATTTTACTTAATAAAACATCCATGAAAGAATGTGCCATCTTGTTCAATCTACAGGTATGGTCCCATTTTGATTTCACAGAACTCCTAGTCCAGCGATGGCGAACCTTGGCACTCCAGGTGTTCTTGAACTTCAATTCCCAGAATCCCTGATCAGCAGAAGTGCTGACTTTGGCTTCTGGTATTTGAAGTCCAAGAACATCTGGAGAGCCTAGGTTCATCATCATTGTACCTAGGGCATAAACAGACATTATAGATAGGCTGTCTTTAGATGAACATTTCACAGAGCTGAATGTGTATGAGGGTCAGAAAGGAGATTGGATACCAGGTTGTTTTGCATTGTGTTTGGTCTTTAAAACTTATGCACCATATTCTCTTGTAGTTTAAATTCTCAAGCATAAAATTTTGATTCAGACATGTCTCTTCAATAGTAACAGGCTTTTAGCTCTCATGATGGGCAACTTGTGGTGACTGTTTCTGCCCATAATTAAGGCAAATTTAAAAGCAACAACACCACACCTCTATATTATAATAGTTGGCTATGTAATTCCTTCTATAAAAAGGGAAAATGCATCTATACTGGTATGACTAATTACTATTACACCCATTTATCATTAAATAAACAGCATGCAAGACAGCAGGATTGTTTACTTAAGCTGCATAATATCAGGGAATGGGAGATAGCTCTAGAACACAGGATTAGGTTGCTGAAATTGCACTATTTATTAAGGTATGATAACGCTAATGTTCCTCTTTGATGTATAGCATGTGCAACTTCAGCTGAACTTGTAGAGAGCCTTAAGGATGTTTCATTGAACATTTAGTATGGCAGCAAGCCAGAATACATTTAGCCTAAGCCCAGATGACAGGTTGGTAATGAGGTAGTGATTGATGACCACTGCTTCCTTATGAAAACCTGCTTGATATGCTGGGGGGTGAATGCATTGCTAGCTCTTTTCATTTCACTCCTTCTTATATTAGTTATTCTTACTTATAGGAAAGCTACATAAGATAAGTACTCTTTCCCCATATTGCAGTCAAGCAGTGTGATTTTTAACAACATTATCCTGTAGCTGTATTTATATGCAATTCTCATTTAATTTCCAAATTTTTAGTAGCAAATATAATTGGAATTATGTCCCCATTTTAAAAAACAACAACCCTGTAATGTGTTTCCCCTTTTTAAATAATTGTATAGATCTCTGCTCTTCCTCCCATGGCTCTTACAAAGAATATTTTAATCTCTGAAAATTGACCAAAACTTTAAAGAACTGCAGAAAAATGCACAGATATTAGTGAAATACCCTTAGTTCTCAGAGATCTCTTGATTTAAGAAAGGGGAAAGGTTTCATTACTAATAATCTATGATTTCAGTTAATTTTCTCCCCATTGAAATGAATTACTAATTTTGAACAATAGCCCAACATTTAATATTTTGATAAGTAGTCAAGTCTTCAGTTTTCTCACCACCCTGAAGGCAGGCTATAATTGTATTGTACATGTCAAATCCATCCAATATGGTGGCTCAATGTTTGTTTTAGAAACAAAGGCTTTGGGAGATTTTATTAACTTGTATGTTCAGCTCAGATTTATAGACTGGGAGTAGCTAGAAGGAAAGTCCCAAAAATCTGTCCAATCCACCCAAGAATCTGACTTAGCAGGATTCTTGTGAAAATCTTTCCAGCAATGGATAAAAATGGAATATACTGTACAGTTATATTAGGCACAGAAATGAATCTCCAGGACAGACTGGTATCCTGAGCAATCAAGTACAGTACAAAGGAAGAGAATTGGGAATACTGGTTTATGACCAGGATTTTATAAATGAGAAAAAAGTAAGGAGACAGAAGGGAAATAGAAATGGCAGAGCCCTAGGACAAACATAGAATGGAGTCTGAATGATGATAAGGTTCACAGAGAAAATCCAAACTAAGGAGTTTATGTGGCCTGCCGCCTTTGCCACTTACCCAGAAGTGGAAGCAGATGCATTTATGACAGCCATAAAACATGGGGGCATGGTCCAGCCCACTCAGCTGTCTGGGGGCGTGGACAGGCCAGTGGCGTAAAATGGTTTGGAACCCATGGCATATAGTTACAAGTGAATGTGAAATTAAGCCTACTAAAACAGGGAAGAAGAAATAGGTACTAGGTATATGAAACTCTCTTGGTCTTTACTTGATGGTACCAGATTTGTTTTGTGCGAGGCTGGATGACTTTTTACTACTGCTGTTATTCTTGTTGTCTTTCTGCATGAAAATTTGTCCATGTTTTATGAGCTTTCCCAATGGTAAAATATATTTATTAATTTTACCCATTTATGCATTCATATGTGCTTCTTCGCTACTTCAAGCACAGTAAAAAATGGCCAAACGGCGAAAAGGATACAAACACAATGTACCGTTTGTGTATGCCCAAAAATGATGAAGATAATGATAAACGAATCTTCTTATAAGGTCTTTGTATTCTTAATGTTATTTTTATTTTTATTTTGCAAACTCTTGTATATTAACTTGTAATGTCATCAAACAGAAACCAAACTCAGATACTTCTCTGCACAAAAAGTCTTCAAGTTCCTTTTGTAATCTTGACAATAGTAACCAAATTCAAATATGTTCTCTTCCACTTCTTCACTATGTCCTTTGTAACAATATGAAACAATGATTCATTCCTCTATTACACTTTTTATCTCTCGTCCAAAACAGCTCATAAACTCGTATTCAGTTGGGAAGTCAAACTCCCATATAAACTGGCCCCAAACTCCCGACGTCTATCCGGTTAATTAGATATTTCATTCAATAAATTTCATCAGGGGAGTTTTTGCAATATCTGAAAGGTTACAAAACACATGTCTGTTACAATATTATATGTTCAAACCAGCTGCAAGCCCCCATGCTCATTATCCAGTCCAAGCTTACCATTCTTGTGTTTCGCATCCTCTCTGTCTCTTCTGTAATTTCTCTATGGTTGCTATGGACGTTGTATACCATTAGAATCCTATCTCTTAAATACAACTTGCTGCCTGCTCCTGACTGAATCTGCAAGCTCACATTGCCACCTGTGTACTGACTGTTTTAATTACAAGGAGCACCATGGTTCTGATTCCTGTGTACTTACAAAAAGCAGGTTAAATCAGTTTCATAGTTTAAACCCTTAGAATGCATGGTTCCTAGTCTATGAATATGAATATAGTATGCCTCCTTTCCTATCTCTTAAATACAACTTGCTGCCTGCTCCTGACTGAATCTGCAAGCTTACATTGCCACCTGTGTACTGACTGTTTTGCTTACAAGGAGCACCATGGTTCTGATTCCTAGTTTCATAGTTTAAACCCTTAGGATGCATGGTTCCTAGTCTATAAATATGAATAGTTTGCCTACTTGCCTATCTCTTAAATACAACTTGCTGCCTGCTCCTGACTGAATCTGCAAGCTCACATTGCCACCTGTGTACTGACTGTTTTACTTACAAGGAGCACCATGGTTCTGATTCCTGTGTACTTACAAAAAGCAGGTTAAATCAGTTTCATAGTTTAAACCCTTAGGATGCATGGTTCCTAGTCTATGAATATAGTATGCCTCCTTTTGTAATAGCAATTGTTCAATGTTGATACCTCTACCTGTCGTGACCGTGAGTTTTTCTAACACTACAAATTTAAAATCTGTGTCAAGATGGTTTTTTTCCATGTAATGATTTACCAATGGTGCATTTTCCACCTGTCCCCTTATCCTGGATCGATGTTCCGCTAGCCTGATTTTTAATTTGCGTGAGCATTTCCCCACATACTTGAGACCACAAGGGCAAATCCATAGATGTACACAAAATTGGCTATTGCAATTACTAAAAAAATTGAGTGTTTTTTTAAAGTTTAATTCTGGAAAATTGTTGTGCTGAGTCTCCCAAGCGAACCTGCAAACAACGCATTGGCCGCACCTGTGATGGCCCTTGACCAGACTGCTCCGTGATTCTTGTCGCGGTGCATCATCTGCTCTAGTAATCAAGTTGCCAACTGTTCTAGTCCTCCTTAAACCTATCATGGGTTTTTCTAGACACCCCGGAATGTCAGATAATATATGCCAATGTTTGCGTACAATATTCTGTATATCTCTGGCTCTGGGAGAATAGTCTATGGACCAAAAAATCCCCTGTTTGGGTTCTCTCTCCTGTCTTTCCAATAGTGCACTCCTTGCCACATCTCTAACCTTATTTAATGATTTTTCCAATACCTGCTCAGGATACCCTCTGTCCAGAAGATTCTCCTTAATCCCCCTGGCTGCGGTTTCAAAATCTTCTTGATGTGAAGAATTACGTTTGGCTCTAGCAAATATTCCGTATGGAATGCTATTGCGTAAATGGGGTGGATGGTATGACTCATATGGAAGATAGACATTCCTATCTGTGCTCTTCTTAAATAGCCTAACCTGCAATTTATTGTCCCTTCCTACGAAAACCAAGAGGTCCAGAAATGATATTTCAGTCTTGTTCATGCAATGGGTAAATTTTAGGTTCACATTCTGTATATTCAACCAGGAAACAAAGTCTGGAATTAGATTAAAGTCATCTAACACAAAAAACAGATCATCTATAAATCTTTTAAACAATAAAATGTGGTGAAAAAATGGATTAAGTTGTGCATTTAAAACAACATTTCTCTCAAAGGAAATCATATAGAGATTGGCCAAACCCCATTGCCACTCCTTTTACTTGCAAAAAGATGTCTTGGTTGAACCTGAAATAGTTCTTTTCCAAGCAGATTTCTAAAAGATCGATTAGAAAATGAGTGGGCGGTTGTTGATCTACTCTGGTATTTAATACATCCTGGACCACTAATCTCGCATCTTCAAATGGGACATTTGTGTACAAAGCTGCAACATCCATGGTTACCAAACCACCCGTTGCTGGAAGCTGGAAGCTGGAAGCCCTCGATCTTATTTATAAAATCGGTAGAATCCCTGATAAAGGAAGTAGTGTCACAGGTGAAATGCCGAATGTGATGATCTATAAATTGGCTTAAAGGCTCCAAAATGGACCCCACCCCGGAGATAATGGGGCGTCCAGGTATCCTAATCTGGGCATCAATGATTTTATGTACTTTTGTGCAGAGAAGTATCTGAGTTTGGTTTCTGTTTGATGACATTACAAGTTAATATACAAGAGTTTGCAAAATAAAAATAAAAATAACATTAAGAATACAAAGACTTTATAAGAAGATTCGTTTATCATTATCTTCATCATTTTTGGGCATACACAAACGGTACATTGTGTTTGTATCCTCTTCGCTACTTCATGCATTTACCCCATTGACTAAAACATATTTGTTTATATTTTCAGTAGTATGTATTTTAGCAATTCATTCTTTAAAATATGCGTTTAATGTGTATGTGTACTCTACTAATCGAAAATGCCCCATAAACTTCAAAAATGTGTGCATTCTTGAAAAAAGGTATATTTGTTGCAGTGAATCTTGTGGGGTGCAGACATTCTACTTTTGTTGAATTTGTTGAATCCAACAACACTATTCTGTCCTGTTTACCCATGTAGGTACATCTCCTTACTGTAACACTTTCATCTGTATTTGGGAAGTAAAGTCAATGTAGTGCAATTTTTAAAATTCTAAATTTTTAATTGAGTGTAGGGTATGTGCATTGCTTGGGCAGGAAAGGTAATAGTGTTCTGTGCGCTCTGGCATCTAGTCATGTCTGCCACATGACCATGGAAATGTCTCCAGACGCAGACAGCGTTGGCTGTAAATGGAGGTGAACATAACCCACTAGAATCAGACATGACTGGCTTTTGAGCAAGGCAGATCATGAACTTTATATTCCACATTCCACTCCTTCTGTGTATGCTCTCCTGTGTGCCACACACTTGAAGAATTTGACACCTTCCAGCTTGGACAGTTCATCAAAATAGGGATTGATAAGAGGGATAAATCTTTTGGTTTCAAGTTTATCAGTTTCTCTTGCTTTCAGATTTTAAGCTGCCCCAAGTGGTGCTTGCATCAAAAGGGTGGTGTATAAATGTAAATAAATGAATAAGATTGGAAGATGTTGGTAAGTTGTGCTGAAAAAGAAATTGAAACAAACTTATTAATCAACCTGAAACAGACGTTGCCCCTAACTTGTAACAGAGTGAAGTCTGGAGTATTATACCCTATGGAATAAACATTAAATAAAGCTTCTATGATAAAACTCTCTGTGTTGAATAGAATCTCTCCAGCAATTGATAATGAAGTACTTTGTACACTAGTGAGGCTCCATATGGCAATGTGGATCTCTGTACACTTCTGGGTGCACAGGAATTATATTCACTATATTAGAATCAGCATGATCAAAAGGCTTGTGTGTTTCTTGAATATTAAACTACACATCTCATTAAAACCTCCTCTGTATATTCACTTTATTACCATATTAGAGCAGCATTTAATTTATGGCTCACTTTTATTCTTCCTCCATGGCATTTTCCCTTTTCATGAAACCTCATTCTCTACTTATCTACTTCTGTGATTTGTTAATCTACACATTTAAATAATCGGTAGGATGTGTAAACTGCTTATTTCATCATTAATTAATGTGCCTCTCAGTTTTGTAACATCTGCATTCTTAGGCATCCTGATTTCAATACAGTGATCCAAGCTGTTTGTGTAAATAATTGAATGAATAAATAAGTAAATAGCCGTAGTCCCCAACCTCTGCCTATGGAGCCCCAATAGTAATCTCTTTTTATCTTGTAAAGATTGCATTTAAAATACATTGCTTTCTTGCCTTTGAGCATTTATTCATTCCTCTGTGCTAAAATTTGATTCATTTGATGGTTTTGCTCCTTTGCTGTCAACCTCCACAAATGGTTCCTACAATTTAAAGAAAATGTGTGGTAGCAGTGAGCATTAAAATGTATCTGGATTTGATATGTAAATTTACGCATTTGAAAGGTCAATATTTAATATGGCATTTGCCAACAGACCCAGCAGTCACCAAAGGTTCCCCCCCCCCCACTCCTTGTAGTAAAACTAATGAGGGGTGGATCCTTAAACTAATGTCAGGGTTTGACTTTCTGGTTATTTTAAATATTTAGCATGTGGGTTTCTTAAAGACAAAGGTATAGTTTTCATACAAAGGATTGCTGAAATTCCTTTTAAGTCCTTATGATTAGGAGGGCTAATAATCATTTTTATAATGTCCATATAGAATTGCATCCACTGCATAGGAATCAGCACAATCAGAATGCTTGTACATTTCTTACCAATTTGTTAAGCAGCTCTATTTGCGCCTGAATCCAAATCCAGAATGTTTGAATATTTAGAGGTAGAAAACTGAAAAAAAATTAATGGCAAATATTTAAACAACAATATTTCTGTGGCACTAGTGCATCCCTTGGCCAATGTTTTTCACTCATAATATGTGCCATTCTATATGATTTCCATACTTTTGTGGCTAGCAAGACTCTCAGATGTAACCTAAGTGGTTATACTGTACAGTACAGTAATACCTCATACAAAGTCCGCTTTGTACAACATGGAATTCATACAACATCACCTAATTCCTTGAAAAAAGTTGCCTCATACAAAGTTGCTGCGACTTTGTATGAGGCATTAGGGTTTTTCCCAGGTTGCATTGTGCCTGGGCAGTATAAAAGGCAGGACACATGCGTGCATTGCTCTTGTGGGTTTTGCGTGAGGCGAAGAGTGTTTAGGAGTGGTTTTGAGCGTGATTTTGAATTTTTGCGTCAGAATTTTTAGAAGCATTCCTGGGATTTTTGCAGCATTTTTCAGGTTCTTGGACAATCAGGGTTGTTTGACATGTTTTTGTAATGTATTTAGCCTTTAGACAATGATTTCTTAAAGTTCTGTCAGTTTCCTGTCAGTTTCCTTGACTTTGCCCTGAAGTCTGTGCTGTTACAGTACAATGTATCTCTATGGAAACGACGTTGTACGAGGCATCGCGGCAAGGATTTGGACATTGTATGAGGCATCGTGGCTAGGATTTTGCATGCCTCATACAAAGTCGAAATCCGTATAAAGTCCAAACTTGTGGAACCAAGTTTGGGCGTTGTATGAGGTATCAATGTACTCACATTTTGGGCTTCCTTTGTTCTGTGGAAACAAATAAGCAAAGAGTGTGTCAAATCATTCCATAGAGATGAGTGACTCTTTTCAGCAGCATTTGTGTTTCACGGAGGAGTGTGCAACTGTGTCTCTCCACATGTTGTTAGAGAGCAGTTCCCATCAGCTCTAGCCCATGTAACCTAGGTTTAAGATTGCAGCAGTCCAACAATTTGTAAAGGGTCCTCATGAAGATGTAATGTTTAGAACCACTTATAGATTTTCTTCTTCTTCCTTGTCTAGGCCAGATGTAAAACTGCCAAAATGAAGGCATCTTTTGGTGAGTTCATTCTGCAGTTCCTTTCGCCTGACCTAGTGTGAGAAAGATTAGCCGGCAACACAAGGTTGCCGGTATCAGGCTACGCCTGATTGTGGTTCAAAAATACCACAATCTTCAAGGAGGATCTTTCTGTGTGTCCCATGTTATAGATTGGCCCCCATCTTCTTTTCCCCAGAGTGCAAGTTGTTTTGCAGGCGCACCCCCCAATAACGGACTCAGACACCATTGAAAGTGGATAACGGCATTGGGCCACATTTATTGATTCATGCCCTAGTCCGAATTATAAATTTGTATTGGTAAAACGACCAATCATAATTCTTAAGGCAAGCAGGCCGAAGTAACACTGGTAAGGTACCACCCAAAATTGCCAACGGCAATTGGTTACAATGTATCAATTTGTATCAATTTGTTTGTTGACAACAAACAAATTGTTGACCGTAGTCAATATCTAACTGATGACCCCACCCTCTGACTCGTATCCGTGAAATCACGGGGTGATGCATGCTGGCTAGCTATCGCCATCACCCCATCGCCTGGTTCGTCGTTGACCGGACAACGTTTAACTAATTTATTCCTATCTAGTGTTGTCCAGTCAATTGCGAACCTGCCGGATACCTGTGGGTCATAACTGTTTACCTTACCAGTGCTACCCGCCACACGGAGGGGCTTCAAAGAAGGCCTGACGCCCCCCCCCCAGACCGTCAGCTCGGTCAACAGGCCTACTCGCCAATCACCCAACAGGAGATCCATACCTCCTCGCGACAGATGGACCCCATCCCCTGCATACAAATCATAATTTTCTAGTCCAATAGCGGGGTGACGACTGACCCGTCCCCAAGCCTTGTCGGCAAGGAACCGCGCCACTGCCTTATTGACCGCGCGCCTAGCGCGGTCAATGGCCATGAGGTCAACTCCTCCTCTGTAAGAATGGCGCGGAACAATGTCGGACCAAACCAGGGTTGCGGGAGGCCAGACGTAGTGCAAGTAGGCGAGGTCCTCGCAAATCGCATGCTTGAGCGACAAGCCAGTGACCTGACCCAAATCGTTGCCCCCCAAGTGCATGATGAGAATGTCAGGCGGGGCAGCACTTCTGCCTGAAAACAGAAAAGGCAGCAGCTCCCGCCACAACATCCCAGGCTTACCATGCCATGTGAGACTGGCGTGTTCACCCAGTCCCAGTCGGGGTCCCCACTCTGTCGCCGCAGCGTAACGCGCTGCCCTTTGCACGTAGCTGTGGCCCACCAGCCATACTGTCACCGGTGTAATACGACACCCAGGGTCTGTAAGGAAAAAGCGAGGGAAATGATGTAAGGTGACTGGGTTGGTACTCACGGGGGGAGCGGGCGCACATAAAACTGAAAACATCGTGAACCCCACCTTCCCATGCTGCGTATGTCAGCCCCGGAGTACCCAAACGCAGCTGCTGTAGAGGCTGCCCCGATACGGAATGAATGTGTGCCATAACGGGCACCTGGTAGGCCCACCCTGGCGAGGGCTCTGCCTGTCACCTTCCAAAACTGAAATTTAGTGAGGGGAGACCCATCCTGGTGACAGAAAAACGGGCCATGGTGCGTGCCACGCAGTGCAAGAAACTCCTGTAGGGCACCAACCGGACAGATGTCTGCCAAAGAACACCGTAGCAGTCTTACACCACTGCCTACGCCCTGCTGATCAGTCTTAGAGGAGCGTATCCTCAACTGGGCCCAGTCTTTGGCAACATATACATCTTCGAGTTCCAGTGCCCTACAACTTGCATCCGCCTTAGACAGCATCACAAGTTCGCTGATGCGGAGCGCTCCAAAAAATGCCACCGTTGTGGCTGCATGAAAAAGGGCTGCCTCATAATGATCAAAACAGAGGCCTGGCCAGCCCCGGGCCAACTGGGTAAGAACCCCTGGGGAAATAGGGTGCCGGTCGTCCGGGCAACGCCCGCGCTCGCGCACCCACCCGTCCAAAACATGTCTCACACGGAAGTCAGAGGTGCTGTCCACATGACCCCCCACCTTGGCCATAAAAGCCAACGCTGACAGCTTAGATGCTATGGTGCGAGGTGCGAGGCCCTGGGAATGCGGGTGAACCATGAACCGCAGCACATGGCCCACCGGGATAGGCCAGGTCTCTGGCAGGTGAAATTGGGTGGAAAATGCCCTATAAGAATTAAACGCTTGTTGATACGCCTTACGCGTGCGGGGCGCCAGTGACAGGCCGATCGCCCGGTTCACCTCTCCCTGCCAATGGTCCATATCTCGTCCGGGAGTGGCGAGGGAAATTCCTCCGCATCCGGGGCCAAGGCACGGAACCGGGAGATCTGCAGGCGGGACAAAGCGTCGGCAATATAATTATTAACCCCTGGGACGTGCCTAGCCCTGAACAAAACGTTGAGGCGCAGGCAGCGCAGCACAAATTGGCGCACTAGGTCCATAACCCTGGGTGATTTAGAAGTCTGTGCATTGATGATACGGACAACCGCAGCGTTGTCACACCAGAAATGCACGACCGAGTTGGCCCATTCCTCGCCCCACAGCATCAAAGCCCCCAGGATAGGAAAAAATTCAAGGTATGTGAGATCACGCAGGCGACCCGTGCCTGCCCATGCCGGTGGCCACCCACCATAGGCCCACTTCCCATTGAAGTACATCCCATAACCCAGGGATCCTGAGGCATCAGACTGGACCTGAAAACTCGGGGAAGCCAGGAGGTCAGACCTCCAAAATGAGACCCCATTGAACTCCCTCAGGAACTGTAACCAGATGAACATGTCTGCCCTGATACCCCGGGTAATCCTGACTCTATGGTGGGGCCTGGATAACCCTGCCATGGCATCGCATAAGCGCCGGGCAAAAGCCCTGCCCGGTGCGACCACCCTGCAGGCAAAATTAAGGTGACCATGTAACACTTGGAGTTCCCTCAGCGATGCCTTGTGCTTGGCCAGCAAATCCGAGATGAGGGCCACTAACCGGGACACCTTATCCCCCGGTAACCTAGACGCCTGCGCTACTGTGTCGATCTCCACCCCCAGGAATACTAGCTTGTTAGATGGGCCCTCGGTCTTTTCGGGCGCTAAAGGGACACCGAGTTCCTCCATTAGCGTCTGAAATGTGTTGAGGAGACATGGACACGTGTCCCAGCCCCGTTCACCCCCGAATAAAAAGTCATCCAGGTAATGGGCTACAGACCGGGACCCTGACCTGCGCACGAACGCCCACTCCAGGAAGGTACTGAAACGCTCGAATGCAGAGCAGGATATGGAACAGCCAAAAGGCATGGCCTTATCAAAATAATATTCACCCCGGAATTTAAAACCCAGCAATTCAAAGTCGCCCGGGTGCACAGGCAAGAGGCGAAAAGCCGACTTAATGTCGCACTTAGCCAGTAGCGCACCCGGGCCACATGAGCGCACCATGCGCAGCGCATGGTCAAAAGACGTATACCTGACTGAGCAAAGGTCATCAGGTATAGCATCATTGACCGATCGGCCGGCTGGGTAGGACAAGTGATGGATAAGGCGAAACTCGCCCGGGGATTTCTTGGGAACCAAGCCCAGGGGCGATACCTTAAGGTTAGTGAACGGGGGTGCAGGGAAAGGGCCGGCGACCCTGCCCGCATTGACCTCCTTATTAATGCTGGCGGCAGCCACCTCCTCCCTTCCCCTAAGGGACAAAAGGTTGGGGGCATCCTGAGGGGACCTGTCACCCATGAAAGGAATACGGAACCCCTGTCTAAAGCCCCGAAGCAGATAATCTGCATCCTCCCCCTTCGGGTACAATGCGAGCCAACGCTCCAACATGTCCACATTAATTGGGGAGGGAGCCTTTCGGTGAACTAGCTCCATCTGCGGCAGGCTTGCCAGTCCACTGTCCGCCCTTCCCTCTGCCCCGCGTCCCTCCAGGCCTGGGACAGGCAGAGGCTGCGTGGGGGCCCGCACAGGTGGGACACTCATGCCTGTACTTGCAATTTTTCCTATTGCAGGAACCATTGGACGAGAAAGTCCAGCACAGCAGGCGGGCTGGAACCCCCTGCCCCGCCACCTGGCGGGGAACCTGAGCTGGAGCCGCTCGCTGGACCGCATGTCCACAATGGTATCTCTCCCCTGGCGCAGGGCGCGTGGGCGTCATATACAGAAGCCAAAGCCTCTGGCACGGCTCGTCCCACCTCATCTCGGGGTGCAGGGGAATCCGCATGCGAAATTCCTCGTCATAAGCCAACCACGAGGAGCCCGGAAAGTCGACCATCGCCCTATAGATGTTGTCCAAATATTGGACCATCGGAATAGCCAAATCTGGCCGCGCTCTCAAGTACACTGCCATGTAAATTAAATAAGCCGGCAGCCAGTTGGCCCAGGTACGTGGTGGCTTGCGACGACGTGCCTGCTCCTTATCCTTCTCATCCTGCCCCTCCCTCTCCTCCTTGGTGGGCTCTCTGTTAAGAGTGAGAAGATATCGACATACTCCCCCCGCCATATCTTTTCCCTGGTGGCTTGCGCTAGGTGGTCACCCAGTGGCAAAGAATATCCCGCCGTTGGCAAGGCCGAAACTGGGACCGCAGCCAGCACGGGCATCTGAAAAGGGGCCTGTGCTGGCCCCGCCACCCCCAATAAATTCCCGGCAGGGTAGGGAACACCTGTAACCCCAGCAAGCTGTGCAGCAGTCGACATCGCCGAGTGGGGCGCCGGCGGCTGGGCCACCGCACCACCCGCGCGAGGCCAAGGCCATTGAAAGGCCCCCCCAGTAGTGGCAATGTGTGTAGGTGTATTGGCTTGTACCGGATACTCACATGTCGCACCCCCGCAGGCCGCCCCCACCGGGGGTTCCGGCCCACCGGGGGCGTCGGAGCTCACGACCGTCGTAGAGCTCATCATCGGGGCCTGACCCACACCTGCTTGCTGGGCGGGGAGCTGCGAGGCAGTGGCTGAAGTTGCGCCACGCGCCTGCAGCAGCTCGACCCGTCCCGTCGCCTACTGCTGCCCGACCGACGGCGCCTCAAAACTAACCCCACCGGTAGCCCCAGCGTGGCTGGCCCGAGCCAAAGAGGCCTCAAGGGCCGCCACACGGGCCAGTAAGGCCTGCACGCTAACCTGGGGCCAAGGGCCGGCCGGCCCACCTGTGAGAGGCGCGGGTACAGGGCCCTGTACCCCAGGACCTGGGTAGGGCCATTGTCCCGCACCGAAGCCCGGGAGGGTCGGTGCCGGCACCTGCCAAGGCAGAGGGCCAGACCACCCCCCAAGGCTAGAAGGCCCCGGGGGGAGCTGCGCCACCGCTGGTGCAGGCCCAGCAGAATGAGCAGATCCAGAAGCGGTGTCCACCACGTGTGGGGCGCGGGCCGCAGCTTCCGGCCAAGGGGTGATCGACCCCATCCCGCCGGTCCCGGCGGGTGCCGGCAAAGGCGGCTGCTGGGGAGGCGCCACCGTGGTCCTCCGACCCGGATTGTGCCTCCTGCTCGTGCGAGCCGCACCCGAAAGTGCCTTCTTCTTCGAAGGCATCTCGCTCAAGGCAAAGGAAGCCGAAAGAGAAGATTCGCCGCCAAAAAGGCTTCCAGGTAAGGAGCGACGGAGACACAGGGAAAAACTTCTCCGCTCCGTCGCTTAGCTAAAATGGCAGCTCGGCTGCCTCGTGGCCACCCCTTTTATGAGGGAGCTGGCCACGCCCTAAACTACCCGGATCATTCGTCCTGTGGGGGGGGCCCGCAAAGAGCGCGGCGGCCATTTTGGCGCCGCGCTTGCATTCTGCAGTTCAGAAAAATGAAAGTGAATTCTCAGAATTTGAAGTCTCCTTACTGAGTTTTTCACAGGGCCATAGCCAGGGTGGGGCCAGGGTAAGCTTGTCCCACCCTGAGTTAGCAGTTTGTCCACCCTGGCAAAGTACAGTTTTCCATAGGAATGCATTGAAAAGAGGCTTTGTTGCCCACCCTGAAAAAATATTTGCCCACCCACATCCTGGATTCTTCATACAAATTTGGTGTAATCGTATCATTGATTTTGTCCTCCATAGGCACTATACTGGAGTTATTTTTACGTGTGATATCTAGCATCCAATGGGGTAAGGTTCAGAAGCCTAAGTCAATTCCCCAAAGTACTGATCAGTCAATATAATGACTTAGGCTTCTGGGAATTGAATTCCCCTTGTGGGGCCTGTGCCTCATTGTGTATTGAATAAAATTTGTCCACCATTTTATGTTCCCCTCAGTTTCTAAGTAACACGAGATTGGGGTTCGCGCCTTTTTACTCTAAGAAGTGCGATTGAGATCAGGTCCTTGATCACCCCACTCTCCTTCAACCAATCCTGTTAAAGCCCGCCAAAAATGTATCTTTCTGAACCTGTATATAAGTCGCTGTGGCACAGTTAAAATTGTGTTCTTAACCCTGTAATAAAGTTATGTGTTTGGCTCGTATTGCCGGCTGCTGCTCATTATTTCTGGAACACTAAAACTGGTCTAGAACATTCTAAAAGTATCACGCAGCACTGAGCTTCCACAGCCAAAGGATGGTAGCAGCTCCTTTTAATAAGGTGATTATTGCTTTGGAGCAGAGGTGCCCAAACTTTTCCCGCCAGGGGCCTGGCCATGCCCCCTCAGACAGCTGAGCAGGCTGGTCACATGATTCCAGAGGCAGTGGCGGTGTGTGAATTTACTCTGCATTTTCAGGCATTTTTGCTGCCTCCGCCACTTCCCATGGTGGTGGGAGGAAGTGAGGCACATTTTTGCCGCATTTTTGGAATTTTTTGCTGTGTTTTTGCAGTGTTTCGACGTGTTTTTAGTGTGATTTCACGACTTCCAGGGGTGGTGGGTCACATCCAGTGTCGGTGGCAATCTGGCCCATGGGTCGGATGAATTTGCCTCGCAGGCCGGATCCAGCCCATGGGCCATAGTTTGGGCACCCCTGATTTGGAGGCTGTTTCAATTCAATTCAATTTTAATTTATACCCCGCCTTTCTCGGCCAAGGCTGACTCAAGACGACAACAACATATCAATGCAATACAATATAACACATCAGTATAAAAATACAATGATTCAAGATACAATATAACCAAACCTAGTTACAAAAAAATTCATCACAATTCACATTATACAATACAGTATATAAAAATAGACAATACAAAAAGGGCACAAAAATACAATCCAATAAATACAAAATACAATCTCACCATAGTACACAATATACTCGGCGATACAGAAAATCCAATACCTCAAACACAGTTTTTGGTATAGGTAATGCCTAAAATTTTGGAGGGACCTTTGGCTTTGTGTATGATATATTTAGGGGCTGCCAAGTGAAAGGAACAATGGGTACATTAGCTCCTGGAACAGATTTCTGCTAATGTGAACATAAAAACTATTTTTTATTTGACCTTGTTATCTACTTGAGACTGTTATTGTAATGACTGAACAATAGGTGATAGATGTAATGTACATTTAACATGTGAAAACATATACATACAGTTATTGCTGTTACTGTGATCATCATGATGATAATCAGTGAATAAAAATTATGGGTCATATAAAATTATATGTTATGCACAAAGCTCCCCCCCCCAATGGTTTTAAAAGCTTCGAAGTAAAAATAAATCCAGGTAGCTGCTGCTGTTCATCATTGTTCGAAGGCATACATAACTTTATATCTGAAAGTATACACATCCTCCTTGTCCTGGATGCTTTTCAAAATACAGTAATCATTTACTTTTTGGCATGAACATCACACAGGCAGACAAACACATAGGTTTTGTTCAGAGGCAATGACATTATATTTATGGATGTGAAATGATTTTCTCTTCAATGCCAATAGAAAACCATTGATTTTCATCTCTAAGCAGCATTTCATCAATTAGTCAACAATCCTATTTTGTGGAACAAGCATTTATAACGTTTACGTAGTGTGCATGTTTTGAAAGTATAGACTGTAGTTATGCAAAAATGTGTGCAGCTCCCTCTTGCTGTAGTGGGTGTGGAAAAAGAAAAATGACATGAACAAGGTTAGCTGTATAAATGCTTATCAAAGAGTAAACAAACAAAAAAATGTTGTGGCACCTTAAAGGCTAACTCCTGTATTTAAATGTGACCTTTCGTGGATCGATTCTGACCAAGTGGACTTAAGCCACGAAAGCTCACATTTTCTGTAAATACAAGAGTAAGTCTTTAAGGTGCCACAACATTTTTTTTTGGTTTTTGTTGTTTTGTTTGCTCTTTAATAAGTATAAATGCTGTTATTGAGAATCTTATTCTCAATGTAGGGATATAGTTATCAGATAGCTGTCTTTTAATCCTACATATCCACCCTACATATTATATATCGGTCAGGTCCTTAGTTGTGCATCGTTTTCATACTATTTTTTTTTGCTTATAAATTTTATTGAGTTTTATGATAAACAACAAAACAATACTTTAAAAATCATTTAAAACACAATACACAATACAAAATTACACAAAACAAGACAAGAAATAAAAAACCCCAAATTAATCAAATAATAAAACAACACCTGTTAAAAACACAAATGTAATGAATATATGCTATCTTTTTATTATTGTGATTACTAGTGTGATTTGTGATTCATACTAATTTTAGTGGTTTAGAGGCTAGAAGGCTGACAGGACAGCAGTTTGAGACCCTAGTGCTGCGCAATGGAGTGAGCACCCATCATCTCTCTCGGCTCTTCCCAACCTTGCAGTTCAAAAGCAAGAAATTGCAAGTAATACATAGTTACTGCTTTCATGTGAAAGGTAACAGCATTCCATGTGCCCCAGCATCAAGTCATGTCTGCCACATAACCACAGAAATGTCTGCAAATGCAGACAGCACTGCCCCTTAGAGTCAGGCAGGACTAGCAAGGGAGACATTTACTATATATTTAGTAATTGTTCTGTGATAGTGGACTGAAAATGCCTAATGGTTCCTACACACAAACACACTTAGAATGGGGCAGTTTTGTGGTCCTATAGTGAAGTGGAAGGGAATGAGAAAGACAACTGCCATTGCTGTAGGCATCCAGCTGTTTCGAGGAGTTTAAATTTGTTTCACCAGGCATCAAATTGAAATGAGGCTAAAAGTTAGTCCAGCGTGGAGTGAGGCCTCCCTCGTCGTCATAAAGGTTACTGATAATTCTGTACAGTTTTAATCTTAGCTAAGAGGAAGAGAAGTGCATAATTAATTAGAACCGATCAAAAACGTTAAGTAACAGTTGTTGTTTTTCAGACACCAATAAAAATGTGAATCAAAGTTCATTCATTGTTGCTGATGTAGAAGTGTCAGATTCTAGTGAAAAGCAGAAACAAAATATTTTCAGGTTTAAAAAAAAATACAAATTGAAATCATTTCCTCAAATTATTTCATCAGCTGTGGCCTTGAGCACTGAAAAGTCTCTTCCAATTTATGAGGAAAAAAATTCCATTGGATTACAACATTTATAGTTAATTAAAGATACAATTTTCTCTTTAATAAACAATATGTTTTGTAACTTCATTAAAGAGATGCTGCCTTCCTCAGTTTTAATGGTCCAAAAGATTGTCAGCAAAGTGTCCATTAACTGCAGAGATGCATGTTTTTATATGTTAATAATTTTTAAATGAATAAGATGGCGTGGTTCTGCAGCTGTGTGGGACAAATAATGCACATTGCTGAAGCTTATTGTGATGTCAACCCGTTTCCTTGTGTAAAATGCTCCTTTGTTTTACATCAGTGCTAACGGCAAATATATTGGACCTGATGTTTTGGAAGGAATAGAGGCAACAATGGTTGCTGCAGACTGACCTGAACATTTCATAAACAAATCCCTGTTAAGAAAGGGACCTATTTGGAATCATGTAACTTGATTTTGGGACTGTGGTGGTTAAATGATTAAGATGCTGAACTTGATAATAATAATAATATCATGTCAGAGATTACTCTGGGCTGAAAGGATTTTTGCTGGAGAAACTCTACTCAGGGGACACCCGAATAAGGCTCCTTTCATGTCCCCAAACGCAGCCCTTGGGTATCGATACCTGACCTTCCAAGCTCAGTGTTTTAACCACTAAGCCAACAGGAGAGCTTTGCTGAACTTGATGACTGGAAGTTTGGCAGGTCAACTGTTCAAATCCTGAGCGCTGCATGACAGAGTGAGTTCCCATCGCTGTCCCAGGTCCTGCCAACCTAGCAGTTCAAAAAACAAGAAATTGCAAGTAATTAATAGGTACCACTTTGGTGGGAAGGTAATCATTCCGTGCACTCTGGTGTCTAGTCATGCCTGCCATGTGTCCATGGAAACTTCTGCAGACACAGATAGTGCTAACTCATTGGCTATAAACGGAAATGAGCACCGAGCCCTAGAGTCGGGTACGACTGCTTTGGAGCACGGGTGACTTTACCTTTGTTAACTTGATTTTCTCTTTATTGATTAGGTCTTGGGTTTTTTGTCTACATGGGAAGCTTCACTGAGGCTGCGACTAGACAATTAAAACAATGATTTCAAAACCTGTAATTTATTTTCCCACTTGGGTTACAGTCTAGACCAGTGGTTCCCAATCTTCTTTTGGCCATGCCCCACCTAAGCATATCTAAAATCCTCATGCCAACACCCCCCCCCCCCCGTGACATAAAATTCTTATTATTCAAAATGTGAACTCCTATTCACATGGAGGAAGCCTAAAAGGCCATTCACTGCTAATAATAACTCATTCTCGAATTACCCTTCTTAAAAATCAAACTTCCCCCTTGTGGGGCATGTGCCCCACATTGGGAACTATGGGTCTAGTAGAATATAAATCAATGTTTATGTCTATTATCAATTTACCTCCTTTCCACTCTCTTTTCCCCTCCGCAACTCCCAAGCTCCCGCTTTTCCCTGCATGATCTGAAGCAGTGCCCTTCCACCCCATACCTCTGCTTTTCTGCATGAGAAAGGCTTCTAGGGAACATATTTGTCCTGCATCAATGCAGTATGCACATCAGGGTGTGCCCAGGTAGGCTTTATTCCCATCAGCCCCAGGGTAAATGTCAGGAGACAGCAGCTGTCATTGTTACTTGAATTAGATTGTAGAAGCAACCTATTCACCCGCTTCAATATGTTTCTGTTGTTTACTCATTGTTAATTATATTATGGTGAAATCATTATTAATCCTATCAAGATTAGATTATTGAAATCAATGGGACTTAAATTAGTTTCAGTTAACAAGTGCAATTCATTTGAGCTGCTCCATGCTAGGTAGGACATTTAAAAGCCCACTTATTTAAAACAACACCACCACCCTAATCTCTCCTTTTTGTCTTTTAGAGTTATTGTATTTTCAAGTTTATAGTTTACATGTTTTTAATCTTACTGAATTAT
Source organism: Bradypodion pumilum (assembly GCA_035047305.1). Taxonomy (NCBI): domain Eukaryota; kingdom Metazoa; phylum Chordata; class Lepidosauria; order Squamata; family Chamaeleonidae; genus Bradypodion; species Bradypodion pumilum. The sequence continues at coordinate 131,606,262 of JAWDJD010000004.1, forward strand.
AGTGCTGTAATTGGGTGCACTCCTCTAAAGTACACACCAACACACACTTCATGGGTGACTTCAATTTACGTGTGCAAAATGCTTGAAATTGTCAAAAGAATATGTCTCTTGTTGTGCACTTGGGCATGGGAGAAAAAGAAAAAAGACAGCAGGTATTCTATATGCGCAAATATGTCCAAATGAAACATGGAAGCATCGCGAATTTCTGAGTGTTGAATGCAGTAATTTAGCCTCTGGTTTTTTAAAAGGCCATAATTAATTCTCTGTCGGTCGGTCGGTCGGTCGCGTGTGTGTGTGATGTCATGTGTCGTGTGTGTGTGTGAGAGAGAGATGATGATGATGGCGTCTATATTGTGTTTATGATGCAAAACGTGATCCAGATGTGATGACAGTTATACTAATCATGATTGCTGTAACAAGCAACTGTGAGTCCCAATGTGCAGGAAAGAAGGAGGGCTCTGCTTTTAACCCATCACCGTTAACATGTCTATACTGTATTTAATATTATCAACTGAAGGCTTAAAAATTACCAAAGGTAATGAGAAGGAATGATAGTTTAGCTGCATTTGTTCTTTCAGCCCCTGGTTGAATGAAATGTTTCTTTCCCTCTGTTGACATACAAATCTATAGCATCCTTTTGAGATGAATTTAGAAATAGGAACCTGGGCTCTTTTATCTCTGGACCAGAGATTAAAATTGATCACAGAAAGCACAAGGGAGCAGGTTCACAGCTCAATGTGGTTAATGAGGATAGCGCACAGCTTCTGTTCTACTTAACTCTGCACTCATAGGTTACAAATATTATTGATTACAAGGGTCATTGGAGGCTGAAGGCAGGTTATGTCACTTGATGGTATTTGGAAATTTTTAAGGGACAAGAGCAATGAGCTCTTCACAGCGGGCGGGACAGGTATAGTTTAAAGCTGACAAATGGAGATTTATATACATGTGAGCTGGCAAAGCCCTTCAGGTAGAAATAATGAATGGAAATTTGATAGGCTGGTTTTATCATAGGTCAAACGATGCGCTGTGGAAGGAGGAGGGGATTTAAAAGACTTTAATTATTATCTTCTTGTCAGAATGAGCTGATGATGGGTTTTCAGTCCCTATCCAACCTTCTAGACAAATTAACATTCCTTAAAATCCTGTTCTCAGGGCATAATTTTTAATATACAGGTATGTTAGAAATGGTTTACCTGGAGCTATTTGAGCAGTGAGGCGTAGGTGGAACAATTTGTGAAAAAAGTACTGAACAGCATTTAGCCTTCACTTCTTTTTCCTTTCTGCTTTCTGGTGTTTCTTTTTCTTTTTTTAAAAAATGTCTTTCAAATAGATGTAAATATTCCAAAGAATTAAAGCAAGCTACAATGGTCACAGTTTTCTAATCTTTTCAAAGAGTTGGAGAAAAAGATTCTACAAATGATTCAAATTGTTTACTTGGGTACTGTGTGTAAACTTTAACTGCTCTTGGACACAGAGTGATTGTATCCCATAGAAGCAAATATGGGGTGGACAGTGTATGCGTATGCATGCACGTGTGCACATACAATTCTCTCTGGCTTTATCCATATAAAATTACTGATCATAATTTGCTGCTTTTAGAAGTTTCATACAAAATAGGTAGAGTCCTATTAGGTTAGCTCAAAAAGGTAATTAAATCTGGCTTCCCACAACCTGGTGCCCTCTGGAGCTATTGCATTATAATTACAATCCCCATTTCGTATGCTCATGCTGGCTCCAAAATGGGTGTTGCAACGTGTCACCTCTGGATGGTGCTAGTCTGGAGAAGCCAATCACCTGCTTTCCGCTCAGCCAGAAGTTATGGGGCTCAGGGGCCCTCTGACACTTTTGCATCCCAATCAATATTGCAAATAAAAAATCACCAAACAAATTCAAGTTTTCCATATCTTTTGAAATTTTCACCTGAGAATATATAAAAATAAACCAGTGGAAAAGGTTTTTTTATTTTAGGTAGTAGCCCCTAGACTTGCTGGGAGACGGAAGAACAATACATTCCCCCTAAAATTCAGAGATGTCTCTGTCTTGTCAGTCCACAGTGGTTGGTGTGTAGTGCCAAACAGGTTACTGAGTCATTGTGGATTCATCATAAATTTGTTCTTTATTCTTTTTTTTGTGCTGTATCCAATTCTGAATATTGGTGATCATCATGGCGATCAGTCATGAAGACTGTTCTGCGAATATAATGCCATGGCCTTTCAACTGTTCTTAGGTTCTTCGAAACTAATGGCCATCACCATGACTGGCTAGCAGTTAATTTTTGCTCTACAGGCAGCGTATGGCTATACACACAAACTAGAAGAACAAAGATGAGAAAAGCTTGTAAAATTAAATCATTGGACATCAAAACTGGCAGTCAAATATCCCACGTGCTTTTGTTGTTGTTGCTGTACAGTCACACAGTCGTGTCTGACCCTTTGCAACCATACCTGTCAACCTTCCCGATTTGGCCGGGATCACCCCGTAAATTGACGTCGATTGACGTCATAACCCGGCCTCCGCTGCCAAAACCTCGTAATTTGGCAGCGGGGGAAACACTTTCCGCGCATGCGCGGAAGTGTTTTACTCCTTCCACGCATGCGCAGAAGCGCTATGTCACTTGCGTAAGGCCTGCGCAAGCGGCGTAGCGCTTCTGCGCATGCGCGGAAGGGGTAAAACCTTTCCACGCATGCGTGGAACACGACCTGCGCACAAGTGATGTGCGCAGGTCCCATTTTTACGGAGCCGCGAGTTGACAGGTATGTTTGCAACCCCATGGACCACTGCATGCCAGGCTCCTCTGTCATCTGCTATCCTCTGCAGCCCAGCCAGATCTACGCCCAATTGCGTCAACGATTCCATCCATCTATCTCATCCTCTGCTGCCCCCTTTTCCTTTTGCCTTCGATCTTTCCTAGCATCAAGGCCTTCTCAAGTGAGTCCTCTCTTCTCATTTAGTGGCCAAAGTACTTGAGCTTCACCTTCAGTATTTGTCCTCCCAAGGGTTGATTTTCTTCAGGATTGGACTGATTTGATCTCCTTGCAGTCCAGGGGACTCTCAAGAGTCTCCTCCAGCACCACAGTTCAAAGGCGTCTATTCTTCTGCACTCAGTCTTCCTTATGGTCCAACTCTCACAGCCATATATTACTACTTGGAAGACAATTGCATTAACTATGTAGACTTTTGCTGGTAGGGTGATGTGATGTCTCTACTTTTAATTATGTTGCCTAGGATTGCCATAGCTTGCCATGATCTTGGGTTTGTTTGTTTGTTTTCCATGTTGAGTTTCAGGCCAGCTTTTGCACTGTCCATTTATTCAGAATAATACCTCCCGTAAGTTTAGAAGATAAACCCTATATTGCCCTGGTTCTAGACATACTGTACAAGAAAGAAAATATTGAAAGGAATATTTTTGTTCAAATAAAAACATTTCTTTCTCATTAATTTGCTTGAATTGTGATTTCCACATTCATTCAGTTAAGGATCAAAGTCTTTTTGGAATTCAAGAATGATGTCTCTTACATTTTCTTACAATCTGCAGCAATTTCTTCTTCTTCTTCTTCTTCTTCTTCTTCGCCAGACGTGAAACTGCCAAAATGAAGCCACCTTTTGGTGAATTCATTCTGCAGTTTCTTTCACCAGATCTAGTGTGAGAAAGATTAGCTGGCAACACAAGATTGCTGTTACCAGGGTACACCCGATTGCAGTTCAAAAATACCACAGTCTTCAAGGAGGCTATTTCTGTGCACCACAGAAAATTTGTCTGATTCTCTCCAGAGATTATTCTACTACATTCAAAGCAAGCATTTGAATAAGACAAATAAGAAATATAACTGAGGCAATTGAGATTTTACTTAGGTTTATTCTCATGTCACTTATAAGACTATAAGGCCAGTGATCAGATCAAGGATGTATAGTACATGGTATGCTGAAAATATTTTATTTTTGTCTAAAAAATTGTTGATAGTTTACTTTGTGTTATTCTTGCTTTTTTTTCAACTGTTCCTTCCCCATGTATTGGAATATACAATTTTCTACCCAGGACCCTGTAGAGAAATTTAACTTTTGTATGTCCTAAGTAGCTAACTGGATAGCTTAGTCAGCTGAGTTCCTAGCTGCAGACCCTGCCGCTTGAGAGAAAAAGGCAGCCTGTATAGTCTTTTGTAAGCCTCAGCACCCCAGATGACCCCACAAAAGAGGGAAATGGGAAACAGCTCCTTGAATCCTGTATGCCTAGAAAACCATGGAAAGAGTTGCTAACTTTTACCAAGTATAGAAAGTGACTTGGTAGCATTCAATTATTTTCTAACAAACAGTAGTGTATCTTCCCACTTTGTATCAACTAAGTTGAATTTTATTTCCAAATCTATTAAGCAGTTACTTTATAGCAGGAGTTCTCAACCTTTTTAAGCTGGGGGCTGGGTCATGCTCCCTCAGACAGCCTCGGGGCCCAGACAGACATTTGGCGCTTCCTCCACCACTAGGCACTTCTGGGTGTGGTGGAGGCAGTGGGAGACCATATGAAATGGCACTGTGGGCCTCATCTGGCCTGTGGGGCGCAATTTGAGAATCCCTGCTTTATAGACTATCTTTAAACTTTCCTGTTGAATTTTTATGAAACTTACATCCCTTTATTTATGGAGAGTGCTTGGTGAACAGATAAAGCACATAACAGTTTAAAGAGTGGGTGGAGATAATCCTGATCAATGGTGGGAAAACACTGTAAATTGAATTGGTATCTATGCACAATTTATGCTACATTAATGAATACCCCCAGCCACCAGCCTTACTATTTAGCCACATCGTTGAGAATTAGTTTCTATTGCAGTCTACCTCTCTAATGCTGTGATCTTGAGTGTGCATTCTCTACCCTGTTTGGTACTTTTAACCATCCTGGCTGCATGGTGGATCAAGGTAGGCTTGAAATGATATAACTATGAGGAGGACAGGTACATAGCTCTCCCTCAACCTCCAACCCAGGGCTATCACAGTCCAACCTACCCACCAGGGCTATCACAGTCCAACCTACCCTCCAGACAGCATGTCAAGATAACTCCTGTGTAAGAAGTGACAGAGTGAAATGCTGTCATGTTTTCCCTGGGAAAGTGAGACTCAAACTGAGGCTTATGTAGTAATGCCAGCCTTAGGGATTGCTGAAGGCCCTGCAAGGGAGAGAGAGGCATACTTTGCTCCTAGAGAATGGCAGATGTAGATGGGTTTTACTGCAAACAAAGGAGTGGGAGAAGAGGGACACACAGGACCTAATTAGAAAATCAAATTAACTTAATTTAAATTTGTGAGGCTAAAATAGAAGGGCAGATTTATTTCTTTAGGCGATTTGTATGAGTATAATGCAGAATGTGGTACAGCATTTATTTCTGCAGTAGATGCAAGCTGCTGGGTAACTTGCTATAGAGGCCACCTTAGGGAGATGAAAACTTTCTCCATTTGAGTAGAGTTTCCACAGGAGATGTTCTAACAGAATATGATCTCTGAGTGGGTATTTGGTACACCATCCTACACAACAGCTCTAAAAAGGCACAGATATGAGGTTATGCAAATTTATTTAAATTTAATCAATTCATGTAGAGCAATCTTTAAGGGAAAAAAACAGTAATCAGAGCTAATGTTAAGCAATTACTGATTTCTGAAATGTCGGGTGTAGGATAGGGACTCTACCCCCATGTAATACAATTAGACAAGCTGTAATCCTAAATGAGGAGTTCTGTAGAAGAAAAACAATCTCTTGATGATTTTCCACATCCTTACGGAATGCCCAATAAAAACCAAATGTAAATGGAGTATTAGACAGAATGTATTAAAAATGTTAATTGCTTAATAGATTAAGATAATACTGTATGCCTGCTGACAGATATTCTGATGATATGATCTGGTAAAGCTGCATTTGAGATCATTGATTTGTGTTAGTGAGGGATAACAGATCTGTATGACAAAAGTCATCTGACCATCTATTTATTTTTACTTTAATGAGGAATTACTTGCATCGAATGAATATCCCCCTTTCCTCTCCATGACACTTCACACAATTCTGGCCTTCTTCCTACTGTATTATCTGTACAGAAACCTGATCTTGTTCTTAAGGATTTTTTCCAGAAACTACAAAGGGCTCTTCTACTGTTTCTTTACAGCTATATATTCTGCTGTAAAACTTCATGTTCTGCTGTATCCTGATCTAATTCAGAGAGATCAGAAAGAGCATATCTGGTTCCCCTAATGCAGTGGTGTACTAAGGCCAGTTCTGAACGGTTCTTGTGAACCGGTAGCAGAAATTCCAAGCCATGCCCACTTGGCCGGCCACACCCACCTCTCAGCCTCCTCCTCCTAGCGCTGCCAGAAAAGGATCACATTCGCCTCGCCAAGGGCCGAAGGCACGCTTTCACCTACGCACTTCCCGTGTGTCTTCAGCCCTGGGTGAGGCGAATGGGACACATTTCTGGCGGAGCTGGGATGGGAGGCCGGCGCCAGCCCATCAACCCGCCCTGCTCACCTCCCAGCAGTGCTGCTGGCAGGGACGCATTTCCGGCGGTACTGGGATCCCTGGGAGGGGAGGCTGGCGTCAGCCCACCAACCTGCTCCACTCACCTCCCAGCAGCGCCGCTGGTGAACGTGTACCTGGCCGGTGAGGTGCTGACCCGCCAGCAGCGCCTGGCTGCTCTGGGACTCCTCCTCATCTCTGTGAAGCAAGAGAGCAAGGTAGGTTTCTTTTTTCTTTTCTTTTTTTGGTGGTGGTGGGGTTTTTTTGAGGCCACACCCACAGATAGCCATGCCAACCAAGTGGGTAGTAATTTTTTTTACAGTGCATCCCTACCCTAATGGTATAATTCAGTAATGGCAAACCTTGGCACTCCAGCTGTTCTTTAACTTCAATTCCAAGAAGCCCTGATTAGTAATAGTGCTGACAGGCTTCTGGATAATGAAGTCCAAGAACACCTAGAGTGCCAAGGTTTGCCATCACGAGTATAATTCATCATTGGAGGAAACCTGCTGTATACAAAGTCAAAAAGATACTATATCTAAATCAACAGGACATACAGTATCCCTGACAAGCAGTTGTGTTTATCCTGGGTAACAGGAATCTGTGCCTGGGAAGCACTAATTCTTTTCTCTGTTAGTTTGGCTAAATAATAGATCAGAAGGTGGATGAGAGCTTTGTGTGTCTACCTTACACAGCCAATAATCTAAGCAAGCATTAAACAAAAAGAACTAAGGTCACTCAATGCACCTCTAGTGTAATAAGACATGTGAAACACTGTGAGACTTGCTCTTTTGGAAAGAAGTCATGGTTCTTGGGCGATGTTTTCCTTTGGGGATTTCTGATTGTATTGATTTAGAATGGCAGCAGAAAACATTTAGTCTGGTGAAGTTTCAAAATACATCACCTTGCTCTGCCTTGGTCATTAGTGAACGTTGGCTTTTTGGTACCAATTGTGCAAACTGACCTGTTTCCAAGTAGTGAAAATTTAGCTCTGATGTGTGAGAGCGGTCCTGTCGACTGAAATATCACCTGCTTCGTAAAGGCTGGCTCTGGCCCCAGGCTTAGATCATTAAATTCCTTTTCCCTTGTGACCTTTACAGATCTGTAGCCAGGATGATAGGATAGAGAAAGAGTCTGCGTGGAGGGCAAGAGTTTGGAGAAGTCTTCAATTTTACTCCACTTCTTTCTTTCTTTGGCAACAGCTGTTTCCTCAGCTATTTGAATATATATATATATATATATATATATATATATATATATATATATATATATATATATATATATATATATATATATATATATATATATATATATATATATATATATATATTTATATATATATATATATATATATATATAATATATATATATATATATATATATATATATATATATATATATATATATATATATATATATTATATATATATATATATATTTATATATATATATAAATATATAAAAGCCCTGGTGCAATGTAACATAGAAAGAGGAGCTGAACAAAATAGGAAACATTTCAAGAGCCGGAATTCAGTGAATCTCAGTTGTCTCTGCATTCCCTTCACGGCATCCACTTTTTGTTGTGTCCCCAACACACTCTCTAGGATTGTAATGGCAATAAAACCTAAGCATAAGCTAACTGTTGTATCCGGCCTTTATAAGCAACAGTCCAGACAACGATAAACAGAACAGCAACAAGTATTTATTCAACAATCTTTTAGGTTATGCTTACAAGGTGCTCCGGACACAGAGATGGCTATACAATCCATGTAATAAGTTCCTCTGGAATCTGCCGTGTAGGAGGCAAGGACTAGCTGCACCTGATGCGGTAGCATAGTGGAGGAGACCCAGGCTTAGCACGTTGCTGGCTACCTGTGTGGAATGGGTAGTATAGATCCGGTCCGGCCACACCCTTGTTTACTCGTGGGGCTTATATAGTGTCTCCCCGACAGTGGCTCCTTAATACATAGTAGTGAGCCGCCGGATAACCGTAACTAACCAAACATAACAGGGCATTATGTTAATTAACCTATGGGGAACAGGATCACAGGGCTAGGATTAGCATAATGAGCGCACCCTGGAAAGGAGGTTTTGCACCCTTTTGGGCTCCCAATTTGGATGGTGGGAAACCGCCATTTTCTTCCTTGCAAAGTGCTACCTGCACAACTTGCAATAGTGCCTCAATACACAACACTAACTGATTTAAAATATTTGTTTTTGTGTCTCGTTACTTTTATCATTTGCAGTTGCTACTAAGTGAGAAGAAGACAGAGAACCAATATGGACATTGTCGTGTTTAAGTATGGAGATCCCTTCTTGGAAATTGCAAGCTAGTATTATTTTCTGTTTTTCTGTTTTTCTGTACTGTTGTAATGGCTTTTCCTGGGTTTTTCTGTTTTTCTGTACTGTTGTAATGGCTTTTCCTGGGCTGACTACCTCTTTAGCCATCACCAGTAATGCTTCTCCCTGACAAGGGTAGTTTTCAATACACTCATCATGAAATGTATTGCTGAGGGGAAAATGCTTTCTCTCTTGAGTTGAGGGAAATGATAACCTATGAGTTCCCCTGCAAATTCTCTTTGAATTATTTTTGCTCTGTTTTATCATGATGAGGACACCCTCATGTTCTGGCCATATTAAAGTAAAGGTAAAGGTTTCCCTTGCTCGAAAGCCAGTCGTATCCAACTCTAGGGTTCAGTGCTCATCCATGTTTCAAAGCCGAAGAGCCAGTGCTGTCTGCTTCTGCAGACGTTTCTGTGGTCATATGGCAGGCATGACTATACACCAGAGCGCACGGAGCACTGTTGCCTTCCCACTGAAGTGGTCCCTATTTATCTACTTTCAATTTCTTGCTTTCGAACTGCTAGGTTGGCAGGAGCTGGGACAAAGACAGGAGCTCATTCTGTCCTGCAGTACTCGGGAATCAAACTGTTGACCTTCCGCCTCCCAGTCAACATCTTAGCCACTTGAGCATTTCAGCTGCATCTCATCTGAATGCTACAGAAGCTGCACAGCATTAACAAATGCCTTATTTTCTTTCTTACCCCTTCCTTTTGTTTCATGTCTTTTTATTATCATTACAGTAAGTATTAAGGCGAGGCTGTTTTGTTTTGATTGTCTGAAAGCCAAATAGAAGGTTGTAAAATCTTTTAAATAAATAGGCACTTCCTTCCCCTCCTTCTTCTTTAAATCCCACTTTCTAAAGTAGATATGTGTAATGAAAATAATTAAAAAGAACAGTAGAAAAGCAATCATATTGTAGAATAAATCTGTCCAGGCTTCTTTTACACACACACACACACACACACACACACACACACACACACACACACACACACACACACACACACACACACACACACACACACACACACACACACACACTTTGAAAGTGCCACCTGCTGTGGAAATGAGGCATTAATCTCAACAGCAGGAAATAAAGAGGAAAGGGGAGAAAAACACAAAAGCAAAGGCATTAAAGAAGTAATTAAAACACTTATCTGCATCAACATAGAGCAGAAGCTAGCAAAACACCACCAGAAAAAAGGCCCCAAACACTGGAAATGAAAGAAGCAGGAAACACTATTCTCTGTTGTGGTTCACAGTGAGAATTAACCAAACTGCGGAAACAGGAAGGCATAGGAAAGGGAGGCATTTTAAAATGCAGACCTCCAGAATGTCAGCCTGATAAGCTAATTACTGTCTAACTGACCTTAGGAGGTGCTGGACTCCTGCTGTTTCCCATGAAGTTTTCATCTCCTAAAATCACATCTTAATAACTGGACACCAGATCTCTACTTAGAGATGTCACTAGATCTCTCTGTTTTCATTTTGCTCTAATTGACAGGAATTTTACTTGGCGGGGGGTGATGTTTTTTCTTGTGCCTTTCTTTTCTTGTTGCAAACTCCCTTTCATGAAATCCTTCTAATAACAGATAATGCGTACACTTCCCTGTGAAATCACATTTGCAAAATAAATGCATAAATATTCTTTTTTTTCCCCTGCACTTAAAGCAAACTTTACCTATAATTCTTTTTCATGCACTTCCCATCAGAGGACATCCTGCAGGCATGAGCTGTCACTTCCACTGGCCCGTGCTATCTGTCACTAACATCAGCCTTCCATAGCTTGTGGAATGGTGACATTGAGAATCCTAGGGCTTTTCCTTATGTATTCAATCAAAATGATTTGTTCTCAAATAAATATATTTAATGAATGAGTGGGGCGAGGCTGTGTTTTCCAGCACGGATAAATATTTTATGTTTAAAATGTGAAATATCTACCATGCATTATGAAGTCTATGCTTTCTCCTGAAGCACAGTGAACGGCTTTCCAAGGTTATGTTGGGGGGTGTTGTAACAAGGAATTTATGGCAATTTAATATTCTGTCATTATTATAATAGTACAATTCATTGTATTTTAGTCCTGTTTGAAACTAATTTTTGTTTCATTAAGAGCTGCCAAAAGCAAAGTTAATATTGTAACTTGTAAATGCTATTTGTTTGCTTGTTTAACTTCTATACCACTCATCTAGCATGAAGGCTACTCTGAGCAGTTAACAAGGGTTGACAACATAAAACATCAAATAACAATGAAATAAATGAATCAGGTCAAAATAAACAGAATAAAATAAGAAAGCAACAAGAAAACAGTGGTCAATAAAATATAGCTTGGAAAATATCCTTTTATACAATGTTTTTATCAAGTGTTAATACATTGAATAACAAGTGGTTTTGTGGCTATTTTGTCAATATTTCAATCTTTATAGAAAATCCAATTTAAATTGTTTGAAAACAAATCTCCTTTTTAGCACAATTTTTTCCCCAAAGAAGAACCTTTTAAAGTTCCTAATACATTCTTTTTAAAGAAATGAAGGAAGTTTTTGTATGCAATCCTCACTTTAGCCCGAAAGCTAAATAGACTTGTTGACGAGATCAGTGCTTCCAAGAATATTATGTGATATTTACACAAATTGAACAGAAAGTATGCATGGCTTGTTTTGTTAGTGTATGCATTTGATGTTTACTTTTGGTACATTCAAAGTACATATCATTGTGAATGTTAACAATGGACATGTTATCTCTGGAGTATAAATGTAAGATACAAGTGTAAAAGACTTGATGTTCAGTGAACTTAAAAAAGATTCTTTTCAGCAGATAAAACAGACATTCTTTGTAATAGAATTTGCTTGAAGGCAGGATGAAATGGAGAATGAATTATTCTGTTGCCTTCTGTCCTATAATCTTAGGATATTATGTTGCTGAAGAAGTTTTTTTAAAATGCTTAGGTATTGTAAAAATTGTGGTTTTTAAAAATGTGGTGGAATTAAGAAAATGGGCCTTTTACAGCAGGGATAGAGGCTCCCCAAATGTTTCAGCCTACAGCTCCCATCAGCCACACACAAAGTGGCCAAAAGCAGGTGGTAATGGGAATGTTTGTATTAAATATCCAAAGGACCAAAGACTCAATACCCCTGTTTTTCAGGATTGTTCTCTCCCCTTAAGGTAAAATTTCAAAATTTTGAGAGTAGATTCCACCCAGAAGAAGGGACTGACCTCATCATGCAATACAACTTGATTTTCCAGAAGTTATTTAAATGGGAAGTTTAATGCCAATTCTGTATTTTTGAGCATGCAACCTAGTTTTGTCAAACCAAAAGTACCAATTTGATTTCTTTGAATTTAGTGGGAGTCTGATAATCAGGAAAGGCAAAACTAGTAGTTACATCACTGGTGTACAGAAACAGTCCAGAATATCAGAAATGTGGACAACAAGGAGATATTGGCTGAAACTAGAGTTTAGTCCATTTGAATTTACACAGGCATTGTCTCACCTATTCCCCACTAATTCAGTGGCCATACTCTAGTTCTACCTTATTACTGGTTGGGGATGGGGGGGGGATACAGAAAGAGCCTCTTTAAAGATTGTGGTATTTTTGAACCACAATTGGGCATACTCTGTTAACGACAAATTTGTGTTGCCAGCTAATCTTTATCACACTAGATCAGGCGAAAGGAACTGCAGAGTGAACTTACCAAAAGTTTCATGTTTGGCCTAGACATGGAGGAAGAGGAGGAGGAGGAAGCATCAGCATTAGCATCTGCAGCCTGGATTTGGGCCCTATTTTAACTAAGTTATTAGAATTTTTGTCCAGTTTATGCCTAACTATTATTGTAGAGAAAGGTGACTATCTCAGCCAGTACATTTTGAGAATCATAAACTGGCAGTATCCCCACCCCAACCCCCAGTGCTTTGCTTTACCATTATTCCATTTTTACTGCCAGGGGTGGGGGCAAGTGGTGACAGATTTTTGTTCCTCAAGATCCAATATAATAGCTTAACAGACTTTGGATGCTAGGCACACTGACTTGGTGGTGTCTTTTACTGCTTTGTCTTAGGTATAAATTGCCTTAACTAACTTTAGTCAGGTTTCTAGTCTCTTTTCAAAGGTTATCATGTGGATAGTTGATCAAAATCATATATGTATGTTAGATGTTACTTTGTCTGTTTTCTTTCATTTTTTTATTGTTTGTATACAATCTGCTTATTTCTATAGGTTTGTTTACAATTACACTTTTCCCCTTTATAGTTGTCCTTTTGCAACAGGTTGATTCTCTCGGGTAGTTGCTGGGTGGGATATCCATTTTTTAAATCTCTCTTCCTGAAAGTTATGCTGAGTTCTTGCTTATTACCAAACAATGCACCTCATTCCACCTCTTGCCTCTCTGTTCGACCCTGAACTTACTCTTCTTTTTGGTTATAACTGGATCTTTGTTGAACAAAATTCTGTTTCCTTTAACATGAAGGAAAGTGCCATATCAGAAAGATGGAAACCCATAATAGTCACAGTGAAAATATCCTCCAGCATAACTTTCAGATTACAAGATGGTTTTATTCAGTTACCTGCAAAATGATAAACTGTCCATAAGTAATCACAAAAGCCATGTTTGATTTTTTTTTAAAAGTGACCCTTTAAAGGTATTGCCTTCCTCCTACATTTATTTTGTGTTTGGATCACATGGCTGTCTTTGTTTATGTCCATAAGTAGGACATTCTGACAGTGATATTCACTTTCTATTCTTCTTGTCCTTCATACATGTATAGACAAATTCACCCCTGGTTTCATTTCCAAAGATCCCAAAGAAAAAATAAATAAGTTAGTATAGTTGTGCTATAAACTTTAATAATTATTATCTGCTGTGAAGTTGAATCTGACTTATGGTTATCCTTTCCGGGCTTTCTAGGTAGAGAATATACAGAAATGGTTTATCTTTCTCTTCTTCTGAGAATAGAAGCATTAAGGAACAGGAGTTAACTCTTATTTCCTCCCCTCTTTTTCATTTAGGAGGAAATTGGGATTTATAATCTTGTGAAGACTCCCCCCCCTTCCCCCCCCCTCACAAAAAGACCCAGTACAAACATAATGGAGTCAGTCTACCAAATTAGGATTTGGTTGAGAAGTAATGAGCAAAGAACCAAACTTTTTTTAAAGAGTTATCTACATAAGGTTGTTCCTTGACAGTTGTCCGCTCCAACTCTCTGGAACCTCCTGCCAATAGACCTAAGACTCCAAAGTGAATTGCTGCCCTTCAGGAAAGGAGTGAAGATCTGGCTGGCAGGGCAGGTGTGGGGCCCGAATGGGACTATGGTGCCCGCCTGCTGGCTTGTATAAGAACTCTCTCTCTTCTTCTTCCTCTTCCTTTTTCTTCCTTTTTCTTCCTTTTATAGTGGATGGGATGGGTGGGTGGGATATAGGGGTTTTTAAAGGGGGTGGGTTGGGGGTTTTTATAATGTTTTATGTATTTTTGTGCATTGTTGTGATGCCGCCCTGAGTCGGGCATGCCTGAGCGGGCGGCATATACAAATTTGACTAATAAATAAATAAATAAATAGTTCAGATATTACAATGAACAATGATATAACATTCCAAGGTTGTCTTCTGCAGTTTGAGTATGGGAGATGAGAAGTGAGTGGGAGGGGGATATTTAGAACTCTTTGCTCTTTCGTACTCAGAATAGTGTGTTCAGCAGTCCAATTAAATCTCAAGGAGTCCATTTTATATTATGTGATGCTAGTTGTATATAAAATAAAAACACCTTGTTCTCCCAAACAAATTGCAGTTCTTTGTAGATTAGTACAGCATTCTTAAATCATTGGGTTGCACATTCTTTGCTCATGCACCAACACTCTCTCTCTCTCTCTCTCTCTCTCTCTCTCTCTCTCTCACACACACACACACACACACACACACACACACACACACACACACACACACACACACACACACACACACACACACACACACACACACACACACACACACACTGATATCCTCTGAATCTGCAGGGGAGAAACACAGATTTTAGGTCAGAACTATTTGCTACCTGTTTTTCCTTCATTAAAATTAATCAGCTCCCAAAAGCTGTAGAACAGAGCTCAAGCCCTTATAGAAGTGGTCTTTTAGAATATGGAAAAGATCACCAAACAGCCTCTCCATCTTTTCCCTTTCCTTGATCTTATATCTTGTTTTCTGGGGGAAAAAATAGTCATTTAAAGCCCATACAGCTCATTCAATTTATGTGCCTGGCAGAATAGCTCTCCATTGGAAGAGCAGGAAAAAATTGTCACTGAAGGATAGTTCTGGATTATAGCAATGATGGGAAAAATAACACAACAAATAAAACGCTTGAGACATCTTCAAGCTCATGCGTCATTCCTTTTTGTATGATCCCCTTTAATAATTTTATAAATCATTTAATGGTTTATTTTTCCACCCTCATTCCAAACACTTTTTTTTAAAAAAAATAACTCTTGTGTTGCAATGGTGTTGCAGGGGCCAACGGAGAGGGCCGCTCGGTCTGAGAATGGCCCACGGAGGTTCGGAGAGACTGGCCGCAAGGAAGGCACGTGAGACGAAATGTGCGGTGAAGTCCAGTCCTGACCTAAGTCAGGTGGCATATTTATTGCCCTGCCTCGATAGTTCCGTGCTAAAGGCGCACGGGACTTCGTCACAGAAGGCTAATGCATATGTGGCATTTCTGGTGGGTCAAGATAACACCTGTCTCTGGACATTGTCTTGTGATTAATGGACAAACCCGCAGTTATCTAAGATCTGGGTTGGCAAAACCCCATTGTTCTCGCTCTATCTCGGAAGACCATGTAAACTGTCTCCGGGACTAACTTCCTTAGCCACTGACTCAGTGTGCTTACTCAACCTTATCTTAGGTCAGAAGGGGAAGAGCAAGTTCAACCCTAGAGTAAGCAACTTTTTGCCTTTTGTCCTATTTCCTCCGCAATCCTCCAGCCAAGGCTTTATGATTTATGCCAATTAATCTAACCCGCACCCAATTTCCCTTCCATCAGCGCCCATGTTGATTCTCAAGCTGTGTGCGTTAGCGAGCGAACACGTTGGGAAGGGTGATGGCCAATCTCGGTACACGGGCATACCACATTCCCCCTTATTTCATTGTTTAAATCAGCCTGGATGAGGCCTTGGTAGATATAGGGCATAATTTGTCTGGGTGTAAGGGTATCTTGAGGTCTCCGCCATGAGGTACACATGGAGAGAAGTGAAGGGATGCATTGTGCAAAACAGCAAAGTGTAATCCCCACTACTACAATGGCAGTGGTAGCTTTGAGCGTTGTTTGTAACCACCCCATGGCGACCATGACCAGAGTTCGTCCCACCACCCCCAGTTGGCGTTCTGCTGGATATGTTTCACAATGGTGTCAAGTTTGGTGATCTGACTTTGGACCTTGCGTGAGTTATCCGTGAGGTTAAAACAGCACATATTGCGGACTGATTCACAGCCCATATGGTGCAAAAGCAACAGATAATCAATTGCTGCTCGGTTATTCAAAACTGCATGTCTCAATTCAGCCTGCTCTCGGTTAAGCATTGCAATGGCTGATGAGGTGTGATTGATAACCTTAGCTAGCGCGCATGCCAGCTGGCCGATCCTACGTGCATTTCCTACCACTAACCTGGGCACCCCAAAAATACTGACCGCTAAAGAGACATACTCTGCCTTACTATGCAATCTGATATTACTGTTGCATGTCTCATCTAGCCGGGCCACCCTTGGGGTGACTGGGTTTGGGGTGATCATTTCCCTTTCGGGGAGTACCACTGTCAAGAGACTCAAACAACAGTATGAGTCACGTATGTTAGCTGGAATGTAGTTCCACGTCCATTGGTTACAAGTAAAAAACCATCCTGTGGGCAAAATGACATTAGCATACATAGAACGTGCAATCTCTGGCTGGTTACATTTCCAAGTCTCTTTCCCAAGGCTTAGGCAAGGTGGTGTGGCACTTTGGCTGTGGAACAGCCGATCATTTTGGCACATGGTGTGTTTGGGCTGATCGCCACTCAGGGTGTGTACAGAGTGAGCGCATCAGTGAGCAAAGTCTTTGTTACCTGAGTCCCCCAAGCCACATAGGTTGCGTATGTGATTCGGTGATGAGGTCCGAGTGCTTGTTTAAGCAACCATTCAAAGTTCTTGGCCTGCTCGCCCAGAGCGCGGCAGACCAGGATAAGGCATGTACTTAACAACAAAGAAGTGTCTGTGGTGTGTGCCAAGCAAAGTTTGACTGGTTGACAAGTCCAGCCAGTCTCTCCCAAATGTTGTACTGGAGCCTTGTGGTAAGTTCCCCGCTAGGCACTAAGTTCCCGCCTGAAGCTTGAACCCCTCCCTCCATTAGCAAGGAAAGGATCAACACTATCATTAGGGAATTGTAAGTGATCTGAGCCAAGACCGCAGCTACCATGTTATGCGAAGTGGGCTCCGAGTGGTTCTCTTGCAAAATGGTCATGGCATTGTCACACAGGGATTTGATCATTCCCCATGTCACTCTCAGCTCTTCCATCCTGGGCTGCCTCGGCCAGTGTCGCCTGCCCTGCCTCCGTCCTGTCATCAGGTCTATCTCCTCCATCTCTGGCAACGGGCTCGGGGCAGCTTGGTTCCACGCCATGCGGTTCAAAGTACGGCTTCACACAGCGGGCCAGAATCCAAATGGTACCTGTAGGAGACATAATCGCTGCATAGCCTCATCCCCAGGTTATCAGGGGCACCAGACCCTTCCAAGAGGGGTCTGGTGGCCCTCTGAATCGAACCATGGGGCGCGGGAGAGCTTCCTGGCTTCGAAAATGCTTCTGCGGAGTGCAGTCAGCAAAATTATTTAAGTGATTGTATGTGAATAATACTTTGTGCAGGTGGCTGCCTTCCTCCGTCAGTGGGGCATCAGGGTCTTCCCGTACATCGACGACTGGCTGATTGTCTCCCCCACCAGCTCGTCATCCATTCGGGACACACAATTCACGGTTCACCTCATGGAGAGTCTTGGCCTTGGGATCAACTTCGCCAAATCGAAGTTGATTCCCTCTCAGCGCGTCGAGTACATTGGAGCGGTACTCGACTCGCTTGTTACCAGAGCCTTCGCCCCCCAGAAACGCTTGCAGGACTTTGCACATGGGGTGAGCGACTTCCGGACCAAACCGTTCATCCGGGCGAAAAAGGCACAGAGACTTCTAGGCCTCATGGCCTCAACGACGGCGGTAATTCCTCACGCCAAGTTGAAGTTCCGGTCCCTGCAGTCGTGGCTCCTCCACGAATTCGACTCGCTCAAGGAGAACCAGTCCAAACGGCTGACTCCGTCTCCAGAGCTGATGGACCAGTTACTGTGGTGGAGCATGCCACCCAATGTGGCCATGGGGAAGAGTTTTTACCCCCCGCAACCTTTGTTGCAGGTGTTGACCGACGCAAGCAACCTCGGCTGGGGGGCTGCCTGCGGGACTCTAACGGTCAACAATGTTTGGTCGCCTCACGAGATGGTGCACCATATCAACTATTTGGAGCTGTTGGCCATTTGGAAGGCCCTACGTTCCTTCGAGGCCCTACTCACCGGCAATGTGGTCCAAGTGGCCTCGGACAATACCACGGCAGTGGCGTACCTGAACAAACAGGGAGGAAAGCGGTCCATCATCCTACTTTACCTTGCAGTGCAACTCTGGGAGTGGTGCCTGGAAAGACACATCTTTCCGATTGGAGTGCACATTCAGGGCAAGCTGAATGTCTTGGCCGACCACCTCAGCCGTCTCACCTCTACGACCCACGAATGGGAACTGGACGACGAGGTATTTCGGACCCTTTGCAGGGCCTGGGGGACTCCGAGCATCGACCTCTTTGCGTCGGAGTCCAACAGGAAATGCCACAGGTACTGTTCCAGGGCAGGCATCGGGCTGAACTCCAAGGGCGATGCCTTCATGAAACGGTGGGATCAGGACTACCTCTACGCCTTTCCCCCGTTTCCTCTGGTCCAGAAGTTCCTCATCAGGATGCATCAACACCGGGCCAACGCGATCCTCATGGCTCCAGCATTGCCTCGCCAGCCCTGGTTTCCGCTACTGTTACGCATGTCGTCGCAGTATCGCACACTGCCGAAATCGCCAACACTTCTCCAGATGGAACACGGCCGGCTCCACCATTCGGACCTACCCAGCCTCCACCTCACCGCGTGGAGGATAACCCCAGACTGTCCAGGATCCTGGAGTTAGCACGGCGCCCTTCCACAAGGAAGTCTTATGCTTCCAAATACAGACGCTTTTGTGCTTTCCTGGCATCCCGGCAGACATCCTCCCCACAGGTGGGACTACAGGACGTCATGGCCTACCTCCTCCATTTGGCGGAGTCGGGCCTTAGTATCACTTCCATCCAGGTCCATCTCGCAGCGGTGGTGGCTCACTCCCCGGCTGGTTCACCTGCCTCTGGTGCCTTTCGCTACCATACGGTGAAGCGTTTCCTCAAGGAACTGCCGAACGCCTTCCCGCCGGTCAGGACTCCAACAGCACAATGGTCCTTGTCTGCCGTTCTCAACGCGCTCACCAGGACTCCTTTCGAGCCTATGGCTACTGCGGACGTTCGTCTCCTCACGTAGAAGACGGCTTTTCTGGTGGCTATCATGTCTGCTCGACGGGCTGGTGAACTGGTTGCTCTGTGGGCAGATGCACCGTTTCTCCAGTTTTTCAATAATTGCGTGGTGCTTCACACGGATATCACCGTCCTTCCTAAGGTGGTCTCCGAGTTTCATATGGCACAGACTATCTCGTTACCAACCTTCTTCCAGAACCCCACCAACGCCCAAGAAAGGATTTGGCACACGCTGGATGTGAAACGAGCTTTATTGTTTTACACCAGCAGGACAAGGGAGTTCAGGAAGTCACAGCGTCTCTTTGTGGCCTATGGGGGAAAGTCCAAGGGTGAACCCATCTCTGCCCAGAGGTTCTCCAAATGGATCACGTCTACCATCTACCTGGCCTACGAGTCGGCCTCACTGCCTCCTCCGCCGCATGTCAGGGCGCATTCTACGAGGGCGGTTGCCACGTCCACTGCCTTTTTGGAGGGCACACCCCTTGAGGACATCTGTAAGGCTGCCACCTGGTCCAGACCTTCTACATTTGTCCAACATTACAGGGTGGACACCAGAGCCACTGCGGACGCCAGACTTGGCCGTGTCGTCCTCATTAGGCGGCTCCGGGCTCATCGCCCTTGACAGTTCACCCTACCTGACCATCATCTTCATCGTGGGATCATCTCATCCGACTGCCCACCGACCAAGTGAGTGTGAGCTTGCTAATCTCCCAATAGTGGGGATTCACAAACTATACGAAGGAGAAAGTTCGGTTTCACTTACCAGTGATAACTTTCGTTCTTCGAGTATATAGTTTGTGAATACACACTACCCACCCTGCCTCCCCTCTTGAGCTGCACGGATGAGATCAATTGGTTTATCCTGTGCTTGGCTTAAGTATGGAACTGAGGTAAAATGGCGGACTGGCGCCTCAGGGTGGGCGGTACGGTGGGCGGTCTTACCGCCAAAACTTTTAACCAATAGCTTTTTAAGCTTCCGATCAGCGTTCTGCGCAGGCGCATAACCCCAATAGTGTGTATTTACAAACTATATACTCGAAGAACGAAAGTTATCACTGGTAAGTGAAACCGAACTTTATCTGAACTTTCTCTGGGGCAATTATCAAGCCTTTGTCCCCCAATGAATTTTGAAGGTCACAAAACATGTCGCTACCCATTTGGGCGCTGCAATCAATATGTCATCCATGAAATGGCAAACTAAGACTTTGGGGTGCAGGGTCCAGAACCTCTCAAATGCCCTGTGGACATAAATTTGGCACAAGGTGGACAAGTTGAGCATCCCTTGTGGCAAAAATTTCCACGCATAACGTTGGTTTGGTTCCCTGTGATTGGTGACTGGCACCATAAAAGCGAACCTTTCCCTGTCCCTAGGATCTAAAGGGATGGTGTAAAAGCAGTCTTTTAAGTCTATGATTAGGATCTCCCACCCTTCAGGGAATATTTGAGATTGGGTGTCCCGCATTGAAGCGGACCCATGGGCTGAATGCATTTATTGATCTCTCTTAGATCATGAAGAAGTCTCCATTTACCGGACTTCTTTTTAATGACAAAAATCGGTGAATTCCATGGACTGGTAAATGGTTCTATGTGTCCTGCTTCTAGCTGTTCTTTAACAAGCTGCTTTAAGGTTTCTAACCTTTCTCCAACTATGGGCCATTGTTCCACCCACACTGGCTCATCTGTGAGCCATTTAAACGGTAGGGCCATTACCCAAAAGTTAGGGTTGCGCAATATTGCTGCAGAATGTCCCTCCCCCAGATGTTGACAGGCACATTCAAAATGTGTGGTTGGATGACCGCTGTGCATCTGCCCCCGGGATGGTGACTTCCACCCAATTGTGATTTCTGTAAGCTTCCTGAACTCCTCCTACCCCCCCCCCACACATCTGCAACTAACTCGATGGCCCACTCGGTGGGCCACAATTTCTGGCTAATTATGCTAACATTGGCTCCGGTGTCGAGCAGCCCATCAAAAGGTCTTTTGTTTTAAAATACCTTAAAACTGGTCACTGCTTCCACTCTATGTTCTTTTCCACTGTCACTATGATCTGGTATCCTTCTACTACCCCTTCCTCTCTCAGACGGTTTGCTGACCCGAATCCTGAGTTTCCTCTGCTCATCTCCTTGTCTCTACCTGGCAGATGACACAGAACCATGATCAGTTGCGCTATTGAATCCCCTTTTCTGACTATCTGGGGTAGGTGTGTCCACAGCTGGACTTTGACTATGCCTGTGTAATTGGAGTTTATGACTCCTGGGACCACGAAGATCCCTTTTTTCCCTGCATTGCTATGAGGCAAGACTAATCTTATGGTGTCTTGGGGCGGAGGACCCTTGTACTGGGAGTTGACTTGGTAGACTGAGCCTGGCAGGTCTCATGTAATGTCCTCCTGGCACTCCAAGTCTAGCACTGTGCTGCCCTTAGTCTCTGCCTGTGCCTCGGAAATGCTGGGTGTGATGCTGGGTGAAATAATTGGGATGTCCACTCTGGGGCTTCCAGGGCAGCTGTTGCCTCTATTTGAACTGGGGCTAGAGACATGCCTGTGGGCTGGTTTCCCGAATTGGGACACTGGTTGGCCCAATGGAAGCCACTGTGGCATCTGGGACACTGGGTAGATGGCACCGCTGGGTGGCCCGATGGCTGGCCGCCCCTTCTTATGATTTTTTTCCGACCTGCACTCTTTGACAAAGTGCCCCACTTTGCCATGCTGGTGGCAAGCTCCCTTGGGTTTGTTCCCCCTTGCACTGCCGCTGCCAACAGCCCCATCTTATAGGAGTCTGTTCCAACGTCACGCAAGCCCTGATCAGAAGCGTCAGATCAGGTCTGTGGCCCATTGCCTGCAAGATTTTGCGACAATCAAGGTTGCCGTTGTCTTTGGCCAATTTCATCATAAGCTCTCCTTGGGCATCTTGGTTGTCTATCTGCCTACTGATGGCTTCCTCTAATCTGTTAATGAAATCCATGTAAGGCTCTTGCGCTCCCTGCTTGACGGTTGTGTAGTTCTTAGCGCCCTTGCCAGTGGCTGGCACCTTGAGATATGTCTTAAAGGCAACTTCAGATGAGAGCTGGAGTGTGGCGGCTGGCAAGACGGACTGCACCTAAATGGTTTCAAACTGCCCAGAGCCATAAAGTTGCTCTGGAATTACTGCTCCCCCCCTCCGGGCAGCCCTTGCCTATGCTTCCAACCAAAACTCACTGTCCCATAAGAGATACTGGCTAGGGTTCAGCATAATCCACATCAATGCCTTCCAGTCATGAGGGATGAGTGTGGTGGATTCTACCAACTGTTGGAGTGTGCCTCTTGTGAATCTGCTCTGAAGCCCTGTGTCCGTGATGGCTTTTTGGATTTCCAAAAGCAATTTATATGGGATGGGCGTGTATACCGCCACCTGATTGCCTGTGAGGGCGTCCGTCTCTAAGCGGACTGGACACAGCTGTTGGAGTTCAGCCAGTTCCTCAGCCAGGAGTTCCCCTTTGCGTGATTCCTCCTCTACCATGCGCTGAAAGTGACTTTTGGTGACCTGGGAAGCGCCTGCGCTTCCTAGGCTTCTGCCCCCCTCTCGTGGCATCTGCAGCTGCCACGGAAGGGGAATCCCCCATGCGCCCACGCTTAAACTGAATAGTTGGATAGAGACTCTCTGGGGCAGGTGGTTCTACATATGCTGTGGGTTTCTCTGTCTCTATCCGGACTGGACTAACTGCGGAAATGATTTGTCTACACTTCGCCCATGTCCCTATGATTTTAGCGGGTGCTCGGGGCTCCATCTTAAGCCAGTCCCCTACTCTATCCCAAGTCTCTGGGTCCAGCATGCCTGCTTCTGGGTAGAACAAACAATGCTTCCTCAGATACACCATGAATTCCGTCAGGCTTTGGCTATGAATGCTAATATGATGTAGCCTGGCCAGGCGCTTGAGCTACTCCCTATGAGCTCTTTGCCTAATGGATGAATCTTACCCCTCCAAGCAAGCCCCCATACTACCTGATAAGAGGTTCCCTCATGGGATGAGTCAGCGCGCCTCAGGCAGTAAGTCGGGTGATGTGGTGAACAGGACGTGGCCTTGGGTCTGGGTAGGATTGCAGTCTTGGCTACTGCGGGCTTCCTTCAGCCTCTGCCGATGAATGTCAGGGTTCACAGCTCATCCCGATGTGGAACACGTCCATTCCAATGATGCTCTGGGTTGCCACCGAGCTTGCGGTTAGCGCTGCCTTCCTTGCTTTGAGAGATTGCCTTCTCGGCTGGAGACAGCTCTGGCCTCTGAAGATTGAGCTGAGTTCCGATTGGGCTAGCGTCCCGATCGGAACTTCTCCACAGCCTCCGGGGAGAGTCACGTCGGAGCATGGCCCAAGGAGTAGGACCACGCTGTGGCCCCTTAGAATCATGTCGTGGTCACCAGATGTTTCAATGGTGTTGCAGGGGCCAACAGAGACGGCCGCCCAGTCCGAGAATGGCCCGTGGACATTTGGAGTGACTGGCCGCAAGGAAGGCATGTGAGACGAAATGTGCGGTGAAGTCCCGACCTAAGTTGGGTGGCATATTTATTGCCCTGCCTCGATAGTTCTGTGCTAAAGGCGCACGGGACTTCGTCATAGAAGGCTAATGCATATGTGGCATTTCTGGTGGGTCAAGATAACACCTGTCTCCGGACATTGTCTTGTGATTAATGGACAAACCCCCAGTTATCTAAGATCTGGGTTGGCAAAACCCCATTGTTCTCACCCTATCTCGGAAGACCATGTAAACTATCTCTGGGACTAACTTCCTTAGCCACTGACTTAGTGTGCTTACTCAACCTTATCTTAGGTCAGAAGGGGAAGAGTGAGTTCAACCCTAGAATCAGCAACTTTTTACCTTTTGTCCTATTTCCTCCGCAATCCTCCAGCCAAGGCTTTATGATTTATGCCAATTAATCTAATCCGCACCCAATTTCCCTTCCATCAGTGCCCGTGTTGATTCTCAAGCAGTGTGTGTTAGCGAGCGAACACCTTCGGAAGGGTGATGGCTAATCTCGGCATGCGGGCATACCACACACTTGAGTTTCTCTATATTTGACAACTTAATATTTGGACATTTATTTATTTTAAAATTCTTCGTTTTAAACTGTCTTGCTGTACTTCATTGCATTTTATACTACTTGGTTGTATTTTATGTTTATTGCACAAAACAAAGTTATTAAACCACTTTGGTTTCCTTTTCATCACCAGAATGGAAGTAGGTTTACTCTATTACCATAGCAGGATTACCTGGCCAGAAGTCTGAGTTTCTGTTCATGAGTAATGATTAAGGTTCTAGAACAACAATAGCTTACTTCTCAACCAACTGTGTGATGAAGTATTATCCACCTATGTAGCCCTTCTCAGAAGCTGTGCTAAAGAACTCTTAACTGCAACTTAGGATCTGGGCCATTACTTTCTTAATTGTACATAGTTACATCTGCTTATTTTTCCTTGTTAAAAACTGATTTAAAAGAACTACTTAATAGCTTTGTCATTTAAAAACCATCATTTTTATCTTCCTCCTAATTTATTAATAAGCTTTCTTCCCCTTTAGAATTGCTTTCCCCCAGGGCTAACTAATACTGTGTTAACAAGGCTTTAGTTAGATATATCTCTGCTTTTGTACATACAAAAGCATAATACATACAGATGCACATGCAAGCACCCACACATATACCCTTGCTTGTTCTCACAGTCAAGATGCTGATGATGTGAAATGGCATTTTCTCAGAAAGACTGAATTAGTGACATTTCCTTTTTCATCCAAAGAAGCCACTCATTTGAAGTATAGGGTTTTAAAACTTTCATTTAATAGCTGATTAAAAAGAGGGGAGTGGTACTTAATGAGGTAGGAGGTGTGTTCTGTGTACATTTTTATATCCCCTGTGTGAAATGATGCATATCAATTCATAAGGGAATAGATATTGAGGGTGAGAATGAAAATGCATCCTATTCCTGAGTCAAGCAAGTTAACTCTACTTCTGTTTCACATTATTGTTTGCCAGGAACAAGAAACTGAAAATTTGACCATTTTTGCCATCTGTAGGGGAATGCCTACATAAAATCTTTTTCTACAAATTGACGTTCTGACTGAGGAGAGGGGGAAAGTAAATATTAACAATTTTCTAAAGTTGTGAAGGGATGTAGCTTGGTGATCTCAACCAGGAAATCATTTCAAGCAGGTATAGCTTTTTTCCAGATATCTGGCATCTTTCAAGGTTACAACCTTCAACATCATAGCTTCTGAGGACCTCATGGAACCTCATTAGGTCAAAGTCAAGAGGAGCAGCCCCGTGGTGGGGAGAGATTTTACTGGGACAGATGGGAGTGCACTGCTGCTCAAAGCCCATACCTTAAAGGGAAACACTACCTCGACATTTTCTGCTTTGGTTCCTCTCACCAGTCTCCGCTCTGCTCAATGGGAGAAAGTCCGAAGAGCTTCAGGCAGCTTCAGAAGAAGCTGCCAAAGCTGCTTGAAGTGCTTTGAACTTTCTCCCACAGAGCAGAGTGGAGACTGGCAAGAGGAACTGAAGCGGAAAATGCCAAAGTGGCATTTCCCTTTAAGGTATGGGCTTTGAGCAGCAGCATGCTCCTATCCGTCCCGGTAAAATCTCTCCCCACTATGGGCCTGAAGAGGAGATATGTTTTTCTGAGATTTTACAAAATCATTAACAACTAAAGATATTCCCCACTCTGTAAATACTATTTTTATGCTGCTTTTTTATGACTTGAAAGGGGAGCATCTTTGCAAATCACTTGCACATTTGTACAGATAACTTGAACAGTGAATCTATGCTTGGTTAACTATGAATCAGGAAGTCCCTCACTTCACACTTTGTACTTGCCAGTTGTAGCTTTAAGTGAGCCACTCTCTTTTCATCTGCCTCTTCCCGGGGCCCACGCCATTCGGCCCGGGAATGGGAGGCAGGTCCGTCTCCCCGCCCTCCGAGCCCTGCCTGCCGGGAGAGCTCAAGAGGAGGCGTCGCTGGAGCCCCGCCGAAGCCGCCGTGCTGCCTCTTCCCGGGGCCCACGCCATTCGGCCCGGGAATGGGAGGCAGGTGCGTCTCCCCGCCCTCCGAGCCCTGCCTGCCGGGAGAGCTCAAGCTCAAAGAGGAGGCGTCGCTGGAGCCCCGCCGAAGCCGCCGCGCTGCCTCTTCCTGGGGCCCACGCCATTCGGCCCGGGAATGGGAGGCAGGTGCGTCTCCCCGCCCTCCGAGCCCTGCCTGCCGGGAGAGCTCAAGAGGAGGCGTCGCTGGAGCCCTGCCGAAGCCGCCGCGCTGCCTCTTCCCGGGGCCCACGCCATTCGGCCCGGGAATGGGAGGCAGGTGCGTCTCCCCGCCCTCCGAGCCCTGCCTGCCGGGAGAGCTCAAAGAGGAGGCGTCGCTGGAGCCCCGCCGAAGCCGCCGCGCTGCCTCTTCCCGGAGCCCACGCCATTCGGCCCGGGAATGGGAGGCAGGTGCGTCTCCCCGCCCTCCGAGCCCTGCCTGCCGGGAGAGCTCAAGAGGAGGCGTCGCTGGAGCCCCGCTGAAGCCGCCGCGCTGCCTCTTCCCGGGGCCCACGCCATTCGGCCCAGGAATGGGAGGCAGGTGTGTCTCCCCGCCCTCCGAGCCCTGCCTGCCGGGAGAGCTCAAAGAGGAGGTTTCGCTGGAGCCCCGCTGAGGCCGCCGCGCTGCCTCTTCCCGGGGCCCACGCCATTCGGCCCGGGAATGGGAGGCAGAAGCAGACAACGCTGGAACCGAAGACGACGTCGCCGCCACCGCAGCTGCCATGCAGGGCTGTCCCTCCCCGCCCCCTGCCACCAGGTGGGGAGGTTGGAGGGGCCCTCGGGCCAAGGGAGCCAGAGACGCCATAGCCATTGCGCGAAGTCGTCCCTCCCCGCCCCCTACCACCGGGCGGGGAGGTTGAAAGGACTCCCGGGCCGAGGGAGCCGAAGACGCCGCAGTCATTGTGCGAAGTTGTCCCTCCCCGCCCCCTGCCACCAGGCGGGGAGGTTTAAAGGGCTCACGGGTCAAGGGACCCGAAGACGACGACGACGACGCTGCCGCCGCCGCCGTGCAAGGCCGCCCCTCCCCGCCCCCTGCCATCAGGCCGGGAGTTTAGGAGGGCTCCCCGTGGCATTGGGGAGCCGAAGACGCCGCCGTGGAGGCTGCTTCAGCGCACGGACGTCCCCCCCAGCTCCCTGCCTCCGTCCTCCCTACCTGGGGGGAAGAAAAAGGAGATGTCGACGACAGGACTCGCTAGCGCTCCCTGTGCGTTTTGGGAGCCCATGCTTGTTGCTGGAATTGGGGGGGGGATGGCGGATGGGGAGGGAAGAGAGAATGTTGGTCTTGCCAGCCAGGAAGGAGGGGCAGCATTCTATCTAGGGAGGTTCCGGAGAATCATATAGGTGTTGTGACGGGCATGGGGCGGTATGGCGGGTACCGTGGGGCGGGCCGCACTCGGGGAATGCGGGTCCGATGTTTAAATGCGGTCCCTCAGTCCAGCCCTGCAGGTACATCTCTGGGCCCTGAGCAGCAGATCCGGAGTGACCCCGCCCTTAGGCTGCTGCTGGTGAATGTCAGATCGGTTTGTAATAAGGCCCCCCTGATTCAGGATGCCATCCAGGAAGGGCTGGCCGACCTGGCATGCATCACCGAAACCTGGCTGACTCCTGAAGATGGAGTACCTCTTGCGGACATGTGTCCAGCTGGGTTCGGTATCTGGCAGCAGCCTAGAGGTGAGGGGAGGGGCGGTGGTGTTGCCATTGTTGCCAGGGAGTCTTTGGGAGTTGCTAGGGCCACTGCTCCACAAGTGGCTGGTTGTGAGGCCCTGCTTCTACGGCTGGGCCCCAAGGGTCAGTTGGGGATCTTACTCCTGTACCTGCCCCCTTGCAGGGTAAGGGATGCCCTGCCTGAGCTCCTTGAGGCCGCCTCGATGCTGGCGTTGGAGTTCCCGAGGCTTATGGTTCTGGGGGACTTCAATTTGCCATCGCTGGGGATGGCTTCTGAGGTGGCAAGGGAGTTCATGGCTTCCATGGCAGCCATGGGCCTGACTCAGGTAGTTCGGGGTCCGACCAGGGGCAGTGGTCACATGCCAGACTTAGTTTTCTTGTCGGAGCAGTGGCAAAGTGATCTGAGACTACAGGATTTAGTCATCTCACCTGTGCCATGGTCAGATCACTATCTGGTGACTCTTGACTTTCTGGGGGCGACACTTCATCGTAGGGAGGCAGGGCCTATTAAAATGGTCCGCCCTCGTCGACTAATGGATCCAGACGGATTCCAGAGGGAACTGGGGGATGTTCCTCTGGATCGACTACACGATTCACCCGAGGCACTCGTCGACCTGTGGAATAGGACGACAATAGTAGCCTTGGATGAAATCGCGCCACTGCGGCCTCTCCGCGCCCGGGGGATTAGGTCATCTCCGTGGTTCACAGATGAACTGCGCGAACTCAAACGGGCAAAGAGACGCCTAGAGCGCCGCTGGGTGAAGACCCGGGATGACTCCGATTGGACACTAGCTCGAGCTGCTATTAGGGCCTACCTAGTGGCGATGGGGGTGGTGAGGCGGCAATACTTCACCGCCCTTATTGCCTCCGCTGATAATCGCCCAGCCGCCCTGTTCCGGGTAACCAGGTCCCTCCTCGGTAGGGGGAGATCGGTGCCCGGTTGGCAGGGTTCGGCTGAGGACTTTGCTGACCATCTGGTGGAGAAAATCGATCGGATTCGTTCAGGATTGAACCCTGGCGTGGATGGGGAGAGTCGGGGAGGTGCCGGGGCACAGTCTTGCAGTACGATCTGGGATCAGTTTGATCCTGTTGTCCCTGATGAAGTGGACAGGCTCCTTGCAGCTGTTCGTGCCACTACATGTCCTTTGGACCCCTGTCCCACTTGGTTGGTGAAAGCCTCCAAGGAGGTAACAGGTGGCTGGGTTGGGGGGATAATAAATGCTTCTTTACGGGAGGGGGTATTTCCTGCACAGCTAAAACATGCTTTGGTGCGACCCCTCCTGAAGAAAATGTCCCTCGACCCAGCTGTCCTTAACAACTACAGGCCGGTTTCCAACCTGCCCTTTCTGGGTAAGGTTTTGGAGAAGGCGGTGGCGCGCCAGCTGCAGAGTGTCCTGGAGGAAGCGGATTATCTAGACCCCTTTCAATCAGGGTTCAGGCCCGGGTATGGAACGGAGACGGCATTGGTCGCACTGATGGATGATCTCTGGCGGGAGCGGGACGGGGGTTGTCCATCCGTCCTTGCTCTTCTTGACCTCTCAGCGGCCTTCAATACCGTCGACCATGGTATCCTTCTGGAACGGCTCAAAGGACTGGGGATCCAGGGCACTGTGTTGTCCTGGTTTTCCTCTTTTCTGGAGGGCCGTACCCAGTCAGTGTGGTTAGAGAGTGAGAGGTCCAGCCCTAGGCCCCTCAAGTATGGGGTGCCTCAGGGCTCTGTGCTCTCTCCTCTCTTATTTAACATCTACATGAAGCCACTGGGTGAGATCATTCGTTCCCACGGGGTGCGGTACCATCAGTACGCGGATGATACTCAGCTGTACATCTCGGCCCGTGGGGACCCCAGTGATGCTGTTGAAATCCTATCCGGATGCCTGGAGGCCATTGGGGTCTGGATGGGGGTCAATGGGCTTCGGCTGAATCCCGGCAAGACAGAGTGGCTGTGGATAGGGGGCCCCGTGTTATCCAGGGAGTTACCACCTTTGGTACTGGATGGGGCTGTTTTGCCCCAGACAGACCCAGTGCGCAACTTGGGGGTCCTTCTGGACTCACGGCTGCTGCTAGAAGAACAAGTAGCGGCTGTGGCCAGGAGGGCTTTTGCCCAACTTCGGGTGATTCGCCAATTGCGCACGCTCCTTGACCGGGGCTCCTTGCTTATGGTCACCCATGCTCTGGTTACTTCCCGACTAGATTACTGTAATGCGCTCTACATGGGGCTGCCCTTGACGACCATTCGGAGGCTGCAGCTGGTCCAGAATGCGGCGGCCCGGGTGGTGATGGGGTGTGGGCGATATGCCCATGCCTCACCGCTACTTCGGGAGCTGCACTGGTTACCAGTTTGTCTCCGGGTGCAATTTAAGGTACTGGTTTTGACCTTTAAAGCCCTATATGGCAGGGGGCCAGGATACCTTAGAGACCGCATCGTCCCAAGAGTGTCTGCCCGTCCAACCAGAGCAGACCAGAGGGGCTCTCTAATAGTGCCATCAACTAGGGGTGCACATCTGTCTAGCACCCGAAGGAGGGCCTTCTCCGTGTCCGCACCAACTCTCTGGAACCTCCTGCCAATAGACCTAAGACTCCAAAGTGAATTGCTGCCCTTCAGGAAAGGAGTGAAGACCTGGCTGGCAGGGCAGGTGTGGGGCCCGAATGGGACTATGGTGCCCGCCTGCTGGCTTTTATAAGAACTCTCTCTTCTTTCCTTTTGTATAGTGGGTGGATGGGGTTGGGTGGGATATGGGTTTTTAAATGGGGTGGGATGTGGGTTTTATAATGTTTTTATGTATTTTTAGAATTGTTGTGATGCCGCCCTGAGTCGGGTTTTGCCTGAGTGGGCGGCATATACAAATATGACTATAAATAAATAAAAAATAAATAAATTTTCAGAATTGTTGCACGGATTCTAGCTATGTAATGTGTGTGAGACACGTTTAAACACTTGAGAGTTCTATACAAATATTATATGTGATGAATGCAAACGTTCTAACACAATGTACATGAACTGGTATCTCTGCATGACCAAAACATAATCTCTTCAATTTTTATAGTTTGTTCTGATTTAATATCTGACATGTCCTCCTTTCTTATTCTTCCAGTTTTGATGCCCAGTAGATACTCACACTCCATTTAAACTTCTGTGTTAGGTTTGCCAGAACCAAAGAGAGAATCAGTGTTTCATGGTCTGGGAACAGATGAAGGATTTTACACATCTAAAGACTTCTTACCATTGGTGGCTATGGCAAGTAAATCAGGTAAGTTTATTATTTTCTTTCTGGATGAGTACGTTTACAATTTGGTGTAGTGGGTAGAGTCACACACACACACACACACACACACACACACACACACACACACACACACACACAAGCGCACACACACACACACACACACAAGCACACACACACACACACACACAAGCACACAAGCACCACAATCCACAGTTGGCCACACTGGCTGGGTGATTCTGAAAATTGTAGTCCAAAAAAGTAAGTTTTCAAAGCTCTACATTCTCTGAATATCGATGTACATGATAGTGTGTCTTCATTAGTAACTCCATTTGATTTATGATTTCTTTAAATTTGAAGTTGATTTTCTTATAGCAGCTATCACTATGAGTTCATCTTTTGGAGAAACAAGAGAACCTTACCTAGTTTAAAACATGCACATTCTAATTTATTTGTTGTTCATGCTACACTCCATTCTTTATGCTGAAGAGCATTGTCAGCATCTTTCAGTTTGAAGACTGGAGAGATTATTCAAGATGGTAAACAAAGATAGCCATGTGATCCATACACAAAACAAACATAGGAAGAAGGTGATACCTTTATTCATAGCTGTCAAGTATCCCTTATTGGCCAGGAAAACCCCTTATTTTATCCTCTTTCCCACTGTAATCCCTTATTAATTAGACTGTGATGCCCTATTATCGCCATTGGAGGGCAGCACAGGATAAGCATAGCTGTCAAGTATTCCTTATTTGCCGGGAAATTTCCCTTATTTCCAAATCCAAAACTTGACAGGTATGCCTTTATTGGATCACTCAAAAAATCAATTGTTGTGCGAGCTTTTGTGACTCAAGATCACTTCTTCAGGCTGGCAGGCATCGTTTCAAGATAGTAGTTGCTAGTCAGATTTAATAGTTCTCCATTGTAGGGGAACAAGGCTGGAATCTTAAAGCCTGGTAGATATTGATTCTTAAAACATAGGGATGACTACTGTGGGTGTGCTGAGAGGAGACCTCTGCATCTGATAAGTTGCTAAAATTGTACATTCTACTGTAGTTGAACTTTTTAGAATAGTAGCCGTGTTAGTCAGGCATATCAGAAACCAAAAACCAAAAACACTGCAACATTTTAAAGACTAAGTGTTATATTTTTACTGTGAGCTTTCATGGTTTAAGTCCACTTCTTCAGACAAAGGAGTAAAACTTCCCAGCATGGTTTATATACACCAGATTCAGTGGTCAAGATGTCACAAGGCAAATGGATCACAAAACAATGAGGTAAAGAATAATCAACCAGAATGACATACAAGTATGCATATCAATACAGCTTTCTACAGCTAGCAGTAACAAATGGAAATGTCTGCAAATGCAGACAGTGCTGAACCCTAGAGTTGTATATGACTGGCTTTCAAACAAGCGTGCCTTTACCTTTATCTAAGCACTGCACATCTCAACCTATGTTACCCTGTGACTTGGGCAAAAGAATGACACCGAAACAGCAGCAATTCAAGCAAACGATAGCAGTAAAAAGTGCAGACAAACAAAAAGAAAGTCTCAGCAATATATGTGTGTTTAGGGAATACTTAGCTATTGCCATCACCAACAAAATTTGGTGAACATTTTGACTCAGACCTAATAAATTTCCATGATACTGTATATCCATAGGGAGAAGTAATTGTCTGTGCACTTTTCTTATACTGAAGGAAAGATTCGCTATACCTGTGCGTATTTTTAAAGAATTACATTCACAGACCTATGTTTAAAGGGGATTTTTTTGTTCTTCAAAGAAAATTATACTTATGGTCTACATCCTTGCTGTGAAAATTCAAGACTGGCATAGCACAAAGTTAAGGATTATAGATCATTGATGGTATTGTGAAAAAAATCAAATACACATCCAATGAAACTATCATAAGCTCATCCAAATTACAGGTTTATGCTATTTATGGTATCATTTTTTTAAAAATTACAGTGATTTGTTTAATCAGTGGTTAGTTGCATTCTCCTTGATGTTTAAGTGCAACACATTGTATGAATTATGGGTCTTTGGGTTTTTCTTTTCTTTTAGTTCCTCTCTCAATGTCCTGGGGATTATTAAACACTCATTGGTACTATGTGAACTTTTATATTTTTCCAAATAGATTTTCTTTTTTTAAAATAACTCCAAAACAAAAACAAAGAAGTGGCAAGTTGATTGAGAAACATAGGACTCAGAATTACTTCATAATCTTAATTAATCAGTTGTTTATTACCAGTTCACCCTGCGTTTGCAATCTGTTACACTCATAGAGTTCAATGCAACTGTTACATTTTCCTTAAATGGTGAAGATATGTCCACACTTCATTGCCCAACCAGCATCGGTGGTAGCTTAAGTGTACAGCTCTGGTTGGATTCCTGGTGGTGCTCAGGGTCACAAACATTTCTGTTGTAGAGACCATTTCCCTGTCAGTAGCCACCACTAGCATGGCATGGCTGTGGGAATGATTCCTTCCCCATCTTTCATTCGCTGCATGATTATAGTTACAGTTATAGTACCAATGGCTACTTAGACTAATCAAGTGAACATTATAGTTATACTTTCTAAAAACAACTCTTTGCCTTACCATTTTTTAGAAGTACAGTAAAACCTTGCATAAAGAGTGCCTCGCTTAGAGACTAACTTGCTTAAAGAGCAGAATTTTCACTGAATGGTCACCCTCGCTTAACAACTAAAACCAACCAAAAACTCACTTAACAACTAAAACCAACCAAAAACTCATTTAACAAATCAGGGTTCGCAATCCCCTCCGCCTGAAGTCATAATTGGTCACTTACAATGGTGTTTCACTTAAAGAGAAAACTCGCTTAAAGAGCAATTCCATGGAACACATTATGCTCTTTAAGTAAGTTACCACTGTACTTAAAAATGTTTGCTTTAAAAATATGTGTAAATGCTACAAGCTATTGAATTGCAGTACAAAACGTACATTCCTGCTTCTATTTCACTGTTTCTTCAGCATCAACTGCACAACATAAGGTAGTGGCATAAGGCAGAGCATGAGCTAGTAGTTAAACCATATGATATTCCTTCTCTATCATTTATAAACTACCATGTAACTATAAGATGATCTAAAAAGTTAGTCTTTTTAATATATGCAATGCACTTTATTTGCCTGTCTTCTTTACCTCCACATGAGTTACATATGAGATGATGGTCAGAATATTATGATTTAGGTATGCCAGCAAAAGTGCAATGATGTAAATTTCATAGGTGAATTGTCATTAGTTAAGTATAGATAATTGTATTCCTTGTTGCTCACCAAGATAGGAACCATGAAGCAGTCAATTGCGGCAATTAAAGTGAAAAATTATATATGTTTATAAAATTAGGTGTAGTGTTCCATGCTTTATCTCTGTAGGTGTGGTGTAAGAAATAGCTGTTAGGACATTTATTTATTTAAATATTTATTTATGTTTAAATAAATATAATATTTATATTTTTAAAATTTGAATGTTTTAATTACTTTATGCTGTTTTGTTTTAAATATGTTACATTGTTAAAATGTTTTATATAGCTTTCTAGCATGTTGTGTGATCTTGTGGTACAGGATGGGTTATAAATGCTTAAATAAATAAATAAAAATTATTATCCCTTTTCTGTTTCTGCTGCTTTTTATATACCTGAGCATTAACAAACAGTTCTGGAGACTTTTATTCAGACAATATTTTCAGCAGGAATCAGGTGACAAAGTCATAGTGATGGATAGGCATTCCAGTAGAATCTGTGATTTTATTTTTCCTTTTCTTTTTTCAAAGGATATTGATGCTTACCAGAGGGTGGGAGGTGGGGTGGGGTTGAGTCAAAGGTTTAATATTTTGAATGCCAGGATTTTAAATCAGTTGCACTCAATCTGACAAGGCCCTATAATTTCTTTTCTGTTCTTGTTTTTCTTTAAAGTGCTCTCTACTTTATTTCCTGCCAAGACAGGAAGGCAATACTGCTGAAGGTACTGACTATGAAATTACATGTATGAGCATATCTTAAAAAGTAGAAATAAAACTGTCTTTCAGTGAAGCAGAATAATTTGATAGTGACTCTCCATGCTTGGAAATGGCAAGATGCAATTTTACACTACTCCGAGTTCAAGTGCTGTTTGAGTTGTCATGCAGAAATACGTTTGTTTTTACCCTCCTTGAAAATGGGGTTTTCCTTTCATCACTCAGGAATGTGTGGTTGTCGCTCTCCATTGCCCTCCTTACAAGGGACAGTGATTGTTCTTGGGGCAGGTGACACCGCTTTTGACTGTGCCACATCGGCTTTGCGCTGCGGAGCACGCCGTGTTTTCGTGGTCTTCAGAAAAGGATTTACTAATATACGAGCTGTCCCCGAAGAGGTAAATTTCACATAATTGAAACAGTGGACGTATCAGTCAAAAATGTGTTCAAGTATGAAATGCTGATTTATGGTTATTGCTCAGGGCCAAACTAACCATTGCACACACTCTTGTGGAGCATACCAAGAACCTGAGTAAGCAAACTGAGCTTGGGCGTTTGTCCTCTAGAACAGAGATAGGGGAAACAGGCACTTAACTTTTTCCCCTCAGGCTGTTTGTTCCCTCTTTTCTTATCTTTTGTCCTCAAAGGAGGGGAAAACCCTAGATTCCCTTTTTTTGCTGAGGAAGCTAAAAAGCTGAGATGCAGAAGCAAAATTTGAACAGAATGATGACTGGCAGGGGAAAAATTGCTAAATATTTTCCTTTGCTCCCAATAGTAACAGCTCATTAGTGCTATTTCTGGTAAAAGAAGTAAAGTGTTGCTTCCCTTCATATTACGATCCTCTCTCTCTCTAAAGAGTCCCCTCCCCCCCAGTGAAACAATTTGTTCATTCATTCATTCATTCATTTATTCAATTTGTATGCAGCCCACTCAGCACATGCCGACTCAAGGTGGCTCACAAAAAATCAAACATTGCAATACAATAAAATACAGTGATACAATGGGACAAAAATATCAATACAATAAAAATGGCAATATAATAGAATTATACAATTCAGTCCAGACAATATATTAATAAAAAAACAATACCACATAACATCACTTTATACAAACTTGTATAAAGTTTGAATACGTGCTGACATTCATAGTGTTTCACACTCTTGAGGAGTGTTAAAAGCTGCTGAGCCAAAATTTCTCAGAAGACATTTTTCTAAGAAATATTTGTAGTGGTTTTTTTAAAAAAATTGTATATCCCAAAGATATAAATTAGGTGCTCTAATTTTGTGTTACTGGGCTCTCTCTGCATGGTTGGCTCCCCAGGTGCAGACATTGCTGGCCCTTTGGCTGTAAACAGAGATGAGTATTGAACCCTAGAGTTGGATAAGACTGGCTTTCCAGCAAGGGAGACCTTGGCCTTTGCCTAAGTCAGTTCCAACTTGATGACATAACTACATATTTCATTTACTTTTGGATCTGGTGCAAAAATCTATTTAAGTTTGAGGATAAAAATAAAACCTTTTCACAAACCATTTTCTTCCTCCGCAGATGGACCTTGCAAAGGAAGAAAAGTGTGAATTTCTACCTTTCCTTTTCCCTCGGAAGGTTGTAGTGAAAGGAGGGAAGATTGTTGCTATGGAGTTTGTTCGGACTGAGCAAGATGAAGATGGAAACTGGAAGGAAGACTATGATCAGGTTGTCCTCCTGAAAGCAGATGTGGTGATTAGCGCCTTCGGTTCCATCCTAAGTGATCCTAAAGGTACTTGCGAGTTCTGAGGAACATGAATGTTAGGGATATGCATTTTCTTTCTTGCTTGCTTTCTGTAGCTTGTTCCTTAATAATACTTATGTCAGGTGGATACAACATAGTTGCTCTGTTTTTCGAGAACAGGATTTCATTCCAATTTATTTGGAAAAAATCTCAAAAAATTATTTAGTTTATTCAGTTCATTAAAAAAGAAAGAACTTGAGGTATAGGAGAAAGTGAGATTGATAGATTTTCTCTTCCCCACTTTACAAATATGACATAAATAAGAATCCTGGTTCAGAAAGTGTATTTTATTTTTATTTTATTTATTTATAGTCATATTTGTATATGCCGCCCACTCAGGCGGAACCCGACTCAGGGCGGCATTACAATAATTCTAGAAATACATTAAAAACATTATAAAAACCCACAACCCACCCCCTTTAAAAAAAAACCATATCCCGCCCACCCATCCCACCCACCATACAAAAGGAAGAAGAGAGAGTTCTTATAAAAGCCAGCAGGCGGGCACCATAGTCCCATTCGGGCCCCACACCTGCCCTGCCAGCCAGGTCTTCACTCCTTTCCTGAAGGGCAGCAGTTCACTTTGGAGTCTTAGGTCTATTGGCAGGAGGTTCCAGAGAGTTGGTGCGGACACGGAGAAGGCCCTCCTTCGGGTGCTAGACAGATGAGCACCCCTAGTTGGTGGCACCATTAGAGAGCCCCTCCGGTCCGCTCTGGTTGGACGGGCAGACACTCTTGGGACGATGCAGTCTCTAAGATAACCTGGCCCCCTGCCATATAGGGCTTTAAAGGTCAAAACCAGCACCTTAAATTGCACCCGGAGACAAACTGGTAACCAGTGCAGCTCCTGAAGTAGCGGTGAGGCATGGGCATATCGCCCACACCACATCACCACCCGGGCCGCCGCATTCTGGACCAGCTTCAGCCTCCGGATGGTCGTCAAGGGCAGCCCCATGTAGAGCGCATTACAATAATCTAGTCGGGAAGTAACCAGAGCATGGGTGACCATAAGCAAGGAGCCCCGGTCCAGGAGCGTGCGCAATTGGCGAATTACCCGAAGTTGGGCAAAAGCCCTCCTGGCCACAGCCACTACTTGTTCTTCTAGAAGCAGCCGCGAGTCCAGAAGAACCCCCAAGTTGCGCACTGGGTCTGTCTGGGGCAAAGCAGCCCCATCCAGTACCAAAGGTGGTAACTCCCTGGATAACACGGGGCCCCTTATCCACAGCCACTCTGTCTTGCCGGGATTCAGCCGAAGCCCATTGGCCCCCATCCAGACCCCAATGGCCTCCAGGCATCCGGATAGGATTTCAACAGCATCACTGGGGTCCCCACGGGCCGAGATGTACAACTGAGTATCATCCGCGTACTGATGGTACCGCACCCCGTGGGAACGAATGATCTCACCCAGTGGCTTCATGTAGATGTTAAATAAGAGAGGAGAGAGCACAGAGCCCTGAGGCACCCCATACTTGAGGGGCCTAGGGCTGGACCTCTCACTCTCTAGCCACACCGACTGGGTACGGCCCTCCAGAAAAGAGGAAAACCAGGACAACACAGTGCCCTGGATCCCCAGTCCTTCGAGCCGTTCCAGAAGGATACCGTGGTCGACGGTATCGAAGGCCGCTGAGAGGTCTAGAAGAGCAAGGACGGATGGACAACCCCCGTCCCGCTCCCGCCAGAGATCATCCATCAGTGCGACCAATGCCGTCTCCGTTCCATACCCGGGCCTGAACCCTGATTGAAAGGGGTCTAGATAATCCGCTTCCTCCAGGACACTCTGCAGCTGGCGCGCCACCGCCTTCTCCAAAACCTTACCCAAAAAGGGCAGGTTGGAAACTGGCCTGTAGTTGTTAAGGACAGCTGGGTCGAGGGACATTTTCTTCAGGAGGGGGCGCACCAAGGCATGTTTTAGCTGTTCAGGAAATACCCCCTCCCGTAACGAGGCATTTATTATCCCCCCAACCCAGCCACCTGTTACCTCCTTGGAGGCTTTCACCAACCAAGTGGGACAGGGATCCAAAGGACATGTAGTGGCACGAACAGCTGCAAGGAGCCTGTCCACTTCATCAGGGACAACAGGATCAAACTGATCCCAGATCGTACAGCAAGACTGTGCACCGGCACCCCCCGACTCTCCCCGTCCACGCCAGGGTTCAATCCAGAACGAATCCGATCGATTTTCTCCACCAGATGGTCAGCAAAGTCCTCAGCCGAACCCTGCCAACCGGGCACCGATCTCCCCTTACCAAGGAGGGACCTGGTTACCCGGAACAGGGCGGCTGGGCGATTATCAGCGGAGGCAATAAGGGTGGTGAAGTATTGCCGCCTCACCACCCCCATCGCCACTAGGTAGGCCCTAATAGCAGCTCTAGCTAGTGTCCAATCGGAGTCATCCCGGGTCTTCGCCCAGCGGCGCTCTAGGCGTCTCTTTGCCCGTTTGAGTTCACGCAGTTCATCTGTGAACCACGGAGATGACCTAATCCCCCGGGCGTGGAGAGGCCGCAGTGGCGCGATTTCATCCAAGGCTACTTACCTATATACCTATATGTTTTTCCATCCTCAGTTTTTCAGTAAATGAAAATAGAATCAAAATCTCATTTCGTTCAGTTATTTATTTGT
Organism: Bradypodion pumilum; assembly: GCA_035047305.1. NCBI lineage: Eukaryota > Metazoa > Chordata > Lepidosauria > Squamata > Chamaeleonidae > Bradypodion > Bradypodion pumilum. Next base: position 131,645,973 of record JAWDJD010000004.1, read on the forward strand.
TGTAAAAAAAATTGCACAACACTTCCACTGGACTGTGTAGTTTAGCTGTCCTCACCCTGCAACATATACATGCTTTGGTGTCCTCCCCCATATTTTGCTAAAATTGCATTTCATTGTAAGAGTATATGTAGAAAAATGACTAATATATAGCAAGCTGAGTATGGGTTCACCAGACATACCTGTCAAGTTTTGGGAAATTTCTGTTCCCCCCCCCCCCCCCCAGTATTTTACACTCTTTCCTGCTGTCATCCCATATTAGTTAGACTGCAATTATACTCGAGTTAGACTGGAGGCCAGCACAGGATAAGCATAGCTGTCCAGTTTCCTGTTCTGGCCGGGAAATTTCCCTTATTTGACAGAAATTTCCCAAAACTTGACAGGTATGTCACCAAGATCACACTGGCAGTGCACTCATTTGGCAGTAGTGCAGTACAGTAGCACCTCGGATAACATCCAAACTCCATTCCACAAGTTTGGACTTTATCCAGTTTTGGACTTTATCTGAATCAAACGGGCGATGCATAGGATAAAGTCCCAAAAATGGATGTTATCCAAGGTTCCTATACCAAATACCATGGATATCGTCCATTTTTTTTTGCGGTTCTGGACTTTATGTGATGCATCACATGTGCATGAAAACTGCGACTTTATCTGAATCAGACTTTATCCGACTCGGACTTTATCCGAGGTACCACTGTATCTATCATTTTAATGATCCTATGAGAAACCTGGGGAACATAGTGAAAAGCAGAGACATCACATTGTAAATCAAAAATTTGCATCGTCATGGCAATGGTATTCCCAGTGGTAATGTATGGTTGTGAGAGCTGGACCATTAAGAAAGCTGAACACAGAAGAATAGACGCCTTTGAAATGTGGTGTTGGAGGCGAGTTTTGAGAGTCCCCTGGACAGCGAGGAGAACATATAGGTCAATCTAAGAAGAAATCAACCCGGTCTGCTCATTAGAAGGTCAAATAGTAAAGATGAAGCTGAAGTACTTTTGACATCAAATGAGAAGGAAGGATTCACTTGAGAAGGCCTTGAAGCTGGAAAAGGTAGAGGGCAAAAGAAGAAGGGGGAGGCCAAAGATGAGATGGCTAGATGGTATTGTAGACACAATGGACACAGAACTGGGAGGATGGTGGAGGACAGAGGCGCCTGGAGGACAATGGTCCATAGGGTCGCAAAGGGTCGGAATCGACTGTGCGACTGAAAAACAAATTCTGTTTATCTTCTTTTATTGTGGCCTGAAGTGGACATAGCAGCTATGCTATATCCTCTGCAGCATGATTAAATCTCAGCTTTCATTAGCTGTTTTTGTGTGTGTGTTTTTGTTTTCAAGACTGCTTATGTTGCAAAGGATTAGGCTCATGTTTACCTTAATCTAACCTTAATCAATAGAGAAATGTTGATAGAAAAAGAAGAGAGTCTGATGAGGTCAATACTGGCCACAGGAGTACTATTCTGGATCTTTTGTTCAGAATTGAACTTCCAGGGTTGTTGGGTTGTTGTTGTTGCTGCTGCTGCTGCTCTACCTGGGCTCTGTTGTTAAGTAAACTCTTATGCTGGAGGATGGTCTACATCAGCCGCAAAAGAAAGTTTGGTTGAGCTTGGAAAGTGGTCAGTGGGATTGAGTGTAAATGAGAAATGAGAAGTGCTGGCTTCATACTTTGCTTCTCTTTCTTGTACAAGGAAGGAAAGGAGAAGTACTCTTAGATTGCATTTACAGGCACTAGCCAAATCCTAAGGTACTGCAAATATTAACAGAGAGTTGGCAGCTTTCTATTCTGCTCTTCCACCAGGAAAATGTCTCTGAGCACTTTTTAGAAACAGCAGTAAGGTTTCCAGTCCTGTACTCCCATACCCTGCAGGGGCCAGGAGTGGAGTGGAGAAGAGTGATATGGGAACCTCCAGGTCGAGTTCACCTTGCTCGAAAGCCAGTCGTATACAACTCTAGGGTTCAGGGCTATGTTTATAGCAAAAGTTCCAGCGCTGTCTGTGTCTGCAGACGTTTCCATGGACATGTGGCAGGCATGACTAAACCCCAGAGTGCATGGAACATAGCTTACCTTCCCACCAAAGTGGTACCTATTTATTTACTTGCAAATTTTTTTTTGCAAGGTTGGCAGGAGCTGGGCAGAGACAGGCGCTCACTCCATCATGCAGCACTCAGGTCTCAAACTGCTGACCTGCCTACCTTCCAGTCATCAAGATCAGCATCTTAACCACTAAGCCACCTGTTGTGTATTGGAATAATATTTAGTGTTATTATTATTACTTATTATAACATGTTAAAATGGCGATTCGCGCCATTCTAGTTAAAGGTAATTTTGACACGCCTTCTCTGGTTCAAGGCGTGCTCTATGCAAATGTGGGATATATGATTGGTTACCATTCTGGATCCTAGCAGGGATTCGTCATTGCTCAAATATAGCAGTACTGATTGGTTAATTAAGGTTGTCCAAGAAGGTTGCTACCTTGTTGCATTGGGTAACGGTCGCTCAGATGCTATATAAGCACCTCTTGCAAATAGGGTGTTGGCTATTGGTTTGCACACTCGCATGGCATGCTCACGTGTGGAGTACCTTCAGAAGGCGCAGGTGCAGAACTAATCCCGGGCAGCAGAATAGCGGGAACGAGCGCAGCCAATTCATGTTAAGCTGTAGTATTGTTTCCAAGAGTAGTGAATAAACCGTTGCATCGTTGTTTAAATCACCGCTCACTGAACTCTTCATTTTAAAGCTTAAGACACAACACCACCACAGTCCCTCCTCTCTATATATGCTGTCTCCTAATTTCAACTCTCCCACCACCACTCAATTTTCATTGTGATTTCTTTAACCCCTGACATTTTTGTGACATATTTAATATTTTGTGTATTTATGCAAAACATATTCCTCTGATATATTCTGTTGCCATATACACATGCTTTCCTTCCTTTTACTTCATACAGCGAGAGATAAAAAAGGCATGATAAAATAGAATGTCTGGTTGCATATTCTATATTTTTATTATAAACTCCCATTAGAAAAGACAAAAGGTGTTCAGTTTTCCTTAGCTTTATTCTAAAGGAGAAAACAGAGAGGAATTACTTTAAAATACTATTTCAAGGTCAGCCTCACATTGCTGACTTTTGCTTTAGACATCTGATGGGAAGGCCAATATGATCCTGTAATTATGTTTTTCCTTTCCCAAATAGCTGCACAAAAAGAGTTTTCCTCCCTTGTGAATAGCAACACTCCAAATTTCTGCTTATCATTGTTTTTCATCAGGTTTCACTAGCAGTCGATACTGCATATGCTTTTACTAAGAGTCCTCTGACAAATCTTCAATAAATTGAGCCAAGAATTATGTATACAATTGCACTATTACCCACACAGTGAATCAAATTGGGATTGATAGGGAGAATATTACTAATATTAGTTGTTGCAATACAGAATTACTTAGATTGAGATGCCATACTATTCCTATATAACCATGTTAATATAAATATCTTGATTTTATAGGTTGAGTACTAGACTAGTAAAATAATAAAATTATTTTTTAAATATACATAAGCTGCATGGGTAGTGAAGTATGGATTTTTTTTTTCAAATAAAATTGCGATTTCCAAATGAGAGATTATAAATCAGTAGAGATCAACAGCATTTTGTAGTTCAAGGAGATATCACTTCTAAAAATTGAAATAGTGAAGGAAGTTGGAGGTCTTTTCAGGTTAAACATTTGAAATATTTCAGTAATCAGTAATTTTGATAAATCTAGTGACATTTTTCACTTTGTTTATTCCTGATTTGTCACAAGGAGCATTACTTTACTTACATGGACTCCAAGCAGAGGCTATAGGTTTAGAGGGCATGAGAGGTGAAATTCCATGCAGTATGAAATAGGAAAGTCTCGGTATTACATGCTAAGCAGGCCAGGTATGTCATCTGGAAATGTGAATAATGCACACTAAATTCCTTGTTCTTCCCAATTTTGCTCTTCAAGAGATTGGGAAATGGAGAGATCATGGACTCAGGTGCTCTTCTGGAAAATCCAGGCTTTGTACTCAGTGCCTAGAACTGGCACATTTGTGTGAAGCAAATGGAAATTTACATAAGTAATACCATTAGTCATGGTTGTAGACTGTTAGTTAGTGCTGTTCCTATGTTGTCAAAAGGTTACTAGATTCCTCTGCTTCTTTTCAGTGGGAAAATGATGCTGCAAACTTAATTCAACTCTACCATTCCATATTTTAAAAGGTATCATCACTTCCCTTTCAAAAATTAAAGATTGTATAACACAAAAGTGCTAAACCTTGTGGGGCTCATATTTGATGAAGGCACCCTTTTCAGAAAGAGTGCCATGTCTGCATAATTCATCTCTTTCAGAGAAACAGAAAATATGTTACAGAGCTTTGTTGATTTTCAGTTGTAATTAATTGAGCCACAAAGATATGGATTTCTAAATAAAAGTTTCATCTGAGTTGAATTAGGTGGCCTCTAGATCAGTCTGAATAAAATTGAAATGTTTTCTGAATTACTGCATTGCAATTCCAAGGAAATCATGTGGCTCATGTACCCCTGTAATATAAATTGCAAACCTTGGCCAGAATTGTGTTGGATATTTATGCCTGTGTTAGTGTAAATTGCTACTGACTGATGAATTGCCATTACATTTAGTCATCCACCAGGTCTCACAATTGACACAGAACCAGGAATGTGAACAGCAACTTGTACATTAACATCAAATTGCCACCATGGTTTGCAATTCAATTCAATTCAATTAATTTCAATTTTTAATTTATATACCGCTCTATCTCAGCCCATTGGGCGAATCAGAGCGGTTTCCAACATATAATAATACAAAGGTGCAACACAGCAAAAAATATACACAATACAATCAATACACAATATATAAAGTCCACAAAAATATCAGTCCAGAAAATACAAGCTAAGATACAATAATATAAAAGTATATATAGGCCAATCAAGCATAAAAAATTACAATTACAATACAACATGGTCCCATCTGCGCTCCCGCTGAAGCAGGGCCAGAACTCAGGTGGAAAGGCATTCAATAAGTCCAAAGCCTCCCCGTACTATCAGTAGAGCTATTGAGCAGTGACAGAGTCCAGCTGTCTTTAAAGTTCCAGCTAAGGCGGGGGCAGGTGTGGCCCTTGAGGGTGGTGGAATGGCCCACAAGTGCCACTCATTTCCCGGTGGTCAAACCACCGAAGGCGTGGGCTCCGGGCGAGCAGGGAGCACTGGAGCGCTGGTGAGCAATGACGACTCCTTTTTCACTCTTTGGGCGGGCCGAGCCCGAAGGGCGGAGGCAGCGGCAGCAGCTCCCAACTGCTCTCAATCCCAGGATCCGCTGGCGTGTGCTCCAGGCAAGCAGAGAGCGCTGGAGGAAGTGGTGGCGAGGCTCCTTTTCTGCCCTTCGGGCGGGCCGAGCCCGAAGGGCGGAGGCAGCGGCTCCCACCTGCTCTCAATCCTGGGAGCTGATGGCAAATAAGCATACACTAAACTAAATCCCAATTAGCCATGGATAATTCCATGATGCTTCCTTCCACATGCATAAGAACTCAATAGGAGTCTACCCATTAAGCCTTAAATATGGAATTTGTTGAGTGTGTTGAACAAACGTTAAACATCCAGTGCATTTCTTTCATAGTCTCTCATAGGGGACTTGTGGTGGCCTCCAAACCTGGCTAGGAATAGAAGTCATCACAAGGCTTTGCAAATAGATGGAGACAGGTTCTACCCTCTGCACATGATTAATGGCATCATCAGACACATAATCTCCAATCAGGTGTACACAGAAAGAGCCTCCTCGAAGATTGTGGTATTTTGGAACCACAATCTGGCATACTTTTGTAACGGCAACCTTGTGCTGCTGGCTAATCTTTCTCACACTAGGCCAGGCGAAAGGAACTGCAGAATGAACTCACCAAAAGGTGCCTTCATTTTTGGCACTTTCATGTCTGACATAGATACGGAAGAAGAAGAAGAATCTTCAATCCCAGAGCAGGCCATGTTCTGAAACAATACTGAAGTAAAATTGAATCTAAATACTGCTGGGAATCTTTCCCGTAAACATTGCTGATAACTTCAACCATTCCTTTGCTTATGATGTTTCAAAATGATGGTGGAAGCTGTACAGAATGCTTCAGCAAGGGCTCAGTTGTGTTCTTTTTAGTCTGCCCGAATGCCCTAACAAAACAAGCCTGTTAATTTAGATTCCCAGCATTTTTAAAAAATGCTGCTGAGTTTGTGTGGCTTTTTGTTTTCAAGCTGCAAAAAAGAAGCTGTCTCATTCTGGGGGGGAAATTGTTGTTTTATCATTTAACCCTTACGAGAGTTTTAGCCGAAGTTGCTGTATTTCCCAGCTGTAGCCAAGGGTATACTGCCAGCTTGGAAGATCCATATCAAAAATAACATTAATGAGCTGAGAATGCCAAAATTACAGGAACTTATGAAATTGGTTAAACATAAAATACCATTAAACTGTTTACTGAGGCTTCACAGATATATTGCAGCTAATGAGCATTTCTGCTATTTAAATAAGCCCAAATTGAACACACATTACATGGATACATAATTAGTCATGGCAGTCAAGCACACAGTATGTCACTTTTAAAGCTTTATTTGAGGAATCTTTTCCATTTGATTTGTTTTGCTAATTAAAATATTTTCTGGCTTTCCGATATATCTTAATATTACTGTGGGGGGGGGAGTGTTTTCCCCAAAGTGTTCTGTAATTGGTTGGTGCTTTCCCATTTGTGCATGTTTTACAGAGAAAAAGAAACAGTTTGAACTATAATGTCATAGCAACCTCTATTTTTGGTTTGTATGTTTGCCTTGGTGCCACTTGGCAACATGTCGAATGATCTGCTCTGATTTCATAGCTGTTGCGTGCGTGCAGTAGAGGCAGCCTTTTCTAACCTCTTCAAATGCAAATTGTCACTGTAGAAGATTATGAAGAAGGCCCCATATGTAACTGCTTTCTTTATATCTTCCCAGAATAATACAGGAACACTGAGAATATTTGAAAAGGGCTGTACCAGTATAGGCATATTCAAGGCAAGCTCTAAGCTCGCGATGTTAGATCAGTGTGCCCTTATACTTTAAAAAGAAAATATGTGTATGCTGATAATCAATTGTTAAACCATACAGTGGTACCTCGCTTAAAGAACATAATGCATTCCACGGGATTGCTCTTTAAGTGAGTTTGCTCTTTAAGTGAAACACTATTGTAACTGACCAAATGTGACTTCTGGCGGTGGAAGGGGATTGCAAACCCCTACTTAGTTGTTAAGTGAGATTTTGGTTGTTTTTAGTTGTTATGTGAGGGCAGTTTCACATCTGACATAGACACAGACCATTCAGAGAAAATTCTGTTATTTAAGCGAGTTAGTTTCTAAACGAGGCGCTCATTATGTGAGGTTTTCCTGTATTTAAAACATCATCTCCTTGCCCAGTAGTGTGTAGCTTTTCTCCTGACAATTTAGTAATAATAGCTACAAATACTCACTGAGAAAGGCAACAATTTGCCCTTTTTTCGTCTCAGCTATTCAACAGGTATCTGACCAGGTGTTTCTGAAATGTCTATTTTGAAGCAATTTTGGGATAAGATCAAAGTAACCTTGCTTTAGTTTGGCCTTATTAAAATGCAGCGGGATAACATGTACACCTCCAATGAAACAAGGTAGGGTAAAATGCAGTTAAATACCATAACTGATTAAAAATCCAGTCAAGGTCACCTGTGAAGTTCCACTCCTACAGATATGAAGTGCCCCTACAAAATTCTAGAAACATTCTAGTGTGGTTTTAGTTTTAACCTTTGAAATGTTACATTAATTCAGTGGGGTGCTAACAAGGCCCGACCCTGCTTAGCTTCCGAGATCAGATGAGATCGGGTGTGTTCAGGGTGGTATGGCCATAGGTTTTTTTAAATTTAGAAACAGGGAGAAAACCAATCTACTCTCAGCACTTTGCAAATTGTTAAAAGAAGTTTAATGAAATGCATGTGTTTTTTAAAAGTCATTTTATCCTAGCATTTTAAAAGAAGTAGGACTTTAAGGGAGACTAATCACTTCTGATACTGAAAATGACACAGTATATTCAGTTTTAGAATTAGCAGCTGAAACATGCAAAACCGTTTATTTTCCTTGTATTTTTGTCTAAACTATGAGTGCCTTATCTTAGTATTCAGGATTTCAAAATGTTTTGTTCTTAGCATTATCAGTATTAGCAGACCTATTTGGCATTCATATTACTTTGTCAAAATATTGTTTTGTTGACTGTATCAAAAATAGGTACACAGACAAATTATCCTTTTCTCTTCTGTGCATTTTGAGATATTTCCATACAGGAGGATCTAAATCCAATCTGCTTTTCTTCTCCATGCCATCAGTTTTTCCTAGCATCCTCTTTGCTTTTGATCTCAGTTGTGCCACTGGGCTTGGTCCGAAGGAGCCATGGATGGATTGCTACGTAAATAGATGTATAGGTACACTCATCTTATCTTCAATTAGCTGACATTTTCTTTCAAGAAAACATTAACGTTTTTTTTTTTACTACAGTATAGCAGCTCCAGGCTGAACACTTCTCTGGATGCTAAGAATCATATGAAGAGTCTTGGCTCATCATCTGCAGAATCAGCTGCTGCAAAAGAAAAATCAGAGAAATTATTGGCTATGCATTTGCTTACAGAAGGCCTGTGTATCACGGCTATATGAAGAACAGCCTTTTTATGTCTTTTCACCTTGAGATCAGGGACTGCGGTGGCTTAGTGGTTAAAATGCTGAACCTGATGACTGGAAGGTTGGCAGGTCAGCATTTCAAGACTCTGAGTGCTGCACAATGGAGTAAGCTTCCATCTCTGTACCAGCTCCTGCCAAGCTAGCAGTTCGAAAGCAAGAAATTGCAAGTAGATAAATAGGGACCACTTTGATGGGAAGGTAACAGCATTCCATGCACTCCACTGTCTAGGCATTCCTGCCACATGTTCGCAGAAACGTCTGCAGACGCCGACAGCATTGGCATTTTGGCTATAATGGAGATGAGCACCGAACCCTAGAGTTGGCTACGACTGGCTTTCGAGCAAGGACAACCTTTAACTTACCTTGAGATCATTCCTGAAAACTACTTCCCCCACCCACCCAGATTTTTAAAAATCAAACATACTCTAATATCACTTATTTTTCTTTTCATTAACACTAATGAACTCCTTGCATATCTTCCTCTCCCAGCCTTTTCTTTTCTTCTTTCCCATTCTTTAACCCATGTATGTGGAGACTGAGACTGGAAAATCATGAAAATCCCGTCCCTTCCTATAATTATAGTTTTGACATTACAGAGGGTTTCCCAAGGCTAAACACAGCTGCCTGCACTCATCTCTTGTAAAAACAGGAAACATCTTTGACACTCTTCTGTGACAACTGAGAAATATCCAAGCAGGTTTCACTTTTAGGTATATGACAGCACAGCTACATCAGTTTAATTGACCTTAGCGATCTGCATCTGTATGTGCCATGTCCCCAAAGGATATGAAAAATAAATAAATAAATTAGTCCCCTCTCTCATGGGGAGAGAGATAACCATACATGACATAATATAATATTAATCTACATAAAGAATCAAGATGTGCTGAAATAATACTTTCATGTTCTGGCCACAACACCGAGGAACTAGTTTTAAGAACACACACAACATGTGATTCTGAACTTATAATTATGAAATACTAAATGAAGTTATTTTGAAATAAATATTGCATATTTCATAAGAATCAAAATATAATCTGTTACTGTATAGCTAACTCTCATTACAGTACTTCCTAATTCTGTTTCTTTTTCCTTATTTATTTTCTTATTATGTATGGGACCTACTTGTTGCCCAAGAAGATCAGGGAGGTATTGTCTCCCACTAATTTCCCTGTTTTTTCATCACAGCTTTCCCATGGCTGATCCAAGGTCACTCAAGAATCTAGAATGTGGGGGAAGGGATTTGAAGCCAATCTTCCAGTCTAATCTGAACATTTTGTTTATTAAGCTGCAACACTGAGACCTAGGGATGGAAAATATTGGCAGTGTTATTTCTTAGAAACCTTCAGGCAAACATGATCCAATCCAAGTCCATGATTCGTTTTCAAGATTTTGCCCCATTCCACCCATTTGGATTTCTGTAGAAATATACTATCCATTGCTGGTTTGCTGTGCCTGTCGCAACTTCACCCGATCTCCTTTTGCCAGATGGTATTCATGGCTGCCACAACAGTCCTATGGCAAAAAGCCACACAATAGTTTTCCTAATCCTAGCAGTTTTTTACTTTGGCGTACTACTACTTCTCACAAAATGGGCACGGAGAGAATGTCTTGCAATTCCATACTGTACAAGGCATATACGAATAGAAGAGAAGGACAAAGAGTGTGAGGCAGGCCCAGAGAAAGTTAGAGAGATAGCATCAATGACCTATTATAACAACACCAAATGACGCAGATGGAGGCCACTAGAAGTGCAAGAAAAAAAACCCGCTGGGAGAAATCATCTGGAAATTTGGAGTGTGCTGTCATCAATATACAGACGACATGCAACTCTATCTCTCGTTCACATCATCGGCAGTGGAAGTGGTTCAGTGTCTGGACGATTGCCTCGCCTCGGTGTTGGAGTAGACTAGAGCTAAGAAACTATGACTGAACCTTGGCAAGAGAGAGGTACTGGTGTTGGAGGGCCCATCTGTCCGACTGGGATTCCGTAACCTGATGATAGCTGGGACGGTATTGTCACCCAGTAAACAGGTACACAACTTAGGAGTCATTTTTGATCACCATCTTACCCTCGAAGCACAAATTACGGCAGTTTGCAAAGCTGCTTTTCCCCATCTATATCAAATAAGACAGGTGTGTCCCTATTTGGACAGGCCGTCCCTTACAACACTGGCTATCATGCTGGTAATTTCTCATCTAGATTACTGCAATGCTTTCTACATAGGGCTTCCCCTGACCCTGGTACGGAAACTTCAATAGGTACAAAATGCAGCAGCTAGGCTAATCACTGGGGTGAGGAAATTCGAAACATATCTCACCAGCGCTGGCAGGGCTGGCCTGGCTGCCCGTTCCATTCCATATCAGGTTCAAGGTGTTAGTTTTGACTTTTAAAGCCCTAAACGGTTTGGGACCTTCCTACTTGGCAGATCCTCTCCCGTTTAGAACATCATCTCGCACCACACGATCTTCCCAGATGGATCATCTTTGGGTGCCGATGCCGAAACTGGCACAGAAGGCTACAACTCAGAGAAGAGCCTTTTTGATGGTGGCACCAACCCTATGGAACTCACTCCTGGTGGAATTGCATTAGACCACTTGCTTACTGATATTTAGAAAGCAGCTAAAATACCTTCTGTTTAGGGAGGCTTTTGAGAAGGGGTCGTCATCTGCCTAGTCTGAGGTTTCTTGCCATTCCCCCACCTGTTGTTAATTAGGCCTGACACTTGTCTCTCTTTTTTTACTTTTTCTTTTTTCTTTTTTTAAATTGTGTGATTTTAAGATGTTTTTAATATGGTGTTGGTAGCTGCCCAGAGTGAGGTTGAAACCCCAGATGGGCGGGGTATAAGTGGAAGTTATAATAATAATAATAATAATAATAATAATAATAATAATAATAATAATAATAATAATAATAATAATAATAATAATAATAATAATAATAATAATAATAATAATAATAATAATAATAATAATAATAATAAAAGTGAGGAAGCAGCAGCAGCTGCGTTCTACCCTGTTGTTCCCTCACTTCCAATCTAAGAGGTTTAGCACCTTTTATGCTATTCAGCCTCCATTATGTCTGTAATTGTTATGGCTGCTATTAATATGCACAGATGTTTGGAGATGAACAGGTTTTTATAGAAAACGTCTCAGGGACGTCTCAGGGACGTCTCAGGGACTGTAGGAAAGGAGAGAGCTGACCTAAAAATTATGATAAAAACACTTGCTGTTATTTGTAACTTAAGCCTTTGAAATAAATGCACAGAATTAAAGTACTCAACAAGGTAGTAAGGCACAACAAGAGCCACCACTTAAGCCCCATAGTATTTATCCTTCACTGTTTTGTGAAACCACAATCCATATGTATAAGCCTATAAAATCAGGATTTTATATTACCTTTCCTGGGCCACTAAAATATCGTTAAGGAGAGAAAAGTCAAAAGTCTTTCTTCCAGTACCTGGCCTAATGAAGATCCTAAAAACCTTAAGAAAAAAAGCTCATATTTTACAAATAGTATTTAGTGGCCCAAGAATAATGTTACCAAACCCTGATCTTGAATTTTGTTTGTGAAGCTCATAGTTGTGTTTGTTATATTACTCTAGAAAGTTATGGTTACAGCATGAAAGCTGTAGAAATGCTACTTAGTTTAATTTAAATTAAATTAAATTTATTTTTTAAATTTTTATGCCACCCAATCAGGGGAACCTGACTCAGGGTGGCGCACAACAGTTAAAAACATATAAGAACAGATTTTACAATCCCAAATCGCCCGCCTACTTCCCCACCCTACTACCACCCACCAGGAATAAAAGGGAATCGGGGGGATACAACAACACAGAGGGAGGGATATTAACTGAGCACTAACTGGGGATGAGCCAACAGGCTGGAGCCGTATTCCCATTAAAGCCCCACACCTGCCCTGCCAGCCAGGTTTTCAGGCTTTTCCTGAAGGGCAGTTCTGTCTGTAGCCTCAGTTCTGTTGGAAGGAGGTTCCAGAGGGCTGGTGCGGACACAGAGAAGGCCCTTCTCCTCAAGCCAGGGAGGCGGGCCCCTCTAGCTGAAGGCACAACTAGGGAGCCCCTCCGGTCCGCTCTGGTTGGACGGGCAAACACTCTCAGGATGATGCGGTCTCTCAGGTATCCTGGCCTTAATTATTGGAAAAATGATTTACCTTAAAGTAACCATCTTTTTGTAGTTAATTATTTCCAAGGTCCACCTCAGGATCCTCAGAGACAAAATCATGAGCTGATGCAGAGATGCTGAACTGTGATACTGTTCTCTCTCTCTCTCTCTGAAGCAGCTTTGATATCTTGCTATATTTTCATTGGCAGTTTGGATGCCCTAAACAGCTTCCCTCAATACTTATGGGCACCCAAATTCAGACCACTATTCTTTTCTTAATTCATAACTTACCTAGATGTGTCATTTACCAAAAATGGTACATAGGTATGGTTCATAAGAGGTCTCCCCCTAACAATTGCCATAATGAGATGATAATACTTCACAGATTGGAAACTGTCAACAACTTTTTGTTGTTGTTTAGTCGCACAGTTGACTCCGACCCTTTGCAACCCCATGGACCATTTTCCTCCAGGCGCCTCTGTCCTCTACCATCCCCCTCAGCCCTCCCAGCTCTGTGCCCATTGTGTCTATAATACCATCTAGCCATCTCATCCTTGGCCTCCCCCTTCTTCTTTTGCCCTCCACCTTTCCCAGCATCAAGGCCTTCTCAAGTGAATCCTCCCTTCTCATTTGATGTCCAAAGTATTTTAGCTTCATCTTTACTATTTGACCTTCCAATGAGCAGTCAGTGTTAATTTCTTCTAAGATTGACCTATTTGTTCTCCTCGCTGTCCAGGGGACTCTCAAAACCCTCCTCCAACACCACATTTCAAAGGCATCTATTCTTCTGCGTTCAGCCTTCCTAATTGTCCAGCTCTCACATCCATACATTACTACTGGGAAAACCATTGCCTTGACTATTCTAATTTTTGTTTGCAATGCGATGTCTCTTCTTTTCACTATGTTCCCCAGGTTTCTCATCGCTTGTCTCCCAAGAATCAGTCGCCTTTTTTATTTCATGGCTGCAATCCCCATCTGCAGTGATCTTTGATCCTAAGAAAGTAAAAGCTGTCATTGCTTCTACTTCTTCCCCGTCTATTTTCCAGGAACTGATGGGGCCTGTTGCCATTATCTTGGTTTTCTTGATATTTAGTCTCAAGCCAGCTTTTGCACTCTCCTCCTTCAGCCCAATCAAGAGATTCTTTAGGTCTTCCTCACTTTCTGCCATTAGGGTGGTATCGTCTGCATATCTCACATTATTGATGTTTCTCCCAGCGATTTTAATCCCATATTGTGATTCCTCCATCCCTGCACTGCGCATTATGTGCTCTGTGTATAGGTTGAATAAGCATGGTGACAAAATGCAGCCTTGTCTTACTCCTTTTCCTATTCCAAACCACTCTGTTATTCCATGTTCTGTCCTAACTGTTGCTTCTTGGTTCATGTACAGATTTCTCAGGAGGCATATGAGGTGCTCTGGTATTCCCATCTCTTTAATTACTTGCCACATCTTGTTGTGGTCCACACAGTCAAATGCCTTAGTGTAGTCAATAAAACAAAAGTAAACTTGTTTCTGGTATTCCTTTGTTTTCTCCATGATCCAGCGTATGTTGGCGATGTGGTCTCTAGTCCCCCTGCCTCTTCTGAAACCAGCCTGCACCTCTGGTAATTCTCTCTCCACATGCTGCTGAAGTCTGTCCTGTATTATCTTGAGCATCACCTTGCTGGCATGTGGGATGAGCGCGATTGTTCGATAATTTGAACATTCTTTGGCATTGCCCTTTTTTGGGATTGGGACGTATACTGATCTTTTCCAATCCTGTGGCCACTGTTTTGTTTTCCAAATCTGCTGGCATATTGCATGCAGTAATTTGACACCATCATCTTTTAGCGCTTTGAAAAATTCAACTGGGATACCATCATCTCCACTAGCTTTGTTGTTTGCAGTGCTCTTTAGGGCCTTTATGACTTCGCTCTCCAGGATGTCTGGCTCAAGTTCAATTTCTTCATCATTGTGATTATCAGGAATGTTGAGGTCCTTTTTGTAAAGTTCCTCTGTGTACTCTTTCCATCTTTTCTTAATTTCTTCTGCATCAGCTAGCTCCTTTCCGTCTTTGTCCCTTATCATGGTCATTTTTGCTTTAAATGTTCCCTTGATTTCCCCAATTTTTTTGAAAAGATCTCTGGTTCTGCCTCTTTTGTTGTTTTCCTCCATTTCTCTACACTGTTCTTTTAGGTAGTTTTCCTTATCTCTCCTTGCTTTTCTTTGAAATTCTGTGTTCAAATGGTTGTAGTTTTTCCTTTCTCCTTTGACTTTTGCGTTCCTTCTTTCCTCTGCTATTTTAAGAGCCTCATCAGACAACCACTTTGCTTTCTTACTCTTCTTTTCTTTTGGTATGGTTTTCTTTGCTGCTTCCTGCATGATGTCCCTCATCTCCGTCCATAATTCTTCCGGTACTCTGTCTACCGAGTCTAAGCCATTAAATCTGTTCATCACCTCCACCGTGTATTCTTTAGGGATGCTGTCTAGGTGATATCTTTCTGGTCTCCGTGTTTTCCCTATTTTCTTTAGTCTAAGCCTGAATTTTGCGATCAGTAGGTTGTGATCTGAGCCACAGTCTGCTCCAGGTCTTGTTTTTGCTGACTGTATGGAGGTTCTCCATCTTTGGCTGCAGAGTATGTAGTCAATCTGGTTTCGGTGTTGGCCATCTGGTGATGTCCATGTGTAAAGTCGCCTCTTGTGTTGCTGGAAGAGAGTGTTTGCTATGACCAGTGCGTTCTCTTGGCAGAACTCTATCAATCTTTGCCCTGCTTCATTTTGTGTTCCAAGACCAAATTTGCCTGTTATTCCCTCCACTTTTTGATTTCCTACTTCGGGATTCCAGTCTCCTAATATAATGTGGACATCATTTATTGGTGTCTGTTCTATGAAGTGTTGTAAGTCCTCATAGAACTGGTCCATTGTGGCTTCATCTGCACCAGTGGTTGGTGCGTATATTTGGATCACAGTGACATTGAAAGGTTTGCCTTGAAATCTGACTGACATCATTCTGTCATTTTTGAGATTGTATCCCATTACTGCTTTTCTCACTCTTTTATTGACAATTATGGCGACTCCATTTCTTCTAAGGTTTTCTTGCCCGCAGTAGTAGATATGATGGTTTCCAGAGCTGAATTCACCCATCCCTGTCCATTTGAGCTCACTGATGCCCAAGATGTCAATGCTTATTCTTTCCATCTCATTTTTTACCACTTCCAGTTTTCCTTGATTCGTAGACCTCACATTCCATGTCCCTATGCAGTATTGTTCCCTGCAACACTGTATTTCTCCTCCCCCTTTCGTATCCCTCCCCCTTTTCAGATCTGCTGTGCTGAGCATCCCCTTGTTTTGCCTTTTGTTTTGATCCATAGGGTTCTCTTGGCAAACTTTGTGGCGTGCCTTGCCGGTCTCTACGCCAGTCTACAACTTTTAGCGAGCACTAATTGATGCATGTGCTCTTAAGCAGAGCTGCTGCTGAGGAGAGCCAAACAAAGGAAGTGAGCACTGGTAAGTTTTGCAGTTGGAGTAGAGCTGCTTTAGAGGCCTCCACTAATTTAAATTGATAATTGAAACTGCTGAGAGCCACCTCTGTTCAAACAGAGGAAGCAGTTTGAAGCTTCCAGAAGCAGGGGGGCAGGGCCACACTATCCTTTAAAAGCTCTGAGCTCTTTCAGGGTCAGCCATTTTGACTCTGCATGTGCTCTTAAGCAGAGCTGCTGCTGAGGAGAGCCAAACAAAGGAAGTGAGCACTGGTAAGTTTTGCAGTTGGAGTAGAGCTGCTTTAGAGGCCCGCGCGCCTAACGGCGCGCGAGATTGCACACTAGTAACAAAAGAAGAATATAATCTTACTAGGTAGAAAGGTAGTAAACGTGTACATTTTTGAGGCCCAGAATACTGCACTTGTTAAAATGGATTCTGAGGGAACAGCTGTAGTTACCTGCAATTCTTGTGCCATGTTTGTGTTCTTGCCAAAGCATATGGAGAACTACACTTGCAGCAAGTGCAAGCTGGTTGCACTACTAGAAGAGAAGGTCCAGCAGCTAGAGGCCCGCATATCTAACCACCAACAAATTAAGGAGCTTGAGCTGTTCTTGGACAGAGCGGAGCAGACTATGCTGGACAAAGAAGTGACAGGGCACAGTTCTGAGGGAGAAGGCCCTTCACTAACTCAGGAGGGAGATGGTTGGAGGAATGTGACTCAAAGGAGGAGAAGAGTAGGGGATCACTCTGAGAGTCTGAAATTACAGAATAAATTTGAGGCTCTTTCCCTTATCACACCTGATGAGGAACACACAGAGGAACAACTGGTTCCACCTGATGATCTCTCCTTCATCACACTTGATGAGATCCAGGAAGATGAACAACAGGAACAAACTGAGGTTCTCTCCCTTAATATGGTTGATGAGGTGCATGTAGATGAACAGATTGCAGGAGAGAGGCTCCTTGTACTAGGCGATTCAATAATTAGAAATACAGAGAAATGGATTTGTGATGCACATGATAACCGTATGGTGACTTGCCTGCCAGGTGCAAAAGTTGCAGACATCACAAGAAATCTAGATAGATTGTTAGAGAGAACTGGGAATGAGCCAGTTGTCATGGTACACGTTGGTACTAATGATATTGGGAAGGCCAAGCGGTCTGTCCTGGAAGCCAAATTTAGGTTGTTAGGAAGAAGATTGAAGTCCCGGACTTCCAAGGTAGCATTTTCAGAAGTGCTGCCTGTCCCTCGCGCAGGACCTACCAGGCAGGCAGAGCTCAGAAGCCTCAATGCGTGGATGAGGCGGTGGTGTCGAGAGGAGGGCTTCAGATTTGTCAGGAACTGGAGAACATTTTGGGACAAGCCAAATCTGTTCAGGAGGGATGGGTTGCATTTAAACCATGATGGGACCAGATTGCTGGCACTCAACATCAAAAAGGCTGCAGAGCAGCTTTTAAACTGATAACTGGGGGAAAGCCGACAGGAGCTGGGCAGCATCCGGTTCGGGAAAGTGTGTACTTGAGTAGTGAGGAGGATGCAAAAATTACTGAGCAGAGCAAGGAGCTAGTCACCAGCACTCTAGCAGAAGGATGCAAGAGGCAGTCTAACAATGCAACTGGACTCAAAAGACTGTATCAGGAAAGCATATATAAATGCTTGTATACAAATGCCAGAAGCCTCCGTAACAAAATAGGGGAGCTGGAATACTTAGCAATAGATAAAAATATTGATATTATTGGTATCACTGAACCTGGTGGACGGATGATAACCAATGGGATACAGTTATCCCAGGCTACAAACTGTACAGGAAGGATAGGAAGGGGAAAACAGGAGGTGGTGTAGCCTTGTATGTCAAAGAAGTGATAAAATCGTATGAATTGGAATATCTAGGTGATTTGGAGTCACCATTAGAAGCTCTGTGGGTAAGAGTACCAGGCCACAAGGATGGTCTAACAGTAGGCATATACTATCGGCCTCCGACCCAAACTCTTGAGGGAGACTGGCAGTTGGAGAATGTTGTAAAGGAGCATCCAGGAAGGGAAGCCTGGTTATAATGGGGGACTTCAATTACCCTCACATAGACTGGGTGAACTGTTGTTCAGCACACGATAAAGAGATAAAGTTCCTAGATATGCTCAATGATTGTTCCCTGGGACAGATGGTTGAAGACCCAACTAGAGGTACAAGAATCCTTGACTTGATCCTGAGTAATACTCAGGATCTGGTGCAAGATGTTAATGTGACTGATCCAATAGGGAACAGTGACCACAACTCAATTATGTTTAACTTGATCATAGACCGCAAGTCACTGATAAAATCTAACACAGAGACCTTAAATTTTCAAAAAGGAAATTTCCCAAAGATGAGGAAACTAGTAAAAAAGAAACTGAAAGGGAAAATTGAGAGAGTCCAAACACTCCAAGAGGCATGGAGGCTGTTTACAAAAACAATAACAGAGGCTCAATTGGAATGCATACCCAAAAGGAAAAAGGGCACTGCCAGGTCCAAGAGGACTCTGATGTGGCTTACAGGAGCTGTTCGGGAAGTGATCAAGAGCAAGAAAAGCTCATTTAGAAGATGGAAGGCTTGTCCAATTGAGGACAGCAGGCAGAAACATAAATTCTGGCAGAACAAATGCAAGGCAACAATCAGGAAAGCAAAGCAAGACTTTGAGGAGCGTATAGCTAAAAATACTCAGAGAAATAACAAAGACTTCTTTAAGTACATTAGAAGTAAGAACCCAACTAGGAAGGCCATTGGACCATTAGATGACAATGGAAGGCAAGGGGTTATTAAAGAGGAAACAGAGATTGCAGAGAGACTCAATGAATTCTTTGCTTCAGTATTCACTGAAGAAGACAGAGACCACATGCCCAAAACAGAGCCTATCTCCGTAGGGAGGGAAACCGAAGAATTAAGCAAGATAGAAATAACCAGGGAGGAGGTCCTTGCATGTCTTGTTAAGCTAAACACTAACAAATCCCCAGGACCAGATGGCATCCATCCACGAGTTCTCAGGGAACTTAAAGATGAAATTGCTGATATCCTAGCCAAAATATATAATCTTTCCCTCAAATCAGGCTTTGTGCCTGATGACTGGAAGGTAGCGAATGTAACACCAATTTTCAAAAAAGGATCCAGGGGTGATCCAGGAAATTACCGGCCTGTCAGTTTGACATGTGTCCCAGGTAAAGTGATGGAAACCATCCTAAAAGATAGAATTAATAGGCACATAGAAGAGAAGGCGCTGCTAAAGGAGAGCCAACATGGCTTTTGCAAGGGCAAATCATGCCTCACTAATCTGTTGGAATTTTTTGAGAGTGTCAACAAGCATGTGGATAAGGGGGATCCAGTTGACATTGTTTATCTGGACTTTCAGAAGGCTTTTGACAAGGTCCCACACCAAAGGCTCTTGAATAAACTTACCAGTCATGGAATAAAGGGACAGGTCTTGTCCTGGATCAGCAACTGGCTAAGGGACAGGAAACAGAGGGTAGCACTAAATGGACACTTCTCCAAGTGGAGGGAAGTAAAGAGTGGGGTCCCCCAAGGTTCAGTACTGGGACCCCTGCTTTTCAACCTCTTCATAAATGATCTAGAGGTAGGAGTAAAAAGCAAGGTAGCCAAATTTGCTGACGACACTAAATTATACAGGGTAGTGAAAACTGTGAGAGATTGTGAAGAGCTCCAGAGGGATCTCTTGACACTGGGGGAGTGGGCAAAACAGTGGCAAATGAGCTTCAACATCAGTAAGTGCAGAGTGATGCATGTTGGGGCAAAAAACCCCAATTACATTTATAAACTGATGGGGTCTGAACTCTCTGCGACAAACCAGGAAAGGGACCTTGGTGTCCTGGTGGACAGCTCAATGAAGGTGTCAACCCAGTGTGCCTCAGCAGTGAAAAAAGCAAACTCAATGTTAGGGATCATTAGGAAGGGTATAGAAAATAAGTCAGCAAGTGTCATTTTGCCTCTTTATAAATCTATGGTGAGGCCCCATCTGGAATATTGTGTACAGTTCTGGTCGCCATACCTCCAGAAGGATATTATGGAGTTGGAGAAAGTACAGAGGAGGGCAACCAGAATGATTAGGGGACTGGAACACCTTCCTTACCATCTGAGGCTGCAACGGTTGGGCCTCTTCACTCTTGAACGACGACGTCTAAGAGGTGACCTGATTGAAGTTTATAAAATCATGCATGGTGTGGACAAAGTAGATAAGGAAAAACTGTTTTCCCTATCGCACAACACTAGAACTAGGGGACACTCCATGAAACTTTTGGGTACTAGTTCTCAAACAAATAAGAGAAAGTACTTTTTCACCCAGAGGATTACTGGTCTATGGAACTCCCTGCCAGAAGAAGTGGTGACAGCTGTCAGTCTTGACAGCTTTAAGAAAGGATTAGACAAGTTCATGGAGGACAAGGCTATCAATGGCTATAATTATGGCTACCTAAGGACAACCTCCGGGTTGGAGAGATAGGCAGGATATCTCTCAATGCCATTTCCAGGGAATCCTAAGCAGGTGAGGGCATCTCCTTGGGAATACCCTGAAGGAAATGGTGAGCCACTGTGTGAGACAGAATGCTGGACTGGATGGGCTGTGGCCTGTTCCAGCAAGGCTGTTCTTATGTTCTTATGTTCATTATGCCAGATCTTTGTAATTCTATTACAGTAATACCTCATACAAAGTCCGCTTCATACAACATCGGATTCATACAACATCGCCTAATTCCTTGAAAAAAGCTGCCTCATTCAAAGTCATGTGATGTTGTATGAGGCATTGGGGTTTTCCCAGGTTGCATTGTGCCTTGTTGTTCAGTCGCACAGTCGATTCCGACCCTTTGCGACCCTATGGACCATTGATCTCCAGGCACCCCTGTTCTCCACCATCCTCCTCAGCCCGCTCAGCTCGGTGCCCGCTGCATCCACAATGCCATCTAGCCATCTCATCCTTGGTCGTCCCCTTTTTCTTTTGCCCTCCACCTTTCCCAGCATCAAGGCTTTCTCAAGTGAATCCTCTCTTCTCATTTGGTGTCCAAAGTACTTCAGCTTCATCTTTACTATTTGACCTTCTAAGAAGCAGTCAGGACCGATTTCTTTTAAGATTGACCTATTTGTTTTCCTCGCTGTCCAGGGTACTCTCAAAACTCTCCTCCAACACCACATCTCAAAGGCGTCTACTCTTCTGCGCTCAGCCTTCCTAATGGTCCAGCTCTCGCAACCGTACATTACCACCGGGAATACATTGTTTTGACTATACGGATCTTTGTTTGCGAGGTGATGTCTCTACTTTTCACTATGTTCCCCAGGTTTCTCATTGCTTGTCTCCCTAGAATCAGTCGTCTCTTTATTTCATGGCTGCATTCACCATCTGCAGTGATCCTAGATCCCAAGAAAGTAAAAATCCGTCACTGCATCTAGTTCTTCCCCGTCTACTTCCAGGTGCTGATAGGGCCTGTTGCCATTATCTTGGTTTTCTTGATGTTAAGTCTCAGGCCAGCTTTTGCACTCTCTTCTTTCAACCTAATCAGGAGCTTCTTTAAATCTTCCTCACTTTCTGCCATTAGGGTTGTATCGTCTGCATATCTCAAATTGTTGATGTTTCTCCCAGCAATTTTTATCCCATACTGTGATTCCTCCATCCCTGCATTGTTCATTATTTGTTCTGTGTATAGGTTGAAAAGGTAGGGTGATAAAATGCAGCCTTGTCTTACTCGTTTTCCTATTCCAAACCATTATGTTATTCCGTGTTCTGTCCTAACTGTTGCTTCTTGACTTGTACTGATTTCTCATGAGGCATATGAGGTGTTCTGGTATTCCCATTTCTTTAAGTACTTGCCACATTTTGTTGTGGTCCACGCAGTCAAAGGCCTTGGTGTAGTCAATAAAGCAGAGGTATTTCATTTTTTCAAGTTTAATTTCTATACCGCTTTACTCACCCAGCGGGCAACTCAAAGCGGTATACTTGTTTCTGATATTCCTTTGTTTTCTCCATGATCCACCGTATATTGGCAATGTGGTCTCTAGTCCCCCTGCCTCTTCTGAACCCCGCCTGCACCTCTGGCAATTCTCTCTCCATGTGCTGCTGAAGTCTATCCTGTATTATCTTGAGCATCACATTGCTAGGGTGTGGGAACACTCTTTGGCACTACCCTGCTATTTTAAGAGTTTCATCAGACAACCATTTTGCTTTCTTACGCTTCTTTTCTTTTGGTATGGTTTTCCTTGCTGCCTCCTGCATGACGTCCCGCACATCTGTCCATAATTCTTCTGGTACTCTGTCTATCAATTCCAAACCATTAAATCTGTTCCTCACCTCGACCGTGTATTCCTTAGGGATGTTATCTAGGTCATATCTGTCTGGCCTGATTGTTTTCCCTATTTTCTTTAGCCTAAGTCTGAATTTTGCTATTAGTAGGTTGTGATCTGAGCCACAGTCTGCTCCAGGTCTTGTTTTTGCTGACTGTATGGAGGTTCTCCATCTTTGGCTGCAGAGTATGTAATCAATCTGGTTTCGATGTTGGCCATCTGGTGATGTCCATGTGTAAAGTCTCCTCTTGTGTTGCTGGAAGAGGGTGTTTGCTATGACCAGTGTGTTATCTTGACAGAACTCTATCAATCTTTGCCCTGCTTCATTCTGCGTCCCAAGACCAAACTTGCCTGTTATTCCATCTACTTTTTGATTTCCTACTTTGGCATTCCAATCTCCTAAAATAATGTGGACATCATTTTTTGGTGTTTGTTGTATGAGGTCTTGTAGGTCCTCATAGAACTGGTCCACTGTGGCTTCATCTGTGCCCATGGTTGGTGCGTATATTTGGATTACAGTGATATTAAAAGGTTTGCCTTGAATTCTGACTGACATCATTCTATCATTTTTGAGATTATATCCCATTATTGCTTTTCTCACTCTTTTGTTGACAATTATGGCTACTCCAAGTTTTTTTGACCACAGTAGTAGATGTGATGGTTTCCCGAGTTGAATTCACCCATCCCTGTCCATTTTAGCTCGCTGATTCCCAAGATGTCAATGTTTATTCTTTCCATCTCATTTTTCACCACTTCCAGTTTTCCTTGGTTCATCGACCTCACATTCCATGTTCCTATGCTGTATTGTTCTTTGCAACACTGTATTTCTCCTCCCCCTCTCCCATCCCTCTCCTTCTTTTGATCTGTGTTAAGCATCCTGTTTCATCTAACTTGCCTCTTTTGTTTTGCTTTTTGTTCTAGTCCATAGGGTTCTCTTGGCAAAATTTCTGGCGTGGTTTGCCGGTTTCTACACCAGTATCCTTACATCATACATGTTATTACAGTTCAAAACAAAGTATTATCATGCATATTATCAGTTTAAAATAAAAAGCACAGTTAATGAAAGTTCAATATATCAAGTCTCTACTTGTAGGTTCACTATCTACATCAGTTGCTATGTGAGTTACTATATTAGTTCAAATTAGTTCATTTGTTGTGAAAGTAAAAGTAAAATCTTAGTATGAAAGAAAGGTCCACTATATCAAGTCTCTACATTGCTATAGTTGCAGACTACATTGTTTTAGTTAAATTACTTGCATGCTTCTTTGAATGTAGCTGATGGTGGGTGGCCTGCCGGGTCCCCCCTCTTCCACCTCCCTCACCTCTGCTGCCCAGCGTGCGCGCGGAGGTGGTGGCAGGCAATGGAGAGTGTTGCTGCGGCACGGGCGATGGATGGCCTGCCAGGTCCCCCCTCTTCCGCTTCCCTAACCTCCGCTGCCCAGCGTGCGCGCGGAGGTGGCAGTGGGCAATGGAGAGTCTGTTGCCGCGGCGCGGGTGATGGATGGCCTGCCAGGTCCCCCCTCTTCCGCCTCCCTCACCTCCACTGCCCAGTGTGCGCGTGGAGGTGGCGGCGGGCAATGGAGAATCTGTTGCCGCGGCGCGGGCGATGGATGGCCTGCCGGGTCCCCCCTATTCCGCCTCCCTCACCTCCGCTGCCCAGCGTGCGCGCGGAGGTGGCAGCAGGCAATGGAGAGTCTGTTGCCGCAGCGCGGGCGATGGATGGCCTGCCGGGTCCCCCCTTTTCCGCCTTCCTCACCTCCGCTGTCCAGCGTGCGCGCAGAGGTGGTGGCAGGCAATGGAGAGTTTGTTGCCACTGCGCGGGTGATGGATGGCCTCCCGGGTCCCCCCTCTTCCGCCTCCCTCACCTCCGCTGCCCAGAGTGCGCACGGAGGTGGTGGCGGGCAATGGAGAGTCTGTTGCCACGGCGCAGGCGAT
This sequence comes from Bradypodion pumilum, assembly GCA_035047305.1. Taxonomy (NCBI): domain Eukaryota; kingdom Metazoa; phylum Chordata; class Lepidosauria; order Squamata; family Chamaeleonidae; genus Bradypodion; species Bradypodion pumilum. The sequence goes on from JAWDJD010000004.1 coordinate 131,670,553, forward strand.
GATGGATGGCCTGCCAGGTCCCCCCTCTTCCGCCTCCCTCACCTCTGCTGCCCAGTGTGCCTGCACAGTATAAAAGGCAGGACACATGCGTGCATTGCTCTTGTGGGTTTTGCATGAGGCAAAGAGTGTTTAGGAATGGTATTGAGCGCGATTTTGGATTTTTTTGAAATTTTTCGTCAGAATTTTTAGAAGCATTCCTGGGAATTTTACAGCATTCTTCAGGTTCTTGGACAAACAGGGTTGTTTGAAAAGTTTTTGTAATGTTTTTAGCCTTTAGACAATGATTTCTTAAAGTTCTGTCAGTTTCCTGTCTGTTTCCTTGACTTTGCCCTGAAGTCTGTGCTGTTACAGTACAATGTATCTCTATGGAAATGACGTTGTATGAGGCATCGCGACAAGGATTTGGTCATTGTATGAGGCATCGCGGCTAGGATTTTGCATGCCTCATACAAAGTCCAAATCCGTATAAAGTCCAAACTTGTGGAACCAAGTTTGGACGTTGTATGAGGTATCACTGTATGTTTCACTTTTCTACCTTCCCTATGTTAGATAAACGTCTGTCTGCTAAGGTTTCACTGCTATGCTCAGACCACAAAAATGTACATAAAGTAAAATTGGTGTCTTGTTTTGTCCATTCTTTCATCCATGTTTCTTTCTTTTAATCCAGTAAAAGAAGCTCTGTGCCCTCTCAAGTTGAACAAATGGGGTCTCCCTGAAATTGATCCAGACACCATGCAAACAAGTGAGCCATGGATTTTTGCAGGAGGAGACATTACTGGCCTGGCCAACACTACAGTCGAATCAGTGAATGATGGGAAACAAGCTTCTTGGTATATACACAAATATTTACAAGTGAGTTTTCAGTGGAATATTTTCCAAGCTTGATTTTGATTTCAACTGTCATGAATGTATTAACTCCTCATTCCTAATCTTATCAGATTGTCTACCGTCAAAGAACAGTTGACATGTAATGGGATACTGAGATCACAGAGATAGATTAGTTGCAAGTTTGGCAGCAGGATTTTTAATGGGAAAGGTCAGATAATTAAAAACTGTGGGAGCATAATGATGTTCATATGTTCAAAGTAGATGTTGTTAATGGGTATGCATCTGTCTAGCTAGGTAGTTGTTACAGTTGTTTAATGTGGATTTTTTTTTGGTTAACCAATAAGAATTACTTTTGCTCATCAATTCCATTTTCTACCCAAAGGGGATACAGCTTAATGCATAATACACTGCATAGTACACTTTACTCAGGTAATTGGAAGAAAACACCTCATAAATATTAAAAGAGCACATCATTGAGCAGCATGAAAAATCTTCCTTTTTTTTGAAAGAATAGTTTTAGCATTGTCACCTGGGGCAGAAATTATTGTGTATAAGGAGTGATCATACACCAGCATTTTCAAAAGTACACACAATTACAAAATAATGGCGCCTGTACAAAGAAAGCCGCCTATCTCTCAGATGAACCTGACAGTCACACAAGAGACCTCAGGAGTAATGCAAGAGGTTCTTAGCTTGTGGACAAAAATGTGTACAAATGAAAATATATATATGGTATGTGCTGAAACAGAGAAAGGAACAATTCCTGTTACTGAGACTGAGAGGCTTATAGATCCTTTGCTGCATTTGTTCTGCTGCTTTGAATAGGCCTTCTGGTAAACAAATGTAATACGGGTATAGGCTGAAGAACAGCCAGTCGTAAAAAGGAGTCCATTAATGCAAAATAAAACTAGAAAGGACATGTTGGTCTTGTTTTTTGAACTATCATAGTGAACAAAGGAATGCTAAGGAAAGGAAGAATGCCATTTTCTCTCTCACACTTGAGTATTTGGAAATGAAATGGGAGTAGTTATTTTTCTCTATAGAAGTCTGTTCTGAAAATTCCCTGCTGTCGAACTGAGAATTTAACTTTTAACTAATTGAATTGAAAAACATAACATATTTAAATATAAAATGTCAGTGAAGAATGATTTGGATTTTTATAGGATGTGAAGAATACTTATTAAATTCTTATTTTTTAGCATTTTAAAATGTTTTAATAAAAATACAGATTAATGAGGAATGTCTAAAGGTAAAGTTAAAGGTCTCCCTTGCTTGAAAACCAGTTGTATTTGACTGTAGGGTTCAGTGCTCATCTTTGTTTCATAGACAAAGAGCCAGCACTGTCTGTATTTGCAGATGTTTTTGTGGTCATGTGGCTGGCATGACTAGACACCGGAGTGTGTGGAATGCTGTTTACTTTCCCACCGAAGTGGTCCCTATTTATCTACTTGCAATTTCTTGCTTTCAAACTGCTAGGTTGGCAGGACTGGGACAGAGATGGGCGCTCATTCCACCCTGCAGTATTCGGGTATCAAACTGCTGACCTGCCACCTTCCAGTCAGTGTCTTAGCCACTTGAGCCACTGCAGCCCCTTGAGGAATGTCTAGTCCACAAGTTTTCCCTCTTTCAACACAAGAATCCACTTCCTCCCTTTTGCTCCTTATTATCAAATGCCTTTTTGCAAAACTAATGTGTTTTTTTCCTTTGGGACGTGGTGCACACAACACACTGAGCATAGGAAGTCAGCCTGAGATTGAGGTTGGACGATGCAAAGCATTCACATTATACTTCTGGTTTTTAAAAAATCCATGCAATGAAGCAGCAGTAATAACAGATGTGCAAGGTTTGTGTTATTTGCATTAAAATCTTTTTCACCAATTCAAAAACTCTAGCTAAGACTGATAGAACATATCTTGGCCTTTCATGGATGGAAACTTATGTGTGGTTTCTTCTTTGTATACGTAAGAGAGAAGCACGGATTTATATGCCTATTGGCTGGATAGCTAAGTAAGTCAGAGCACCTGGGAACTCCGTTCCTCATCTGTGGCATTGGGCAAGTTACTTGGTCTGAGAACACCCCTAGAAGAAGTAACTGGTAAACTACTATTGAACACTACAGGGTTTCTCAACCTTGGGCTCCCAGATGTTCTTGGACTTCAATTATTAGAACCCCAAGTCAGCATACCTGCTGATCATGGGTAGAAGGGTCATCCTAAATTGGAATTGCTGTGGCAGGATATGATTTTCAAATGCTAGTATTGCTTACCTGGCTGTGAAGACAGGCGCTCTGGACCAGGATTATGTTCAAATGAGGTAACACAGATCAGGTGTGGCTGTTGGGGTTATGTGCCCTGCTATCTGTGCATCCTTGGGCAAATGACACAGTCCCTGAGTGATGCCAAAAAGAGGGTTTGGCAAATCACTTCTTAGTGCTTTATATTTAGAAGACTGTAAGAGAGTCCCCCTCTTGATGGCAAGTTGATGGCACAGAATAACCAAGATTGATTGATTGATTGATAGCAAACAAGCAGATAAATTCTTCCTGCAGTTCTGTACTCAAAGAAACCATTTCTCCATAATGCTTTCCAAGTATTCCACCACCTTTTAAATCCCAGATCAGACAGGCAGCTTAAGCAGTACAGGTTTGAAAAAAGTGTGTTTTTAGTTTATGTGTAGCTAATTGTTGTTTTCTCTCTTGAGTGGATTAATCTATACCATTTGCTAACCAGGACTTCAATAGTTGCCTAACTAAGCAATAAAGCAGGACAAAATGGGCAGTTCTCCTGATAGTGCTTCAACTCCTTCTGCAGCCAGCCATGCTCCCTAAAAATCTGCTCATGGGGTTGGAAATCACTCTTGAACACATCTAGGAATGGCACAGAAGGAATGGTGGCAAGTAGATAGCTCTGTATCAGACGCAGAATGGAGAATCATAGATTTGAGATGTGATGAAACCATATAAAATTTACATTCAGCATTCTATTTTTCTACACCAATACTGCAATGAGCATATGGTGAGCATCACTCTAAGAAAAAAGCAGAGAAGACAATGTCCCCCTTTTTCAGGGGTAGCCTGATACAGCTAAATCAAGAAAATTATGTATTTCTAAAAAAGAAAATATGGGGGGGGGGGGCGGTAGGAAAAAATATGGGACTGCAGTGGCTCAAGTGGCTAAGATGCTGACTGGGAGGCAGAAGGTCAGCAGTTCGATTCCCGAGTACTGTAGGACAGAATGAGCTCCCGTCTTTGTCCCAGCTTCTGCCAACCTAGCAGTTCGAAAGTAAGAAATTGCAAGTAGATAAATAGGAACCACTTCAGTGGGAAGGTAACAGCATTCTGTGCACTCTGGTGTCTAGTCATGCCTGCCACATGACCATGGAAATGTCTGCAGAAGCAGACAGCGCTGGCTCTTCGGATTTGAAACAGAGATGAGCAGTGAACCCTAGAGTCAGATACGACTGGCTTTAGAGCAAGGGAAACTTTAAACTTTAAAAGAGAAAATGGGGAAAGAGGGTATAAGGTGGCATAGGAACATGAACAAAATGGTTTGTGGGGTATGATAGTGGCGGTCTCTTATTTATGGAGATGACAAGGGAAAAGAAAGAGGAAATATAAATAAATAAATAAACAAACAAACAAACAAACAAATAAATAAATAAATAAATAAATAAATAAGCTGGGGAAAGTTGAAGGCAATACAAAAAGAAAGAAGTGACATGGAATGAACTGATTCAATAGAAGAACTCACATTCTTGTCTCTGCAAGACCTGAGCCAGGATTGTTAATGATAGGTCACTAATGCATAGATTTGCTCTTAAGTTGGAAGCAACTTGATGGCACATAATAGAACAAACATTTGTACGGTTTGGGGAAAACATACAAAAACTACCTTTAGTTAAAGGATAGAAATGAGCAAGATTGGAAAATGTGTAAGCAAATGCATACCTTGGTTAAAAACGCCCTGCATCGTCCCATAAACTAATACAGAGAAACATCAGGAAACCAAAATTGCAAGGTTTCTGTGCCGTGCACAAATCCAGAAGAACATACACACATACCAACTGAGAGATGAGCATGGCTAATGGTCTCTAGCATGGACTATCCCTGCCTATAGACTTGCGTATATAGTGTACTTGAAGAAGAACAAGATTCCATGTAAATCTTTTGCTAGCAGGTTGAATACTAGGCTGCAGTTGGGTGGTTCATCTCCTCTCTAGCAGATGATTTTCTCCTGTACTCTTTTCTCTAAGTAAGTAACATAGAGTATAGAGATCATAAATAACATGTATCTATTGGTTGTCATTTTTATACCAATCTCTTCATTGAGGCATTCAGCATTTCTAAAGACTCTTTCATCCAAACTCTTTACAGGATCAGATCTCAATAAGAGTGACAGAAGTGCATAATTTACCTGCAAAACATGCTTTGGTCATCTACCCTTCATGTTTGATAATGCTTGCTGTGACAAACACATACCAGATGCCTCTGCCGAATAAAGCATGAATAAGTCTTTTCACTCCAAGCGCATCAGTTTTTCTTTGACAAATGCCTTATTGGACATGGATCTGCACAATAAAGCACCTCTATTCACTGAAATGGGAATATACTAAAAGCATTGGAGGAACTCTGACAGTTCATAGTTTCTCAATTGAAATTTTAGATCAAGCAGGCTTAATATTAGAGTGTTTCGGTTACTCTTTGCAGGTTTTGAGGGAGCTTATTCAACCTTACCATCTCACCATGAAACTAATGGGAAAAGCCTTGCAGCAATCTTCACAGGAAAGTTTCCAAATGTCAAGTGTCATCTTTCCAGCTGCTAGATGAATGGGTAGCCACGAGGCATTTATTTGGGTATGCGGTCGCAGTAAAATCTGGTTGCTGTGGCAGTAATTACTATAATTTGGCAATTGCTTTACCAGTATTTGAGCCACTGGAACTCAGGGCATTATTTGAGGAGAGTTGTAATTTAAAGGCAGGTCAAGGCTTCATAGGGTTGCTTTTGGGGGGTAGGGCAAAATATGGATTGCACTCTCCTTTTCTTCTGCATGGTTAACGTTCCCCTGTGGTGTTCTCTTGAAGCCTTTCCAGCTTGAGACAAAATATGTATTCACAAAAGCAGAGTGGCACATTCTTCAGTAGAGAAATAAAGAATATTTGCTAAATTCCTCATTCTTGCCAACTTGTGCTGTCTGTAGACTTTGAAAAGATATTTCCAAGCCCTATAAAATTTCTTACCTCTAAAATGAGAGTGAGGGAAAGAGTATGGGGTTTTTGTTTATTGTTTCGTTTTTGTTGAGATTTTGGCAGTTTGTTCCCACTAGCCCAAATCCTGTCAATTAGTTACGCAAAAGGCATAACATTTGGAAGTAATGTGCCTCAAGTTAAGAATGTTTCATAGGCATTTTCTGTTGTATACCAATCCATATGGCCCAAATATCCTGCAGCTTGGATTTCATATCTCTCTGCTGCATCTATAATTCCTAAAGTCCATTTGAATTGTTAATAAGGAAAGGCTCTGTAGGAAATTACAACATGGATGTGTTCTATGGAAGAGTGTTTGTTTTTCAACCACCTATACTCCTGTCCCTCAGGCTTCATAAAACTATCTGTGGATCATCCTAGGGAGAACTGTTGGCCTTAGAACTTGACAGATACTCACAATAGGCAATGCATTGTGTAAATATGACTAGCCAATTAATCAGTATTGTGAAAATATCTGAATTATCCTTGAGGCTTGTCAATCTACTTTAAGTATAGATAAGACTGAAGTAAAAGTGAATCTCACTTAATGTCTGAAATCCTATTGCTTAGCATAATAAGTCTCCCCTAGAGTAAGCCCATTGTCAGGATCTGAAGCAACTTCAGGACTCTAGTTCTGATTAGGACCCACAGTTGGCTCAGCTACTAGAACCCGGATGAGCTCTACCTGAAAGCAAAACTGTAATGAACCTGTTCTTCCCGAAGCTGCCTCAGTAACAAAGTCTCCTGGATATCTTCTGTTCTTTGCATGACCCCTCCTTCTCTTGCTTGAGCCCTAAATGTACTCTGCTTCAATTGCTTCCTTGGTTGCCCAACTCCTGGTCTGCTTAGACTACATCTTCTGTACTGGATTAGCCTTGTTGTCTCTTTGGGATAAAAGATCAAAGTTGGGAGCCAACAACTTTTGGAAATTTTTGGTATAATTTTTTTCTGCTCCATCTAAAAAATATAGAAGCAGAAGCCCGAAGGAGTGGATTTTTATCCATGAAATGTCATGCTAAATGTTTGGTGTGTGTGTGTGTTATCTAATAAAGGTGTCACTTTCTGCAAATCCCCACTGATTCCATGGGTCTATGATGGCTTACTACATTAAGCAAGAGGCTTTCAGCCGTTGGATATATGTGGTATATCCTCGCCATACTTGTACACAAGCACATTCGAGCAGCTCTATTTTGCCTTTCCTGCTTACCAATTTAGTAGTAGTCATGTGACTGAAAAAAATATATGCAAAATCAAGAAAACACAATTAATCACTGCATTGTCGCTCCCTCCCCTTCTCATCCTTTCTCAACTTAATTGTGTATGTTAACTGAGTTACTTGCATTCCTTCTAATGGTGTAAATCTCAAGACCATCTCATTTCCAGTTAGCTTCATTTCAATAGAAAAACCATTCTCAAAATCACCAGTTATGTGGGAAAAAGGATGTTCAAGAAGGGTGTTCAACAAACCTGCCAGTATTGGAGGTTTAAATTTTCACAATCTGAATTTGCTGTTTTGTCAGTGGAAAAAAGCAAAATTGCAATGTTTCTGTAAATTAGGCCGAGTGTTCCTTCTTTTCAAGTCAGTTTTTACCCCAGGAAGTATTCCCCAAGAGTGATTTGGCTCTAAAGTGAGCATGGACTATCAGACAGAGATGCAACCCACTGCTTGTACAAGAAAGAAGACTTTTGTTTCTCCACATCTGCAAGAGGGTGACATATTTTTCTGTTGAACTCAATTAGACTTTTCACACCTGTCAAATGATTTTTCCTCAAGCTGTGTGAATTGTATAACTGAACTACAACAGCTGCTGCCTTTTTGCACAGACTTTTAAAAATTAGAAATATTAGTTGAGTTCCTTGCATCTTTTGTGCTTGCTTTGCTGCATGTATGTATATTAGGTGTCAGAAAAGGAGAGGGACTAGTTTTGCACAGCCAGTTTGCACAAACTGCAAAGACTTTGATGAACAAAGTATGTATTGCCTTAGCAACATCTTGTCTTCTTTCATCTGATTATAATATCACATTATGTTCTATATTTCACCATTTTGTTTTACAGAATACATGAACAGGAATCCAATACATTTAGATTTGAACCATTTCCCTCTTCTTCTAGTCTCTGTGTATCTTATTCTTTATATTATGATGGTAAGGGGCCACTTCAGAGGGGAGGTAAACAGTGTTCCATGCGCTCTGGTGTCTAGTCATGCCTGCCACATGACCACTGAAAAGTCTGCAAAAGCATACAGTGCTGGCTCTTTGGCTTTGAAACAGAGATGAGCACTGAACCCTAGAGTTGGATATGACTGACTTTCAAGCAAGAGAAACCTTTACCTTTAAGATATGTGAACACTTAACATGTACAGTTCATACATGTAAACTCCCACTGTGGTTTCACCTTCATAAGGACACTTTGTTAGTTTTATATTATCTAAAATATTCCTTCTTTTTCTTTCTCGCTAAATAAATAAATGTGTGAGCTTTTGTATCTGGTTTGCCAGGATCTTCTTTTTTTTTCTTTTATGCAGTGTTGCCTCTTTCAAATATGTCTGAGATAATTTGAGTGCAAGTTATTGTTAAGGGAAATGGTATTAATTCACATCTCTAAGATATACCAGCTCGCTTATTGTGTTTCCATATAGTGAATCTTCGCTTCTCTCAGAAAATGTTCTGGAGCCACATTAAGTATCTACTAGAGCCTAAGCATAATATACTGGAATGTGATATAATTTTAATTTGAACAGTGACTTTCATGCAAAATGCATCCCTGCTTGACTGTAAATAATGTAAGAAAAGGGCAAATAGTGGGAATATAAGGAAAGAAGAATAGAGAGGTGTCTGGATGAAATTAAACCCATCCACCCCAAAAAAGGAAGGAGACAATTAAGCTTCAGAGATGTAGGAGAAATTTAGTTATACATTATTTATTTATTTATTTATTTTTGTGATTTCTATTGTCGCCCAACTCAAAAGACTCTGTGCAGCACACAAAGAATAGAAACCAGCATCATAGTTAAAAAATCTAAAACCTATAAAATCCCCATTAAAAACGACTATCAAAAATTACCCCAACCCTTACCGATTTAAAAAAGAGAGAGTGTTCTTCCTAGATCAGCCAGCAGGCAGGCGTCACCACATCATTGGTGCCCCGCCCACACACCTGTTTTGCCAGCCAGGTTTTTAGGCCTTTCCTGAAGGGCAGCAACTCCATCTGGAGATGCAAATCAATTAGCAGGAGGTTCCATAGGGCCGGTGCATACATTGAGAAGGCCCTCTTTCTGGTGCTAGAGAGACTCACCTCTCTAGCAGATGGAACAATGAGAGAGCCTCTCCGGTCTGCTCTGGTGGGACGGACAGATGTTCTTGGGGTGATGTGGTCTCTTATGTAAGTATCCTGGCCTACTACCATGTAGGCAGCTCCTGAAGCATGTAGGCAGCTCGGAAGCAGTGGCGAGGCACGGGCATACCACGCACACCCCATCACCACTCAAGTAGCCACATTCTGGACCAGTTGCAGCCTCCGAATGGTCATCCTATGAGCTGTAGAAGAAGGAAAGTTTCAGTTTTACAGAGGCAAATGCTTTCACTACAGCAGCATGGAAATGGGAGAGCATTCAAAAGTATACTGTAAACTTATTATTTCAGATCTGCCCAGAATTCAGACCAAGACTGCAGACCTCCTCAGATCATAAGCCTAGAGAAGTGTTTCCAACCTTTGGTTTTTGGGCTTCAATTACCAGAAGCCTAAGATTCTCCAAAGCACCGATCAGCCAATCTACTGATTTAGGATTCTGGAAATTGAAGTTCCACCATGAGGCCCCATGGGGGAACCTCACATTGGGAACTCCTGGCCTAGATCATCATAATTACTTCTACTTATGAAATTCTGCAACTTGTGTAGTTCCTGCTGGTTATGTAGGCAAAAGTGTTCCAGCCATATATAGAGAAGGACAGAAAAAATATAGAGGAGAGCAAACTCTAAAACAGGAGTGCCCCTCCCCCAACCAGCCTACTATGCAATAACCTTTCTCTACAGTCACAGATTATTAGGGTAGAAGAGGAGAGGGACAGATGGAGTAGATGTTCTCTTGGCTAGCAACATTCCATGTAGCAACATTATGTTGTAGATTCCACTTATAACAATATAATTGAGGAAAGTTAGCAAACATAGTAGGTTAATCTGATTTGAAGGAATATATGCCAGATTGCTGGTGTGCTGGATAGCATTTGGTGAGAACATAACATCACAGGAAGTGGAGCAAAATTTTCTTCTGTTGAACCTGCAATCTCTCTTGGGTCAATGTTCCTACATAGACCTTGAATTAAGCTCACTTCAGAAATATGGCCGTAGTGATAAAATATATGATGCAATGTTAAAATATGCAAACATATGTTATGAAATACCACAGAGTCTTGTTTTCCTGGTTTGCTTATACTGTAAAATCAGTGATGCACTGCACACAAAAAATTACTAACCACTCTGTGGGCATGGCTAACTGTGGGCATGGGCATGACCAACTGTGTGGGCATGGCTAAATTTGTGAATGTGGCCTCATTCCCCACCAAAAACAACAACAATAACAAAGAAACCCAGGGACTTCTCTATGCATTGCCTGCAAGCGGAGGGGTCGGGCGGGCTGGGTCGCTCCTTTTTTACGCTCCATAGCGAAAGCCCACCTTGTGCTCCCTGCCTCTCAGCGCTGCCAAGGGCTGCTCAAAGCCGAGAGGAGGAAGGAAGGAGAGCAATGGCGGGGAAGACTCAACTCTCCTTCCTTCCTCCTCTCGGCTTTGAGAAGCAGGGAGCCAAAGGTGGGCTTTCGCTGTGGAGCGAAAAAAAAGGGGCGAGCGTGCAAGTGAGTGAGCCCGCCAGCCAGCCCAATCCCTCCGCTTGCAGGCAATGCTCCTCACTTGCTGCCTTGGAGACGCAGGCCACGGTGGCGGGAGACTGCAGAGGTGCCTGGCTGGGCTGCACGGAGCCCCCCCCCCACATGCTAGCTAGTCAGCTTCCCTGTGCGCCCCCACAGTGCTTGCATTACCTGTGGGGCAGCCCAGCCCAGGGCATCCGCACGTCTCCCATCCGCGCAGCCTGCATATCAACTACCATGTGGCCCTAGCCAGGGAGCAGAGGCAGGAGTCCCCAAGCAGTGGCGGTGGCAGCATGGCCTGGGCTGGCCCAGGCCAGCCACCATGTCAGGTGGCTTCCATTTCCTCCTGCCCTAGGGAGGAGGGCAGGGAGAGGAGGTGGGCTGATGGGTTCCTCTTCCCTGGCTCTGGTGGCAGCCGCAGCATCTCCTCCTTCTCTTCTTCCTCGGGGTATCTTGGCTTCCCCGGAGTGTCAGGGGAGGAGGGGGAGGGAGTGGCCTGCAGTGAGGTGGGTGTGGCCAGGCTATTCTGCTACCAGTTCGCTAGAACCAGACAGAACCGCCTGCAGTGCTCCACTGTGTACAATATTTCTGAGCTGTAGGGTATTTTCTGTGCTTGCATATAAAGTATCTAGTACCTCCTTGTAGAAATGTGAGTCCCTTTAGAAACAAAGCAAATGTTCTTTATAAGATCAGATGAAGGTCTCCTGACAATACCACAAAATCGTATTGTTGAGAGACATGATCGAAACTCCCACATTCATTCCTCCCACTTTACAAGAAGCAAGTAGCAGAACTGATGGACTAAGCGAAGGAGGTGGAATAAGAAAACAAAACAGAAGAAGTAGCAAGGGAGTAATTGTAGAAACACAGAGGTTTAGATTACATTATTACCATTACTGTCAATGATGAATAGGATAGTGACCAAATAGACAACATTACTATATATTTTTCAGGCTCCATACCGGTATTTGTATTTGTATTTATATTTTGTATGTATACATTTCTCTTGTTAATTCTTTTCTTGGAGATTGATACTTTGTAATTTTGTAATTGTAGTTTATATTTCTTGTTGTAAGCCGCCTTGAGTCGCACTTGTGCCGAGTAATGCGGGATATAAATAAAATAAATAAATGAATGAATGAATGAATGAATAATGATTTCTTTTGGATCGCAACATTATGGGTTTTTTTTATACCAGAGGACATAGACCCCATTAACAGAAATCTTATTTTCTACAGCAGTATAGGTTTTAGTGACTATCAACCAAGTAGAACAATACCTTCCCCCTTTTCCTCCTTTTTGGTCAGTTTTTCTTTTAAAAGCAATAGAAAAAAAATCATGGTTACTAACTTCTGCCAATACATATTACATTTATACGTTTGTGCACTAGTGTTTTCTTTTGCTGTCTTTTAAAAAAAGTTGCTGAGAATCTAGGAATCAGGCCAATTCTGCATTATACATGTTATTTGTTACAGGAACTTCTAAAGGTCTTTAGTTCTGTTGGAAGTATTTTGTTGCAGACAAAAATAATCCATAATGCCTTGGAAAGTTTGTTTTCTTTTTGAAGTTTCAGTTTTTAAAATGAAGATGATTAAAATGGAATGAACAAAACAGTTTGGTTGTTAAAGAAAAAGTTTATTTGTATGTGGTGGAATGGTTGCTATTACCTAAGAATGTTGTTGCGGGTCTTGTTCTGCTTGGGGAGATGAAGGCTTGATAGTGTTTAAATACTTCCCATTCCTGCTAATCTCTGACTGAAATCCCATAGTAAGGTGCACTAGAGCAGGTCCATTAAATCAGTGGGGATTTGGCTAGTCAGCTCCTCTATAGGTTCTGTTTATTCAGATGAATCAACTCTAGTTTTAACTTATAGTAGGTGCGTGTTATTAGGATCATTCAGGTTGCCTCAGGTAAAGATGTAATGAGTACTTATAATAATTTTGTGTCAGAGATTACTTTGGGTTGAAAGGATTTTTAGAGGATGCCAAATGAGGTTCCTGTCATGTCTCCAAGTGCAGCTCTCGGGTATCGAAACCCAACCTTCTAGTCTCCAGCTCAGCACCTTAACCACTAAGCCACTGGGAGCACTGCAAGAGTAGTGCTGTCTTCTGTGCACATATTGGTTTGGCTATGATTTGTTTTTGCATCTGTCACACCTTGTCTCCAACTGGCTAGCAATGCAGAGAGACTGTCTCAAGGTTACCAACCTGCTTCCTCCATTATGGTTAGGAACCTGCTAGCATTTTGAAACTACTAAGATCTTGAATACGTTTATTTATGTGACTAAATTTGTTATGCCCATCTTCACCTTTAAAAATTAAGAAAGTGGGATATAATGAGAGCAATTTTACTTTTTGCTTGTCCTTTTTTATTTCTACAGTCTTTATATGGTTCTGAAGTTTCTACTGGACCCCAACTGCCTCTGTTTTACACTCCTATCGACTTAGTAGACATCAGTGTAGAAATGGCTGGACTCAAGTTTCGAAACCCTTTTGGCCTTGCCAGTGCAACACCCACCACCAGTTCACCAATGATCCGCAGAGCTTTTGAAGCCGGCTGGGGATTTGCCCTCACCAAGACTTTTTCTCTGGACAAGGTAATGAAAGCATAATGATCCCTCCTCCCTCACCAGGTACCATTTTTAAAACTATCTGCATGTCACCCTGACTTTTCATAGGAAATTAAGCAGTGTGATAATGAAGGGGTTAGGACCACCTAGATTCTTGTACCATGTTTTCCCGAAAATAAGACACTGTCTTATATTTATTTTCCTCAAGAAGACACACTTTGGCTTATTTTCAGGGGATGTCTTATTTTTATTAAGTATGGTACAACATGATATGCTGCATAGCCACGTCTATTACTATGTCTTATTTTTGGGGTATGGCTTATATAGGTGAAACTCAGAAAATTAGAATATCGTGCAAATGTTCATTCATTTCACTTTAAAGGTGAAACAAGTATATGAGATAGACTCACTACATGCAAAGCGAGAGATGTCATGCCTTAATTTGTTATAAGTGTGATGATCATGGTGTACATGAGATTTTGTGATGGTTATGGAGTACATGAGATTGGGGGGTTGGGGTTTTCATAAGCTGCAAGCCATAAGCATCAATATTATAACAAAGTAAAGCTTGAACTATCTCGCTTTGCATGGAATGAGTCTATCTCATATATTTGTTTCATCTTTTAAATTGCATTACTGAACTGAATGAACATTTGCACAATATTCTAATTTTCTGAGTTTTACCTGTATTGCGCAAATGCTTAGAAATCCTGCTACGGCTTATTTTATGGGTATCTCTTATTTTCAGGGAAACAGGGTAGTAAAACTTTTCCTTCCAATACATTGCACTCATGCTGGAAATATGACTGACGGTAAAAGAATAAATCAGATTTAACTCCTGTTTTCTGATGTTAACTGAAAGTGATCCCAAACAAAGGGTGTGACATACAAGTTAATTTAATGATGCTGTAAAATGATATTGTGTGACAGACCCTGCCAAAATTCAACAAGTGATTTCGAAAAACAGAGGCACCTCTAATAAAACATAACTTTGCACCAAATTTGACACAGCAGAAGGAGACAATCTGATGTTGTTCTATGTGAAATTTGGTGATGTTTGATCAAATACTTTTAAAGTTATGATTTTTAAAGTTTAGAAATTATTTACCCACTGCACCATTCAGTCACAAGTGATTTTTTGCAGCACATTCAAACATTATAAAAATAGATTCCAAGCATCTTTTTAAATTTAAAAATCATTACTTTCTGTAGCCCTCCCCACCCTTTTTTTGTTTGCTGCCAATCCATCCTGTCATGGGGAATATTCAAAAGTTCAGCTGCACACCTTTAACATCCAGTATTTTTTAACTCTAGAGCATGCTCAATATAAGCTTGCCAGAAGGAATGGTTCACAGGCATTTGCTTGTCCTTACTTTATGTATAGTCCCTTACCAATTGAATGAGAGCCATAGACATCTGGGTTTTGGTGACTTTTTTGCTCTTAAAATGGCCTGGCACTGTTTAACAGTTTCCAAAGTCTTCTCTCTGCCAACTTTGAATATGCAAAAATTCAACTGGAGCAGCCACCACTGGTTAACTGTAGCAAATTTGAAAGAGAAATTATAAAACAATGTTTGCATGACCCTACAACTGCTGCTGGATCTTAGGTTTATGATTTTAAAAGGCAGGTCTACACCCTATGAAGATAATCTCTATAAATAAAATCAAGGTCCGGTGCTGTATGTTCCTTATACAAATCCACACCCCTGCACCGATCACACTGAAACTTGGCACATATGTACCTTGGGCCGAAGAGACGGTCACTGTGGGGGTTTCAAGCCCCATGGGGAGGGGTACGCCCCTAAATCATTCCGCAAAGGGGACACGCCCACTGACAAGATTAAAAGCAAGGGGGAAAAGCCAACCAGGGGAAATTGTGATGTCGTTGCCATAGCTCAACCTATTCCCAGCTGACCAGATCTGGGGCTCCGTGACATCACAGGGCTCCCTCATACAAAGTGACACCCCTGCGCCAATTGCACCGGAAACTGCATGCACACCTACCTTCAATGTCTGGGGTGGCCGGCATAGGTAACCGGCAGCCCGTCTAGGGGTCCTTGCCCCCAAAAAGGGGCTGCAACGCCCCCCACCCACCCCAGGCAGGTGGGCAGAAACGACCAGGGGAGGTGACTGCGCATGCGCAAAATTCCACGCATGCACCAAAGTCTGCCCGGCATTCCAGGTGGTGTATGGCCTACCCACCAGTACAGATGGTGGCAATTATAGTCAATATGGCCTCCCCGCCCCAGCGACTACTGTTGGCAGGCGGCCACCGCGGCATGGCTCCTCTGCACTCCTGAGGTACTCCTCAGGAGGAAGGGAGAACCCACAGCCAGGGGCGGGCCGAGGATGGGACCGGGCTGCCAACTTCCGCAGGGCTCCGCCCCCCATGGGTCCTCTGGCCACCCACCCAAATGGAGCCTCCCTTCCGCCTGACACAACCCACGGGAGAATTGATGGGCCGGGCTATGTTGGGGTTCTGCACAGGTCCCGTATTTTCCGGAGCTGCACTTGATGGGTATGCACAGCCATGATATTACAGGGGGATATCTGGCCATTTCCTGTGTTTTGAATCATGGATTCAGAAGCAGCATATCCCACATTCATAACTAGAGGTGGTTTGAATAAATGATTGTGTCTTCTCTTTGTTGAACCCCTGCATGCATGTTAGCCTGCAAACTTCAGTGGGGCACCCTTCCATATAAACAGGAGACACGTTTTCCATTCAAATGAAAGCAGTACCAAGTACTAATCTGGAGTTGCTGCCAGAGCCAGCCAGTCCATTAGATAGACTCTGACTGAACTTTTTGCTCCCCTCAGGTGAGAAAATTGCATATATAGTAAGAAGCTTGCTGCCTCATCAGTAACCTTGTGCTAGCTAGTTGTGAAACAATAATCCTGCTTTTAAGGGCAAAGCCGTATATAGCAGTGATGGCCAACCTTGGCATCCTAGGTGTTCATGGACTTTAATTCCCAGAAGCCCTGATTGGCAGCAGTGCTGACTTGGGCTTCTGGGTATTGAAGTCCAAGAACTGCTGGAGTGCCAAGGTTGTCCATCACAGTTCCATAGCATGGGTGGAGATGGTAACCAGTAACAAAACAAAATAGTAGTTCTGTAAATATTGTGCTTTGCATAGAAAACAACAGAAGAAAAGTCATAATATTTTAATGAATTCAACTTTAATCATCAAATTAGGCAAGGGAGGGGTATTGTCAAATTGGCTCTATACAAGTATAGCTGGGTTCACCAATTTTCTGTGTTTGAGAACAGCACAAACTGGAGTTAACTAAAACTGAAAATAAAAGTTTCCAAAGTTCTCCTTCGGAGAAAGGGAGGAAAATTTGCAAGCCTGTGACTTGATTAAGGACACACTAAGCTTTGTTCAGTAGGACATGGAAATGAGTGGTAAAAGAAGAAGCTCAATAATTCTATAACCCAATTCTTTGGTGTCAGTGTTATGCGATAATTCCATAAACAGCTATGATCCATAATATAGAAAGAGAGAGAACTGATGAGCTTCAAAATCAAGATGTTTTCTTTTTAAAAAATATTTGCCCTTGTTAATAAACATACACGTGCTGAGCTGCTACTTTTTCTAAAGTTCAGTTGGGGTAGTGTGTGTCTGCAGGTCAATGTTGCACATATGTCTTGTCAAGCAAGGAGTTCCCCCAGAAGGTTGTGTTATAATTGTTGTCTTGTCAAAATTAATTCTGGATCACTGGAGCAGTCACTTCTTTAATTATGGTGTTGCAGCAGACGCTGTTGCTGCTGTGTCTCCTGTTACACAGCACATTTGCAAAGCCATTGACCTACTGTCCATACTGCTGAATTATCACTCTATTGTCAAGTTCTTCCTGCTACTGTCACACTGCTGTGGTCTGCATGGCTCCACTGACACCACTTTGTCACATAGGCCCACTCTGTCATTCACATTCGTCTACCTGTGCATTTACTTTCATTCTTTCTCTTGAGGCTCATAGTTTACGGAGCTTGAAAGAAGCATTTCGGTTCCTCCTTGTAGATTTTTTTAAAAAAAAAATTTAGATATAGCCTCAACTTCCTTCTGCTAGCTGTCTATAAGATATATAAAAAGCAATTTCCAAACATACTGTTAATCTTCAGCCCCACATTCTAGCTCAAGGGTCAGCAAACTTTTCTATCTAGATGTTCTTGGACTTCAATTCCCAGAAGCCCTGATCAGCAGGTGTACTGACTTGGGCTTATGGTAATTGAAGTCCAGGAACACCTGGAACACCAAGTTTGCCGACCCTGTGGTCTAACTCAACCAAGAAATGGGAAACATACAGGAGTATGGGGTTTATGAAAGTGAAGGGGGGGAATGCTGTGAGGATAATGTTACTTTGGTTTGATACTTCTGTTCTAAATAGAGTTGTGAAATGTTGCTTTTTAGGGTGACAGGACTGGCGTGACTGGGGTATGAGGAGGGGAAGCAGAGGATGTTTTGGGTGGCAGAGCTGAGGCAGTGCCTATGGCGCCACTTCGCCTGGCCATGTTGTGTGGCAGCGAGGCGGAGGCTGGCTCATGCGGCAGTTTGTTCTTTGGTGCTCAATGAGGGCGGGAGTCAGTTTCGGGTGTGACCGGGCGCTTGGTTGTGACGTGTGTTTGCTGGCGCATGCACATGCACCAGCAATTGCGTGGGACACACATTAGTGATGGCATTGAGGCGCCTGCCAGTATCGGGTGCCCGGTTGCCAGCGCCGCTATTGTGATCGGTCTCCAGTGGGGTTGGTGCCTCACCCACAGCGTCCGGACCCCCCTCGTTGAATAATAGGATGGGGAAGTTAGGTCTGGGGAAGCTGTCGAAGGGGGTGGGTGGCGAGGGGGGGAAATGCATGCAGGATATACTAGCGTACTTCTTTGCTTTATTTATTTACCGTATTTTTGGGACCATAAGATGCACTTTTTCTCCACCAAAAGTGGGGAGAAAATGAGGGTGCATCTTATAGTCCAAATGCTGGTCTTTGGCCAGCTGTGGATGTTGTAAAAGGATATTTTACAAGAGCCACAGAAGACTACTACTGCTGCCTCTCAGCTGTTAAGCTGTTCGGGGCAGGGGGGGGAAACATATGGAAAAAAAGTGGCCACCAGAGGGCAAAAATCGCAATTTCCCATTTAAATGCATTGGAAATAAATTTATTGTATTCCAAAGTTTTCTGTTTGCATGTTCCCAATGTATTTAAGTGGGAAACGAAACCTGTGCTTAAAAAGAAAGGGTTTCACTTACCTTGATGCCTTTGCCTCTACTCCATGTGGACAAAATGGAGGGGGGAAACATGCTTCCTGGTTGAAAGGAGAGCAAGAGGTTAGGTTAGAGTATAACTTCCTTCCTCAGTCCAATTGGCCTGCCCTGCCCATTTCCCCTGCAACGCCACCACTGGTTGGTGGTGCAAAATACAGAATTATTTTTTTTTTGTTTTCCTGCTCTGAAAACTGGGTGTGTCTAATGGTCAGGTGCATCTTATGGTCCAAAAAATATGGTAGATAATGTATGCTGTATTCTGAAATATAAATTTTTTCATTCAAAGATAACAAATTATACATTAGCAGTAGGGGGAAACAATAAAGCTAGTGGAAATGATGGTATCCCAATTGAATTTTTCAAAGCCCTAAAAGATGATGGAATCAAACTACTGCATTCAATATGCCAGCAAATTTTGAAAACAAAACAGTGGCCACAGGATTGGAAAAGATCAGTGTACGTTCCAATCCCCAAAAAAGGCAATGCCAAAGAATGCTCAAATTACCGAACAATTATGCTCATCCCACATGCCAGCAAGGTGATGCTCAAGATAATACAGGATAGACTTCAACAACATGTGGAGAGAGAATTACCAGAGGTGCAGGCCGGTTTCAGAAGAGGCAGGGGGACTAGAGACCAAATTGCTAATATACGGTGGATCATGGAGAAAACAAAGGAATATCAGAAACAAGTCTACTTTTGTTTTATTGACTACACCAAGGCTTTTGACTGTGTGGACCACAACAAAATGTGGCAAGTAATTAAAGAGATGGGAATACCAGAACACCTCATATGCCTCATGAGAAATCTGTACATGAACCAAGAAGCAACAGTTGGACAGAACACGGAATGACAGAGTGGTTTGGAATAGGAAAAGGAGTAAGACAAGGCTGCATTTTATCACCCTGCTTATTCAATCTATTCACAGAGCACATAATGCGCAATGCAGGGATGGAGGAATCACAATATGGGATCAAAATTGCTGGGAGAAACATCAACAATTTGAGATATGCAGACGATACCACCCTAATGGCAGAAAGTGAGGAAGACCTAAAGAACCTCTTGATTGGATTGAATGAGGAAAGTGCAAAAGTTGGCTTGAGACTTAATATCAAGAAAACAAAGATAATGGCAACAGGTCCCATCAGTTCCTGGAAAATAGATGGGGAAGAAGTATAAGCAGTGACAGATTTTACTTTCCTGGGATCTAAGATCACTGCAGATGGAGACTGTAGCCATAAAATAAAAAGATGACTGATTATGGGGAGACAAGCAATGAGAAACCTGGGGAATATAGTGAAAAGCAGAGACATCACCTTGAAAACAAAAATTCACATAGTCAAAGCAATGGTATTCCCAGGGGTAATGTATGGGTATGAGAGCTGGACCATTAGGAAGGCTGAGCGCAGAAGAATAGATGCATTTGAGATGTGGTGTTGGAGGAGAGTCCTGAGAGTCCCTTGGACAGCAAAGAGAACAAATAGGCCAATACTGGAAGAAATCAACCCTGACTGTTCATTGGAGGGACAAATAGTAAAGATGAAGCTAAAGTACTTTGGACATCAAATGAGAATGGAGGACTCACTTGAGAAGGCCTTGATGCTGGGAAAGGTGGAGGGAAAGAGAAGAAGGGGGTGTCCAAAGATGAGATGGATAGATGGTATTGTGGACACAATGGGCACAGAGTTTGGTGGGCTGAGGAGAATGGTGGAGGACAGAGGTGCCTGGAGGAAAATGGTCCATGGGGTCGCAAAGGGTCGGAATCGACTGTGCGACTGAACAACAACAACAGTAGGGGGGAAATGAAATACAGTAGACCTTGGTAAAGCTAATTTATAGTCATTTGTCCTACCATATTAATTTATTTAATTCAGTGTCTGAAGAATTTGTTCCAAAAATGTAAATCGCCATACTCAATGGCTAAAATCCAGTTAGCTGAACTTTATGCCATAAAATGAGAATGATATCATCAGCTTATGATGAAATGACTTAAATATTTTAATTTAATATTTCCTACCCTGTCCACCCCCATCCTCATTTCTGACTTCCTTGGTATCTCTTTTGTCCTAATTGTCCATTGTTTCTAATATGAAAGCTTTCTCCCATCCCCAGGCTCCCAAAGGTTCTCCTAGGTCAAAAGGGATTCCTAAGGATCCTCAGATTCTGAAAAGAGTGAGATAGGACATTGTCAGTTAAAATAAGTTAACAATTTCCATCACAGGCTGATAATAATGCCTTCAATATTGTGTGATATAAAGTTGAACAATAAGATTTCAGCCTGTATTTAATAAGAACAATAAAATTAGTACTTGATGGGCAGTGTGGCTGGCATTTCTCCCTCCCTATTGAAATCTATATTGCAGAATTTAAATTTGACAGAAAATTATGCGGGGAAAAGAATAAAAAATAAAACACATAAAAGTTTTAAGTTTTTACAATTTTTGTTTAAGCCAAAGAACTTATGGCTGCTTCACTGTGTTCATTGTTAGGATTGAGCAGCAAGAATAAACACAGCAGGGATGGAAGAAATATTTGCTTTGATTTTAGCTACTTCCTTCTTCGGTAAAAATGAAATTCTGATTAATCAGAGGCATCTGTCTTTACTCTGCTGGTGACATGCATTGATTTGTGATGCTGTCGCTTTCAATAACCTGGAAAAGTTGTTGCCTTTATTAAACCTCACCAGTCGAAATAAACACATGGAGTGTTTCCTATGAAATCTCCAGCATTTCAAAAAAGAAAAACAATATACTGTGCTAAAGATGCAATTGTTTAGATTTGGGGGGGGGGGGGGACGGGACCCAGAGTTAGATTTGATTGGGGCTCACCCACTTCAGCATGGGCACAAAATGGAATTCTGACACTTCTGTTTTAAATTAATTAAATTAATTGAAGCTTCCCTTGTCCTCTAAATAAAAAAAGCGGGGTCTGGGAGGGAGAAAAGAAAGGGAAAAAGAACAACCTACGATTAATCTTCATAACACATTGTTGAGACCAACATTTGAGACCAACATTTCTGATGCTGCTTGGTTTCCATCTGATTATTGTGGAGAGATAAGGCACTTATGGGCCAAACTCTTGCTATCCCTATTCATGTGAGATCTAGCAACCCCCACTACCACTTCCATACAGGGGCATCACGAAACATCCGAAAGTACCCTGTTCAGGCCAGAGGAAGAATGAGTGAGACATTGTGTTTTCAACATCCATCCCCATAGGATAAAAGGGGATAAGGGAGAAAATCCTGGCATACACCCCCACACACTGCCACGCGAAACAAAAATGGCTCCCCACCCCCAATGTCCTGAGATCAGCACTACAGTCAATCTGGCTACAGCACATATGATTTTCTAACCCATTTCCACACTATGGGTGGCACTCTAGAGCAGCATAGACCCTACAAGGACAATGGCAGTGATGACAGGGAGTCATGCTTTCCCTCCACCTGGCACTCTGTTGCCTGTAGTCTGCGTTGAACTGTAGTCCATGTAGAATTAAGATAGAAGCTAATTTATTTATTTAAAAACATTTCTATCCCACTTCCCTCGCTCAACAATGACCCAAAGAGGCTCACAAACATAATTAAAAACAACAATAAAAACAATTTAACAGAGCCCATTAAAAACCTATTTTAAAACCACCTAAAAAACCTTCCCCTCCCCGCACAGTTAAAAAGTATCAGGACAAGCCAGTATAAGCTAAATAAGCCAGCGGGACTGGGAAGTTGATGCATCCATGCCCCATGCCCACTGGAATAGCCAAGTTTTCAGTTGTTTTCTAATGGGGAGCAGCTCCGTCTGGAGGCATCGTTCGAGTGGCAAGAGGTTCCAAAGTGCCGGGGCTGACACGGAGAAGACCCTCCTCCTGGTCCCTACAAGATGGGCTTCTTTTGCTGAAGGGACCATAACCGACCCCCTCTGGTCTGTCCTCGTAGGACAGGTATGAAACCTTGGGGTGATGCGGTCTCTTAGGTATCCTGGCCCATTGCCATGAAGGGCTTTAAAGGTCAAAACCAGCACCTTGAATTGCACCCAGAGGCATACTGGCAACCAGTGCAACTCCTGAAGCAGCGGTGAGGCATGGGCATAATGCTCACACCCTATCACCACCCGAGCAGCTGCATTCTGAACCAGCTGTAGCCTCCGAATGGACATCAAGGACAGCCCCATGTAGAGCGCATTGTAATAATCCAATCTGGAGGTGACCAGAGCATGGGTGACGGTAAGCAACGAGTCCCGGTCCAGGAGCGGGCGTAATTGGTAGATGACACGAAGCTGCGCAAAGGCCCTCCTTGCCACGGCTGCCAACTGCTATTCAAGCAGGAGGACCCTCAAATTATCACCGTGTGTGTGTGAGGCAACACTGCCCCACCCAGGACCAAAGATGGCAGCTCCCAAGATAACACGGGACCCCGAACCCACAGCCACTCACTCTTGCCAGGATTAAGCTGAAGCCCGTTGTCTCCCATCCAGATCCGAACAGCCTCCAGACACCTGGTTAGGACTTTGACTGTATCACCCAGGTTCCCACGGGCTGAGATGTACAGCTGGGTATCATCTGCATATTGATGATACCTCACCCCATGGGAACGAATGATCTCACCCAGCGGTTTCATGTAAATATTAAACAGTAGAGGCAAGAGCACCGAGCCCTGAGGCACCCCACATGGGAGCAACCTAGGGCTGGACAGCCCGCTCTCTGGAGACACTGACTGAGTCTGGCCCGTATGAAATGAAGAGAACCAGGACAACACAGTGCCCTGGGCCCCCAATCCTCAGAGCTGGCCCAAAAGGATACCGTGGTCGACGGTATCAAAAGCGGCTGAGAGGTCCAGAAGAGCAAGGACGGAGGGGTTGCCTCCATCCCGCTCCCACCAGAGATTATCCAAGAGTGCGACCAATGCAGTCTCAGTACCATAACCGGGCCTGAATCCAGACTGCAACAGGTTCAGATAATCCGTATCATCCAGAACCCCCTGGATCTTTCACGCCACTGCTTTCTCCAACACCTTCCCCATGAAGGGAAAGTTGGAAATTGGTCTAAAATTAGAAATAACAGTAGGGTCGAGCAATGGCTTCTTCAGGAGAGGGTGAACCAGTGCATGCTTGAAAGCTGCTGGAAACACCCCCTCCTGCAGAGAGGCATTCACCATTGCACCAACCCAGCTGCCTGTTGTAGCCCTGGCACTACAGCCCACCCTTCTTTCTACTAAACTGAGGGAAGAAGGGGAGATACACTCGGAAGCTTTCTCATAAAACTCAGCCACATTTTGGGGTTAGAACTGAACTTTTAAGTGTTGCTATCTCCCATAGTTTCAAAGAAAGAATTCTGACAACAATTGTGTTCATTAGGAAGAAAAGTACAGCCATGTTTGTATTTCTGTGTATTCGACATAGTTAACTGATGCTTAATATATAACTCGGGACTGTGGTGGCTTAGCGGTTAGGACTTTGAACTGGGCGTCTGGAAGATCAGCAGTTTGAGACCTGAGAGCTGCATGATAGAGTGAGCTCCCATCTCTGACCCAACTCCTGCCAACCTAGCAGTTCAAAAGCAAGAAATTGCAAGTAAATAAATAGCTCCCATTTCGGTGAGAAGGTAACAGCTTTCCATGGGCTCTAGTGTCTAGTCATACCTGCCACATAACCATGGAAATGTCTGCTGATGCACACAGTGCTGGAGTTGAGCACTGCACCCTAAAGTTGTATATTACTGGCTTTCGAGCAAGGCGACCTTTACCTTTTAATATATAACTCACTAGCAGAGGTTACCCGCTTCACTGGGTGTGGCAGCTTTGGAGGGGTTGTGCCCCTCTTTTCCCTGCAGCCCTGGGGACTAAGCTGAGGCCGGTGCCAGCCTCACCATGGCTTTGGCAGGGTTGTGGGGAAGAGGGGGAGCCCCTCTTCTCCCTGCGGCCCCGGGGACAAGGGCTTGCCACGGCTTCGGTGAGGAGGAGGGGGAGCCCCTCTTCTCCCCGTGGCCTTGCCGCAGCTTCGGTGGGGTTTTCCAGTGTCCGGGGAGGATGCAGTGGCTGGGTCCTCAGGCGGATGGGGAGGACACGGTGGCTGCCTGCGGTGGCCTTGCTATGCATCCGCCTGCGGCGGCCTTGCTTTTTGCCCATGCTTGGTGGTGAGTTGGTGATGCTTGCATGCTATTGCGCCCAAGTACACCCACCCATCATCTTTGTCACCCCATTTGTACGTGGGCACTTTTTTATTTTGTCTCCAGTGGGGCTGGTGCCCCACCCTGGGCTTCTGAGCCCCCTTCTTTTGAAGGATGGGGATTTAAGGTAGGTTCATGAAATTTGTCAGGACAGATGCACGCATAGAGGACTATCAAATGTACGTCATCCTTTTATAGGTATAGATAGCAGGGATGATGCCATGCTGTATCTACAGCTATTGCATGTCAGTCAGAGAGGTTGACTATATACATTAACTAATTGTGCTAAGAAATGGCATTCTTCCATAATAGTAGACAATCTGATTCATGCTACCAGTGGTGTTTCCATAGGGACCAATATGGGAGGTACATGCTTCTCAACATAATTATTAGTGCCAACACTAAAGCACAATGGCTTGTATTGTCTTCTGTAATGTCAGTATTTTTCCTGAATTTAACTTGCACAGTAAAAGGCATATTTCCCCTTGATATCACAGTAAAATGATCTATAACGTATTCGCTATGATTTCTGGTTCCAAGTCTGCTACTTCCCTCTCTAAAAATGACTTAAAACAATATTAAAATGTAGAACTTTTCATATTTTAATACAATAGGTTTTTTTCTTATGGAGTTTTGTTCAAATATAAAATATTAATATTTTACAGTTCACTTGTAATGATGAAATGCAATTTGCCTAGCTTTCATGTGATAAAGTAGGTGCAGTATATGCTTACCAAGGGAGTTACATGAGAATTAGAGCCCTGGCATGAACATCTGCTTGAAATTTGATTATCTTGTTCTACTGACACTTTGTCCCTTGTTGTTTTTTCTAGATTGACAGGTGAATATTGATTGGGTTGTATATCTTTTTTATTTATTGCTATACTACAAATAGGCACACATTGTTTCATTTTGGGAAAGAAAAATAAATAAAAAGAAACAAAAACTTAAGACTTGCTTATGATTTTTGCCCTGTTTAAAAAAGTGAACCGGAGGGGCTTTTTCAGTGTTCCATTGCTTCACATCAGCTGCACCCAGCAGTATTATGAAATAGCAAGCCCTTCATGGTAGTGGGCCAGGTTACCTAAGAGACCACATCGCCCCAAGAAAGTCTGCCCACCCCACTAGGGTGGACCAGAGGGGCTCTCTCAGTGCCCCATCGGCTAGAGGGGCCCGCCTCTCTAGCACAAGGAGAAGGGCCTTCTCTGTGTCTGCCCCTACCCTGTGGAACCTCCTGCCAGTAGATCTACGGCTGCAGACAGAATTGCTGTCCTTTAGGAAAGGGCTGAAAACCTGGCTGGCAGGGCAAGTATGGGGGGCCGACGGGGTGCTGACTCCTGCCATTGGCTCTGTTAGAATCATATGTCCCTTTTATTGTTGGGTGGGAAGGGAGGGTCTTTTAAATTCATGATGGTTTTAAATAGTTTCTTATTGAATATTTTAAAGGGGGGGGGGGGTTATATAATATTTATGTGTAAGTCTGCCGCCCTGAATTGCCCTAGGACAAGAGGGCGGGATATAAATCCAAATAAATAAATAAATAAATTTATATACTCTTGACATTTGTAGATGCCAGACTGAAGTCTAGTTTTCTGTAGCCAATACAGACCATTGACTTGTAGTGAAATGCCATTTGATATCTCTGAGTAAACAGAAACATTCTATGTTTTATTGTTAAACCATATGAAAGCTATATAGGCTTTCTTTGGAGATACAAATGATCAGATCATTAATGTCAAATAAAAAAGAACTGCTTGCTTTTCTACAAAATAACATGGAAGACAATTTTTATTATTATTACCAGTCCTGGTGGGAGGGAAAAAGCAAGGAGTTTTACCCAATATCTCAGCACATAGTATTTTTACTTGGTAACTTATATGACTTGTGTTTTTTTAAAATAAATTAATTTTTCACTGTTTTTCTCAATTGGAGATGTGGATTTAAAGTAACAAATTTGCCCTAAGACAGGGATTCTCAACCTGCGGCCCACAGTGCCATTTCATGTGTGTCACCACACCATACCTGTCAAGATGCGGTTGAGAAAATACGGGAAGCACCGCAGCCTTTGACGGGTGTGCATGCGCAGAAACCCCTCATGCATGTGCACCTCTGCTTCTGATGGGCACACATGCACAGAAACCCCTCGTGCATGCACAGAAACCCCTTGCACCTTCGCACCTCCACCTCTGATGGGCGTGCATGCGCAGTAACACCCCCCCCTCTGGCCACTACAAATTCGGGATGATGGTGGGAAAGAAGGAGAAAGAGGGGTAAAATACGGGATTTAATGGCCATTATGGGACACTTGACAGGTATGCCCCCACACCGCCTCCACCACACCAGGAAGTGCCATGTGGTGGAGAAAGGGGAAAATGGCTGTCCGCCCCCCCCCCCCGAAAGCTGTCTGAGGGAGTGTGACCTGGCCCCTGGCTTAAAACGGTTAAAAACTCCTGCCTTAATGGCTAAGATATGAAACCTGTAACATTAACAAAGCTTCATCTTTGTTAGAGAAAAATACAGGGATTTTTAATCATCCTTGTTAATTCTTTATTGAGTGCAAATTCTTTATGTTATTGTCCCAAGGATTGTCAGACAGCTTATTTGAGAAGGGTTCCAACTCTTTCACAGCAATCTTGTTAGTTAACTTTACTTTAGTAGGTGAAACGAGGAGTGTTTATAATGGGGACCAATCTGATAATTTTGTTCCATTAAAATCCCAAACTTGATTTTAATGAAAATTGTTTCAGGTTGGTTATTTGCTAATTCAAAATAAAAGTTACATATAGCCACTAAACTGGAACGGAGAAGGAGTGCATAGAACTACATTGTTAACCTAAATTTTCAAGAGTTTTCAAGCTCTCAATCTAAGTTAGAGAGAACTGATTGTGTTAGAAACCCTGAGGCAAAGAACTTGAAGAATTGCCAAAATAGTATGCCTGTTAAGTTTTCATTTGCTTTCACTCCACTATGTGTGTGTGTGGCACAGAGAGAGGTGGGAAGAAAGGGTGATAGGAAGGAATGGACTATCTGCCATTTTAATAAGGGTTCTCAAATGTTAAAAATTAGTGGCCAACACTTTGCTTGAGTTTTATGAAGTGTCTACATTTTTGGTAAGCATATACAGATCTATTCCGTTTGGAACTACATAGTATTTGTGAAATGGAATTCTGGAAAACTTACAAAGGTCTGTGAGACTGCACATAGTCCATGAATGTACAATCTTATTCATCATATGCTCTTTTAAAAAAGAAGTAGAAAGGAGTAAGATGGGGAACAGTTGTCATAATTTAAATTATTGAATTGCAACAAAATCAGTAAGCATTGATTAAGCTGATATACTTTTGCCCTTATCATGGGACTCCAGTGTATTCTTAGCCAACATAATAAACATTTAATTGTCCACAAAAATTCAAAACTGAAATGGAATGATAGTCCAATTTAATGTTGGGACATAAAACCTTATAATATTAAAACTTGTATCAATGAGTATAGACCTGAAAATGATGAATATGTCATACCTGGCTTAGATTAAAAATAGAGCATGGGTTTTCTAACAACATGTCACCAGAGTTCCTGAGATTGTAGTAATACTTAATATCCTGAGCAGTGTTCCCCATTAATCTTTATTCCAGAATTTTTACAATATGGAAAATGGACATAAACTCTTGGCTGTAAGCTGGGCAGAATTTTGTGTTTGTATATCTAACTACATTTGAGTTTATAAATGATGCATGTATTTATATTTGTGAAGATCAAGCAAAATGCTAATTCCTAGCATTTTGTGAAATATGATTAATATCTTGTAGAAAAGAATTTAACAACTTTAGCAGTGTTTTCCTTCTGTGTTGTAGGAGTGCTTGTACACTGTTGTTTCAATATTGCTTAGTTTGGGTAGGTAAGTGGTAACTATCTTTTATTTATAAATAACACTTTCGTGGACTGCATTCATTTAGATTATGTTGCATTAATTTAGGTAGGATGCTATTGTCACAGACCACCGAAGGGGTGGGGGTGGGGTGGGGGGGAGAGAGACAATATCTTCACCTGCTGATGATTCTTTTTCCTTAGGCTAAAGGCTATTTTTGACTTCCACACCCAAAATTCCAGCCCTGTAACTTTGTGCATTGCATCTGACTCTGCCTCTGTCTCCTCTTCGGTCGTGCTTCCCTAAACAAGCCATGGAAGGTTTGTATGGTAGCATGTAAAATGATGTAAGCTGGTAGAAAATGTGACAAATCCCGTTTCTCCAGGATCCCACCAATGCTGGACATGACACTTCCAAATCCTTTGAAAAAGAGACCAGTGTGGCCTCCAAAGTTTGTTTGAATAAAAAGAAAATTAATGTCCACAAGGCAAATTATTGCTTCAGTAAGCATAGCGATAGCCAAATAGCAAATCTGATTCAAGAAATTCAAAGTAAAAGATCCCATTTCAGGGTTCTATTTCTAGCTAAAAAGCTCATAAATTGCTCTATCTGGTCAACTAATTCCTAGGTATGCAATGTCCCCTAATACTTGAATCTAGGAAAAAAAGAAACACAATATTTTCTAGGCGAGGTTTCTCCTAGCTAGAAGCTGGAGATATTTCTAAGTCTTGTCTCAGACTGCTGGCTGAGGAATTTCTAAGTATCCAAGTTGGAAAAACTTCTAAGAATAGAGGTTGGAGATCTGGCTAAGTCCGATGGCTTGCCTCCCTTCTCTGATAGTCTCCGTGGAAATGGCCTTTTGAGGCCGCATCTGCCTTCAAGGTTTCATTTCTTCTCTCCGCTGCATCATGTCCAGGAATTCGTAACTACATCCTCCTACTGTCTCTCTGCCTGTCAGGCTATCTGTGCAGCCAATTTATACACTAAAGTGTCACTAGCCCCCACCTTAAGAATGTCAAACATCTAAAGGTTCAAGGACACCTTTTCCTCCCGATTGTCTTTGGGTGGATGACACTAGAGTTCAAAGTGTATGAACTTGTTTGCGTCCTGCTGGGTAAATTCTACCTTTAATAATTAAAGGGTGCTGCTAGAGGCATTTGGCTTGCTGATGTAAAGCATCTCAATGAAGAATTTCTAAACACAATTTAAGTCAATGCAGGTTTGTCTCCATGAAACCTTGACCGAGTGATTAACTAAATCACACTAACACACTCTTGTAACTTATTTACGTGACTTTTGTTGTTGTTGTTCAGTCGCACAGTCGATTCCGACCCTTTGCGACCCTATGGACCATTGTTCTCCAGGCACCTCTGTCCTCCACCATCCCCCTCAGTCCTCCCAGTTCTGTGCCCATTGTGTCTACAATACCATCTATCCATCTCATCCTTGGCCTCCCCCTTCTTCTTTTGCCCTCCACCTTTCCCAACATCACGGCCTTCTCAAGTGAATCCTCCCTTCTCATTTGATGCCCAAAGTATTTTAGCCTCATCTTTACTATTTGACCTTCCAATGAGCAGTCAGTGTTGATTTCTTCTAATATTGACCTATTTGTTCTCCTCGCTGTCCAGGGTACCCTCAAAACTCTCCTCCAGCACCACATTTCAAAGGCATCTATTCTTCTGCGTTCAGCTTTCCTAATTGTCCAGCTCTCACATCCGTACATTACCACTGGGAATACCATTGCTTTGACTATTCTAATTTTTGTTTCCAAGGTGATGTCTCTGCTTTTCACCATGTTCCCCAGGTTTTTCATGGCTTGTCTCCCAAGAATCAGTCGCCTTTTTATTTCATGGCTGCAATCTCCATCTGCAGTGATCTTAGATCCTAAGAATCCTAAGAATAGATCCTACGTGACTAAGGCATTCAAATTCCATTACAGTTATAAATGTTTAAAAAACTAAAATTTGGGTTTTCCATCAAACAAAAAAAACAACCACTCCCCTAAGATTTAAACTTACGGATGCTAAACAAAAACATGATTTCTGAAATGTACATGAAAATTAGCAAATGGATGAAATTAGGAGATGCAACGGAAATTTGAGGAATTTTCTATAAACTAAACAAAGGTACATCTAGCCATCTGTGTTCTTCTACTTCAATGTCTAGGCCAGATATGAAACTGTCAAAATGAAGGCAACCTTTGGTGAGTTCATTCTGTATAGTTCTCTTTGCCTGACTTAGTGTGAGAAAGATTAGCTGGCAACACAAGGTTGCGATTATCAAGATATGCCCGATTGTGGTTCAATAATACCACAATCTTCAAGGAGGTTTTTTCTGTGTACCCCACGTTCTGTGTTGAAGTATTGCATCATTATTTGCCTACAAGTTTATAAACTTCCCAAATGTTCTTAATAGTTTTCACTTTTCAAAGGTGAATTTTTCCAAATGGCTCAATTTGAAATAAAGTTTCTTTCAAAATTTGTTAATGCTTAAATAAGGAAGATGGAATTTATGAACAAATACATTAGAACAGGGGTTCCCAACCTATAGCCCACAGCCAGGCCCCGGCCCTGGCCCTGGCCCCAGCCCATGGCACCATTTCATGTGGCTATCTGCCACCATACCTTGAAATGGACGCATTTATGACAGCCGTAAAATGTGCCCCCACATGCATAAATGTGGTTATGTCACCCATAAATGCAGCAGCAACTGTCATAAATGCAGAAGTGGGCGCATTTACTTCTGCTTCTTGGGACGTGGTCCGGCCTGCTCAGCTGTCCAGGGGTGTGTTCAGAGCCCACAGCATAAAAAGATAGGGAACTCCTGCACAAGAAGGTGGCATAAATTAAACGGTTTTATCTATCCCTACAGAAAGCATATCTAGACATACGTAGAATTGGAACACACACAGAAGTTGCCGCACATAGAATTTGCCTAACCTCTCCAGATAAGTCAAAATAAGACTCTTAAGTGAAACCCTCAATACTTTTTTCAATTTGATATTAACTAGGATAGGGGGCATGATGTCTTCCAGTTGTTGGAGGACTTCAGGTATCATCCACTCCAATAGTTGGCAGAGATAATGGAAATTGTAGTTCAAAAACATCCTGATAACATGTTACCTACTCACAGCTGATAAAAATTGGGAAAGAACAATTGTCTTATTCAATATAAGACAACTTCCTAACTTTCTATCCTTTACTTTTAGTGTTCTAGTTCACTACATGAATTTGTCTTTAGTGTAAGTTTTTAGTTCTTTTTTTAAATTGGGAAGAACACATAGGATTGATGAAGTAGTAAATACATTCCAGCAGCTTTGGTTGGCAAAGTGTTCAATATTCAGATAGACCCACATATAGATTCTTTTCTCTACCTGTGATATAATATCATTGTTTGCTGCTTGCACAGAGTTGTGTAGTATAGAGATTTGAGAGTGCTAGCAAGGTAGTGGTGATTGTGTATTGGAATGTGCAGAGTAGAGAAGGCTGTCACAGCAGTCAATAAGATCTGAGAGGTGTTGACTAATTGCCTGCTAATTACACAGTAAATTGTCTAATTAAGCTGATGGTTAATTAGGGTACGCTTGCACAGCAGTCTTGTGGAATTTTTGTCTGATGTCTAGAAAGCAGCTTGTGTAATTGGCAAACTGGTAAAGACTGGCAGAAAACATGACTAGAAAGCATCTTGCCAGTAGACAACAGAATAAAGATGTGTTTAAAATAAGATCTGTCATGTGAACAGTGTGAGGATTCCATGGCTGTATTCTAGTGGATAGTTTGGGAAATGTCGATATTGTGGGAGCACAAAATAAATTCAATCTTACTCTTAGATTCCTTACTTTTTTGTTTTCTACAAGAACCATTAAAGGTGATCTTTAAAAGTCTTGGAGGATTTGTACTGTTCTTGATAGGATCAGTGCATCCTAAAAACAGTTCCTGGGTTTCTAGCAGCATCACAAAGAATGATCCCAGAATAGGACTATGTACAGAGAAGTGCACACATCTTTGAACAGATGGGGCTGGATCAGTAAGAGCAGAAAGCAGAATTGGAATTCAGATAGTGGTGCCTGGAAGGATATTTTGAATGTACTGTATAATTATCAGTAGTTCTTATGTGTAACACTACAAGCTTTGCGAAAGAGTATAAAAGAAAAAGGGATCTGGGGTAGTTTTGTAGTAAATATTGGAGAGGGAAGAGAAATTATTGGATGGGAATAAAAGCAGGAAGGAGACACTTTGATAAATGGGAGGGGGCTTTAAAAAGTGTGAAAGTGAAGAAATTAGAACAGGCGAGAGGGATTGGTACTTTCCCCCATCCAAGCCCGCTTATGAAATGTCATGGATATTGAATAACTAAATAGATATACAGTGGAATCTCATACAACAATCACCCTATATAGAAATGAAATTGTATAAGAATTAAGTTTTGGGAGGAAATGGCGTCCCGCATAACAATGTTCCCTATTGAAAAAAAGTGTACAACAATTTTTCAATGGGAAAAACCACTTTGCGAAAAAAATAATTGTATGATGCATCCCATAGGAAAAATTGCTATACGATGCATGCATTGTATAGCAATTGTTTCGTACAACATTGAGCCCCGTGGAATGGATTAAAATCATTGTATGATGTACCACTGTATTGCCACCAGCCTATGTGCAAAATTGAGTATGTAGGAAACAAAAAAAAATGAATTCCAGTATCCCCAGACCTTCTTTATGGCCAATTATTTTATTTTATTTTTGTTTCTCATTAATGATGACATCCCTTTCCTGGCTTGTGTGTGTGTGTGTGTGTCCAAAGTCTAATATAGATGGTAGGTGGCTAGAGCTAAATTCTCCTATCCTGTACTTTCTTTCCAAGATACAGATTTCTGATGTTTTGTATTTGTTTCAATACTAAATGGACACTCTCGCCCTTAGTGTGAAAACACCTTAGGGTTTGTGTTATGTATGTTAACTGTGTTTTCTGACAGGAGCGGAATGTATCTTTTCTCATGTATCTATTCTTATGCAAATAAGTGGATCGAAAAATGTGCACACTCTGTTAGCCAATGGGCTTGTTGTATTATTGTTACTGTTTATAGTGTATATAAGTCTGCGTTTTGCCCCATCCAAACTGTGTTCAAACCCCACTATTAAAGAGCTGAATTTCACTACTTCACTCGTCTGCTTCTTCATTCCCTGAACATGAAACTGGCAACGAAGATGGGATGGTGTCCCCACACAGCAGCAACATCCGCCCATTCAACCCAGTGCGTCCAGAGAAATGGGCAACATACGAATGCTGATTCCACCACGCAATGGCCTCGCAGAAGATCACCGACGAAGACCAGAAGCGCTCCTGTTTCCTCGCTCAGTGCGGTTCTGAGACGCTTGAGCTGGCAACCCACCTCGTTCTCCCAAGGGACGAGGATGTGGTGCCGCTCGCAGAAATCATGTCCACACTGAGGAGGCACCTGCAGCCAGAGGTCTCGATCTTCCCAGCCAGGGTGGGATTCTACAGAAGGGAGCAGCAACCTGGGGAGTCCATTGCAGATTATGCCGCCGCTCTGCGGCATTGCTGCCGCCCCATGCAAGTGGGACAACAACGAAGAAGCACTCCGGGACTGTCTGCTGGCCGGCATGAGGGACGAAGATGCTCAATGTCACCTCATGATCAGGAAGACGCTAACTTTCAAGGCTGTCCTAGAAGAGGCAGTAGCATCTGAGGCCGCACGGTCCAGCATCAAGCTTTTCTGGCATCGCCACTCCACCACCAGTGCCACCGACTCAGCTGTGCACGCTCAGCAAAATTCATCTTCGTCCTCCTCAGCATCGCCTGGTTCCACCTCTTCATTGGAGTCCAGCGACGCAGAGGGAGAAGTCTGAGTGGTCCGATGAAAGCACTGAGAGCACTGTGATGATAGGGAGAAGAAAGTCCTTCGCAAGTGTGATGGCTGCGGAGCCCAGAATGACCGAAGGAAGTGCCCCTTCCGCACCACAGAATGCCACAACTGCAAGCAAAGAGGGCACATTGCTAAAGTATGCCAACAGCGAAAGCAAAGAACTCCAGCACCTGAGTCCAAGAAGAGTCATCACCACAAAACGTCCATTGCCAAAGTGTCACCAGAGCCTGACCACAAGCCCCTCCTTGGAATCTTTGTGAATGCCTCAAATTCAGTCCCCAAGGATGTTGCATTGGGCAATTTTCCTAAATGCATACGATTTTACTTTGGTGCACAGGCCAGGCAAGGACACGCTGATGCCCTGTCACGTTCTCCACTGCCAGGGGCCGGGGAAGCCAATTGCGAGATCGAAAGCGACCACTAGGTCCTCATGATTGAGGCATTCGACTCGCCCCGGTCGTCCCCTCAGATATAGCCAAAGCTATGGCCAAGGATGTAACATTGACTAAAGTAATGTCTTGGGTACAAAAAGGCTGGCCTGTCTCTCCTCTAGCCGAGGAATTCAGAACATTCCACCGTAAGCATTTGGAATTGTCAGTGGAACGACGTTGCCTTCTATGGGGCCAGCGGGTGGTCATTCCTGTCACTTTCAGGAAAAAGGTTTTACATTTACTTCACATAAGTCATCCGGGAATTGTACGTTCCAAAGCCCTTGCCCGTAGCTATTTTTGGTGTCCTCAACTGGACCAAGACATAGAGCAGATGGTTGGCACTTGTGCCAGCTGTCAATCCTCTCGCCCAGAGCAATCCCACCTTCCCTCTCAGGAATGGGATTCTGCTCGGGGCCCGTGGTCCAGGTTGCACATAGATTTTGCAGGTCCATTTAGGGGTGCCCTATTTTTGTTGGTTGTAGACTCATTTTCTAAGTGGCTGGAAGTGATTAGGGTGCCTAATACCACTTCAGCCACCACGATAATGCACCTGAGAAGGCTTTTCGCAGCATTTCAACTTCCAGATGTGCTGGTGTCTGACAACGCGTCCACATTCACATCTGCAGAATTCCAATCCTTCATGGAAAGGAATGCAATTAGGCACATCACTGCCGCCCCATTCCACCCAGCCACCAATGGCCAGGTGGAGCGGCAGGTGTGCACAACTAAAGACGCGTGAAGGGGATTTGGAGCTCAGGCTATGCCAGTTTCTTTTCATGTATAGGCTCACCTCCCTTGCCTCAGGGCTGTCCCTTGCTGAATTGCTCCAGCAAAGGAAACTGTCATCCTTGCTGGACAGATTGGATTCCTCTACAGTAGAGGACAAAGGCACAAATATAGCGATCCAACACCAGAAGGGTCTCTCATCTGGAGACCCTGTACATTGCTGCAATTATGCAGCTGGTGGTCCTACGTGGGTGCCCGGGTTTGTGATCGATCAAACTGGTCCTGTTTCTTACAGAATCTAAACAGCCACTGGTCTGATCTGGAGGAGGCACGCGGATCAATTGAGACCCAGAGTACTGGACCCACAAGATGAATACAGACACTCAATACTAGGGTTGGCCCCCACCCGTTTATACCCAGGGAGCAGAGGTAATAGTCAGCAGCCAGCCAACATTGACCCAGAGGTGCATTTTAGGGACCGACTGCAAGGGGAATTTGTGGAATGCTCCCCTACTCCAGCCCAGTGTACCCCTACACTGTCCCAGCCTAGCACTCTGGATTCCTTTATTGATGATGACCAATTTTTGTTCAGAGTTGCCCTCCACTCTTAGTACGCACAGAAGGGACCCCAAATTGTCTTATTCATTCACAGAATTAGATTTTGGTTTTGAGTGATCCCCTGCTCCTCCATCTGACAAACGGGGCTTTAATTTGGGTTTACAATCCTCCCCCTCTAGTCAATCCCTCACTCCAGTCGGGTCGCCCATCCTACGAGCCCCTGAGCCGGCTCAGCCAAGAGTCCGACCCAGAAGGGAAACTAGACCACCATCCTGGTTAAAGGATGTTGTTTTTACCTGGGGGTGGGGGTGGGGGGAGAGAGAATGTTATGTATGTTAACTGTGTTTTCTGACAGGAGCGGAATGTATCTTTTATCATGTATCTATTCTTATGCAAATAAGTGGATTGAAAAATGTGCACACTCTGTTAGCCAATTGGCTTATTGTATTATTGTTACTGTTACTGATTATAGTGTTTATAAGTCCGAGTTTTGCCCCATCCAAACTGTGTTCAAACCCCACTAATAAAGAGCTGAATTTCACTACTTCACTCGTCTGCTTCTTTATTCCCTGAACACGAAGTTTGAATATCAGTTTACAGTACTTTCATTTGTGTTCACTCATAATTCCAATCAATCTCATCCTGGCATAAACCTGTAAATTTAAATTTAAGCAACTGAATTTAAGATTTTAATACATAAGTAAACGTTTATTTTTAATCACATTTTTAAGCCAGGACCAGTCAGAAAATGTGAAAGGTTTATTAGTAAGTAGATTCTAGCATGCATATTTCTTAAGGAGGTATGACCTACTGAACCTGTAAAGAGAGCAGATAGTATCACATGCCTCATCTTGAGGGCATGAAGGAGTGTTTAACATTAACAGATGGGAGGTTGGAGGTCTGTAGGGATCACACTCTGGCAGTGGAGATGCATGCAGCCCATGAGTTGCATTTCCCTCCCACCCTTGTCATGCATGTACATTTCCAGATAGATGCTTGGAAATTGTTCTTTGTGATTTGGAACATAGCTTCCATATGGAACAATGAGATGTGGAACCCACATGGGATTTAAACACAAGGCACTGTAGACATGATTTGTACTAGTCTGGTTTAGTTTTGGGAGAATGAGTATATGTGAATGTAATCAAAATATCAGTAGTGCACAATAACATTTTACTTGTTTTCTTCCTCATAGGGCCTGATTGCTTTTTCATTCCCAACATTTATTTCAAACCTATTCCCTTTTGAAGTGAGGCTTTGGTTGAATACACTAAATAGCATTAGACAAATTGGTGCCTTACCTACACAGTTAAAATGGGTGTAACAAAGAGTAAAATGGTTTTGAAAACCATTTGTCTAAAAGAAGACTTGCACATTATTATAGTACCACACTTCAGAGTTATTTCATGGATCAAGGTACTTTGCATCACCCAAGGCTTTAAGATCAGAACTAACTAAGCACTCTATTGAGAAACATAGGCTACACCTGTTGGGTAGCCTCTTATTTATTAGGAAGAGAATTTATTCTGTATAAGGAAAGTAGTCTTTTCTGCTCAAGGCATCATGGTATTGACATTCAAGGTTATGCCAGAGAGAATGCAACTTAATAATACAACTTAAAAATGCATTACCCACATTCTGGATTCATGTATAAATGTCTTGATCTATTTAACTTCTCAAGTAGAAAACATTATTAAGGGCAACAAAATGAGACATGCTTTAGAAATGCTAAAATGAAAAATGTAGATTTTATAACCGTTGCTTTTTTTTTTGTCATTGATGCTTGAGGATTTAAAGTATATGAAGGGGTGTTGAGATCAAACCAGACTATCTAGTGAGTCTCTACTTGCTTGCATCTTTTCTGGCTGCCTCCTTCCCTGCTTGTGGCATAAACATTTTTATTTCAACACATGACAGTTTTCTGTGGTGAAAAAGTAAAAATTTCAACCTGTGGCTTTTAATTATTGATTTCCCCCACAAATATTGTAGCTATATTCCAAGTGGATTTTCCAGATGATTTCTAGGGGAGAGATGTAATCTATACCTATAAAAGAGAAATGCCCCCGTTTGGGTCCAGAATACAAAGCCACACCCCTTAACTTTCCCCGTCCACACTGTGAACACACTTACCTGGCATAGGAGAGACGGTCAACGTCAGGGTCCGGTCTGCCATGGGAGCCCTATGCCCCACAAAACAGAGAAAACAAAAAAACTACAACCCCCAGCAGCCAGTATGATGCGATGCGGCCAATTTGGGAGGACAGAATGCAAGCGCGCGAAGAAAAATGGTTGGAACGTTGGGGCACCCGACCAAAAAATCCCCAATTGGAACATTGAGACCGCCGATGTGTGTGCAAGCAGAGCAGCAAAGGCTGCCCAGAGCCAGAGCTGTCATGAGGGCAGAAGTAGATGCGACAACTGCCCCACCACACAAAAAACAAAGGCCGGAGAGGGCCGCAGCACTCAGGTATGCCCACAACATCATTGGCGCACAGAGCCATGGCCACCCCTCCCAATGCTGCCACCTGCACGGCTGCCACCACTGCGCCGTAAGGCCCTTGGTAAGTTCGTTGTCGGCTGAGACCGAAACAGCCCCCACCCATCCCTGGGGCGAAGCCCAGGCAGCCATGCTAGTTTTATTTCATTTTTTTAAAAAAAAGACTGTATCTTTCAAAGAATCTTAATTTATTTCCATCTATTTTAATGTTCAGATTATTGCTTTCTGACCCATGATCAAGAACTGAACTGCCAAGAATATGCACACTCAATATTCATAGTATTTGGACTATATACTCTGCAAAATCACACCATTTTCTAGAATTGGATTTGAAATGTAGGAGTTGGTGCTTAGTAGGTTTAAAAACAGCATGGCACTGCAAGAAGTAGCATAAAACTATAATTCGAAATGTATGAAGTTATCCTTCCTCAGACAGGCCCAGGGTGTTGTTGAGAGCTTTGCTACTGGGGACTCTTAGATAGCACTGCTTTGAAATAAACCCAGATTGGAAATGAGATGCACTGCCTGCTTTCCAAAGCACTGTGGAGCTGACTGAAAGAATATTTTCTAAAGAGAATGAAGTGTGAAGGAAGCAGCTGGCATTGAGACTGAGTCAAGCACTCATAGGGACAATTTGCCACCAAGGGAAATGCTGTCATAGCTACATAGATGGTTTCACATCTGGAGCAGAACTTTGTCACTCCGGCCTGCAAGAATAGAAGCAACAACAACTAAAAATCCATGTGGATCAAGGGCAACTAAGAATTGTTGCCATGCCCAGGCAGGATCTTTGGACCAAAAGGCTGGTGAAGATGCAATCATACCTGTCAACCCGCGGCTCCGGAAAAACGGGACCTGCGCACATCGCTTGTGCACAGGTCGCGTTCGACGCATGCGTGGAAAGGTTTTACCCCTTCCACGCATGCGCGGAAGCGCTACGCCGCTTGCACAGCCCTTACGCAAGCGACATAGCACTTCCGCGCATGCGTGGAAGGGGTAAAACCCTTCCACGCATGCGCGGGAAGCATTTTCCCCGCTGCCAAATTACGGAGTTTTGGCAATGGGGGCCGGGTTATGACGTCAATTGACGTCAATTTACAGGGTAATCCCGGCCAAATCGGGAAGGTTGACAGGTACGGATGCAGTATCCCTCCATCTTTGTTTTTGTTCTTGCTGAGTAGTGAAGCCTTTGCCACCATTACAATTTAGCAGCTGACTTACCAATGCTTCTGAAGGCCAATTAAAAAAGGCATTAGGCCTCCTTTAGTTATATCACCTCCTGCCAACCTAGCAGTTCAAAAGCAAGAAATCGCAAGTAGATAAATAGGGACAGTGGCATGTTGCTCCCGGTTCCCACCGGTTCCTGGGAACTGGTAGGAAAACTGGCTGGCCCCCTCCCCCCCCTCCCACACCACGCCCCCTCACCTCCTCCTCCTCCACTGCTGCTGGAAGTTGGTGTGCTGTCTGCCTCCTCCTCCTCCCAGCGCCGCTGGAAATGCATCCCTTCCCACGCGCTTAGCCCCAGGCTAAAGGCGTGCAGGAAGTGCCGAGGTGAAAGCACACCTGCTTCAGCCCTGGGCAAGGCACCACTGGAAACACGTCACTTCCCATATGCCTTGCCCAGGGCTGAAGCAGGCATGCTCTCACCTCAGCACTTCCTGTGGGCCTTCAGCCTGGGGCTAAGTGCATGGCAAGGGATGTGTTTTCAGCGGCGCTGGGAGGGGGAGGCAGCCAGCACAGCACACCACCCTGCCCATGCCACCGGTGAAAGCACAACCAGATGGTGAGGGACTGACCCGGGTGAAGCAAGGTAGGTTTTCTTTTCTTTTCTTTTTCTTTGGTGTGTGGTTTGAGGCCATGCCCATACACCCATGCCCACAGCCATGCCCAGGGAGCAGTAGTATACAAATTTGCAGTGCACCACTGAATAGGGACCACTTTAGTGGGAAGGTAAACAGCATTCCGTGCTGAGGCATGCCTGCCACATGTCTGTGGAAACATCTGAAAACATAGACAGTGCTGACTCTTTGGCTATAAACCATAGCTGTAAAGTATCCCTTATTGGCCGGGAAAACTCATTATTTTACCCTCTTTCCCGCCATCATCCCTTATTAATTAGACTGCAATGCCCTATTGCCACCATTGGAGGGCAGCAAAGGATAAGCATAGCTGTCACGTATCCTGTATTTGCCGGGAAATTTCCCTTATTTCCAAATCCAAAACTTGACAGCTATGCTATAAACAGAGATGAGCACTGAACCTTAGAGTCAGATACAACTGGTTTTCAAGCAAGGGCAATCTTTACCTTTACCTATGTACATCACAATATAGATGTTGTTCACTCCATTCTCTCATATTCATGTCAACAGTAGAATCCATAAACTGCAATGGTCTGAGTGTGTTCTTGCTGAAAAGCTTTGAAAATTTGAGCAGTTTATCACCAGGCACACCAACCTGGCAACCAACTACAGAGAAAGCCTATGTGGCTTGCATTTCTTGTGAGCTGTACACAGCCATAGCTAATGGTAGAATTCATTTTTTTCTCAATACAAAAGGTCCTAAGTTCTTGTGCTGGCATTTCCAGGTAGGATTGGGGAAAATCTCTCCCCAGAACCGTCAAGGGCCGGAGTCAATAAATGTAGATCAGGGGCAGCAACTGGCCCTTTGGCTATTTTCTACTATGCAGCTGCCCATCTGGCTCACTGAAGCCTGGGTAGTTCTCCAGGGTTTCTCTGAAGCCCTGTCTAGTTGACATAGCATAACAGGGGGGGCTGTTTAAAGTGCCTAAGGTACCTTGATTCTGCGAGAAGTAAGAACCTTTGCTGCTGCTCAACCATTTTGTTATCAACTGAGCAGTGAAAAAGATAGGTTTGTAGAGAGAAGAGAGCAACTGGTGGTGCTTAACCTCTTATCAAATGTGGCTTCAGGGATAAAGAAGGCTGCCCATCCCTGTAATGTGACAAATAGTTTTGGTTCATTGTAAAGCTACTACTCTCTGCCCCTGGATTTCATTGCACTGGATTATCTCGATAGATAGATAGATAGATAGATAGATAGATAGATAGATAGATAGATAGATAGATAGATAGATAGATAGATAGATAGATAGATAGATAGATAGATAGATAGATAGATAGATAGATAGATAGATAGATAGATAGATATTTGTATCACCGCCCCCTCACCACAATAAAATAATTAAAAACCATCCCCATTAAAATCCCACCCACCCTATCTGTAAAAAGGAGGAAGGATCTTGATTATGTTTTATCCAAGCCAGCAAGCGGGGGTCACACCTCCATCAGTGCCCCACACCTGCCCTGCCAGCCAAGTTTTAAGTTCTTTCCTAAAGGGCAGCAATTTCATTTGCAGCCATAACTCTATTGGTAGGATGTTCTAAAGAGCCGGGGCGGACACACAGAAGGCCCTCCTTCTTGTGCTAGAAAGACAAGCCCCTCTAGCCGATGGTACAATTAGAGAGCCCCTCCGGTCCACTCTGGTTGGATGGACAGACGTTCTTGGGGAGACGCGGCCTCTTAGATATCATGGCCCACTACCATGTAGGGCTTTAAAGGTCATTGCCAGCTTTTGCTGCAGAGGAATTATGCTCTGCACATCACAAAAGGTTACATGTGTTGCTTATGCAAAAATAGTTGAATTTTTTGAAATAGTAGCTGTGTTAGTCTGTGTTTCAGGCATATCAGAAATTAAAAGCAAAAACACTGCAGCACTTTAAAGTCTAACTGCTATATTTTTAATGTGAGCTTTTGTGGTGCAAGTCCACTTCATCAGACGGTGAAGTATCTGATGGAGTGGACTTGCTCCCCGAAAGCTCACATTAAAAATATAGCAGTTAGTCTTTAAAATGCTGCAGTGTTACTTTCTGTTATGCAAAAAAAAAAAAAAAAAATCCTATCCAGAAAGCACCTTTGTGTGCTTCTGACATGGAAAAAAAATTCCACTCAAGTTATTTTGTCAACTTGTAAATTTCCCCATATTTCTTGTATGTATCCAGGTTTAAAGTTGAAATTGCGCAGAGTCCTGTCCTTTGCCTATTTTGTCCTCCATATTCATTTTGCATTATAAATAATAATTCCATTTCAAGCAGGAGAACTTTAGTTAGTTGTACTTCTGCTGTCACTGCATACTTGTACCACCCAGATCACTTCCACATCCTCTTAAAGGAGCTTAAATGGATTCCGCCTTGGACTGGAGATCTCCTTCATTAAAACTCTCTGAGGCAGTTCAAGGTAGAAACAAATGCAGTGGAGCTATAAAATGATGCCATCAGCTGACTTACGAAAGTTGTTTGTTTGCTTGTTATTTTAATGCTCTTGACCCAACTGTGTTCTACCCTTGTTGAATCACAATAGCAAATGAAAGAGAGCAAGTAACGTTAAAGCATCTTTGTCATCACCATCGCTCCATCTGCACAGGAAATGTTTTTACAAGAAGCACAGTGTTGGCTGAACATCTTGTGTGCAGGTAGTTTGCAATTCTCAGCATGCACCTACTTGAGGAGAGGAGCTACTTAAGGAGAAATTGCATTGCCACACAAGGGCCTTGCAATCACTTCACGGCTGGAATGTATAGAGAAAGTAATTGGAATATGGTGTTCATGGAGATTAGAAGACATGTCATACTGCAACAGTCATGAACCAGTTGTCTCTCCATCAATATATTTTTTTTAAAAAGGAAAAGTGGGAATTGAGCATCCTGTCATCCTATATCTCTGGAATTCTCAACCTTTTTAAGCCAGGGGCCGGGTCACGCTTCCTCAGACAGCTTCAGGGGCCAGATGGCCATTTTGCCCTTCCTCCACCACATGTCACTTCCTGGTGTGGTGGAGGCGGTGGAGGGGCACATGAAATGGTGCCACAGGCTGCATCTGGCCCACGGGCCGCAAGTTGAGAATCCATGCTATAGCTCTTTGATCAAGTCATTCTTCTTCTTCAGACCAGTCCAAGGGTTTAGTTTTCTTTTCTTTTGGGGAGGGTTGGGTCTTCTCTTCTTTTTTTGTGGCCCAAGTATTTTGCTTCCATATGAATGCTTTAGTAGTGGTCCTCCAGCAATAATGGATTAGCAGCCCTCCAAAGCAGGAGTTTCTGCAGGTTTCATCTCA
The DNA here is from genome assembly GCA_035047305.1 of Bradypodion pumilum. Taxonomy (NCBI): domain Eukaryota; kingdom Metazoa; phylum Chordata; class Lepidosauria; order Squamata; family Chamaeleonidae; genus Bradypodion; species Bradypodion pumilum. The sequence goes on from JAWDJD010000004.1 coordinate 131,714,563, forward strand.
ACATCTAAATGGTATTGTGCGGGTTATATCTGAGTAACTTGGATTCTGCTATATGTAACTGCAGAGTCACTTTTGTAACTGATCTGGGACTAAGGAAGGCTTAATTCAGAGACAAAAACCACTCCAGCTGTTCACACACTGCTTTTCCTGGACTTGGCCTTCTTTGCTTCAACCACAAAAGTTGTATAGCATACTAGCAGAGGACCCGGCATTTCCTGGGGGTACCCTACCCGGGCAAAGGAGAGACCCGGGCCCACCCCCTGCCTACCTTACCTTTTTGTTTGCTGTCACCACGGCTACTCTCTTAGCCCTGCTGCGAGGTGCCGTCTCAGCCTGACTCTGGTCACCAGCGCTGGCCTCCCCAGCAACTACAGTCAGTGGGTAGCCAACACAGTCCAGCCCCTCTGTCCTCCCATGGGCTGTGTCAGGTGGAAGGGAGGCTCCATTTGGACGGGTGGGCAGAGGACCCATGGGGGGGGGGAGAGGCCTCTGGAAGGCGGCAGCCCAGTCCCATCCTCCGCCCGCCCCCGGCTGCGAGTTCTCCCTTCCCCCTGGGCTATGCCTCGGGAGTGCAGAGGAGCCATGCTGCGACGGCCGCCCGCTGACAGTAGTCACTGGGGCAGGGGCGGCTGTAATGGCTGTAATTGCCACTGTCCGTTCTGGAATGCCGGGCAGACTTTGGCGCATGCATGGAATTTCATGCATATGCAGTCACCTCCCCTGGTCGTTTCTGCCTGCCCGAGGGGGCATTGCAGCCACTTTTGGGGGGCAAGGACCCCTACGCGGGCTGCTGGTTACCCATGCCAGCCACCCCAGACTTTGAAGGTAGGTGTGCATGTAGTTTCCAGTGTCACTTTGTATGAGGGAGCCCTGTGATGTCACGGAGCCCCAGATCTGGTCAGCTGGGAATTGGTTGAGCTATGGCAGTAACATCACAATTCCCCCTGGTTGGCTTTTCCCCCTTGCTTTTACTCCTGTCGGTGGGGATGTCCCCTTTGCAGACTGATTTAGGGGGCGTACCCCTCCCCTTGGAGCTTGAGACCCCCACAGTGACCGTCTCTTCGGCCCAAGGTACGTACGTGCCGAGTTTCAGTGTGGATTTGTATAAGGAACATACAGCATCGGACCTTGATTTTAGTTATATAGATAGATAGATTCTTCATGTTTCCTAGAAGCAAATTAGCAATTAACTTATGTTGCACAAACTGCTCTTTGTATGAGCTATTCAAAAAATAATTTTCCCAGGAATATTTTGGTGTGCAGTTGCAAACCAAAAGGCAAACATTAGAAGAAATGCACACAGAAAGCCAAATAGAATAAAATTCCTTGCAAATAAAAGGCAATACAGTACGTGTTGATAGGACAATAATTAGTCTTTTATGTTTCATGAACTGTAATGCAGGAGATATCTTTTGAGCAAAACATGTACCATTAAGCATTAAGTCAAACATTCTTTACAGAAGTACAGTAGTTACAAAGCCCTTTTATAGAAGGATTTTGTTACCAATTTAGTTTCAGATTTTTGAAAAGTAACTCTTTACTTTCCCATTTTTTAAAAAATTAAGTAAATACTTTTCGCTTGTTTTTGTTTTAAACAATCCAGTATCAGGCCCATGGTGGGGAGATAATTTACTGGAATGGACAGGTGCACACTGCTGCTCAAAGCACATATCTTAAAGGGAAACACCACCTCAGCATTTTCTGCTTTGCTTCCTCTTGCCAGTCTCCGCTCTGCTGTGTGGGAGAAAGTCCGAAGCACTTTAGGCAGCTTTGACTGCTTCTCCCTAAGCTGCCCGAAGATCTTTGGACTTTCTCCCTCGGAGCAGAGCAGAGACTGGCAAGGGGAAGCGAAGTGGAAAATGCTGAGGTGGTGTTTTCCTTTAAAGTACTGTATGGGCTTTGAGCAGCAGAGCATGCCTGTCCATCCTGGTAAATTATCTCCCCCACTACGGGCTGTCCAGTATACAATAAGCAGCTGGCCTCTTATACAGAACATTTATTCCATGGCTCTCACTACCACCTCAACATTAGGGATGCAAATCAGTGCATATCATGCTGAGTGCATGGAAGCAAAACTGGAAAGACAACACTTCCAAAACAATACATTCCCTGTCTAATTAAGAGGTTTTGCTTTGCAAGGATGTTTTTTGGACAAAATACACAAGTTGAGTTAGCAAATTTTGAGATGTTTAATAGATAAAAGCATATGATGGGTAGCTTGAGTCTTTTTGATCAGTAGCCCATCTCTGCTTGCGAGTGTAAACTTTTCCTCACAAAGGGAAAGAGACACCAATTTTGTACAAAGATATTTTGTGGCCATTGCAGAAATCTTCATTAAAAGGCACTTACTTTCCAGCACTAAAAGTAAGAAATCCTACAGTGGTTTAACAAACTCTCAATAGGTAGCAAGATTTTTTAATAATACTAGTGCTGACATTGGGGCTGTGCATGGGTTCCTGATTCAGTTTTGAGGCTTGCTTAGGGTTTCTGATGTATCCTGATTTACTGCAGGCTAGTTTACAACCCATCACATGTGAGTTATGCTTGAATCCATAGGGATCTTTATATTTGTAAAATAAATTCATTGGAAAAACAAAATGGATATACAGTGGAACCTCATACAACAATTGCCCCGTACAGCAATGAAATCGCATAACAATTAGGTTGGTTTTTTTTTGAAGGGGGGTGGATTGTGACTTGGATAAAAATGTTCCCTATGGGAAAAAATCGTACAACAATTTTTCAATGGGAAAAACCACTTAGCAAATAAATAAATAAATATGTTGTATGATGAATCCCATGGGGGAAATCACTATATATTGCATGTATCATATAGCAATTGTTTCATACAACAACGAGCCCCAAGGAATGGATTAAAATTGTTGTATGAAGTACCACTGTAATTAAGTTTGTTTCATGATTGTGCTACAGTGATGTATAGGAAATTATATATATTTATGTAAGCCTAAATTCCAAAAGTATTTAATACATGCATAGGCAAAAATATTATGTAGTGAGTTAATTTTACTCAATATTTGTTCACTATTCATTGGTTATGCCTAATATTTTATGTCTGGTAGCTATCACATTAACACAAGCAGATGTTGAGAAACATATCAGTAGTTGGTCCATTTGGCTTATTTTAAAAATTACTTCAGTTTGTTTAAATAGAAACTAGGTTCTCTTTAAAAACATCTTTCTCTTAGGAGAGTTAAATGGGTCTGATTTTCTAATAGCAATCCAGAGGAAAATATTGTAATGATGGATCACAATTTAATTTACAAAATAGCCTCTAGGAACAGCTCTAAATACATTGATTATGTGGCTGTCCTAAGAGACAACAGTAATTAAAATTATGCCACAGATTGGTTCAAGACATGTTAATATTTAATTAGGCAATAAGTGAGTCTTGAACAGGTGTCCATTGTTGTTAAGGGCTTTACTAGCGTGTGAGTAAATTCAGCCTTAAGCAAATAGTTACCTCTTTGATTGTGTGTAAGTGTAAATTTGATGTTTAATTAGCAACCATTATAGTCCTGATATTTGGAGGTACATATAGTTATCTTGTGTGTGAGCGCACTGCATGTGTGTGTGCATGTGTGTGTGTGTATTTTAATATGCTCTCTGCTTAATTTATTGTTACAGTTCATGCATTTTATTCATTTTTTTTGTATTGCATTGGGTAAAAATATTAGCTGGAAAGTTCATAGTCTTTTGAAATTAATTATTAACACTGGGGCTGCAAACTCACAATGTATTTATTTGTTTTAGTTAAGTAATTTATAGGCTGTCTTACAATAATTCTCCAGGCAGTTTCCCAGATGAAAACAGAGGACAGAGGAATACAACTTTGCAACATTAAATGAATTACAATTAATAAGTAAAATAATAGAAGTGCATGGAGTTAAAATGGTATTAGACCACCACATAAATAGGTGAAAAATTTTAGGAGGACAACAGATATATTAAAGTAGGTGTCAAGCAGCTCCCTCTGGGATGAATATCCCATTAACAGAAGAGAAGTCCTTTCAGACATGGACAGCTGCTACATCCCATTTGGTGATGGGAAATGGTCATATTATGACTTGATGGGAAATGGTCATATTCTGACTTCCCGAAGGAAGATGCATTATTTCTATTCCCATGTCATGAATGGTTTTAAAACTCAGAACTAAAACTTAGGTTTAGAAGATACGAAGAACTGATAGCTTGGTTTAAATATATTCATAATGTTTTACCACAGTTAGTACCTTTCCCACTGTGTTCTGGATTTTGGCATGTATTCAAACCCATAGAAAAGGCATTAGATTCTTCCAAATTAGAAGCCACAGGACATAGATGGCTGATGATAGTTTATCATATTTTATCTCCAGCCATGTAGATTCAAAGAGAGAATATACATTTAACCTGGAAGAAAGTGCATTAAGCAAGAGAGACCACTGTTGAAAGATAAGCACCTAAATTTATGAATCTTGTCCCTTAATTTTCAGAAGTCATCTCCAGAAAATAAGGTCACTTACAACTCTTGTAGGTATATAAACCAACCGCTAACTGTGTTTTCAGTTAATTTTCTTCATCCTCTAAATTACAATGGCCAGCTTCATGTAGTTGATTCTATTGTCTCACTTATATACTGTATATGACATAAACAAACAAACAAATAAGTATTCAAAATAAGTTAGACAAATATAGACAACTTGGGTTATCCTGATTTGGTAGAATAATTAAAATGTTTTTGTTTTTTGCTGAAGATCAAATTTTTGTTTAGGATGCTACCAACAAAAATAACTGATGATTGATTAAAAGAATGATAAACTATGATTTTTTACAATAAATATTATAATGGGAACAAAAAAGTAATAATTGGTTTAGAAAGATGGTATAAGGTTCAAAAATTATTAGGATTAGGTCACCCTAATTTGGGGTTCTATAGCTAATCAATAATGGCATAAGGTGAATATTATTTCACAACCAAATTAATATGGTTGGAGACAAAAGTAATAAAATTGAAGTTTAATCTTGATTTTAAAAAACACAATGAGAATATAGTTAAAAATTGAAAATCTCTTTTAAAATGAATCTAGAAACACATTTATTTTTTTAAAATAGAAAAATTATCAAGATGAAAGGAGGTATTTAGAATAAAAGATTGGGTAGAAAAACTGGAAAGTAAAAACAAATAAATGAAGTAATGGGAAAAGAAAATAAATCCTGATTTAATCTCATACAATTAGAGCAAATGACAAAAAATGGATAAGAGAAAAGAGGGGATTTATAAAATTTGAAGAAATGATTGTGCAAAAGGAAGGTGTAGAAGGAAAGATAGTTATGAAGTGCATAACAAGTAATATTTATAAAATATTAGTGGAACCAGAAGACTAACTAGATCAGGGGTGCCTAAACTTTTTAAGTCGGGGGCTGGGTCAAAGTCTCTCAGACTGTCCTAGGCCGCATAATTTTTTTCCAATGGTATCTCCACCCGCCCAGCCCCACCATTGTTCGTCCTCACAGACAAACACAAAGGCCAAACCAAACTAGGGAAGGAAGGAAGGAGATGAAGAAGAAGTAGAAGGAGGAAGGAGGAAGGAGGAAGAAGAAGGAAGGAAGAAGAGGGAAGAAGGAAGAGGAAGGAGATAGAAGGAAGAAGAAAGAAAGAAGTAGAAAAATAAAAAGGAAGAACCACAAAGGAAGGAGAAAATAAGGAAGGAAGGAAGAAAAGGAAGAAGAATAAAGGAAGGAAGAAGAAAAGAAGCAAGAAAGAAGAAAAAAGGAAGGAAGGAAGAAGAAAGGAAGGAAGAAGAGAGGAAAAATAATAAAAAGAGAAGCAGGAAGAACAGAAGAAGAAAAATAAAAAGGAAGAAGAGAAAAAGGAAGGAAGAAGAAAAGAAGAAGAAGAAGGAAGGAAGAAGAAAAGAAGAAGAAAGGAGGAATAATAAGCAGGAAGGAAGGTAGAAGAAGAAAAAATAGAAAGGAAGAAAGGAAGGAATAAGGAGAAAAAGAAAGGAAGAAGGAAGAAAGAAAGGAAGGCCCAGGCCCACCACTGAGTCTGGACGACGTGACCCGAACAGCCCAGGAAAGCCTAGCTTGATGCAGGATCCGGCTGTTTGCTACAATGATCCCCAGTGGATTGGGTTTTTTACTTAAGAGGAAAAAGATCCGGGTGGAGAGAGAAAGGTCATAAGGGCTGAGCAGATGAGGGAGCAGGGAACTTACTCCTGAGTAACAAGGTGCCTGAAAAGTCCTCCTCCCACTACGAGGCAGTTCCCAGTCTTTGGGAGCAGGTTGCAGAGAATGAGTTTGTACCTGCTATTCACCCCCACAAGATTCCTGTACCAAGCAATTGCCATCGCAATTGCCCCCTCCCCAGCAACAATGCCCCCTACCTCCTCAGCCACCAGCGTGAACTTTGCACATGAGGCCATTGTGTGTCCTTTCACATCCTGCTCGCTACTCCCCCCACTCCAAATGGACATGTGATGGCTGCCTTTTATGCGGCCACTGCAGAGGATCCTGTGAGGTGGTGTGCTTCCTTCAGAGAAGGCTCATGCCATAAAGCAGTGGATCAGGCCCCTTACTTCTGGGGGGTGGAGGAGAGAGACGCAGGTGAAGAAGGAGATGCCGAAAGGGAGCAGTCAGGAGAGTGTTGCCTCGGATGCATCATTGAAAAAACAATAATACAGTAGAACCCTGCATATGAAAAAACGATGTTCCACGGAGCTCTTCGCTGTGCGTTTTTTTTCCTTACGTGGTTCCGTATGGGAGATCCCCTGCATAACAAAAAAATGTTAATTAACCGGGGTTCCCATTGAGTGGGTATACCCATTACCAAAAACCCCGCATAACTAATGATTTTTCATTATGCAGGGTATCACCCTTGCATGATGAATGCTTCGTCATACGAATTTTTCACAATGCATTCGTTATGCGAGGTACCACTGTAAATAAAAGCCAGGATTGTGACTCCTCTCCTGGAAAGCAACAACAATTTCACAGACATGTCCTGTCCGCATGCCCCTTTTGCCCTCTCTCCGCCCGTGTCTCTATTTCCTCAGAAGTAAGGAGCTCAACCCACTGTGGAGCCTTGCAGCAAATGGCCCGATTGTGCCTCAAGTGAGGGGCCTGAAACCGGGGCATTTGTGGGCTGTTCGGGTCACCTCACACAGGTTCAGGACGCTTACTCTGAAGTAAGTCCCACTTTGCCTCTTCCCACCCCCATGGAGGCGTGTCCATCCACTTCAGGGAGTGGTGCAGAGAAAGGCTGAAAGGGAGTATTGAAGGAAGAGAGTTGAGTGTGAAATAATGTTCCTTTCCAGGGAAGGAGTCGTAATCCTGGTTTTTATTTTTTCAACAATGTATCCGAGGCAGTTATCTCCCATCCACTCACCCCTTCCAGCCTCTCTCTGGCCACGTCTCTGTTTTTTCACCTGCACCACTCCTGGAAGTGGTTCTTGATGCCCATGAACTTTGGTAGGCGCATCCCCATCCACTTCTGAGAGCAGGGAGGGCATCGGGCCGGGTTAAATAGTGTTGTGGGCCAGATGCGGCCCACGGGCCATAGTTTGGGCACTCCTGAACTACATTATCTTAAATTGTTATAGGAGTATGATTTGGGAGAAGAAATACTGATTGGAAGAAAATAAGGTGTATGTGAATTATGAAATCTGTATCAGTAGGGATAAAGGAAAAATTGTGCTGAGTTGGAAATGGTATTTGTTGAAAGCAAGAGTGGTAATAGTTTTGTTGTTGTGTGCCATCAAGTTGTATTCAACTTATAGTGACCCTATGATGAAGAAGAGATCTCCAAAATATTCTGTCCCCAACAGTCCTGAGCAACCCCTGCATGTTCTAGCCTGGCTTACTCTTAGGAAGTCAATCCATCTCAATTCTGGACTGCTGGCTTTCACCCAGTATTATTGCTTTCCCGCAGAGAAACATCCTTCTCATAATTTTGCCCAAAGTAGGAGAATCTCAATTGCATCATTTTATGTCCCCAGAAACAGTTCAGACTTGACTTGCTCCAGGACCCACTTGTTTGTCTTTTTGGCATTCCAGAACACCTGCAAAGCTCTCCTTCAGCACCACATTTCAATGAGTAATCTTTTGCCCTGATATGTGTTCATTGTAGAGTCCAAATTGTGGCAGTCATAAGTGATTTGCATCTTCAAAGTCTTGAAATCATTGAAACATACTGCTGAGCGTTCCTTGTTTCTCATTCTTTATAGCATATCATTCTATGTAAGATATTGAAAATCCCTGAGCCGTTTCAGAAAGCTCCCAACCCTAAATATTATATGTACCCTACCTGTAACAACTCACACAAAGGCAACCCACACCCTTCTTGGACACACAGTTCAAACTAGACTGTTCTCAGTAGGGTAGTCATCTTGCACTTATTATGCATTGTTTTCTAATTGGCCACTGGAAGGCAAAATGGTTAAATGGAGCAAATACACATTTGCCTTAACATCTACTTTGACACTTAACTTAGCCTTAGCCGTCCATTTGTGATGCACAAACAATTAATTTGCCTGCTTTACATGAGAATGATAAAGATCGTTGTTCCAATTAACTTCTTCTGACTCTAAATAAAAATGGCAGAAGCTGTCTTCTCATCAGTGTGCAGTGCTCAAGATCTAGACAGATACTTTTGGAGCTATTAATGCCATCGTTGTTGTCAGTTGACCACTTGACCACTCTCCACCACCCTTTCCCTAAGTGCCCTGTTGTCAGCTGCTTTGGGCAGTCCTCTCCAGTTGCAAAGGGATCAAATGATAAGGAAAAGGGAATGCTGTTTAAGAAATAAATGTAGGAAATCCACTTCTTCATATAGCAAACAGAAACCTACTGTTTTAGAAGTACAGTAAATAGGTTTGAGTATTAGTAATTATTATTACTGATATTCAGAACTATCAAATTCAGATACTGTACACTGAGAACTCTCTGAATATGGCTTTATCTGTTGAATTCCAAATATTTCTGAATCAAAGTACACATCTTTATTATTAATGGCAAGGGAGATTTAGCACAATAAACTTTTCTTGGTAGTTATAAGGCCACAGCTTAATTGATCAAAATGGAGGAGCAGTCAGAGGATTTCAAAAGTTATCATTATGCTATATCACCTAGATTTAATGTGAATATCTTACACTGTCAATGTATCTCAGGTTGTTTTCCAAAGTTCTGTTTTTTCTTTGTCTGACAATAACTGGTTTGCTGCAATTTGTCAGTCTCAGATAAGGCAGCAATAAGAAACAAATGCCATGCATATTAGTCTTGTGTGTTTTGTTTTCCTGGGTATTCTGCCCCTCCTTGTCAATTTAAACTTTCTACCAGAATGCTTTAACCCCTGCCAAGTGAGTCAAACTCATTTATTGTTTAACATTATTGTAAATCAAAGTCATAATGAATCCCCTGTAATTACTGTAGCTCCTCCTGCCTTGCTTTATACAAATAAGCATCTTGACAGGTATATACCACTCATAAAGCTGCAAACCTTGCTTAACTCCACTTGTGTAAGATTCATGGATTTTCAGTGCACTTCAGTTGATACAGATTTAATCTTCATTCACCAAAATTTAAATGAAAAACATGTTTTGGGTGAGTTGTGGTGTATTTCACATCTCATTAGGATTCCAAAAGTGTTGGAAGTTCAGCAATAGTATTAAGATATGGACTATGGTCATGGTGAGGGTGACGGTTTAATCCTGTCATTCTGCCTAAATAAGGTTTATGCCTCTGAGCTTTAAAACAGTAGCAGGGTCAGCCTTACCATTAGGCCTATTGGAGCCAGCAGCCATACACTCTGGCCATAGCTGACCTTCCCTTTACTTAACAGATTGAACTGTTTGTGCTACATGTCCTGCAGTCTTGAAGCTAGCTTGTCTGCCACCCTCAGGTGTGGTAGAGGGTGTCAGAGATAGGATAAGATTTGACTTACTAATATGGTTTGTTTCTTTTTTTAAAAAGGATGGAACTGAAATTGTCATATTTTCTGTTTTATGACGCTGCAAAATATCTCTGGCTACCTAGTGGTCACTATTTTGATATTTACCCAAGTCCAGAGACCTAAAATTTAAAACCAATGTATTTTTTTTTAAAAAACCACTAATCATCTAAAATGTATGCATACGTAAACTTGACTTCCGTGATAAAAGATGTTGAAGTCCAAACGTTGGGTGCCTTGGGTCTATTTCTTGTTTTTTCTTTCCAACTTCTGCTGCTACTTGTCTTCTACCATCTAGAGGTGCTATACCTATGAGTGAGAAGATTTTATTAACACATGCCAGTTGTAAACACGCTGTAAAATTAAGGATTGACGCAGGGTTGTGTGCTTGCTTCAACCCTTTTTGCCCTTTACTTGGCTTCCATGCAATATGAAACATCTAATAAAAACACAGGTGTAGAGATTAAATACCGCTTTGATGGAGGACTTTACTTTTGCTAGACTACGCTCCCGAAGACTAACCAGTGCTAATAGGATAACAGAAATGCAATATGCCGATGACACTGCATCGTCTGTTCTCACATTTGAGGAGCTGCAACAGTCAGTCAACTGTTTCAAGAATGCATGTGATCGTACTGGCCTCACCATAAATGCTCAGAAAACCAAGGTGCTTGCACAACCTGCCCCAAGGACAGCCCTTCCAGAGTTCAGTATCACCATCTCAGATTCAACACTGGAACAGGTAGACCAATTTTCTTACCTTGGTAGCATCCTGTCTAAAAACTGCACCTGCGAACAGAATGTGGTAAAGAGGATTGGTGTTGCCCATTCTGCCTTTGGTCATCTATCACCCAGACTAAGCTCATGGTATACCAAGCTGTTGTTCTCTCAATGTTACTGTAAGGCTGTGAAACATGGACCCTCTATCGCCAAGACATGAAAAAGCCATACCCATCAAGCGCAGCTCTGGAAAATATGTGACCTGCACATAGCTGTCAAGTATCCTGTATTGGCCGGGAAAACCCCTTATTTTACCATCTTTCCCACCATCATCCTGTATTAATTAGACTGCAATGCCCTATTGCCGCCATTGGAAGGCAGCACAGGATAAGCATAGCTGTCAACTATCCTGTATTTGCCAGGAAATTTCCCTTATTTCCAATTCCAAAACTTGACAGGTATGGACCTGCGCAGAACCCTTCTGCACAGAACCCTTCTGCGCAGAACCCGTCTGTGCATGCGCAAAAGGGTTCTGTGCATACACGCATGCACAGTAACTACTTTCCCAGCCGGTCAAATTACAGGATGGCGGCGGAAAAGTAGAGGAAGCGGTGTGGAAATATGGAAAATCCCGGCCAATCTGGGATACTTGACAGGTATGCAAAAAGCTTGAGCACTTTCACCAAGAGAAGTTCAGATCCATCTTGAACATCAAGTGGGATGACTATGTCACCAACATTGCAGTCCTCGAGAAGGCAAATGTAAATAGCATCAAAGCTTCCATCATATGCCATCATCTTAGATGAATAGGGCATATCTGCCATATGAATAGTTCCAGGTTTCCTCATCAAATTCTTTATGGGGAACTTAGCTCCGGTACAAGACCTTGTGGAGCTCCTTTGAAGTGCTATAAGGACCAGCTGAAACAAACCATGAAGGTGTCAGCTATAAACCCACAAACGTTGGAAGCAGGCCGTAGATCGCTCACTTTTGTGCCACACCATCTCTGCTGCTACTGATCACTTTGAAGGAGAATGCCATAGACATGAAGACACTAAGCGACAAGCACTAGAAACTTCGTCAAACTCAACTAGGCCCTCCACCATCTATTCAGTGTAATGTGTGTGGTTGCATGTTTCATGCCAGGATCGGTTTATTGAGTCACCAGAGACACATCCATCAACTGAGAAAATGACTTCCAGAAAAAATGTATGCTCGGATACAAGTAGCATCCGATGAAGATGCCACTAATTTGACTAGCAAGGGCAAAATATCGCCACAGTGGGACAAGTTACTCTTCTGCAGAGAAACACAGGGCAAGGGCAGATGTATGAGAACATTAGGCTGCATTCCCCATGTGGTATTTGTAAGATTGCAGATGAGATTGTTCCTGGCACATATATTCTTCTTAATATCCTGACAATGATGTTTCTAAATTAAAGTATAGTCCAGTTTTACTCCCAGGTATTTTGGATTATCACAGTGGTTTAATTTGTGGGCTCTCCAGATTATGTTCAATTTATTTATTGCCTCCCTATTTTGTAAATGGAATGTGCCTATTTGTGTTTTCCCCTGGATTAGGTCTCAGGTACTGCAATTGTTGTCGCAAGGGACTCAAGTGGTTAAGACGCTGAACTTGACAACTGGAAGGTCGGCAGGTCAGCAGTTCGAGACCCCAGTATTGCATGATGGAGAGCTCCCATCTCTGTCCCAGCTCCTGCAAACCTGGCAATTAGATAAATTGCAAGTAGATAAATAGGTACCACTTTGGTGGGAAGGTAAACAGCGCTCTGTGCACTCAGTTTTCTAGGCATGCCTGCCACATATCCACGGAAATGTCTGCAGACAGCAATGGCTATTTGGCTATAAACAGAGATGAGCACTGTACCCTAGAGTCGGATATGACCGGCTTTCAAGCAAGGGTGACCTTTACCTAATTTTTGTCATAATAAAAAGTAAGTTCTTCAAGAGCAGGTGCCAGCTTAGTCTCTACCTCCTCAAACGTTGCTCCTTGAGCAGTGATTGCTCTGTCATGTGCATAAATAAAGGCCCTAGATCCGGCATCAATTGGTTGGTCATTGTATATTATATTATATAACATAAGGGCCAATACAGTTTGTTGTGGAAGGCCATTTTTCAGAACTCCCTAATGGCTCTATTTGCCCTGCAGGGTGACAAAAATACCATCTATTCTGCAGTAGGCATTGGATGAGCTGTATCAGTCGATGGTCCTCAGTAGTTGTGTATACCTTCCTTATCAGTTTCATATGGTTCACTGTATCATTTGTAACTGTGAGATCAATAAAAGCTACTCCTATAATCTGTGTCCTTTCATATTCTTCCTCTATATGCTAGGTTAAATGAAGTACAGAGGAACCTTGGTTAACCAGCATAATTTTCCTGGTCTGACTGTTCTTTAATGATTATTCTATGAACAGAAACATAAATTATGTTCATATTAATTTTCTCTAGGGGTTTGAAAAGATGGCAAAGGAATAATACAGGTTCAAAATTCTTGGGATCAGTCAGCTCTTTTCCTGGCTTAGGTAGGGCCACAACTCTTTAAGCAAGATCTTTGGTATCAGCAACCTATCCACATAAGGATTCATCAATTTTAAGATGCAATTAATGGTTATGGGGCCAAAATGACTAATTTGTTCTGGCCTTATGTCATCCAAGCTTGCAGCCTTATTGTTCTTCATCTATTAGGCAGAACTTCTCAGTTCTTCATATGTGAATAGTGTAGCAAGATGGTGTTTCTCCTCTTTATACCTTTGGGATTTTATTTCTCAGGATCTTCTTGTAGTTTTCCCATTTAATAACAGTTAGTGTGCCATTTGGTCAAGAGTAATTTTACTCAATTCCACAGGGGGCCTATTGTATGACCTGTAGGTTCTTTAATAATTTCAAAGCTTGGCAACTATTCCATTTCATGTACCATTTGTATTGTCTCCTCGGAGAAGGGATCAATTTTAAAACTTGTTCTTACATCTTGAGAAGACCTTTCAAGTCCTTATCCAGTCTAGGTGTATAAGATGTTCTGCATCCCCTTGGAATGTATCTACAAGATATGGTCAACAAAATCTCCATAATTTTCTGATCAAAGGTCGACTTTTGTCCCTTTTTCCCCAGATATCGGATAAAAATGGCTCATTGGGCTGTCTCAAAGTTGAATCTTCTTTTAAAGGCAACTATCTATATCTTGACAGCTGCTTCTATAGCACATATAATAGCTCAATGTTCTGTTCTTGGGAATGGTTTTGCAACATTCTTCTTTGCTTGGCAAATAATATCAACTGACAAAAATATTGTGTTGATTATATCCTAGCCTCCACTAGCCACTATTAAAGGATGAGGGCACATTTGGATTATATAATAGTTTTAAGACTCTATATTCTGACCAATATTCAAGTTTTCTTCCATTTATGTCTGTCTCTCTATATCCCCAAGGAGTACTATGGCAATTAAAATCACCCAGTACATTTTTTTGTTTGTCTTAAGAATTGAAATTACACATTTCTGGAAAAAAAATTATTTGGTGACTTATAAATAGATGTGATTGCGTGAGATTAAACTTTGTCAGAATTTCAATATCATCAACATTTGCTATGTCTGGAGACAATATACTGATGTTCTATTTAGTAAAAATTGCACTCCAATATTGTTCATTTCCTGGACTGTGGTGGCTTAGTGGTTAAGACATTAGAAAGATTACCATTAGAGATGACATTAAATGTTGCCATTTTGAGTGAGTCATTATGCCAAATATATATGTGCTGTACAGTGCTTCGGTGGTGGAACATTCAGCAATTCAAGTTTCTCTCAATGATGTCCAGGCTATGCCCAATTGTTAATCATGGTCTTCAGGGAGGAATCTTCCATGTACCCAATTTTCTTGTAGTTTTAATGAGTCATTGAAACTTTTGTGTTTCATCTGGCTCATGGTTCAGATTGATTGTTTGATTGTCCCCGAAAAAATCTGGATATCAGGTAATCAAGATGTTTTCTTCAGAAAAAGCCTTTTTCCAGAATAGATATAGGTGGTTTTGTAGACTAGACAATTCTGAATGTTGATATAAAGCCAACAATTTAACAAGTAATTAACCAATGTTCATGATATAGTCACAGAACTGGAAGAGGTTTTTTAAGCTACATAGTTCATTCCCCTGCTTGCTGTAGGGAATTCAGAGCTAGAACCATCATCCTCTTAGATGACAATTCAGCCTTTGCTTGTATTTCTCTAAAGATAGAAAAGCCTACAAAGAATGGCACTTTTAGTCCTGTTAGTATTTAAGAATTTCTCTGATGGAAATAAAGAATTGCATATGAAATAGTTTTCTCTTTGTGCTTAATGCCAGTTTGGTGACAAAGATTTAATCATATCCATCAGCTCCAAACTCTTATAACAAGTTAGAATTGTGGTTGTATAAACTATCAAAATGTTTTCCCAAGTGTCCTTTGTTCCATTTCCCCCATATTTTCCACTCAATGGAAAATTTCATACAACAGGGTTGAGTTTGGAGGGTGCTCAGCAAGCATCTGTTGTTCAAAGTCTATTTTTAACTTTGTCATAAGGATTACTTTTTGCATTCTCTTGAATGTGATACATAGTAATTGTTTGTCAAGACTAAATGTTGTTAGACTTAAAATAATGTTCTGATAATTGCTGAAGAAGCACTCACAGTGTAGAAAAGAGCCCTTGATTGAAGATGTCAGAAATTCTGGACATACTAAAGTTTATTTAACTTACTAATTTAAAAGTTCTTGTTGTATGCTTCTTAAAGCTACTAGGATATGGGGTATGGTGATTTGTTTTAGTAAATTCTACAGAATCAAAATATGCTTTTCTTTTTAAAATATTATATTTCAAAATGCTAAAGCTTTAGGAACAGCTATTTTACTTTCTTGAATTACCATTTTTTTTTTGAATCTCAAATTATCATTTGTTTTGCAATCTCCTGCCAACCTAGCAGTTCGAAAGCAAGAAATTACAAGTAGATAAATAGGAACCACTTCGGTGGGAAGGTAACAGCGTTCTGTGTGCTCCGGTGTGTAGTCATGCCTACCACATAACCACGGAAACGTCTGCAGAAGCAGACAGTGCTGGCTTTGCAGGCGCACCCCCCCCCCCAAATAAGGACACAGACACCGGTATTGGATTTAAGGCATTGGGCCACTTTTATTGAATAATGCCCTAGTCCAAATTATAACTTTCAATTGGTGTTTCATCCACTTGTAATTATTTAAGGCAAGCAGGCCGCAGTAGCACTGGTAAGGTTCCACCCAAATTGCCAATGGCAATTGGCTATTATGTATCAATTTGTATCAATTTGTTTGTTGTCACAAACAAATTGTTGGCCAAAGTCAATATACTATCTATTGACCCCACCCTCTGACATGTATCCGTTAAAATATCAAGGTGATGCAGGCTGTGAAGCTCCTAGCATCACCCCGTTCATGGTTCGCCCTTGACCGGCCAAGCCTGTTTCCCCTGTACCTATCTACGTGTTGGCCAATCAATTGTGAACCTGCCGGATACCTATGGGTCATAAATTTTACCTTACCA
This sequence comes from Bradypodion pumilum, assembly GCA_035047305.1. Lineage (NCBI taxonomy): Eukaryota > Metazoa > Chordata > Lepidosauria > Squamata > Chamaeleonidae > Bradypodion > Bradypodion pumilum. The sequence goes on from JAWDJD010000004.1 coordinate 131,730,792, forward strand.
GTGCCACCCGCCACATGGGGAGGCGTCCATGATGACTCACCCCCCCCCGACTGACAATTCGGTCACCAGGCCCACTTGCACGTCATCCAAAAAGAGGTCCATACCTCTTGCTGACAGGTGAACCCCATCTCCAGAATACAGGCTAAAATCCTGTAACCCTATCCCCGGGTGACGAATGGCTGTACCGAAGCCATTCTCCGTAAGGAACCGGGCAACAGCCCTGTTCACTGACCGCCGGGCACGGTCCAAACCATGGGGGTCAATGCCTCCCCTATAATAGAGTCTCGGTATGATGTCTGACCATAGCAACCGTGTGTACAACCATAAATGGTGAAGAAACGCCAGGTCACTGCACACAGATGTCTTTAATGGAAGACCAGGGATCTGTGCAAGATCATTGCCTCCGAGGTGAAGAATTAAGACATCTGGGGGTCCAGCATCCCCGATGAACATCAGGAATGGCAACAGTTCCCGCCACCTCATGCCGCGCACACCATACCACTGCATACGCGCGGTTGCACATAGCCCGAGATGGGGTCCCCATTCCGACAAAGCCGCATACTGTGCCACCCAGTGCACATAACTGTGGCCCACCAGGGTCTGTAAGAGAAGAAGAGAGAATTGAGGGCATAACGAGGCACTCATGCAGTGAGGGGACGAACATACAGAGAAAAGCGCGCAGATCCCCACATGCCCATCTGACGTATGTCGGCCTCCGAGTACCCAAATGCAGCCGCAGTTGATGCAGCGCCTATCCAAAATGAGTGGGTACCGTAACAAGCTCCAGGGACCCCCACACTGTGAAGTGCCATCCCAGTGACCCTCCACAATTGGATTTTGGTGAGAGGAGACCCATCCTGGTGGCAGAACAACAGGCCAGGGCATGAACCACGCACTGCCAAAAACGCATGTAGGGCACCAACCGGACAGATGTTAGCAAACGTACATCGTAGAAGCATCACGCTACTACCCTTCCCTTGCTGATCGGCCTTTGAGGAACGAATCCTCAACTGAGCCCACTCCTGGTTGAGAGACACATCTTCCAGTTCCAGTGCCCTATGGGACATGTCCCCTTTTGAAAGTGGGACTAGCTCGCTAATCCGCAGAGCCCCAAAGAAAGCCACGGTGGTAGCTGCATGAAAAAGAGACTCCTCATACCTATCATAACACAGGCTATGCCAGCCTCTAGCAAGGTGTGCCAGAAGACAAGGTGAAACAGGCTGACGTGTGTCCGGGTGGCGGCCGCGTTCACGTGTCCACCCTTCCAATACATGGCGTATACGGAAGTCACCCATGTAATCAGTAAAGTCCCGTGCCTTAGCCATGAACGCCAAGGCTGAAAGCCTGGTGGCAATGGTGCGTGGGGCTAGACCTTGATCATGAAGGTGCACCATGTACTGCAAAACATGGTCAACCAGTATCGGCCACATGTCAGGCAGTTGCCTCTCCCTACAGAAAACCCTAAATTGGAAGAACATGTGCTGATACGCCTTATGCGTGTGCGGGGCCAAAGACATGCCGATCGCCAGGTTCACTTCTCCTCGCCAAAGGTCTACATCTCGGCCGGAAGTGAGAGGGAGATTCCTCCGCGTCTGGAGCCAAGGCACGGAACTGGGAGATCTGCAGGCGGGATAAAGCATCAGCAATATCATTGTTAATGCCTGGCACATGTCTGGCCCTGAAGAGCACATTGAGGCGCAAGGACCTAAGGACAAATTGTCGAACCAAGGCCATGACTCTGGGGGACTTGGATGTTTGGGCGTTAACAATATGCACTACAGCAGCATTGTCACACCAAAAGTGAACTACGGAATTAGCCCACATGTCCCCCCAGAGCATAAGCGTACCCAGAATCGGAAAAAACTCAAGGAACGTAAGATTACGTAGGCGATTCGTGCCTTGCCATTCCTGGGGCCACCTCCCATAGGCCCACCTACCATTAAAATAAATCCCATATCCGAGGGAACTCGAGGCATCCGATTGGACTTTGAAATGAGGGGTGGCCATATGCTCCGCCCTCCAAAAGGAGATGCCATTGAAGCCCTGTAAGAACGTGAGCCAAACCGACAGGTCAGCCCGCAAACCCCTCGTTAGCCGTACTCTGTGATTCTTCAGAGAAAGACCCACCATAGCATCACAAAGACGCCTGGCAAGGGCCTACCTGGTGTCACCACCCTATAGGCAAAGTTGAGGTGGCCGTGGAGCACCTGCAACTCACAGAGAGACACCTTGCGTTTGGCAAGCATTGCCAAAATCGCATCTGAGATCCAAGTCACCTTCTCCATGGGTAACCTGGATGTCTGGGCAACGGTGTCAATGTCTATACCTAGAAAGGTCAGGGTGATGGCTGGGCCCTCTGTCTTTTCAGGTGCCAGAGGAACACCAAGTTCCACCATGAGCCCCTGAAATGTGGTAAGCAGGTGTTCACACGTGCCCGAGTCACGTTCACCCCTGAACAAAAAAATGCCGAGGTAGTGTGCCATGGACCAGGATCCCGACCTTCGAACGAAAGCCCAGGGGAGAAAGGTGCTAAAGCATTCGAAGGCCGAGCACGAAATGGAGCAGCCAAAGGGCATGGCTTTGTCCACATAAAACTTGCCCCGAAAACAAAAACCTAACAGCTCAAAGTCATCAGGGTGCACTGGCAACAATCAGAATGCCGATTTGATGTCGCATTTCGCCAGTAGCACCCCACGACCGCATGAGCGGACCATCTGCAAGGCTTGATCAAAGGACATATACCGGACCGAGCAAAGGTCATCCGGTATAGCGTCATTGACTGAGGATCCCGCAAGGTAAGAAAGATGGTGGATCAATAGAAATTCACCTGAGGATTTTTTAGGCACTAAGCCGAGATTGGAGACTTTTAAATTTGAGTATGGGGGCATATCAAATGGGCCAGCAACCTTACCCTCTCTAACTTCTTAGGCTATCTTTTCTGCAGCAATGCCTTCCTTACCCCTGAGCGACAGCAAATTTGGGGCATCCTGGGGTGCATGAACACCCCTGAACGGGATGTGAAGCCAAAAGTAAAACCCTCTAGTAGATAAACCGCATCATCCTTTCTAGGATAGACATGCAGCCACCTTTCTAACATGCTGAGATTAATTGGGGAGGGGTCCTTTTGGATGTGTAGCGGGGTCAGAGGGAGCTCTGACCGACCCCTGGTATCCCTTTCCCCTGCCCCGGGACCCGCCGGCCTGCGGGCACGTGGAAGCGGCGTGCGGTCCGGCACAGAAAGGGCACTTGTGCCTAAATTTACATTGCCGCCTGTTGCACACTCCATTGGCGGAGTAGCTCCAACACAGCAGGCGGGCTTGAACCCCCTGCCCCACTGGCTGGCGGGGAACCTGTGTAGTGGCGGACCACTGTACCGCATGGCCGCAGTGGTACCGATCACCCGGCGCCGGCCATGTAGGGGTCATATAAAGGAGCCACAATTGCTGGCAGGGCTCATCCCACCACATCTCGGGTTGAAGGGCCGCCCTCATTCTAAATTCCTCATCATAGGCTAACCATGACGGGCCAGGGAAATCGATGACAGCACGGTAAATGTTGTCCAGATACTGAACCATCGGAATAGCCAAATCAGGACGAGCCCTGAGATATACAGCCATATAGATTAAATAGGCTGGTAACCAGTTGGCCCACGTACGAGGGGGCTTACGATGATGGGACAATTCCTTGTCCCTGTCATCCTGTCCCTCCTTCTCCTCCTTGGTTGGTTCCCGGTTAAGGAGGGTGAAAATATTGACATACTCCCCCCGCCATATCTTTTCCCTGGTGGCCTGAGATAAGTGGTCACCCAGAGGAAGGGAGTAGCCGACTGTTGGCATGGCCATAGTCGGCACGGAGCGAAGCTGGGGAGTGTATAACCGGCCCTGTTGCCCAATAGGAAATTGAGCTGGTACAGATGGGGCGGTTATCCCCGACAAAACCTGTGAATAGGTAGGAGCCCAAGTGGCCAGAGGGTACTGATTAGTATACTGCCCTTCCGAAGTAGCCTGGTGAGGCCAGGGCCACTGTACCCCACTGGTAGCCTGTGGTAGTGTAGATGGTGTGCTAACTTGACCACCATACTCACTTGTTGCACCCCCCTGGGCCACCCCCACCGAGAGTTCCAGCCTCAGGTGGGTGTCGGAGCTCGTGATGGAAGTTGAGCTCTGGGCCGATGTAAGTCCAGGCCAGGTCGCTGGGGCGGCTGCACAGGGAGCTGTGGAGCACCACCATGCGTGGGCATGATGGTCTCAAGCAGCTCAACCCGGCTCATGGCCCGCTGTGAGGCCTGAAGAGGCAGATGGGTAGCGGCCATAGATGGCCCAAACCCAGGGTCCATAGGTGGTGGAGCGATCCCCATCGATGCTTCTAAGGCCGCTATGCAGGCCAGAAGCAAATTGACCATGTCTGACCCACCAGAATAAGGTGGGCCAGATGGGCCAGGCGGCCTGCCAGGCAATTGTTGTCCGGCGTGGGGCGGAGGTCCGCAACCCAGCCCAAGGCCGACCGCAGGCAAAGGGGCGAGGCCACATGCCAGCCCACGGCCACAGTAGGGCCAGGCCAGATAGTCTGGCCCGTGGGGTGCGGGGGCCATGGCGGGGTGCGATCCCGTGCTGTGCCAAGTTGGGCCCCCTTGCCCCATGCTGGGCCCCAACAATGGCCCTGTGGCCAAGCCGGGTGCCCCAGGGTCCATGAGGGCTGAAGCCCCAGGGGGGGCAGGCCGGTGCAGCCCCCGCACAAGTCCTCCGACTGGGCGGAGGGCAGAGGCCTGGTCGCCCTCATTGGTGGCAGTGGGTATTAAAACCCTGCCAACCCCTCTTGGCGCTCCCGCACGAACCCTCCAGCCCGAGGAGACACCAAGAGAGGTAGCAGTAGGGGTCGGGTGAGCCCTTCCCCAGGGCCGCGGCATTCCTCTTTTTGGGGACCCAAAGTCAGTGTCCCCACACGGGACAAAAGCACTGATCGGCGGAGCGGATTCCCCCGCTCCGACGGTCAAACAAGGCAAAAGAGGCAAGGGAGGCGAAGGAGAGCAAAAATAGAAGCGTTGGAGCAAACCTCTTCTCTCCGTCGCTTTTTTAAAATGGCGGCGGGCCGCCTCGTGGTCACCCCATTTATATGGGGTTGGCCACGCCCCCTAACTACCCGGATGTCTGAGTCCGGGGTGGGGGCCCCCGAAAAGAGCACGGCAGCCATTTTGGCGCCATGCTTGCCCTTTGGCTTTGAAACAGAGATGAGCACTGAACCCTAGAGTCGGATATGTCTGGCTTTTGAGCAAGGGAAACCTTTACCCTTTGAATCAATATGCTGTGGATGCTGTTGCTATGTCTCTGTTGAACCGAACCATAGATTGGAAAAAAGAGATTTTTGCACTGCAGTGCCCACTGACCCCACATTTTGGCATCTGTAGTCCAAAAAAAGTAACTTTTACAAACTCTGAATCAAGAAATATATGAAGCTGAACAGACACCTACTTGATTTAACTGGAATTCTTCCTCCAGAATCTCAGGCAGAAATTCCTTCAATCCTTGTTGTTTGAGAACCAAGATAATCCTGTGGAAAACCAATCAGGATTATGTGGGAATGGCAATTAATCGTTTCCCTTATATTAATGTGCCAAAGTAATCCCAGCCAATTTAATATGCTTCTATTCTGTCTTAATATTTTTGGTTTCTCTGTAACAGGACCCAGACTGAGGAACTCCCTCCCATGGGAAGACAGGCGGGCCTCATAATTTATGAACTTCCAGTGGGCAGCCAACAGTGCATTGCTTCGTACAGCCTGTGATGTGTAAAAGTGATTTTATAATTTTCCGATTTAAAATAATAATAATAAAACTTTCTACACTGGCATATAGCCTGATTTTTTGGGGTAGCTTTGTGGAGGGTTGGAATAGATTGGTCCAGTTGCATGTACATGTGAATCTAGACAGACAGCCCTACCCCACCCCACCCCACCCCATTGCCTTACTGTGTTTTGTCCCATCCCCAGCATATTGCAGCCCCATCTTGCTCCTTTGAAGGAGCAAAATGCTGTCTAGATGCAATGTGCTTTTAAGGAATATTTTTATTCTTGTGGTTTTGATTTACTTTGAAGACCCTTATGTCTTGGGATTTAATATATAAATTGTATCTATAGATTTGTTATACAGTGGTACCTCATACAACAATTTTAATCCATTTCATGGGACTCGTTGTTGTACGAAACAATTGCTATATGATACATGCATTGTATAGCAATTTCCCCTATGGGATGCATCGTGCTATATGATACATGCATTGTATAGCAATTTCCCCTATGGGATGCATCGTACAATGATTATTTTTTTGCTAAGTGGTTTTTCCCATTGAAAAATTGTTGTACAATTTTTTCCATAGAGAAAATCATTTTGCGGGATGCCATTTCACCCCAAAACCTAATTGTTGTATGAGATTGTTGTATGAGGTTCCACTGTATATGATTTTTTTTTAATAAAGAGTTTCTAAGATGTTGACAAATTTGTGTTTGTGGCATAAGCTTTTGTTTACTGCAACTCAATTAAGATGAACAAAGTGACACTTAATTTGGCAGATTATGAGAAGCATACTTGGGTGGATAAAGAATTGTAATCAGTGGAGTAAAGGGGGATTGAATGTGTAAATATTGCATGTTTCAAAGCAGTATTCCCTGCCTGAAGTATTTACCTGGCTTAAAGCTATGAATGTAAATAAGCAGATGATTTAGAAACTTTCTTCATGTCAGAGTGTTGCACAATCTAACATTATGGACATATATGAAATACAGTGGTACCTTGAGTTATGAAATTAGTGTGTTCCCCTGGATGTTTCATGTTATGAAAAATGTGCAACTCGAATTTCTTATAGGAATGCATTGAAAACCAAAATCCATAACTCAAAATGCAGTTTCCCATAGGAATGCATTGAAAACCAATTAATTTGTTCCAAAAAAGGTGTAAGTTGAGTGATTATTTTCTATGGGTTTTAATTTGTAACTCGAAATTTTCTTAACTCAAACTGTTCTTAACTCGAGGTTCCATTATAGGTAAAATTAAAAACACATTAAAGTGTCAAAATACTCAAGATTGGTTTTGATCAGAAGCATGATATTTCAGTAGTATTATCTCCATCTATAATTTGACCAGCATTGCCCTTCTGAAAGTATGACAAGTGGTGCTAGCAAATAATGAACAAAATAAGGTAATGTCATGGATACAAACACCCAAGCTGACGACTAAAATTAAGGAAGTTATGAAATCAGAAGAGTTGTTCACATCCCTTGCCTGTGTTATTGCCAAGTCCATCGATGTCATTTGATCATTATTGCTTTTGTTAATCCTGTTACCAAAAGGTCATTAACGTATACTTTATATAATATACAGTGTTTCTATATTATATTAGTACATGCATCCAAGGATAAAAGTAATGTATTGCTACATTACAGTAGGTAAAGGTAAGGTAAAGGTCACCCTTGCTCAAAAGTCATTCGTATCTGACTCTAGGGTTCAGTGCTCATCTCTGTTTCTAGCCAAAGAGCCAGCACTGTCTGCGTTTTGCAGACGATTCTGTGGACATGTGGCAGGCATGCCTAGACACCGAAGTGCACGGAACACTGTTTACCTTCCCACCAAAGTGGTACCTATTTATCTACTTGCAATTTCTTGCTTTCAAACTGCTAGGTTGGCAGGATCTGGGACAGTGACGGGCGCTCATTCCATCATGCAGTACTCCGGTTTTGAACTGCTGACCTTCCGCCTCCCAGTCAGCATCTTAACCACTTGAGCCACTGCAGAAATTAGAACATTAGAGTAAATAGAGTTTAAAGTTTTGTAAGGGCAAGACTGCCTTATATTGGCTCCATTGAAAAGAAGTAGAGAACTAAGAGCTTCATAATTTTAGTTTGATTTAAAGATTTCAGATTTTAATTAGAAAGGTATTTCCCTATACCTAAAACATGTGCAATGATTTACAAGCAGCCTTTTGTACCTCAATAATCTCATCAGGTTGTTGCATTTAGCAAGCCTTTGATTAGTCACAGAGATATCGTCACTGAATTCCGCATAGTGTTTAGTTTTTCTGATCAGTGTATAGGTCAAAGCCACTTTGGACTCTGCACATTTATGCTTTTTTTTGTTATTTGCTAGAATGAAAGTGGAGTTTTCCCTTACATCATACCACAAAAATGCTCCTTTCCAAAGCGATATAAATATGTTCTCTAACTGAACATCAAACAGTTTCTCTAGTCTAGACAGTAGTATCAATACCTTGCTTTGCTTTTGCAGTGAGGAGTGCCTGGATAAGTAGACATTTCCGCAATGACACTCCACACAATTTGCAGTATTCTAGCCATCTAGATTATGTCACCCACTGGCCAGGTGGACTATGGCGTGTTTCAATACCACATGCAGTAATTTTACCTAATGTTTTCTGATAGAAGAGTCCTTTGGTTGAAGCCAACTCAGGTTAGTCACATTCTTTTGTTCCCTACTAAAATAATTACAAATAGTTAATCTTGATTTTTTGTGATGTTTGGTTGATTTTAGTGAGACAACTGCAAATAATGACCTGAATTTATCCTTTGAAATCCATGGAGAGCTTTTAAATTTATCCTGAACTAAGTGATTTATCAGTGTTAAGGTTGGATAATGAGTGTGGTAGTGTATCAAATTTATTTTATGTTAGAAACATGAAGTCTGCTCTTGCTTAGTACGACTGAGTGCATATTCAAACTTTACCTGAACGATGTACTGAGATGAGTCATTCCCTCTACCATCTGGTACAGTACCATAACATATCTCCATTGAAATGTTCACAAGGCCATTGTGATTGTCTTTATTCCAGCACTGACATTTAGTAAGTAGCAACCACAGTTACATTCTGAAAGTTACTACACATAATGAACACAACAGCATCAAAGCACCAGAGCTCTCTGGATGAGGAAAGGTCATATAAATTAACTTCTGAAGAAGTAATGTGCTCATTTTGTTTAAATCTTTACATCATTTATAATGAAGAGAAACTGACAAAGGTCACGCAGTTCACAAAACACGACTGTTTCATATGCCAACATTAACCAAAAGCTCTAGTTTAAACATTTAATCATGTTTCATTAACTGCCCCCCCTCTGCAGACCTCCCACGTGAAAGCAGTGGCAATCACAAAGTCACAATCATAGGTTTTAGCCCATTGACTCTCATCTTCCTTTTATTGGCATAGAGTCTGTACTGGTTAATTTCAAGTTCATGGATAGATTTTTCCTTTTATTATTCACTTTGTATAGAAGTGGTCAGTGATGAATTCTATACCCTACATTAAAATTTTCCCTCTGATAACAATGTGAGATGCTTATCTCTTGTTAATTTCACTCTGAAATGTTGTCTGTATTTCATCCTGGAATTTGCAGAATTTAGTAGTATCAAATCAAATGTCAAATCAGATGTGACACCAAAAAGTCCTACAAACAATATCCTTGCTTCTGATGTAATCCTATGTAGCGGTGAACACTCAAACCAGGAGTTAGATTAGACATGACTAGGTATGATAACTGAAATAATTTTAAAGTAAATTTGGCTCACAAGAATAACCATAATTGGAAGATTGTTTTTAGAAATGAAATATGTGAAGTGGCTTTGTAACCCTGTGGGATATTATTGTAGTATCATTTTAAGTGGGCAGCTGTATGTGGTTCCATGACTGTTTTTCAGTTCTTACCAAACCTTCACTGACGTACCTGTATTTCAGCAGCAAATCTGGAAAAGTCCTTCAAAAAACAACAACAGAAAATTCTTGTTTTTGAAGACTTTTAAAAATACAGTGGACTCTTGAATAACGACGTCACTTGGTTCCCCAAGTAGAGTCACTATTTGAATAATGTCGTTATTTGAATAACAACAAAAAACATCATTATTCGAATAACGACGGTATTTTTACCGTCATTATTTGAATAACGATGGTAAAAATACCGTCATTATTCGAATAACGATGGTAAAAATACCGTTGTTATTCGAATAATGATGTTTTTTGTTGTTATTCGAATAATTACTATGGGAACGTCATAACATCGTTAATAGAAAATGACGCTATTCAAACGTGTCGTTAATCGAGGGTCCACTGTAGGAACCATTTCAAGCAAGCATGTCTTGCCTGTACTAAAGGGGAAGGGTTGTGTGTAAAAATTGGTAGTGCAATTAGCAGCAATGGTGATATGTAGCCTACAGCAAGTTCTGAGATCTAAGTTGCCTGCCCATACTTTGTAATGTTGCTAATGAAGGTGAGCTCATAGAGATCCTAAGCAACATGGGTGGCTGTTAATTTGTGAAATTACTTCTTTTGTCACCAACAACTCTTGAACTCGATCCACAAATGCTAACATTAAAATACAGTAGAACCTCGGATAAAGTCCAAACTCAGTTCCACAAGTTTGGACTTTATCCTATTTTGGACTTTATCCGTATCAAATGTGTGATGCATCGGATAACATCCAAAATGGACTTTATCTGAGGTTCCTATACCAAATACCTCGAATAACGTCCAATTTTAGCAGTTTCGGACATTATGCGATGCATCATGTGTGAATGAAAACCGCGGCTTTATCCGAATCGGACTTTATCTGAATTGGACTTTATCCGAGGTACCACTGCACAGCAGTTAGTCTTTAAAGTGTCACAACATTTTTGTTTTGTTTTGTTTTCTCTCTAACACGGCTACTATTTTTTTTAATAAAAAACAACAACCCCACCAACACTGTTGGTTTCAGTGGGAGAAAAAATGTCCATGCCAACTCAAGGCTGTATTAAGTGAGGTACTAGGTCTCAGGGTAATTCCCCACTGAATGAGATCCAATCTAAAAGATCCAGTGTTATGTTCAACCCACAATCTCAAAAAATGCCCTTTGTGGAGGTCTACCCCTTGCCAATTATTATAGGCCTACACCTGCAGAATTTTCCAGTGGAGGCAGCAGAGACTGTTCTGAAAGATATGTTGAACACCACACCCACACTTGAAGATGGAGTTTCATCTCTGCTCACGAAGTCACTCACCAGACCTATTACATTTTTTGGCCTCACGCTGAATCACTATGAATTAGGATTACACTCTAATTAGACTTTTAGAAAAGCAGACAAAATGTTAATTATTGTAATGTTCAAGCCCTGTGTATCCTGCTTGTAGGAAGTAGATGGAATATGCTCTGGACAAGTGCCTGCAGACATGACAAGCAACCAATCAATTTAAGTAGCAATTAACATCAGTTCCTCTGTACATGGTTTTTATATGTTATCTGGCATTCCATTAATTGATAGAATTGACCCAAATCCCTGAAAAAACATCTTTTTTCAAAGGAAGGAGAAATTGACATCACAGGACAATCCACCCCTTGCTTTGATCTGGACTACCTGATGCATGGCGTTGTGAAAAGACTAACATAACTATTTTTCTTCTGTCCTTCCCCCTTGTTTTCACATGGGAAGTTTTGTCCAATTCATGGGAGGCCAAATTACTAGTTTATAAATAGATGTAATTGATCTATGCTTTATGAAATAATGTTTTCTTGTTTTATTTTATAGAAACTAGCACTCTGATTTAGGCACAAGCATGTTGTGATCCACATTTGTCTCACTGTTTAGCTCTGTTTTCCTTGATTTTAGTTATCTGAAAGGTTATAAAGGAATTTTATGCACTCCAAGAAGATTTATCAAAAATGTTTTTTGATTGACCATTTAAATCCATCCACCAAACCTGTCAGAAGAAGAAGTATGAAAAACTGATAACTATCAGTCTCTGTGTATTGGGTTTTCAGTAGTGTCATTTTAAGGGGATTAGAGACTGTTTGAATTGTGGGGTATTGTTTTGTAAATATGCAGCTCTTTTTCATCATCAAAAACAGAATTGTGCCATTGTCTCTAGAAACACCATATAGCAGTAGCATACAGAAAATAATACAACATTTTTGTTTTGAAATATAACAGCATGATGGGAGAACTCATAATATAGGCACCATCTAGCCAAAGAAAATAGGAAAAAAATCAAATAGAATCAAAAATTGCTCCAACCTGGAAAAAGGAGTGATGTAAAAATCAAATTAAAAAAGTATGAGCAATGTTAACTGAGCCCTATTTAGCTCAATTAAGACATTTGCATGCTTTAATTTATGCAGTTTCATTTTTCTGCACTCCGTGTAGAGAAAAAAATAATACGCAAGGAGACCCTCAGGAGCAGATTGCAATTGGCAAAATGTACAATATGAGGAAAGTTGTAATGAAATTACAGTTCTATATAAAATTATCCAAGTCCTTCATTTGTCTACAGACATTTGTAATGCAAAACATCTGGGTTTTTTTAGTATTTGAATGAGTGCATAATAAGTTTGAGAAAATTTAATTTAATTTAATTCATATGAGGGTGCAGCAAATTCCTACCTCTTTTGTTATCAGATCCTGAACGTTTATTAATGTGTACCTGATGCATGTATATGGTTTACTTTTTTACTTGGTAGAATAATTTATTTAATATATTATAAAAAGCGGCCTAACAAACTAAGTCAGGAGTGGCCAAACTATGGCCCACACAGTGCCCTCGCTGATCCCAGAAGTGGAAGTAAATTGCACCTGCACATGCGCCAACGCTGCCGTAAATGCACCCGTGGCTGTTGTAAACATGTTTACAACAGATGTGGGTGCATTTACAGCAGTGTTTTGTGCATGTGCACACATGTTTTACTTCCACTTCTGGTGGGAGAAACCATGTGACCGTGCTGCTGAACCACATGACCGGCCCATGCCATGAAAAGTTTGGGGACCCCTGAACTAAAGCAATTTAAAGGCACAGATGTTATACCAAAAAAAAATCTATCAAATATGATAATCTGAAAAGCAGGATTTCCAGTTCAAAATTGTGATCTTCTAAGTGTGAGAAAAGACTGTATACATGGAAGCCCCACTACATTTCCCTGGGAATTCTCCAGTGTAAGAGCATGTAAGTTATTAGCGTAACAGTAGTATAACTGCTGAGTGTAGGAAAGAAAAAGAAAATTTATGGACTCCATTAGTGAAAAAGGAATCTCAGAAGTGTTCACTTTTTCTTTGTGCATTACAATACTCGCATTTTCAAAGTTAACATAAAAGTTTATTAGCATGAAGTATCTTGAGATAAAAACAGAACACACTACCACTTCCTAAATTGTTATTGAAATTTCAGCAATGCTGATTAACTGCTGCACACTAATTGGTATGTTTTCCTTATACGTAAATGTACATATTTCCAGTTCAAAACTGTACATATTTGTACATTTGCACATTTTCTACCCATTTATTTTGTAATAACTAGTGCAAATAGAAAAACAAATACAAATTACCACATATCTACACACAATATGAAAGAAGTTCCTTTATCCTCTGCTGTGGTAAGCACTTGGCAGATTTTGGAATAAATAATCATTTGTGGTGAGGGTATGCCTTATCAAACATATGCAGATCAGCAGTAATTAATGCTAATTAAGGTTTCCTGTCTATCTACTTGGAAAAACGTCCAAATGTTATGAAATCAGTTAGTATGCCTATTACCCTAATTGTTTTATATGGGATGGATCTTAATTAAAATATGTAAATTGACCTTAATTGCTATATACTAATGGAGGTTCATGTTATCTCTCTGAGAGTGACAAGATGGTGAGTAGGGGTACTTAACCATATAATTCTGTAAAATCCTTAACTAAATGGCCTTTACCCAAAATCTTTTTTATTATAATTTGGCAGAGCAACGTATAGTTTGTTTTCAGATGTAAGTGTCATTTCTGTACTACAGATACAATTTAAATATGGGTATGTAATGAAGGCCTCATTTTTGTTTCCAACACAAAATAAAAAATTCCCAGCAATTTTGCTATTTTTACATAGAGCATGTATTGAATATAATTGTGTCATTTTTAATCTTAAAATATATAATATTTGCATATCTTAATCTAAGTGCATAGCTGTAACTGCTTTCCAGTTAAGACTAGGTTAAGTGAAATAAGCTGCAATGGATAGGGTAAGCTCTTGTAGAAGCCTCGCTGTTAATCTGCAAGATTGCTCACCTTTAGTTCTGTGAAATAGGACTTTCATTTGTCACTGACGGTAGATACACTTTCTCACCAAAGCTCAGGGAGGTATTTTTTTTCTATGTTCCATAGTAAAAACAAGTACAGTACTAGTCAGAAAGTGCCTGTTGACCTGTGGTTTGCCCTCAATGTAGTTTTCATCTTTGATTGTTATGGTTCACAAGTGGGATATTTGGTGGAGATTTTGGGGGCTGTTTTCTAAATTGGAATTTAATTTAAGACTAGGACTGTGGTGGCTCAAGTGGTTAAGACACTGAACTCACTAACTGGAAGATTGGAGTTCGATTCCCGGGTACTGCATGGTGGAGTGAGCTCCCATCTCTGTCCAAGCTCCTGACAACCTAGCAGTTCAAAAGCACGAAACTGCAAGTAGATAAATAGGAACCACTTCAGTGAGAAGGTAACATGCTGAAGCTGCGTCATAAGCTTTGCAGACATAGCAGATTTTTCACCTAATGTCTTTGATTTGGGAAACTAGATTTTTTAAAAAAAAAGTTTATCAGAATTTACCAGATTTTGAAAAATTGTAAAAGTGGGAGAAGGAGGAATTGAGAGTGCTCTCCATTTTATAAAATGAGAATATCATTTTGAGATTGTTCTTGAGCAGAATTAAATTTAGATAACTTAAATTTAGATAACTAAACTGAATGCCAATCAAAGTGAAAATGACAGATCTGCTCAGCCCCATTTCTGGCCTATAGTTACTCATTAGTCCCAGAATTGTAGAGCACCTTGGTTTGCTTTAGATTGAATGTGTATCAAATGTTATGCTTGAGCATACCTGTCAAGTATCCCGTATTGGCCAGGATTTCCCATAATTTAGCGTCGATTTTCCTCCTTTCCTGTCTGGAGCCGCTGTCATCCTGTAATTTGACGGCGGGGGGAAAGTAGTTACTGCACATCCCCTTCTGTGCAGGTCCCTTCTACGCATGCATAGAACCCTTCTACGCATGCGTAGAAGGATTCTGCACAAAAGGGGATGCGTAAAAGGTTTTTACAAATGCGTAGAAGGGACCTGTGCAGAACGGTTCTGCGCAGGTCCCGTATTGTCCAGAACCACGCTTGACAGGTATGTGCTTGAGTAGTCCTACACCTCACTCATCTATATACATCACACCTCATCATCTATACTTATCAGTCATTCAGTAATTTACCTTGATGCTTTGCTGTTGCATGTGAGAACTGCATCAATTGAAGAGGTTCAGGCTGCACTGTTAAAAGATCCCAGTATGTTCTCTTGTTACATGAATTTTAAAGTGCATCAGTAGTAATATTAGTCATAGTGGTTGATGTAGTTAATAACAATAATTAAAGATCCAGTTGTGAAAGGTTTAAATAAAATCACCCTTGGGCTATTTTTGTGCCTTGTGCTTTGCTTCATTACCACCACCCATTAACAATTATTTGAGTAATTAATACCTTACATTTTTTCTCTCAAAGAAAAAGTCATTCAAAAAAAGCAGTACACAAACTATGAAAGGCATAATGCCAATCATTAAAACACATTTTACAACAGACTGAAAATTAAAAACAGACGAAAGACAAAGCCATGAAGAGACAGAATTAACAATCTGTGAATAATATAAACAGTATCAGAATGCTTGTTTAAGCAAATCTATTTTTGTTTTGCAGTAGACCATGGATAATATAGGGAAAGGTTTAACCTTTGGTGGCAGGGAGTTCCACATATGGGGCATCACTACATAGAAAGCCTGTTGCAATGGCCCATGGAGGCCATAATGGCTGGCCGCAAGGGAAGGCGCGTGAGACGAATGTGTGGTGAAAGTCCAGTCTCGATCTGTCTCGGGTGGACATATTTATTACCCTGCCTCGAGGTCTCATGCCTAAGGCACATGTGATCTCGTTACAGAAGTCTTTTACATACGTGGCACTTTGCTGACCAAGTTATATTCGTCAGCTCTTGGAAGTTACTCGGAAGTTGCTGAGTACCCTTGACCTCTGCTGAGGAACCAATTAACAGGATGGGTGCAACCCATTGTTCTTCGCCTTATCTTGGAGCCCATATGGTCTCTGGGAAACTAACTTCCTTAGCTGTTGACTCAGTGAGTTTGCCCAACCCAACCTTATCTTCGGCCAGAAAAGGAAGACAAGTTTTACCCTGGTTAGGTATCTGTGCATTAACTTGGGTTCATCACCTTATGACATATGCCCTTCTTCTCTCAGAGCTATCAGCCAAGGCAATATGAGTTGCCCCCCATAACTATCAATAGCCTGTACCCCAATTGCCTTTCCATCAAAGCACGGTTGGTACTCGGCCCGTGTGCTAGCTGAGCACACCCATCGGGAAAGGTTAAGGCCAATTCATGAATGCGGGCAACCCACAAAAGCCACCATATATGTTGCTAGCAGCTACACACAGAGAGAAAGGGTAGTGCACATTTTAAAACAGGGGTTCCCAAACCTTTCAGGCTGTGGTCCAGTCACATGGTTCAGAGAGCCGGTCACTACGGCCTGGGGGCTGGATCTGGCCCCCAACACAAATTCATCTGGACCACAAAGCCCTTGCCACTCATGGAAGTGGAAGTACGGGCATGTTTTATTTCCACAGACAGCACCGTGACCCGTGCAGGTGCAGGCTTGTTTGTGACCAGAGCACGCCTGGCTGCTGCCGGCAGAGAAAAGCCATGCACTTGGCCCCAAATGGCTGTCTCGCATCAGTTTCTCTGAGCAAGCGTGTTGCTGTGCGCGCAATGCTCACCAACAGCTCCGAGCATGACCATCCCCTCCCTCAGATGTTTCACATGTGCACAGTTGTTTTGTCCAGGTTGGTGGGGCGCAGGCCCCATCCTCAGCCTCCGGACCCTCACAGTGTTGGTTCTCGTTCTGCAAGGTACGTGTGCGTGACAAGTTACAGGATATGCTCCAGGGATTTGGAAACGCATTCTGGACACTACCGTCTACACTTCTTCCTATAGATGGCATGTTACTATCAAAATTCTAATACATCAGTAAAGGTAAAGATTGCCTTTGCTTGAAAGCCAGTCATATCCAACTCTAGGGGGGGTGCTCATCTCCATTTACAGCCAAACAAACAGTGCTGTGTGTGTCTGCAGATATTTCTGTGGACATATGGCAGGCATGACTATACACCAGAGCACACTGAAGGCTGTTACCTTCCCACCAAAGCAGTAACTATTTATCTACTTGTAATTTCTTGTTTTTGAACTGCTAGGTTGGCAGGAGCAGGGACAAAGATGGGGGATCACTCCATCATGTGGCACTCGGGTTTTGAACTGCTTGCCTGCCCACCTTGCCGTCATCAAGCTCAGTATCTTAACCACTAAGCCTCTATAGTATTCTACATTAATTGGGTTTCCAAACTGTATTCAGGTGTAGCTCTACAGATTGCAACATACTGCACTACAGAGAGGCCTGGCTATGCCAGAAATGCATGCAGCTAGTGCACCAGCCAAAGGTGGGAAAAAGTACTCCTGGTTATAGCAGATACCTGACAATTTAATAATAAGGCCAGGGTTGTGAATCTGATGTTTTAAAGCAGAGATGGGCAGCCTCACTGGAACTGAAGGCCATTCTTCTGGTCAAACCCAGAAGGAAAGGGGTTAACCAGAGAGGCATGTCCAAAATGTCTTAAGTATTATTATTATTAGCAGTAGTAATAGTGGTAACACAATGGTTATATAATGTAAAGGTTGTTATAATAGGCTTCTGTTGAATGCAGCACTTTGATGTTCAAATTTAGTTATACTATTATACCTCTGCCTAAAAAGCCTAACATAGATAGTCTGAATGACTTCCGCCCTGTGGCGCTTACACCTGTCATAATGAAATGCTTTGAAAAGTTGGTGTGGAACCGTATTATGGCTTGTTTTCCAGTTGGACTTGACCCTTGTCAATTTGCATATAAGAGAAAGAGATCCACGGACGATGCTGTGGCTACGGCCCTACATGCTGTTCTGACCCATTTGGAGAAACAAGGGACTTATGCAAGACTGTTATTTGTAGATTTTAGTTCTGCTTTTAATACTATTCTTCCGCATAGACTGGTGCCCAAATTATTAGATCTGGGGCTTCTGCCATGCTTATGCAGGTGGATACTAGATTTTCTATCAGATCGTTCCCAACGGGTCAGGATGGGCTCTCATGTCTCTGTGGATCTCAGTATAAGTACAGGGACGCCGCAGGGGTGTGTGCTGAGCCCGCTTCTGTACACGCTTTACACATATGATTGTGTTCCCAGTTACCCCAGCAATAAGATCATCAAGTTTGCAGACAACACAATGGTGGTTGGTCTGATTACTGCTGGGGAGGGGGAGTCAGCTTACAGGAAGGAGGTTGAGATGCTGACGGAGTGGTGTAGGGAAAACAATTTATTCCTCAATGTAAAAAAGACAAAAGAGATCATTGTGGGCTTCAGAAAATGCAAATTGAATGAATTGTGTGGAACAGGTCTCAGTGTTTCGATTTCTGGGAATGGAGCTGAGGGATGATCTAACATGGGGAGCAAACACCAAAGCTATGATGAAGAGAGCACAGCCGAGGTTATACTTCTTGAGAATCCTCAGGAAGAACAATCTTTCAAAGGACCTGCTGTTGGCATTCTACCACTGTACCATAGAGAGTGTGTTAACCTATGGTCTGTGTGTATGGTACAGCTAGGGAAAGAACAATGCTGTCATAAAGACTGCAGAGGGGATAATCGGGTGTACTCTTCCCACTCTAGATCAAATCTATGCCACCAGGTGTTATAAGAAAGCTGTAGAGATTGCACAAGATTGCACACCCCGGATTGCACACCCCGGAAATGATCTCTTTCAGCTTCTGCCTTCTAGAAGAAGATATAGGGTCATAAAGACCAAGACCAGCCACTTGAGAAATATCATAGTTTCTACCCAAAAGCCGTTCTGGCTTTGAATGCAGTGCAATGCAGTCTATGAGGGAGCTTCTGTATATAGTTTTTAGAGTTTTTAGGGTTTTAGAGTTTTAGAGCTTTTAGAGCTTTTAGGGGTTAAATGTGTATATGTGGGGTGGGAGTATGTTGATAATTTTGTATAGTTGTATTTTGTTTAGGTTTTGTTGGGTTGTTACGTGTCCCCCTCCCCAAATCTTGTTGTTCTGTGTAGGACAATGACAATAAAGATTTATCTATCTATCTTAGTTTAATTTTAGCTTAATATTTCATTTGCATTTTATTTATATTTATATTTGTTTATTTATTACATTTTTATACCACCCATCTGGGTTATTTCTCACTCTGGGTGATGCACAAACAAAAACAAAAGCAACATAATAGAACAAACATAATGTGATAAATGACAGAATAAATACCTAAAAACATAAAATAAAAAATAAAAAAAATTATTATCTTAAGCCCCAAATTAAAGTAATTATTGATCACTACTCCATTTGGATAAGTATAGGATTAAAATAAAGTGCAGTGGTACCTCATACAATGATTTTAATCATTTCCACAGGGCTCATTGTTGTACGAAACAATTGCTATACGATGCATGCATCGTATAACGATTTTCCCTATGGGATGCATCATACAACAATTTTTTTTTCACTAAGTGGAAAAAAAATTCACAAATTTTTCCCATTTAAAAAATTGTTGTCCTTTTTTCTGTAGGGAAATTTTTTATGTGGGACACCATTTCCCCCCAAAACCTAATTGTTATGTGATTTCGTTGCTATACGGGACGATTGTTGTATGAGGTTCCACTGTATCTGCCATTTTTTTCTGGCTCCAGAAGCTAAAGGTATTATTGGACCAACCCATGCCAAATGGTACAACAATGATATTATGGCTCTTCTTAGGATATGGGCTAAGAAGTCTTTGCCATTGGTTCTGCCAACCAAGTTTTCTGAAAGCTGTAATCCAAGAACATCTGTAGGCCCAAGGTTGCAAACCCACTGCCTTAAGAAGATCAGAATGTTCTCATCATAACAGCCAATTTCTGAAAGTATGTAGACTATAAACAGCAATGAGCTGGCCAAGAGTTCCCATTGAACTTCAAAGCTGAATGGATATTTTGAGGGTGACTTTCCAAAGTTTAAGCGCAACATACAAGTTACTACTTTATACTATTCTTCTTGTTGTTCTTTGTGTGTTGTCTGTAATTTAACAGCATTCAAATCCCATTGCCACTTTTTCCATCCAAGGAATTACAAAAAGTAGGAAAGCATATCTTTTTTTCATGCATACCTTGTTACATGCATTCCTCTTCTTCTTTATCCACACCTTATTTCTCCTGAAACCTACAGCTTGAGATAGACACTCATTTGTAAGTGTTGAAAGGAGACTGGGAGAGTTTTCACTTCTGGTGATGCATAGAAATTGATTTTGTCCCAGTCTCTACAACTGAATAAACAGGTTTGCTTGAGGGGCGGCTTTTCTTTGCTTGCTTTGTAATAAATGCTCCATAACCATTTTGCTCAGTGAAACCTTGATAAGTAAAAATGGCACAACAGAGATGTTTGCATCATAATCCTACAGCTATCCCACCAATTTATATTGTTCTATTAAGTATGGGTTACTACACATTCATCCTGTGGCTTCTTCTTGACCTCTCCCCTTTCTCAAAGTGTACAGTTTTTAATCAAGCTCCTATGCTAGGGTTGGGCAACTGTAGCTATCCAAGTGATTCTGGACTAGGTAAAGGTTCCCCTTGCTTGAAAGCCAGTCGTATCTGACTCTAGGGTGCAGTGCTCATCCCTGTTTCAAAGCCGAAGAGCCAGCGCTGTCTGCTGCTGCAGACGTTTCCGTGGTCATGTGGCAGGCATTACTAGACACCGTAGTGCACAGAACGCTGTTTACCTTCCCACCGAAGTGGTCCCTGTTTATCTACTTGCAATTTCTTGCTTTCAAACTTCCTGGTTGGCAGGAGCTGGGACAAAGACGGGAGCTCATTCCATCCTGCAGTACGCGGGAATCGAACCGCTGACCTTCCGCCTCCCAATCAGCGTCTTAGCCACTTGAGCCACTGCAGTCCCTTGATCCTGGACTACAACCTCTGTAACCATTGGCTCTGTAATCTCTAAACATTTGGTTGGAGGCTAAAAAATTATGCAGTCAGATTTACCTGTCCCAGGTCTCCATGTCATTGTCATCAATCATCAGTCAATAAATTAATCTGTTAAGCAATAATTGTAAAGGTTTCCTGTTTGAACAAGTGAAGGTAAAGTTAAAGGTAAAGTCACCCTTGCTCAAAAGCCAGTCGTATCCGACTCTAGGGTTCAGTGCTCATCTCTGTTTATAGCCAAAGAGCCAGCGCTGTCTGCATCTGCCTCGACAGCGGAGTGCATGAAACGCTGCTTACCTTCTCACTGAAGTGGTTTCTGTTTATCTACTTGCAATTTATTCCTTTCGAACTGCCAGGTTGGCAGGAGCTGGGACAAAGACAGGAGCTCACTCTGCCATGCAGTACCTGGGAATCGAACTCTGACCTTCCAGTCTGTGAGTTCACTGTCTTAACCACCTGAGCCACTGCAGTACCTCACTTTCTGTGTTATACTTGTATTGTTATCTTTTAACTTGATAAAAATCTCTTGTTGTTTTAACAGGACATTGTAACAAATGTTTCTCCAAGAATAGTACGTGGAACTACTTCTGGACCCTTCTATGGTCCCGGCCAAAGTTCTTTCCTGAACATTGAACTGATCAGTGAGAAAACTGCAGCCTATTGGTGTAAAAGTATCACTGAGCTGAAGAAGGACTTCCCAGAAAAAGTAAGTTGAACTTAATATGCAAACAAGTAGCTTTCCTGACTCAAGAATGTTTGAAAGAAAGATTGCATTTCCATGGGCACATTCATTTTGCCTTTATTTCTAATAAACAGGTTTTTCAGGATTTATTTACGATACATTGTTTATGAAACAAGCAACATTAATGCATTTGATGTAGTTAAATGGACCTTTGGTTTCAGCTTAAAATTATAATCACTATAATTATATCTTTAAATTGGCTGGCTGAGTAAAAAACTCTCTTCACTCAGTACAAATTTCTCTGCAGAATTAAAAAAAAGTTTGTTATAAAGATCCCCTATGTTCTCTCCTACAAAAGCATAAAATACCAGGAATGTTGTGCATTGTTTGTTTGTTTTTTAAGAAATCCCTTTTTGAGCTTTGTCTGAGTAAGCTTAAGGAGTAGAGAATGTCATGCTTTACTTGAAAGAGAGAAAACCAGATGAGGATACAAAAGAATATAACTGGTGATTACAGTGAAGTAAATTATTGCATTCTTGGAAATATTAAAAACAGAAGAAAATTGATATATAATTGTTTTTGCATTGTAATGGAGGCAATTTAAATGGTAGGTGCAAAAATCGACAGCATGCTAGAAATTAAAGTCTTTGTTTCTGTCAATGGAGTTGACAGGACTTTAAATTACATACAAAGGCTTCAGTACAAAAGAAATTATTTTAAAATTATCCAGGGTTTATGTATATTTCGTTCCAGTTGCTCTGGGCCCTGATAGGAGTTGATCTGAACTGAGCAACAAAAGGAGAGTGAATCTAGAAAGTATTTAAGAAATCTTGTTTATCCACTTTGTCCCTCCTCCAGGGTTTTGCAGTTCTGAATTTACCCTGTTCTCACTTCAGAAATGTAGCTGATGCAGTCGGCATTCTTGTGCAAAGGCTGTTGACTACGTGTGATGAATCTAATTTCAGTGTGACGCTTGACCAGCTTGTTCTGTTGCATCTCAAATCGTCCATAGATGAATTTCAAATGTGTACAAAAGAGTGCTGAAATCATCTCTAAAACAGTTTGGAGGAGTGTGTGTGTGTGTGTGTGTGTGTGTAAATTTCAGTAACCGGTTCATTTAAAACAGGTGCCCAAATATGCATACATATGCAGTTAGAAGCATTCAGCAGATATACCTGTCAAGTTTCGGGAAATTTCTGTCAAATAAGGGAAATTTCCAGGCCAAAACAGGAAACTGGACAGCTATGCTTATCCTGTGTTAGCCTCCAGTCTAATTCCAGTCTAATTCCAGTCTAACCAATATGGGGTGATGATGGGAAAGAGTGTAAAATATGGGGATTTGAAAGAAATTTCCCGAAACTTGACAGGTATGTCAGCAGAAGGGTACACTATCCTATTAAAAGGAAAAAAAAGATGGAATCAGGCATAGACTTTACATGAGAGTTGGAAGGAAAGGATGTTCACAGACCTCCAACCTTGAGAAAATAAGTTCAAAAATAGATTGTTGATATGATTGCATGCATGAATTCACTATAATTTTTGTGCATATAATTTTAGGCCATATGATTGCATGCATGAATTCACTATAATTTTTGTACGTATAATTTTAGGCCATCTTGTCTGAATACACCGATGATACACATAAAATGGACATTTTATGATTAGCAGTGAATCTTTGGATCTTTAAATATATTATACTAATTTCCCATAGCCTCTTATCATTGGCAATATTATCTGGGGCTTCTGGACATTATCTAGAGTTTAAAATATCTACTGGGTTAAAGGCTCTGCCATTTTATATTGGACTACTATGCAATGGGTGTGGCCGTGTAATTCTAGACTGGGGTGGGTAATTCCTACTTATTTGAGGGCCATATTTGGCAATGTCTTGGAAGGACCTTAGGCACCACATGCAATCCGTGGCCTGTGCTTTTCCTTTGCCAGTTTGCACACTGGACATAATAGTCTTTCACAAGTGATTAAGATACCCATGAAGTGCACAATTAGTATTTGAGTTATTCCCCTGATTCACTGGTCCATGTTCCAACGTTGCTGTTCTGCTGGAGCAAAGGCAGTAATAATGATCAAGGAAAAAAGTTTGCCAACTGTGGTATAACAAAAATTACATGTAGGCAGTACTATATTTAAACCAGGGATTGTCACCCTGTGGCCCGTGGGCCGGACGAAGCCTACAACACCCTTTCATTGCCCACCACCACCACCACCTCCACCACACCAGGAAGTGCCATGTGGTGGAGGAAGGGCAAAATGGTCATCTGGTCCATGAAGTTGTCTAGGGAGTGTGACCCGGCCCCGGCTTCAAAAGGTTGAGAATTCCTGATTTTAACGTATATCATACTAGCAGCATGAGTGCAGAAATAAAATAGAGTTGTCTTAGCAGATCTACTGCAATTTGAAACTCATATATGTAGCATACCTGTCAAGCGCGGCTCCGGAGATTACGGGACCTCGCAGAATGTTTCTGTGCAGGTCCATTCTACACATGCGTAAAAGACTTCTACACATGCATAGAAGGCTTTACGCATGTGTAGAATGGACCTGTGCAGAACTGTTCTGTGCAGGTCGCTTCTACACATGCATAGAAGACTTCTACGCATCCCCTTCTGCACAGAACCCTTCTACGCATGCGTAGAAGGGTTCTACGCATGCGTAGAAGGGTTCTATGCATGCATAGAAAGGACCTGCGGAGAAGGGATGTGCAGTAACTACTTTTCCCCCGCTGCCAAATTACGGGGTAGCTGCAGCTCCGGGTGGGAAATGGAGAAAATAGGCACTGGATTACGGGGTAATCCCGGCGAACATGGGGTACTTGACAGGTATGATATGTAGGAACAAGCAGCTTGTTGTTACAGAGAAGTAGAATCAATGAACATGTATAACAGTCAGGCTACTGCGCAACCCACTGAAGACAGAGAATGAAAGGCAGGGGGATGTATGGGAAGCAATGGCAGCCCTCGATGCCCCTTAAGCCCACATGCTGGCTTTTTATTTATTGTTTATCAATCAATCAATCAAAGTTTTATTTATTCCCCGCTTTTTTTGCTGGAAGCAACTCAAAGTGGCTTACAAGAGGAAGAAAACAAATACAAATCCTAGAAAATACATCAAACATAATAATATAATAGACAATCATATAGTACAAGAAATCAATAATTTTTACAATAGTTACAATAATTGTTACATATCACAATACAAATACAATATATAATATTAAGAAAATAAATAATACAATTACAATAAAACTATACAAATTAAGTAGTAAATGCAGTACAGTAGCAAGTATATAACTATTTCATGATACAACTGTGTCATACAATTTATTGTTATGCCTGTCACTTGCTACTCTCCCACCACTGGTTGTGGGGCCTTATGCTTTCCCCAGCTGCATTACTTTGCAGACGGGTACATGAATGCTATTTTGCATGGTGTTACTTTCCTACAGCGTTACTAATATGCAGGAGTTAGTTTCTACAAATAAAAGTTAGTCTTCCGTGTTTAGGCCAGAAGCGAAAATGCAAAAATGAAGCCACCTTTGGGTGAGTTCATTTTGTAGTTCTTTTCACCTGAATCAGCGATGGGATTCAATTTTTTTACTACCTACTTTGTGGGCATGGTATGGTGGGCGTGGCCAGGGGGAAATACCTACGTTGCACCCGAATTAGGACTGCTTTATTTTAAACCTTGGATGGGTGGGGCCAGCCAGAATTTCTGCTACCGTTTCTGGCGAACTGGTGCAAACCTACTGAATCCCACTACTGACCTGGACCAGTATGAGAAAGATTAGCCGGCAACACAAGGTTGCCATTGCCAGAGTACACCTGATTATGGTTCAAAAATACCACAATCTTTGAGGAGGCTCTTTCTGTATAGCCCATGAAAGTTAGTGAAAAACAGTTTTGTGCTATCACATAAATGATCAATGATTCCACCCCTCCAGGATTATGTATATGCTGACCAGTAATATTAAAGAGGTGAAATGCATACTACAGCAAAGAAAGCAACTCCAATTCAGAAATTCATTTTAAAGAGTCTGTTACTGGGGGGGGGGGATTCAAAAGACACAAAGCACAGGACAGAATATGCCAGAGAAACAATAAAGACAAGCAGAGAAATACTTTTATCCTTACATTATTTAGAATTAAATGAACACATACAAAATGCTTTGTATCTGTTGATCTTGTGGAACAGTCAATAAAGGTCGTGATAGAGCCCTCCCTCTAATGTGTTTCTTGGCTGTTTACTAATTAATTAAGTGAAATTGAAAAGAAATGAACATCTGACATACAGGTGAAACTCGGAAAAGAATATTGTGCAAATGTTCATTCACTTCACTTAAAAGGTGAAACAAATATATGAGATAGACTCACTACATGCAAAGCGAGAGATGTCATGCCTTAATTCATTATAATTGTGATGATCATGATGTACATTGTACATGAGATTATATGATACATGAGATTGGTGGGTTGGGGTTTTCACAAACTGTAAGACCTAAGCATCAATATTATAACAAAGTAAGACTTGACAGATCTCGCATTGCATGGAATGAATCTATCTCATATATTTGTTTCACCTTTTAAGTTGCATTACTGGACTGAACGAACATTTGCACAATATTCTAACTTTCCGAGTTTCACCTATATATAAGAGTAGGATTCTGCAAGAAGGGCTTTAAAACCCAAGGAGTGTAATGAAAGATCTTTGGAACTGAAAAATTTGATGGATGCTGGACAGGAAATGTCTGTGAGTTGCATCTTCTTTAACTAGGATTGTGACTCTTCTCTCATTTTGTTATTTTAGGCAAAGGTTAGGGTGTGTGTGTGTCAACTTCTCTCTTGCTGAGGCAAAGTGACAAGAATGTGCCATTTTCATTTATTTCCAAAATCTTTTGTTACCTGAAAAGTATTACAGAAATCTATTTTGTGCCAAAGATTTAGCTTTCATACATAAAAGCTTGCATTCTACACAAAACAGAAGACTTTTGTGCAAATTATACTGATCTTGTGCAAAAAACAATATTCCTCCACTTTTTTTTTTGGCTAATGTTGCATGCTGACCAACTCATTGATCTTTTTGCTCTCACACAGGAGTGAAAAATCTTGCAGTGGTTAACAGGGCTTTAAAGGGATTATCATAATAAAGTGGTGGTGAACCTTGGCACTCCAGATGTTCTTGGACTTCAATTCCCAGAACCCCTGATCAGCAGGTGCACTGCCATGGGCTTCTGGTAATTGAATTCCAAGAACACCTGGAGTGCCAAAGTTTGCCACTTCTGTCTTAACATGTTGAAACCAAGATATTTTGTTGAAACCAATTTTTTTTTTAGAAATGCTCACTAGATCCTAAACTTGGCTACCATTCACCCATCCAAGCTACAGGGACCAAATATCACTGTCATGAGCCAGATGATTAGTACATTTGATGCCATTTTCATGCAGAATTACTGGGGGTGGCCCTGGGTGGTAGTTGTTGTTGAAGGGAGGTACCCTAGACAGCATAACCCAATTGCAGTCTTCCCAGGATTTTCGTGAAGATGTGAACTGCTTATGATTGTCTTTCCAAATAGTCAGCTAGCTTAAATAACATCAAATGTTTAAGGAGGTCAAGCATGAAGGAAGCCTTGGAGCTGAGTTGCTGTTATTATCTCTCATGGTAAATGTTGTGGTTTTCTCATTCTACAGTCTGGAGTAGAGAAATTAATCAGTTCCAAACATTTTAAACCTCAGGTAAGGTTTGTAATATTTGTTATTTTTTGGAAATGCTTTCCAAAAATTAACAAATAAAATTCTCTTCACACCCAGGTCTGGAGGATATAGTCCAATTATGTGAGACTAGCTAGCTAGTCCAAAATTTCATGAACAAAATGGCCAATCAGTTCCCCATGGGGAATCCACTAACAAGCATGATCATAGATTACATGCTTGTTGAGTCCGGACAAAGAAGTATTCTAACCAGCAGGATTGGGTTAAACTCAGTGATCTTTATTAAGCTCTGGGTTACCAGTTAGGTGCTGTTTTACATTTAAACATAACAAACCCTTATACACAACATTCCTCCCTGCCCCCAGGGAGGAACATAATCCCCCAAACATTTGTGCAGACCACAAGTCCGTTTTGGTCGCCTGTGGACCTCAGGGCTTGGTGCCCACTCTGTTTGAATTCTTACTGGTTTGGGAGTGGGTTGTTCGCTGGAGGTAGCCTCCGGAGCTACATTGGCATCGGGCAACTCCAGCGGGGACCCAGGAGAAGGGGGAATGGGTGTTGAGGGTAGAAGCTCACTAAAGAGCTCCAACTCGAAATCCTGCTCATTTGAGACAGTGGCTTTCCCTCAGTGGCTCTCTCTCTGGTTCAGTATTTGTACCAGACACTCGTGGCCGAATTTGGTCAGTGTGCCTTCTCCACACTGTGCCATTGTCCATTTGTACCCTGTATGACACTGGACCCGTTTGTTCTAGGATCTCCCCCCCCCCAACCACGGAGATCCGGGCGCGTAGTTTTGGCAATGGACCGGTTGCCCTATCACAAAACTCTTTGCATTTGCAATGTCAATATTGAGACCTCTGTCCTCTTGACGGTGGGGGTCCAGCTGGTCCATGACCGTGGATAACTTCCTCTTCATTAAGAGGTCGGCTGGTGAAAAACCAGATGCCAGGGGGGTGATCCTGTGGGACAGTAAAAACTGGCATAGTTGCAATTCTAAGTCTCCAGCCCACATACGCTTTAAAGCATCTTTGACAATTCGGACTTGTCTCTCGATCTGTCCGTTTGTAGTGGGGTGAAAAGGGGCAGCAGTAATGTGCCAGATACCGTTTCGGCAAAGAAAATCTTGAAATTCTGCCGATATGAAGGTCGATGTGTTATCGGACACAATGATGTTGGGTAACCCAAAAGTACAAAGCACTCATTAGCTTGTGGATTGTGACCGCAGAGGAAGTTCCAGATATGGGGATGACTTCCAACCACTTGGAATAGGAGTCTACAACAAGCAGAAATGAGGCTCCCCTGAAGGGGCCAGCAAAGTCAATATGGACTCACGACCAGGGACCTCTGGCAGCAGCCCACTCTCTACTGGGAAGGTGTGTTCCCTCCAGCCTGGAGGCCTGACATTCCCTACATCGCCCGACCCATGCCTCAATGTTGAGGTATAATCTGGGCCACCTGAAATAACTACATGCTAGCGCCTTTGACCGGACAATTCCTGGGTGGCTAACATATAGTGTACGAAGCACCTTGTTCCTTAGACTTGATAAAACAACCACACTGTACCCCCATACCAAACACCCTCGTTCAATTGACAGCTCGTTACGTTTGCTGTGAAATACCTTGAACTCTTCAGAGACCAGTGGTGATGGCAACCCTTTCTGTACCCTTATGGAAACCTTTGCCAGGAGGGGATCCTTCCTTGTCTCGGCCACGATGTCCGCAGCAGACACTGGTGGGGACTCCAATACATCTAACAAGAGGACCTGATGGTCCAAATCAATTTTGCCCATTATTATAACTGGGGATCTGGACAATGCATCTGCATTGCTGATGCTGGCACCTGGGCGATGCTGAAGGTCTAACTGGTACACCTGTAGGTTCATGGCACAGCGCAGCATGCATTGTGACAGTATTTGGGGTGTAGGTTTGTGTGGCATGAAAATACCTAGCAATGGCTTGTGATCTGTGACAATCGTGAAAGCCCTTCCGTAGATGAAATCGTGGAACTTCTTTGTCCCAGCGATTATTGCCAGTTCCTCTCTGTCAATCTGAGCATAATTGTTCTCAGCTGCAGACAAGGACCTGGAATAATAGGCAATAGGCACCTCTTTCCCCCCCCCCCAGGTTGTGGCAAAGCACAGCTTCAACCCCCACAGGGGAGGCATCACATACCAGGATAAGGGGCTTTAGGGGATCGTAATGAGTGAGGACAGCATCCGAAGTTAGGAGCTTCTTGACCTCGTGAAATGCTTTGTCCTGAGAAGGACCCCATCTCCACACAGTTTGTTTCTTTAGTAACTGGTGCAGAGGCTCGGCTATGATGGCCTTGCGAGAAAGAAATGAGTGATAGAAATTCAGAAGCCCTAAAAAGGCTTGAAGTTCAGTTTTAGAAGTTGGGCAGGGAGCGTCCCATACAGCCTTGACCTTGGTGTCAGAGGGCTTAACACCTTCAGGGGTGATCTTGAACCCCAAAAATTCTACCTCCTGTGCAAAAAACCCCAAAACAAAACCATTTGTCCCTTTTTACGCGTAACCCAGCATTTTGAAATTGTTCTAACACTTTACTTAATTTGGACGCTAAGTCCACCTTGTCCTCCCCAGCAATCAATTCATTGTCAAAATAAGGCAGTACCTCTGGTAGACCCTTAAGCAACCTTTCAACCAGAGCCTGGAAGATGCCAGGCATGGCATTGACACCAAATTGTAGATGCTTTACACAAAACGCATCCCTACGGGTGGTGATAGTTTGACGCAATGCAGACTTGGGGGTAACCGGCAACTGTTGTTATGCCTGAGCCAAGTCAAATTTGGCAAAACAATCCCCCCCATTGAGGGTGGCCAGTAAGTGGCTGACCATTACAACAGGATAAGAGTTAGTGCATATAGCTTTATTGATTGTGCATTTATCTGCACAGATGCGAATGTCCCCATTGGTTTTGAGTGTGGTGACAATATGGGTCTCCCATGGAGTGGAGTCCACCGGCACCAAAATCCCCTGGGCAACCAGTTTGTCAAGTTCCACATCAATATGGTCCTTGAGTGCAAAAGGCACCCATCGAGGCTTCATCTGATTGGGCTGGACAGTCAGATCCAGCTCGAAATTCACAGGGGGCCTTTTGAACGTTCCCAATCCTGCACGAAAAACATCTGGGTAGCATTCACGAGCAGCATGAATGAGGTCAGCATGTACTTCGTGAATCCCCAAAATCATAATGCCCAGGGGCCCAAACCATTGTGCACCCAAAAGGTTGTTCTTACCCACTTTGACCACGACAAACAGGAGTTTAGCCACAATGGCTTTGAAGTGCACGTCAAATGTGCCGATCCCAAGCGTCAGGATGTGACGACCCTGTACATCACTCTAGTTGACTTGGAGAGACCTCATCTTCGGGTGGGCCTCAGGCGGTAGATGAAGGAACTCTTTTAGGGAGATGATTGAGTAGGACGTACCTGAGTTGACCTCCATCCAAAATGGGTAGCCCTGCAGGCAGACATCGATGAAGAACCTTTCGGACATTGCATGGACACCACATAGATGACGCACTTTGCCTTGCGTAGACCTTGGAAATCGGGTGCTCTGACCACTGTCCCCTAGACAACCCTCATAGCGCTGGTGGCACACCTTGGAGATGTGCCCCTTTCTCCTGCATTTGTGGCACTCTGCAAACTTGAATGGACACTGGGCACGGAGGTGTCTGCTCCCGCAGCCCTGACATAGAGTGATGGGGCTCTTGGAAGTTTCAGTGTCTACAGTGGACCTTACAAATGTCATCCCACTCTTCTGACTCATCTGAGGATGACGAGAGACTGGAGCAACGCTGCTTGTGGATGGCCTCTTCCTTCTGGACCGATGCAGCAGGCTGGGCTTGGAAGAACCATACCTCAGTTTTGGCAACCTCGGTTGCCTGGGCCTCCTTGAAGTCCTGGTAGAATGTCAGTGCATCCCTCTTCATCAGGTGACACTGGGTTTCCTCGTCTCTGAGGCCAACAATAAGTCGGTTGTGGAGGGCCTTGTCTAGATTCTGCCACTGGCACGGCACTGTGGCTTGGTGAAGAGCGACAACATAGTCAGCAACCAATTCCCCAATCTTTTGATCTTGTCGGTAGAAGGCCACCTTGTAGGAAATATTAATTTTTTTGACTTGCAGTGATTTCGCAGGATAGCCAAAATGTCTGTCAGGGGGGTGTCCTTCAGAGCTATTGGCAGGTGAAGGTGCACAACTAGCTCGATCATTGGCAATCTGCAATGGGCCAGGGACGTCGCCTTCTGCTTGTCTTCTTCAATCTCCTTAGCGATGATGAAGTTCTCAAACTGGATCTCGTACATGGGCCATGACTCTGGCTTGGAGAGGTCGAAGGACCCAAACGAATAAGCGGCAGTGGCCATATCCCATCCTCGTCGCCAATGTTGAGTATTCTGACCAGCAGGATTGGGTTAAATTCAGTGATCTTTATTCAGCTCAGGTTCTGGACTGGGGAGTATGTACAGGGATGTCCAATATATATACAGGGTCCAGACCATTACAAAACAAGATACATTTAGGTGGGCTTCCAGAGTCCATACAGACTTTGACACAGCTTTGAAATTGGAGCCTTTAGAAATGGCACTTCCGGGTTTCCGGTTTCTGTGCGGTTTTACATTTAAACATAATAAATCCTTATACACAACAATGTTCCATCTTCCATTCTCCTGCATCTGACATCCAATGGGATAGTGTAAATCAGGGGTTCCTAACCTACAGTCTGTGGGCCTATTCCGGCCCACAGCACCAATTAATCTGGGCCATGGTGGGAACCTAGCCACCACCAGAAACTCCCCCATCACTGGAAGTGCCAAAACGCAGTGTGGGGGGAATACAAGAATGTGGCAAAAATGTTCCGCACACCCACCCACCGCCATGCGAAGTGGTGAAGGCTGCATACACAGCTAAAAAGATGTTGTGGTTGCAGCTGTGGTCACTGCAGAAATTGGCATTTTGGCACTTCCAGTTTCCGTGGCAGTATCAATTGCAGTGTTGTGTGTTGGTGTTGTTTTGCTGCTTTTGCAGCCTCCACTACTTTCTATAGTGATGGGAGGGTGTGCTGAGCATTTTCTCCACATTTTTGTAAAACTTTCACCATGTTTTTTTGCAGGGGAGTCTTTGGCCCGCACAGCTGTGTGTCGCGGGCAGGTCCAGCCCATGGCGGGAAAACGTTGGCCATCCCTGATGTAAATATATGGGTAGAATATGTCCTGGCTTTGGCATGTACAGAGATTTTTAATCAAAGATACTTGAGTCTCACTGCTTGGCTGGTGCCAGCCATGGCCAGAGTTAGTTCACAGAGTCTGCAGACTCTGAACAAGGCATGACAGCAGGGGACATCAACTGCCAGAGCAAATTGTCAAGATGCTTGGCAGGCACAGTTCAATATCTCCCTTCTCTCTTGTAGCCCTGTCACCTTCAGTGGGATTGCACAAATGTATGTGGCCATTGAATTGTCTCATAATGTCAGTCAATCAGTTTTTATTTGTGGCTTTCCAGTAGACAGTCTTCATAATGCATGGAGCACAAGAAAAGGCTTTAGAAGATTGACTATTAATAGAGACATCCACAACGAACACAGCTTTAAAACAATATCATTGAAAGTGAGTGACAAGTTTCCCTGGGTGTACATAGGCACTTAGTGACCCTCATTCAGTATTTGACAATGCACGCCGTGGCATTTTAATGGAACACTTGATAAATTAAACTGTCTTGGAAACAGGGATTTCCGTAGCCAAACAGAACTCAGAGTAAAGTATATTAGTAAGCTTTGACTGGCAATAAAATCCTTTCCCCATTGATCCAGGAAATATACTTATTGTCAGTAAATAATGTCTAACTATCCTTTACTCTAAGCAAACCAAAATTCACAAGCACTAACATTCTAGAAACGGATAAGCAGTAATGCTGTTGCTGAAATCCAAGTAGGGATCTAAATTGTGTGCATTCCAGTCCCAGCTGGCCAGATCCCCACCTCCTGGCCTAAAATATAGTCCAGACTATCATTATTCTTCGGATATCACACTTGTCTTGATTTTGCAGTGCAGTTCTAATCTCAGCAGTAATACCTTGGATAATGCTAAAACTTGGTTCCACAATACATTGTTTGGACAACGTTAAAAAAACCAGCTCGGTTCCCTTTCTGAAAGGGCAGCAGGGATTTTATGTGTGGAATCCCCGCTACCCTTTCCAAAGAGGCAGCCGGATCGAGCC
This sequence comes from Bradypodion pumilum, assembly GCA_035047305.1. Taxonomy (NCBI): domain Eukaryota; kingdom Metazoa; phylum Chordata; class Lepidosauria; order Squamata; family Chamaeleonidae; genus Bradypodion; species Bradypodion pumilum. The sequence continues at coordinate 131,764,519 of JAWDJD010000004.1, forward strand.
AAGACCCAAAGTCGGCAGGACTGGTCTCTGCCTGGGAAGCACCTTTCCAGACTAAGGCCAGCCCTGCCGGCTTTGGAGCTTGGATCTCTTCTCACCTGCTTCCTCAGAAAGGGAACCAGGGATCGGACACTCGATCCCAGAGGGCTGGCCAAAGGCAACCAGGGAAAATCACGATGCATCGGATAACACTAAAATAACATTATCTGGTGGATTTCCCCCCCCCCAAAAAAATTCCACATTGTTATCTGATTTTAGTGTCATCCAATCGATGCATTCGTTATCCGAGGTATTACTGTATTTATATTAAAGAGAAAATAAATTTACAAATGTACACATGTAAATGAAATATATTACAGTATATAAGAATTTCCATATTAAATTTTTTAACTCCATGATGGATGTGGAAAGAGTAGAATGCAGAGAAATTTATGAATACTTGCAAAACTGGCAGGTGCCACAAAGAGATAGATTTTTCAATCTCTAGTTACCTCTTAAGCTTGAGAAATCATCTTTAATACTAATATGATTTATATGTTCTGATGCCTAACACTGGTTTGTGGCCATAACTCCTGTTTTTAAGCATCCTGGGCAATGTGGTTGCTATCGTCTTTACTGTTTCTCCCATGCAACCTTGAGATGTGAATAACTGCTGGATAGCTCAGCCATTTAAGTATGTGGCTGAAGAGTCAGTGACTGGGAGTTCAATTCACCACAGTGCCTCCTTCACAGGAGATGGACCTGATGACCCATAAAGTCCCTTTTCTTATTTTTATTATTATTAAGGGACATGGTGGTTTAGTGGTTAAGACGCTGAACTTGATGACTGGAAAACTGGCAGGTCAGCAGTTTGAGACTTGAGACCTGCATGAGGGAGTGAGCTCCCGTCTCTGTCCCAGATTCTGCCAACCTAGCAGTTCGAAAGCAAGAAATTACAAGTAAATTAAAAGGTACTGCAGTGGCTCAAGTCACTAAGACGCTGACTGGGAAGCAGAAAGTCAGCAGTTCGATTCCCGAGTACTGCAGGACGGAAATGAGCTCCCGTCTTCATCCCAGCTCCTGCCAACCTAGCAGTTCGAAAGCAAGAAATTGCAAGTAGATAAATAGGGACCACTTCGGTGGGAAGGTAACAGCGTTCCGTGCGCTCCGGTGTCTAGTCATGCCTGCCACATGACCACGGAAATGTCTGCAGAAGCGGACAGCGCTGGCTCTTCGGCTTAGAAACAGAGATGAGCACTGCACCCTAGAGTAGGATACGACTGGCTTTCGAGCAAGGGAAACCTTTACCTTTACCTTACCACTTTGGTGGGAATGTAACATCATTCCGTGCACTCTGGTGTCTAGTCATGTCTGCCACATGGCCATGGAAACATCTGCAAACAGAGATAGCACTGGCTCTTTGGCTATAAACAGAGTTTTTATAGTGTTCAAAGAGCTTTTTATGAGAATGTATATGGTATGTAACAGTCAGGCATGCTGTTCAATGTCAGCTAGAGCTATTGTTTGCTCAGAACACAAGACATTGATCCTATTAGAAAGGAATGCATTGCACAATTTTTAAAGGACCATAAGCACTTCTCAAAAATGTTGCCTCAAGGCGTAGAACAGGAGAAAATTAAAGCTGCTTCTGAATTAATCGGCCAGCTCTGTTCCGGAAAATGAAATGAGAGTATCTCTTGATTATTGGGAAAAAACAATTCCTTAATGGAAGAGATAGCTTTAGCGCTCACATCACCTGATTTTAACAATTCAGCTAATGCCGGTGCTGAAAATTCCTGTTTGAAGGAGCTGCTTGCAAGAAAGAGCTTTTATTCAAATATCTGCTGCACTCTTCAGTTCTGTTTTTCTCCCCAAAAGTGATGCACCATTCCTTTCACTATTATGTAACAGTCCTGAATCACCCTATTGATTACTGTAAACTTTTATTTTAATCAGACTTCATATAGGTGCACATTCTTCTCAGTGTAGCTTTGATTTTTAATCCTACACAGTCCTAATTATAGCAAGCAATAGTAATTACACTAATATTTCATCCTATATCACTTAATGCAGAATCCGGGCTGTTCACAAGTTAATTAGATTTTGCTCCCAACATGCTGGTTACTCATTTTACCGACCTCAGAAGAAAGGACGGCTGAATCAACTTTGACCCCTGTCAGGATCGAACTCACAACATTTTGACTGCAGTATAGCAGCTTAACCATTGCACCAGGGCTCTTATAAGTAAGTCCCATTGAGTTGTCACTTAATCTCTCTAGGGCAGGAGTTCTCAACCTTTCTAAGCCTGGGGCTGGGTCACACTCCCTCAGACAGCTCCAGGGGGCAGACGGCCATTTTCCCCTTCCTCCACCACATGGCACTTCCTGGTGTGGTGGAGGCAGTGGGTCCCCCACATGAAATGGTGCTGTGGTCTGCATCCAGCCCATGGGCCTCAGGTTGAGAATCCCTGCTCTAGGGTGACAGAGAAGCTTTTGAATGTAAACAGAGCAGTCTTACTGGCCATTGAAAATTATTTTGATTTCAGAAGAATCCTAAGTCTTTCTTGCCGAAAGTGAAATTGAGGGGCGAGCCTTTTGAGTGTTAGAAATAGATCCCAAATGTGATTTTCAATTAATTCATGGTCTTTCAGTGACAGCCTCTAAAAATAGCCTCTAAAAAAACATGAATTTGTTTTTATGGAGAGGCACGTTTTGTGTTCACTTTTTTCTTGTAACCTACTCTTCAGTCTTTGTCTGTCAAATCAGCTGAGAAATTTTTAATCCAATAGCATTGGCTGAGGGCTGTCAACAGCCAACCAGAATGTCCAGAAACGGGAGGGGGCAGGAACTTTGAACTGCTAGAAGCCAGTGAGGAATGCTCTTTTTTTTGTGCTTTAGTTGTTTCTTGTGGTCAGCATTGTTTTGTGATGAGCTACGGCTGTCTTCCATCTTTGATTGCCTCTACCTGACTGCTTGCATTAATGCTTGATTTTTTTGCCCTTCTTTAATTTTTAATGGGTTTACTCCTATTCCTTTGGATAATTTTCATGGCATTTGCCATTGTCAGAATGCCTCCTTGGGATTATTATTTTTGTAATTTTTCCCAATCAAATTCTTTGGGATTCCTTCCTTCCTTTCACCCTTCATTTAACTATCTTTGATACAGCCTGAACTCAAAACAACAGAAGCCACCAATGGTGATGGAGTAGGAAAAAGGAATACAGTATTCCCATTTTGTGGTATTTTTGGCTTGGTTTTCCCCCTTTGTTTGCTTGCCTGCTTTTCTTGGTGTTTGAAAGCGGGGTTCTGTGTGTGTGTCTCATTTTGCTAATATTTCCCTTTGTGGAGGGATTTTTTTTTACTCTTTTACTAAATGTTTAAACTGTTAATTTACTAAAAAAATGAAAAGAAAATAATAATAATAAAGAATACAAAAACATTGTGGCACTTTAAAGATTAACTGCTGTATTTTAATGTGAGATTTTGTAGTCCACTTCCTCAGATAAAAGAGACTATACGGCAATTCTATTCCGCCTCCATTTGAATCTCTTTTGACATTGGAGGTTCGTGGTAAAAGAAATAAGAGCTATTGATGATCCCACAAGGGATGGGAGGAAGTATGTAAAGACAAATCTCCATTCTGATAATGGATTCCTCTGCCTGCCCAAACCCTGTGATGTTACAAACACCGATGTTACCCTTGCTGAAGCTACATGGGTTAGGGTTGCCATACGTTCCAGAGAACTGGGATTGTTCCGGATTCAAGGTCGGGAAATTTGTCCTGGCCAGTTCAATTAAAACCATGTTAAAGTCCTGGATTTGTGGTGAGCTGGCACCACAACCCACCACACACACAACACACACGGAGGGAGAGAGGGTGGGGAGCGCCTTCCTCTTAGTCCCTCCTCGTCTTGAGCTCTCGCTCGCTCTTGGGTCTCCTTGCTACAAGTGGTGCTGGTTGCAAGAAGGTCTTGGCGCTCTTTCCTCAGGGCGCCCTGCAATGCACCATGAGCCCCAGGGAGAGGCAGGCAGTGGTGGTGGTGGCCATGACACGAGGGTGGTGCAGCTCCTTCTGCCTCTGGGTGGATTAATTGAAGCTGTGGAGGACTCTGGAGCCTCCCCCTGGGGTGGTGGTTTTTGGCACTGCAGCAAGGAACACGACAAGCCCACACTCCAGCCCTTTTAACTCAAAAAGGCTTGGCAAGGGAGGAAAAATGGAAACATGCTGCACATAGTGGGACTGGCTTTGGGGAGTCTCTTCCAGGGATGGCTCAGATCAAACCCGCGTGGATTTTTTTTTTGAGGGAGGGGATGAGAGGAGGAAAAAGGTGCTAGGCAAGTCTTGGGTGGGCAAGTTGCCAGTTTTGAATCGGCAGGTAGGTGTCCTGGTATTGTGGGAGAGAATTATGGCAACTCTAACATGGGTGGAACGTTACAGCATAATCCTGCAGCATTTCATATAAATGACTACAGGTCAGAGATGGTGAATCTTTTAGAGACCGAGTGCCCAAACTGCAACCCCAAAGTCTCTTATTTATTGCAAAGGGCCAACACTTTGCAATACAATGCAAAAGTCTTTGACAGAATTCAGCATGAGAAGATGATCACAGCACTGAAGAAAATAGGTGTAGATGATAATGATATCAGAATCATCACTGACCTTTATTAGAATCAGACATCTCAAGTCAGAGTTGAAGAGCAGCTGATGGAGCAGGTTCAAATTTGCAGGAGTGCGCAACAAGGCTATGTGTTGTCCCCGACACTGTTTAATATACAGTATATTCAGAGAGTATTTATTCAGAAGCAGTTTCAGGTTTAAACATTGGCATTAAAATCAATGGGAATACTGTACCTGAATAATATCTGATATGCTGATGACACAAAGTTGTTGGCAACAAACCTTACAGATCTCCAGCTGACGCTGGATCGAGTTAGAGCATCGTGTAGAATATGGTTTGGATCTCAACACCAAGAAGACGAAATATTTGGTTATAAGCCGAACACCAACTCAAGGCAAGCTAATGGCAGGAACACAAGAAATCGAAAGAGTGGATACAATTTTTTCTTTGGGTAGTGTGTTAAATGAAAATTGGGATCCCGATGTAGAGATTAAAATATGAATAGAAAAAGCATAAAATGCAACACTTGTTATCCAATAGAGATGTAACTCTCGCTACAAAGATCTGAATAGTGAGATGTTACAGTACATATTCCCATTGTTGCTATATGGAGTTGTAGCTTGGACATTGACTAAAGCAGGAGTTCTCAACCTTTTTAACCTGGGGGCCAGGTCACGCTCCCTCAGACAGCTTCGGTGGTCAAATGGCCATTTCGCCCTTCACCCACCATTTGGCACTTCCAGGTGTGGTGGAGGTGGGGGAGGGGCACATGAAATGGTGCCACAGGCCGCAGGTTGAGAATCCCTGGACTAAAGCATCTGGAAAGAGATTTTAAGCTTTTGAAATGTGAATCTACAGACGGGTGCTAATGATCTCATGGGTTGGTCATGTGAATAATGTAGAAGTATTGTGCTGGGTGGGAAAAGAAAAAAACTCTTTAAGACCATTAAGCAAAGAAGGCTCCAATAGCTTGGCCATATCATGAGAAACAATATAAAATATAGAATATTCAAACTCACTCTGCAAGGAAAGATCCCTGAGATGAGAGGCTCTGGATGTAGGACTTCATGGCTGAAGAACCTGAGAGACTGGTGTGGAATGTCCTCAGAAGAACTATTCCAAGAAGTTAAGAACAGGAAGACTATTGCCATGATGATAGCCAATATCTAGAATGGATACAGCAGCTGAAGAAGAAACAGAAGAAGACAACATGGTGGGGCAAACTTTTTTAGAAACAGCAGTTACAACTTAGGTCCATTTTCTCTAGAAAATGGGGTTAATGGCCCATAGCAGGTCTCTCAAGATGGTCATTAAAGCCTGGTTCATCTCCTGCCTCTCAACTGTGGAAATTCCCCCCCTCCCCATGAAAAAGGGATCTTGTTGCATAGATTTAATGTAAGGAGAAACATAAAGGGGAATTGTAAGGAGTACAATGAAACTACGACATACAAATGGTTCTACTTACAAAAAAATCGAGATACAAATGGAAATCCCGAGGAAATGACGCCCTCTACTTACGTTTTTCTTATGGGTTTTTTTTTACATATTCACAGCGGACTTTAGTGGCCAGCTTTGTTAATGTGCCAGACATATCCTGACAAATCAGCTGTGGTTGCTCCTCCCAGCATACCTGTCAAGTTTCGGGAAATTTCTGTCAAACAGGGGAAATTTCCCGGCCAAAACAGGAAACTGAACAGCTATGCTTATCCCGTGCTGGCCTCCAGTCTAACTCCAGTCTAATTGCAGTCTAACTATGACGGGATGACAGTGGGAAAGAGTGTAAAATACGGGGATTTGACAGAAATTTCCCGAAACTTGACAGGTATGCCTCCCAGTGCTTCATTTTTGGTGGCAGAGTTGGCCTGGTGGGAACCCCAGGCAGGATGGTCACTTCAACCATGGGTGGTAGCAGAGGCCAAATCACCCCTCGTGGGCAAGCCAACTTGGGCTCCGCCTCTCCAGGCACACCAGGGGAGCCAGCTTCTGCTTTGTGCTGTTCCTCACCCGGCCTCTCTTGCCATGGGCAGCAGTGGAGGCAGGCCAAGCCCTGGTGCACAGGTGACGTGGCCAAACTGCCCCTCATGCGCAAGCCAATTCAGGCTCTGTCTCTCCAGGCTTTTGTGCACCCAGGCGCTCTCGGCGGTAAAGTACATGTGAGATTGGGGGCCTGGGGGGAGATGGCTTGCTAGCAAGGGGCAGGTTGGCATGTTGCCTGCATGCCCAGGCTGGACTCACTACCACCCATGGTTGGAAAGGTTGAGTGGCACGGAGCATGCGGGGGGGGGGACCCTCAAAGGTGCATTGAAAATCTTTTCCAGAGATCAGAAAATGGCCAGAAAGACATATTTTATCCGTTCAAACCTCAGTTAAAACTTTTTTATGGGGGAATTTTTCTGAACTCTGTAACTTTTTTTGTTTTCAGTGCATTTCTATGGGAAATCTCAGTTTGACATATGAATTTTTCAACATACAACTAACATCGTAGAATGGATTAAAATCATATGCCAAGGGTTTACTGTATTCACCATTCAATAATGAGAGGGAAAAATATGAAACATCTCTTTTTTTTACTACTTTTTCTATTATTATTTTATCCCTCTTCCAAGGAATGCCATCAGTTTTTGGTCAGCATTTCAGGTTACTTAAGAAAGTATAAGCATCTTGAGCATTTAAACATAAATGGCAAAGATTGATCGTTATTATCAATTTGACAAAATTAGTTTAAAAAGTCAAACATTATTTTTAATGGAATTGTTGAAAGAATAAACAAAATGAAAAATCAATAAACATTGCAGGTCCACAAAAAATCACAGCCTACATCTATCCAAAAATTATGAGACAGGCCCAAATTAGTTCTGGACTGCCTACCCTTCTAAATCTAGACTAGAATGTACCTCACCTGACATGACTTAATTTATCAGATTAACTTTAGTTGTCTAGACTAGTGTTTCCCAAACTTTGGTTTTTGGACTTCAATTCCCAGAAGGTACAGGAGATGAAAAAGCACTTACTTGTGTGCCCTGAACCCTCCTGAATCCATCTTAACATATTTTGACTCTTTACAAATAAATGCATACATACATATGGAAAACATAATTAACTTATTCTGATTTTTGCTTTTTAATGTTAAACCTGGTTGGTCTCTTTTTTTCAGTTTGCTTTTTTCTGTGTTTAATGGTTACAGTCAGAACAAGCAGTCATTGAAAGTCCTACCACATGGGATGGGGAAAGCATATATCCTAAAACTAATTTGTTTCCCCACTCATAAGAGGATCAGGATTTCCTGGAGGATATATGCACCGACAGACTTGGAAATTAAAATTGTATTTTACTTTTAGTTGACCAGTCAAAAACCAAAGCACACTAAATGCAAATAGTACGTGGTTGAGGAAAATCTGATATGCTATGACAAACAGATAGCTTTTCCCCCTTCAGGGAGCACCTCTACTTAAAGAGCAACAGATAGATTGTCAAGTTTTACACACAGATGCAGATACACATGAGTGTGTGTGCATGCACATAAACACACAGAGAAAGTTTCTGCAACATTAATTTCAATAGAAATAAAAATGTTCAATTTATTTCTTCTATTTTTAAGGAATCAGTGATTCTTGACTATAGTACCTCATTCACAGTTACCTGAGTGGTTATATGAGACATGCCATTTTCATTCATGCTGTTTCCTGAAAAAGAAGTTGATGGATGTTTAAGTTTTATACCAAGGAGTCTTAGTGTTTTTTTTACACTTCAGTTGTTTCACTTTAGAGTATTACTTTTAGTCTCAAATCTTCCCATGAGAAAGTCCATTAGATAAATGTAAACCAATGTGTTCTTATTTCTGACCCCAAATTCTAAGTATCTTTATTGGATATCTTTTATTAAATACGTTGGCAGTTCTTAGGGGCCCTGGTAAAGAAATCTTTTGGCAGTATTTCAAATTGTTTGTCATTAAGTCTATAGTGATGTATAGGGACTCCAGTGGCTCAAATGGTTAAGACACTGAACTTGATGACTGGAAGGTCGGCAGGTCAGCAGTTCAAGACCCGAGTGCTGCATGCTGGAGTTAGCTCCCTCTATGTCCCAGCTTCTGCCAGCCTAGCAATTCAAAAGCAAGAAATTGCAAGTAGATAAGTAGGAACCACTTTGGTGGGAAGGTAAACAGCATTCTGTGTGCTCCGGTGTTGAGGCATGCCTGCCACATGTCCGCAAAAATGTCTGCAGATGCAGACAGCACTGGCTCTTTGGCTATAAGCAGAGATGAGCAGTGAAACCTAAAGTCAGATACAACTGGCTCTTAAGAAAGGACGACCTTAACCTTTATCTATACTGCTATATGGTGACTCTCCCATGGTTTTCTAAGCATAAAGTAGTCATGCCCTCCTTTTGGTGCTGATGTTGGACAATCCAGCTTGTTTTAGGCAGGGTCTGTAACCCCATCAACCATCCATATTAGAGGTAATATTGGAGACTTCTTTCCTAGGAGGGATAGTAGTGATAATAAGTTCTGGCCTTGGATGCATAGGCAGGTGTTTAATTCCCACTGAGCCGTCCTGATTGCAGGGACCCTTTTTATACCATGTTCCTTTAGCTCATGTTTCATTTGTTTCAGTAACACATTAAGAGCCTGCCTAGTCTTTATATCCATCACATGAAAACAGCTTCACTGGCTACTTATATGGTAGCATATAAATGTAACAATAAAAATCAATCAACTGAAGCATATTAGACCTCCGTCTCCGGTTTTGTTTTGCATGTTGTCACCCTTCTGCCCAACCCCCTACTCAATGCAGGAATCCAGATCAAAGCAGATCTGACAGGCAGCTGTCCAATTTTCACTTGAATACCTCGAGCGCTGGAGCACTCACTACCCCCTCATGCAGTTGGTTCCACTGTCATACTGCTCTAACAGTTAAGATTTTCCACCAGCACCATGACCCCTGATATATATATATATATATATATATATATATATATATATATATATATATATATATATATATATATATATATATATATATATATATATATATATATATATATATATATATATATATATATATATATATATATATATATATATATATATATATATATATATATATATATATATATATATATATATATATATATCCAGCCCCTCCTCTGCCTGATTATCTTTCAAATATTTGAAAGGACACCCCCTCAGTGTCCTTTTTTCAAGACTAAGCATGCCCAGTTCCTCCGTTCTTTCCTCATTGGGGTTGGTTTCCAGTTCTCTAATCATTAGTGATAGGAGAGATGTGCCTGTTTAAATGGTTGCCTGCCACATGTAGGATAGTGATGGAAGCGATAACAAAGGAAACTAGGCTAGCCCATTCCTCATATGTAGATTTAACAGATTTTGTTGTACCTGAAAATGACCCATGTGACACCAATAAGATTCCATTTTCCTGTCAGGCAGAGAAAACTGAAGTAAAGCCCAAACCATGAGCAAAATGGCAGCAGGATATTATCTTTCTCCGAACAGGATAACTTGGCAGGCTCCTCTTCCATCTCCCAGCTTCTAGGGGAGAATACTTGAAAGAGAACAAAGCAATCTACCAGCTGTAGCACCAGAAGGCGTCAGTGTCTGTGGCTTGACTGCTAGACATAACCTTCTCACTTTTCTCACTGCACACAGAGGTTTCTGTTCATGTGCAAAATTATATACAGATTCATGTGGTAAATGAAAACTTACAGAATAAATAAGTATTTAAATAAATTAAAAATAGTAGTAGCAGCAATAGTAATTACACATTCACACTGCTGCATAGTGCTTAGAGCACTCTGGGCAGTTCCCTACGTAATTAGCATTTTTGACCCCAATAAAATGGCTACTCATTTTACCAATAAAAAGGGGCTGTGGTGGCTCAGTGGTTAAGAAGCTTGCCTTGCTACCTGGAAGGCCGGCAAGTTGGCAGTTTATTTATTTATTTATAGTTCAAATTTCTATGCCGCCCAATCAGGTGCACCTGACTCAGGGCGGCTTACAACAGGTTAAAAACATATTTAAAAAACCAATTAAAACCTCTAACCTACCCATCCACCAAACCCCCCCCATTCATATTAAAAACTAAACACAAACTGCCCGCATTAAAAAGGTGGGAGGCTTTATTTTATAAGCCAACAGGCGGAGGCCACTCTTCCATCCGGGCCCCACACCTGCCCCGCCAACCAGGTTTTTAGTTCTTTTCTGAAAGGCTCCATCTGCTCCCGCAACTCGACTGGCAGGAGGTTCCACAAGGCTGGTGCGGACACAGAAAAGGCCCTCCTTTGGGTGCCAGAGAGACGGGCCCCTCTGGCAGATGAAACAATTAGAGAGCCCCTCCGGTCTGCTCTGGTTGAATGAGCAGATACTCTTGGGACAATGCGGTCTCTTAGGTAACCTGGCCCACTACCATGAAGGGCTTTAAAAGTCAAAACCAGCACCTTGAATTGCACCCTGGGTACTGCATGACAGATTGAGCACCTGTCTCTGTCCCAGCTCTTGAGGACACGAAAGGAGCCTCATTTGGGTGTCCCCTGAGCGGAGTTTCTTCCGCAAAAATCCTTTCAACCCAGAATAATTTCTGACACAAAATTATTATTATTATTATTATTATTATTATTATTATTATTATTATTATTATTATTATTATTATTATTATTATTATTATTATTATTATTATTATTATTATTATTATTATTATTATTATTATTAGTATTAGTATTAGTATTAGTATTAGTATTAGTATTAGTATTATTAGTATTTTAACCAATATCAGAAAGTCGGGAGGTGGAGTCAACCTTGATCCTATCAGAATCAAACTCACACAGTGAGCCATTTGGGGCTACAGTACTACAGCTTAACCACGGTGCCATGAGGACTCTCTAAATCTTATAGAAAGAAGGCAAAATTTGTGGGAGCTGCTCTCAGAGAAAAGGTATTTTATACATGGAATGCATAGGTGTTGGATTTGAGGCTAGCAAGCGTAGGCCTGTTCTCTGTCTGTGTTTTTATGGAAGTGAACCTCTCAGAATCTCGCTCTGCGAGACAAACCAAGGGGAAAAATAGCTTTCCTCCTGCAAGGAAATTTCTTTGTTCAAGATTCCTTATGCTCCCTGGCTCTGTGAAATCTCACAGGAAATCTTACAGCGTTTCACAGAGCTTTCATGGTGATATTTTTCTGGATGACACACCCAGCTGGGCAATACAATTAATTCTTCCTATTCATTTCACATCCAGTATGAAACCATTGTTACCTGAACTGCCCTTGTTGGGAGAGAGAAAAGTAAAATATGTTCTGCGCTCGCCTTTTTGATGCTTTATTATTGGCAATTCTTTATACTCTCATAAAATTATATTGAAAGAGCTGCAACTCTCACATGGCTATTTTGACTGGGCTGCAGGAACCCATTAATCCAGCTACTGTCCATTTTAGCTTTAAAATCACAATAAAAGTTTCTTGGGACCAAAAATCAATGCTGATAGGCACAGTAGCTTATGGTGTATTTTAAAACACTTCTATACCTGGTCCATCTATAGACTGTTTAAGGAAAGATGAAATTCAGCTGAGTGGTATTGGGCTGCTGATGCTCATGAGATGATGGCACATGGGATATCCTAAGATAATAGGTACAAAATGGATAGGTTGAGAGAGAAAGGTATAGTGTATCGATATTTTATCACATGTGGTGGTCACTACTGTTTGTTTGAGGGAGGAGGAGCGTATCTGCAGACTTTCTATTTGCTCAGTCAAAATGTTTGGATTTCACTTTTTGAGGTAGAAGTGAAAGGTGTCATGCTGTCTGGAATTTAATTTAGACAGTGTTGTCAAAAATAATAATAGGTTTATGGTGCAGATAAAAGGGCCAAGGAATTAGTTGAGCTAAGGGACAAGGGACCCATAGGCAAAATCAGGAAGGGAAGACTGCAGAATATGAATGTGCTTTGTAACTTGCAATTGTTGCATTTAATTTACTCCTTAGCTCTCTGTTAATGTATGAAATCTTTGATTCCAAAGACTGAAGAGAGAACTTTCTATTTCTATGGAAGGAACAAGGGAAAAGGGAAACGAGTGTGGAGAAATGTTTTGTATATAGTGCATTGTATTTTCACATTTTTATTCCTGTATGTGTATAGGTTGACTGGGATCCTTGGTTTGAGTTGCCCGCCAGTATTCCTTAAATTCTCAGAATAATGGAAGCTAAAGCCTAATCTAAAACTCTGTTTCATGTTATGCCCTAGTATAAATGAGATGCAGAATGCTTATCTGCCCATCTCCAAGTTGTCATTTGAGTGAAAGGTCCATCTTCCCTCCATCCTGGCCCCTAGAAAAAAAAGCTGTTAGCCGCTGTTAGGATAGTGTTAGGTTAAAGAGTGACCCTTGTGGTGTGAAGGCATCAGCGAAAGGACTGAGAGCTTAGTAAACAAAGCACAGATACACTGTATGGTGAAAAACAGTAGTTTACTTGTGGCAAAGTAAAAGACAAAAGCAAAGTTCTAAGGCTGTTGAGAGTTAGCACAGCAATAGCAAAGATATCCTTACCAGTCTATAATGTTCGTGGAGAACAATAGTCAAAATTTGTTGTTGTTGTTCAGTCGCACAGTCGATTCCGACCCCTTGTGACCCCATGGACCATTTTCCTCCAGGCACCTCTGTCCTCCACCATTCTCCTCAGCCCGCCCAGCTCTGTGCCCGTTGCGTCCACAATACCATCTATCCATCTCATCTTTGGACACCCCCTTCATCTCATGCCCTCCACCTTTCCCAGCATCAAGGTCTTCTCAAGCGAGTCCTCCCTTCTCATTTGATGTCCAAAGTACTTTAGCTTCATCTTCACTATTTGTCCCTCCAATGAACAGTCAGGATTGATTTCTTCTAATATTGACCTATTTGTTCTCTTTGCTGTCCAGGGGACTCTCAGGAGTCTTCTCCAACACCACATTTCAAAGGCATCTATTCCTCTGCGCTCAGCTTTCCTAATGGTCCAGCTCTCACACCCATACATTGCCACCGGGAATACTATTGCTTTGACTATGCGAATTTTTGTTTTCAAGGTGATGTCTCTGCTTTTCACTATATTCCCCAGGTTTCTCCTAGCTTGTTCCCCATAATCAGTCGTCTTTTTATTTCATGGCTACAGTCGCCATCTGCAGTGATCTTAGATCCTAGAAAAGTAAAATCTGTCACTGCTTCTACTTCTTCCCCATCTATTTTCCAGGGACCGATCGGACCTGTTGCCATTATCTTGGTTTTCTTGATATTAAGTCTCAAGCCAGCTTTTGCACTCTCCTCCTTCAATCCAACCAAGAGGTTCTTTAGGTCTTCCTCACTTTCTGACAAAACAGCAAATGAAGTTTGCACAGTTGTAAGCAGCAAGCTGTAGCCGAGCTCAGGCAGAAGTTCAGCTCCAAGTAGTCCAGGGACATCAAGCAGTTGCAAAGCACAAAGCAATCTTGAACATCAGGTAGCAGTTGAGTGCAGAGCATTTCCGGACATCATCCTATACCCAAGTACACAGTAGTTCTGGACATCATGCAGCAGTCTTGACCACCAGGCAACAGTTGAGCATAAAGCTGAAAGTGACTGTACTTACAGGCTAATGACACAACACAATGAACCTGTTCTGTAATACAATTAATGTTCTTAAAGCAACAGCAGTTTTACAAGTATACATATTATCCAAACCAACCAGCTAGGTGAGCACTTATATCCTAACAGCAGCACACATCTATTCTTTAAGTGCAGTTATATTTTTCCTTATGGTTTTTCACCTATGTCTTTTTAAAGAGCTAATATTAGAAGATTCTTCTAAAGTGTTGTGTGTGTGGTTTTTCAAATCCCATCACACCATTCCTAGACCTCTGTGGGACTATCAAGGTTGCTCAGTAAAAAAGTCAATTTGAACAATATTCAGACATATTTTTAAAATCTTCATCTGTTTGGAGCTGAACCCTGGTATTTAAGGCAGTTCTTGGAGCTGAATTTAAATTACATTCTGAATGGTGGGGAGACAGGAGAGAAATCCATTTTTAGTTGCAAAACCCAGTTGTTACAAGTCCTTAGGGGAGTACTGCTCTTATATTGGGCCAAAGAGGAAGAAAGCGCATTTAAAAAAAAAACAATTTGAAACATCCCTCAGATATCTGAGCTTGGGAAAGCACGCTGGAGAGATGTCTGTGGAGATAATGGCCAAAATCTGATTTGTTGCTGTTTTTTATGTGCACCAGCTCATTGTGTGGACAGCCGCCCTCTTACACCAATTGCACAAAGTGATATTCACCACCTCTTTGAGTGCATTGAAGCACCATTGTTTTTAACAGTCTGATGTCCAGCCCGCCTAACTGCAAAATGGAGATTGCTGGGAATGTTAAAAAGATTCTGAGCAGTAACTTTTTAAAGAGTATGTAGAGTTCACTTTTCTCTGATATATTCATTTTAATCCCTTCAGACTCCTATTTTCTTTCTACTGCAGTTGTGGTGGTAGCTACCAACTATGATAGCTCTCAAGGGGATTATACATATTCATGGAGGATGAGGCTAGTAGTGTGTATGAGTCTTGGGGCCTATTAATTATGTCCCATGCCCGTATGTCTGCATTTTTTACACGGATCAGTTGATCAGGATGCTGTTGCCGCGTTTTAAAAATAAAAATGCTGTGGTCGACGAGGAACACCCTAGAGATTTGTATGCCTTCTCCCTACCTTGTTTTTGAACTTGTGGTGTTAAGAATCAATAAGGCATCAGCACCCTGTTGTTAAGCTTTTGCTGCAGGTTATAGCTTGTGTGTTTGAAATATTGTAAAACTAGATATAAGCACTTTCCATTTGCTCTTTTGATTGCACCTTGGCCTCTCCTGTTTCCCAGATACCGAGACAATCTCTTAAAAGTAAGTTGCTGCTCTCTCTAGAGTTGACATCATGGGGTGGACAGCCAGCAGTTGTTGGCAGGCAGCCATTCACATTTCGGGTTGAGTGAGGATGGCTAACTTGTAAGATGACTTTAAAGTTCCATTCTTCATTGCTTACCTGAATAAATCACCTTGGATTTTTCTAGTTTTGCTCTCTGCCTTTGTATAAGAATTCTTCTTCTTCTTCTTCTTCTTCTTCTTCTTCTTCTTCTTCTTCTTCTTCTTCTTCTTCTTCTTCTTCTTCTTCTTCTTCTTCTTCTTCTTCTTCTTCTTCTTCTGTACTTAATCCATCAGCATTTTGGCCCACAATGCAGTGAGTTGAAACAGTAAAAGCAAGGTCCAGTTCAGACATACAGTACCTGTTTGGATTGAGAATCCGTACTTTGAGAATCTACCAATGAGAAGTGAATGAATTTTTTAAAAAAGCACTTTAAACCATGTTTAGAGCTCATCAGAATCAAAACTGCAATCAGTTATAAAATGTAAACATACAAATATTAGTTTTCAATCTAATGCACTAATGTTATCATTAATTTCAAACTTAATTTGTTAATAATTTTAGTATAAGAAAAAGAATGTGTTGCATTATAAAATTCAATATGTTTCACAGCTAGTAAATTTAAAATCACACAAATTACTTAATTAGTCTTGTTATCCCAGTAACAAATTAAAGTAACTGGAAATGCCACTAAGTGAAATAACAACTTGTAACATTACTGTTAAAAATGTTAATGGATTGTAGGTAATGAGTTACTTTTTCATGAAATAGTTCCAAGCTCTGAGGAAATGTATGAGGCAGGTTTGCCAAAGCATAATATATTATGGCCATATTATGTCATGCATTCATATTTCAGTAGTAGAAGAAACAGCAGGGCAAGAGGGGAGTGGTTAACACAGGAAAGGGAGGAAGGTGAGAAGGGAAAATGACATATAGTCCAGTGTTTCCCAACATGGGGCCCATGCCCCACAGGGGAATTGAAGTCCAAAAACCAAAGGTTGGGAAACATTGATATAGCCCAGGGGTGGTCAAACTACAGCCCGTCGGCCAGAACCAGCCCATGGCACCATTTAATGTAGGCTGCCACCACCCTTGTCACTACTGGAAGCAGACATGTTTACAACTTCCGTAAAACACACACGTGCATGCACAAACATGCCCATGCCTGCTGTAAATGCTTCTGTAGATGCATTTTACGGCAGCGTTTATGGCATTAGGAACCACGTGATTGGCTCATTCAACCCACTCTACCACGTGACCAGCCCACGGTGTGAAAATTTTGAGAACCCCTGATATAGAACCCATTCATAGGGTTTTGAAACCACACTATGACTTGATCACTCTTCATTAATGATCAACTCTGTTCAGTCTTTCCATTGCATTTAAAGCAGTGGTTCTCAACCTACGCCCCATGTTGGCAAATAATCTGGTCCCTGATCTTGCTCCAGCCACCCCCACAGCCACACCCACAGCCACACCCACTATGGTTGTTTGGTGCTTCCAGTACTTTTCCTCATGGAGACCTTAATACTGCTTTACCGTAACCCTTCAATCAGTATCACAAGTAGTTCTCTACTTTTCACCCACATGGAGCATAGCTGAGATACTGTGTAGAAAGGGAGTCATTATGACATTATGACTACCAGTACTGCCGTATAGGGCCCAGAGATTACAGGGGCCCTGCCACCATCGGTCATAACTGACATTACAGAGAAAAGTGTGTGTGTGTGTGTGGGGGGGGGGGGGGGGGTTACAATAGGATTGCTCAGTATGGTGCCCAGAAGTTTCTGATGGCAGCCCTGCATTATGAACTACAGCAAGGTTGCAGGTTCTGCCTTTTTTGTTGGCAAATGAGCCATCCCTCCTCAGCCTTTGCCATTCACTATTCCCCTTCTGTTTGTTCTGCCCCACTGTGAACAACTGCCAATGTGGTTATATACCAAGCTGCTGTCTGTTTGAGATTATTTGCCTGCTAGAAGGCTGTTTTTCTTTATTAAAAATGCAATTGAAAGAGAAATGCTGCATCTTAATCAGGGCAAATCGTGGACAGTGCCACCAAGCTACAGACAAATCAGCAGGAAAGGAAAGGGGGGGGGGGGACAAAATGCTTCAATTCACCTTAACAGTAGCATCTACCTTTCTGATATTCATCTAATTATTAAAGTTTTGATTGTTATTAAAGCGTAATACAATGAGAAATCAAGTTTTAAGTGTGGGTCAAAAGAAAAGTTTAGGAAGGGCTTAACAGCTTACTGGCCCTGCTCTGAATACTTTTGTCCTCCCTCGCAAAAGTGAAGAGGATTATTATAAGTCAGTAGTGTCAAGACATCCTGCTTTACTTGTCTTTATCACTATGCAGAATCTTTTTTTTTTTTAGTAAGAAAGCACTGAAAGAATAGATTTATGGACTGAAGGTGCATCGTTTAATATGTCCATATCCATCTAGATTGACAGTTTCTACAGACTTGAATTTCCCAGGGGTGTTCAGTGTTACTGGTGTCAGTGGATGGCATCATTTACTTCAATACTCCATTATTAAATTGATAACAAGATAATTCCTCTGCTTCTCACAGGCATGACAGGGTTTACAACTGTTAACTCTCTTATTGCATGGGATTTAGTGCTGTAAGAGGGTTTTTAATAAGAAGCTTATTTTTATTCCAATCCAGTGACAAATCAAAATTTCAAGGGAATAAACACAATACATTTTTAAAGGTCCGTAAGGCATCTATATTAGGAGAGGCACGAAATGGAGGATGGTGAGTTGCATTTCTGGTTGTTATTATTTTCCCCCTCAGAAACAGTCTGTTTTTCTGCTGATTGTAGTTAAAATAATTGTGGAAAGCAACAATTCCCTTGTATTTGTGATATGCAGACATAATATCATTATCATGATGTTAGAAGCGCAGGCTTGAAAGGACTCCCTTTCAGAGGAGTCCATCCTCTGTCAAGGAGGCATTAAGAAAAAAAAAAAAACTCCCAAACTCTGGCTTCAACGGCCAGATACCTGAACCATAAAAGGAGCTTTCTTGTATTTCCTAACAATGATTACTTAAATAATATCACCGAAGAAAGCATAATTTCTATAAGATCAACATCTATTGTTAAAGAAACATATAGGTTTTGAAGCCAATGAACATATGGTAGAGATGAGTTAACCAGTCAGTTATACTTTCTCCCATATCTTCCACATTCTATTTTTAAAAGAAAAGCTATTCTTTCTATAGAAATGTGTGAACGTATCCCCCCCCCCTCAAAATGAACTGAACGAAATGCCCACTCTTCTGAAAGAACCCAATTAAATAAACCCAATTTTAAATACAATGTGCAGAGATTCATGTTATACCTAGCTGGCATGTTGTTGTTAAGCAACATGAAGAGACTGTTAAAGTGGGGAAGAAATGAGGCTCTTTTAATTCAGGACATAACGAAGCCATCCTGCAATTTTTGTAAGACCAGGTATTATAATCCTCCTATACCAGGGTTTCTCAAACTTGGCTCTCAGAGTGTTCTTGGACTTCAATTACCAGAAGCCCATTTCGGACCGTCTGTTGGTCAGGCTTCTGGGAATTTGAAGTCCAAAAACATCTGGAGAGCCAAATTTGAGGAACATTGACCTGTATTGTAAGATTGATTGATAAATAACCCAATGGACCATTCTTCTTTAAGAAATCATCTTTCTAATTGGAGATTTCAGCAGCCATAGCAACATTTAGAGTTACAAAAATAGCAAAGCCATTATACAATGGGAAGAATCCCACTCAGGTTGCTTAATACATGATTCTAAACTACCCACTTCATTTAAATAGTAGCAAGTGGCCAAGAGGCTGCCATCCAAATCTAGTTTTTGTTAGTGAACCGATAGCTCAATAATGCATTTTTTTTATTAATTTTTCAGACAAATTACAAAGTTAATACATTCATAACGTTACAATACAATACAATACAATACATATATAAAGAAAAAAATGAGCAAAAATACATTGAGTACATTCACCCTGAAGAGAAAAACCACATTACATTCATATAAAGGAAGAGAAAAAAATACAAACTATATATTACATACAATTATATACTTTGTCACCCAGTGCTATATACATTGTCCTAGGAGGTTGTGGGATCTCCCATTCGTTTCTATTATTCCCAAAATTTCATTTGGTCTGGTGTCAATTTATGTGTTCCTTCTCTCGTCAATGAATATTCAACGAATTTTCGCCATATATTCCAGAATCTATTTTCTTTTACTATACCTTTCTTAAAGTTTAACTCCCATGTTAGTTTTTCATTCAATGCGAGATCCCACATCTGCCCGTACCAATCTTCCACCTTTAACGTTACTTCACTTTTCCAATTTTTTGCAATACACATTCTTGCCACTACAAGCATCATTGACAACAACTCTTTCTTATCTTTGTCTATATTAACATTATCAACATCGGTCAATAGGGTGGTGCCCGGCCCCAACTTAAGACGCAATTCCAAGATTTTTCCTATCTCGGTCTCAATTTTTAACCAAAAAATTTCTACCACTTTACAATCATACCACATATGAACATATGTACCCAGGGTATTTTTACACCTCCAACACATTTTATTATTCTTCTTATCTATCTGATGTAATTTCATAGGGGTCAGGTACCACCTCCATAACATTTTAAAATTATGTTCCTTTATTCTAACCGACAGGGATCTCATGATTCTTTTTCTCCATTTATTTTGCCACTCCTTTTCCGTTATCTTCATATTCAGATCCTTTTCCCATGTATTTCTTAATATTTCTTGTGGTTTACCTTCTACATTTATTATTTTATAAATTTTACTAACCAACCCTTTAATTCCAATTTCCCCCTTCCTTATTTTCCATACTAATTCCTCAAATTCCGTCCTATCTCTTTCCAAACTCCGTTCCCTCCAATATTTGTTATTCCACTTGTTCAGCATTGCTATCTGAAACCAATTCAACTTCATCCGGGTATATAACTCTCTTTTCTTCTCATCATCTTTACAAACTCGTATCCAATCTTTCAACAGGAGAACCTTATTTGTCAACAGTAGTTCTTTCATCTCATTATCCATACTTATTGGGAACTTTTTCAAATCTTCTAATTCAATAATCGGTGAAATATTTGGGGCCAATTTCATTTTAATTTTCTTCCATACTCCCAACATTGATTTCATCATTCTATTTTTAACCAATATTTTTCCTATTTCCTTATCTAAAAAGAGGCTCTTACCCTCTTCCTTTATTTCCTTCATTTCAATTTCTTCCCAAATAATCGACTCCTTCATCAAAATCTTAACTACGTTCTTTATCTGGAATGCTTTGTAATAATTCTTTAGGCTAGGTATTCCTAAGCCTCCTTCTTTTTGAGATAAATACCACATTTTCTTTAAAATTCTAACTCTACGTCCCCCATTACAATAATTATTAAATAATTTTTGGAATTCCTCAATATCTTTATCCGTCAGTTGAATTGGTAAGGCATCAAATAAAAAATTTAGTTTTGGTAATAACATCATTTTAGTCAATGCTATTCTGCCGAACCAAGACAACTTCAGTTTTTGATACTGTAAAATTTTAACCTTAAGTTCCTTCTTTTGTTTATCATAATTTAATCTTTTCAAATCCTCTAACTTATCGGAAATAATTATCCCTAGATATTTCAAATTCGCTTTGATCTGCAATTTAAATTCATCTCTAATTTTCTCTTGTTCTTCCTTTCCAATATTACTTAGAATCAATTCAGATTTTTCCCAATTTACCTTCAGACCTGTAATTTGTTCAAAATTCTTTAAATGTTTTTGAATCCTTTCCATAGTTCTTCTAGGTTGTTTCATAATTAATAAAGTATCATCTGCGTATAGACTAATTTTATTTTCCATTATTCCTTCTATACTTTTATCTTCCCTTATTGTATTGGCTAATATTTCCATTGCCATAATAAATAGTATTGGAGATAAGGGACACCCTTGCCTTGTTCCTGCCTCTAGTCTCAGTTCCTCTGTAAGGCCATCATTGACCCTAATTTTAGCATATCCTTGTTGGTATAATTGTTCTATTGTTTTTACAAACCTGTTACCGAATCCATAACTCTTAATTATCTCGTTAATTGTTACCCATTGTAAGGAATCAAAAGCTTTAAAGATATCTAACGATAATAATCCTACTTTCTCTTTATTTTGTCTTGCCACATCTATTAAATCTAGTACTCGCCTTACTAAATCCGCCATATGTCTCCCTTTCACGAATCCGGCCTGGTCTTTATTTATATATTTATCCATAAAACTATTTAATCTGTTTGCCAATATTGCAGTAAAAATCTTAGCATCTTGGTTTATCAGGGAGATGGGTCTATATGATTCTACTTTTTCTAGATCCTTTCCTGGTTTTGGTAATAAGACAATTATTGTTCTATACCAAGATACAGGTAACTGTTCCCCATTAAGAATCCCATTATACAAGTTTAACAATTTCGGGATTACTATATCCTTAAACTCTTTATAAAATTCAGCGGGTAATCCATCTTCTCCGGGTGATTTATCTGATTTCAATTTGTTTATTACCTTTTTTATCTCTTTTTCAGTTATTAATTCTTCCATTCTTTGTTTATGCTCCTGACTAATTTTATTCTTGATTTGCATCTCCAATCTATCCTTTAATTTATCTATATTTATCTTCTTTTTTGAGTATAAATCTTGATAAAATTCTCTAATCAGTTTACATTTGTCTTTAGTCTTATTATATCTTATACCTTCCTTATCTATCAAAATCCCTATTTCCCTTCTACTTCTTTTTTCTTTAGCCGCTCTTGCCAATAATTTTGAATTTTTATTACTATATTCAAAATATTCTCTTTTTAAATATATTAAATCTCTTTTCACCTTTTCCATGTCATTTCCTATTAGTTCCTTCCTTAATCCCTGCATCCTTTCGTAAGCCTTTCTATCCTTAGTTCTTGCATGTTCCTCCTGTAGCCTTTTAATCTCTTTTTCAGTTTCTTCTTGTTTAATTTTTAATTGTTTATTTTTAATGCTTGCCATCTTAATACTTTCACCCCTAAATATTGCTTTCATTGTATCCCATACTATGCCTATTCCTACTTCCCCTGTATCGTTCCATTTCCAATTTTCTTCCCATTTTTCTACCATTTGATCTTTGTACTTTTTATCTCTAAACAATCTAACATCGTATCTCCAATTTTTCATGCTCTTTATAGCATCTATCTTCATTTCCAACAAAACTTTTGCATGGTCCGATTCTTTGAAAATTCCTATTTCTATACCATCTAAATTACTTATCAAATTATCCGTAACAAATATATAGTCTATTCTGGAATATGTATTATACACTTGTGAAAAGTATGTATAGGCTCTTTCCAATCCTTTAAGTGCCCTCCATGTATCTTTCAACCCCAGGGATTTCACCCAATTGTTTAACACATGCATTTTATTTCCACCTACACATCTATATTTGATCCTATTAAATTAAAATCTCCCGCGACAATCATTTTTATTGTTTTTTCCTTCTCTAATATTCGGTATACCTTATTTAAGAAACTATTTTGGTGTTCATTTGGTACATACAAGTTCACCAACGTTATTTCTTCTTCCTCTATTTTTCCCTTTATTATTAGATATCTACCTTCTGGGTCTGATATACTTTTTATCATCTCAAATCCCAATCTATTTGATATCAAAGTTGCGACCCCCCTGGCCTTTGAAGAACCGTATGCTTTTTCATAAACTTGAGTCCATCCTAGAAATAGCTTATTAGATTTTTCCGAATTCTGATGGGTCTCCTGAAGAAAGATTATATCCGGTCTGTCTTTCCTAAGCGCCGCTTCCAACCTCCTTCTCTTCACTTGACAGCCAGTACCTTTCACATTCCATGTCATTACTTTTACATTCCTCATTTATTGTGCTTCTCCCACCATTTTTTACACTTCCCGCTTCCTCCTACGGACCTGTGATTAACATATAACATTTCCTTCACCTTATACAAATAAGTAAGAAAAAAAAGAAAAAAGAAAACATCTAAAAAAATTACATTGAACAATCTACTACTATCCCTCCCCATTTTCTTTTAACAAATGGCCTCTGGGGTTCAGAGAGGGGAGGGGGGTGCGATCAATCATAGGAGCTTGGGAGAGATCAGAAACTACTCCCCACCCGGATCAATTCCTCCTTCCGCCCCTTTAGGCATATTCTCATTTCCATTACTATCTCGTCTTCTATAACCACCAGATATAATCAATTCTTCCTTCAAATCAAACCATTCTTTGGTTCCTGCTTCCACTAACTTAGCATCTGTCATTGCATCCAAGACATTAGGACCCTCACTAATTAAATAACGTCTTCCCAAATAAAAAAAGCTTAATTGTCGTGGAAATTTCCAGTTGTACCTTATTCCCTTTTCCTGAAATCGTTTTGTAATTGGCTTCATCGATCGTCTCCAAAATCGATCCTCAATTGGAATGTCATTATACACTTCAATTTCATGACCTTCCACTTTTAGAACCTCTGTTCCTTTTTCCCGTATAAGCGCCATTAAACGCAGTTTATCAGACACATTAGCAAATTTTAACATGACATTCCTTGACCCAGTTTTACCTCTTCTTGATCCCAATCTGAATACATTTACAACCTCCTGCGGCGTGAAACCATCTTCCATAATTTCATCAAGCCATTTCACTATTCTTTCTTTTAATTTATCTGGAGAATTCTCTGGGAATTTTCGAATTATGACGTTTGCTCGTCTTAGTTGTTCTTCCACATTTTCTAATCTCTTTTCATAATCTCCAACCTTATTTTCTCTCTCCTTTTCTCTCTTTCTCAAATCCATAACCTCTGCTTTAATCGTTATCTGTTCTTTTTTAATGACTTCTTGTTCTTTTTTGAGGTTATTTGTATCCTCCTTCAGGCCGTTGATTTCCTTCACAAGATTTCCTATCGTATCTTGCAGTTCTTGTTTCATGTCCAATTTAATTTGGGCAATCATTTTTCCAATATTATTCCCCAGTATATCAAATTTCTCATTTAAGCTTTCAAATTCAGATTTAAATCCTTGCCCCTCCCCCACTGCCGATGTTGGTGTTGTTGCTGTGGCTGTGGTTACTATCGTTGTTGGTGCTGTCCCTGCTATTGCCGCTGTAGTTGTTACAGTTGTCGTAGCTGTCGTTGTTGTTGTAACTTTCGCTGTTGTTATCACAATTGATTTTACCGCAGATGGAGCAACAGTAGTTGGCGATATTATTGTCTTCTGTTGCTGTTGTTGTTGTAATTGCTGTGCCATCTTCTTCACTGTCTCCTGTTCCTCCAAGTCCTTTATTTCCTGTTGCATTGTTTTCTTCATCTCCTCTTCCTCCTCATCCAACCTTGTAAGCCTTCTGAAACTCCTATCTGAGGACGTTGGTCTTTGCCCTCTTGTCCAAGCCAATTTCTTCTCCTTCTCTTTCCCTCTCCCCTGCCGTTTCATCCAAATGTATTTCTAACTGCTTCGCTTTTATCAGTTTACATAAACAATTTATCATTCAAAATTCACACTATATTTTAAATCTAACCAATTTCAATATATTTATTTCAAAGTATAATACTTAACCCTTATCCTCTCCTCCCCCTCCCCCTCCCTCCCTGTGATATATATGTGTGTGTATTTACACACACATATGCACACACATGCACACACAGGTAATCACCCAGATCTCACTCTATATGAGGGTGATGGTGGGAAAAAGGTCAGTATCCCAATTTAGGCCTCATTACTTTCCCTCTTAAATTTTAGATATTTTAAATATTTTGATATTTAAAACAGAAGAAAAAAAAGGGGGGGAGGGAGATAAAAATAAAAAGGGAAATGGTAAAACAAAAAGGACCAAAAAGAAAAATTATATTTATATTTAAAAGAAAAAAGAGAAAAGAAAAAAAAAGATAAAAAATTTTAATAATGAAAAATATAAAAATTTCCACAAGCAGTAAAAGAGGGGAGTTAAAACAAAAGCAGTTAGAAAGTGTCTTCAGACTTTAGCTCAAAAAATAATTGGAGGGAGAGCCCACTTTATCTTGCTGTTATGGGATAAATACAAAAGTAAAAAACACTGACGGATTCAGGCTCCTGCTCTCCAAAGTTTCAGGTTAACGGCAGTTTATTTCCCTAGGCTCTAGCCCACAGCACCATCTTGCTTCACTTTATAGCTCAAAAAAAAAATATATATGCAGGGGCACACTTAAACCCGCTCCTTTTTCTTTAAAAGCCAATACTCCAAGTCCACAGCTTACATAACGACAAAGAGAGGGGAGCAAAAAGAAAAAAGGGAATAAGAAAAAAGAAAAGCAGGAAGTAGCTCTATTGTTCTCTTTACTTAGCCGCTGCTTTATCAGCTCCCACCGGCAAAACTCAATACGGAAAGTCTCAGTCTCTTTTCTTCCCCTTAACCTCTTTGAAAGTCTTTGCAAAAATGCTCACCGTCTTGCTTTCTCCACTTCTCCCCTTTATTCTTGTCCAGCTCCACAAAGCTCCGGCCGTCTCCGATCGAGGGGGTGGTGGGGGCGGGCGAGGTCCGCTTCAGCTTACCTCTTTCACACCCCGCCGAGGTTACCCTTTTCGATCCGATCATCCGCTTATCCTCTTTGCCCAGACTTTTAATCAATTTCACCGGGACGACGATCTCCTCTTGTTTCCAATCTATCCGCTTTTCTTTTAAGAGCTCCGGGGACTCGTCGCCATTATAGGTCGCCCCTCCCCCCGCTCTCTCCAAGATCGAAACTCTAATTTATCTCCCTCTCCCAACGCTGCTTTGGAGCCTCCAAAGTATTTTCCGTATCTATTTTTCCTTCTATTTTTTCTAATCCATTTTTTTGCCAATTTCAGGAGCTATTTTCACTTTTAAAAGTCACTTTCATTTCTCTCCATTCCGAGCGGAGAAAAGTTTGCCCCTCTCAACCCTCCATCTTGACACGCCCCCCTCAATAATGCATTTAAGAGCATAGTTGAACTGCTCCTGGGGCCCACAGGTGCCCGTGCACCGGTAGTGGAAATTTCCCCAGGCCATGCCCACTTGGCTGGCCACACCCACCTTCCTACCCCAGACCATGGTGTAGGGAAGCCAAGTGGATGTGGTCTACAGAGTTAGCCATGCCCACAGAGTTAGCCATGCCCATTGTGGGGGTAGTAAAAGTTTTTGCAGAACATCACTGAATAGGCGATCCAATCCCAAACACTCACCACAAACCCATTCTATGTCATGTCTACTCATTTGTCAGACATCAATCTAGAACATTGTTTCCCAACATGGGACTCATGCCCCTCAGAAGCCTAGTACTGTAAAGGTTTCCCTTGCTAGAAAGCCAGTTGTGTTCGATTCTAGGGTTCAGTGCTCATCTCTATTTCATAGCTGAAGAGCCAGCACTGTCTGCTTCTGCAGACGTTTCCAAGGTCATGTGGCAGGCATGACTAGACACCAGAGTGCACGGAATGCTGTTTACCTTCCCACCGAAGTGGTCCCTTTTTATCTACTTGCAGTTTCTTGCTTTCGAACTGCTAGGTTGGCAGGAGCTGGGACACACATGGGAGCTCACTCCATCCTGCAGTATTCGGGTATCAAACTGCTGACCTGCCACATTTCAGCAATGGGGTGACCCCTGCCTACTGGCTGATTTAGTAAAAACACTCTCTCCCTCTTTTAATCTCTTTTAATCTGAAGGGGTCAGAGTAATTTTTGCTGGCAGTTTTAATGGCATTTTTATTGGTTTTTAAAATGTGATTGGTTTTATTTTCTGAGAGCCGTTCAGAGTCTTTGGAGTTGGGCAGCAATAGAAATCAGAAAAATAAAATAAATAAATAAAGAGCAACTCGCTTAAAGAGCAATCCCGTGGAACGCATTATGCTCTTTAAGTGAGGTACCACTGTATAACTAATGAAAAGGGGGTTGTATCTGTAGGAAAATAGCCTTTGTTTCTTGAATAATAACATGTATGTATTGTAGAATTTATCTTAGTAGTATCTTTTGGAAAGCAACAGTTACTAATGCCTTCATTATAGGATCGTTATCTAAATGTAGTTTAGGATGCTATGGCCTAAATGCCAAACATTCATCTTACTGTGTCACACTTGAGTTGTAATTTATAGAAATGCTTTGTTTCTAAAACTATGTTCACATTAAAGGGCATTTTGCAAATTACTTCTTTCTCATTATTTTTATTATACTTGGTGTTTGTAATTTATAATTTGGAGCATTTCTGCCTGGCAAGGCTTTGGGAGGATTAAGCAGGGTTTGAAAGATATGGAACTCCAGATATTCATTGCCTATCATACTTGTACCAGAATAGAAGGTGTTGGAATACAACACCATTTGGACGGCCCCAGTTGCCAATTCCTGGCTTATGGAAGCAATGGGGCTAATGTACTATTTGTCATTTTGTAGATGAATTTAAGGCAAGCCCAGGGTTCTATTGAAAATCTGCCTTTGTGGCCGCAGAGATGCGAACAAATACCACTCCAGATTCTTTTGAAATCTAAGGGATGTCCTTTTTGGCATGCACAACTTGCTCATTGATTTTTAGCTTCCTTTCATATTATAATTGATAAAACTTATGAAGGATGGGGAAGAAGAGACTAAACTGTATCAGAATATTTTCACAGTGGTTAAAATACATGTATATTTAAAGTCATTAGAAATATCATAGAAGTAGCCCTTTTTTTTGTTCCAATCTATATAAACTGCTTTCGGATAAGATGGCAGGTTCTGTATACCTGTACTGTAATTGGAAAGGAACTGGTACTGCATATACCTGTCAAGTATCCCGGATTGCCCGGGAAATCCCGTATTTTGGCACACATTCCTCCCCTTTCCCAGTGCTGTCCCTTATTTAGAACGGCGGGGAAAGGGGTTACTGTGCATGTGTGCATGCGCAGAACCCATCTGTGCATGCGCAAATATGTTCTCTGCACGCACAAAGGGGTTCTGAGCATGCACAATGGAGTTTTTCTTGCAAATGCGCACCTGGGATGGAGCAGTTCCCGTATTTTCCGGTGCGGCGCTTGACGGGTATGGTACTGCGTTATCAGCAGCAATGAGTAACAACAAAGGTCCAGTGTGGTCTTCATAACTACTGCAAGTGTACTGGAGCGTAATGGCATCTCCTTTTTCTGGATCTAGTGGCACTGCATGAGGATCTTTTCTGAATATACAACAAATTGATTAAGTCTGACCTGTAGAGTATAGATAGGAGGAAGAATGCGTTCACCATTGCCAAAATTTTGGTCAATGGTTCTCCAAGTCCTGCAAACTGAACTAGTAATTTTTTCACATTGTGTTTCTCTAGTTGGCACAAAACGTCAGTATGTAGAACTGTATCTCTTTATGTAGCTGCTGCTGGGAGAAACATCAACAACCTGAGATATGCAGATGGTTCTACCCTAATGGCAGAAAGCGAAGAAGACTTAAAGAGCCACTTGAGGGTGAAAGAGGAGAGTGCAAAAGCTGTCCTGAAACTCAACATTAAAAAAGCCAAGATCATGGCATCCAGCCCCATCACTCTCTGGCAAAAAGAAGGGGAAGAAATAGAAGCAGTGACAGACTTTACCTTCTTGGGATCTTAGATCACTGCAGATGGTGACTGCAGCCATGAAATAAAAAGATTCTTACTTCTTGGGAGGCAAGCTATGACAAACATAGGCATCATAATAAAAAGTAGAGACATCACCCTGCCAACAAAAGACCACATAGCCAAAGCAATGGTCTTCCCAGTAGTAATGTATGGCTGAGCACAGAAGAATATACACCTTTGAACTGTGGTGCTGGAGGAGACACTTCAGAGTTTCCTGGACTGCAAGGAGATCAAATCTGTCCATCCTAAAGGAAATCAACCCTGACTGTTCATTGGAAGGACAAATACTGTAGCTGAAGCTTAAGTACTTTGGCCACCAAATGAGAAGAGATGACTCACTGGAGAAGGCTCTGATGCTGGGAAAGATCGAAGGCAAAGGGAGAAGGGGTGGCAAAGGATCAGATGGCATCGTTGATGCAGTGGGTGTAGATCTGGGCATGCTACAGAAGATTGCAGATGACAGAGAAGTCTGGTGTGCAGTGGTCCTTGGGGTCGCAAAGGGTTGGACTTGACTGTGTGACTGAACAACAACACGCTGCTGCTGCTTCTTCTTTCATATCCGAATCAAACTCTGGACTGCCAAAACGGAGCCACTTTCTTGGTTTTGTCGTTGGCCAAACTTAAGTCCTGATCGGTGCATGTTGCTGGCAGTAATTGGCTTGACCAGTAAATGAGCCGGATTCTATATCTCTCCACATTCACACAGCATGTTGTTGTCTGCCAGCAACCCCCACTTGAGCATGTTGGTCTTACATAGGGACTCCAACCCTCAGCCTATTCAGGTCCTCCAAATGACCTAGGGGAGATTGAGTTCCTCAGCCACATCCTCCCTTAATGTTGTTTCTTGTCCAGGGAACTCCTTCCTCCATCTTCTAATTTGGTTTTGCTCTTGAGTACCCTCAAGAATGTTTGTTTTTGCCATAAAGCAGAGTTGAGGCTCATATTCGTGACTGAGGATTTATGTAGCTGAGAACATGCCCATATAATACTGCTACTCTTAATAGACTCTGAAACAAAGGAAATGTTATTATAAGTTTAGGTTTTACATGCCTATTGACCTAAATTTGTAAAAACAATTCTCAAAAATGTACAAAATCTTGTTGGAACCAAAAAAAATCTTGTAGTAAAAAATAATAATATCTCATTTACATCTCTGTTGTATAATCTCAGTTAGAATCAGTAGAATTTATATAAGAGTTAATGCACAATTCATTGATAAATTCAATGCATCTATTCCAGCTGGAGCATTCGATTTAACACATTCATATCTTATTAAATGTTATTCCTCTGTGCTAAAGTTTGAGATATGTTTGATGTGGGGCAGGTTTTGCATAGCAGGTGGTATCTAGAGAAATTGCCTGGGGAGAAATTAAAAGAGAGCATTGTGTAAGTGTTATCCCATTTCTGGTAAGAAAACTTTAAAATAATGGTTTATATTCTTTTAGATACACAGACAAGTGTATTTATCAAAAAGGGAAAATATGAAAGTTCTTTCACCCTTACTAGTATTTTTTCTCTGTATTAATTTCATGGGAAGCCTTTGGGTATGAACACTTAGGGTACTGGTTTACAAAGAAACCTCTTAAAAAGGAAAGAAAGGGTTTAAAATAGTTGGGGAAAATACTGTCATAAAACTCCCCCCATCAGAACTGACTTCATAGGAACTTTTAAGCCAGAAATGAAATAGGCTCCTTGAAATGTTTTATTTCCAACGGCAAAGTATTGTTTTTATCACACAATAATAAATAATAATGTGCTGTCAAGTCGATTCTGATTTATGGTGATCTTTTCCAAGGTTTGCTAAGTAGGACAGAAGTGGTTTACTTTTCGCCTTTTCCGGGGATGCCTAGGGATTGTGCAGCTTGCCCAAAGTTACACAGGCCATCTCTTCTTTCAAAAGGCACAGTGGGGATTCAAACTCCAAACCTGTGGCTCCAGAGCCAGATACCTAAGCCATTGAGCTATTATATCAACATATTGAATTTTAAAAATGAATAATAGAAAATGTGTTTCTCTGCTGAGAGATTGAAGCATTGCATATCATGTACTAATTCTTTCTCTTGCTCTCTTTTTAGTCCATGAACATCTTCTCATTTTATTAGTAACTTTTAATTACATCAACATCAACTTATTGTTTGCACTGTTCACCTTTTTGCTCCCTTCAAATTTCCCCTATGGTAAAAAAAGAATTTGATTTGTAACTGAACAGATATCCCATTGTGCTAGTGGCTTGAATCTTGGGAATTGAGAGGAGAAAGATAATGTATTGTTACCGTTCAAAGATTTTGGTCCACCAGAATCCTCAGGTTAAATTGGGGGGAGGCTTCTGACACATATGAAAGAGGGTTCTTCTCTTGTCTGCAATGATGACCCTTTCATGTATAGGACTACTGGTGAGTAGTGTGGTAGGGTTAGATAAAGGCAGTGGTGCACACAGAAATCAGAAGAGTAGGATCCTTGTTTTGAACCTGTCATGGCAGTGGACTTGTTTGAGCAGTTGTGTTGCACCATAAACAGAAAGTACCTTCCCCTCATGCCATGAAAGAGTTAAGATCAGAGGAGAAGTAATTGGTGATGTCAGCAGTGGTAGTGCTGATGGCCCACAGGTATTTACTAACATGCTTACTGAGAGATCATTAAACTATCAGCATAAAAATTCCTCTTTCTCCTGTGGCCACTAAGCTGGAAGGGCCTGAGGCTGAGCAATTACACATACTTATTGCACTCTCTGGGCAGTTTGCAGGTAATTTAGCTTTTTTGCCCCAAACGTGTTGGGTACTCACTATACCAACCTCAAAATGGTGGAAGACTGAATCAAACTTTAATCCCATCAGGATTGAACTCACAGTGTTTTGACTGCAGTACAGAAGTTTTAACCACTGTGCCACCAGAGCTGGGACCAGTGGCTCATGAGAACAGATGAAAGTCACATGCTTATATACCAGTCAAGGGCCATCAGCCAGAAACCTGAGGGGCAGGTGTTGATTCTATTGCTATGTAGCTCACTAAGATATTTTTTTCATTCTTTACAGAGTATCCAAAATAGTCCTAAGACAATCATGCATTTGTATTATCTCCCCTTCCTTTGTTGCCGTTGTCTTGTTTTTAATGATTCAGAATAATTACAACCTTCTTTAATAAAGATCTGACCTGAACAGTGCCTGCTTTGTAGTAGAGCCATGTAGTAGAGCCATACATCACGGAAAACCGGGAATTTCACGGGTTGTAACTGTCCCGCCCGGTCCCATAAAAACATTAATAATTCCCGCTTTTGAAACCACGTTTGGTTTGAAGAAAAAATCATGCCTTTTCCTTGCCTTAGATAGGCGCTTCTGTTGAATCACCAGCAGGTGGCATCTGTAGCAGCAGCTGCAGTCACATGAATACTGCAGGATGGAATGAGCTCCCGTCTTTGTCCCAGCTCCCGTAAACCTAGCAGTTGGAAAGCAAGAAACTACAAGTACAGGTCGATAAATAGGGACCACTGGGAGGGGGAGGTAAACAGCGCTTCATGTACTACGGTGTCTAGCCATGCCTGCCACATGACCACGGAAACGTCTGCAGATGTTTCCGGGGGTGGGGGAAGGGGCAGGAGGCTCATGCAGAGGGAAGATCTGCCCTAGCGGAGGTTGCAGCACATGGGTGGACAGAGGAGTGAGTGCCACCGACCAACCCTGGAAGGGGGTGTTGGTAGACGGGGAGGGAGAGGGGGGTTCATTCAGTGGATCGAGGAGGCAGATTTAGTGGATCATAGGTAGAGGGAGAAAGGTTTCTCCAATCCACCCTCTCCCTTCATTCTTTCCTCTGCCCACCCCCCACCCCCCACCCCCCAAAAAAATGAGGGTGGGAGAGAATTTAAAAAGAAAGAAAGGACCAGGCAGAGATGGGTCTTTTGTGCAATAGAAGAATGGGGTGTAGGGGAGGGAGGGGGCTGTCCTCCTGCCCCCTGGTGACCATCCCACTCCTTTGCCTAACGCAGCAGGGTCCTGTCGGCATCCCATTGGGTTGTGGTGCAATGGGGATGCCCGTCCCCTCGATTGCACACAGGGACCGAACCGCTGCAATGCTGCCCTCTGCCTCCTTGGCTGGGGAGAGAGGGGAGGAGGAAGGGGAGGGAGGCAGGTGGGTCACGTGGCTTGGGGCGCCCCTCCACCTCCCTCCTCGGGGGCTTCTTCGCATTCTGGGTCGGAGTTGCAAGATGGCGGGGAGTGGTGTCTTCCTCATGGGTGGCCTGGGGGCGGCTGGTCTTCAGCTTTGAAACAGAGATGAGCACTGAACCCTAGAGTCGGATACGACTGGCTTTTGAGCAAGGGCAACCTTTACTTCTGTCCCATTTTTGTGGGAGGGTATTATGGCATCCCTAATGTAGTCACCTTGCAAGAGCTTCAACTGTTGCCACTGGAAGCAGCATCAAAATTGTACCTGCACCCCACCCCGCTGCTAACATAAACTTGCTTTGCCAAAGAACCCCAAATAAAGTTTCCCCCTCCTCACAATCAGTGAGGTGCCCCTCCAAATTCACAACTGCAAACAAGGTAGCAAATATCAGAGACTCCATCTTTATCCATCCCTAATTAAGTATGATTGTTCTCTTTGACACTGGAAGCTGCGAGCCAAATGCTTTAGAAAGAAACCTAACCATTCTTGCTAAACACTTCTGAAATTACCTTCCATCTGTTCTCTGACTTGGGAAGGCCTTTAACACAGGGGAAAATGCAGCATTATAAAAGTATATTGTTGTATAATTGCCATTTTATTTCTCTTGTGTGGTTTTTCAAGGTTGAGTAAAATGCAACACACAGTGGTGATTGATTCTCTTTAATCAAGAAAATGTTTACAGTGGTTAGAAACCAGAAATGAAGAAAGGTTAACTTTTCATACATGGGCAGAAAAAAAGAGGCAGCAGATGCTATTAGAAATGTGCTTTGCATAGCTAAGGTTCTCTTTCAAAAGAGGTCTCCCCCTTTTGTACTTATGTCTTTATTTTCCCCTCATATTTTCTCATCACCACCAATTTTTCCACAGAGTTGCTCATAAATTAGTTTTCTCTTATGAAAGATGTTTTGGCTGAGATCCTAATTTCACTGTACATGCAGCTTTATGAAGAGGTACTTCATCTCCAATACAAAGAACTCTGGGATTGTGCCCACACCACACACATACTATTTCTGAACATGGTTTAGTTGAGATGGCCTGAAACCTTGAAGAATCCTGAATTGCAACTATGTATGTATACATGTGTGAAAGACTGTGGTGGTTTCGTGGTTAAGACACTGAACTTGATGACTAGAAGGTTGGTAGGTCAGCAGTTCGAGACCCAGGTGCTGCACGACAGAGTGAGCTCCTGTCTGTGTCCCAGCTTCTGCCAACCTAGCAGTTCGAAAATAAGACATTGCAAGTAGATAAATAGGTACCTTTTCAGTGGGAAAGGTAGCATCATTCCATGTGCTCAGGTCTAGTCATGCCTGCCACATGACCATGGAAACTGATGGGGTCTGAACTTAAACTGATGGGGTCTGAACTCTCTGCAACAAACCAGGAAAGGGACCTTGGTGTCCTGGTGGACAACTCAATGAAGGTGTCAACCCAGTGTGCCTCAGCAGTGAAAAAAGCAAACTCAATGCTAGGGATCATTAGGAAGGGTATAGAAAATAAGTCAGCAAGTGTCATTTTGCCTCTTTATAAATCTATGGTGAGGCCCCATCTGGAATACTGTGTACAGTTCTGGTCGCCATACCTCCAGAAGGATATTATGGAGCTGGAAAAAGTGCAGAGGAGGGCAACCAGAATGATTAGGGGACTGGAACACCTTCCTTACCATCTGAGGCTGCAACGGTTGGGCCTCTTCACTCTTGAACGACGGCGTCTAAGAGGTGACCTGATTGAAGTTTATAAAATCATGCACGGTGTGGACAAAGTAAATAAGGAAAAACTGTTTTCCCTATCGCATAACACTAGAACTAGGGGACACTCGATGAAACTTTTGGGTACTAGTTCTCAAACAAATAAGAGAAAGTATTTTTTCACCCAGAGGATTACTGGTCTATGGAACTCCCTGTCAGAAGAAGTGGTGACAGCTGTCAGTCTTGACAGCTTTAAGAAAGGATTAGACAAGTTCATGGAGGACAAGAGTATCAATGGCTATAATTATGGATACTTAAGGACAACCTCCGGGTTGGAGAGATAGGCAGGATATCTCTCAATATCATTTCCAGGGAATCCTAAGCAGGTGAAGGCATCTGCTTGGGAATACCCTGAAGGAAATGGTGAGCCACTGTGTGAGACAGAATGCTGGACTGGATGGGCTGTGGCCTGTTCCAGCAAGGCTGTTCTTATGCTCTTATGAAACACGCAGATAGCACTGGCTCTTTGGCTGTAACCAGAGATGAGCACTGCCCCCTAGAGTTGGATATGACCAGCTTTCGAGCAGGGGAGACCTTTACCTATACAGTAGTACCTCGGATAAAGTCCGATTCGGATAAAGTCTGATTCGGATAAAGTCTGATTCGGATAAAGTCGTGGTTTTCATGCGCACGTGATACATCGCATAAAGTCCAAATCCACTAAAAATTGGGGCATGTGTGGGGCCCGGATGGAGGAGTGCCCCCCATCTGTTGGCTTATAAAATGAAGCCTCCCCATCTTTTTAATGCGGGAAGTTTTAATGTGGTTAGTTTTTAATAGGTGGGTGGGTATGTTGGGGTTTAATTGTTTTTAATATGTATGTTTTAATCCTGTTGTGAGCCGCCCTGAGTCATGTTCACCTGATTGGGTGGCATATAAATTTGAATTATAAATAAATAAATGGTATAGGAACCTCGGATAAAGTCCATTTTTGGACTTTATCCGATGCATCACCCACTTGATTCAGATAAAGTCCAAAATTGGATAAAGTCCAAACTTGTGGAATGGAATTTGGACGTTCTCTGAGGTTCTACTGTACAGTACATGTATGACATTTTACCAAACAACTCTATATTCTGCTATTTTCATAGCTGTCAAGTATCCCTTATTGGCCGAGAAAACCACTTAGTTTACCCTCTTTCCCACCGTCATCCCTTATTAATTAGACTGCAATGCCCTATTGCCACCATTGGAGGGCAGCACAGGATAAGCATAGCTGTCAAGTATCCCGTATTTGCTAGGAAATTTCCCTTATTTCCAAATCCAAAATGTGACAGGTATGGCTATTTTTAGCACAGTAGTTGATACTAAGGGAGTAAAGTTCCATTGCTGCTTGGTGTAACGCTCGCCAGACTGTTTTCCTAAGAAAATGTTGAATCTGGGACTGTACCAGGCAGGGGGCTTTTACCTGCGAAGTTTGGCCTGGATTTTTCTTAACACAAGACAAGCCATGGGATATTCAATATCTCAATCCTGGCTCTGTCTTATCCTATTACATCTTCCATTCTCCCTAGGGTTAGCTAATGAACAGTGTTTCAGCCTAATCATGGTAGCGTTTAGGTAAACTAAAAACAAACAAACTCCCCTTACTTGTGTGAGGAAACACAAGGGAGTCTTCTTACCCCTACTCAGCTGGATGATTCCAGGATGGCAGTGTTATGTATGTATGTATGATTGCATATTCATTGTACTGTAAAGGCAAGAATGTAACCACTCCAAATACAAGGTATCTCAGCTGTAAAGGAACGCGAGCAGGCAGCCCATAGAGGGCAGCTGCGAGCGTTCAGTCTCACATGGTTTACATTGCTCAATCACGGACAGCCGCGGGAAAACCTTCCCCGCATTCAGCAGCAGAAGAAAGATCTGCATTCAGCAGCAGGAAAAGAGGCGTGCCTGGGCGAGGCCACGCCGGTAGCAGCCAATGAGCTACCGTGCTACAAGATTCAAATGTATAGGGCTACTGTATATATTGAGATGTATCACCGCCATTACCTCATGCTCCAATGGATCATCATGCAATAAACCTGTGTTAAGCCAACCCTTCGGCTGTTCTGTTGTCTTTGGTCCCATACACTAAATTGGCGACGAAGGTGGGATAATGGCTGCCCACGGGACCAAGACATGCGCCGGCTACGAGATCAGGAAGCCGGGAGACTTGGAGCTGTTTGAGATAGACTTCAATGGAGCGCTAGTGGAGCTCGAAGTCTCAGATGAGGCCAAGAAGAGGGCCATCTTCGTCCGCATGCTCGGACACGAGACCAAGAGGACCTTGGTGGACCTGATCGCGCCGAGGAGGGTGAGCGACTTCAAGGCCACAGAGCTCCTGGCGGCGCTGCGCACCCACCTCCGGCCCGCGATAGCCATGTTCCCCGCTCGGAGCGCGTTCTGGAGGCGAGTCCAGGCGCCCGGGGAATCGGTCGCTGAGTTCGCCGCGGCCCTGCGGCTGGCCGCCGGCCCATGCAAGTGGGAGACCCCAGAAGTCACCCTCCGGGACTGCCTGCTCTGCGGTCTGAGGGATACCGAGACTCAGCGCGCGCTGATGAAAAAGGAGCCGCCTCCCACGTGGCAACAAGTCCTCGACACGGCACAGGCCGCGGAGGCCACAACTGCCGGGGTGCAAGAGCTTCAGGACTGGCGTCCGAAACCCGCCAAGGCAGAGAGCTCGGTGCGCACGGCCCGGCGAGTTTCGAACTCGTCCACGGAGAGCGGCGACGACGAGGACGTCCGGCGGGCCCACAGAGAGGGCCGGCGCTGCGACGGCTGCGGCGCCGCCCACGCCCGCGCCAAATGTCCATTCCGCAAGGCCGAGTGCCACAACTGCGGCCGGCGCGGGCACATCGCCAAGGTCTGCCGGAAACAGCGCGAGGCCAAGAGGAGTTCCCCAGACCGCTCGGCGAGGCAGGACCGCACCACGAGGCCAAAGGACGGCACCCGGACCACGAGGACCCGGGACGGAGTAGGGCGCATCTCCGACGACAGCGAGGACGACGCCCCGGTTTGCAGCGTTTCCACGGAGCACCCCCGTTACTTCGTTGAGGTAGTAATCCAAGGGGCTCCTGTTAGGATGGAGGTGGACTCGGGTTCCTCATACTCTATCATTTCCCAGGGAGAGTTCATGAAAATCGCCCCCCGCGTGCGGCCCAAGCTCAAAGCGTTGAGGGCCACACTGAAGGACGTGCAAGGGAACCGCATCCCAGTGTTGGGGGTTGGGAAGTTCCAGTTCCAGTTTAAAAAGCACACTGCAACGCTTCCCCTAGTCGTCTTCAAGGGAGGTAAATGCAGCCTCCTCGGGACTCAATGGTTCCAGCCCCTGGGGTTGTTCATTGGGGGGGTGCACGCCGTGGGAGTACACGCCGCCGGGACTGATCCAATACAGAGCGTGTGCGACGCGCACCCCGAGGTTTTCAAAAAGGGGCTCGGAAAATTCAAGGGCCCCCCAGTGACTTTCGACCTGGACCCTGGAGTACGTCCAATCAGACTTAAACCGCGCAGAGTGCCCTTCGCACTAAAGGACAAAATAGAGGCGGAGTTGGACAAATTGGTGGGCCAGGGGATTCTTGTCCCTGTTGATTCTGCGGAGTGGGAAACTCCAATTGTAACAGCGCTCAAGGCCAACGGGGAGGTCCGCATATGCGCTGATTACAAGTGCACCATCAATAAGGCGATCCGCCCTAATGCGTATCCGGTGCCGGTAGTCAGCCACTTGTTGGCCAGGTTACACGGGGGGAGGTGTTTCGCTAAACTCGACCTGGCCCAAGCCTACCAGCAACTCCCGGTGACCCCCGCCGCAGCTGCTGCGCAGACCATAGTCACCCACAAAGGGGCGTTCCAGGTATCGCGCCTCCAATTCGGCGTGAATTCGGCGCCCGGGATCTTCCAGTCACTCGTGGAACGCCTCCTGAAGGGGTTAGAGGGGGTGTTACCCTACTTTGATGACGTATTGATTACAGGGGGGAGCCGGGCCGAATTAGCAATAAGGTTGGGAAAGGTCCTGGCAATATTCGAAAAAGCGGGGTTGCGGTTGCGGAAAGACAAATGTGTTTTCTTCGCAACTGAGGTTGAGTTCCTAGGGTTCCGTGTTACTCCCGAGGGAATAAGGCCATCCCAATCCAAGGTGGCCGCCATCAAGAAGGCCCCCCGCCCCACCTCCAAGCCCGAGTTGCAGTCGTTCCTTGGACTGCTCAACTTTTACCACTCCTTCCTCCCGCTGAAGGCAGCAGTGGCGGAACCGCTACACAAATTGTTAAAAAAGGACGGGGCATGGAAGTGGGGCGACGACCAGGAGACGGCTTTCAATGACCTGAAGCGACTCCTGGCATCAGATGCGGTACTGACCCACTTCAATCCCAAACGCCCAGTGGTCCTGATATGCGATGCATCCCCGGTGGGGGTGGGGGCGGTGTTATGCCACGTACTGGAGAACGGGAGGGAGGCCCCGATAGCGTTCTACTCTAGGTCCTTGTCCCAAGCGGAGAGAAACTATGCCCAGACAGACAGGGAAGCACTAGCGATAATTGCGGGGACCAAGAAATTTCATGATTTTGTGTACAGCCACCCCTTCACCATAGTGACTGACCACAAGCCCTTGCTAGGCATTTTCACCGCAGATAAGCCCACACCCCAAATCCTGTCCCCGAGGATGCTCAGGTGGGCCATTTTTCTCAACGCGTATCAGCACGCGTTGGTATACCGGCCCGGAAAGGAAATCAGCCATGCGGACGCCCTGTCGAGGTCCCCCATTCCCCGGGATTGCTGCCACGTGGGCGAGGAAGAGGGGGACCACCAGGTCTTAATGATAGAGGTCCTAGACTCCCCTCCAGTAGTACCGGCCGACATCGCCAAAGCGACCGGCAAGGACAAAACGTTAGCTACAGTTTGCTCCTGGGTACAGAAAGGGTGGCCCGT
Source organism: Bradypodion pumilum (assembly GCA_035047305.1). Taxonomy (NCBI): domain Eukaryota; kingdom Metazoa; phylum Chordata; class Lepidosauria; order Squamata; family Chamaeleonidae; genus Bradypodion; species Bradypodion pumilum. Next base: position 131,804,435 of record JAWDJD010000004.1, read on the forward strand.
GTCTTCCCCAGCAGCGGAATTCGACACATTTTTCAAAAAGAAACTAGAGTTGTCCCTAGAGAGGGGTTGCCTTTTGTGGGGACAGCGGGTAGTGATCCCCACGTCGCTCCGGCCGAGGGTGCTTAAACTGCTGCACGTCAGCCACCCGGGGATCGTCCGCTCTAAGGCACTAGCCCGTAGTTACTTTTGGTGGCCCCAGCTAGACGCCGACATCGAACACATGGTCGGCACTTGCGAAGCGTGCCAAAGCTCCAGGCCAGAAGAGGCTCGCTTGCCACATAGGGAGTGGGACGCAGCAAGGGGGCCCTGGTCCCGGGTACACGTAGACTTTGCTGGCCCGTTCAGGGGAACACTTTTCCTCCTTGTGGTGGACGCGTTCTCCAAGTGGTTGGAGGTCATTCCAGTCTCGAGCACCTCCTCGGCCACTACAATTAAACAGTTACGGAGGGTCTTTTCCACGTTCGGTTTACCCGACACCCTCGTCAGCGATAACGCTAGCTGTTTCACGTCCGCCGAGTTCGGGGCATTCATGGATCGCAACGCCATTCGGCACGTCACCTCCACCCCCTTTCACCCGGCCACCAACGGCCAAGTAGAGCGCCTCGTGCGCACCACAAAAGACGCGCTGCGGCGCATGGGTCCCGGAGACCTCGACCTGAAATTGTGCCAATTCCTGCTAAGGTACAGGGTCACCCCATTGGCGTCAGGGTACTCCCCCGCGGAGCTGTTAATGCGCAGGAAGCTGGCCACGGTAATCTCCAAGCTAGACCCCACGAGAGTAGAGGACACGGGGCGGAACATAGGGGTGGAACCCGCAAAGAGTTTCAGCGTAGGCGCCCCGGTGCATTGCAGGAACTACGCCGACGCGGGGCCAGCCTGGGTGCCGGGCACCTTAATAGAACAAACCGGCCCCGTCTCATACCGCGTGGAGACCAGTACAGGCCTTCTGTGGAGGCGACACGTGGACCAACTCAGGCGCAGGGTCCCCGGAGAACAGGACGAAGACGGAAAAAGCCACGAATCAGCGTTAGGGTACTCCCCCACCCGTTTAGCCCAAGGGGGAGGGAAAGGGGGACATGGGTCCCCACCAAGGGGGGAGGAAAGGGAATCGATCCTCAGAGATCTTTTGCGGGACTTCGCGGCAGAAAGGAAGAGCCCCGACCTCACACATACCCCTCGGAAGTTTCCCCGAAACACAGATGCCCCTAGAAGTTTAGACGTTGATTTACAGTACCAGGGGGAGTTAGCGGAGTGGTCCCCCACCCGTCCTAGCGAAAAGAGGGGTTTCAGTTCAGCCCCTGGTACTTCCAGTCCCAGTAGCCCCTGTGAGTTAGAATGCAACATAGCGCCAATTTCCCGGAGACCGACACCCCCAAGACAGGAGGCAACAGCGAGTCCGCCCACCACAGTCTCAAGGTCCCCCGAGCGGGGAACAGAAGGTAGCAGAACCACAAGGGTGACCTCATCGGTTCCGCGGTTCACAATAGGAGGGTCCCCCGGGTCCGAGAGCAACAGGCAGGGGTTTACCTCCCAACTGTTCATTCCATTCCCATCCCCGGGGACAAGGCAGGCACGGACCCCCCACAGAGCCACTAACGAATCCCCGTTTCCCGTTGCAGGACAAGTACCCGCGGAGTCAGAGATCACAGGCTCTCCAGCACTAGGTCAGGCGCAAGCACGCCCCAAGCGCACGTGCGGCAAGCCACAATGGTTGCGGGACTTCGTCCCGTCCTAGGGGGGAGGGATGTTATGTATGTATGTATGATTGCATATTCATTGTACTGTAAAGGCAAGAATGTAACCACTCCAAATACAAGGTATCTCAGCTGTAAAGGAACGCGAGCAGGCAGCCCATAGAGGGCAGCTGCGAGCGTTCAGTCTCACATGGTTTACATTGCTCAATCACGGACAGCCGCGGGAAAACCTTCCCCGCATTCAGCAGCAGAAGAAAGATCTGCATTCAGCAGCAGGAAAAGAGGCGTGCCTGGGCGAGGCCACGCCGGTAGCAGCCAATGAGCTACCGTGCTACAAGATTCAAATGTATAGGGCTACTGTATATATTGAGATGTATCACCGCCATTACCTCATGCTCCAACGGATCATCATGCAATAAACCTGTGTTAAGCCAACCCTTCGGCTGTTCTGTTGTCTTTGGTCCCATACACTAAAGGCAGCCATTTTCAAAAACCCTCCATTTCCTTCTCCTTTTTTTCCTCAGGGTTCTCCAGATTCTTCCCCGTCAGTCACTCATTCTCAACCAATATGCGAATGAATGGCCTCTTCTATAACATTCTGTTTCTGCCCACTTCTGGCAGTCTTCGCTGTCTTTGCCTGCACTTTTACCAAGGCAATCCCACTATCATTCGTTCAGACCCAATACTCTCATACATCCATTTACCTTAAATACATTTATTCCTTACATGTGGTAAAACCACAGAAGCACTATAAATAAAGGCCAGAATTACATTGCCCTATGCAGTTGTGTAACCCATCGGTCTGGTTTCCCATTGCACACCTAATCTTCCTCAAGGAACAGAAGTGATTTTATTTATTTATGTATTCAATTTGTATAGCCACCCCAATTGACATGTGACTCGGGGTGGTGTACATAAAATCCTCAACGTTTAAACTATAGAAACCCTTAAAATTCCTAAAAACACTGAAAACTACCTCCCACCCACACCAATTAAAAATCTAGTTAAAAACTTATAAAAGCATGAGTGATCCTGCTCTAAATGAGCCAGTAGGGTGGTGGTGGTGATGGCTCCCTCTCCATCTCCCCACACCTGCCTCGCCAGTCAGCTCTTTCCTGAAGTGCAGCAGTTCTGTCTGGAGATGCAGTTCAACTGGCAGGAGGTTCCATAGAGCCGGAGCGGATACCGAAAAGGCTCTTCTTCTAGTGCTAGAGAGACAAGCCTCTCTAGCAGTTGGTATTTTTAAAGAGCTCCTCTGGTCCGCTCTAGTGGGACGGGCAGATATCCTTGGGGTGATGCAGTCTCTTAAGTATCCTGGCCCACTACCATGTAGGGCTTTAAAGGTAATCAGCACCTTGAATTGCACTCGGAGGCACACTGGCAACCAATGCACCTCCCGTAGCAGGGGTGAAGCATGGGCATAATGCCCGCACCCCATTACTACACGGGCAGCTGCATTCTGAACCAGGTGCAGCCTACGAATGGTCATCAAGGGCAGTCCCATGTAGAGCACATTACAATAATCCAGTCTGGAGGTGACCAGAGCATGTGTGTGTGTCAGATTATGTAGTCAAGGAAAAACAATGCCCTTATGCATGCAGAAAAATGCAATGGACTTTTGGCTCAAAAGGTTACCCTACAACCAGAGAAGGCATGGAGTTCTCCCTTGTGGAGGCACAGCTGTAATGGAGTGTAATTACATGTTTGTTGTTAGAAAAGGGAATTAATTTTCAATTACTACAGATATAAATCTTGCTCTGATATGCTAAATAGGAGTGCTCTAAAAGTAATGATAAAGATAAAAATCTTCATGCTGGAATATGGCAAGATTTTTAAAGGAGAAGTTGGTTTTGGAGAGAATTTCTTTACAGTATACGTAAAGTTCATATTTGTATATTTACAGAAATAAAAATGCAAAACAACAGTAAGTGCAGCCGCCAGACCTACACTGAAGCTAGAAATAGCATTGAGGAGATTCCGCACATTCCATTTTACAGGATCATAAACAATCCCAATAATATTAACAGTATTTCCGCTTTTTCCCCTGAGTGAGACCCAAGGCAACTTAAAAGAACATTAAAATAGATACAAACAAAAATCCAGGTGTAAGTACAAACATCATGTTAAAAGTAAATTAAACCAGTTGCAATATTTAAATGCTGTTTAATTGAAAATATATTCCATTTTAAACAGCAACAAAAAGGCACAATGTCATAATTATCTCTCCATAACCAATTGCCAAAAGCATGACAGAATAAAAAAAAAATCCTGCTTTGAGAAATACTAGTGGGAGAGAGTTCAAAAACGTGGAAAATTCACCAAGAAGAGATTATCTTAGGCTATGAAGGGGAGAAAATGAGAAAAAGGTCACCAGCAAGATCTCAGCAAGTGGGTAGGTTTGTATGAGAGAGTGTTTTGCTTCGGACAGAGTGGATTCAGGTCATATAGGACTTGTCTTGTCCTGATTATTTATTTATTTATTTATTTATTCCACTTGTACCCCACCCATCTAGGAGGTTTTTCCACTAAGATACTTGCTCAATCTATACCTATAAGGAAGGAAAGTAGACGTGTGTGTCCCTCAATCGTGGCCATACTCCTGGAGACCATCCTGTGTTGCTTTGCACACACCTTCCTTCTCTGACAGCAATGGTTTGTGCAAAGGCCCTGTGCCCCACAAAATGGGAAAATGAATGGGAACTACAACTCCCATGGTACCATGGGAGAAAAATGGCAGTTTAACAGCCATTGTATCAGAGTCCAAAAAAACCTAAACATACAATAAGGGTGCTCCAGTCGGCCCATGCCTGCTGGAGAAAGTGAGGCACCCAGCCCTTCTCTGGGAGGTAGGGGCCGAACGGAACACTTTGATCCACACTGGCCTCCCAGAGAAGACCTCGCTTTCTCCAGCAGGCATGGGCCTACTGGAGCACCCTGTTTGACCCATGCCTGCCGGAGAAGGGCTGACCTCCGGCAGAAATGCTGGCCAGCCAGTGGAGGATAATCTGGAGGATACCCGCCAAACGGGGTGCTCTGGTCAGCAATACATACTGGTGCCCGAGCTGAGGCCGCCACAGGCACAAGGAACCACAGTGGCAAGGCCGCCACAGGTGGCCGCAGCACCTGCCACAGCACCACTGTTCTAGGCTGCTGCCCAGAGTGCAGGTAAGGATTCACTACCCAGTGAAGTAGGTACCCCCTGCTAGTACTGAATATAGGTAAAGGTCTTCCTTGCTCAAAAGCTAGTCATATCTAACTCTAGGGGGTGGTGCTCATCTCCATTTACAGTCAAAGAGTCTGCGCTGTCTGAGTAAGCAGATGTATATGTGGTCATGTGACAGGCATGACTAGACATTGGGGTGCACAGAATGCACCTATTTATTTGTCTGCAATTTCTTACTTTCGAACTGTTAGGTTGGCAGGAGCTGGGGCAGAGATGGGAGTTCACTCCATTGTGCAGCACTCAGGTCAAACTGCTGATCTGCCAAACTTCCAGTCATCAAGTTCAGCATCTTAACTACTAAGCCACCGCAGTCCTGAATATAACTATACTGCAAAACTGGAGGCTGGCAGAGAAGACCCATGGAGTTCCTATTCACCTGTGGCAGCGATGGACAACTTTCAGATGTCTAAGTCCCACACATGCCGCTCCAGACCTCAGACTCAGAGTGCTTTCCACAAAGGAAAATTCAAACAAAAAGGCCCTTGGTACCTCTGTGGAGGCAGTTTTTGACACATTTTGAGGAACCCTGGTTTATTTAGTTGCTTGTTCTGTCTGAAGAGCTCTGCTTCAAGCAACAAAATGTTCTCATGTCATTTGTACAGTTTTAATTGTTAAGTTGTCTGAATAGTTCCGTTGAGTTAACTTGATTCAGAAATTGGCTATGGTGACTGGAGCAATCAGCTGCAGAGCCAGGAGTTGACAGTTCATTTCCCTGCTGTGTCTTGTAGGAGAAGAGCCTTGAACAAGCAATATGGTTACAGAGCCTCCCCTGAATAGGAGAATAGCAACTCACATCTAAATACTTTATACTCAGAAAGCTGTGGAAAGAGAGGCCATAAATTGTAATCCGCTTGATGCATATGATACTTATTATTGTTATTATAGAACTATCTTTCCTTTGGGTTTCTGTACACCTGAGGGTATATGGAGACCATATGGAATGAGAAATGTGTACCCAAAATCACTTTTATGCATTAGTGTGTCCTCAATCCTTTTGCTAGTAATAGTTATAAATTTGGGGATTAACCAGATTCATAATCCTGCAAACACAAAGAATTTACTCATAACATCATGTGCTCTATAGTCTAGTGATAATTTATAGGGATGTGATGCATGCCCATACCCTGCATCTACAACTGCTGTTTCCATATTTTAAGTGAACTGGCCCATATTTTCAAATCAAAGTGCTTGAAATATGTCAGAGGAAGCCACATATTCTTTAAAAGAAATGGCCATTTGTCCTGCATTTAGGGAGTTGATCATCACAACAAAGTACAAACCAAATAATGAAAAATTAGAACCAGAAGTGTTTGTTTTGTATGAACACCAGCTGGAAGATCAAAATGTCCAAAAGGTCTCCAGAGGTAGGGTTAGAGCAGGGATTCTCAACCTGTGGCCTGTGGGCCGAATGCGGCCTGTGGTACCATTTCATGTGCTCCACCACCGCCTCCACGACACCAGGAAGTGCCATATGGTGTAGGAAGGGGAAAATGGCCATTCAGCCCCCAAAGATGTCTGAGGGAGCGTGACCTGGACCTGTCTTAAAAAGATTGAGAACTCCTGGGTTAGAGATGGGAGAAGGGATTTTGCTGTCATTTTGTTGAAAGTGAAACTTACAATTCCCAGGGAAATAATTTGAAAATGTGTGTTAGGGCAATTATTATACAACATTCATCTATTAACTACTTAAGGGTTATACCATCCAATGATCCAGACTTGAATTATTGGCTGGACACTGTTTATGGACATTTAAGTGCAATCATTCTGCCTTAAGTGACATAAACAGTTCTAAATTGATTTAAAAAAGAAAGAAAAACAGATCTGTACACAGAGAATCAAGTCATTTGAAAATCAGGCCAAATTCTTAATTGTAATCCAGTTACTAATTTCCTCCTCCTTCCTGTCTTCCCTAATTTAAAACAAAGGCTATTAAACAGGCTTGTCTGTCAAACAAGAACAGTGAAACTGATTGTATAATTGCCGTGCATAGTCCTTGTTGCTGTGGTGGAACACCCAGTTTATTTGTGACTTTATCCTTTACACTCCGTCTTGTTGTAAGCAGCTTCTTATATTCCCATGACAAAACTGGATTCTAGCTTTGGTATGATTTAAGTAAACAGTCCCCATGTCTGTCATCAACCAGGAATAATAGAGCTGAGTAATATCTGAGCAATTTACTGTAGTCCAATTTTTATCCCACTGTTGAAAGAGCTTGAAATGTAAGACATAATGGTTAGTTTGTGAAATTTTTAGGTGGAGTTAAGTATATTCATGCTGAGGACTCAGTCCTGTTCACAAATTCTGGGGACTAACAATAATGCTGTTATCTGGTGAGATTAATTTAACATTTAAAGAGAAGAGACACAATTATTTCCTGTGTCTATTAGGGATTGCTACCAATTTGCTATGTTCCAGAAAAACTTTTGCAAACTATGGACACTCCTCATATTTGGAAATCAGATTTATATGGTTGTACTGTCTATTTTTAAAAAATGGTGTAAGGAACGACATTTTTCAACCAATTCATGCTAGTTTATAATCTCTTAATGTCAGTAACCATAACTCTTTAAATGTGCCTTTCCTGATTTTGGATGCCAGAGTCAGGTCTGGAAAAGGAGTCACTTGGATACCAGAGGTCTTTTGATAGAACAGGGAAAGTTTCTGGACTACAACTTTGGAGAGATGTCAACACTCGCTAGTCTGAGTTAACAATACTGGGCTAAACTGATCAATGCTCTGAGTTGTCATAAACAGTTTCCAATTTTCCAATGATTTTTTTTCTTATTCCACCCCTTCCCCTTACATTAATTTTAGGAGCTTTTGTATATTGAAGTTTTAAACATGTAGCATTTAAAATAAATCTGGATTTATTGGGTGGAATCCTGTTGATGTTCATATAAGACTATGTAACTTCCTGCAGATAATTGTGGCTAATTGATAAAGCACATCTTAGTTATAATACATCTTAGTTATGTAGTTGGCCTTGGTATTTCATCAGTTAGCAGTAATTAGCCACAGCAAGTTATGCAAAGAGTACATTGATAGTAGTAAAATTCAGAATGTGAGTGTCTTATGATTGCTTCATGTATTTGAGATTTTGGAAATTGGAGCCACACATACTTCTTGATTCTAGCTCAGATAGGCTTCAGACATTACTTGTCTACTGCCTAAACTGATTTACTCTATATACTCGAGCATAAGTCGGGTTTTTTAGCCTCCAAAATGAGGTCCAAAAATGGGACTTGACTTATATTTGGGTCAATGTAAACACTCAAAAACATACCCACACAAATGTCTAAATTAATTAATTTTACTGTGTTTTCATGTATTTTAATTACTGAAGCTCTCTAGCAGCTGCTGCATTTTCTATCCCCAACTTATACTCGGGTCAATCAATTTTCCTAGTTTTAGAGGTCCAAATTAGGTACCTCAACTTATATTTGGGACAACCTATAGTCAAGTATATATGGTAGCGATGAGATTCTCACAATCTCTCAGAGAGAAACTGGGGGAAGGAGAAATCCTTCTTGTCTTCTTGCAGTGCATCTTTTTTTTTTAAAGCAACAACTTCTCTCTGTAATATCCCACAGGAAAATGTTGCAGCATTTTTCATAAATTTCATGGTCATTTTTATGTGGACAAAACACCATGCTGTTTAGTGTTATCACAGCTCCTGTGAAAAATGGCATCTTCTCTTAATATCGTCAGGAAAAAAACATTAAATTTGGCAGTTTCTTGCACAGACCAACAGGCGGAAAACAAAAACCAAAATAGAGAGGAAAATTCTATTTTCACAAGATGCTTGGAAATCTCACAGCTGTGGGGGACATCTCAGTGGACAGCCCTGGTAGGACTAGGCATGGGAAATTGCCAAGAAAAACCCATTTTTGAGTACTTACCACATCCCTAAACTGTATGTTGTGAGGACATTAAAATTACTTTGTTATATTGACTGTTTAAATTTCCCAAACAGCTGGATTTGAGGTATAACACAAAAGAAGCTCACCAAGAGTTTGGGGGGAACCAGGATTTGAAAATAATAATACCAAATACATAGCAATATACACAAAAGCCATTACTGAGGAATACAACTTTGTATGAACCCAAGCCCATTTCTTGAGGCCAGTGTGGCATAGTGGAGAGAGGAGTGGATGATGGTTCAGGGAACCTGTCTTTGAATCCTTGTTTTGGTGGTGGACAGTGGTAAAAGCCACTCCTTATATATCTCACATGCCTTGGAAACCCTTGTAAGATTACTATAAATCAGGTGCGGCTTGTCAACCCATAACCCTCAATAAATTCATATTTATCTTCTTTCAGATTGTCATCGCCAGCATCATGTGCAGCTATAATAAAGATGATTGGACTGAACTTTCAAAAATGGCTGAGGTAATAGCCACTTATTATGCTTTCTTTTCCCATTTTCTTGCTCTTTCCCCTTTTTATTTTTATTCCATGAGAGATGCTATAAAAGAAAGGAAATGCAAGTAAAAAAATGGGAGTTTGAAACATATCCGTTATTGCTTGTTTGTTCCATGTTTTCATTAAAATGATAGAAATGTAAATGAAATGAAAGTCTTCCATAAAAACAGTCCCTTGGATGCTGCATTCTACCTCGAAATCCTTTAGCCTTTGAATTGCTACACTTTATTTGCATTTTAAGCAACCAGCATATTATGACGAATGCCCTGATAAAATTTAATTCTACCTTTGAGAACCTAACTTGATCTTACCTTGCCTTCAGGCACTCTAGTTTGACAGCACCAGAAGAAATTTTGAATATAAAAGTCTTGAATATGTAAAGTATAAAAGGCTTATTTAATACTATTCTAGTTTTTATAAAGGTCCTCCTCCTTCCCCCACCTCTCCAAAAGGCAGCACAGAAGCCTGTAAATAATAACATTTTGTTCAGTTTCTATAATATAAATACCATCTTGTTCAAATTAAAACATCTCAGTCAACTGCCTTGAATTTGTAGCATTAAAAAAAATTATAAACTGGCCTTTGAAAATAGAGATATAGTCTGGGTTGAGCAAGATTTTTTTTTCTTGAGACAGTGGTATGCTGGCTGAAAGAAGACATATGAGTATAGAAAATATAAAGGAACCTGTAAAATCAGTGGTGGGCATCAGCAGGTTCGCACCAGTTCATCAGAACCGGTAGCAGAAATTTTGGCTGGCCCCGCCCATCCAGGTTTTGAAATAAAGTAGTCCTAATTCGGGTGCAATGCAGAGCTTTCTTTAAATGTGCCTTGCCTGATTTTGGAAGCCAAACAGAGTCAGGTCTGGAAAAGGAGTCACTGGGATACCAGGGGTCTTTTGATAGAACAGGGAAAGATTCTGGACTACAGTGTGGCAGTAAAAAAAAATTGAGCCCACCACTGTGTAAAATGTACAATTTTCTAGGAAGCACTTGAACACAATAGGTTCATCAATTTTCTTGGCCTCTACCACTACATGCTACAAGATGAATCTGCATGTTTGAATGCTTCAGGAGAGAGGAACTTCCCTGCAAGCTGCAGATAAACATGTAAAGGAGAAAGCTTCAACCATACCTTGCCAGCAATTTTAAATATGAGCATGGAGAGAATATATTTTTCATAGATTGTCAAAATATTAACTCCCTTTATTCTCAGTATGAACTAGTGTGATCCAGATAAAATATTGCCGTGGTTTTCCAAAATGTGCACACTGGCCCAGTTCTATTTTGAATTCTGGAAGACTTACATCTATAAAGGTACACATCAGATTGGATTGTACATTTGATCCCTTCAAATGCTGTAAGACACACCATATCACTGTTTTTACATGCTAGACTGAATCCAAGATAACAGATATGCCAGAATGCAAAAAGAGGAGAGTAAAATCTCTCATTCTCACTTAGACAGATGTCAAGTATTTACTAACTCCCATGAGATTTCTCATCTGCAATGTACAAATGAGATAAAGAGCAGTTTATTCCCCATTCAGTTTTCTGTATTTTGCACATTTCTTCTTATGAAAGTTACTGTATTTTCCTTATGCAAAACTAAGCATATGCACAGCAAAAATATACAAACAATCCATGTGTTGCTTCTGTTTTCTAAAAAATGTCTGAAAGACTTAAGGGCTAGTCTTAATGCTTAGTCTCATTAAGGCTAACCCTTCAAGAATCTCGCAGGACCACTGGCAAAGAGAACAATTTGTCTATTATAGTTCCAGCTGAATATCTCTGAAAAGTAATGAGCAACAGCCAAACTCTGTCATAAACAGCTGGCCTGTAGAGATACAAATTTGACATAAAGCAGCAACACCTCAACAAGGAATTTTGAGGAACCATGAGATTCCTCCCTTTCCACCAAGAGTGAAGGAGTCCTCTCCTACTTAAAGCAGAGCACACACATACAGGTACAGCAAGCATAGGTGATTGTTAAGAAAGATGTGAGCAACCCATCCCGTGTTTAAAATTGTTAAACCATTTTACAGTCCTACTTATTTAGGTAATTTGCACAACTGCGGTAATGGTGCGAATTACACATTTTGCAAAACCAAACACTAATTTTTTTTGTGAAAAATGTAGTTTTAATCAAAAAATTATTCTCGCTAAAATCAGAACTATACTAAGAGTTCCAGGATATTCCCCACAATCCATGCTAGCAAGAACAATAGTGTTTGAGTCACTTCTCATGTGTAATCTGCTCCCTTGCCTTTGTAGTGTTCTCAGAAGACTATCAGTATTCTTGTTCTGTTCAAGTTCCTTACTGATCTGTGAAACATCCTTTCCATGGGGAAATCCATGCATGTTTTGGTATTTACTTTTCCTAAAGTGTACTTTTTAATGCATTTCTATAATGTACAAGGACTTATATCAGGGTTTCTCAACCTTACCGTGCCACAGATCAGACAGCTCCCCCTCAGACAGCTGAGTGGGTCGGACATGTGGTTTTCCCCTGCTGCAAACACTGCTGTAAACTGTGGCAGGCATGTTTATGCAAGCGTGGATGCGTTTATGGCTGTCATAAACGCTTCCGCTACCGTGGTCGTCAACACGGGGCAGATGTAAAGGCATTGGGGGCTGGGGCTGGCCTGCGGGCCATAGTTTTGCAAACCCCTGACTTATATAAAAGTTTTTTTCCTACTCACCATACCTGTCAAGTTTCGGGAAATTTCTTTCAAACCCCCATATTTTACACTCTTTCCCGCCATCACCCCATATTGGTTAGACTGCAATTAGACTGGAGTTAGACTGGAGGCCAGCACAGGATAAGCATAGCTGTCCAGTTTCCCATTTAGGCCAGGAAATTTCCCTTATTTGACAGAAATTTCCCAAAACCTGACAGGTATGCTACTCACAAGGACATATTTGTGTATGTTTCTTCAGTAAGAGATGAACATTTTCAATAAGAAAGAGAAAAATCCTTCTCTCGATGATTGCAATCCAAAAGATTCATGTATGTTTGTAATAAATCCTGAAAACCACAGTTTAGATACATTTGTTTTTAAAAGGGTTAGTGTGAATTTCTTTGTCATCATTACTGGATAATTTATTATAATTTATTATTCATATTTGTTCATAATATATAACCAGGACTAAGCATGCACACTGTTGGCTAATAAGACTGAGCTGGGGAATCACATTTGTAATATTCACTTTCAAAGGTATTTTATCAAGGCACTAGAAAGTGCCTTGCCTGGTTCAGCAGAAATGAGTAACCAGCATCATGAGAGCTAAAATTATATTTGTGGCAAAGTTCATCTAAAATATTTTATTCCATGATGCATTTACTTTAAAAATTACCATTGGTTATAGTCTTATTGTAGTTTTCAGAAAAAGAAAAAAATATTTAAAGCAAATGTCTTATAAGGGACCACTATCATTTCCCATCTACTAAAGATGGAAATAGTTCCCTTTTTTTTGAGGAAGCTGAAATGTATGGAGATGATACATTGAGTGAACTCCTATTGTACAGTTAAGCAAATGGCATAACTTAAAGAAGCATATTGCCCCCAAAGTTCCATAACCTTTGCCGGTGCCCCACCACCACCACCACTCAGTGAAGAGACATGCACATTAATTGGTTGAAAAACGGGCCACTTTATTGTGATATGCAAAAAACATTGCACTGGGCCAGTAGTGCAGGTGCATTGGGGAATAAGGATAACAAATGTCATCGGGAGAAAGGACTATGGGCCAAAACACACCGGAGTCGCTGAGATAGAAGAAGCTTACCGATAAGCCACTCGGTGTAAGGTTGCCACAAGAGCAATGGGTCACACCCCTAGATGATACCCCACCAGCTCCTGTAACAACCCCAGCCCATACCCGATGTAATGTGAAATTTGAATAAAGCACCTACACTACCCACCAAAAGCGACCATAGAAGGGAAGAACCTCTGTGTAAAAACTCAACCCGAAGCAACAGTGCGGGGTGGGCAAAAACACCCACGATGCCTAGGCCAATAGGGCATCGAGGCAAAAATATCCCACCTGGCCCTGAAGCGACACACTGTTCCCAGGGAGGGAGGGGAGAGAAGCTTCTCCAGGGTTGAAGTGCCGAATGGGCCTATATAGGGGTGGCTCCTTCCCACCCTACCGGTGGGAAAATTGCACACTCCTGTCTCTGGGTGGGGGCAGCGGCAAAGCACGCACCATGTGGAGGGCCCGCTGGTGCGCATGCATTGCCGGCGCACCCCCAGTGAAGAGACTAAGCATTAGTTGGTTGAAAATGGGCCACTTTATTGAGATATGCAAAAAACATTGCACTGGGCCAGTAGTGCGGGTGCATTGGGGAATAAGGATAACAAATGTCATTGGGAAAAAGGACTATGGGCCGAAACACACCGGAGTCAATAATAAGCCACACGAGTGGCCAAGATAGAAGAAGTTTACCGATAAGCCACTCTGGTGTAAGGTTGCCAAAGGAGCCATGGTTCACACTCCAGATGATACCCCACCAGCTCCTGTAACAACCCCAGCCCATACCTGATGTACGGTAATGTGAAATTTGAATAAAGCACCTGCACTAACCGCCACATGGGGATGCGCGAGCGACTCCAACCCACCCCAGACTAACCTGGCAGACTGGGCGGGACCCAGTGCAAGTAAAAACAGCATAGCCAAACCAGAAACAACTAAACAGCAAAGGCCTGGGCTGGATGCGGAACGGAGACGAGAAGTCCAGGCAACTTGCATGTGGAGCAAGCAGAGAAGAGAAACAGTGAGAACCCAGAGAATGAAAAATTAGGTGCCAGGGAAGGCAGAAGTAAGGGAGGCATCCGGGCCCAGGGAGGTAGCCAAATGGTGAGGCGGGCCACAGGGGGCGGGCAAGAAGCAGCCAGGGACGGGCAGGAAGAGGCCCCATGTGTGCCACAACAAATCAGGCATTCATGCTTGTAATGGCACTGTTTCTTAGAGCAACGCCCCTGTGCTGCAAACTCCCAGCAATAAGTGCGAGGTGTGGGTGGCGTGTCGGGTGTGGGCGGGGCAGGAAGGGAGGCCAAGGCCTGTATAAGGTGGCCACATTTGTACCTGCCACCAGAGACAGGGCAAGAGAGGGTCATGTACTGAAGCCAGAGAAGGGAGTTCGGTTCATCCCAGCGCACCTCGGGCTAGAGGGTGGCCCGCATGCAAAAAAATTCATTGTAGGCCCTCCAGGCATCACCTGGAAAGTCAACGTGAACGCGATAAATCAAACACATGTACTGGAGAAGAGGTATAGCAAGGGCCGGATGGGCAGCATAAATCAGGATGGCCGGGAGCCAATTGGCCCACGTCCATTGGGGCTTCCTGCGGCAGAGGAGCTCCTTATCGGAGTCATCGAGCTTATCAAAATTGGTCTTGGGGCAATCACGGTGGAGTAGGCTGAACATGTCTATGCACTCATCCCTAATGATCTTGTCTGTGGTGGCCTGAGTGAGATGGTCCCCGAGGGGAAGGGCCATGTCACCCCTGGGCAGGCCCTGCTAGGAGACCATGTGCCTGTCCGGCTGGGCCGGGCCAAAATGTGGCCAAGCAGGCATCGACATGGAGGAAAGGTTCTGGCCTGGTGGAAATGGGCAGTAACATGGGAAGCCCTCATACATATGGGCAACAGGGAGGGAGGGATGCCCCTGTTGAGGCCACGGCCAAAGGTGCTGCTGGGGAAGAGATCTCCGAGGTGGGCACACAGTCAGGGGTGCATCTGATGCAAAACTATACTCACGGTCGCCTGGAGGGACAGGCACAGAGGAAGAGGAGCCAGGTCGAGAAAATGAAGGCAGCACGGATGCGAGGGGTCAAACAGGTGCCAAAGGCGAGGCCGGAGGAGGCACGGAAGTGTCGGAGAGGGAGGCAGGTGGTGGGCCCCCAGAGGCAGGAGCTGCCTGGTCAAGGGAGAGGCCGGTGGCAGGAAAAGCAGCCAGGCTGGAGGCCTCCAAAGCAGCCATGTGACTGGTGAGCGCAGTGGTGAGCGCGAGCCAGCCAGGTTCATGGGCAGCTGGGCCGTTGCACACCACAGCAGGAGCCGAGGGATGCAATGAGCCGACAGCAGCAAGGTGGCAGGCTGTGAGGTGGGTGGAGGCCCGAGCGGCCCAGACCCCAGCCAGGAGAGGCTGGGGGTGGCATGGGCATGGCGGGTGGGATTGCCCGCCATGTGCAAATGTGCCTGGGGGACCCATCCGTTGCGGAGAAGAAGCGGGGCAGCGGGGAGCCAAATGCTTAGCAGCCACACGACAATTTCAGAGCACGGTGGAGAAGCAGAAGCTTCTCCAGGGTTGAAGCGCTGAATGGGCCGGGAGGGGAGGAGCCACCCTTATATAAGGGTGGCTTCTCCCTACCCTACTGGCGGGAAAATTGCGTGCTCCTGCAGAGGGCTGTCTGGCGCACGTGCAATATCAGTTACATGCTGAGTTGTACAACTTAATGCGCAGCAGCTAATGCTTATAGAGATTTCTTAACTTACAGCAACGTGCTTCCAAAATGTTGTACCTTTTTTGTAACTTCCTAACAGGATTCCAGCCATTATAAGACTCTGCTGTAGTAGCTGGAATCCTATTAGTGTTTGCATAAAAGTTTCAGTAAACAAAATCCAGCGGAATAAAAGTCGTGTAACTTGCTGCAACTGATTGAGTAGATGCTGGGGCACATCTCAGTTGCGGATTTAGGAGTGTAACCACTCACTTGACCAAGATGTGCCTGAG
Organism: Bradypodion pumilum; assembly: GCA_035047305.1. Lineage (NCBI taxonomy): Eukaryota > Metazoa > Chordata > Lepidosauria > Squamata > Chamaeleonidae > Bradypodion > Bradypodion pumilum. The sequence continues at coordinate 131,820,508 of JAWDJD010000004.1, forward strand.
CAGTTAATCATCTAGACCTGTGATTCCCAACATGGGCACCCGCCCCACAGGGGAACATTTTTATTTATTTATTTATTTATTTATTTATTTATTTATTTATTTATTTATTTATTGGGGGGTGAAAATCTTAACAGAGAATGTACTTTTAGGCTTCCTCTGTGTGACTAGGAGTTCACTTTTTGAAAAATAAGAATTATATGTCACTAGTGGGGGGGGGGAGGGCATCAGGAGTTTAGAGATGCTTAGGTGGGGCATTGTCAAATAAAAGGTTGGGAACCACTGATCTAGAAAGAGTTGGGTTTGGCAGGTAATACACATCTTATGCAAACACCAATAAGATTATGGTCAATATATTTTAACTGGCCATGACAAATTTTCATGTTACTGTGTTTTTCCTTTTGTTGTTGTTGTTCAGTCGCACAGTCGATTCTGACCCTTTGTGACCCTATGTACCATTGCCCGCCAGGCACCTCTGTCCTCCACCATCCTCCTCAACCCGCCCAGCTCTGTGCCTATTGCGTCTAGCCATCTTGTTTTTGGCTGCCCCTTCTTCTTTTGCCCTCCACCTTTCCCAGCATCAAGGCTTTCTCAAGTGAATTCTCTCTTCTCATTTGCTATCCAAAGTACTTCAGCTTCATCTTTACTATTTGACCTTCTAAGGAGCAGTCAGGGTTGATTTCTTCTAAGATTGACCTATTTGTTCTCCTTGCTGTCCAGGGTACTCTCAAAACTCTCCTCCAACACCACATCTCAAGGTATCCATTCTTCTGCGCTCAGCTTTCCTAATGGTCCAGCTCTCACAACCATACATTACCACTGAGAATACCATTGCTTTGACTATGCAAATTTTTGTTTGCAAGGTGATGTTTCTACTTTTAACTATGTTCCCCAGGTATCTCATAGCTTGCCTCCCAAGAATCAGTCGCCTTTTTATTTCATGGCTGCAATCACCATCTGCAGTTATCTTTGAGAAATTGAACCTTGGCATGGTTATTCTCTATTTTTTCCTTTGCGTTTTTTTAATTTCTGATTATAATTATCATAGTTACAATAAATTAATTTTTACAAGCTCCTAATATCTCCTCCCATGCTACCAGTCTACAGGAAGAATATTTTTTTAAGGTTAAGCATCTCACTGTCAAATACAGGTAACCTTCCAAGGTCCATAAGCCCTAGAGGGTATGTAGCTGAGTCTCCACAGGAGGCCAACCCATATACGCTAAAGGTCATCTTGTCAATGAAGTAAATAACTAAAATAACAACAGTTCCTCATACACAGGTTTGAAGCTCAAGTGGAAGGGGGAAACTTGATGGAAATGATGGATAGCATTTCTTATGTTCAGTCTCTTCAGAGTTTCTGAACCATGGCCACACAGCAGGCAAAAGTCATTCCTGTCATTCATAAATCATAAAGTGCAAATTTCTAATTTATTATAAGTGGTAAAAACTGATTTGTATTAGTTGAGTAAGTATAGGATGTTTCTTTCTTCCTAAATCTAAATGAGGGTGTAATAATGAGTGTAAATCGACCAAATTATTTCTCCCTCCAATCCTTAAATCACTTACTTTAATACCACCGGCTATTGTAAGGCAGGAATTGCTATCAAATCACCCAACAAAGTCATGTTCAGATTTCCTATTAATTTAAGTGACAGTCTAATATCTGCTGCGAGGTAACTAAACACTAAGGAGGTGAAGCCTTTGGATGGAAGAAAATCTAAATGTTCCTTCCCATTTTTTTATTTTTTTAAAAAATAATATCTGTTCAGCAAAACAATATTTAATAATTTTGCACAATTTGCAAAAGAATTATTCTTACAACAATAAGAGCTCTTCTCATTCTTGAGAAGAACTATCTTGCTACCTCAAAGATATAGTTTCTTTGTGTGGTTTCTAGAATGAGACAAGTAAGAATTTTCATCCTTATTACATACAACAGAATGTGAGGATCCTGTGATTGAACCTTCAGTTATAGTGTCCAGACTCCTTCTGGATTCTCTCCACACACACAAAGGTAATCACTCACACAGATTGCACCCTTTTTCAGACCATAAGGTGTGCAACCAATTATGCACCAGAGGTGGAACAGGTTGCATGAGGCAGTCTCATGATGGATATCTCATCATTAGTTGTGTTATTACAGCTGTATACATAAATATTTCAACAGGATTCTGACCAATGTTGATTTCAGAGTTGTAGTATTTTTCATTTGATAGTCCAGGGCAAACCTTTGATACTGTTGAGCACTAGCTAACCTCTGCCTTAGAGGATCATTCCTTATATTATAAAAACCAGCAGCTGAAAAGGAATTCTTCTAAAAACACAGGTCTGTGGCTTCAGAAAAACAGAGTGAAAGCTCTAAATTAGCTGGGAAGTTATGATTTTTCAATATTGTCCTACCCAGACTATCTGGGCATCACTCTGGATTGAACCCTGACTCTCTCTCTCTCTCTCTCTCTCTCACACACACACACACCTCGCTATCTAGACAACAAAAAGAAAGTTGCCACCAGATGTAACATACATAAGAAAATGACTGGTTTAGACTGAGATGTCCAGCATCAAACAATAAGCACAACAGCTTTGTGCCTGTGCTACTCCACAGCAGAATAAGTTAAAACTGTATAATACAGGATTAGGTCATTAAGTGCAACTGCTTGCCTGAATCCACATTTTACAGATCAAATCCTTATATTTTTATTGATACATTTTTCTTTATGCTTTTATTTTATTTTAGTAACTTTAAAATTAAGGTGTTGTTTTTTTAAAAAAAATTATAGTAAGTACATGTGGCCTTTGAACAGGAAAACGTTCCCCACCCCTGGTATAGTATAAACCAGCACATGCCAGACAATTGAATGTAGCTCTTACTGAAACATGTAGGATCATTAATAGCTGCCTAAAACCTACCCCCATGAGGGAAAAGTCTATTATTTGGCTGATATTGCCTCTCTAGAAGAGGTTCTAGCAAATAATGAATGCATCAAGAGGCTCTAGCACACCTCTCAAGTGCCAAATATTAAATCAGAAGAGGCTAGGCTAAATTTGTGGAGACCAAAAACAACACACCTTGCTCAATAGATGGATACTAAAGAGACATTCACCAGGACAAGATTCAGGCTGGACCATCTGGAAGTCACTTTATTGACTTCAAAGCAAATTAGGAAGATCAAAGAATAATCTGTTAAAATAGAGTTAAAATGTATCCAATGATGCCATCCATCCATCCAGTTGAGTACAATCGATTCAGGGTGGTAGCAACTCCCAGGCCATCTTGCCATTGCTGGATGCTTTTAGTTGAAGTGTTGATATTGAATCTTGGGAGCTCTTCATGCAATGAATGTGACCACTGCTGTTGACATACTGTCTGCCCTATGCTGAGAGGTCCAATTAAATATAATCAATATTCTTCTTCTTCTCTACTTCCTCTTTTACCCCTTCAGGTGTCGAGGAAGATGCAAGGTTATTTTTCTGGCACTTCTAGTGGGCTCCACAGACATGATTTGGTGTTCTTGCAATATTTCTTTGATGTTATCTCTCCACCTTTCTCTAGGTCTGCCTTGTGCTTTATGTCCTTCTTCTCTTATCACATATGCCTTGTATAGTATGAAATGTACCATCAATGCACAAAAATTTTTAATGTGCCCACTTCTGATAGTCACTGCAGGGTACTCCAGATAGTTCTGGGATCACAGAGAAGGGAGTTAGTGGCCCAAATCTTGTTGCTTAGTATAGTAAATCACACTAGAGTAGGCCCATTGAACTGGTGGGAGTTTAGCAAGTCAACACTGACATTTGGAATTCCCCCAAGCTGAGAGATGTGCTTTGATATTCATCTGCAGTGCACTGCAGAAGCAAGAAAAAAATTAACCGCCTCCAATTTCTGTCACCCCAAAACACTCAATATTTAAATGGGAATCCAGGATGGCTAGTTTAAAAACATTCCTGTGTCTAAATGCTTAGCTATAATTGAAGTCACATCTTTTTTAGCCCATCTAGCTTCCTGAAAAGAGTAGCTTGAGGAAGCGGATTTATCTGTGACTCAAGTGTTAATGTATTCCAAAACTTTGAAAACTGGATCCAAGAAACTGCTGTGATACAAATACTCAGGAAACTCATTACTGGTTTTTGTTGCTGAGTGTGTTAAACCCATCTTTTAAAAATGTATTTGGTGAGCTGATGTCTTCCAGGGAATTACCTGAGGCCTTTTAATTGGGACAGGCAGGAAGGGGGGGGGAGGTAAAGTCTTACTTCTGCCCTTTCCATTTTTTGTGAAGTTATCAGTGCCTGAGCAGAAATGCTTATTTGCCTGGGCTTGGACCCCTTTTAATGATGTGTTCATCACAAGATAACGGATTCAATTTCAAGTGAGGGTTTCCTGAAGTCTGTATCATAATCCTCTAGAAATCACCAAGTTTCTCTTGCTGTGTGTTGAATTCAGATCTTCAGGCCATGGCTCGTTTAATCATGATAGACCTGCTATTCCTTCATAATTCATAGCAATAGGGGAACTGTTCAGATAAAATAAGATCTCCTTCCTGGAGTTAAATTATATCTCAGAATTAATCCTAAAGAATTTTGGCTAACTTCTTTCCCTCTCTCTTCCCCTTCAATATCATCATTTTGTTGTGCTTGAGTTCACATTGTGAATAAATGGAAAATATTATCCATCAAATTTGGCTCTGGACTGGGTCATGAGTCCTTGGGAAATCTTTAAATAAGTAGTAAAACTTGGGCTGTTCAATTGTTTTTATTAATACATGTGAAGCAAGTGTTTCATCCTTAAAATGTCTTGGTGTCCTTGTTATTATCACTGCTATCATTGTGTTCTGAAAGGAAGCTCTTGTGATGAGACCTGCCTTAAAGATTTACACATTCCTCTGACCGAGGATATCCAAGTAGGGCAATCATGAGTTTTCTTACCAGCTTTATCAGTCTTCTTCACATGTCTGCATTGAAAGTCTCCACTTGAGTGCATACTAAAAGAAAGTAAAGGCTAGTATTGGTATTCTGTTCACAGCATAACAGAAATCATATAAGCATTCCCTCCCTTTGGCAGATTTCCTGATGTATGGCCAGCTGTGCAACTAGTTTCACAATTGATCTCATAAGCAAGTACACAATTTATTTAACAATCAGTGCAATCCTGGGCATGCAACAGAGCACCTGTTGGGGGTGCATAAAATACTTTCTCAATCAACCAACTAGTTTGCAATTGCCTAACACAATAGGATGCTAGCCCAGGATTTCTCAACCTTGGGCTTCCAGGTGTTCTTGGACTTCAATTACCAGAAGTCCAAGTCAGCACACCTGCTGATCAGGTATTCTGGGAATTGGAGTCCAAGAACATCTGGGGGCCCAAGGTTGAGAAACCCTGTAGCTAGCCAAAACACATAGAAGAAATAGTGCCTGTCATGGCAATAGGAAGGAGCAAGAATTTTGCTCGTGCTTCATGTTATTGGAAGAGATGTTGAGAGCACATAGAATCTGAAACTAACATTGGAAACAGACAGTGCTTTCCTTTCTAAACAGAGTTGAAGGTGATTTGAAGGAAGCATAAATTCCTGTGGAGTATACATAGATGCACTCATGTAATTATATTGGTTCCAAACCTTCCTGTCAGATCAATTTTACAGGTTCCTGAAACAGTAGAAATATCTGAAAACCTATTCACCACTGACAGAATTAAGTTGAGTATATGAAATAGCATGAGTAGTATTCAGTGTTCTACAGTGCTGTTGACTCTGAAAAACTATATAATTTTGCTTTTCCTCTCCTTCTCTTTATTTTGTTTTGTATTTCATTGCACTCTGCAGATCTTAATCACAATTTCAGAACTCATGTGAAACTTATTTATTCATTCACCTGCCGTATGATTACCATTGCATAAGTGGGGCCATATTCACCATTCACACATTCCCTATCATTCAAACTTGTGTGGATGATCTACAGCATTTGTGTAGACCCTGTCAAGAATGCAGGTGTCCATGACAGGTGTCCTGTACTGAGAATGGTAAAATGAACAAGGGTTAACAATCCTGTCAGTTAGGAACTGCCATCATTCTTTATATATCTCCAACCAGTCTGAGCACAGAGATGCCTCAGGGTTACAGGGTTTTTCTAAGGCTCTTAAGAAAGCAAGGATCCAAACCCAGAACCCTTTACTTCACAGTCACAGTCAAAAACCAAGTTACAATAGCAGTGTTATCAAGAATGGGGTGCTATATTTAGCACCAAGGACTTCCTGTTTCTTTTATTTCACACACACACACACACACACACACACAATCACTCTTTAGGGTCTTTCTAAAGGGGACAGAACAATAAATTGTGAATTTTATCTTGAGTCTGATTATAGCCAAAAAAATACATTCCACAACTAGAATTCCTTTATATCTCTATTCAAGATATGCAAAGGGCACCTGATGGAACTGAGTTTTGTAAAAGCTCTATAGAGCTGTGAAGAAGTCAGTACCTCAAAATAATATGGCATTGCATGATTGAATTGAAGTTGGGGATACCAAATAGAGAATTGAGATGCACCAAAGACAGTCCTCAAAGATGGAGAATGGCTCTGGAGCTAGACCATGTGGAAGGTTGATCACAGAAGAATAGATGTCATTGAACTGTGGTGCTGGATAAGACTTTTGAGAGTCCCCTGGACTGCAAGGAGGTCAAATCAGTCAACCCTAAAGGAAATCAACTCTGACTACTCCTCAGAAGGAGAAAAACTGAAGCTGAAACTCAAGTATTTTTGGCCACTAAATGAGAAGAGAGGATTCACTGGAGAAGGCCCTGATGCTAGGAGAGTGTTGAGTCTGGAACAAGAAGTACTCTAACCAGCAGGATCGGGTTAAACTCAGTGAGTCTTTATTCAGCTCATACTTCGGACTGGGGACTATGTACAGGGGTGGCCTCTATATATCCAGTGATTTGACCATTACAGAACTAAATACATTTAGGTGGGCTTCCTGAGTTACAAAGTTCAACATTTCCCACGCTGACACGTATTTGAATTTCACGCCTTTTACAATGGCGCACTTTAGTGCTTTATTTTCGGCGCGGTTTTACTTTTGAAATTGAATTAAGCACAACAGAAAGATTGAAGGCAAAAGGAGAAAGGGGAGGCAGAGGATGGGATGATTAGACAGCATTGTTGATACAGTGGGAGTAAATCTGGGCAGGCTATGGAGAATGGCAGATGACAGAGGAGCCTGGCATGCTGTGGTCCATGGGGTTGCAAAGGGTTGAGCTCGACTGTGTGACTGAACAGCAGCAGCAGCTATATGATGCCCTGTGGCTGTTTCTGCCACTGCCTCTGCCCTATCCGCCGGGTCCACAGGCTCTGGAAGTGTCTGGAGGAAAGATCCCTTTGGTCCTCACCATTCTGCGAAGCCCAGAGACTTCACTGCGATTGAAAAAGTCCCCCGGAAACTGGCAGTCCGACGCTTGGCTCTATGGAGGCCCCTTGCCCCCCTCCCAGCAAGGGGAACACTGGAGATGTCTGCCCCAAAGCTGCTGCGGGCTTTGGGGCAGAGATCAACATCAGGGAATTTGAGGAACACTTTTGCATCGCATAATGTTATCTTAACATTGTGCAGGGCAAAAGTGTTCCTCAAATTCCCCAATGTTATCCAGTTTTAGCTATAAAATGGGGAACTCAACAATCCATGCTGCATACATCAGCTTTGGCCCTGAGCATTTCCGCAGCAGAGTATGCTGCTCCAGTATGGAGTGCATCCACACACGGAAACAAGTTGACATTGCTGTGAATTAAGCCATGTGTATAGTGACAGGATGCCTCAAGCCTACACCAGTAGAGAAAATATACCCACTGGTTAGTATCGCTCCACCTAAGATCAGGATCACTGAACAGAGAACAATATTAAGGGAGGATATGGTTGGAATAATCCTCCCCTGAATAGACTGAGGGTTCGAGTCCCTAAATGCAAGACCAACATGCTCAAGCGGGGGCTGCTGGCAGGCAACAACCTGCAGCGTGAATGTGGAAAGATACAGAATCTGGCTCATTTACTGCCAGAAACATGCACCAATGAGGACTTAAGTTTGGCCAATGACACAGTGAAGAAAGTGGCTTCATTTTAGCAGCCCAGGATTTGATCAGGATATAAAAAAGAACAGATGTTAACTGTAATCATAATTTTTAACAGGGGTGCTCTTGGTTTTGTTTTAAATTAAGTTTTGTATTAGTATGGTAACTAATTGGCCAGATTCCTGCTAGTTATGCCTGTTGGCATATCTCCAGCAGCAAACATTTGGGCAGTAGAATGCTGATGATAAGAAGTTGAGGTTTGTTTTTCTCATCAACAGTCAAATGACTTGGTATGTGGCAAGAGAAAATAGTGTCAACTTCTTAATTGGCAGCAGTTCACTGCTTAAATTCAACACCAGTGGAATTAGACTTCTTTAAGTACTGTATGTGATATAATTCTAGCCATTATGTTTTTATCTTTGTAATGTGTTGTATTGTTAACTTTACATGGGGCTGCCCCTGATGACCATTCAGAGGCTGCAGCTGGTGCACAATGTGGTGGTCCGCATGGTGAAGGGATGTGAGGCTATCATCATGCCTCACTCTTGCTGTGGGAGCTGCATTGGTGTGCCTCCGGGTGCAATTCAAGGTGCTGGTCATTATCTTTAAAGCCCTGCATGATAGTGGGCCAGGTTACTTAAGGGACCATATCACCCCGAGGACATCAGCCCATCCCACTAGAGTGGACCGGAGGGACTCTCTAAAGGTACCGACTGCTAGAGAGACTCACCTCTCTAGCACTAGATGGAGGGACTTTTCGGTGGCTGCCCAGCCCTTTGGAACCTCCTGCCAAATGACCTCCCCCTACAATTAGATCTGCCAGCATTCAGGAAAGGCCTGAAGACCTGGCTGGCCCAGTGGGTGTGGGGTGCCATTACGGGAGCTCAACCCCCTCACCCACCCACCGCTGTCTTATATGACCACCCTAAATAACCTGTTAGCTGGGGACTGTCTGTGGTCTGCTTAAAGATGTTTTAAATTAAGCTATATTTTATGTTGACTGTAAGCCACCCTGAGTCGCTGTGGCGAGTGGGTGGCGATATAAATCTAATAAGTAAATAAATAAATAAACTCTACTTTATTTCCCCCTTTATGCTGCGATTGACAAATTAACACTAGATCCAAGCTTTGGGGAAAAGAGGATACAATCACACACACACACACACACACACACACACACACACACACACACTTTTCTCTACTATTACAAAGAGTGCCCCCAAAATACCTTCCCCTCTCAGAGGTCAAAGAGAATATTATTTTGATTCCTTATTTTCAAATGTGTAACAGAACCGAATGTATTTAAATCAAGATCTCAATTCTTTGCCAAAATGCTGTTTTTTTACTGAATTAATTGTGCATTTCTTAAAATTGTTAGTAAAGGTAAAGGTCACCCTTGCTCAAAAGGCAGTCATATCTGACTCTAGGGTTCAGTGCTCATCTCTGTTTATAGCCAAAGAGCCAGTGCTGTCTGCATCTGCAGATGTTTCCGTGGACATGTGGCAGGGCATGCCTCAACACCAGAATGGACGGAATGCTGTTTTCCTTCCCACTGAAGTGGTCCCTATTTATCTACTTGCAATTTGTTGCTTTCGAACTGCTAGGTTGGCAGGAGCTGGGACAGAGACGGGGACTCACTCTGTCATGCAGTACTTGGGAATCGAACTCCAACCTTCAAGTAAACAAGTTCAGCATCTTAACCACTTGAGCCACCGTAAGCCCTGTGGTTACCATCTTACAAACCAACCAATATCAAATGAATACAATAGGCATATGGACACCAAAACTGTTGTTTAAAACAGTTATATAATTTGAGAAATTGCCTGCATTAGAACAACAATATTGCATAATAATGAACATTACTTAGTAACATACCCTTTCCCTGTGCTTATTTACTGTACTATACGCAGGGACTTTTTTTCATTGGCATATAGTCGCCTGCTTTCTAAAGTAGTATCACCTGCAGTTCTGCTGCCTCATTTAGCTTGAACTGTTGAATGGCTTCAAATGAGGCCAGAGATGGTTTAAAAGTGCAGGAGGGTATGTGCCATCTGATAAAATAAACCAAGAACCTACTTCCTTTAAATAGTATTTCACTTTGCTTTGCTCCATGTTGTTTTGAATTAGTCATGAACTAAAATAAATATTGATGATATGCGCATGTAAGGCAAGGGGGAGAATATGACATATGCTGTGAGTTATCTATACATCAGATTGTCATTTGGGAAATTACCTTCAGTGAAGTGTTATATGATTTGCCAGTTAATATTTGATATTTTCTTTTGTGTGTGTCATGCAGGCTTCTGGAGCGGATGCCCTGGAGTTAAATTTATCTTGTCCTCATGGCATGGGAGAGAGAGGCATGGGCTTGGCCTGTGGGCAGGTAGGACGTCTAATGGCTATCTCTTTCATATCTCTTCAGCAATGCAGAACTGTTTCATTGATAGTCATACCTTAGGGGCTAAGAGCCCACAAAGTTGGCTGATAGGCTGGGATTCTCTGGCCTCCCCTTGTTTAAATATTTAGTGCTAGAAATGTGGGAAGTGACAAGAGTCTGAGATTACACACCGCGTTTATTTTTATGGAAGACAAAATTGCATTATACGCTTGACAGGAAGCAATATCATAACAAATAGTTGCCAAAATGCTCTGACAGAATTGTACTTTATGCATTCTTAATATTGACCAACATCTCTGGGGAAATGCAATCCAAGCAACTTTGAGCTCATAGGCATTTTACAGAAGGTTTGGTACAGCAGTGGTGTTTTATATTTAATCCAACGAAAATGTAAGACAGAACCTGTTTTAACACAGGGCCAGAATTAATGACGTCCTTCGAAGTCATTGCTTGTGACAACCCATGAACTCAGTTCCTAACTGTGTGATCCTATAGATGGCTACAAAGAAGACAGAGGTCTACCTACCCACTACAAACAGATTTTGAGTTATTACTCCATGATTCTAACCTAATCTGAAATACAGTTTGCTGGCACAGACTTGTGCCCAGTCTTGTTTGGGCCTGAGTTCTGTTTCACTCTCCAGATCTGTTTGTAGAAGAGGTGAGAATAAGGAGGATTAGAAAGAAGGGTGATGGAAGAGTATTTTACTGGTACTGTAGTTGGCAAAGCCTGACATGTTCAGTTTTACCAGTGTAAAAGAGTTGTCTTTGCATCTGTGTAAATTAATTGGTATGCGTGTAGGTTAAGACAGTGGTTCCCAATGTAGGGCCTACACACAGGGGGACTTAATTCCCAGAAGCCTAAGTCAATTCAAAGGTTGGGAAACACTGGGTTGCCACGATTTGTGGATGGTGTTATGCTATCTCCTTTATCATAGAGGGGGGTGGGGTGGGGACTTTGACTTTCCTTTGTTAGTTTCCTATGTCACATATTTCCACAAAATCTTTTTTGTGGAGTACTAGGATTATTACAGGCTATGAAGATGGAAGAATGCTATACTGGGAAGGTGTGGAGTTTAAATCTGAGCAGTATTAAGCCTATAGGATGCTCTGGCTTCTGGATTCAAATAAAAACAGTCAGGAAGTATTTGGGGGCACACGGATGGATATTATAAGCTAACAGCAGCCTGATTTCCATAATGTAATGCTCTGAGTAAGAGAAATAAGGTTTTAAAAGAAGAATTAATTTTAAAAAATAATAGAAGTGTATGAAATATTAAAAGAAAGGAAAACTCCATGACAGGAGGAGAGCATAACTGACTGCTGTTACATACATACATGTTTATATAATAATATTGGCATAGTATTGGTTTTGTGGATCTAAGCTGCTTCAATGGGTCTTATCCACAGGGTTGCCCTAGGCATGAAAATTTTGCAGTTGGCTCTTTGATTCTTCTGTCGCTGGAAGATATGTAAAAATGCATGTAGCCAGGCTGTGTTCCCCACTGACTGTGCATTGGAGAGGCTTCCAGTGCTTGCATACATTATTCCTGCTGGCACAGGTTACACATGGCTTATGCAAAAAGGAAGAAAGGGGAGGGGAAGGGAAGAGAAGATAAAATGTGTATTTCTATGTGGATGGAAGGGAATCATCTTCAGGATTTACCTTGAAAAGAAGCACACATCTTTTGGAGGGTGAGGTCTAGTCAGACCTATCAGAAAGAATCCATGCAGCCATCTGTATACCCCTTCCAATGCTGCCGTATTAACAGCTTGTTTTAAACTCTAAGGTTCAAAGCTTGTCTGTCTCCATATGGATCTCATGATGGAATTTGCATGACAAAATTAATTCCGACTAACTGCTGCTTCAGTTCCATACACTTCCTTCGAAATCTGCATGGTGAGGTAGAACTGAACATATTGGCCTTAAATTCATTTAATTTTGATACTGGACTTTCTGGAGAGCTTTCCCCCACTCCCTCTTTTCTATCAATGTCATGCCACAGTGTACTTTTCACTATCTAAGCTGAATGGATCTATAATTACAATCTTAACAGAGACAGATGATTGGTGGAGCCACCAAAGAATGTGTCAAAGTTAGAATAAGTCAAGGGTTAAACTGGCCAGCTGACTTTAAGCTGTAAGGAAAACTAAATACATGTGTGGTTTTAGCAAGCTTTGCCTGGTGCCCAGTCATTAATGTAGGGCTCTGTTTTGGTTTCTTTCTTGGGAGTTCCCCCGGTACAACTACAGAAGAGCTAAGAATTAATTTTTGGAGCTCTAGTGGGTTGGTAACCTGAAGTCGGTCTTTTTTTAAAAAGCAGCTAGCAAAGAAGTGAATATAAAAGCTTGAAGGAGAAAAATATTTTTTTTTCCTTGCAGAATAGATGAAGGAACCATATACAGTGGAACCTCACACAACAATCGCCCCATATAGCCACAAAATCATGTAACAATTAGGTTTTGGGGGGAAATGGCGTCCTGCATAACAATTTTCCCTATGGAAAAAAATCATACAACAATTATTCAATGGGGGAAACCACTTAGCGAAAATAATCATTGTACGATGCATTCCATGGGGAAAATGGCTATACAATGCATGCATTGTATAGCAATTGTTTCAAACAACAATGAGCCCTGTAGAACAAATTAAAATCGTTGTATGAGGTACCACTGTATTTGAATCTAGTTGACATCTTCATACCAGGGTTGCATTCATATCTGCATGCAAACGGTATACCTGGCAACAGTGAGGGACGTACCGTCATCATGTGTCTCATCTTTGTATTAGTCAGTTCACAGAAATCAGTTGTTTCTTACTTCTTTAGAACTCCCAGCCTTTGAAAAATACCTGGTAAAAACTAGGCACTAGTTAAAAGCAATAATTGTCTGCTTATTCTATATTCTTATTATAGCATAGATGCACAATCACAGCTGAGGTTATGCAATTCTGTAAAAAAAAAGGCAATAGTCTTCTTGGTGTTTGTATAAATTGCATGTAAAAAAAGAAGGCAATAGTCTTCTTGGTGTTTGTATAAATTGCATGTAACGTGTAATGGATAAATTGCAGCTAATTGACAAGATGCTGGAGAGAGTCTCAATCATGTGCCTTATTACACAACTGGGACGTGCTCTGGTACCTCCTAACCTAGCCACAATGAACCATGCTGACTTTTGTAAAACCTTAGATGAATACCAATAGGATTCTGGTCACAATAAAGAAAATAAGCAAATTTCTTTTTTTAATTAGTAAAGGTAAAGGTCACCCTTGCTCAAAAGTCAGTCATATATGACTCTAGGGTTCAGTGCTCATCTCTGTTTATAGCCGAAGAACCAGCACTGTGTGTCTACAGACATTTCCATGAACATGTGGCAGGCATGTCTAGACATCGGAGTGCATGGAACACTGCTTACCTTCCCACTGAAGTGGTCCCTATTTATCTACTTGCAATTTTTTGCTTTTGAACTTCTAGGTTGGCAGGAGTGGGGACAGAGACGGGAGCTCATTCTGTCGTGCAGTACTCAGGTATTGAACTGCTGACCTGCCACCTTCCAGTCAGCATCTTAACCTCTTGAGCCACTGCATTAGGAGGTAGTAATAAGAGAATTCAAGTAGAATAGTGACTGGATGAAAAAATAGATCCTATTGAATTCTGTGAGGGCTTATTTTAAAACTTCAAATTCCAAAATCCTCCAGAGGAATCTTGGAACTGTAGTTCAGAAAAGTAGCATCTTCAAGCTTTAGTTTTATGTATGGATTGCACTGCTATTAAAGTTAAAGACAAGAAATATATTCCTAATTGTAACATCTATTCAGCCTTGGGAATTATTCATTCTAAAGCCAGTTTGGACCAGCAGCATTTGTCAAAGCTGCTTAAAGAGCTGTAGAAATTCTCTTTTTAGAGATTTGTAGACAAAGGTTGGTAAAATGTTTTCAATTAATACATAATCCTGTCAAGGAATACTGCAACTCATCTTTGTGTCAGAGAGCACAGTATTTGCCATCAAGATGCCTATTTTGCTTGAAAAATACCAGTGTACCAATATACCTCAGGGCCAGATAAAGTCTTTCAGGGCCTATGCCAGCAAATAGATCATCATGTTTACTCAGATCTTTTGTTCCTTAAACTTCATTAAACAACTTCACAAAACTTGTAGTGTGTGTGTGTGCACGTGCATGCATGTACATATGTGTGTGTTTACTTAGTTTGCTTATTTTCTTGTCCTATATGACTGATCCTATTAAGATGTATGGTCCAAATATTAAACATTTTAACTATTTGATTTTTAATTAAATGAAATTATTCACACACTCAGAGCTAATTCAAGATGGATTGATGGAAGAGAATAATAATCCAGTTTAAATTGAATACAAAGGGTTGTGCAAATCACTGCTCACTTTTTTTTGGTATGTGGCCATTTCTGATATAGTTGTTAGGGTGTTTTCCTATCTCTTTGTTTCACTAGGTCATATATAATATTGTCCCTGATTTTTTACCAAGCGTGTATTTTAACTGCTTTTATTTCCCTTTACCTCTGGGCATCTGTTTTCCATCATTCTTTGCAGCTTTCTTTAATCTCCTCTCCTGCTGTTGTTTTCTAGCAAGGACAAAATTACTACTTTTACTGGAATATATCAATAACTCATTTAGTTCCATGTCTTCCTTTTGGCATTGGCTTCTTTCCAAATCTATCTTATTTATACTTCTTCCTTCCTTCTATGAAGTCTTTCTCCTAAATCAAATACCAAGAACTAAGATGATGTCCTGAAAGTCCAAAGTGAGGGTAGAGGGGAAACCCTCCTATTCCAGTAATGGTGAACCTTGGCACTCCAGTTGTTCTTGAACTTCAATTCCTGGAAGCCATGATCAGCAGGAGTGCTGACTTGTTGGGCTTCCAGGAGTTGAAATCCAAAAACACCAAGGTTCACCATCTCTGTTCTATTCTGTACCTTGATTTACTAGTTATATAGCATTGATGTTTTCTGTATACATGCCTATGATTCCTAACAAATATTGTAAATATTTGAAAGAGAGATGCCGAACAGATGTCAACCCATCACAGTACCGACCATGGCAAATCCTTCCATGGCTTCAGCAGAAATGTGTTATATATAATAGCATTTGGCCTCACAACAGACTTTTTTATATACTGAATCCCTTGTGAGGGGTTTGCCTTATATCATTGTAGAGTCTAGGGACAGTGAGCTCGAATATTTAAATTAGAGCATAATACTGAATAGTGAGTCAAAATGATTAACTGTTCTCTGTTTTCAATGCTTTGTATTCATTTGTATATTATATAATCATCTCACCCTTCCTCCTGAGAGCCTAAAGCAGTGTCTATGGTTCAGATCAGCTTCCAAATCTATGAGAGAAGAAAAAAGTAATTGTTATACTGTATCCAACCAAAGAACTATCAGGTCCCAAAAGCTGTGAGCAAATCTCCCTAATATGCAACTTATGCAAAGTGTTTCAATGAAATATATAAAATCATCTAGGCCCTACAGTTGAGCTTCTTGTAATTCCAAAACAGGCAGGCTTTCGACCTGTTAAGAGCTTATAGCTCAAAACCTAAACCAAAACCGGCATATAAAATACAGATTTGAAACACATAAAGTAACTGAAGCAGCATTTGTCGACCTTACAGTGGCTAGGCTAAACCTGTGGAGAGCAAAACCAACATACCTTGCCAAATGGTTGTTTGCCAAAGATTGTCTCACACCAGGACATGTATCTGGCTGGACTGGAAGTCAGTCGACTTCAGAGTAAAGTAAGAAGATCAAAGAATAATCTGTTAAAATGGGGCTACTTTGATACAGGACAAATTTTCTATGAATATGAAGAAATGCAGTCAGTGCAGCATTTATGTGGATGCAGTTTATGCCCTACTATGTGTATAAAAAAAGATTCAGTAAATGGCTAAGACAATACAATTGAAGTAGCCTGCTTCTGGTCAAAAATAATCTAATCATTTTGCCATTTCATTTTTTAAAAAATTGTATTTCTGTTTCATACAGGTCTATAATTTGAACTTCTGTAACACTCTGATAAAGATAGACCACCTTTCATTTTATCTTTACACTGTTAAGATAATTTGAATTTTTTAGGGGAAGGTGCATAGGTTTGTGATAGAAAAGATTTTTTTGAAGCCACCAGGCCCAGGTGTAGTCCAGATGTTCTCCACTTGTCTCTCTAATATCCTAAATAAGCAAAATTTGTGGAGCTATTGGCACTCCATATAGACAGAACTGAGCTAGGGGAACTAGAGATCCATTTGTTGTAAGGTAAGGTCTTAGGTTTATTTGAACCCAAATGAAAATCAACATCGGCTACAACATCATGCTGTATATTTTATGCATATAACAAAATTTGCATTTCAGTGTAGATGTAGGACATAGTAATAGTACCCAGACTTGGATTGATGCCACTAGTCTGGAGGAATTTGTTGCAGCTCATGAATTCTTTATAAATAGTAGAAGCCGTTATTAGGTACAGGAAGGTTGGTTAGATGGACTATTGAAATGACCCAGCAGAGCATTTTTAAGGCTTTAAAATATATTTTCCATTTTATCTTCATCTATACTAAGATTAGTCAAATTCTCCCCACTATTTATATTGTTTTAAAACTAAATAAAAATGAAAGTTCTAGCTAGTGCATAATACTTGTGCTCTTTGATATATCTCTTGATCATTGGAGAGGCAGACATTTTCCTGCAATACTTATTCATTTCTTCCAGTATGAAATAGAAAGGGGAACTAAATGCTGGCCACAAGGGGGGAAAAGGGGAGTCATTTGTAGATGTAGGATTCATATATTAGAGAAGGTGTACGGTTTTCCTTTGAAATTTCTCATTTCCGTGATAGACCCAATCAAACCTTTATGCCCTCTGGCAGGTAACCTCTGTATGAACTAAAGAGCTGAAATATTGTTTAATCATACTGATACCACCTTCTTCTACAGTGGTAAGGGAAATTTTGTTTTGTTCATAAAGAAATAGCCAGGACAAAGTGATTCACCCTGTAAGAAGTTGGAGATGGTCTTTCTCCATTACCAGACGTTTTAAAAGGGCATTTTGTTGCTGTTAATTTTTTTGCATAATAGAAATCATAGCCTCTCTATATCATGGTAAATTAGTAGATCAAGTTTGCAGGATTTGTCCCGTTACAATCTTCTTCTTCCGTGTCCTGATCAAACCCTGGACTGTCAAAATGAAGCCTTTTTTTTGTATTGTCATTGCCCAAACCTTAGTCCTCATTGGTGCATGCCTCTGACAACAATTGCAGACCAGTAAATGAGCTGGACTCTATCTCTCTCCACATTCACACAGCATGATATCGCACTCATTTTACTAACCTCAGAAGGATGGAAGGCCAAGCCAATCTTGATCCCTGTCAGGATTGAACTCACAATGTTAGCATCTTTGGCTGCAGTATAGCAGTTTAACAACTGAGCCACCAGAGCTCTGAGACATAAGACTAGCTGTTTTCTTTTCCCACAAGATACGTTCAATTTGGAAACTGCAAAAAAATAAATAAATAATAGATGGATCTTGTTCAGAGATAAAGTCTGACTTTTAGTATTTGGTAGAGCAAGGCAAATAGCAATAATTGGAGAGGCACCTAAAGAGTTAGCGGGTTTGATGTCAATGCTCATTCCCAGACCTGAACCAGAATCTGCCTAGTTTGTGTCTGTTTTGCTCTATACAGGTGTGTGTGTGTGTGTGTGTGTGTGTGTGTGTGTGTGTGTGTGTGTGTGTGTGTGTGTGTGTGTGTGTGTGTGTGTGTGTGTGTGTAGACTTTGCTTCAGAAGGACCCAAATTACTGTTTTCACCTAGTAATGCTTGCCTCGTTCCTTTGGTCCAGAATTCAACCATTATTAACCTTTAACAGCCAAAGAGAATAGTGATTGAATTTGGTCCTTCACTGTCACTCTGAAATCAATAGTATAAATGACAGTTGCCACCACTTTAACTGGTCTCTCGCCATTTCTGGGAGCACAATTTGCCTTAGGTTCTGTCATTTCGAATTTTTCATGTAGCACTCTCAATAAAGAGAAAATGCAAAATTTAGATGAAGGAAAGGTGCGGGGTTCAACCATTAAACAAAAATGAACTGTCCTTTTCAAAGGAACAGGTGAGGCAGCCTCTGCGAAAACTGACAAAAAAAAATGAGCTGTTAGAAAGGCTTTTAAAGGAAAACATCACAAAACCTTTCTGTGCAGGATTGCTCTTTCTGCTGACAACCCTCTAGTCAGTATTTGCTATTCTTTACAAAGATTCATGCTTTGAAGATGTGTGAATAGGTCAGAAAAAAACCTCTCTTGTCATTTTTTAAACTTTATGTTTCTACTCAAGAAGAGTTTGGGATGAAAATGCTTGCCTCTGTTTGCTTTGCCCTCAAAGCTTTGTTTAGGAGTTAGATGTACAAATCTTTCAAACCTAGTGTTTAGTACGCTATGTCACAATACAGTTTTTCAATGCCACCCTGAACCTACCCAGTCACATTTGATTTCAGAAGGCTAAGTGGGGTTGACCCTCGTTAATACATAGATGGGAAACTACCAAAGATACCTAAGATCTCCAGGGAAGGCTAAGAAAGAGTCTTATCTGAAACCATGAAGAAACATTGCCAGTCAAGATTGACTATCCAGAGTTAAATGTTCATCTGGTATTATGTCCCTGTATTGTTACATCCTGGCAGACAAATAGTGCTAAGCATACTTTTAGGAATACAACCACATTTTGAACAGATCTTGTATGTAACTAGCTATGAGTAACACAGTTAATTTTAACTAGTTACTTTTTGAACAATGAAGTTACATTTCAAGAGCAAAGGTAACAAGTCACAAAGTTACTTTTTAGTTTAATAAGTAATATTTTCTAATTATTTCAAAAACTTGTTTTAAGGACTTTTAGAAATATGTTGGTGGGGTTTTTTGGGTATCTTTTTGATATCAGCTATATGCTGCAAAGCAACTATTTTTTTTCTTCATGTTTTGTATTTTTGAAAGGGTTCTCAAGCATAAAGTGTTAGCATTAGCCATTACACTATTATCTCATGATCTCCATGTAGAATATGGAGAGAGCATTTCCCTGTGCTTTTCTGGCTTACTGGTAATGGCAATGCAATGTGCCAATAATGAATAATGTGACAAATTACTTTTGTGAGGATGGCAAAGATAATTATCTTGAGAAGAAACCAAAGTAATGAATAATGTTAGTAATTCCTTTTTTAAATATGTATAAAGCACTGAGTTGATCACATTTATGAAAGCATGGTTCTGAGCTACTTGCCTGCTTTTGCTCTGCTTGAGACTCAGATTCAAATGGCACAGTGGTTAAACTGCTCACTGCAGTCAGAACATTGTGAGACTGATCCTAACCGGGGTCAAGGTTGACTCAGCCTTCCATCCTTCCGAGATCAGTAATATGAGTACCTAGCATGGGGACAAAATGCTAATTAACTTGTGAACCACCCAGAGTGTGCATTAAGTGCTATGGAGCGGTATATAAGCACAATTGCTATTGCTATTTTATTCTTCTTTTTCATTAGTCTTGATGCAGAGCTTAATATGGGTTTGGCAGCAAACAGCAGATGTCTTCAGACCAAGTCTGTTTGTGTGATCAGATGAAGATCATGTGCTCTCTTGTCATTCTTCTGTGTGGCTGGGAGCAGATCTAAAATACTTGTGAAGATGGCAGAAACATGGCAAACTGCAAGTAAATCATATACTTCTGTTACAACTGAACCCAGCCACAACCATATCCTAGGCTGATAACCAAACTCTGACAAAATAAGGTAATACAGTACCAAAGCCATCCACTTCATTGATGCTATCCCCCTAGATAATGGCTAAAAATGAGGTTTTCTGCATATCTCTCAAGCTGAAAAAATTAAACTAAAAGTGGCTAGGCTAAGCCTATGGACAGCAAAAACAACACAATTTGCTGAATGGATGAATGCCAAAGAGTGTCTCTCACCAGGACAAGATTTTGGCTGGTCTATATGGACATCACTTAATAGACATTGAAGCAAAGTAGGAAAATCAAACGATAATTGGATAAAATGGAACTACTTGGGTGCAGGACAAATTTTATTGGAATCTGGAGATATGCAATCAATACAGCATTTATATGGATGCAATTCATGCTCCACAAAGTCTACAAAAGAAGATCTAGTAAACAGATAATACTATTGAAGTAGCCTCCTTCTGCTCAAAAATAGCCTAATTATTTTAAAATGTTATTTGCTTTGAATTATATGTCCATAATTTTAAATTGTGCCAATGCTCGGATATAAATAACGAAAGAAAGAATTTACTGCAGCTTGCAGAAACCAAAACATTTGGCTGATCTCTTATCGCAGTATAAGGACGTGCATTTTTCTTTCTTTCTTGAGCACAAAGGGGAAAGAAAGAGAATGCAAGCTTGAGACTGGTAGCCTTCCATTATTGTAGCATTAACATCATGTCTGAATGTGACCATTAATGAACAGGCACAGGGCATGCAAGTTCACTGCTTTAAACAACAACATGGATATCCTAATAGAAAAAAAGCAGCATAGATCACACCCTGCTTTGTGCATCTATAGCAAGGGGAAATCCCAAAGGTCCAATGATGTGAATAAATGACCCCATTAACAATCCCTACTCAAAGACTCTTACATCCAAAACACAAAGCAAATATGGTAAAATTTACATTTTTTGGACCGTTGTTACAAGAATCTTTCAGCCAGCATGGCCAACAGTTACTTCTGAAAATATGATTAAGTAGAGTAATCCTTTGTTGTTTCTGACCCGCCATTGTAAATTCCCTTGCCCACTTGGAAAAGCCTCTCCTCCTAATATGGAACTCTCATTTTCTAGGCTAACAGTACCTGAATGAAGCGACCCTGAAGAGCTCAGTGGTTTATGTATCTAACTACTGAGCCAAAGGTTGGGAGTTCGATTCCCTACTGTGCCTCCTTGCTAGGGGCTAGACACAATGCTCTGTATGGTCCTTTCCATCTCTGCAGTTCGGGTGGTGATGGGGTATGGGCGTTATGCTCGTGCCTCACCACTGCTTCGGGAACTGCACTGGCTTCCAATTTGCCTCCGGGTGCAATTCAAGGTGCTGGTCATTACCTTTAAAGCCCTATATGGTAGTGGGGCAGGATACTAAGAGACCGCATCACCCCAAGAACATCTGTCTGTCCAACCAGAGTGGACTGGAGGGGTTCTCTGCTTGTACCATCTGCTAGAGGGGCCCGTCTCTCTAGCACAAGAAGGAAGGCCTTCTCTGTGTCCGCTCCGGCCCTATGGAACCTCCTGCCAGTGGAACTAAGGCTGCAGACAAAATTGCTGCCCTTAAGGAAATATCTGAAAACATGGCTGGCGGGGCAGGTGTGGGGTCCTGAAGATGTCATGACCCCCACCTGCTGGTTGCTTTAATATCAAAGTAATTTTCCTCTTTTTAATGTGTGGGGGTTTTAGTGGGGTAATTTGTTTTAATGGGGTTGTTCTTGTTTTAAGGGTTTTTAAGATTGTATGCTGCCCAGAGTCTTTGTGAGTTGGGCGGCTATATAAATATGAATATAAAATAAATAAATAAAATAAAACTATTTCTTCTCCCTCTTTCTCTTTTTCTCTCTCTTTCTTTCTCTCTCTCTTATCTCTCTCACACACAGAGGAATGGCCATGTCGATTTGGCCACAGTCCAGTCGTCAGTATTTTCTCAGCTAGCTGCCACTGTTTTGAGACAACAATTTGAGCTCTGTCAGCTCAGCTCAGCCATGACAGAAAGCACAGACCTACCTAATTCAGAGTAACTCGATTCTGCCCATGAAGAGTTGGCATGATTGGGAAAGGGCGGAATCTGTCTCCATTGAGGCACTGCAGAAGGGAACTTAGAGTGAGTGATCTGCAGAACACCTGCACAAGTCATGACACTCGGCTTACAGCTTTACTTAAGTGCAATAAAAGCCCTTACATTTCACACTGGGAATGGCGTTTCTACTTTTAAACTGTAATAGGCTGTCAGAAAGCAACAATGCCTTCATTTTTATTGATTCTTCACTGAGTCTGTGGAAAAGGCTCTGCACTAACTCTTAGAAGTCCAGCTGTGCGCATGCTTTGACTGAGCAAGAAGATGTGGACCTGCCAAATCTCAGTCATGACCAATTGGAATGTGTGTTTACTGGACACTGCCTCTTCCCACTCCCCCCACAGGTGGCCCTAGTACTTATGCTAGATAAAAGTGATGTATTTCAAACTCACAAGTCTCTGGTTGGTACCTGATGTTTCAGTCCAGTGGTTTGAAAGACAATAGGATATCGGTAGGTGAATGTTTGTGCCTCCATCAATGTAAGAGTCCCTCTTCCTTAGAAGATAGTGATAGCTAGTGGAAGTAAATGGCAAAAGATTGAAGTCCCATATTTCTTCATCTGCTGTTGAATGAAATGGTGGTTTTTTTTAAAAGCACTGACATTACACAGTTCATGGTCTGCATGAAATAAACCTGTTCTCCACTTGCCAAAGGATTGACAAGTCAACTAGCAACCCGGTGTCATTAAGCCAGTAAGACATCTTACTCAGTCAAAGCTCAAGAAGACACTGGCTAAAGACATTTTTATACAGTAAAACCCGTGTTACGGAATTAGTCCATTCCAGGACTTTTTCCATAAAGCAGTTTTTCCGTAATCCTCTCCCACACCTTGAGTGCTCTCACCAGCTGGTGAACAGTTGGGGTGGAGAAGAGAGGGGTTCTTGAGGTGCAGGAGAGAAAGGGGAATCCTCTAAGATGTCCCCCTCCTCTCCACCACTACCCCAGCTGCTCACCAACTGGGGAGATCGATTGACCTAAAAAAATCAAAAGAAAGCACACAGTAAAAGTCAAAACATGCACACACTAAAAGTTAAAACATGCACACAGTAAAAGGGAATAGAAATAACAAAGCTAAGCTCCCTATCTTTTCTGGTGTTTTGTCCTCAGGGTGGGCGTTGGGTGTGCCTCCCTGTCTGTGAAGGTGACAAACAGGAGTGGTCCGTCCAGCCACTGGGGGAGCTGATGGCTTGGGCTCACTTGGTAAAGAAACCATTTACTTCATCGCCAGGGCTGTGGAGAGAAGAGGGGCTCCCTCTTCTCTCCACAACCCTGCCGAAGCCGTGGCGGGGCTGGCACCAGCCTTCATCACCGGGGCCTGGACATGACAGCGTTTTTTTCTCGCGTGCGGTGCTTTCCCAGCCTCTTCCATGCTTGTGTCCCTCAGCCTGATTGGCTGAGGGGTGGCGCAATGTGGAGGACGTTGAGCCTTGTAGGGTTTTTTGTTTGTCTTTGTGGGGTGGTTGCCCCACTCTCGATGAGCGGACCCTTGCGGTGATGCTCACAGGGTCTAAAGGTAAGTGTTGGTGGCTTGGTACGGGATGGTTGGGCCGGGTGTGGCAATGTATGCCAGACACGAACAGCCCACGCACCTTTTTATAGGTATAGATCTGCTAGCAATGAAGATGGTGTGAGCTCTTAACTGCATGCTTCATAGTAAGATATCAGTTGGGCTTATAGGAACCATGGAATCATTTAATGAATTTGCAAAACACATTGGAAGTTCATGTTCTTCTTTCTTTTTCTTCCTTCCCTTTTCCCCTTTCTTCTTTTTAACAGAACGTACTTTTAAAAAATGCAACATAACAAAATCCAAGGAGATGACAAAGTGTGTGTGTGTGTGTGTGTGTGTGTGTGTGTGTGTGTGTGTGTGTGTGTGTGTGTGTGTGTGTGTGTGTGTGTGTGTGTGTGTGTGTGTGTGTGTAAATACAGCCAGAGGCCAGTCACAGTAAAAACCTGATGGAGCATCCATTCAGGCTTCCATACAAGATGGAAAAAGAGTTTCATACACAACAATGAAATACAATATTAGGTTAAAATTATGAGATGTTAAAAATCAATTATAAACTCAGTAAGGTTTTATATTAATCTATATCTCCCCTAGACACAGTAATGTGTTTTGACTCAGGAAACTTAGTGTTTACTGAGCTCTGTTGGGCTCAGAAAACATGGGTCACCTTATTTTTGCGAATGCAAGTTGCTTTCCATGCAAACCTAGCCACAGCAGCCATCAATTCCTTAGAGTTGTCCAAGAGTAATACCCTCAAGTTTCTATCACTACTGAAAGCCAAGTACGGAGCTGCTAAAAAGAGCTCTTTTCTAGGGTCTTCATAAAGGGAACACTCCAAAAGAATATGCTCAGAGTTTTCTATCTTGTTGGCTTGTCATATACAAGTACGTTCACTGAGTGGTGTTTTCTTTAAAAGCCCCTCCCTGAAGGCTGATGGAAGCATGTTATATCTGATGAGGCTGAAAGAAGATGACAAAGTGATTAGGGGATTTGACACCTCAGGGCAAGAAGAGAGCTTGTTGTTTTATTTCCAAGCTTTAAAATGTTGTGAACACAAGAAGGTTCTAAATCAGTGTTTCCCAACCTTTGGTTTTTGGACTTCAATTCCCAGAAGGTTAGATAAGTACATTGGCTGATCAGTGCTTTTACGAATTGACTTAGGCTTCAGGAAATTGAAGTCCAAAATGCAAAGGTTGGGAAATACTGTTCTAAATCCACAACAAACAAAAAAAGGGGTAAGGTAAAGGTAAAGATTTCCCTTGCTCGAAAGCCAGTCATATCCGACTCTAGGGTTCAGTGCTCATCTCTGTTTCAAAGCCGAAGAGCCAGCGCTTTCTGCTTCTGCAGACGTTTCCATGGTCATGTGGCAGACATGACTAGACACCGGAGCGCATGGAAGATAAAAATCACACTTCTCATGCAGAATAATAAGCATCTTCACTTTCCCCTAAAACAGTTTAGACATCAAACAGCAGTCCCCAGAACTGAATAAAAATAGCTAAGCACAGCATGTCCATAGGGTTGCAAAGGGTCGGAATCGACTGTGTGTCTGAACAACAACAACAGCAGCATGCTGCTTGTAGATGTGGTGGTTATTTTAGTGCACCCTTCTTTTGATATCTGGACAGGCCCTGTGGGAACTGCAGACCAAGCTTCTATTCAGTATTTTTCCTTCAAGTGCCATCCGTATCCATTCTGAATATCAGCTGTCATCATGGCAATCAGCCATCAATATTATCCTGAAAATATAGTGCAGTGGCCTTCCATTTGCCTTCCTTATTGCAGCACGACCCCCGTGCCACTGATCCAGTTTTGCAAGTCACTTTCTGGTCCTGAGCTCTTTTGGCACACAAAGTCCTCATTGGCCCCAGGCCACCACTGTTGAAGCTATTGCCCTCCATCAAGATGGATTTTGATTTGATTTTAATTTTAATTTATATACCGCAATTCTCTGCCGAAAGGGCGACTCAATGCGGTTTACAAGGTACAAATTTACAAATTACAGCATAAAAAAATCACAAAAAAGTACAGTGTGTCACAGTGCAATACAGTAAATACAATAAATACAATAAAATACAATTACATAACAAAATACTTCAATTCAAAGACAAGTACAAGCCTTAGCTTACATCATAGCAAGGTCCGGGCTGAGCAAAGAATACACTTCCTCGAATCAATGGGGAAGAAACAGAGACAGAAAGTCCTCGGGTGCAGCAGCAGGCGCACCTGGCTCCCCTCTCCGGAGCGCTGTGGTGGCCCTAGAGAGAGAGAGCCCAGAGGACCTCCAGCGCAGCGTCCGTGTTGGCTTTTCTCCCCTCTGGCCAAGCAGGGCTCAGAGGGGGCAGATGCAGCGGTAGGCAACGGACGCACCAGGCTCCCATCTCCGGAGGCGGGGAACCACTTTTGGGGCCACGGAAAGGTGAGCCCCAGGTGCGGCGAGTTCTTTCCTCCCCGCCTCCATCAAGATGGATCCAAGTGGGATTTGATCCATAATTTAGTATTTGTATGGCAGTAATATCCATACTTGCAGCTGTCCTGATAAACTCCAGCTCCCATTATCTCTACCCATAGTATCTCCTTACCATCTCATGAAAGAAAGGTGCCTTTTTCAGGTATTTTTATAGAGCTGCAAAAGAGTAATCCGTAGGGTATACAAAAGTGTATATGCTATTCAAGGAATAGCTACAAGATTGTAGGGTCTTCAGGAGTGCCCTTATACAAACTGTAGAAATTATTATTCCGATATTAGAAACTCTCTTTTTCTGACTTTTCTGACAGCTGTCACTGGTAGAAGATGTTGGCTGAGTTCTTACTGTCATGCTTGCTGAAGAGTAGAGAAATACATTCTGCAGAACCTTAGCCAAGAATTATTTTTCTTCCTACCCTGGGAAATTCCCCCCCCCCTTAATTTGACAGGCTTTAGGCAAATTGTTAGCTTTAATTAAGTTTGAAAAGGGACAAGCACATAGACTGAAAAGCCCCTTGCTAGGATACGAGACTGCAATAAGATTAGCTGTGAAATTCACAAATGGTGTCTCTTTTGCTTTAATGATTGATTGCAATTCTGTAATTAGGTACTGTGAAATTTCGGGTTGGATTAAGGCAGATTCAATTTTCTGAAGGTAATTTTGGACATCCCACAGGAGGAGTAGAGAGTGATTATATTCATGGTGTACCATCATGAACAAGACAAAGAATAATCTAAGAGGTAGAATTCAGATACCTGTACTGGAAAGGCATTTAGAAGGCATTGATCTGCAATAATTGAAAATGAATCTGTTGGCTTTTTTTCACATTGCGTGCAGAAGGATTGAAGCAAAATAACAGGATACTTACCTTACTTCTAATTTTCACCACTGAAAGACAAGGATTCCTTCCTGCAGATAATCAGTGTTGGTTAGATTTTACTTTTGTTGCAAATGTATTATTTCTTCTTTTGTGAGTATATTATATGCTTCAGTGGTAAACATACTTGGCAAGTAGGATACTACTGAAACAAATACTAATACTGTACTAATAAGATAATGATAATGATTACAGCTACCAGTAGAGACCATAAACTTTTCCCTAATAATGTCTGTCAAGTCAATACTGAGTTATGACAACTCTTTCTAGAGTTTTCTAGATATAGAGTAACCAGAAATTGTTTACCCTTCCCTCCTTCTGAATGTACCCTGGGACTGTGCAGCTTACCCAAAGCTACATAGGCTGGATCTTCTTTTCTCCAGAGACACAGTTTGGAATCAAACTCCCATCATCTGCTGTGCATCCAGATGGCTAATTTACTGAGCTAGCCAACCACTCACTTGTTAAAACCAAATTAATTCCATTTTCTTTTTCACAATACTTAGCCCAGTGATTTTGAGAGACTCCAAGCAGGACATTAGGGGGACAACATCTCTTAAATTTCTATCCCTCTAGCTAGTATTCAGAAGCACAAAGCCTCAAATGCTAGAGGTGATATTCAGCCATCATGACTCATTGCTATTGACAGACCATGTCCTTCATAAATTTGGCAAATCCCATTTTAGACAGTAATTTCACAGGGCAAATTGATCTGGAAATTCATATGGTAATCACCTTCAACATGTCAAGAAAGGCTAAGATTAATAATGTTCAAAATCCTGTTGCTTAGTTACACATGCAGAAGGCAAATGCCATAACTTGCAATAGCTTCTTACTAGTAATTTAACAAGTCTCTGCTTTGATTTGTGGGGCTCAATGCAAAACCAACAAGCAGGTACCTGGGATCATGCAAGAAGCTACTGCGAATTACCCTAGTTGCCTTCCACAGGAGTAGTGACACGCTAGTTTTGGCAAATAGTAGATCAAGTGCAGCTGGTGGGACAGGCACATTCTTCTTCTATTTGAGCCCACCCCCACCCCCACCCCCCACCCCCACACACACACTAGTTCTCCCTAACATCAGATAACATAAGAACATAAGAACAGCCTTACTGGAACAGGCCACAGCCCATCCAGTCCAGCATTCTGTCTCACACAGTGTCTCACCATTTCCTTCAGGATATTCCCAAGGAGATGCCTTCACCTGCTTAGGATTCCCTGGAAATGGCATTGAGAGATATCCTGCCTATCTCTCTAACACGGAGGTTGTCCTTAAGTATCCATAATTATAGCCATTGATACCCTTGTCCTCCATGAACTTGTCTAATCCTTTCTTAAAGCTGTCAAGACTGACAGCTGTCACCACTTCTTCTGGCAGGGAGTTCCATAGACCAGTAATCCTCTGGGTGAAAAAGTACTTTCTCTTATTTGTTTGAGAACTAGTACCCAAAAGTTTCATGGAGTGTCCCCTAGTTCTAGTGTTATGCATTAGGGAAAACAGTTTTTCCTTATCTACTTTGTCCACACCGTGCATGATTTTATAAACTTCAATCAGGTCACCTCTTAGACGCCGTCGTTCAAGAGTGAAAAGGCCCAACCGTTGCAGCCTCAGATGGTAAGGAAGGTGTTCCAGTCCCCTAATCATTTTGGTTGCCCTCCTCTGCACTTTTTCCAACTCCACAATATCCTTCTGGAGGTATGGTGACCAGAACTGTACACAGTATTCCAGATGGGGCCTCACCATAGATTTATAAAGAGGCAAAATGACACTTGCTGACTTATTTTCTGTACCCTTCCTAATGATCCCTAGCATTGACTTTCCTTTTTTCACTGCTGAGGCACACTGGGTTGACACCTTCATTGAGCTGTCCACCAGGACACCAAGGTCGCTTTCCTGGTTTGTCGCAGAGAGTTCAGAACCCATCAATTTATAAATGTAATTGGGGTTTTTTGCCCCAACATGCATCACTCTGCACTTACTAATGTTGAAGCTCATTTGCCACTGTTTTGCCCACTCCCCCAGTGTCAAGAGATCCCTCTGGAGCTCCTCACAATCTCTCACAGTTTTCACTACCCTGTATAATTTAGTGTCGTCAGCAAATTTGGCTACCTTGCTATTTACTCCTACCGCTAGATCATTTATGAAGAGGTTGAAAAGCAGGGGTCCCAGTACTGAACCTTGGGGGACCCCACTCTTTGTTTCACTCCACTTGAAGAAGTGTCCATTTAGTGCTACCCTCTGTTTCCTGTCCCTTAGCCAGTTGCTGATCCAGGACAAGACCTGTCCCTTTATTCCATGACTGGTAAGTTTATTCAAGAGCCTTTGGTGTGGGACCTTGTCAAAAAGCCTTCTGAAAGTCCAGATAAACAATGTCAACTGGATCCCCCTTATCCACATGCTTGTTGACACTCTCAAAAAATTCCAACAGATTAGTGAGGCATGATTTGCCCTTGTAAAAACCATGTTGGCTCTCCTTTAGCAGCACTTTCTCTTCTATGTGCCTATTAATTCTATCTTTTAGGATGGTTTCCATCACTTTACCTGGGACACATGTCAAACTGACAGGTGGGTAATTTCCTGGATCACCCCTGGATCCTTTTTTGAAAATTGGTGTTACATTCGCTACCTTCCAGTCATCAGGCACAAAGCCTGATTTGAGGTAAATATTATATATTTTGGCTAGGAGATCAGCAATTTCATCTTTAAGTTCCCTGAGAACTCGTGTATGGATGCCATCTGGTCCTGGTGATTTGTTAGTGTTTAGTTTAACAAGACATGGAAGGACCTCCTCTCTGGTTATTTCTATCTGGCTTAATTCTTCGGTTTCCCTCCCGAAGAAGATAGGCTCTGTTTTGGGCATGTGGTCTCTTCTTCAGTGAATACTGAAGCAAAGAATTCATTGAGTCTCTCTGCAATCTCTGTTTCCTCTTTAATAACCCCTTGCCTTCCATTGTCATCTAATGGTCCAATGGCCTTCCTAGTTGGGTTCTTGCTTCTAATGTACTTAAAGAAGTCTTTGTTATTTCTCTGAGTATTTTTAGCTATACGCTCCTCAAAGTCTTGCTTTGCTTTCCTGATTGTTGCCTTACATTTGTTCTGCCAGAATTTATGTTTCTGCCTGCTGTCCTCATTCGGACAAGCCTTCCATCTTCTAAATGAACTTTTCTTGCTTTTGATCACTTCCTGAACAGCTCCTGTAAGCCACATCGGAGTCCTCTTGCACCTGGCAGTGCCCTTTTGCATTTTGGGTATGCATTCCAATTGGGCCTCTGTTATTGTTTTTGTAAACAGCCTCCGTGCCTCTTGGAGTGTTTGGACTCTCTCAATTTTCCCTTTCAGCTTCTTTTTTACTAGTTTCCTCATCTTTGGGAAATTTCCTTTTTGAAAATTTAAAGTCTCTGTGTTAGATTTTATCAGTGACTTGCGGTCTATGATCAAGTTAAACATAATTGAGCTGTGGTCACTGTTCCCTATTGGATCAGTCACATTAACATCTTGCACCAGATCCTGAGTATTACTAAGGATCAAGTCAAGGATTCTTGTACCTCTAGTTGGGTCTTCAACCATCTGTCCCAGGGAACAATCATTTAGCATATCTAGGAACTTTATCTCTTTATCATGTGCATTTACTTGAAGACGAGTTCCCACCAATCACAGTTCTGCTTTGCAGAGGAGAGATTTGTTGGAAATGGGGGCGGGGGGGGTAAAACATTCCTTGAGTATGATGGACCTGCATGGTATGGATATGGAAAGCAGTGCCGGGTACTATTCATAAATCTCTTTCCCAACCACAAAAGCAGCAGCCTTGCTCCTGCCCAAGCTGGCAACTTCAGTCTGATGCCATCCTTGTTCTTCTCTGGCACATTGGGTCTCTGCTGCCTCCCTGGATGAGACACACACCCTTTATTTCTGCTTGCTGCTCTTTCATAGTATCAGTGCTGAACAAATCATCTGGGTGAAAGATTTTGTTTGAGAGGCTCATAATAGCAGTTGTAAACTGACTTTTCCCCCTCCTTCTCCCACTCTTGGTAGAAGTTGCTGCAACGGGTGCAGATAGCATTCCTGCAGCTTTCACCAAGTGCCTAATTCTTTTAACATATTCCCAGATACAATAAGGGAGCAATGCACAATGGAATGTGTTGTTGTTCAGTCGCACAGTCGATTCCGACCCTTTGCGACCCTATAGACCATTGTTCTCCAGGCTCCTCTGTCCTCCACCATCCCCCTCAGCACTCCCAGTTCTGTACCCATTGTGTCTACAATCCCATCTAGCCATCTCATCTTTGGCCTCCCCCTTCTTCTCTTGCCCTCCACCTTTCCCAACATCAAGGCCTTCTCAAGCGAATCCTCCCTTCTCATTTGATGTCCAAAGTACTTTAGCTTCGTCTTTACTATTAGACCTTCCAATGAGCAGTCAGGGTTGATTTCTTCTAAGATTGACCTATTTGTTCTCCTCGCTGTCCAGGGTACTCTCAAAACTCTCCTCCAACACCACATTTCAAAGGCATCTATTCTTCTGCGTTCAGTTTTCCTTATTGTCCAGCTCTCGCATCCGTACATTACCACTGGGAATACCATTGCTTTGACTATTCTAATTTTTGTTTGCAATGTGATATCTCTGCTTTTCACTATGTTCCGCAGGTTTCTCATGGCTTGTCTCCCAAGAATCAGTCGCCTTTTTATTTCATGGCTGCAATCCCCATCTGCAGTGATCTTTGATCCTAGGAATGTAAAATCTGTCACTGCTTCTACTTCTTCCCCATCTATTTTCCAGGAACTGATGGGGCCAGTTGCCATTATCTTGGTTTTCTTGATATTGAGTCTCAGGCCAGCTTTTGCACTCTCCTCCTTCAATCCAATCAAGAGGTTCTTTAGATCTTCCTCACTTTCTGCCATTAGGGTGGTATCATCTGCATATCTCAGATTGTTGATGTTTCTCCCAGCAATTTTAATCCCATATTGTGATTCCTCCATCCCTGCATTGCGCATTATGTGCTCTGTGTATAGATTGACTAAACAGGGTGATAAAATGCAGCCTTGTCTTACTCCTTTTCCTATTCCAAACCACTCTGTCATTCCGTGTTCTGTCCTAACTGTTGCTTCTTGGTTCATGTACAGATTTCTCAGGAGACATATGAGGTGCTCTGGTATTCCCATCTCTTTAATTACTTGCCACATCTTGTTGTGGTCCACACAGTCAAAAGCCTTAGTGTAGTCAATAAAACAAAAGTAAACTTGTTTCTGGTATTCCTTTGTTTTCTCCATGATCCAACGTATGTTGGCAATATGGTCTCTAGTCCCCCTACCTCTTCTGAAACCGGCCTGCACCTCTGGTATTTTTCTCTCCCAACGTTGCTGAAGTCTATCCTGTATTATCTTGAGCATCACCTTGCTGGCGTGTGGGATGAGTGCAATTGTTCGATAATTTGAGCATTCTTTGGCATTGCCCTTTTTTGGGATTGGGACTTATACTGATCTTTTCCAATCCTGTGGCCACTGTTTTGTTTTCCAAATTTGCTGGCATATTGAATGTAGTAATTTGAAGCCATCATCTTTTAGAGCTTTGAAAAATTCCACTGGTATGCCATCATCTCCACTAGCTTTGTTGTTTGCAGTGCTCTTTAGGGCCTTTATAACTTCGCTCTCCAGAATGTCTGGCTCAAGTTCAATTTTTTCATCATTGTGGTTATCAGGGGTGTTGAGGTCCTTTTTGTAGAGTTCCTCTGTGTATTCTTTCCATCTTTTCTTAATCTCTTCTGCATCAGCTAGCTCTTTTCCGTCTTTGTCCCTTATCATGGTCATTTTTGCTTTAAATGTTCCCTTTATTTCCCCATTTTTTCTGAAGAGATCTCTAGTCCTGCCTCTTTTGTTGTTTTCCTCCATTTCTTTGCACTGTTCTTTTAGATAGTTTTCCTTATCTCTCCTTGCTTTTCTTTGAAATTTTGTGTTCAAAAGATTGTACTTTTTCCTTTCTCTTTTGACTTTTGCATTCCTTCTTTCCTCTGCTATTTTAAGAGCCTCATTAGACAACCATTTTGCTTTCTTATGCTTCTTTTCTTTTGGTATGGTTTTCTTTGCTGCTTCCTGCATGATGTCCCTTATCTCTGTCCATAATTCTTCTGGCACTCTGTCTATTGAGTCTAGGCCATTATATCTGTTCATCACCTCCACTGTGTATTCTTTAGGGATACTTTCTAGGTGATATCTGTCTGGTCTCCTTGTTTTCCCTATTTTCTTTAGTCTTAACCTGAATTTTGCGATCAGTAGGTTGTGATCTGAGCCACAGTCTGCTCCGGGTCTTGTTTTTGCTGACTGTATGGAGGTTCTCCATCTTTGGCTGCAGAGTATGTAGTCAATTTGGTTTCGGTGTTGGCCATCTGGTGATGTCCATGTGTAAAGTCGCCTCTTGTGTTGCTGGAAGAGAGTGTTTGCTATGACCAGTGCGTTCTCTTGGCAGAACTCTATCAATCTTTGCCCTGCTTCATTCTGTGTTCCAAGACCAAATTTGCCTGTTATTCCCTCCACTTTTTGATTTCCTACTTTGGCATTCCAGTCTCCTAATATAATTTGGACATCATTTCTTGGTGTCTGTTCTATGAGGTGTTCTAGGTCCTCATAGAACTGGTCCATTGTGGCTTCATCTGCACCAGTGGTTGGTGCGTATATTTGAATCACAGTGACATTGAAGGGTTTGCCTTGAATTCTGACTGACATCATTCTGTCATTTTTGAGATTGTATCCCATTACTGCTTTTCTCACTCTTTTTGCAGGCGCACCCCCCAATAAAGGACTCAGACACCAATGAAAGTGGATAACGGCATTGGGCCACATTTATTGATTCATGCCCTAGTCCGAATTATAAATTTCTATTGGTAATTGACCAATTATAATTCTTAAGGCAAGCAGGCCGAAGTAACACTGGTAAGGTACCACCCAAAATTGCCAACGGCAATTGTTACAATGTATCTATTTGTATCAATTTGTTTGTTGACAACAAACAAATTGTTGACCGTAGTTAATATCTAACTAATGACCCCACCCTCTGACGCGTATCCATAAAATCACGGGGTGATGCATGCTGTCTAGCTGTAGCCATCACCCCGTCGCCTGGTTCGTCGTTGACCGGACAACGTTTAACCAACTTATACCTGTCTAGTGTTGTCCAGTCAATTGTGAACCTGCCGGATACCTGTGGGTCATAAATGTTTACCTTACCAGTGCTACCCGCCCAGGTGACCAAAGTCAACAGCAGCAACAGAAAAACCCCTATATCAAACCATAGCAACAGTGTGGGATGGGCGAAAAAACCAGGACCCAAGAGCCAATTGTGAGTCCCAGCCAAAAATTCCCACCCGGCCCCGAAGCGACCAAAATATCACACTGTTAACTAGGGAGGGGGTGGAGGGGCCGCTCTGTCGCTTCGCAAAATGGCAGCTCGGCTGCCTCGTGGCCGCCCCTTATATAAGGGTGCTGGCCACGCCCCCTAACTACCCGGATGCCTTCGTCCGGTGGGGGGGGGGCTGCAAAGAGCGTGGCGGCCATTTTGGCACCGCGCTTGCATTGCAGGCGCACCCCCCAATAAAGGACTCAGACACCAATGAAAGTGGATAACGGCATTGGGCCACATTTATTGATTCATGCCCTAGTCCGAATTATAAATTTCTATTGGTAATTGACCAATTATAATTCTTAAGGCAAGCAGGCCGAAGTAACACTGGTAAGGTACCACCCAAAATTGCCAACGGCAATTGTTACAATGTATCTATTTGTATCAATTTGTTTGTTGACAACAAACAAATTGTTGACCGTAGTCAATATCTAACTAATGACCCCACCCTCTGACGCGTATCCGTAAAATCACGGGGTGATGCATGCTGTCTAGCTGTAGCCATCACCCCGTCGCCTGGTTCGTCGTTGACCGGACAACGTTTAACCAACTTATACCTGTCTAGTGTTGTCCAGTCAATTGCGAACCTGCCGGATACCTGTGGGTCATAAATGTTTACCTTACCAGTGCTACCCGCCACACGGAGGGGCTTCAAAGAAGGCTCGACGCCCCCCCCAGACCGTCAGCTCGGTCAACAGGCCTGCTCGCCAATCACCCAACAGGAGGTCCATACCTCCTCGCGACAGATGGACCCCATCCCCTGCGTACAGGCCATAATTTTGCAGACTAATGGCGGGGTGACGACTTACCAGCCCCTGCTGACAATGAACCGGGCAACAGCCCTGTTTACCATGCGTCTAGCCTGGTCCAGGGCCTGGAGGTCGAACCCTCCCCTATACGCGTGCCGCGGCACCATGTCTGACCAAACGAGAGTTGTGGCGGGCCACAC
This sequence comes from Bradypodion pumilum, assembly GCA_035047305.1. Taxonomy (NCBI): domain Eukaryota; kingdom Metazoa; phylum Chordata; class Lepidosauria; order Squamata; family Chamaeleonidae; genus Bradypodion; species Bradypodion pumilum. The sequence continues at coordinate 131,856,011 of JAWDJD010000004.1, forward strand.
GTAATGCAGGTAGGCGAGGTCACCGCAAATTGCATGCTTCAGCGATAGGCCGGTGACCTGACCTAAATCATTGCCCCCAAGGTGTATGATCAGGATGTCAGGCGGGTCAGCACTCCGGCCCGAGAAAAGGAATGGCAACAGCTCCCTCCACAACATCCCGGGCTTACCATACCATGTGAGACTTGCGTATGCACCCAGTCCCAGTCGGGGTCCCCACTCTGTCGCCGCAGCGTAACGCGCTGCCCTGTGCACGTAGCTATGGCCCACCAGCTATACTGTCACCGGCGTAATACGACACCCAGGGTCTGTCAAGGAAAAAACGAGGAAGAGAAAAGGTGCGGTGACTCGACTGGTACTCACGGTGAAAGAGGGCGGACATAAAATTGAAAACATTGCGATCCCCACCTCCCCATACGGCGTATCTCAGCCCCGGAGTACCCAAAAGCAGCCGCCGTGGAAGCCGCCCCTATTCTGAATGAATGGGTGCCGTAACGGGCCCCTGGGAGGCCAACACCGGCCAGCGCTTTGCTGGTCACCTTCCAAAATTGAAATTTAGTAAGGGGAGACCCATCTTGGTGACAAAAACGGGCCATGGTGCGTGCCATGCAGTGCAAGGAACTCCTGTAGGGCACCAACCGGACAGATGTCTGCCAAAGAACACCGTAGCAGTCTTACTCCACTGCCTACGCCATGCTGATCCGTCTTAGAGGAGCGTATCCCCAACTGAGCCCAGTCTTTGGCCACATAGACATCTTCGAGTTCCAGTGCCCTACGACTAGCATCCGCCTTAGACAGCATCACAAGCTCGCTGATGCGGAGCGCTCCAAAAAAGGCCACCGTTGTAGCCGCATGAAACAGGGCTGCCTCATACCTATCAAAACATAGGTCCTGCCAGCCCCGTGCCAGTTGGGTAAGAACCCCTGGGGAAATTGAGTGGCGGTCGTCCGGGCTACGCCCACGCTCCCGCACCCACCCCTCCAAAACATGTCTCACACGGAAGTCAGCGGTACTGTCCGCACGTCCGCCTACTTTGGCCATAAAAGCCAGCGCTGACAGCCTGGATGCTATGGTTCGAGGTGCAAGGCCCTGGGAATGCAGGTCAACCATGAATTGAAGTATATGGGCCACCGGGATCGGCCAGGTATCTGGCAGCCGGAATTGGGCACAGAATGCCCTGAAAGAATTGAATGCGTGTTGATACGCCTTACGCGTGCGTGGCGCTAGCGACATGCCGATCGCCCGGTTCACCTCTCCTTGCCAAAGGTCCATATCTCGTCCGGGAGTGGCGAGGGAAATTCCTCCGCATCCGGGGCCAAGGCGCGGAACCGGGAGATCTGCAGGCGGGACAAAGCGTCAGCGATATCATTATTGACCCCCGGGACATGCCTGGCCCGAAACAGCACATTAAGGCGCAGGCTGCGCAATACAAACTGGCGCACCAGGTCCATTACCCTGGGTGATTTGGAAGTCTGTGAGTTGACAATGTGGACAACGGCCGCATTGTCACACCAGAAATGAACGACCGAGTTGGCCCACTCCTCACCCCATAGCATCAAGGCCCCCAGGATGGGGAAAAATTCCAGATACGTAAGATCCCGCAGGCGCCCCGTACCTGACCAGGCTGGTGGCCACCCACCATAGGCCCACTTCCCATTGAAGTACATCCCATAACCCAGGGACCCAGAGGCATCGGACTGTATCTGGAAACGAGGGAAAGCCAGAAGGTCAGACCTCCAAAATGACACCCCATTGAACTCCCTCAGGAACTGGAGCCAGATAAGCACATCTGCCTTAATGCCCTGGGTTAGTCTCACCCTATGGTGGGGCCTGGATAAGCCTGTCATGGCGTCGCACAATGCCCTGCCCGGTGCGACCACCCTGCAAGCGAAATTGAGGTGACCGTGCAGCACCTGCAGTTCCCGCAGTGATGCCTTGCGTTTAGCAAGCAAGTCCAAGATAAGGGCCACTATCCTTGACACCTTATCCACTGGTAACCTAGAAGCCTGCGCTACCGTGTCAATCTCCACCCCCAGAAAGACTAGCTGTGTAGATGGGCCCTTGGTCTTTTCGGGCGCTAAAGGGACACCCAGTTCCTCCATTAGCATCTGAAATGTATTGAGGAGACGTGTGCACGTGTCCCAGCCCCGTTCACCCCCGAATAAAAAATCATCCAGGTAATGGGCTACAGACCGGGACCCAGACCTGCGGACAAAAGCCCACTGTAGGAAGGTGCTAAAACGCTTGAAGGCCAAGCACAATATGGAACAGCCAAAAGGCATGGCCTTATCGAAATAATATTCACCCCGGAACTTAAAACCCAGCAACTCAAAGTCACCCGGGTGAACCGGCAGGAGGCGAAAGGCAGACTTAATGTCGCACTTAGCCAACAGCGCACCCGGGCCACATGAGCGCACCATGCGCAGCGCTTGTTCAAAAGATGTATACCTGACCGAGCAAAGGTCATCAGGGATAGCATCATTGACCGATCGGCCGGCTGGGTAGGACAAGTGATGGATCAGGCGGAACTCGCCCGGTGACTTCTTGGGCACCAAGCCCAAGGGTGACACTTTAAGGTTGGGGAACGGGGGTGCAGGGAAAGGGCCAGCGACCCTGCCCGCATCAACCTCCTTAGAAATGCTGGTGGCAGCCACCTCCTCCCTCCCCTTAAGGGACAAAAGGTTGGGGGCATCTTGGGGGGACCTATCACCCTGGAAAGGAATACGGAACCCCAGTCAAAAACCCTGAAGCAGGTAAACCGCATCTGCCCCCTTCGGGTACGATGCGAGCCAACGCTCCAACATGTCCACATTAATTGGGGAGGGGGCCTTTCGGTGGACCAGCTCCCTCTGCGGCAGTCTTGCCAGCCCCTTGTCCGCCCCTACCTTTGCCCCGCACCCCTCCAGGCCTGGGGCAGGCGGAGGCCGCATGGGGGCCAGCGCAAGAGGGACACTCATGCCTGTACCGGCAATTCTTCCTACTGCAGGAACCATTGGACGAGAACGTCCAGCACAGCAGGCGGGCTGGAACCCCCTGCCCCGCCACCTGGCGGGGTGTCTGTGCTGGGGCCGCTCGCTGGACCGCATGTCCACAATGGTATCTTTCCCCAGGCGCAGGGCACGTGGGAGTCATGTACAGAAGCCACAGCTTCTGGCAGGGCTTGTCCCACCTCATCTCAGGGTGCAGGGGAATCCACATACGGAATTCCTCGTCGTAAGCCAACCACGACGGGCCCGGGAAGTCGACCATCGCCCGGTAAATGTTGTCCAAATACTGGACCATCGGAATTGCCAAATCCGGCCGGGCCCTGAGGTAGACCGCCATGTATATGAGGTACGCCGGCAACCAATTGGCCCACGTACGTGGCGGTTTACGACGACGTGCCTGTTCCTTATCCTTCTCATCCTGCCCCTCCCTCTCCTCTTTGGTGGGCTCTCTGTTAAGAAGGGAGAAGATGTCCACATACTCCCCACGCCAGATCTTCTCTTTGGTGGCCTGGGCCAAATGGTCCCCCAGGGGCAAGGAATACCCCGCTGTCGGCAATGCCGACACCGGCACGGTGGGAACCACGGGGATCTGGAAAGGAGCCTGGACCAACCCGGCCACCCCTAACACATTCCCAACTGAATAAGAGGTACCACCCAAAACGGGGCCCTGGGTGAGAGGTGAAGTCACCGGGTGGGACGTCGGCGACTAAACCGTCGCACCACCCATGCGAGGCCACGGCCACTGGAATGCCCCCCCCAACGTGGGTAGGTGTGTGGGTGCACTAGATTGAACCGCATACTCACCTGCAGCACCCCCGCGGGCCGCCCCCACCGGGGGTTCCGCAATTGAGCCCGTCGACGGGGCCTGACCAGCATCAGCCTGTTAAGTGGGGAGCTGCGAGGCAGTGGCCGAAGCCGGCCCACGCGCCTCGGGCAGCTCGACCCGTCCTGCCGCCTGCCGCTGACCGGCAGACAAAGGATCAACCTGCACCCCAAAAGGCACCCCCGGGTGGTTAACCCTCGTGAGGGATGCCTCGAGGGCCGCAACGCGGGCCAGAAGGGCCTCAACACTAACGTAGCCCCCTAAGCCAAGTGGGGGCAAAGGGCCAGCCGGCCCACTGGCTGCAGGCGCCGGTCCAGGTCCCTGGACCCCGGGGCCCATATACGGCCACGACCCCAGGCCCCTGCAGGGCCGGGGGGGTACCCTGCCAGGGGAGGGAACCCAGCCACCCCCCATGGCTGAAACCCCCCGCAGGAAGCTGCGCACCAATGGAAGTAGGCCCCGCAGAATGGGCCATGCCAGAGGCAGTGGCCACTGCTTGCGGGCCGGGGGCCGCGGCCCCAGCTGGGCCGGTACGCAGACACCCCGCCTCGGGCCAAGGGGCAATTAACCCCATCCCACCGGTCCCGGTGGGCTCAGGCAAAGGAGGCTGCTGGGAAGGCACAGCCGCGGTTCTCCGACCCGGCTGGCGCCTCCGTGCAGAACGAGCCGCGTTCGCAGTCGCCTTCTTCTTAGAGGGCATAGCAGCTAAACGATGGGAAGCCGGAAAAGTCAAGAAAATCAGCAGCCAGAGGCTTCCCTATGAAAGGCAAGAGCGACGGAGGTAAGAGGGAAAAACTTCTCCGCTCCGTCGCTTCACAAAATGGCAGCTCGGCTGCCTCGTGGCCGCCCCTTATATAAGGGTGCTGGCCACGCCCCCTAACTACCCGGATGCCTTCGTCCGGTGGGGGGGCCCGCAAAGAGCGCGGCAGCCATTTTGGCGCCGCGCTTGCATATTGATAATTATGGCTACTCCATTTCTTCTAAGGTTTTCTTGTCCACACTAGTAGATATGATGGTTTCCAGAGCTGAATTCACCCATCCCTGTCCATTTTAGCTCACTGATGCCCAGGATGTCAATGCTTATTCTTTCCATCTCATTTTTTACCACTTCCAGTTTACCTTGGTTCATTGATCTCACATTCCATGTCCCTATGCAGTATTGTTCCCTGCAACACTGTATTTCTCCTCCCCCTTTCCTGTCCCTCCCCTTCCTCCACTCTGTTGTGCTAATCATCCTTCATCACCTAGCCTCCTCCTTTGTTTTGCCTTTTGTTTTGGTCAATAGGGTTCTCTTGGCAAGCTTTGTGGCGTGGTTTGCCGGTTTCTATGCCATTTCCCCCCCTCATACAGTTTATCACAGTTTTAAAAAGTGTAGAACATTTTAAACAACATATTATCATGCATATTATTACACTTTAAACACTGTCTCTATGTCAGTTGCTATATTAAGTCGGCATAAAGTCTTTAGGTGAGTTATTATATTAAGTCATCAAAAAATTTTCATATCAGCTACTTATCCTTTGCGTGGGGCTCTGAGTCTCGCCCCCTGGTTTTCCTCCTCTGCCTTCTTCTGTCAATTGGTCCTCTCCTTCGGTGCTCAGTTGGTGCCAGGAGGCTGGAGATGGTGGCTCCCGGGCTCGGGAGGGCTCGCGGTGGGGCAAATGGCTGGCCTCCCCCCGCCCGGCTGGTCCTCCTCCTCTTCCCTGGCCCGGCTGGAGATGGTGGCTCCCGGGCTCGGGAGGGCTCGCGGTGGGGCGAATGGCTGGCCTCCCGCCCGGCTGGTCCTCCTCCTCTTCCCTGGCCCGGCTGGAGATGGTGGCTCCCGGGCTCGGAAGGGCTCACGGTGGGGCGAATGGCTGGCCTCCCCCCGCCCGGCTGGTCCTCCTCCTCTTCCCTGGCCCGGCTGGAGATGGTGGCTCCTGGGCTCGGGAGGGCTCGCGGTGGGGTGAATGGCTGGCCTCCCCCTGCCCGGCTGGTCCTCCTCCTCTTCCCTGGCCCGGCTGGAGATGGTGGCTCCCGGGCTCAGAAGGGCTCGCGGTGGGGTGAATGGCTGGCCTCCCTCCGCCCGGCTGGTCCTCCTCCTCCCTGGCCCGGCTGGAGATGGTGGCTCCCGGGCTCGGGAGGGCTCGCGGTGGGGCGAATGGCTGGCCTCCCCCTGCCCAGCTGGTCCTCCTCCTCTTCCCTGGCCTGGCTGGAGATGGTGGCTCCCGGGCTCGGGAGGGCTCGCGGTGGGGCGAATGGCTGGCCTCCCCCTGCCCGGCTGGTCCTCCTCCTCTTCCCTGGCCCGGCTGGAGATGGTGGCTCCCGGGCTCGGAAGGGCTCGCGGTGGGGCGAATGGAATGTAAAGAATGTAAAAGTATTCTGAGGGTTCAGAAAAGGACACAGAGAAAACTGCTGCAGTGCAGGCTTGAACCAGAGTATATCCTAAGAGTAAATGCCAGTGGATTTATATGTTCACCTTTCAACTGGAAAGGACCAATGTGAAAACATACCTTCTTGTGTTTTTGCCTGCTTCTAGATTCCATTGACGCACATGGACAAAATTTACAAGTTTTGCTCTCACTCCACCCCTCTCTCCCTTGGGAAACCCATGGCAGTCCCAGCCAGGAGACCCTGAGTTCTCTTTCCCTACTACAATTGGTGCTACACTGTCTAAGGAATTTAAGTTTCATTTCTTAAAAAATTGCTCCAAGATGGCTGAGATGTAGGTTTGATATTCCTTTCTTCTGCTAGCAAAGAGAAATCAAGCCTTTTTCTTTGTAATACTGTATGTAGGAGTAATTGGAACTCTCGACATTAGGAATTATTATTCTAGATATTTGGAACTATCAAATTTGGATTCAAATTTATTTGCAACTATCCAAATTTGGTGAATTCTGATATTTTTTGAATCTGAACGCAGATCTCTAGCCATAATGTCTCCATAGGCTTTATTATTTTTTTCTGTGCAGTTGTTGTTAAAAGAAGAAAAATATTTTTCATGAATTGTGAATTGCTGGAATATTTAATGTTTATTTTACCTAAGTGTATCAGCCCTCCTGGGACTGTGGTGGCTTAGTGGTTAAGAAGCTGAACTTGAAGGCTGGAAGGTCGGCAGGTCAGCAGTTTGAGACCCAAGTGCTGGACAACAGAGTAAGCTCCCGTCTCTGTCCTAGATCCTGCCAAGCTAACAGTTCGAAAGCAAGAAATTGCAGGTATATAAATAGGTACCAGATAGACAGCACTGGCTCTTTGGCTGTAAATGGATATGAGCACTAAACCCTAGAGTCGGATACAACTGGCTTTCAAGCAAGGGTGACATTTACCTATCAGCCCTCTTATATATCTCTAGAAAATAGCAGATGAATGAGAAGAGGAGCAAGATTCCGATTCTTGCCTTGAAAGTCATGTAGCCTAATCTTACAATGGTTTTTCTCCTACCAGTTGCTGTGAACTGATTAGTAGAATATACGGCATTCATAAACTGGAATTATTTTGGTACAGAATTGCTAAACTAATACTAGAAGCCAAATTAGCAGATTTCTGTGGTGTATTAAATCTCTCCTAGCCCTCAAAGTCATTAACAGATTTCCTCAAACTAAAACTATGTTGCAAATTTAAAATTATGATTACAATAAACACCCATTAGTAAAAATGAAAAAGAGAGATAGGCGAACTGAGGTATCTTTTCAGTGCAGTAAAACATAAATTATAGTGTAATTATTGTAGTGTTGTTTGTTTGTTGTTTATCCCCAGACATTAAGATCTGTTAACCTGATTAAACAAAGCCATTTAGAGATGGTTTGTATTCGCTGGTTTTGCCAATGTGAATGTTCATCTGTGTGTGGGGTGTGTGTGTGTGTGAGAGAGAGAGAGAGAGAGAGAGAGAGAGCTAATATGTTTTGCATATCAAGCAGGTTTTTTTTAAAAAAACTTTGCCTCACATAAGTTTCGTCAACAGTTCTTTTATCAGCAGTAAAGGCCCAAGGCTCTCTCATAAAGCTGAGTTTGGGATAAAGGAAAGATTTGTATTACACTACTAGTCACGCAGGTATTCTGAGCAAAGAGAAGATCACTGTTTAATTTAATTTGAGTGCCCCAAGGTACAGTCTTTTATGGGCTACATTCCCATCTTCAGTGCTTCATAATTCCATTCTTTGTATGTTAAAGCCTTGGCTTCACAGAGGCTTATGCTAAGGAATATAAATCAACTTAGATAAGTTAGTGAAAATGCAGACAGGAAACTCTTTCAAGTCAAAATTCAGCATTTTTCTATTAAATGTAAGTCATCCTCAGAAGTGGTCCATTAAGCCTGGGCTGACATCTAGATGATGTGATTCCAAAAATGCCAAAAGGGGTATGTGAACAATGAGTAGATGGACAGGGTTGGTTGTTTAGGGTGTTTCCTTCCGGATTGGTACTAAATATTTTGTTGGAATGCAGGTTATTTAGGAAGGTTGGTACAATTTGTTCCACATCTGTGAAAGCATTTGTAAATATCCTAACATGGTACAGGGTCGGGAGCAGGAGCCTTGTTCAAGCTGAGTATACATAGCCATTTCCTTCTTCCTTTATCTTCAGAACAACTCTAAGAGGTAGGCTGTTTGAAGAAGTGATGACTACTTTGAGGTCACCCACTGAGATTTTCTAGCAAGTGAATTTGGTTTGCATAGATTCATCCCAACACTAATAATTACACTATGCTATATTTAAATATAAAAATAAATATATCAAAGCATAACAAGCATACAACTACACGATGGAATAAGAAAGCAAGTAAATGAAGAAGTAATTATCACATAATTACTTCTTCATTTCCCTATCACATAACACTTGAACTAGGTGGCACTCCATGAAACTTTTGGGCACTAGTTCTCAAACAAATAAGAGAAAGTACTTTTTGACCCAGAGGATCCCTGGTCTATGGAACTCCCTGCCAGAAGAAGTGGTGACAGCTGTCAGTCTTGACAGCTTTAAGAAAGGATTAGACAAGTTCATGGAGGACAATGGTATCAATGGCTATATTTATGGATACCTAAGGACAACCTCCGGGTTGGATAGACAGGATATCTCTCAATGCCATTTCCAGGGAATCCTAAGCAGGTGAAGGCATCTGCTTGGGAATACCCTGAAGCAAATGGTGAGCCGCTGTGTGACACAGAATGTTGGACTGGATGGGCTGTGGTCTGTTCCAGCAAGGCTGTTCTTATGTTAATTATGCCAAACTGACAATTAGTATCTGATGCCCCAAATTTGCATCCAAATAGAGTCCTGATTTGCCACTTGAATTATGACAGCATTAGGTGAGCAGTCCTCCCATTTCAGGTGCAGCTTTAAGGAGGTTGTGCCTTATTCAGCTACTCATCACAATCAGATGACAGTGGACCTTAGAGCCAAACTAAAGGATGGTGGCCACACTATGAAGATATAACTTTTGTTCTTCTTCAAGTAGTCTGTGAAACCACACAAATGGGTCTGTGCTTGTGCAGGACTCCAATTCGGACTCTCTCAAAGCTTTATCTGTAAGTTCGAAAGCAAGAAATTGCAAGTAGATAAATAGGTACCACTTTGGTAGGAAGGTAAACAGCATTCCGTGCACTCCGGTGTTGAGGCATGCCTGTCATGTGTCCATAGAAAAGTCTGCAGACACATACAGTGCTGGTTCTTTGGCTATAAACAGAGATGAACACTAAACCCTAGAGACGGATACAACTGGCTTTTGAGCAAAGGCAACCTTTACCTAATAATAATTAACTATTGTTAATGGGAATGTTAGAGATTTTGCCTTCAGCAGGGAAAGAGATGGTTTCTTGAGGACAAGAGTGGTTGTCTGATAGCCATAGTTATATCTGTATTGGTTTTGATTAGTGACTTGATTTTCAAAAGGTCTTTTGTTTATTAAAATTGACAACATTGTTTGTTGGGAAACATATGGCCTAACTAGCAAGGGTTGCCCGGCGTTGCCGGGCTTTTTTCCCCGTGTGTTTTAATAAAAAATGAACCAATTTTATTTTCGCAATAGTTTTTTAATGAAAAAAAAATTTTGGATTGCAATTGAATTTTTTTTTTTGTTTCGAAAATATATTTAACATCTAGCAATTTTTTTTATAAACTGGTTGTAACATTACTGTAAGTTGCATGCTAAAGTATGGTAATCTTTTTGGTTAAAAACATATTAAACATTTAACTATTTCTAAGCTTAAAATATTTGTGTTGTTTTTTTTTGCTCCAGCGATGTGATTGTCGCATCTGTAAAACAGAATACACAGGGAGAGATATTGATATTTGTCTATTGTCATGTGACATTTAATTAATGATGGTTTATGTTTTTCATGGAGTATTTGTGATAAAAAAATTTAGATTTGTGTTTAACTGTAATTATTGTTCTTAGTAAACATTTTTTAGAATTGTTTTTTTTTCAAAAATGTTTCTGCATAAATTTATATTTACCTTCATTAACATTTGTTGTTGTTTTTTGTGGCTCAGTTTGTTGACTTTTGCTTTGTTGGGGCATCTGTTAAATGAGAAGAATGACAGAGTTATATATATTTTTTCCAAAAAATTTGGTAATTAAATTGTTTTTGTTATTTACCTGTTTTTTCCTGGCTCTGTTGACATTTGATTTTCAGAAAATGGTGGAGCATTAATTCTGCTAATGGCTGGTTGAATGGACATGGTGGATGAATCATCATGAGTAGATGTCTTTCTATTATTGAGTCTATATCTACATCATGGTTCATTGGTAGTTGTGGGTTGTTTTGTTGTGGTTGTTGCTGTTTTTCATCTTGTTTTTCATTGGTTGAGTGTTTTGTTTCATGTTGCTGTATTTGTTTGTTGTTTATTTGATGTATTATTTCTTCTAATGTTTGTTTCTTTTGGTGTTGTTTTAATTCTGTGTCCTTTTCTTGTATTTCTGCAATTTCTGTTGTTTGTTGTTTCCAGTGCAATATTGAGTGTGGTTTGGAGTTTGTTTGTATATCTTTTTTTCTGACAATTAGCATTTCTGGTTGTTTATTTTCTGCGTCTTCTTGTTTGTAATTTTGTTTGTTTGTGATTGTTTTTTGTTGTTCTTTAGTTGTGTTGTGTCTGTCAATTTTGGATTCATTGTCTGTAATTTCAGTTGTTTGTTGTTTCCATGGCAATATTAATTTTGGTTTCGATGTGGTTTGTATTTCTTTTTTCCTGACAATTAGCATTTCTGGTTGTTTATTTTCTGCCTCTTCTTTTTGTAAATTTGTTTGTTTGTGTTTGTTTTTTGTTGTTCCTCTGTTGTGTTGTTTCTGTAAGTTTTGGATTCATTGTCTGTTATTTCTGTTGTTTGTTGTTTCCATGGTAATATTAATTTTGGTTTGGATGTGGTTTGTGTTTCTTTTTTCCTGACAATTAGCATTTCTGGTTGTTTATTTTCTGTCTTTTCTGGGTTGTACATTTGTTTATTTGTGGTTGTTTTTTGTTGTTCTTCAGTGGTGTTGTTGCTGAAAATTTTGGAAGTATTATGTATTGTTTGTTTTTGATTTATGAGATGAATTATTTCCAGTGTTTCCTTTTTTAGCACATTTTTAGTTTCTTCAGTGTGAGATTTTTCTAATTCCTGTTTTGGTATTTGGTTATTTATGGTTTTGGGTTCATCTTGTGTTGTTGTGGATTTTTGGTATTTTGTTGATGCTGACTGATTTAGATTAAAAAAATTTATAATTTCTGTAATTTTTCTTTGGGTCTCCTCTGATAAGCATGCATTGTTTTCTGTAATATTGTAATTTGATAGCTCTTCTCCTTCTTTGTGCTCTTGTTCTTCTTGTTCTTGTTCTCCCTCTTCGCTGTCTGACTTATAATCTTGCATGCATATAATTTTGCAGTCATCCATGTAAAATTCAACATGTGTAATAATTTTAGAGCATTCTGTACCGTTGGAGTGATGAAGAGTTAGTTTGCTGGCGCTCAATGGTCCTGTGGTGTACTGGTTTTTGGAAAGGTTTTCTTCCTCCAGATCATCGGTTTCTGATGATTGTTGGTTTGGCGATTTTTCTGTGTGTGCCTCCATCGCAACTTATTAATTTTTGCTGCGTTTCTGATTTACGTCGTTAAGATTTCACCCACGACTTTTGCAAGTCTCCGTTGATGGATCAGTTTCGTTTCTTTGCTGTTTGTAGCCTGTGTGTTTTCAAACTCTCGTTCTCGCGTTATTTTCCCTCGCTGTTTTTGGAGTTAGGGAGAGCTAGGTTAGCGACGTTGATTTGCATGTTTTGAGGTGTGTCTCTTTTCCGCGTTGCTGTTTGGCTGTGTAGAAGGCATGGCTGTAAGTGAGTGCGTATTTTCCTGTTAAGTTTGCCGTGTCTTGCTTCCTATTGAAGTGTCTGTGAGTGTACTTGGGCTCGCTTTTTGAAAGTTTTAGGAGACGCGATGCTTTCTTCCTTTTTCAATGGATTTCATGTGGTGCTTATTGTTTTATTTTTTGCAGTACTTGTTGGTAGACAATGTTTTTGGTTTCCTCGTTTTCTGCTAGTATGAATAAGTTTTCTGCAGCTACAACTCTAGAGCACGCAACATATAATTGTCCGTGAGCAAAACATGGTTTGGTGAGGTGAACTCCGCAATGTTGCAGTGTCTGTCCTTGTGATTTATTAATTGTTATTGGGAATGCTAGTTTAACTGGGAATTGGAGTCTTCTAAATGGAATAGTTTGATCAGTTGGTATAAGTGGTATTCTAGGAATGCATACTGATTCACCTGCTCCTTTCCCTGTAATAATTATAGCTTCTATTACATTTGGCATTAGGTTTTTAACACATAGTCTTGTGCCATTACATAAGTTTGGAGGATTCATATTTCTAAGTAAAATAATTGGTGCACCTTGTTTTAGTAATAGGTGGTGAGATGGCATTCCAGGCAGTTCTAATGAGTTCAAAAATTCTGTGGGGAAATTTACAGCATCATCTTTGTCAACCACTGTTTCAGTTGATTTATATACAGCTGGTTGGTCTGGCAACATGTCTAGAATTTCGTAATTAATATTGTTAACATCATCATTTCTGGCTGCTAAGATTGCTCTTTCTGTTAGCCATTCATGATGATGAGAATTTTTGGAAATATCTGTGTAAATTGGATTGATCAGTTCATTTTCTGAGTGTACCATGGTGCAGAAGTAATCTGGGAATGTTATGTTGTTGACCTCATTTTTTGGCACCTTCCCTTCTCCAATATTTAGCAGAAAGTCAGTAAACATTTTAGTGTTACTGTTATGCCTTACTCTCATGTTTTCTGTCAATGTTATGCTTTGCACATGTTTCCATAGAAAGGATTGGTTTATACATGCGTTTATTTGATCTGCTGGAGTAGATTTTAGAATTACAGGTAGTGTTTGCCTGAAATCTCCACAAAGAAGTAATAGAAGTCCTCCCATTAATTTTTGATTGTCATTAATATCTTGAAGAGTTCTGTGCAAAGCTTCAATTGATTTCTTATGTGCCATAGTACATTCATCCCATATTATTATTTTTGCCTCTTTGAGTACCTTAGCACATGCACTGTCTTTTGTAATATTACATGTGGGTGTTTCTTGTTTTGCTAAGTCAAGTGGTATTTGGAGAGCAGAATGTGCTGTTCGACCCGCTTCCATTAAAGTGGCTGCTATGCCAGATGATGCTATTGCTAAAGCCACATGGCTTTCTGATCTTATTTCTGCCAGAATTAGATTTGTAAGGAATGTTTTTCCTGTTCCTCCTCTGCTTGTATTTGTATTCTGATTTTATTTGTGTCATTATTGTTTCATCGGCAGCTTTCTGTTCATCATTTAGTAGTGGTTTATTTTGAGTTATGTATTGTTTTAATTCGTCTATGTTATATGTGGTCTCTCTTATATAATCAGCATTTAGTGCATCTCCTTTGTCCCTTGTTGGTTCTGGAAGGCCAACTTGTTTTAGTGTTTTATTTGCCATGCGTATGCATTGGTCTTCTATTTGTATTAATGCAATATTGTATATGTGTGGTGTGTAGTCAATGTTTAAAGATGGATTCTCTTTCTTTGCTTTGAGTAGGTGGTCTTCACTTAGTTGGTTTTTGTACATTTCCCACAAATGTAGTGGATTTGATGGACTACATGAAGTCAGTATTATAGCTATCAATGTTCTCATTTGTTGTGGCATTGAAAATATGTTGACTTCTTCCAAAGTTGTTTCCCAATGTTGGTCTACTTCCAATAACCCCATATGCTGACAAACCTCTCTGTATGTTTCCATAATTTTTCCATTCACCGTTTTTAGTTCCTGGAAAGATTTAGGGCCAGGAATTGTGTGTAGCAGCATTCTGAGATAGAAACATTCGCTATTATTTGGGTGCACAATATATAGTCTTCCTGTTGCATCACTTTGGTACATGTCAAGTTCTGGAATATAAGTGCCAGTCTTTCTGCGGAAGAATTGTCTCTTAGTTTTATTCCATGTGTAATAAGTAGCGACATCATTATATAGGATCGTTTATGCAAATTCATCAGTCTGGCACAAATTAAAAAATGCTGTTAAAGTTGTTTCTTTTGGATTTTCTGCCACACTTGTTGCTGATTCTGGTGTGAAATAAACTCTTTGGCCACTTTCCAGATGTACACTTAAATGTAGGACTGTGGGATGTCTTTCATGAATATGGAATCCTAGAATACGCCAGAAACCTTCGTTTGTGCTAATGTACCTGCCACATTGGTACTGCAATATCTCATCATTTTTGTTTTGGTTTCTGACATCATAAACGGCCATGTCACTGCCTTTATTTATGTACTTGCAGACATATTTTATTGATTTAACACTATTACAATATTCCACATTTATGTGAGCATTGAATATTTTTGATAGTAATGGACTGTATGGGACTATCCATGTGTTGTCAATTACTACTTCCCCTTGTGTTTCCATAGTAATTTTGGTTGTTTTTCCTCCATCCTCTTCTGAACGTCTTCTGTATTGTGGGTATCCATCTTCTGATGTTTGTGTTTCTTTCAATAATGCTCTGGGATATCTTTTGGTGCAGCTTTTATCTTTCATACATGGTGATTGTGGGTTAAGAAGTCCACATGGACCATGAATCATGTTTTTTTCCCCACTATTGCATGTAATTCACTGTCTTCATTTTCGTCTGGTATTTCTGCAGATATTATTTTATCAATTTCAGTTGGATGTATTTTGTTTTTCAGCCATATTAAATTGTGCGCATGTGGCAGCCCTCATTTTTGCCATTCTATCGTTGTTGTGTTCTGTAAAGCTGTGCCTTTAACAATGTACCTTTGCCATGTGTTAACAATGTAGCCTTTCTGTGTGCAACATTATAACCATCAGCTGTATCAATGTAAACCTGATAAGGGGACGCGAGCTAGTGACCACTAGATGGCAATAGCGAGCGTCCAGCTCTCATGGCTCAGATTCACCTGGTTCAGCAGCGCGGGAAGATTCCCCGCCACCTCTTCACCTGGTCAAGAAGGGCGTGACCTTGTACGACGTCACGCAGGCAGCAACCAATAGTCTGTCGACGAGCCACATTCAAATGTATAGCCAGCTGTATATATTGAGCTACTCATCCGCCATTACCACATGTTCCTCCGGATCATCATGCAATAAACCTGTGTTAAGCCAACCCTTCGGCTGTTTCATTGTCTTCGGTCCCTTACACTAAATTGGCGACGAAGGTGGGATATGGCAGCCCACGGGACCAAGACATGCGCCGGTTTCGAAATCAGGAAACCGGGCGACTGGGAGATCTTCGAGATGGACTTCCAGGCAGCACTGATTGAGTCCGAAGTCACAGAAGAGGCAAAGAAAAGGGCCATCTTCACCAGGATGCTCGGACAAGAAACAAAAAGGACCTTGGTGGACCTGATTTCACCGAGGAGGGTGAGCGAATTCAAGGCCAAGGAACTCATGCAGATGCTGCGTGAGCACGTCCGGCCCGCCACGGCGATGTTTCCCGCTCGGAGTGCATTCTGGAGGCGAGTCCAAGCGCCCGGGGAGACGGTCGCCGCATTCGTGGCGGCCCTGCAGCTGGCGGCCGGCCCGTGCAAATGGGAGAATGCCGAAATCACCCTCCGGGACTGTGTGCTGTGCGGCCTGAATGACGCCGAAACCCAGCGCACATTAATGAACCAAGAGCCGCCTCCCACGTTGCAGGAGGTCGTCAGAGCGGCCCAGGCCGCAGAAGCTACGAAGTCCAAGAACTCCAGGACTGGCGGCCGAAGTCGAGCAAGGCAGAGACTCCGGTACAGGCGGCCCGGCGAACTTCGAGGTCGTCCACAGAGAGCAGCGACGACGAGGACGTCCGGAGGGTCCGGAAGGAGAGCCGGCGATGCAACGGCTGTGGAGCGGCCCACGACCGCGTAAAGTGCCCGTTCCGGAAGGCCGAGTGCCACAATTGCGGCCGCCGCGGGCACATCGCCAAGGTGTGCAGGAAGAAGCGCGAGACCCGGAGGAGCTCCGCAGACCGTTCCGCGGGACAAGACTGCTCAACGAGACCCAAGGACGGCGCCCAGGCCACGCGGAAGCAGGACGGCATGGGCCGCATCTCCGACGGCAGCGAGGACGATGCCCCAGTGTTCAGCATGTCTGCAGGACACCCCCGCTATTTTGTTGAGGTACTAGTCCAAGGGGTTCCCATTAGGATGGAAATTGACTCGGGGTCCTCATATTCAATCATTTCCCAGAGGGAGTTTTTGGGAATTGCCCCCCACAAGCGACCCAAGCTCAAAGCTTTGAGGTCCACACTACGGGACGTGCAAGGGAACAGCATTCCAGTGTTGGGGGTTGGAGAATTTCAGGTTAAATTCAAGAAGCACGCCGCGTCCCTTCCCCTAGTCGTGCTCAAAGGGGGAGATTGCAGCCTCCTCGGGACTCAATGGTTCCAGCCCCTGGGTTTGTTTATTGGGGGGGTGCACGCCGTTGGGATGCACGCCGTTGGGACTGATCCAATTCTGGAGGTGTGCGAGGCGCACCCCGAAGTTTTCAAAAAAGGACTGGGGAAATTCAAGGGGCCCCCAGTGACATTTGACCTGGACCCGGAGGTCCGCCCAATTCGTCTTAAACCACGCCGGGTGCCGTTCGCACTTAAGGACAAGATAGAGGCGGAACTGGACAAATTGGTGGGCCAGGGAATCCTTGTGCTTGTTGATTCCGCAGAGTGGGAAACTCCAATTGTAACCGCACTAAAGGCCAATGGGGAGGTCCGCATATGCGCCGACTACAAGTGCACCATCAACAAGGCGATCCGCCCGAATGCATATCCGGTGCCGGTAGTCAGTCATCTGCTGGCCAGGTTACACGGGGGAAAGTGTTTCGCTAAGCTCGACTTAGCACAGGCCTACCAGCAGCTTACGGTGTCCCCTGCCGCAGCTGCTGCGCAGACCATAGTCACCCATAAGGGGGCGTTCCAGGTGACGCGCCTCCAATTTGGCGTGAATTCGGCGCCTGGAATTTTCCAGTCACTCGTGGAACGCCTCCTGAAGGGACTGGAGGGGGTGTTGCCTTATTTTGATGACGTGTTAATAACGGGGGGGGGGAGTCGGGTTGAATTGGCCAAGAGGTTGGGGAAGGTCCTGACGATATTCGAAAAAGCGGGGCTGAGACTGCGAAAGGACAAATGCGTCTTCTTCGCAACCGAGGTTGAGTTCCTAGGGTTTTGTGTGACTCCTGAGGGAATAAAACCATCCAAGTCCAAGGTGGCAGCCATTAAGAAAGCCCCCCGCCCCACCTCCAAGCCCGAGCTGCAGTCGTTCCTAGGGCTGCTCAACTTTTACCACTCCTTCCTCCCCCGGAAGGCAGCGGTGGCTGAACCGCTACACAAACTGCTAAAGAAAGACCAGGCATGGAAGTGGGGCGATGACCAAGAAAGGGCATTTAGTGAGCTAAAAAGCCTCCTAGCGTCCGATGCCATACTGACCCATTTCAACCCCAAACGCCCGGTAGTTCTGACCTGTGATGCATCCCCAGTGGGGGTGGGGGCGGTGCTGTGCCACGTGTTGGAAAACGGAAGGGAGGCCCCGATAGCATTTTACTCCAGGTCCCTGTCCCAAGCGGAGAGAAACTACGCACAGACAGACAGGGAGGCACTAGCAATAGTCGCGGGGACGAAAAAATTTCACGATTTTCTGTACGGCCACCCATTCACCATTGTAACGGACCATAAGCCCCTGCTAGGCATCTTTACCGCAGATAAGCCCACCCCACAGATCCTGTCCCCGAGGATGCTCAGGTGGGCCATTTTTCTCAACGTGTATCAGCACGCATTGGTCTACTGGCCCGGGAAAGAGATCAGCCATGCGGACGCTCTATCTAGGTCTCCCCTTCCCCTAACGCCCAGCCAGGTGAGCAAGGGGGAGCGGGACCATCAGGTTCTCATGATAGAGGTGCTGGATTCGCCCCCCGTGGTGCCCGCCGACATTGCCAAAGTGACAGAGAAGGACAAGACGTTAGCGGCAGTTAGCTCCTGGGTGCAGAAAGGGTGGCCGGCGTCCTCCCCAGCGGAGGAGTTCGCTCCATTTTTCAGAAAAAAGCTAGAACTGTCCCTAGAGAGGGGGTGCCTCTTGTGGGGGCAGCGGGTGGTGATTCCCACTTCCCTTCGGCCGCGGGTGCTCAAACTGCTGCACGTCAGCCACCCCGGCATCGTGCGATCCAAGGCGCTGGCCCGGAGTTACTTCTGGTGGCCCCAGCTGGACGCCGACATCGAGCACATGGTCGGCACTTGTGAAAGTTGCCAATGCTCCAGACCAGAGGAGGCCCGCCTTCCCCACAGGGAATGGGACGCGGCTAAGGGGCCGTGGTCCTGGGTGCACGTTGATTTCGCGGGCCCGTTCAGAGGCACCCTGTTCCTTCTTGTAGTGGACGCCTTCTCCAAGTGGTTGGAGGTTATCCCAGTCACGAGCACCTCCTCGGCCCAGACCATTAGGCATTTGCGGAGGCTCTTTTCCACGTTCGGCATACCCGACACATTAATTAGCGACAACGCTAGTTGCTTCACGTCCTCCGAGTTTAGGGCATTCATGGAGATCAACGCCGTTCGGCACATCACCTCCGCCCCATTTCACCCGGCCACCAATGGCCAAGTAGAGCGCCTCGTCCGCACCACGAAGGACGCGTTGCGGCGCATGGGCCCCGGGGATCTGAACCTGCAAGTGTGCCAGTTTCTGCTAGGGTACAGGGTGACCCCGTTGGTGTCAGGATACTCCCCCGCAGAACTCTTAATGCGTAGGAAACTGACCACCATCCTTACTAGGCTAGATCCCACGAGGGTAGAGGACAAAGGAAGGAACATCGGGCTAGAGGCTACAAAGAGTTTCAGTGTAGGCGCCCCCGTGCATTGCAGGAACTACGCCAGCACGGGCCCGGCCTGGGTACCGGGCGTAGTTGTGGAGCAAACCGGCCCCGTGTCGTACCGCGTGGAAACCAGCACAGGGCTCCTGTGGAGGCGGCACGCGGACCAGCTCCGACGCAGGGTCTCCGATGAGCAGGGCACAGACCAAATAGAGGAAAAATCAGCGTTAGGGTTCTCCCCCACCCGTTCAGCCCAAGGGGGAGGGAAAGGGGTCCGCGGGTCCCCACCAAGGGGGGAGGGGGATATTCTCGTAGATATCCTAGGGGATCTTTCTGAGGAGGAGGAGGAACCCGACCCCATACATATCTCGCGGAATGTCCCCACAAATGCAGATACCCCTACTAAGTTAGATTTTGATTTTCAGAACCAGGGGGGTTTTTCGGAGTGGTCCCCCACCCGTCCAAGCGAGAAGAGGGGTTTTTCGTTAGCCCCGACTGCCCCCGGTCTGCCCACAATGGAGTTTTTCCCTTCCCCTAAGGCCGCCAGACAGCGGCAAGCCACTAACAAGTCTCCCTCTCCCATTTCAGGACAAGGGACCAGGGAACAAAGAAGCAGTAGCGCCCCCGGGGGGGGGTCAGCCCTCTTCACGGCCCAAACGCACATGCAACAAGCCATCTTGGCTGAGAGACTTCGTCTCATCCTAGGGGGGAGGGATGTTGTGTTCTGTAAAGCTGTGCCTTTAACAATGTACCTTTGCCATGTGTTAACAATGTAACCTTTCTGTGTGCAACATTATAACCATCAGCTGTATCAATGTAAACCTGATAAGGGGACGCGAGCTAGTGACCACTAGATGGCAATAGCGAGCGTCCAGCTCTCATGGCTCAGATTCACCTGGTTCAGCAGCGCGGGAAGATTCCCCGCCACCTCTTCACCTGGTCAAGAAGGGCGTGACCTTGTACGACGTCACGCAGGCAGCAACCAATAGTCTGTTCGGCTGTTTCATTGTCTTCGGTCCCTTACACTAAAATCGTGAACATATGACACATCGATTCTCCAAATAAATCATTTTTGGTGATCAGATTAATTAATTGTGTTTGTTTTTGTCTGAATACTCTTGCAATTAAATCGTGTCTGTCATTAGATGTCTCATTGTTTCTGAGGTTATTTTTGATTTCAGGCCATGTTGGGTTGCATGTAAAAGTAATGAATAAATCTGGTCTTCCATGTTTCCTAACATATGTCATTGCATCCTGAGTGTATTCATGCATATGTCTTGGGCTTCCAGTGTATGTTGCGGGCAGTATGAGTAGTGTTCCGACATTAGCTGGGTTTCCATCTTTTGCTACAGCATCTTTTAAGTGTATGTATTGTTCAGCTCTGAGTGATTTTTGATTGGTTCTAATGTAAAGTAGTCTTTCAGATTCTATTTTTGCATACATATCAACCACAAACTGGTTTAACAATTTTTTGCAGTGTAGTATGTGATTTTGTTCCTCATTTCTAATCATTAAAATGTATGAGTAGTAGTCCATTGCAGATATTTTTTTGCAAGTTTCTGTTCCTGTTTTGGGATCAATTTGTTTCAAATTAAAGTGATACCCATCTTCACCATATGGAAAAAGGATGGGATACTGAAGAGCATCATAAGAGCGATGTGTTTCTGAAATTTGTTGCAGTTTTTTATCATGTGTTTTTAGTATAATAACTCTTGGATGGAAAGTGTCTCCTGAAATGAGGGCTGCCACTTCATTTGTTTCTGGAGCATTATATCTTCGTATATGCTCTCCTGTTGGTGTTTTGTCTGCAGCTATGATAATTTTGTATTCCTCTTGTGGCATATTTTCCATTGCATTCTTGAAAGTGCGGATGAGGTTATTGTGTTCATGTAGCATTCTCTGTATGTTTAGTACTATATGTTTTTTTGTTCCCTCAATGTATGTACATCGTTGGGTTGTTTCTTTTTCTTCATCTCCCATGAAATAAATTTGAAGGAACTTTGGATCTTCTTCTGGTAGTGGTAGTAGTGATCCAATCTGGTGGTACACCTGTCCTTGTATGGTGAATGTTGGATTGAAACCTTTGTGTTGTATAATATTTGTGGCTCCAAATGAGGTCATTTGAAAACATGAGTTGTATTTTCTAATGTTCTTTAAGAAATGTTTTGAATCTTGTGTTTCTCCACTGGTGTATTCCAAAAGTTGTTGTGGTGGGAATTGTTGCTGTATTTTGATTTTTCCCTCCTTACAACATAAGGATTTAGTTTCATTTTTAAATTTTCTTGCATTGCAAACTTTGCAGATGTTGTCTAGATTTCCAATGTGTAAATTATATTGTTGAGAATAATCTGTTTCTGGATCATAGGAAAAGGCAGCCATTTTTAATATTAATTTCTGTCCTTTATTCTTCTCCCTTCTTTTTTCTCTTGTTTCCTTATTCTGTTTTAATCTGGTTTAATCCGAATGGTCGTCAAGGGCAGCCCCATGTAGAGCGCATTGCAATAGTCTAGTCTGGAGGTAACCAGAGCATGGGTGACCATGAGCAAGGAGTCCCGGTCCAGGAGTGGGCGCAACTGGCGAATCACCCGAAGTTGGGCGAAAGCCCTCCTGGTCACAGCCGCCACCTGTTCTTCTAGCAGTAGCCGTGAATCCAGGAGGACCCCCAAGTTGCGCACCGGGTCTGTCTGGGGCAAAATAGCCCCTTCCAGAACCAACGATGGAAGCTCCCGGATTAACGCAGGACCCCCTATCCATAGCCACTCAGTCTTGCTGGGATTCAATTGTAGCCCGTTAGCCCCCATCCAGACCCCCACAGCTTCCAGGCATCTGGAAAGGACTTTGACAGCATCACTGGGGTCCCCATGGGCCGAGATGTACAACTGAGTGTCATCCGCGTACTGATGGTACCGCACCCCATGGGAACGAATGATCTCACCCAGCGGTTTCATGTAGATGTTAAATAGGAGAGGAGAGAGCACCGAGCCCTGAGGAACCCCCCATTTGAGGGGCCTAGGACTGGACCTCTCACTCTCCAACCACACCGACTGGGACCGACCCTTCAGAAATGAGGAAAACCAGGACCACACAGTACCCTGGATTCCCAAACCTCGGAGCCGTTCCAGAAGGATACCATGGTCAACGGTATCGAAAGCCGCTGAGAGGTCAAGAAGAGCAAGGACGGATGGGTGACCACCGTCCCGCTCCCGCCAGAGATCATCCATCAGTGCGACCAATGCCGTCTCGGTACCATATCCAGGCCTGAATCCTGACTGAAAAGGGTCCAGATAATCCGCTTCATCCAGTACCCCCTGCAGCCGACACGCCACTGCCTTTTCCAACACCTTCCCTAAAAAGGGGAGGTTTGAGACAGGCCTATAGTTAGTTAGGACAGCTGGGTCGAGGGAAGATTTCTTCAGGAGGGGGCGCACCAAAGCATGTTTTAAAGGTGCAGGAAACACCCCCTCCCGCAATGATGCATTGATCACAGCCCCAACCCAGCCACCTGTCACTGCCTTGGAGGTTTTCACCAACCAGGTGGGACAGGGGTCCAAAGGGCAGGTAGTGGCGCGCACAGCTGCAAGGAGCCTGTCCACTTCATCAGGGGCAACTGGATCAAACCGGTCCCAGATGGCATAGCAAGACTGTGCTCCGGCTCCCTCCGGACTCTCCCCATCCACGCCAGGATTAAACCCAGAGCGAATCCGATCGATTTTCTCCACTAGATGGTCAGCAAAGTCCTCAGCCGACCCCTGCCAACCGGGCACCGGGGTCCCCCTACCAAGGAGAGACCCGGTAACCTGGAACAGGGTGGCTGGGCGATTATCAGCGGAGGCGATAAGGGTGGTGAAGTATTGTCGCCTCACCACCTCCATCGCCACTAGATAGGCCCTAATAGCGGCCCTAGCTAGTGTCCAATCGGAGTCTCTCTGGGTCTTCACCCAGCGGCGCTCTTGGCGTCTCTTTGCCCGTTTGAGCTCCCGCAGTTCATCTGTGAACCATGGAGATGACCTAGCTCGATGAGCTCTGAGAGGCCGTAGTGGTGCGATTTCATCCAAGGCCGCTGTTGTCATCCTGTTCCACAGGTCGACCAGTTCCCTCTGGAATCCATCAGGATCCATCAGTTGCCTGGGGCGGGCCATTCTAATAGGCCCTGCCTACCTACGGTAAAGCGACGTACCCAGGAAGTCTATTATCAAATAATGTGTAATATTTGTTGTATTTAATTTTAAGCACAGTAATTGGAGTGTGTTGGAGACAAAATGGAATCTGAACAGTGTTTAGTTTTTTTCCTTTCCTTTTTGTTGTAGTGCAATATTTGTTCTGAATTTGGTTTAAGGTAAAGTAAAGTATTATGTCTTTTAAAATTTGTTTGTATTATGTTCTGCAGTAGAAGGTTGCAATTTTTAAATGGGGCTGTATCTTGTTAAATGTTTGATATGTCCTGCGTTGATGTTTTACAGGAATTTTTCTGTTATTTCATTTATTTAAAATTTGATTAGTGTTTTTGCAATATTGTTAAATTTGATAAGTGTATTTTTGAATAATATTGAAATGGTATAAAGTGATATATTTCTTTTAGTAAAGGCTGATTGGTTATTTGTTTTTTACTTTTTAGCAGAGTAAATGGAGTTTGGTTTAGACAAAATGGATTCCGGTCAGTAAATAGTTTAGTAAAATGGATTCCGGTCAGTAAATAGTTTAGTAAATTTGCTTTATTTAAAACTTTTTTGGATCTTTTAAAATGTTGTGAAGTTGAAGGTTGCAGTCTTTAAATGGGGCTGTATCTTTTTTAAAGAGTGAAAACTTTCCAGTTGTTGTTTTTAAGATGTCTGCAATTTAAATGTTTTACAACTGGAAACGTATTTTTGAGAATTATTGTATGGTATGAAGTTGATGTTATCTGTTTTTAAACGGTTTTTTCTCTTTAAAATTGAGTGCAAAGTGCTGATTTGTTCTCCTCAAGGAATAGTATGGTGTGGTTTAAATATATTTCCCTGGGTTATTTTGGATTTAGTGAAGGTATTGTGTTCCTTAATTGCCTTTAGTTTAAACTGCTGCTTTCAGCTTTTAAATGTGCTTTGCTTTTCTCTCCAATGTATTTTTCTGTGGGGTTTGCTTTATTTGAACGTTTATTAAATTTGATGTAATGTATTTTTGATGATTCTACTATTGTTGATGGTTTTTGTATCGTAAATAATTTATTTAGTTAATGGAGTGTGCTGCGTTAATAATTTGCTTTTCAATTGCTCCGATGCGTTACGGTTTGCGTAACGATTTTTAGTTCAGTAGGAATCGATCCTTCGCGTTCGGCTTATGTGTGTTGAGAAGTGAATCGGTTTCGTTTTTGGAGAGTATTTGCAGAAATGAAAAATAAATGAAAGGAAATGAAAGTATGTGTAACGTAAACAAAGTTAATCTTAACCTTAACTTAAAATGTTAACCTAAAAATTGTAAATGAATGTAAGATAACAGTAATTCTGGTTTATGCTCCGCTAAATGAAATAAAATAAAAAATTAAAATTAATTAAAATCAAATGAGTAACTGAAAAGTGGAAGGTTAATTTAAAATAATAAATTAATGTGAAAGGAACAATTAATTTTTTCGTAGTCAACGGTCTCTGCTCAAAGCTCGCAATTGTTTTAGCTCCGTACCAATACGCAAACGCAAAAGTACGTAACTATGAGGGGTTTGCAAGGCAATGGAGCTCCTTTTGTACCGTTGGGTCTTCATTTTTTCCGTCATGTTTGACGCGTTCGCTCCCAAGCAGATGATTGGCTATATTACTGTGAATACGTTGCATGGTGTGATTTGTAGTGTAACTCCTTAAATGGTATTAACGTGAATAGGACGCTGGGATATGTATTTTTCCCTGTGGTTTCAGCGTCTGTGCCTCGGCAAGGTTTTAATACGCAAGTTTTGATTGGCTGCGGCACGGCACCGAACAACTGAGAGCGTTGTTTTTCTCATCGTAATTGGCTGCCGCTCGGAGAACCATGGCAAAACGCAATGCTTTTGGGGTATTGAAGTTCTTTCCATTTCTTGGCATTTGTGGGGCTGATGCCCCCGTGCCGGTTTTCTAAATCCTTCGTTGACCTGCGTACCCACTTTGGCCGTGCGCACGAAGGGTGGGTGCGGGTCCGTAGGGTGAGGCATAGCAACCTATAGCCGGTTCCAACGGTTAACCCTTGGATTTATAGGTTAAGATTCCACATTTTAAGAGCTCACTGCAAAAATGCATCCCAGTAGTATTTTAGAGATGTATATTCTCTTTAAGAAAACTGTAATTTCCTATTACGAAACCAAACTCTTCTGCATATTTTTTGCAGAGTTATCCATATTGCCATTTCTGAGCTCTTACTCTGCATTCACCAACCTACTCTGGCAAATAAGAATAAGAAGACCTGGTTTATTGACATTGCGGTACCAGGAGATGATTGGATTGAGGACAAACAACTGGAGAAAATAACAGAATATTGTGATTTGCAAACTAAAGTTGAGCATTTATGGGGGACGAAAGCCACTGTTGTACCCATAGTAATTAGAGCCCTTGGAACAATACCTAAATGACTCCCTAGATATTTGAAATTTTTGGATTCATTGGATTTGAATATCCTTACTGTACAAAAAAATACTTTATTAGGAACTGCCTATATACTTAGATACTGTACTAACTTAACAGTTCTTAGGTCCTTGGTTACATCATTGTCGTCGTAGTCAGCAGCTTCTCGTGTCCGAGCATACATCCCCCCACCCTGAAAGTCATTATTTTCTCAATTGATGTGTCTCTGGTGACTCAATAAGCCACACAAATTACAATGAATAGATGGTGGAGGGCATGGTTGAGTTTGATGAATCCTCCATGCTTGTTGCTTAGCCTCTTCATGTCTGTGGCATTCCCCTTCAAAGTGATCAGTAGCAGCAGAGATGGTTTGGCCCAAAGGTGGGTGATTTTCGGCCACTGCCTCCCAAGTTTGTGTGTTTATACCTGACACTTTCATGGTTTGTTTCAGCTGTTCCTTATAATGCTTGTAAGGAGTTCCATGAGGTCTTGTACTGGAGCTAAGTTCCCCTTGAAGAATTTGGCAAGGAAGCCTGGAACTATCCATATGGCGGACATGCCTTATCCATCTAAGACGGCATATGATGGAAGCTTCAATGCTGTTTAGATTTGCTTTCTCAAGGACTGTGATGTTGGATCTTGGCTTCTATTGGTGAAAGCGCTCAAGCTTTTTGATATCTTGGCGATATAGAGGGTCTATGTTTCACAGCCATACAGTAATGATGAGATAACAACAGCTTGGTATACTGTGAGTTTAGTCCGCATTGTTAAATCTTTGTTCATGAAGACCCGGTGTGATAGGCAGCCAAAGGCAGAATGGGCAGCATCAATTATCTTCACCACATCTTGTTAACAGGTGCACTTTTTAGACAGGATGCTACCAAGGTAATAAAACTGGTCTACCTGCTCCAGTGTTGAATCTGAGATGGTGATAGTGAACTCTGGAAGGGCTGTCCTTGGGACAGGTTGTGCAAGTACCTTAGTTTTCTGAGCATTTGTGGTGAGGCCAAAACTATCACATGCATTCTTGAAACAATTGACTGATTGTTGCAGCTCCTCAGGTGTGAGAGAAGGTGATACAGTATCATCGGCATATTGCATTTCCATTTTCCTGTTAGCACTGGTTAGTTTTCAGGAGCGTAGTCTAGCCAAATTAAAAAATCCTCCATTGAAGCAGTATTTAATCTCTACACTTATATTTAGGAGTTTCATATAGCATGGCAGCCAAGTAAAGGGCAAAATGGGTTTGAGCAAGCATGCAAGCCTGCTTCAATCTGTGGGTTATTGGGAAGACATCTGATATGCTGTTTTGATAGATAACCCTCCCAGACATGCCATCATGAAGAGCCTGGACCAGATCTACAAAACGCTCTGGGCAACCAAAGCGTCTCAGCACAGCCCACATAGCAGGTCTCGGGACAGATTCAAAAGCCTTTACCAAGTGATAAAATACTAAGAAGAGCGGATTCTGTTGTTCTCTGCATTTTTCCATTGTGCCTCGGGAAATATGGACACCACATTGAGCTTCTAGGAGGTCCCTTTCAGAGATAATTTGCAGGCGACTGTGTAGGATTCTAGCAAAAATCTTTCCAGTGATGGATAACAATGATATTTCATGATAGTTGCCACAAGTACTATGATCACCTTTCTTAAAGATGGTGATAATGGTGGCATTCCTAAGGTCAATGGGCTCTTTACCAGTTTCCCAAATCAAAAGAATGAGTGTGAAGAGCCTTGTTTTTAGAGGCACCCCTCCCTTCTGGATTAACTCCAGAGGGATGTTATCTGGCCGAGGAGTCTTTCTGGGTTTTATGGGAAGCCTATCTATCCCTTCTTCAAGATCCATCCTCCAGCATGAAGAAAGCTCATTTCCAAGAGCTAAAGCAGAATTGACAGGCACAAATAAGAAAAATTAAGAACACCTGGAGGCAACAAAAACTCAGGATTTCCAAAGGCTGTCCGATGCATGTAACCTAAGGAACTTTTTTGATGGCATAAAATAACTACATGAACCATCTCACTCTTCATCAGGACCCTGAAAGCAGCTGACAATGCTACAATCCTTACAGATAGCCAGAAAATCCTGGAGCACTGGAACACTTTTGCATGCTTTTAAACTGAAACTCTACTACTGCTAAGGATTTTATTTGAGAAGTGCCACACACAGACACACATACAAAGCCACAGATGGCAACTCCACCGAAGTACCTGGAATTCTGTGAGGCTATGAATAAGCTGAAACCTTGGTTGGTTGGATACATACATACATACATACATACATACATACATACATACATACATACATACATACATACATACATACATACATACATACATACATACATACATACACGCTATGTTAACAGTTCCTAGATCCTTGGTTTGGGCTTGAACTGTTAATTTTATACCAGTCTTGACTGTGAATCTATTGATAGATTTTTTTTAATTTAATCATCTTTACAAAGTTCTGACTACATTAAACAGTACTATCTACTGTACTGAATTAGAGACATAGCATAAATCAAGATTTGCTAAGGTGAATTAATTGCCATCTATTTTCTGTCAACATTGGCATTTTTGCAAATGGATGAAAGCTCCTCTTCCAGGTGTGTGGGATCTAAATCTTTACATTTGTCAAGGACATGTATAAGAATGAAAAGGAGTCAGGGTAATGCTGAGATCTTGGCTGTAAGTAATCTGTGCCAAGGCGGTGCAATCTGATTCCTTTACATGATGACTGTTGTGTCTGCAGATCACCTTTTCCCATGTGGCTAGGGTGGCTGTGGCACTAGTCCTGTCCATCATGGGATAATCTCCAATCCATTCCCCTGCCTTCACCCCATCTTCACTTAGATGTTTATGCTGACATTTTCTATGAGACAGAGTGGAAAGACGGATCCTGATCAACGTAGCTTCTTCCCCATTCAATTGCAAGGAGCCTTTCTCTCTCTCTTTTCTTGTTGGTTTATGCTGCCATCGCACAGGCTGTTTTGCTTATTGTGCAAATATTCTCCCCATTATTATTAAAATGTCTAAAGTGAACAAATTGCCTCACTGCCTGCATGATTTGTAGTTTCTTGAGGTTCGCTCACTTCTAACAGGGGCCCCATCAGGATATTCATAAGTGAGCAATGACAGTCGCAAGACTGCTGCTGCTTCTGAAATACCAGTGCAGCGCCCATGAATATTTTATGAAACCTGCATGTGTCGGGGAGATCTCCATTTTTATTAGCAGAAAATGTGCAGACCTAAGTTGCTCGGGGTTTATTATTCATGTAAATACACCATATGCCCTGTAGATGCTCACGGTATGTGTCTTCGGATGTTTGAGATTAATTATTAAAGCTTTAAAAATACAGCTGGGGGGGGGGGGGAGAGACAAACCTGAAGTTTTCCTGAACAGAAGACTCAGATTAAGAGCAGTCTATGAGGTAAGAACATAAGAACAGCCTTGCAGGAACAGGCCACAGCCTATCCAGTCCAGCATTCTGTCTCACAAAGTGGCTCACCATTTCCTTCAGGGTATTCCCAAGCAGATGCCTTCACCTGCTTAGAATTCCCTGGAAATGGCATTGAGAGATATCCTGCCTATCTCTCCAACCCAGAGGTTGTCCTTAGGTATCCATAATTATAGCCATTGATACCCTTGTCTTCCATGAACTTGTCTAATCCTTTCTTAAAGCTGTCAAGACTGACAGCTGTCACCACTTCTTCTGGCAGGGAGTTCCATAGACCAGTGATCCTCTGTGTGAAAAAGTACTTTCTCTTATTTGTTTGAGAACTAGTACCCAAAAGTTTCATAGAGTGCCCCCTAGTTCTAGTGTTGTGTGATAGGGAAAACAGTTTTTCCTTATCTACTTTGTCCACACTGTGCATGATTTTATAAACTTCAATCAGGTCACCTCTTAGACGCCGTCGTTCAAGAGTGAAAAGGCCCAACCGTTGCAGCCTCAGATGGTAAGGAAGGTGTTCCAGTCCCCTAATCATTCTGGTTGCCCTCCTCTGCACTTGCATTGAGGTGTTCTTGCATTAAGTTGAACACAGAGCTGCTCTTGTTTCTAAACTGAAGTTATACCTTTTCTTTTTGAGAAATCAAGACTTGTTGCAAATATCCACACAGCACTTATACAACTTGAAGGTCACCAACATTTCTGTGCTGGGATGGGCTGTATAGGCTCCTATTCAAAGGTGAATTGCATTGTTTGTCACTACATAGCACAGCATGTTCTCCTCCTCAATGTTGCACAGACATCCACTTTTCCAATGCTCAGATCTAGAATACACAGACACCACGTATCACCTCACTGCCAAGCTAGCTTTATCATTATCATTCTGCAAGGTATTATGAATGGATCTGATGAATATTTGCTTTCATTTAGTGCCATGGTAGCATACCTGCAGTTTTCTCTGGGGAAAGGTGGAGCCCCTCTTTGAACTATAGAACCATAAAGTTCTAAGTCTCTGTTTTTTGTGAGAGGCACATAATTTGGCAGCATAGTAACTTCACTTCTCTAGATATGTCACAGATTCTGCTTCAAAGGTAATGTCTGCAGCTGTGGCCCAGTGTCTGGCTAAGATCAGCAGGAGAGACTGATGATAAAAACATGAACAGAAGACATCTTTTGACAGCAAAAGCATATTTAATGCACACTCAGATGAAACCCTGGACACATGTTCTAAACTCACACAACTGCCAAGAAAATGGGAATTCTCATATAGCAATAGCAACAAACAAAACCATTTGAAAATAATTTTTATTTTTAATTAAATACTACAAGTTTACAAAAAAAACATAAAATGATTTTGTTGAAAATCTCTTACTACACCATCCTGGTAATTTCCCACTCTGTATCATTCATCGTCGTCGTCATCTTCTCCTCCTCCTCCTCCTTCAATATCACACAATTGCAAGCAACACGTCTTAATTCTTTCTTACACAAATACTTTCTTACACAATGCCGGAGATTTTCTATGTCATCAGAAATACAAGCACCCTCAGGCTCTGTAACATTTTATTTCAACATCTAGTGCATCATCATCACCAATCATGGTATTGATTATCACAAAGTTTGCTTCTCTTCCTGTAATGGAACAGTTTTACACTACAGCATCATTAACAGTCCAAATTTCCACTCTTTTGTAATAGAAAGTGATAGAAACTGTTTATCCTCCACAGACATCTATGGGATGTTACTGCTAGTCATTCACAGTTCTTAAGGAAGGTGGGCTTCAGAAAGATTAAAAAAAATACATCTAAAGAAAGAAATATCAAATAGCAACACTGTTAGTGATTTTTCCGCAACCGATCATCAAGCTTTGTCCTGTTAAGAACTTAGAAATAATTTGTCATCTTTAATCCTTTAAATCTAATTAATTTTCCTTTTGTTCTTCACAGGCCCAAATGCCAGCAGTTTGACATTTTGACTAAATGTAACAATGCTCAATATTCCTTAGGTTTATTTCAATAAATGTTGTTGATGATTGATTCTGCCTGTGTCCACAAGCTGAGAAGTTTCTCCATTGTAGTTACACTTTATTTCACATGCTAATTCCTCTGGTGTTTAATTTATTAGAAGAGAAAAAAGCCAAAAATAGTGAAAAACTACCGTGGTAGGTCAAGGTTGAGATGGGGAGGTCAAATTCTACATAGCTTTCATTTGATTTGGCCTATAATATTGATTTAACTGTAGATTTGCATATATGCTATATATTTGAGGGTTTTTTCCTCCCATTCCTTGCTCTTTCTATTTTCTAATAAGTCAACTACCACATTAGAAGTAATTGCTTCTTCTTTTCTAAACACACTCAATATCTGTCTGAAACCCAATTAATGGCTTCATTAATATTACATTTTAAAAGTACAGTATTGAAAATTTCCACCTGCTTACTATAGAATAAAATGTTTCTCATTAATAAATTCTGGTTTTTACTTGCTTTCTCTTTTAATGAAACACGTTTAATTATATTTGAATACAGTAGAGCCCCACATAATGAAAAAACTACGTTCCACGGAGCTCTTTGCTATGCAGTTTTTTTTCATTATGCGGTTCCCTATGGGAGATACCTCGCATAATGAAAAAAAGTTCGTTAACTAGGGTTCCCATTGAGAGGGTATACCCGTGTTACCAAAAAAAACCGCATAATGAATGATTTTTTCGTTATCGCCCTTGCATAACGAACGATTCGTTATGCAAATTTTTCGCTATGCGATGCGTTCCTTATGCGAGGTACCACTGTATATATCATCTATTCCATTTTTAGTTTTGTTGTAAGCCGCCTCGCATTCCAATTTCAGGGATCAAACAGAATCAATACAGAAATAAATTATTTTAAATGCAATGTTGATAGAACAATTTTAGAAGAAAAGGACAGGAAGAAATGCCTTGTCCCTATTTTTCCTCTCTTTTTTATTAAAAGAAACAAAACTCTGTCAAAGAGCAGTAAAATAACAACAGATCTGCTCAGAAGTTGTGAATTCACTGGGGATTATATATCACATAGCAGTCTTCCAATAAGACTTTTAAAAAGATTATTCAGCAAAGAATTGTTTTAGGTGTCTTAAGATAACTGCCCAGAGGTTATCCTGCTATGCAATAGAATACACCCTACTACCAGTGACTCAACGCCAAGTGTCAGGCAGCAGTTAACTAACCTGACAACCATGAGGACTAATGGCCTTGGATGCCGAAGTCCACAAGGAAGGGTGGTAGTCCCCAAGTGGATTAAATCACACTTGAATCCATTTTGATGGAGGGCAGCAGCTTCATCAATACTAGCCTGGGGCTGAGGAGGACTTTGCGTGCCAAAAGAGCTCAGGACCAGAAAGTGACTTGCGGAACTGTATCTGTGGTATAGGTGTTGCGTTGCGATACGGAAGACAGATGAAAGGCCACTGCATTATATTCTCAGGACAGTCTTCATGGCTGATCACCAATATTTGGATTTGGATATGACAGAGGAGGAAGATGATGACTGCATGACTCAGTGAGTTGAAACAGATTGGGAGTACCTCCTGAAAGAAGGACCTCGGTTGGGGAAGCTGCATATTCCCAGAGCACCCCAAAAAGAAAGGTATGGCAAACCATTTCTGAGTAACTTTCCAGAAATGCCTGGAATGGTTTACCATAATCGGAAGCAATTTTACAGAACAGAATTGTTATAATAAAGTGAACTTTGCATAACTGGCCAGAACTATACTTAGAATAGAAGGAGAGCTCAAGGGAGAAAGGCAAAATGTGAAATAAGAAAAACTCCTCCCTGATAAGTATATAGTATATCAATGCTCCTTAGAACATGATTAACTATTAATTTTGCCATCAGCTAATTTTTATGCAAGGTAAATAGCTATAGGACTCATTAATTTCAGCTTACAGTTTTATATATACAATATATGGGATCTGTATTCCATGGAGACAACAAATTCAAAATGAAAAAGGCAGTTTTTAATGGGGGTGATAGCCCATGTGCCACTAGAGCAGGGGTTCCCAACCTAAGGCCCACCGGTCACATCGGGCCCATGGCACCATTTTGTGTTCCCCCCACCCATCCAAGGGCATTCGAGAAACAAAATGACCACCCCTTTGAAGCTGCTGGGACAAAATGGCCACCCCCACTGTGCAGGCAGGGCAAAATGGCTGTCTGGCCCTTGTAGCTGACTGGGAGGGAGAGCATGAACCAGCCCCCTGCTTGAAAAGTTTGGAAACCCCTGCACAAGAGGACAATGGGGGGTCCAACCTCATGCCCTTCTTTGTAAATCCCGCTGTTTATTTCAAAACTAAGAATTTCATTCATGAATTAATTGCTGTCAACTCATCAGATTAAATGTTTTCAACCCTTTACATCAAGAACAAATCAACAAATTTGCTTTCAGACTTGACTTTACATGCTCTGATCCACCTAAGTTACAATGTTAATATACCTGCGCAGCAGCATGCTAAAAGTCACTGCAAGACACTCAGATTGTTCTGAGATGTACCTTTCAAGGCTGTGAATTCCTGCTATTAAAAATACACACTCCTGAGAATTTGAAACATGATGGTAACATGATTTAAATTCTCCCTAGGTTTTGCTTTAGAATGTTTTTCTCTTTGCATCTTTTCATGGTTGTAAGAGTTTTGAGGACTCATACATGATTTAAGCTTTTTTTCATAAGTGTAAGAATAGCTTTCTAAAAGTAACTTGCCATGACTTTTCAAAAAGTTATATGTTTTAAGCAACTCTTTGATTTGTTTGCATAAAAACAATGTGGATGAATACAGCTTGTTTGCATAAGCAATAATCTTTCTACTTGGGGGAAAAATAAGATGGGGATATCTATCATACTTCACCAAGAGTCAAGTGACATGAGTGAAACAATGGTTTATTCTCTTCTTTTAAAAAGAGGTGGAGAAAATTTGGAAGCTATATTTTTGGCAAGTTAGGCAAGAGCAAATACATGACTTGTATTTTGCTATCCAAATAACCTCTGACAATCATATTAATGTTTATCTGGTTTCACAGTTGAATTAACCCTTTCAGGGATAATTGCAACTATGACTGACCACCACAAACTCAAACTACCAAGTGTGTTATAAAATTTTATAGTGCTCCGAGCATGCCTGTCAAGCGCGGTCCCGGAAAATACGGGACCTCCGCAGAACCCTTCTGCACAGAACCCTTCTGCGCAGAAGGGTTCTACGCATACGCACATGCGCAGTAACTACTTTCCCCACCAGTCAAATTACGGGATGGTGGTGGGAAAGTGGAGGAAGCAGTGCAGAAATACAGGAAATCCCGGCCAGTCCGGGATACTTGACAGGTATGCTGTACATGTGTCATACGTTTGACCTTAACAATATTTTAATGAAACAGATATTGCAAATTTGAACATGATTTGTCTTAAGGCCTCATCCGAGGCTATTACAAGGAGGGAATAGCTTATTATGAAATGGTGAAGTGAAAGCCTGTTCTCTGTTCTGGTTGGCAAAAAGCATTACGCCTACAGCATTATTATAAAAAATAATAATAGATAGTTGATTGTCCTTTAGAGTGTGGCAGTCC
This sequence comes from Bradypodion pumilum, assembly GCA_035047305.1. Lineage (NCBI taxonomy): Eukaryota > Metazoa > Chordata > Lepidosauria > Squamata > Chamaeleonidae > Bradypodion > Bradypodion pumilum. Next base: position 131,890,674 of record JAWDJD010000004.1, read on the forward strand.
CGTGAGAGAGTAAGTAAGTGCTTAAACTTTTTCTGTTTCTAACTTTAAAGAGCATGAGTTGATTTTCTCCATTTAGCTTTTCATCATTCCAAACTGTTCTTCAAAGAGGATGAGTGTGCGGGAGGGCCCTTCTGACCTCTCCAAAATAACAATGCCTTGGAGTTAATGTGAGGAGTAGTGAATAAAGGAATGGAATGGAGGAATGTTTCATCATTTGCCACTCTTTTAGGATACAATTCTTGTTGATCACCTCCTTTCAGCTACATCAGCTGTGGCCAACGTCTGCCTTCACATGAAGGCTTAAGTGGCAAAAGTGCTCCCCATCCCAGGCTTACAGTTAAGAAGTTCTAAAAGGAAGTATCATTTCTTGTTATTGTTTGGAAACCACTTCCCAGAAATCTAAAGTTCATAACGAGTTTAAAGGTAAAGGTAAAGGTTCCGCTTGCTCGAAAGCCAGTTGTATCTGACTCTAGGGTTCAGTGCTCATCTCTGTTTCAAAGCTGAAGAGCTAGCGCTGTCTGCTTCTGCAGACATTTCCATGGTCATGTGGCAGGCATGACTAGACACCATAGAGCACGGAACGTTGTTACCTTTCCACCGAAGTGGTCCCTTTTCATCTATTTGTAATTTCTTGCTTTCAAACTGCTAGGTTGGCAGGAGCTGGGACATTCCGTCCTGCAGTACTCGGGAATCAAACTGCTAACCTTCCGCCTCCCAGACAGTGTCTTAGCCCCTTGAGCCACTGCAGTCCCTTCTAAGCTCAATAAACTTTTACTTTAACCTTACTAAGGTTAAAGTAAAGGTTTACTTTAACATTACTAAGCTTAATAAACTTTTACATTTCCTTTGACCATCTCCAAACTAACACCTTGCAAATCTCCCAAAAGCTTATGGAATATAATGAAGAACTTGATTGTTTTCTTGAAGCCTAGTAAGATGTGTAAGGTCAGGCCATTGAGAGAGAGAGAAACCTTCCAGTATCTTCCAGCCATTGTGATCTGCACTACATTGTAATATTTTCCAGATCAGTATAATACTGCCAGGTCACATCTGTTGTAGGAAAAATAAATAGACTCCATAATACCTTAAATATTAATTTTTTTTCTGTAGTGCAGGCAGACTTTACAATGTTTTCCAAAGATATTCTGGGTTCTTTTTCTGACCCTCATTCACTCCCAAAGCTCCATCACTTTCCCTGTACTGTTTATAGAGAGCATCATCAAACAGCAGTCACCTTTCAGAAAATAGGCTAGCTAGGCTTTCCCAAAATTACAAACTTTACCCAGAAACTGAGACGTAAAGGGCCACTCTAACATATACCTTTCAAAATGTATGACATTGATGACTGAAAATGTTAATGACATTATTTATTTTTATTTTTATTTTTTTAGCTATTTATATACCACTTTCCTTGTCCCGGGACAACCCAAAGCGGTTCAAACAATATAAAAAATACAATGAGAAATTACAAATATACGATACAGATTACAATCAGAAAATACAATGTCGCAAAAAAATAAATGCCAGGGGCTGGACAAGATGGCAGTTTTTAAAATCTGTGCTACCGAGAGCTCCGGTGAGCTCCACTTCCCCGCAGCAAATGCCGGACCAAGGAAGGAGCTAGGCGAGATGGCGTTGGCAGCAGTTTTTATAGTCTGTGCCACCAAGAGCTCAGGTGAGCTCAACTTCCTCATAGCAAATGCAGGACCGGGGAAGGAGCTGGGCGAGGCGGCATTGGCAGCAGTTTTTAAAGTCTATGCCGCCGAGAGCTCAAGTGAGCTTGACTTCCCCACGGCAAATGCCAGACGAGGGAAGGAGCTGGGCGAGGCGGTGTTGGCGGCAGTTTTTAAAGTACGCATCACCAAGAGCTCAGGTGAGCTCGACTTCCACATGGCAAATGCCAGAACGGGAAAGGCTTAATACATTGAAAGACAATAGCAGGCTTATTTCTTGTCAAGTAACTTCATGCTAATCTGGTATCAGTAATTTTAGATCCATTTTTTCATAAAATATCTAAGAAAGGGTGGAATCGTCACATTCTGAAACCAGGTATCCAATTGAAACCACTGGACAACTTCCGACAAATTCATATTTCATTATGTGTTGCTTCAACTAGTTGTGCTACTTGTTCCTTAGAAAAATGGATTCCTTAGGTATATTTTCTGTGAATGCAACAAGGGATATGAGCCTTATCTTTCACTTGCAGTGAAACCATTAAAATTCTTCTCTCTATTTGTGACATTTTACGTTTCTACAATATACCTGTAGGTACAATTAATTGTAATTCCTCAGGGAGAAACAGTGAAAACTTAAATACAAATATTTTAATGCCTTTGTATAAAAGTATTCAGCTTGTTAAAAATCTAACTGCAGTAACACAGTCCAAACACTTCCGTACATTTCAGTGCAGTTATTGGCTAATATGATATGTCATCTGTTGAACTGGGGCATTTTGATTCAGATGTGCTCAGAAATGTCATTTTCTGCATGACTCAAAGGATTTGTCACTGGTTCCAACATAGTTAGATCAATCATTTTAAGAGGAGGAGCTAGTTTTTCCCATTGTTGTTCTCTTATACCTTTACATTGCTAAATGTTGTTTCCTTGCTTACTAAATGACCGATGGGAGCGGTCATTTAGAACTTGAAAAGGATTAGAACTTGAAAATGTAATTTTTTGTACTGCAATTCTCAGAATACCTTAGGCCAGTGGTTCACAATGTGGGGCACATGCCCCACAAGAGGACTTCGGTCCCCAGAAGCCTAAGCCAGTACATTGGCTGATCGTTGCTTTGGGGAATTGACTTAGGCTTCTGGGTACTGGTCCAAAAAATGTTGGGAAACAATGCCTTATGCACTACTGCCACAAGCAATATTGGTTGAGGATTCTGGGAGTTGTAGTCGCTCCCCCAAAAAAGCAGTGTTTCCAAGGTCTGGAAAGGTCATCTGTGTCTCTGACTAATTTCACAAATGCATCTCATTTTAATAATCAACCTGTGCTACAGTCCTACAGTGGGTCATAAGGCTATGGATTTTATGGTCCAGGTATTGCAATTTGAATCCTTTTTCAAATATACCCTCTGCTCTTGTTTATGTAATTGCTTTACACCAGAGTAAACAACTCTGTTTTGAGGGTTTTGGCTGGAGAAAACCCTTTGACAGCTTGGTTGTGCTATCATTCCCATTTTATCATTGTTATTCTTTTAGATGCCAAGTGAATGATAGACAGCATTTTCCCTACTGTCTTAGAAATTCAGATATGGCTTAGGATAATGAGGCAAAGCAAATGTATTGAAGTGTAATTTCAGCACGGCACAGTGGAACAGATTGCTGGAAAGTTTTGATCACATTACTTTTAATTATGCAATGTATTTATCTGACCTATTTGAACAGGATCCAGAGTTGGTGCGCAACATCTGTCGCTGGGTGAGGCAAGCTGTTCAGATTCCATTCTTTGCCAAGCTGACCCCAAATGTCACAAACATTGTGAACATTGCAAGGGCTTCACAAGAAGGTAACAAACTCATGTCATTGTTACATAAGCTCACAGCTTGATTAACAAGGATGCATAAGTATCATAGCAACACTCTAAGGGATGATCATGCCTTGGCATTTTCCATTTGCTCTATGCCCTGTGTGGAGCACTCAGGTGAAATAAACACTGTGAAATTTACTGCATAACCTGGCTCATCTATTATCTGGGCTCTCATCAAATAATGGAGGAGTGCAGGGCTGAGTTTCTCGTTGGGCCCATTAGCTCCTGATGGCTATTTTTGCCAATTATTGCTCTTCACTACCACCCTTAAAGTATTAGCAAGCATACAATGCTGTCAAGTGCTGCTGGTGATTCTTCCTATTCATCATTGGTTGTTTGTTTTAGGCCAGTGGTTGAAGACTGAGTCAACCTTGAATCCTGATGGGGTTGAATTCAGATCTTGAGCAGAGGTTTGGTTGAGGTTCTGCAGCTTAACCACTGCACCATGGGGGCTCTTAATGCAGCCTTCCCAGTGTTGCTGGACAGCAGTTACCAGACTTAACCAGCCTAGATGCTGACAGTGCAAACTAACAATATGTTGAAAGTGGCAGCTTTAGGGATGTGTAGACATCGCACTGAGATAGACAGTCATATCAACCTATCCAGACAAGGTGAAGCAGCTTGTTGAAGGTTCTCCAGCCCTTACAAGAGTTCCTATCTCAATTGTGTGGACAAGATGTTCAAGGGAGTTGTGGTTTGCACAATCTACACATATTATCTCTAGTTCTTTTCCATTTCTAAAGCTAAGTGCACATGCAGAGCAAGCACAAATAGACAGATTGATATTCATAAAGAAGCAATAAACCCTTTTTAAAAAAGTCCATACAACTACAAGGCAGCATTTTTCTTGACATTTGCACAAAAACACACACCATGTGCATAAATTCTCTCTGCAACCAGTTTTTAAAATTCCCCTTCTTACTGCGAAGAGAAAAAAAGTCCTGAAATTTCACATTTAGTCTAAGGACAAACCAGAACATGATTTCTGTATTTTGTCTAATTTTGTTCAAAATTAGTCTTTTGCTGGGATGTGATCTTAAGCAGAGGACCAATCTTGCTAAATCCTGGGTGTCAATCCTGCTTTTTGCTGTCATGCAGAGCCATCCCATGCAAGACAGGGGCTCTGTTTGGATACCCTAATCACATGGATGTGTGTTTGGAGCATCTGGTCAATCTCGTAGATCTAGTAGTTGGGGAGAGGGAGGCAAACCATCTTTCGTCAGGCAAAAACCAGGTACCATAAGGCCCAAATATAGAACCTAAATACAAAATCTTCTTTGCAGATACAAAAATCTTCTCCAAAATGTCACTGTTTATTGTTTTGTTGTTGTTGTTGTTTCCAATTACTTTGTTTAATACAGAAACTACAGCATGTAAATAATTTAATTTAATTTAATTTTTTAACTTGTTTGCTGCCCACTCAGGCAAGCCCGACTCAAGCTGGCATACATAATCTAAAAAACCCCACGCAATAAAACCTTTTAAAAACCTCACCCACATTAAAATCCCACCCACCCCAAGAAGCAGAGAGAGGGTGCATCTTATGGTAAAAGCCAATGAGCAGGAGTCACATTGCCTTCAGTGCCTTCACACCTGCCCTGCCAGCCAGGTTTTAAGACCTTTCCTGAAGGGCAGCAACTGCACCTGCAACCGTAGCACTACTGGCGGAGTTTCCAGAGGGCCGATGTGGACACGGAAAAGGCCCTTTTTGTTGTGCCAGAGAGGCGAGCCCCACTGGTTGATGGAACAATTAGGGAGCCCCTCCGGTCTGCTCTGGTTGGACAGACAGATGTCCTTAGGGTGATGCGGTCTCTAAGGTATCAGGATACCTTAGAGACCCACTACCATGTAGGGCTTTAAAGGTCATAACCAGCACCTTGAATTGCACTCGGAGGGAAGCTGGTAACCAGTGCTGCTCCCGGAGCAGCGGCAAGGCACGGGCATAACGCCCGCACCCCATCACTACCTGGGCCACCGCATTCTGAACTAGCTGCAGCCTCCGAATGATCATCAAGGGCAGCCCCATGTAGAGTGCATTGCAATAGTCTAGTCTGGAGGTGACCAGAGCATGTGTGACCATAAGCAAGGAGTCCCTATCCAGGAGCGGGCGCGACTGGTGTATCACACGGAGTTGTGCAAAGGCCCTCCTGGCCACGACTGCCACCTGCTCATCTAGCAGCAGTCAAGAGTCCAGGAGGACCCCCAAGTTGCACACTGGGTCTGTCTGGGGAAAAGTAGCCCCATCCAAGATCAAGGATGGCAGCTCCCGGAGTAGCACAGGACTCCGAACCCACAGCCACTCAGTCTTGCTGGGATTCAATTGTAACCCATTGGCCCCCATCCAGATCCTCACAGCCTCCAGACACCCAGATAGGACTTTGACAGCATCACTGGAGTCCCCAGAGCCGAGATGTACAACTGAGTGTCATCCGCATGTTGGTGGTACTGCACCCTGTGGGAATGGATGATCTCACCCAGCGGCTTCATGTAGATGTTAAATAGGAGAGGAGAGAGCACCGAGCCCTGAGGCACCCCATATTGGAGGGGCCTAGGGCTGGACCTATCAGTCTCCAATCACACTGACTGGGTCCGGCTACTCAGGAATGAGGAGAACCAGGACGACACCGTACCCTGGATCCCCAACCGTTTGAGCCGTCTCAGAAGAATACCGGTATCATATAATGCAAATTACAATCAAGTTGGGTCATATATTATAATGTTATAACTCCTGCATATTTATCAAATTTCTTACACTGCTTAAACAAAGGGAGGTTTTGGGTTATACAGTTAAAGTTGCACACTTCTAACTAGTAAAGAATAGGAGCAAATTTGAGCAGAGTAATCAGGTGAAAAAGAAAACCAGGCCCCTATACTTTTAATAGTCATGTGGAAGAGGATATTTCAGGTTATGTACCTTGCATTAAAAACTGCATTTGCTACAAATTACTTTTTAAAGCTACTGTTAAATGTCCAGGAACCCTTCTTTCTTTTTCATCTCATCACCTTAATTTGAGAGGTCGTCTTCATTCTAAGCATATCTAGCTTTCCCCTCACATCTATCTCCAACCAAGTATACATTCCTCAAACAACCTAACATCTGCTTGAAGCTCTTGTATGTGACGTTAAACTGAGCCATGTAGTTGATTTCCTATATAAAATCCAGACGTTGTAGTATCATTGGTCGGCTTTTCATATGCCAGTTTGTGTAAGTGCAGATTCAGCCTGGATATGAGCTCACAGCTAGGTAAAAACATAATATCTCAAGGAAAATTAAAGAGTGCCTTTGGTTACCTTATCTCAGAAGCTAATCTTGTCAACATTCTCAACATTTTCATTGATTTTAAAACTTATTAAGATGCTTCAAAAATTACATTTGAAGTTACGTTGCAAACTAAGTTGCAGGAAATACCGAACACATATCATTCTCATAAAATTACTCTGGAAAATGGATTAGGATTTTCTCCTTTAGAGGGGGAAAGGTTACATTAGACTCAGCTGTCAGTGTACTCTTAATTTTTGTATCTGAGAAAGCGAGTACATAGGGAGTTTCTTGGGTATCTTTGATTGCTTGGGTCATTTCATACATAAAATGAAACAGCAAAACTAGAGTGGGGAACATTTGATGAACTCTAGGCCTTTTGTGGCTTTCCGGTTCCTTTAAACTACACCTATTTTAATCGATTGCAAAAAGATGAATGAATTGTGGGAGTTGAAATTGAAAACACCTGACAGATGAAGCATTCAGCGCATCTGATGAAGAGGCAAACAGGAGTTCATGATCAAGTGTGCATTTAGCAGGGAGCTGCAGATTATCACAGCTCTGAAATGTATATCTCCTGTTGTACGGGTTTTTGAATATGGCATCTCTTCAATATGAAAATTGCTCTGCAAGTGCTGAATATATTACTATCAAAAGTAAAGTTATGTTGATGATGTATTTGTTGAGAAGAAAGATAGGTAGATAAAGGGGGGGAGTTAAGCTTGCCTTTATAATAGCCTTATTGCTACTGATATGGAATAATTTCTAATGTCTGTTGCTGCACTAGCATGCCTATTAAAGTTATCACTGGCACTTGTTCTCAGGTGGTGCAGACGGTGTTACAGCCAGTAACACTGTGTCAGGGCTGATGGGACTGAGAACAGATGGTACACCTTGGCCTGCCGTGGGACACGGGAACAAGACCACATACGGTGGTGTGTCAGGTAAGTGTTGCCCCTTTCCTGTCAAAGGAAAAGGCTACCTCTGCAGCCAACAGAATATCAAGAAGTATGCATATTGTGTCCCCAAATATTTCATTTGCTGAGTTTTAAGCTTGTGGACGGTCAGTGTTTCCTAACAGTCATGACAGATGGAACAGATTGAGTGTGAACACTCTTGGCTTGCCCTTTCCTTAACGGTGAAACACTGCAACAAAATGTAGTGATGGGGTCACCCTAGAGGAAGGGAGAAACCTCTTTTCTCTCATGACCCACAGTTTTCCCTAGGATTTTTCATTCTGTCACAGTTGTCAGGCCACATGTTAGACAGAGGCTAATCAAAGGGCATTGCAAGAAGAAAATTCAAACATTCCCAGTGCAACATGGGGCTGTTGTGATTTTTTTTCCTCCCGCTCCTAGGCTATGCCTCCTTTCCTGTAATCTGCCTTCTTACCACATTTCCATAAATGGGTTCCCATGAGAGACTGGAAACCACACACATGCCAATCCAATATTTCTGTATTTTACCCTTTGTAATATATACCTCCGCACACTTTATGCGATGGATTCCAGCACAGAGTGTTATTTTAAACTGTCTATCGGGAAGGGGTGAGGGGGAAGTTTAGGAACACTAGTGCTGTGTTTTATTTTCACTGATGGATTAATCTGTTTGACCCCGTGCCCCTCAGTTGCTGTGACAACATGAACCTGGTCCTGCAGAGACAATGCTGTGGGCTTCTGGACTGTAGTGGTATGGAGATTAGTCTCCTTGGAGATATAAACAGTGGTAAATATTCATAGTATAATGGTGCCCTGCTGTTCTAGCAAAATACAACTGAATCAGGCCAAATATATTTAGAGGAGGCTGGACCGACAAAAGCAAACTGCTTTCTTTCATGTCGCTCTATTGTGTGTGGAAAAGAGGAAAGCTGTCCTGGGGTGATTAGCTTGCTGGCTATGTTGGTTTTTTTAATTGACTTATAAATGTATAGGAACCATTTACAGCAGTAAATTGGTCTATAGCTTTATACAGATAGACACTTTTTGTGTATAATACATAATCTTAAAGGCAAATTTTAAAAATGAAAGGAAGGCATTGGCTTACTAGGAAAGGAAGCCTATTCAGTGTAATCTTCTAGGATGTTGGAAAGGAGGGGGGGGGGGGCTGAAAGAGAAAAAGGCAGAGATAGAGACAGTCCAACAGAAGAGAAGGAGGGAACACAGTTGCCTCCTTGTGGTGTTTAAATATTTCCTATAGTTTATTATCCCATTTCAATTTTTTCCAGGCTGCCATGTTGACAGCACAAGAATAAAAGAGGTCACAGAGGGTGCTCCGTATTAAAAATTAATAAAAGAACTATTGCGGTTGTATTTTATATAAGTAACACCGTTTGGCGATAGGATTTTTAAGAAATGTTTTCATTCATTTTAAGCTGCCATTCTGAATATTCCTTCATGGCATGTCAGTCCAATAAAACTGTAAAATTGCTGCATTATGAGAAGCATGCCCTCGGCCCTACAGATTTAAAGCATGGATTATAGCAGCATCTGAACTTTGTGCCCTTTTCTAAGCTTGCCTCTATTTCCATACTAAAGCTCTGTTTTCATGGTTGATAATTCACCTCTCTGTCGGAGAGGAGGATGCTTTGCCACGTCCTTTGCTGCTCAAGACCTCCCAGGCTGTACAAAATCTAGGAAATTTCTCCTCTGGAGCGTAACTTCAGAGTATTAAAAAGCAACAGTAGATAGCAGTGTGTCTTTCAACATTTCACAGCTTAGAACGCAGGCGAATCGAAGTAGGGGAGGGAGAACACGATTTACTAGGCCATCATCCTTCCAAAGGATGTTGGGTCTGATTGATTTTAGCAGGAGAGAGTCAAGCAGGTGATGAGTTTTGTGATTCAGCTCTTAAGAGGGTCAAAAGAAGGGTGTTGGCCAAACTTTACAGTTTCTCAGAGTTTCATTGACTTTACTAAAAAAAAATGTACATAATCAATAGTAAATCCCCAAAGAAAGCCAAATACTTGTTTAACATTCTGTTGGTGCAAACAGTGGGCATAAGCCTGCTTTGGTTTCTTGAAATGGCAGGAGAAACTCACTCCAGGGTCCAGTTCCTTGTGGACCTCTTATCTTCCAACTCCACTATGGTTGCCCTGCAGACAGGTTGGGTACTGATACTTCTGTCAGCAACTGTGCTGGCTGGTGATTAGATTTTTGCCCGTTGCTGCACCAAATACTATTCTGCATCAACCAACAAAGTAGGAGCCATGTCCATCCTAGTTAGGCTTACCGCCATGTGTTTTGCTCTACAAACTTTCTGTACTGTGGGCCACTGGGGCCATTAAATATGTGGAATACATTTCACCACCACCAGCCATCAGATGCAGCTCTACCCATGAGCCTCTTTCCCCAATTATAGGCACAGAGGATCACAATGTACTAATTACTCTGTAGAAGTTGACATTGCTGCAAATGAAGCCATGTACACCAGTTGGGAAGATATACCCCTTTTTTGGTATTGCTCCATCTAAGATCAGAAGAGAAGTAGCAGTGGGTGCTGAGAGAATTAAGCAAGAGAATGATGTCGACACCCTCTGAACAGATACTGTATGAGCGTTAAGTCCGCTGGCTCACATCAAGGAAGAGCTTTATGGCAAGAACAAACATTCATGAGGGTACACAAGAGCAAACCAAATTAGAAGATGGGGGAAAGAGCTCATTGGGACAGGAACATCATTAAAGGTGGACATAGCTGAAGATATCAATCTCCCCTACATCACTTGGAGGACCCTGAAATAGGCTGAGGGTTGGAGTCCCTAAATGCAAGACCAACATGCTCAAGTGGGGACTGCTGGTAGACAACAACACACAGTGTGGGTGTGGAGAAATACAGATTCCAGCCCATTTGCTGGTCTACCAATTGCTGCCAAAGACATGTACCGATGAGGACTTGCATTTGGGCAATGACAAAGCGAATAAAATGGTTTCATTTTGGCTGTCTGGGGTCTGATCAGGACATGAAAGAAAGAAGCTCACATTAAAAGAATCACTCTGTACAAGAGAAGGATCTCTAGATCTTCCACTACCACATGGCCCTCTTTCTCCATAAAAAGGTAAAGGCCTTGCTCAAAAGCCAGTTGCATCCAACTCTAGGGTTCGGTGCTTATTTCATGTCACTGCTGCCTGTGTCTGCAGATGTTTCCACAATCACATGGCAGGCATGACTAGACACCAGAGTGCATGGAACGCTGTTATCTTCCCATCGAAGTTTTACCTATTTATCTTCTTGCAATTTCTTGGCAGGAGCCTCTTACTCCATGTAGGAGTAAATATTATGTTGCAGTTGTCTGAGTGGTAGCTGTGTTAGTTTCTATGCAGACATGTCAGAGAAGAAACAAAATAAAAACAAAAACAAGAAAGACAAAATGCTAATTACCTTGTGAACTGGGGCAGTATATATGTGTAATTGCTATTGTGGCACTGTCATCTATTTAAGGAAACATGTTTACCATTTTGTCTTTGTTGTGATAGATTTTAATATGTATTTGCTTTACTATGGTCCGAAGTCTCACGAGACTTCGGGAAGGTTCTGAACGATAAGTGCACGAGACAGAGCTGTCAACGGTCCCAACTGTCAGTTCTGATCGGAGAAAATAAGAAATGTGAAGGTATGTTGTTAGCTCTGGTCACCTATTCTTATTCTGAATAAAGTTGTGTGTTTGGCCCGTATTGCTGGCTGCTGCCTATTATTTCCAGAACACCAAAGGCACCTTAGAAACTAACTGCTATATTTTAATGTGAGCTTTTGTGGATCAAGTCCACTTCCTCAGACATAAGAGTGGGATATTACTGATGTGTGTAGTCACATGCTCCATTCAAAAAAATTAACTCCTGGAGGAATGTTCTTTGCATGTATGAGGATTGCTAGGGACTTTTGTGGACAGTGGTAAACTCAGACAGAAATGAAGATGTCAAATTGAGTTAGCTAACTGGAAGAATTCTGAGAGAATATTTTCCAAGATAGGTAGATGTTCAGTTCTTCACTCTTCTGGAGAAGCAATGAAATCTCTTTCCAAAATACCACTGAAGATTTTGCACATACAGTAAAACCTCAGGTTACGACTGCTTGGAGTAACATTTGCTGCGGTTTATGGCGGCAAATCCTATGGAAATGCCATCCCAGGTTTACTAATTTTTAATGGAATTGTTTCGGGTTACGACAATCAATCCGTGGCCATTTTTTACATTCTCAATGCATCCCTATGGATGTTTCGGGTTACAATTTTTCTGTGTTACGATGGAGGCTGTTGGAACGTACCTCCGTTATAACCTGAGGTTTTACTGTACATGTAAACCATATCAGGCTTGACTGTATGTTGAGGTGTGTATACCGGTGTTAAAACACATAACAGTAGTTATCCCTTACGTGGTCTTAAGAGCAGTGGAATGGAATACAGGCTCTCTTTTACTTGGGATCTTTCATTTGAAAGGATTTATAGCTGAAACTGTCTGGCTATTTCCATGCTATGCAATTGTAGCTACAATTTGTTATTTTGGTAGACAGCCTGCTGGTTGCATTTTGCTATGCTATTTCTATATTACTGAAATAAATTGGTCTAATAGGATTAGCTTAAAATTATAGATTTCTAACTGTAATATAGTTTTCAATACTGCATTATGGTTTTTCTTTAACTGAAAAGCCTATATTTTAGAATGAATGGCAGCTGGAAACTATCTGTAAATAATTCAAATTACTTTTTTGAATCTTGCCTATAATTATTAAGAATTCAGGGCAAAAAGCTCTGTTCTAGTAGAAAAGATAGAGCCATGTCCACAAGATAAGAAAGAGTCAGCATGTCACTTTTGAAAGCTTAACTAGAAAGCTTATTCACATTGTCTGAGAAAATTTTAGTTCACTGTATAAAGCAAGAGTGGGTTGCATGAGGCCCCTTCAGTCTATGATCACAGTCACCAAACCTTCATTGGATGCTTGTTGGGCCTTCAAAAAGTGAATTTGCAGCCTCTTGAAGTGTCCCAGATTCGGCTCTTAAATGAGTGACAGAATCATTGGCATTGTTTAACATCCAAAATGCCCACCTCCTCTTTAAAAAAAAAATCAGTAGTGGATCGGCAAATGCTGTGATTTTTTCGGCTTTTAATAGATTTTTATTGTTGTTGCAGAGAAGAAACAATGTGATTTTCAGTTATAGGAGGATAAGACAAGAAAGTATTTACCATTGTACACTCTGAGCACTGCCAAATAGATAACACATTTCTATGTTGGTATATTGAGGACAAGGTGAATCAAGTGTAAAGAAGACTGATGGATAAGTAACTTTGATCTAGAATAGTCCAAGCAGAAGGGGCCATAGGTCACTTTTAGGGGAACTGTCAGGGAAGTCTCATGTAAATTCTCATTCAGTTCATCCTCACCTGTAAAATGAGACAATGCACTTACAGAGAGATTTTACCTTTGGGCAGTAACAGATGTTTCACTTTCTATAGGCTGGGCTATGCAAAGCTGAAACATCGAGTACTCTTACTTTGTTGTATGGACTAACCTTAGAATAATTGGGTCAGAAGGGGACTATGAGACCATCAAGTCCGATCTCCTGTTAAATGCAGGAATCCAAATCAAAGCAGATCTGACAGATGGTTGTCCAGTTTTCATTTCAATGCTTCCAGTGTTAGAGCCCTCACCACCTCCCAAGGTAGTTAGTTCCATTGTCATACTGTTCTAACTGTTAAGAAGTTTTGCCCAATGTCCAACTTATATCTTGCTTCCTGTAGTTTTAACCTGTACTCCTGGATGATTGAGAACAGATCCTGTCCCTCCTCTTTATGACTATACAGGATTCCTTAACTATTTGTTTATTAATCTCAAACTGTAATCATGTCCTCTCCTTTTACACTTCATCTCTTCCCGGAAGGTCATAGACTTTCTTCATTTGCATATTTTTCTTCATTGGTGGTTGGTAGTGAATTCCAACTACCACATTACTTTTGTCCTTCCCCACAATCATATTAATAAAGATGCTCTTGATGGGACAGCCATGCTCACCCTTCTGTATTCCTATGTGGGGATATGTGGTTTTTACATATACCTGTAGTGTGAATCCAACTCCTTTTTCAGCCATTTTGTTCTTTTCGAACAGTTATATCAACTGCTTTGATTGCTGTATTTCGGTCCCACCATGTTTCAGTTATCCCAACCAAGTGATATTTATCCTCTTGATCAACGATTTCTAATTATTCTTATTTCTCATAATCCTTACATTCATATATAGACATCAGAGATTGTGTGATGTGGGTCTGCTTTTCCTTTCTACACTTTTATGAAGATTATTTTTATTGGTCCCCATTAGAGGTACTTGGTCTAGTCCTCTTATTGTACATAAGCCATCATCTTTATCAATGACTTTATATCTTCCTCTTCCCCAATAAAAGTAACATGATTCAATGGGTTACTTGTGTTTATGCGATTAATCAGACGGGTCTTTTTGTGCTCACTTCCATTCCCTTCTCGCAAAAAGAAAAAGATACTAGTTTTGGGGAGAGACAGATGTTCTGCAGGAAATATACGTCACACAAATTATGAGTACTAATATAACCTCTCCCAATTGGTCTCCCTGTTTCAAGTTGGAGGAAGGATTTCTAAAGTGGTTTGGAAATCCCCAAGGTGCTAATGTGCCATGTTGAAACACACTGCCTTGCCTTGAATTGCATCAATGACAAGGTTTCTGTATTTCAGCCTGAACAAGAAGTACAAGTATGATCCTGTTATTTAAAAAATTCTTTTAGTGTCCAACATGTAAATCCATGTGTCATTTTAGGGAGCTTATTATGGCTTCCTTTGGCTAAGAGGATTTTACCATCAGTGCATTGACAAAAGCTAATGTGTGCTCAATGTGGTCTGTGGTTACACAATGCGGAAACATCTAAAAGTGAAGATCAGCTCTTGACGATATTCTCTTGGCAATATTCTGCCAATAACTGCTCTACAAACTATTTGTCAATAGAATGCCTGCCTCATCTAACTTATATTTGAAAAACTTGCCACTTTTGTGAAACAAGCTTAGCTAGCTGAATAAGCATTAATTTGGATACTATGACTGCTGAGTGGAAACATACTTTGTTAGATACTGAACTGAACACTTGGAAATCATTTTATAAAAAGAAACTTTGAAATGTACATTAACCAGTTCTGGGAAAACAGTGGAAATATTATTAGACAAGTTTCTAAAATTTAGATCCTAGTGAAAAGAAATACAGCCCCTCCACCCCCACCCCCAGTTCCATGCAGGTATGATGACACTTAACAAATTGATTATAATTGCTAGAGATTTGATTTTTAAAAAAATCATAATCATTGATTTCTGGTTAAAAATCAACAGCCATTAAGGGCGAAATTGATTTAGAAAAGGCTGCCTTTGTAAATGGTTCTAGTTGATACATGGTGAATCAATGAAGGGAGAGGTTTTTATATCCGGGGCAATATTAGCAATCATTTTTATCTTGGAGATACGCTTTCATATTTGCTACTTTTAATTTGTTGTACAAAACCAAGGAGTATTACTATTAATGGTGAGAACAGCAGTAGCAGCAATCAAGTTTACATTGTTCTTCTGAAAATGTGTTTTGCTAACATGTCCCAATGCTAGGCCTGGCATGTTTATCATTAATACTCTACTTGTCTTAATTCAACTCTAGGTGTCAAAAAACAACACCTATTGATCATTTAAGTTTAAATAATTTAAATTCTTTAACATTAACGGTAAAGATAAAGGTTTCCCTTGCTCGAAAGCCAGTTGTATCTGACTCTAGGGTTCAGTGCTCATCTCTGTTTCAAAGCCGAAGAGTCAGTGCTGTCTGCTTCTGCAGATGTTTCCGTGGTTTTAGTGTATGAGAACCAAGACAATAGAACAGCCGAAAGGTTGGCTTAACACATCTTTATTGCATGATGGTCCGGGGCAACATGTGGTAATGGCGGATGAACAGCTCAATATATACTGTGGCTATACATTTGAATGTGGCTCCTCGATAGCCCATTGGCTACTGTCTGTGTGACGTCATTCCCCGTCACGCCCTTCTTGTCCAGGTGAAGGTGATGGCGGGAATCTTCCCGCGATGTAGGTATTTGGGGAATTGGAACCATGTGAGCTGGGCGCTCGCTATTGCCCCTTGTGGTCACTAGCTCGCGTCCTGATACAGAAGGTTACAGTGTTACAGCTGGTGATTATTATATCCACTCATTCGAGTGTTACATTCTTAAAGGCACAATATTCCAAACACAACATCCCTCCCCCCTAGGATGAGACGAAGTCTCTCATCCAATATGGTTTATTGCAAGCGCGTTTTGGGCGCAAAGCTGGCTGGCTTGTCCCGGGGGCGCTATCACTTCTGTGTTCCCTGGGCTCTTGTCCTGTAATGGGAGAGGGAGACTCGTTAGTGACTTGCCGCGGTTCCGCGGCTTTCGGGGTAGGGGTAAACTCCATTGTGGGAAAACCGGGGGCACTGGGGGCTAACGAAAAACCCCGCTTCTCGCTTGGATGGGTGGGGGACCACTCCGAAACCCCCCCGGTTTCGTAACTCAAAATCAAAATCATCTTCTGGGGTATCTGTGGGGGTATCCCTCAGGATATCTGTGGGGACAAACTTATTCCCTTCCCCCCTTGGTGGGGGCCACTGACCCCCCTCTCCTCCCCCTTGGGCTGAACGGGTGGGGGAGAACCCTAACGTTGAATCCTGTTCCGCGCTGTCCGCGCTCTGGTTTCCGGAAACCCGACACCGGAGTTGGTCCGCGTGTCGCCTCCAGAGTAGACCTGTGCTGGTCTCGACGCAGTACGACACGGGACCCGTTTGCCCAATGACTACGCCCGGCACCCAGGCTGCCCCTGCGCTAGCGTAGTTTCTGCATTGGACCGGGGCGCCTATTTCTAAACTCTTTGTGCCCGCTAACCCGATGTTCCTCCCAGTGTCTTCCACCCTCGAACGGTCTAGCACCGTGGTCAGTTTTCTACGCATTAGGAGCTCTGCGGGCGAGTATCCTGACGCTAGGGGGGTCACCCTATATCCCAGCAAAAACTGGCACAACTGCAAGTTTAAATCCCCGGGGGCCATGCGCCTCAGCGCGTCTTTGGTGGTACGCACGAGGCATTCTACTTGGCCATTCGTCGCCGGGTGGAAAGGCGCGGAGGTGATGTGCCGGATGGCGTTGATTTCGGTGAATGCCCTGAATTCGGCGGACGTGAAACAACTAGCGTTATCGCTAATGAGCGTGTCGGGTATGCCGAACGAGCTGAACACCCTGCGCAATTGTTTAATTGTTGCGGCTGAGGAGGTGCTCGCAACTGGGATAACCTCCAACCACTTGGAGTAAGCATCCACTATGAGGAGAAAAAGCGATCCTCTGAAAGGGCCCACAGAGTCAATGTGCACGCGGGACCACGGCCCCTTTGCCGCATCCCATTCCCTGTGCGGAGGTCGAGCCTCTTCGGGCCGGGAGCTCTGGCAACTCTCGCAAGTGCCCACCATGTGCTCGATATCGGCGTCCAACTGGGGCCACCAGAAGTAGCTCCTGGCCAGTGCCTTGGAGCGGACAATTCCAGGGTGGCTGACGTGCAGCAGCTTGAGCACCCTTGCTCTCAGGGACTCAGGGACGACCACCCGCTGGCCCCACAGGAGGCAACCCCTCTCCATGGACAGTTCTAACTTTTTCCTGAAAAACGGGGCAAATTCCGCCGCCGGGGAGGACGTTGGCCACCCTTTCTGCACCCATGAACTAACCAGGGCCAACGTCTTGTCCCTGCCCATCGCCTTGGCGATCTCTGCGGGCACTACGGGGGGTGAATCTAGGACCTCTATCATGAGCACTTGGTGGTCTTGTTCCACCTCGCACACGTGGCTGCCCGTGTGGGGGAGGGGAGACCTCGACAGGGTGTCCGCGTGGCTTATGTCCTTTCCAGGGCGATACACCAGCGCGTTCTGGTACGTGTTTAAAAAAATGGCCCACCTGAGCATCCTAGAGGACAGAATCTGTGGCGTGGGCTTGTCTGCAGTAAAAATGCCTAGCAGGGGCTTGTGGTCAGTCACGACGGTAAAGGGGCGGCCATAGAGAAAATCGTGGAACTTCTTTGTCCCAGCAATTATCGCTAATGCTTCCCTGTCTGTCTGTGCGTAGTTACGCTCTGCCTTAGACAGGGACCTGGAGTAGAACGCCACTGGGGCCTCCCGCCCATTCTCCAACACGTGGCACAGGACCGCCCCCACCCCCACTGGAGATGCATCACATATCAGAGCCACTGGTTTCTTGGGGTCAAAATGGGTTAATATGGCGTCCGAGGATAAGAGTTGTTTCAGCTCATTGAATGCCCTCTCCTGGCTCTCGCCCCATTTCCATGCCTCGTCCTTTTTCAGTAACTTATGAAGCAGCTCTGCTACCGACGCCTTCCTAGGTAGGAAGGAATGGTAGAAGTTTAAGAGCCCTAGGAACGACTGCAGTTCGGGCTTGGAGGTGGGGCGAGGAGCATTTTGAACGGCGGCCACCTTTGATTCGGAGGGTTTAATGCCTGCAGGGGTTACCCGAAAACCCAGGAACTCAACCTCTTTTGCGAAGAAGACGCATTTGTCTTTTCGCAACCTCAACCCCGCCTTTTCAAATACTGTCAGTACTTTGTCTAGTCTCTCAGCCAGTTCTGACTCACTCCCCCCGTTATCAATACGTCATCAAAGTATGGCAAGACCCCCTCTAGACCCTTTAAGAGGCGTTCCACGAGCGATTGGAAGATACCGGGCGCCAAGTTCACGCCAAACTGTAGGTGCGTCACCTGGAACGCCCCCTTATGAGTGACTATCGTCTGCGCAGCAGCTGCAGCTGGGGTTACCGAGAGCTGCTGATAAGCCTGCGCCAGGTCAAGCTTTGCGAAACACTTTCCCCCGTGTAACCTGGCCAACAGGTGGCTGACTACCGGCACCGGATACGCATTTGGGCGCATCGCCTTATTAATGGTACATTTGTAATCAGCGCATATTCGAACCTCCCCGTTGGCCTTAAGCGCTGTTACAATCGGAGTTTCCCACTCCACGGAATCAACAGGAACAAGGATCCCCTGGCCCACCAATTTGTCCAGTTCCGCCTCTATTTTGTCCTTAAGTGCAAAAGGCACCCTTCGCGGTTTGAGTCTTATTGGGCGGACCTCCGGATCCAGGTCGAACGCGACTGGGGGCCCCTTGAATTTTCCGAGTCCCTTCTTGAACACTTCGGGATGCGCGTTGCACACCTCCTGAATTGGGTCAGTCCCAACGGCATGCACCCCCCCCCCAATGAACAAACCCAGGGGCTTAAACCATTGAGTCCCAAGGAGGCAACAACTCCCCCCTTTGAGAACAACCAGGGGAAGTTCCGCGGCGTGTTGCTTGTATTGGACCTTGAATTTTCCAACCCCCAACACCGGAATGCTATTCCCCTGCACGTCCCGCAGCATAGACCTCAGTGCTTTGAGCTTGGGCCGCACGCTGGGGGAAATTCCCAAAAACTCCCTCTGGGAAATGATGGAATATGAGGAACCCGAGTCTATCTCCATCTTAACAGGGACCCCTTGCACCAGTACCTCAACAAAATATCGTGGGTGTCCTAAGGACACGCTGTGGACTGCCGTGTCGTCGTCGCTGTCCTCGGAGATGCGGCCCACGCCGTCCTGCTTCCTCGAGAGCCGGACGCCTTCCTGGCCTTTCGGTGAGCGGTCTGTTGAGCCTCTCTGGTCTCTGCGCCGCCGTCTGCAAACCTTGGCTATGTGGCCTCGGCGCCCGCAGTTGTGGCACTCGGCCTTCCTGAACGGGCACTTGATGCGGTCATGGAGCGCCCTGCAGCCAATGCAACGCCGGCCATCCTTCCGCACCTTCCGGATGTCCTCGTCCTCGCTGCTCTCCGTGGAGGATTGTGGTGCCCGCCTGGCCGCCTGCACCGAGCCCGCTGCCTTGTCGGGTTGTGCTCTGAACCCCTTAACCCCGGCCCTCATGGCTTCCGCCGCCTGCGCCTCCTTCACGACCTCTTGCAGCGTCGGAGGTGGCTCCTTGTTCATCAGCTTTCGCTGGACCTCCTCGTCCCACAGGCCGCACAGCATGCGGTCCCTGAGGGCGATTTCCAGGTTCTCCCATTTGCATGGGCCGGCAGCCAAACGGAGGGCCACTGCAAAGGCAGCCACGGACTCACCAGGCGCCTGGACTCTCTTCCAGAACGCGTCCCGAGCCGAAAACATTGAAACCCAGGGCTGGAAATGGTCGCGCATCGCTTTCAGGAGCTGCTTGACCGGCACTTCGTTCACCTTCTTCGGAGACACCAGGTCCACCAATACCTTCATGGCAGGAAACCCGAGCATCCTGATGAGGATGGCCCTCTTCTTCCCCTCGTCTGAAATGTCAGACACCATCAGTGCGCTTTGGAAGTCCATCTCAAACAGCTCCCATTCTTCCGGTTTGTTGATGTTGAAACTGGCCTGCGTTGTCTTGATTCCGTGGGGATCCATCATCCCATCCTCGTCGCCAATTTAGTGTATGAGAACCAAGACAATAGAACAGCCGAAAGGTTGGCTTAACACATCTTTATTGCATGATGGTCTGGGGGAACATGTGGTAATGGCGGATGAACAGCTCAATATATACTGTGGCTATACATTTGAATGTGGCTCCTCGATAGCCCATTGGCTACTGTCTGCGTGACGTCATTCCCCGTCACGCCCTTCTTGTCCAGGTGAAGGTGATGGCGGGAATCTTCCCGCGCTGTAGGTATTTGGGGAATTGGAACCATGTGAGCTGGGCGCTTGCTATTGCCCCTAGTGGTCACTAGCTCGCATCCTGATACAGAAGGTTACAGTGTTACAGCTGGTGATTATTATATCCACTCATTCGAGTGTTACATTCTTAAAGGCACAATATTCCAAACATAACAGTGGTCATGTGGCAGGCATGACTAGACATCGGAGTACACGGAACACTGTTTATCTTCCCACCGAAGTGATTCCTATTTATCTACTTGCAATTTCTTGCTTTCGAACTGCCAAATTGGCAGGAGCTGGGACAAAGATGGGAGCTCATTCCGTCCTGCAGTACTTGGAAATTGAACTGCTGACCACCTGCCTTCCAGTCAGCGTCTTAGCCACTTGAGCCACTGCAGTCCCTCTGTAACATTAGGTACTCTTTATTATCTTGACAAGCTTAGAACAAATTCATAACAGAGCCCAGATGGCTTTTTTAATGCCTAGACTGCATGTGAGAAATGAAAAAACAAGATTGAAGCTTGCCCTAATAAAATAGGTATTGGTCATTACTTCAAGAATTGCACCCCAAAATTATTTTGTAAGCATTTTTAGCTTCAAGATTCCTGACATTTCCTCAGTATAGATCTCAGAAGAAGCTGAGTGAACCTCTGGCAGAGCGCTGAGAATCTTCCAGATATGTGAGCTTTCTTCTTATTCTTTCAGAAGTGGAAAATATACGGCTTTTGGTTTAATGCTCAGAAGCCAGTTCTACCTGTATGGTGCTGCTAATAATCATTTTTGATGTTTTGGAGGTATTTGTAAGATCCAGCCTGCATTTGAACATTTAAAACAGGAGTTCTCAACCTTTTAAAGCCAGGGCCAGGTCATGCTCCCTCAGACAGCTTTGGGGGCCGGATGGCCATTTTGCCCTTCCTCTACAACATGGCACTTCCTGGTGTGGTGGAGGTGGTGGTGGACCACATGTACTGGTGTTGTGGGCAGCATCCAGCCCACAGGCCACAGGTGGAGAATCCTTGAATTAAAATCACAATATAATTATTATTAACCATGCTTTTATTTATTCTCTGTTTTAGAAAACTCGGTGCTGTACTCTTCAGCCCAAAAGACTGGCTAATAATAGCCAATAGTAAAACACCGCTAAAACGAATCACACAGTTTCAAAAACCACACAATAAAACAGTACTACTTATTCATTCAGCTGAATAAGGGATATTGCTCTACTCATAATGAGAACATAAGGATTCCCCCACTGCCCAGGAGTCTGACAGACTTGGATTTTCAGTATGAAGCTAACCAAAGGGAGTTTGTCAAACTCTTCATCATGTATGGATCATACTTGAACAACAGTGTCTGGAAGCCAGGGTCAAATAGCAAGATATTTGCTCAAGGCAACAAGAACGTTGAAGTCAAGGGAGCGTCCAAAGGGACAGCATTCTAGAAATGAGACACCATTGCTAGAAGAACCACTATCTAGTTTATCTCAATAGTCAATAGTTCTTATGTAATTATTAAACATTTTAAAATTTCACTCCATCCTCTACTATATCATGACAGCTTATAAATAAAGTCCAAGCAATAAGATCTCCAAACCCTTTTTTATCACAGTAACATACTACTACTACTACTAGCAGCAGCAGCAGCAGAAACAGTAATAGTCCCCCCCAAAATAGAGCTATTACATGTTCCTAGGATTGTAAAATTTTGAATCGTTAACACTTTTTTTATAACAATCTATTTTAACAGTAGCAATACTAATTAACAATATTTCTTTAGTAGTAACAGTCTTAACCCAGTTAAGAGCTAATGTGTTATATCACACTGCCTGCTTATAGTGACAAAGAGAGTGAGAGAAGTTGTTTTGCTTTGAACAGAAGTGTGGAACACTATCAGATTTTGGTGATTTTATTATTCCTAGATAATAAAAAATAAAAGGACAGTTTTCTTTAGTTGAGAGGGAGTGTAAAAAATGATACTTTATACCAGCTTTTCAAAAGACCAATTACTTTAAATACCAGAAAATATTTGTGTAACAAAAATTAAAATCATTTTCACATCTTGTATAGCATCACACACTATTCTATACAAAGTACTAAAATTGCAAATCATTCCAATGAACTTATCCGACTTTAATAGAGCTCTACTATATGATATATCTGTTATGATTCATCATTATCTAGTCACTCTTTTAACAACCAATGTGCATGTTTATCACTGCTTTATTTCTTTCATCATGCTTGAAACACAGCTCTTCCATTAATATCATGTTTGGTTTTTAACAGCCTATTAATCAAGGATTTATAATTTCTACTCTTTGTGAAGATTTATGGCACATTTAGGCAAGCAACAAAGATATTTTAAAGGTTAATCATATTCTCTACATATGCCAACCGCTTAATTTCAAAAGACCTACTTTGCTCTCCACAAGCGATAATAAAGTTGAGCATTTATGCAGTACATTATATTGTTTGTTATTCTTACTTTATCTTGGTCTTCCTTATAACACCACTGGCAGAGTTCTCAGTGTAAATCACTATAAGGTACACTAGTGTAGTAGTTGGGGAACTTTGAGATAAAAAGTTTGCCTATTGCAGGGTTCTCAACCTCACCTCAGACCATACCTGCTCAGACAGCTGAGCGGGCCACACACGTGTGTTCCCCCTGCCATAAACACTGACATAAACCATGGTGGGTGCATTTGCACATGTGCAGGCACATTCATGCATGCATGGGCATGTTTATGGCTATCGTAAACACATCCACTTCCACCTCTGGGGTCGCCGCCATTGGCCAGATGATTTGCTGCTGTGGGCCAAATCCGGCCCACAGACCATAGGTTGCGAATGCCTGGTGATTTCACTAGTTCCTACATAGTGGATTTGCAATTGAATCTTTATCACATCTCTGGAAACTTGACCAGGAACTTCCAAGCTCATAGTGCAGAATGGCCACAACAACCACTTAACAACAGGTTTGGAGAAATTTCCCTGTATTTTGTGGGGCACCATTAGAACCCCTCCATTAGAACCCCTCCATCCAACAGCGGAGATACCACCACTTGAACAGCCACTGAGATGCCTGTTGCCACTGCAGTTGTTACTAAAATTCAACAGCAACTGTGGCACCAGCTTTGTTGTCCATGGGTTTAAAGGTTCCCTCAAATGCTACAGAGCCCTGCAAGCTGATAAGACAGAGTGTCTCATTGACATCCGGAATGTCAAGAGAAAAAGACCACTTTTAATATGTTTTGCTTGCAACTGACGGCAAATGGGAAAGCAATGACAGCCAACAGTGTATATGCAAACCATGGGCCAAAATTAAACATAGTCATAGATCTATGCAGGGTTTCCAGTATGGTGTAATGAATAGGGTAATGGGCTAAGAAGCAAGAGAACTGGGTACAATTCCCTGGCTTTGCCATAGAAATTCACTGGTGTGTGTGTGTGTGTGTGTGTGTGTGTGTGTGTGTGTGTGTGTGTGTGTGTGTGTGTGTGTGTGTGTGTGTGTGTATAACTGGTGAAATAACTCCACTTGTCACAAAAAAATCCTATTAGGTTTGCTATAAGTCACTTCTGGCTTAATGGCAGATAATCACAGCAACATAGATGAATGCACACATATGCATACATATGGCCCATTCTGATTCAGAAAGCAAAGTGCTACATATAGGACAATAAAAACAGATGCTCCCATTGAGATGAAAGAAAATTACCTCCACTTGTTCCTACATACATTACTCATTTCAGATCATTGGCAATAAGCTTGTATGGCTGAGATATACAAAGATATCGACAACTTTGACTCTCCCTTCAACTAAGAAGTCACAGGTGGAACATCCCAGACATGGCTTTCATAAATAGACAAAGAATGGTTAGTTTTTTTAAAAAAGGAACATTAAGAATTTAAAGGCCAGGATCCTCATGGGATTGTATTCCAGAGGAAGTGAAATCATACAAGTTGCAATGGTGAATTGCAGCTAATTGACAAGGCAATTTTCTTTTTTGCTTACCTGATTGTGCGCTTAATATTTGAAAATACATAATAGATTTCTTTTTTCTTAAAACATTTCTTCTGCCACTGAGTTTAGAATCAATTGTCTTTGAAATACCATGGCCACATTATCTCTGGAAGAAAATGGGGGCGGGGGGGGAGTACCAATAAAGTGTTCTGTTACATTGGGGTAAAATACTGATAGCTCTCTGAAATAATTGCTATTTTTGGGAATAATATATGATGTTCTCCTGGCAACTTGAGGAGAGACAAGGCAACAAGAATTGTTTTGATTCTCTGACACAGCACTTGATGGAGATCCAGTAGGGTGGGGTGAAGGGAGAAGTAGGAGCTTTCTGTTTTCTAACACACAAGTTGTTTATTGATTAGATGATGTCAGCTCTAGTCATTAGACATGAATCGAAATCTTGCCATTGTGAAACAGGAAATGTATGTGATATGCATGCATGTGAGAGCCGAGGGTGCAATTCGGCTCGGTTAAAATCAATGAGATTCTTACCATTTATTTTAGTTGGAGGTAAATTGCGCCTGAAGAGAGAGAAACAGACAGGACAGGATGCATTAAAGCTTATGTTTCAGAGCAGGGCTACAAAAAGCCTGCACAGAGAGCCAGAACTGCAATGCAAAACTGATAACTTTTTTAATGTGAGGCTTTTATTATTGTTAAGTGTACCCAACCCTTTAGAGTGTCTCATGATGTACACAGACATACACATAATTCTTATTATTCCCATTACGGCAGTCCTGCAGGCTGCCTTGTTTCTTCCCCTGTCCTGCCATCACCGGTCTGTGCTGAAAAGAGATCAGAGGCCTAATAATAGATTTTTGACAGTGAGCTTGCCTGCTACCTGCCCTACACTAATCCGCACTGTTCATGTTTGCTTCATGGCAACAAAGCAGACAGAAGGAAAATGCCAAGTGCCGAGTCTGAGGTACAGCCCTGCCATAGCTTGACATTTCAGCAGACTAGCAGTTTATGAGATGCATAATTTTTCATCTGGGACTCAGCTGCCATTTTCATAGAAGCTTGGAGCTCATCAACTGACTCAGAGTCAGTGCAAAGGTTTACAGAGCCCATTGCTACTTTTTTTAAAAAAAAAGTATTTTTCTTCTTCAAAAATAATCTTGATCTTTAGACAATGTGCCATTAGCATGTTCATAACAAAGGAAAGGCCCAAACGTTTCAGATTCGTCCACACTATCTGCCCTTTGTCTTTTTCACGGAACGTTTGTCTCCTCAAAGAGTGTGCATTGAATGAAAAAATAATCATTAGCAAGCATTTTCTTATTTGTTTATTTATTAGTAATCACATGCTGGGATTTTGGGGAGGTATCTAGGCTTAAGCTTTGAGAATATAGTGTGACACTCCTTCCTCTGAAACTCCAGGACTTTATTTTTTATAATATTCATGTACGGTACAGTCATATTCTTATCATCTTATTCCAGACAGAGCTTCAGTTGAGACCACCAACTTGCCCAAGGCGGCAACATAGTTGCTGACACTTAACTTGATCTGAGGACATTCTGGTTTATGTTTCTGCAAGAATGATATGCCACATCCATGATAAAGCTTCCTACCATCTCTCAGCATATCTATTAGTGGCATTAGGGATCTCTTCCTCCCATTGTTTTCAGTTGTGTCGTAACATGTTTTGACAAAATAAATGAATTGGAGTTCTCCTCCTCCCAGTATCATTTCTTGAATCTGCATTAAAATTATTCAAAACCATCAGATTCATTCAAGGAGGGAGAGTGCACCTTAGGAGGTACAAATTGCCAGGATCTGTTTAATTTAGTATTATACTTCCTCTGCCTTGCTACTAGTTCATTGTGGCACAGTATTACATAGAATAATGGCAGAGTACATTGGATTAATTAAGGAATCCTTGCAGAGAATCAAGTTCTGAGTATGTCAGGATTTCAATTTTATGTTAAATATTTTTTTTAAAGGGCAGAACCTTAAAATCTCAGGGGTTGTACCAAGCAGTGAGCTGTGAATTTAACCATAGGCTAACTGCTAATGATAAGGGAAAGAGACCAACTTGAGGCAGCTGTAATACAGTCATTGGATTAGGCTATCAATCACACTGTTCCCCAAGGAAAAGGCAAGGAAGACAAAACAGTGAAAAGGGAAATTAGGGAAAGAAGGCATGACTGCTGTGACTTTTTTTGCACACACAGAAAAAATAACTCTGAGTTGACTTGTATCTTGCAACTATCACACAGAAATGTCCAGCTTTGCTTTCAGCCCAACAACCCACATATTTCATTCCAAGGCCTTAGACTTTGTACAAATCAGTACTTGTGAATCACTCCTTAGTCCTTGTACAATAGCTTCTCTTTTTAAAAAAAAGAAGAAGAAAGAAAAATGAAGGGAAAAAGAAAGTGCTCCATGCAGCTTATATACATTTTCTGGTTGCTAAAGTCACATAGGTGCAAACTTTTTTTGTATTAATCTGCCAGTGGAGAGGAGGGTTACAAAAAGATCTGCATAAGAATCCATACAGCTGGCTGGACAGCTCAGCAGGTTAGGTATCTGGCTGCAGAGCTGGGGATTGGGAGTTCAGTCCCCCACTAAATTGCATAGTCCCAAAATACCTAGATTTTTCATTGAGAACCCACATTAAAACATTCAAAAATGGAGTGCTCAGGGAATTTGAAGCTTGCATCTCATTTTGATGCTGTGACAACTAGTGCTACTTTCTCTCTTAACTACAAGGCCTTGGTAACCTACCTTAAAGCTATGTTTCCGTATGCCTTATAACTTAAGGAAACAAATACATTTAGTGGGGAAAGATCTTGGGGGCATGAAGGGAGTCACATCCAGGCAAAAATCCTTTCCACTCAAAATAATTTCTGATATGAAATTATTATTGTGTCTGTGCGCGTGCACGTTTGGGTGCATGTGTGTGTTTGTTGTTGTTCAGTCGCACAGTCGGTTCCGACCCTTTGCGACCCTATGGACCATTGTTCTCCAGGCGCCTCTGTCCTCCACCATCCCCCTCAGCCCTTCCAGCTCTGTGCCCATTGTGTCTACAATGCCATCTAGCCATCTCATCCTTGGCCTCCCCCTTCTTCTTTTGCCCTCCACCTTTCCCAGCATCAATGCCTTCTCAAGTGAATCCTCCCTTCTCATTTGATGTCCAAAGTATTTTAGCTTCATCTTTACTATTTGACCTTCCAATGAGCAGTCAGGGTTAATTTCTTCTAAGATTGACCTATTTGTTCTCCTCGCTGTCCAAGGGACTCTCAAAATCCTCCTCCAACACCACATTTCAAAGGCATCTATTCTTCTGCGTTCAGCCTTCCTAATTGTCCAGCTCTCGCATCCGTACATCACTACTGGGAAAACCATTGCTTTGACTATTCTGATTTTTGTTTTCAATGTGATGTCTCTGCTTTTCACTATGTTCCCCAGATTTCTCATGGCTTGTCTCCCAAGAATCAGTCGCCTTTTTATTTCATGGCTACACTCCCCATCTGCAGTGATCTTTGATCCTAAGAAAGTAAAATCTGTCACTGCTTCTACTTCTTCCCCATCTATTTTCCAGGAACTGATTGGGCCTGTTGCCATTATCTTGGTTTTCTTGATATTGAGTCTCAAGCCAGCTTTTGCACTCTCCTCCTTCAGCCCAATCAAGAGATTCTTTAGGTCTTCCTCACTTTCTGCCATTAGGGTGGTATCGTCTGCATATCTCAGATTGTTGATGTTTCTCCCAGTGATTTTAATCCCATATTGTGATTCCTCCATCCCTGCACTGCACATTATGTGCTCTGTGTATAGGTTGAATAGGCATGGTGACAAAATGCAGCCTTGTCTTACTCCTTTTCCTATTCCAAACCACTCTGTCATTCCGTGCTCTGTCCTAACTGTTGCTTCTTGGTTCATGTACAGATTTCTCAGGAGGCATATGAGGTGCTCTGGTATTCCCATCTCTTTAATTACTTGCCACATCTTGTTGTGGTCCACACAGTCAAATGCCTTAGTGTAGTCAATAAAACAAAAGTAAACTTGTTTCTGGTATTCCTTTGTTTTCTCCATGATCCAACGTATATTAGCAATGTGGTCTCTAGTCCCCCTGCCTCTTCTGAAACCAGCCTGCACCTCTGGTAATTCTCTTTCCACATGCTGCTGAAGTCTGTCCTGTATTATCTTGAGCATCACCTTACTAGCGTGTGGGATGAGCGCGATTGTTCGATAATTTGAACATTCTTTGGCATTGCCCTTTTTTGGGATTGGGACGTATACTGATCTTTTCCAATCCTGTGGCCATTGTTTTGTTTTCCAAATCTGCTGGCATATTAAATGCAGTAGTTTGACGCCGTCATCTTTTAGCGCTTTGAAAAATTCAACTGGGATACCATCATCTCCACTAGCTTTGTTGTTTGCAGTGCTCTTTAGGGCCTTTATGACTTCGCTCTCCAGGATGTCTGGCTCAAGTTCTACTTCTTCATCATTGTGATTGTCAGGCGTGTTGAGGTCCTTTTTGTAGAGTTCCTCTGTGTACTCTTTCCATCTTTTCTTAATCTCTTCTGCATCAGCTAGCTCCTTTCCTTCTTTGTCCCTTATCATGGTCATTTTTGCTTTAAATGTTCCCTTAATTTCCCTGATTTTTTTGAAAAGATCTCTGGTTCTGCCTCTTTTGTTGTTTTCCTCCATTTCTCTGCACTGTTCTTTTAGGTAGTTTTCCTTATCTCTCCTTGCTTTTCTTTGAAATTCTGTGTTCAAATGATTGTAGTTTTTCCTTTCTCCTTTGGCTTTTGCGTTCCTTCTTTCCTCTGCTATTTTAAGAGCTTCATCAGACAACCACTTTGCTTTCTTACTCTTCTTTTCTTTTGGTATGGTTTTCTTTGCTGCTTCCTGGATGATGTCCCTCATCTCCATTCATAGTTCTTCTGGTACTCTGTCTACCGAATCTAAGCCATTAAATCTGTTCATCACCTCCACCGTGTATTCTTTAGGGATGCTGTCTAGGTGATATCTTTCTGGTCTCCGTGTTTTCCCTATTTTCTTTAGTCTAAGCCTGAATTTTGCGATCAATAGGTTGTGATCTGAGCCACAGTCTGCTCCAGGTCTTGTTTTTGCTGACTGTATGGAGGTTCTCCATCTTTGGCTGCAGAGTATGTAGTCAATCTGGTTTCGGTATTGGCCATCTGGTGATGTCCATGTGTAAAGTCGCCTCTTGTGTTGCTGGAAGAGAGTGTTTGCTATGACCAGTGCGTTCTCTTGGCAGAACTCTATCAATCTTTGCCCTGCTTCATTCTGTGTTCCAAGACCAAATTTGCCTGTTATTCCCTCCACTTTTTGATTTCCTACTTTGGCATTCCAATCTCCTAATATAATTTGGACATCATTTCTTGGTGTCTGTTCTATGAGGTGTTGTAAGTCCTCATAGAACTGGTCCATTGTGGCTTCATCTGCACCAGTGGTTGGTGCGTATATTTGGATCACAGTGACATTGAAAGGTTTGCCTTGAATTCTGACTGACATCATTCTGTCATTTTTGAGATTGTATCCCATTACTGCTTTTCTCACTCTTTTATTGACAATTATGGCTACTCAATTTCTTCTAAGGTTTTCTTGTCCACAGTAGTAGATATGATGGTTTCCAGAGCTGAATTCACCCATCCCTGTCCATTTTAGCTCACTGATGCCCAAGATGTCAATGCTTATTCTTCGTGTGTGTTTACTTGTCTGCTATTTCCAAAAAGCTGCATATCCCTGTCCCACCCCTTATAATTTAACATCGATAGAGCAAGTTTTAGCTGTTTAGAAAACCTACTCCTGAGCTATTCAGATTTTGGATTTGGATTGTGAAATTACAGTCTTTTGGATTCAGAATTTGGATTTTTTTTAAAAAAATGGATTTTTGGATATTTGGGACAGTCAATATGAATACTTCACAGTAAAAGAGTATGCATCAACAGCCAGCAATGCATAGCAATTAAACCTTGAATAGTGGGCATGTTAGCAGTACTGGAGAAACAGGACAAGTTGCCCTGGGGAGCGGACAAGTACCCTGGGCAGCACTGGCAGGCAAATTGGAGCAGCAAATAGTCTTTGGTGGGTGGGAACTGTGAGTAGCAGTTGAAGGAATGAAGGAGGGAGAAGGAGGACATAGGCATGGCAAACCTAGTACAGTACTGTGAGCAGAGTGTGTTTTTTTCTCTTACTTATAGGGAATTTCAGGGAATCCAATCAATGGTAGATTGACCTCAAGTGTGAGCTGAAACCTGGCAGTGGCAATCCCAGTTTTTATTGCCTTTGCTGCAACAGCTAACTGCCCCAGACATTGTAGTGAAAACCCCTTGCCACCATTCTGGCCCATTCAATTATAAAGAGAACCATTTTCAACTACTGTACTTCTCAAAGCAGGGTAGCAACAGAGTTTCTCCAAAATTTGGCAGGATGACCAATAAGTTGCACAAATATAAAGATAAATCATCCACAAAAAAATCTACAATAACTGAATCTTCAAAATAAATATGCTTTTAATCAGCTTCCAAAAGGTTTGTATATTCTCCTAATAACTCGATTTTTTTTTTGTTTCTCTCACTTTTCATACACAGTTCATTGTAATTATCTTGATTGTCAAATGTGTTAATTTCAAAGTCTTTTTAAATCCTCAAAATCCATCTGGTATTTTGGATTTTTCAATATTTCTGATAATACAATTTTCTTCAGGGGGATTAATTATATTCTTAACTATAAGGAAAAATAAACAAACATTCATTATGCAGTTTTGACTCCTTATATTACATAATATCTTACAACTACAAGGGTACAATATTC
Organism: Bradypodion pumilum; assembly: GCA_035047305.1. NCBI lineage: Eukaryota > Metazoa > Chordata > Lepidosauria > Squamata > Chamaeleonidae > Bradypodion > Bradypodion pumilum. The sequence continues at coordinate 131,921,983 of JAWDJD010000004.1, forward strand.
TTTGACTTACAGTTTCTCTTGCGTCTACAGCCTCTTAATGTTTATTCTTCTTGGGTTAATGAGGTTAAAATTACTTCAAGACCAGATCCTTATATATTGTTTTCCTGATATTCTTACATTCAAGGACACATATGCTGAAATTCTATCTCTACAGATAACTCCAACCTGTATCTTTTTTACTGTTGCTAATTATAGGGACCATACTCCAAAAACCACCTTTACAAATAATTGGTTAAATCCATGTCTTGGTTAAGCCCTCTTGGGGCCAGGGTTCGTAACTTATGAATATAAAACGCTTTTCTGCGTGCTAGTACCCTGTCCACGTTTGTTTTCTCATAAGCATAAGGTTTAATTATTTCTAAAACCACAAATTTCAGTTGGTTTTCATTGTGACCTGCTTCCATAAAATGATGTACCAACAGGGCCTGAATCACTTTATTTCTGATTTTCAAACGGTGTTCCCCTACATGTACTTTAATTTCCCTTGATGTTCTTCCGACATAGCCACGCCCACAGGCACACACGATCAAATACAGGCTGTAGACGCAAGAGAAACTGTAAGTCAAAGAAATTCGGGAAAGGGTTAGATTAATGATTAGCATGATTCATAAGGCTTGAGCTGAGGTCTTGCGGAGGAAATAGGACAAAGGCAAAAGTGTTGACTCCAGGGTCGAATTCCCTCTTCCCCTTCTGGTCTCGATAAGGCTGAGCGAGGCTGGCTGAGTCAGCGGGAAAGGAAGTTAGAGACCCGAAGGCAGTTTAACTGACCTTCGAGATAGGGCTAGAACATTAGGGTTTCGCCAACCCAGATCTTAGAAACACTTCCACATTGGATAGGGCTTGATAGACTAACACTAGGACCTTCTACTTTGCACCTAGCAAGGATTACATTGCTGAGGAAGCAGGGTTTCCCCACCAAGTGTATTTTGTTTCCTTATGTCATAAGCTTTAAGGCATATGGAAACAAAGCTTTAAGGTAGGTTACCAGGCCTTGTAGTTAAAAGAGAAAGTAGCATTAGTTTCCACGGCATCAAAAATGAGTTATGCAAGCTTCAAAATCCCTGAGCGCCCCATCTTTATGTTTGTAATATAGTTATATACAGATCTGCGGAGATGTTCTTCTGGGATAATTTCTTGCTAAGAACGAGGCGTTTGCCATTTGATGAACATAAAAGGGCAGAATAAGACAAGCCATAAGAAAGATGAAGAAGGTAATAAGAAAAGCTTGTTTTGGCGAAGTAGAGGAAGGATGAGCTTGAGATTTACTCATTGTATTTTGAACCAATTTAGAAAAACAAGTGAATTTTTTATGTGCAGTTGTCCATTGAAAGCATTAAAGCAGGAGTTCTCAACCTTTTAAAGTCAGGGGCCGGGTCATGCTTCCTCAGACAGCTTCAGGGGTCAGGTGGCCATTTTGCTCTACCTACACCACATGGCACTTCCTGGAGTGGTGGAGGCGGGGGGGGGCACATGAAATGGTGCTGCAGATTGAGAATCCCTGCACTAAACTATCCTCTTTTGATTCTCCTCAGCTTTTAATCTTACAGCAGAGGAAAAGTAGAAGAAAACTAAAAGCAACATTTTTGTACTTAATGAATAAAAAACATTACATACATTTTACATTATGTAGAAGCAGGATTTTCTAATGCTATTTCTCCCTTTTTGATTACAAATGATAGATGGGAGAAGAGCAGGCTGCTCCCATATAGTCCTATTTTAAAAACTCAAATCTTCAACAGTTTAATCTCAGTGTTAGAAAAAGAATCACAGCTGCTGCTCTAGTGTTTTGTCTATAAGTGAGTTTTTGTAAAGACTCATGGCATCTCCCTGGGTGCTAAATATTGACAAGCATGCTCTGGCAAGCAGGATCAAGCTTGCTGAATTAACACAGCTCAAGTCTTTACACTGACACAGTAACCTGAGTCTGCAAACTATTATGCTCTTCCATTTGCTTTGGCATTATACTGTTGCTGCCCAGTTTAATTTGGAATCTTTATGTGTGTGTGTGTGTGTGTGTGTGTGTGTGTGTGTGTGTGTGTGTGTGTGTGTGTGTGTGTGTGTGTGTGTGTGTGTGTGTGTGTGTGTGTATATATGTATATATATATGTATATGTATATGTATATATATATATATATATATATATATATATATATATATATATATATATATATATATATATATATATATATATATATATATATATATATATATATATATATATATATATATATATATATATATATATATATATATATATATATATATATATATATATATATATATATATATATATATATATATATATAGAGAGAGAGAGAGAGAGAGAGAGAGAGAGAGAGAGAGAGAGAGAGAGAGAGAGAGAGAGAGAGAGAGAGAGAGAGAGAGAGAGCCAGGTGGCTCTCTTTCTCTGTGTGTATAGGGATGCTATAGAGGGAGAGAAAGTATTCTATAACTTGAATACATAAGTAAAATTGGATGAGATAATCAAAATTTACTGGACACACCTACACCATGAAGGAGGCTGTGTTTGTGTCTCTTTATATTTCTCAGACATAATTCTGTGCCCATGAAAGCTAGACATGTTAACCTTGACAAGCATACTAATGCAACCTTAGTGATTTACAAAAAGTCAGTCAGTAGGTAATCTGCTTCTGCCTGAAACTTGCGATGCCATCTTCAGTCACAAAATGGCAGACACCCCTAAGCATCAGAGAAGAAATTGCAGCCAGGCAAAACAGATTCTTGTATCCAGTGAGTATCTGTGTAATTCAACACAGTTCACAGGCACAGTAAATAAAACAATATACAGGATGTGATTATTGCTTCCCTTCACAAGGCTCAGAGCTCCTCAAAAAGTTAAAAGACAAAGGTAATATCCTGCTGCTTCTTATGGCAGTGTGAGAAGAGGGGAAAACTGAGTGCGTACCGGAGTGGAGGGAAAGAAAGGCTGGTAGGAAACAAAACAAAAAAATCAAGTCTAGATACGCTGCTGTGTGACAACAACAGTGGTCCTCCCATGTTAATGCATTTGTATATTAAGATCATAATCTGTGGGTTTTCTTCATCTGAAATACATTGCATGAAAAAGGAGACTGTTCTATATAATAAGTCCATGTCTCTGGCACCTTTGTTACTTAATTACTACAGTTTAGACACCAGAGAAGAGCATGTTACATTTACAAACACTATACCCGGGGTTCCCAACTTTTTCAAGCCAGGCCACACTCTCTCAGTCAACTTCAAGGCCAGATGGCCATTTTGCCCTGCCTGATTGATGGGGGTGGCCATTTTATCCCAACAGCTTCAAAGGGTTAGCCATTTTGTTTCTTGAATGCTCTTGGAGGGATGACGGCCACATGGAATGGCGTCACTGGCTAGATCCAGCCCACAGGCCTTAGGTTGGGAACCCCTGTACTTTACAGTAACAACAAAGACGATTGATGATGATGGGGAATATACTTATACAGTGGAACCTCATAGAACAATCGCCTCCCTATAGCAATGAAATCGCATAACAATTAGGTTTTTTGGGGGAAATAGCATCCCGCATAACAATTTTCCCTATGGAAAAATCGTACAGCAGTTTTTCAATGGGAAAAACCACTTAACAAAAAAATAAAAATCATTGTACGAAGCATAACATAGGGAAATCGCTCTACGATGCATGTATCGTATAGCAATTTTTTCGTACAACAAGCCCCATGGAACAGATTAAAATGGTTGTATGAGGTACCACTGTATTAGTGTTTTAGCTCGTCGGATTTTGGCTTGATTATTTAGCTGCCACTAGTTGGTTTGTAGACTATCACACGAATTTCCTTTGAAATTATTGGGTGAGGTGACTCATTCATGCAGATCTCCAGTTTATCTGTGTGCTTTGTTTTATTCATTCCTTAATTTTACAATTTGCTCTTTGTATTTTTAAAATTATACTTCCCAGTCCTAGGCAGTCAATATCCCTTAGGACATTAACAATCAATAGGAGGAGTATGGATGCAGCATCAAGAGTTCAACAAGGAATCCTACTAGTGAGTCAGGTAAAACAGATAAGATTTACCAAAGTCCTGTAGCAATCCCGACACCAGGTTAGGTGAAAAGAACTGTGGAATGAATTCACCCAAAGGTGGCTTCATTTTGCAGCTTCACGTCTCGTCTAGACAAGGAAGAAGCTCTCCTTTACCATAATCAAACTCCTTCTAATAAAACATTAATGTGCAATTTAAAAGTAACACTAAACATGATAACTCAATTTAAAAAGCCAATAAGCAGATATGATTTTTCTTGAGAAGTTTGAAACCTTGTAATGATGTCTGTAAATCAATTTGCTTAAGCTAATAATTTTTTTTCTTTGTGAATATCCCAGTCTCCTGCCCCTGCCAATGGACACTTCCCCTCCAATAAGTGAAAGAATGTATAGAGAACACATGCCCACACTAAAAATCTCATGCCCCCACTTATACTGCTTTCTCACCCTATGGTACTAGGTACTATAGATCTAATAGGTTAAGATAAAAGTAAAGGTTCCCCTTGTTTGAAAGCCAGTCATATCTCACTCTAGGGTTCAGTGCTCATCTCTGTTTCAAAACCAAAGAGCCAGCGCTGTCTACTTCTGCAGAAGTTTCCGTGGTCATGTGGCAGGCATGACTTGACACCGGAGTGCATGGATTACAGATGTTTTATACAGACAAGTGACTACTAATGGAGATGAGTGTTATGGGAGAACTTTTGGTTTGTTTTTTGTTTTGTTTTGTTTTGTTTTGCAATTGAACATGGCGTTGATTTTTCCCCAGTGAGATGTAATTCTATAATCTCATTTTAACATTTTAATTTATTTATGTATTTGTTGTTAAGAGTGCTTTGATACTTTCGATAAAAGCTGCTTGTTACTTGCAAAAACAAAAACAAAAAATTGGTTGGATTTGCCGCTACATGTTTTCCGATCAAAGGCACATCCTTTGTGAGCACATGGAACAGTGTTAACTCAATTTAGTTTTGATCAGCGAACGTTACTCAAAAGGAGAAATCCGCTGAGCGCAGTCAAGCACACTTTGGTGTGATTACTATCTTCTCTTTCATGCAGGCCAGGGGATTCAGTGTGTACAAAAAAGCCAGAGGACCCTCCTTGCCCTCCGAGATGCCTTTGTTAGATAACAATTAACATGATCAGATGGATGCAGCATGTTGGGATGATCTTGCATCTCTTTGTGTTGCTTCTGAATAAATCAGACTCTTCTGTTAATCCTCTTTTAACTTTCATCAATGCAAAGCTGTGGAATCAAAACATGACCTGCAGAAGTCCAAGCCTTAAAGGAGGAATGTGTATTAAGCTAATTAAAGTTGTTAACAGGAATATGACTGTGAAACATGTCCCCCACACACACACAAACGACTGTAAATTTATATCAGAAAACTTCAGAAGAAAAATAGCAAAATAGATCCTTGTGTACTGGTATTCTCCTTCCAAAGACAATGCAGTAAACCATATTCCTCCTGACCTAATGAGTTGCTAATAGGGATATGAATCTTCTAGGCTTACTGGTTAAGCATGGTGAACTTGAAGACTGGAAGGTTGGAGCTCAAGACCCGAGTACTGCATGACAAAGTGAGCGCCCATCTCTGTCCCAGCACCTGCCAACCTAGCAATTCCAAAGCAAGAAATTGCAAGTAGATAAATAGGTACCACTTTGGTGGGAAGGTAAACAGCATTCCATGCACTTCGATGCCTAGGCATGCCTGCCACATGTCCACGGAAATGTCTGCAAATACAGACAGCGCTGGCTCTTTGGCTATAAACAGAGATGAGCACTGAACACTAGAGATGGATACGACTGGCTTTTGAGCAAGGGTGACCTTACCCACTCATTCTCCAGGAAAATTCAAGACAGAGGGGGAAAACTCTCTATATCTTGCATCAAGATTTCTCTGCATAGTTTTCCTTTTTCTTCAAAGAAAATGTCCAGGAAATGTTGCAGAATTTCTCAGATGTTTTGCAGGCATTTTTTTTTTAGATGATAGGCCAAGCTGTGCAGGATTGTTACATTCCCTTTGCAGAATGTTATCTTTCCTGCACAGCATTTCACCTGAAATGGACAGGGGGAAACTCAAGCTGTGCAGACTTATAAAAGCTGGTGCACAAAAAGGCTTCTTTCCTGTACAGGACTCGCTCAGAAGAGCACAGAGTATGAGAACTACAGATGGGTGGAAAAGGAAAAATATTTAAAAATGAAGAGGGGACAAAACTAGGGATTTGTTTTCATGGGAAGCTGGGAAATTTCAATGTCTTTGAGTGCCATATCCGATTCCAAATATTGGCAATCGTCATGGCGATCAGCCATGGAGATTCTTTTGGGATGCATATAATGCAGTGGCCTTCCATTTGCCTTTTGCATCGCAGCATGACACCCGTACCACTGATCCAGTTCTGCAAGTCACTTTCTGGTCCTGAGCTCTTTTGTCATGCAAAGTCCTCATTGTCCCCAAGCCAGTAATGGCGAAGGTGCTGCTTCATTATTCATTATTCCTTAATCAGTATTGATGAAGTTTCACTGGTGCAAGGGAAAATCTCAGCAAGAGTGTCTCAGCATGAGGGAATGCATCTTGCAGTGGCTCAAGTGGCTAAGACGCTGACTGGGAGGCCACGGAGGCGGAAGGTCAGCAGTTTCGATTCCTGAGTACTGCAGGACGGAATGAGCTCCCATCTTTGTCCCAGCTCCTGCCAACCTAGCAGTTTGAAAGCGAGACATTACAAGTAGATAAATAGGGACCACTGCAGTGGGAAGGTAAACAGTGTTCCGTGCACTCCAGTGTCTAGTCATGCCTGCTACATGACCACGGAAAAGTCTGCAGAAGCAGACAGTGCTGGCTCTTCGGCTTTGAAACGGAGATGAGCACTGAACCCTAGAGTCGGATACGACTGGCTTTCGAGCAAGGGAAAACTTTACCTTTACCTCATATTTTATTTGAGGCAGCCCCAAGTCTCATTGCAAATACTGTATCCATGTCCCTCTCATTTCATGTGCCTTTACCACTATTAATAGTCAACCCTTATGTGTTACCAATGGTTTGCCTAAAGGGTGGATTGAATCAGGAAGATATGACATACACAGATATTGTATATATCATGAGAGGCATGTGTGAGCCCTAGACTTCTTCTCCCATATCATTATATTTAGTGGTTATTGGCTGGAGGAAATTTCTGCAGTCATTGTAAAACACTCATCCCAAGAGAGAACTTGGTTGTGTTGTTTAATTTAGATTTTAAATCCAATTAAGAATCTAGACTAGAATTCTACCTTCATCTGCTAAGGAGCGAGCCACTGACTTTAGTGTGACTCCACCCCACACCCCCAGAATGCCATAGGATTTGCTATAACTTAGATCTCTGGAAATACTCTGTGTTCTATAGTATTGGATCTCGTGCAGTCTAATACTGTACAATCTCATAGCATGAATTATTTGGCACTTCCCATATCCTCTTGGTATACAGCACTTACTTTCTTTTTCCACAATGACATATTACATTTAAAAGAAAAACCTTGGGAAATTAAAAGACCATCAAATATAAAACAAATACACTTCCAAGACAAGCTTCATTGACTTCTGTGAATATTATTTTTAAGCAATAAAATAAGAACAACATAGTTTGCCTTTTAAACCACAAGAACGGTAGTGAAGAACTATTTAGAAATTGCTGTAAAGCCATAATTACAAGAAAGTGTTTTGGTTACACAAGAACACTTCGCATCTGTCATCTGGTGTTTCAGTGCTTGCAGTGGTTATTAGCTGAATATTCCTGTTATTACCATTCTGCAAGCAAGCGCCGTTCTTGAAACTGATTGATGTTTAGGAATAAAGCCCATTTATTATATGTTGCCAGCTCCTGAGGACCAATCTCACCAACCAGAATTCCTCTAAAGAAATGATGATACCTCATCTTTCTGGAACTAATCAGTGCAGAAGAAACTTAAAAGGGTGAAATGAGATCTCTTCCCTCCTCCCTTCCTGAACAACTTTCATTGCATTGTATCACTACTCAGCTACAAATGATGATGGTATTTTTATCTGTCAGGGGCGACATTGATAGAAAATGTCTTTATTCAGCTGAAGGTACAGAGAGAGAAAATAGTTTGTACTCCACTACATAAGGAGTTTGTGCTAAGTGGAGAATCGACCTTGAGAATGAATAGGGCAGGGATTCTCAAACTGCGGCCTGTGGGCTGGATGCAGCCCACAACACCATTTCATGTGCCCCCCACTGTCTCCACCACACCAGGAAGTGCCATGTGGTGGAGGAAGGGCAAAATGGCTGTCCGGCCCCCGAAGCTGTCTGAGGGAGCGTGACCCAGCCCCTGACTTTCAAAGGTTGAGGACTCCTGGAATAGGGTGTATAAGGATAAATGTTTGGGGTGTTTTCCCTGTTCCCTGCTACTAGGGAATTTAGTTTTAGCACCTTGTTCTGGACTGGCTTTTGACCCCATTTAGTGTAAGGGACCAAAGACAATGAAACAGCCGAAGGGTTGGCTTAACACAGGTTTATTGCATGATGATCCGGAGGAACATGTGGTAATGGCGGATGAGTAGCTCAATATATACAGCTGGCTATACATTTGAATGTGACTCGTCGACAGACTATTGGTTGCTGCCTGCGTGACGTCGTAGAAGGTCACGCCCTTCTTGACCAGGTGAAGAGGTGGCGGGGAATCTTCCCGCGCTGCTGAACCAGGTGAATCTGAGCCATGAGAGCTGGACGCTCGCTATTGCCAGCTAGTGGTCACTAGCTGGCGTCCCCTTATCAGGTTTACATTGATACAGCTGATGGTTATAATGTTGCACACAGAAAGGTTACATTGTTAACACATGGCAAAGGTACATTGTTAAAGGCACAGCTTTACAGGACACAACATCCCTCCCCCCTAGGATGAGACGAAGTCTCTCAGCCAAGATGGCTTGTTGCATGTGCGTTTGGGCCGTGAAGAGGGCTGACCCCCCCCGGGGGCGCTACTGCTTCTTTGTTCCCTGGTCCCTTGTCCTGAAATGGGAGAGGGAGACTTGTTAGTGGCTTGCCGCTGTCTGGCGGCCTTAGGGGAAGGGAAAAACTCCATTGTGGGCAGACCGGGGGCAGTCGGGGCTAACGAAAAACCCCTCTTCTCGCTTGGGCGGGTGGGGGACCACTCCAAACCCCCCCCGGTTCTGAAAATCAAAATCTAACTTAGTAGGGGTATCCGCATTTGTGGGGACATCCCGCGAGATATGTATGGGGTCGGGTTCCTCCCCCTCCTCAGAAGGATCCCCTAGGATATCTACGAGAACATCCTCCTTTCCCCTTGGTGGGGGCCCGCGGTCCCCTTTTCCTCCCCCTTGGGCTGAACGGGTGGGGGAGAACCCTAACGCTGATTTTTTCTCTGTTTGGTCTGTGCCCTGCTCATCGGAGACCCTGCGTCGGAGCTGGTCCGCGTGCCGCCTCCACAGGAGCCCTGTGCTGGTTTCCACGCGGTACGACACGGGGCCGGTTTGCTCCACAACTACGCCCGGTACCCAGGCTGGGCCCGCGCTGGCGTAATTCCTGCAATGCACGGGGGCGCCTACACTGAAACTCTTTGTGGCCTCTAGCCCGATGTTCCTTCCTTTGTCCTCTACCCTCGTGGGGTCTAGCCTAGTAAGGATGGTGGTCAGTTTCCTACGCATTAAGAGCTCTGCGGGGGAGTATCCTGACGCCAACGGGGTCACCCTGTACCCTAGCAGAAACTGGCACACTTGCAGGTTCAGATCCCCGGGGCCCATGCGCCGCAACGCGTCCTTCGTGGTGCGGACGAGGCGCTCTACTTGGCCATTGGTGGCCGGGTGAAACGGGGCGGAGGTGATGTGCCGAACGGCGTTGATCTCCATGAATGCCCTAAACTCGGAGGACGTGAAGCAACTAGCGTTGTCGCTAATTAATGTGTCGGGTATGCCGAACGTGGAAAAGAGCCTCCGCAAATGCCTAATGGTCTGGGCCGAGGAGGTGCTCGTGACTGGGATAACCTCCAACCACTTGGAGAAGGCGTCCACTACGAGAAGGAACAGGGTGCCTCTGAACGGGCCTGCGAAATCAACGTGCACCCGGGACCACGGCCCCTTAGCCGCGTCCCATTCCCGGTGGGGAAGGCGGGCCTCCACTGGTCTGGAGCATTGGCAACTTTCACAAGTGCCGACCATGTGCTCGATGTCGGCGTCCAGCTGGGGCCACCAGAAGTAACTCCGGGCCAGTGCCTTGGATCGCACGATGCCGGGGTGGCTGACGTGCAGCAGTTTGAGCACCCGTGGCCGAAGGGAAGTGGGAATCACCACCCGCTGCCCCCACAAGAGGCACCCCCTCTCTAGGGACAGTTCTAGCTTTTTTCTGAAAAATGGAGCGAACTCCTCCGCTGGGGAGGACGCCGGCCACCCTTTCTGCACCCAGGAGCTAACTGCCGCTAACGTCTTGTCCTTCTCTGTCGCTTTGGCAATGTCGGCGGGCATTACGGGGGGCGAATCCAGCACCTCTATCATGAGGACCTGATGATCCCGCTCCCCCTTGCTCACCTGGCTGGGCGTTAGGGGGAGGGGAGACCTTGATAGAGCGTCCGCATGGCTGATCTCTTTCCCGGGCCGGTAGACCAACGCGTGCTGATACGCGTTGAGAAAAATGGCCCACCTGAGCATCCTCGGGGACAGGATCTGTGGGGTGGGCTTATCTGCGGTAAAGATGCCTAGCAGGGGCTTGTGGTCTGTTACTATGGTGAAGGGGCGGCCGTACAGAAAATCGTGAAATTTTTTCATCCCCGCGACTATTGCTAGTGCCTCCCTGTCTGTCTGTGCGTAGTTTCTCTCCGCTTGGGACAGGGACCTGGAGTAAAATGCTATCGGGGCCTCCCTTCCGTTTTCCAACACGTGGCACAGCACCGCCCCCACCCCCACTGGGGATGCATCACAGGTCAGAACTACCGGGCGTTTGGGGTTGAAATGGGTCAGTATGGCATCGGACGCTAGGAGGCTTTTTAGCTCACTAAATGCCCTTTCTTGGTCCTCGCCCCACTTCCATGCCTGGTCTTTCTTTAGCAGTTTGTGTAGCGGTTCAGCCACCGCTGCCTTCCGGGGGAGGAAGAAGTGGTAAAAGTTGAGTAGCCCTAGGAACGACTGCAGCTCGGGCTTGGAGGTGGGGCGGGGGGCTTTCTTAATGGCTGCCACCTTGGACTTGGATGGTTTTATGCCCTCGGAAGTCACACAAAACCCTAGGAACTCAACCTCGGTCGCGAAGAAGACGCATTTGTCCTTTCGCAGTCTCAGCCCCGCTTTCTCGAATATTGTCAGGACCTTCCCCAACCTCTTGGCCAATTCAACCCGACTCCCCCCCCCGTTATTAACACGTCATCAAAATAAGGCAACACCCCCTCCAGTCCCTTCAGGAGGCGTTCCACGAGTGACTGGAAAATTCCTGGCGCCGAATTCACGCCGAACTGGAGGCGTGTCACCTGGAACGCCCCCTTATGGGTGACTATGGTCTGCGCAGCAGCTGCAGCAGGGGACACCGTAAGCTGCTGGTAGGCCTGTGCTAAGTCGAGCTTAGCGAAACACTTTCCCCCGTGTAACCTGGCCAGCAGGTGGCTGACTACCGGCACCGGATATGCATTCGGGCGGATCGCCTTGTTGATGGTGCACTTGTAGTCGGCGCATATGCGGACCTCCCCATTGGCCTTTAGTGCGGTTACAATTGGAGTTTCCCACTCCGCGGAATCAACAGGCACAAGGATTCCCTGGCCCACCAATTTGTCCAGTTCCGCCTCTATCTTGTCCTTGAGTGCGAACGGCACCCGGCGTGGTTTAAGGCGAATTGGGCGGACCTCCGGGTCCAGGTCGAATGCCACTGGGGGCCCCTTGAATTTCCCCAGTCCTTTTTTGAAAACTTCAGGATGCGCCTCGCACACCTCCTGAATTGGATCAGTCCCAACGGTGTGCATCCCAACGGCGTGCACCCCCCCCAATAAACAAACCCAGGGGCTGGAACCATTGAGTCCCGAGGAGGCTGCAATCTCCCCCTTTGAGCACGACTAGGGGGAGGGACGCAGCGTGCTTCTTGAATTTAACCTGAAATTCTCCAACCCCCAACACTGGAATGCTGTTCCCTTGCACGTCCCGTAGTGTGGACCTCAACGCTTTGAGCTTGGGTCGCTTGTGGGGGGCAATTCCCAAAAACTCCCTCTGGGAAATGATAGAATATGAGGACCCTGAGTCAATCTCCATCCTAATGGGAACCCCTTGGACTAGTACCTCAACAAAGTAGCGGGGGTGTCCTGCAGACACGTTGAACACTGGAGCGTCGTCCTCGCTGCCGTCGGAGATGCGGCCCACGCCGTCCTGCTTCCGCGTGGCCTGAGCGCCGTCCTTGGGTCTCGTTGAGCGGTCTTGTCCCGCGGAACGGTCTGCTGAGCTCCGCCGGGTCTCGCGCTTCTTCCTGCACACCTTGGCAATGTGCCCGCGGTGGCCGCAGTTGTGGCACTCGGCCTTCCGGAACGGGCACTTTACGCGGTCGTGGGCCGCTCCACAGCCGTCGCACCGCCGGCTCTCCTTCCGGACCCTCCGGACGTCCTCGTCGTCGCTGCTCTCTGTGGACGACCTCGAAGTTCGCCGGGCCGCCTGTACCGGAGCCTCTGCCTTGCTCGACTTCGGCCGCCAGTCCTGGAGTTCTTGGACCCCGGCCTTTGTAGCTTCTGCGGCCTGGGCTGCTCTGACGACCTCCTGCAACGTGGGAGGCGGCTCTTGGTTCATTAATGTGCGCTGGGTTTCGGCGTCATTCAGGCCGCACAGCACACAGTCCCGGAGGGTGATTTCGACATTCTCCCATTTGCACGGGCCGGCCGCCAGCCACAGGGCCGCCACGAATGCGGCGACCGTCTCCCCGGGCGCTTGGACTTGCCTCCAGAATGCACTCCGAGCGGGAAACATCGCCGTGGCGGGCCGGACGTGCTCACGCAGCATCTGCATGAGTTCCTTGGCCTTGAATTCGCTCACCCTCCTCGGTGCAATCAGGTCCACCAAGGTCCTTTTGGTTTCTTGTCCGAGCATCCTGGTGAAGATGGCCCTTTTCTTTGCCTCTTCCGTGACTTCGGACTCAATCAGTGCTGCCTGGAAGTCCATCTCGAAGATCTCCCAGTCGCCCGGTTTCCTGATTTCAAAATCGGCGCATGTCTTGGTCCCGTGGGCTGCCATATCCCACCTTCGTCGCCAATTTAGTGTAAGGGACCAAAGACAATGAAACAGCCGAAGGGTTGGCTTAACACAGGTTTATTGCATGATGATCCGGAGGAACATGTGGTAATGGCGGATGAGTAGCTCAATATATACAGCTGGCTATACATTTGAATGTGACTCATCGACAGACTATTGGTTGCTGCCTGCGTGACGTCGTAGAAGGTCACGCCCTTCTTGACCAGGTGAAGAGGTGGCGGGGAATCTTCCCGCGCTGCTGAACCAGGTGAATCTGAGCCATGAGAGCTGGACGCTCGCTATTGCCATCTAGTGGTCACTAGCTCGCGTCCCCTTATCAGGTTTACATTGATACAGCTGATGGTTATAATGTTGCACACAGAAAGGTTACATTGTTAACACATGGCAAAGGTACATTGTTAAAGGCACAGCTTTACAGGACACAACACCCCACTTAATGAGATACCTCATTTCAAGTCTTTCAAGATTCCTCATGTCTATGTTAATGAGAGAGAGAGAGAAAGAGAAGGAATACTGTTTTTCCTTGTCATAATCTCCAAGAGGATGATAATCTCCATGAAACATGAGGATGTCTGGTCGGACATCCCACTACGGTAATGGAGTAGACCGTACAGCCAGCGACTCAATGCTGAGTGTCAGGTGGTGGTTAACTAACCTGACTTCCTTAAAGGGGCTATGGGTGGATAAGCCCCTTTAGGTGGGGTGATGGCTCCCTCAGTGGAGGAAGTGCCACTGGAAACCATCATATTAGGCCCAATGGCAAAATGAGCGGAAGAGGAACTCTGATTCCCAATGGCCATGGAGGTGGAAGAGTCCATGCCAGATGGACTGGCTGTGAAGGCGCACCTTGATAATATCCTAAAGGCTGCGGCAGTCCATTGCAGTCCCAGTGTTAAATCCTGCATATCTCATTTCATGTGTGCAACAGGAGATGACTGTGTGATCATAGTGTGTGGGTCACTTCATGGCAAGCTCCCCTGGTGGCATAGTGGTTGAGGCACTAGGCTTGGAGACCGGAAAGACAGGCTCAATTCCCAAGAGCTGCATGATGGGGGACATGAAAGGAGCCTCATTCGGGCATCCCCTGCAAAAATCTTTTCAACCCAGAGTAATCTCTGACACGAAAACGAATGAACTTCATGGCAAGATGGAATTCACCTTAAACAAATTCATGCCAGTGACATTTTTCCTGCTTCAGGGGAAAAATGCATTCTCAGGTACGAGTTGCAGTCAACGAAGATGGATCTCCATGATCTGCACACTGGCTGAAATGTTATTCCTTAATGTAGTAAATTGCACTAGAGTAGAGCCACTAAATCACTTGGGATTTGTTGAGTTCGCTCCTCTGATGATTCAAATGGGCAAAGTCAAGTTGTGACACACTATGGTGTAGTAATTTGCAGCTAGAGTAGGCCATTTGAATTTACAGCTAAAGAGCAAATGTCTCCACAAACAAATCAACTCAAAAATATATTGGCACACTTTGTACTCAAAATGTAAAGTGTCCTTTTCTATTATTATTTTCCTTTAATTACATTATCCCTGAGCTACCAGGATTTATTTTAAAAATGAGTGAGTTTGTGCACTAATTTCTGACCCACTGGGAAGTTCAATGTATTAAGGTTTAGTGCAAGGGTTTGCACTGTGGTTAGGATTGGATTTAAGGTTTAATATACATTTCTCATAGTTCCTGAACTGACTATGAATGCCAGTGCCCACACTCCCAGAAAGAGTAATACTTCTTGGCATCTCAGTTTCTTGAAAGACATCGCATTTTTTAAAAAAATATTTATTGCACCAATACATGACATAGATTGAGACACAAAAGTACACCACAGTGGAACCTATTTAATAAGACAAATACAGCTTGCTGCCCCGGGGATTGTGATTATAGTTGTGGGAAGGGGCTTCATCCCCTCTTTTCCTTGCGTTCCCGGTCCTCACCTCAGGCCAACATGGAAGGATGAAGCCGCCGCGGCCAGCTGGACTTGCCATCATCGTCGCTTATGGTCTTGGCCTCGGTGGAGGCAAGGAGGCCGGTCGGCTAGGAGCTCCAGGACTTGCGCACACTTTTGTCCCATTCCCCCTCTGGAAGGACTAGAAGGACTGTGTGGGGCATATTTTTGATATTGTTACTCTGTGATGATTTGTATTTGATGTTTTGAATTTTTTTTATATTGTGTACTTTCTGATGCGATTAATTGATGTTTATATACTATCTTATAATTGTGATTTTGTATTTTGTCTGAATTTGATTTGTATACTGTTTCTGTATTTTGGATTGTATTTTTTACTTTATTTTACATGCTGTAAACCGCTCTGAGTTCTCTTAGGGGAAGTAAAGTGGTATAGAAATGTAAATATAATAATAATAATAATAATAATAATAATAATAATAATAATAATAATAATAATAATAATAATAATAATAATAATAATAATAATAATAATAATAATAATAATAATAATAATAATAATAATAATAATAATAATAATAATACAGCTTAAAATTGAGGGACTTGTTAACAGTTTTTCATTAGGGGGCAATGCCTACACTGTAAGCTGGTTCTGTGTGAATTATTCAACAAAATGTAACTCAAGGGGACCACAATGTCCCATTCTAGCATAAAACCTCGCATAATGACCGCATCGCATAACGATTTATTCGCATAACAATGCGGTTTTTATGCTAGGGCAATACCTCGCATAATGCTGAAAAGCACTAAAAATGGTTGTTATCCGAGGAATTTTTTAAAATGCAACCTTAGATAATGACCATTTTTGGTCCTTATCCGAGGTATCGCCCATTTGAATCGCATAGTGCTAAAAATCGCATAGCGACCAACTTCGTGGAATGGAGTTTGGCCGTTATGTGAGCTTCTACTGTATATAAATCTGAGGTATGTCACACTTATATACCGCCCCATATCACTTAGTTCACTCTCTGGGCAGTTCACAAGTTAATTAACATGTTGCCCCCATGCTAGGTACTCATTTTCCCGACCTCGGAAGGATGGAAGGCTGTGCCAACCTTGATCCCCATCAGGATCAAACTCACAATATTTTGGCTGCAGTATAGCAATTTAACCACTGTGCCACCAGGGCTCCGTATCTGAGAAGCCATTAGCAACTCTCTTGGTTCCAAATTTGTCCTGCTGCACTTAAACTAAAGAAGCCACGTGAACTGTTGTTTAATGCAGTGGCTAGGGTACTGATTGCTGATCAGGTAAATGCAGGATTGCATCCAGAATATGCTTTTAGTGAGCAAAAGAGGTCCATGGTTGGGAGGTCCTTCTTCTAGATCTGGGAGGATCTATTCCTTTTTCCACATTACAATTCTCTTCGTTCTTCATGGTCTCCTAAAAACTAGGAGCAAAACCCAGCTAATTTGGTAGGACTTTCTTCTGAATAAACACAGTACAGTGGAAGCTCATACAACAATCGCCCCGTATAACAACAAAATCGTATAACAATTAGGTTTTTGGGGGGAAATGGCATCCTGCATAACAATTTTCCCTATGGAAAAAAGTACAAGTTTTCAGTGGGAAAAACCACTTAGCAAAAAAAAAAAAAAATCTTTGTATAATGCATCCCATAGGGAAAATCGCTATACAATGCATGTATCATATAGCAATTATTTTGTACAACAATGAGCCCTATGGAACAGATTAAAATCATTGTATGAGGTACCACCGTAAACTGTTATAATCCAGCTTTCTCTTTCTTTCACTCTCTCTGTCCTTTCTTCTGTCTCTCTCTCTCTCTCTTTCCCTCTCTCTTCCTGGATACTATTTTTGCAGAGTCAGGATGTACATAGTGATTTTTTTCAAGGTTTTGTTTTGAATTCTTTTGTGGCCTCTTTCATTTTCCTATTTTTGTGTGTGTAGTTTTTATTTAGTTTAAAGGAGGTAAACCATGGCTATTATCAGTACTATTATTTATAACCTTGTAATGCAGTGATAAAAGTCAGTCTCCCTGTATTTGAGAAAGAAAAATTGATTTTGTAGTGACTGCAGTGACTCAAGTGGCTAAGACACTGACTAGAAGGCGGGAGGCCAGCAGTTCAATACTGTACCTGAATACTGCAGGATGGAATGAGCTCCCATCTTTGTCCCAGCTCCTGCCAACCTAGCAGTTCAAAAGCAAGACATTGCAAGTAGATAAATAGGTACCACTGCGGTGGGAAGGTAAACAGCGTTCTGTGCACTCCAGTGTCTAGTCATGCCTGCCACATGATCATGGAAACATCTGCAGAAGCAGACAACGCTGGATCTTCGACTATGAAACAGAGATGAGCACTGAACTCTAGAGTCGGAGACGACTGGCTTTCGAGCAAGGGAAACCTTTACACTTTACCTTTAGTACTTACTCATTCAAAAGTAATTCTGTACAATTGAAAACAAAATTACTTGTTTTCAATGCGACAAGTTGCAGGACTGCGGTGGCTTAGTGGTTAAGATGCTGAGCTTGAAGATACCCGAGTACTGCATGATGGATCTTGGGGACATGAAAGGAGCCTGATTCGGGAGTCCCCTGAGTGGAGTTTTTCCAGCAAAAATCCTTTCAACCAAAAGTAATTTCTGACACAAAATTTATTTAATGAGACAAGTTGTTTCAACTTATCAAACCATGATGCTGAAAAGTTACTGATTCATAAGATTGCTTGCTACTGGTGTGGGTATGAGACCAAAAGAGCTTTCCTCATTAAGTTTTCTCCAGTTTGCACAAGATGTACGTTTGTGATGTACTTAACCTCAGAATAATGAAAATAAAACACAAACAATCCATGTATGCTATGAGGCAGCAAATAAAAATGTTGTGTGTAAATGTGCAAGTTGCAGAAAAATAATTCCCACATGAGACTTCTTGTAAATAATAAGTGGAAGGGATATATTCCAGTGTTTCAAGCAAGGAAAGAGAAATTGCAATTTCATGGTCTCATACACAAGAAGTGAAAGAAGCAAGGATCTGGATTTCTACTCTATACTAAGGAAAGCAAATGAATTTAAGTACAAGGGTGCCTGGCCAGGTTATCCTACTATGGCAATAGAGTAGACCATACTGCCAGTGACTCAACACCGAATGTCAGGTGGAGATTAACTAACCTGACAACCCTGAGGACTAATGGCTTTGGGTGCCAAAGTCCAAAGGGAAGGGTGATGTTCCCCAAGTGGGTTAATTCCCACTTGAATCCATCTTGATGGAGGGCAGCAGCTTCCTTAATACTGGCCTGGGGCTGAGGAGGACTTTGTGTTCCAAAATGGCTCAGGACCAGAAAATGACTTGTGGAACTGGATCAGTGGTACAGGGTTCATGCTGCGATGGGGAAGGCAGATGAAAGGACACTGCATTATATTCTCTGGACAGTCTTCATGGCTGATGGCCATGATGATCGCCTATATTCAGATTTGGATACGGCAAAACAACAACAAGAAAAAGCACAAGAAAATCATATGATCTCTTAAAAGAGTACAAAGGTGACTATCTAAGACAGGAGTTCTCAACCTTTTTAAGCCAGGGGTCGGACACACTCCCTCAGACAGCTTCGGGGGCTGCCCTCCACACATGGCACTTTCTGGTGTGGTGGAGGTGGTGGTGGGCCAAATGAAATGGTGATGTAGGGCACATCTGGACTACAGGCCGCAAGTTGAGAATCTATCTATCTCAACTGCAATCCATGGAACTAACTTTTGAGCACATATGTATAAGATGGCACTGTTACTTATTATGGATTGGGCTCAGTCTGAATTGTAGATGGTAAAGTTTAGATAATAATAATTTTTAATGGCTATGTAAAAATGAATATTAGTATTTACTTACATCCTTTTTGCATTAATCAAAGGTCCCCATGCTATGCCAATGGATTTATTTTATTATTTGTTTAAACTATTTTATCCTGTTTTTCTCCTAAAATGAACCCAAAGCAGATCACCTCTTTGGAACTCCACAGACATCAATATTTGGTTTGGTTTTGAAAATAATTGAGGCTGGATTGCTATATTTTGCCTTGTTTTGTGTTCAGTATAATATGCACAACAGCTTAATGTTTCTGTTTGGATAGTTGATTCAATTCTGTATATATTTTGCCTAGGTTTTTGGCAGGTGACCTTCCAGTCTTTGGTGAATGTTTTGGATCCTATCTCTGCATTGTACCATACCTGTCAAGCATGGCTTCGCAAAATACGGGAAATTACTGTGCATGCGTGGGCGCGTATGCTCAGTAACCCGTTTGTGCATGCACACCGTGGCTGTGCATGCACAGTAGCCTGTGGTAGCACATGTGTAGTAAGCCCTTTTCCTGTTGTTCAAATATGGGACAGTGGCAGGAAAGGGGAGGAATGAGCACTGAAAAACAGGAAAACCCGCCCAATACAGGATACTTGACAGGTATGAATTGTACTTACATTTTCAGACCAAAAGTTTTCTTTCAGCCTCAGAAATTTTGCTTTCTAAGAAACATACATTTAATTAAACTGGACAGGAGCTATGTTGTAAATGGTCAAGCTCCCCCTCCGATGTTGTGATTATGCCTAGTCATAACATTCAGTTCAGGTTCCCAATGTGCATCAGCCAGAAATGCTTGAACGGGAGGGCTACTTTAGTGAAATGTTAGTAATCTCTTACTTCCTTTAATATCGCTACAAGCCTGTATGTGGCTTCTAATTATATCCATATTTTGCTCAGTTTAATCAGCGAATTAGTTGAAAAGACAATCAATTAGTTGGAAAGACAATCAGTTGGCAGCCTTATTTAATATACACTCTTTTCATATTACTCTCCCAATATCCCTGTGATGAATGTTAATTAGTTCAGGCATCCTAGTCAACTGGGTAAATTCTGTGCAGAGAGCCCTTGTCACACTTCTCATGAATTCAAAGGAATACTTTTCTTGATGCATCCTGTATTGAATATGCAATTGCCAAATGTAGCTGAATATAATTTCTTCCAGACGTTTCAGAATCATTTCATTTTATTAAGTCCTAAATTGGCTTAGTGGTTAAGACACTGATCTTGAAGACTGGAAGGTCAGAGTTTGATACCCGAGTACTGCACGACAGAGTGAGCTCCCATCTCTGTCCTAGCTCCTGCCAACTTAGCAAGAAATTTTTGTTGTTGTTCAGTCAAACGGTCGAGTCAGACTCTTTGTGACCCCATGGACCAGTAAATAGGTACTACTTTGGTGGGAAGGTAAATAGCATTCCATGCACTCCAGTATCTAGGCATGCCCGCCAACATGCCTACGGAACCGTATGCAAATGGAGACAGCACTGGCTCTTGGCTGTAAACAGAGAAGAGCACTGAACCCTTGAATGGAAAGGACTGGCTTCCGAGCAAGGGTGACCTTTACCTAAATTAAAGTCAGAAAATACTTAGGTGTATATGGACACTTCTTGACCTGCTCTGAATCCAACTAAAGGGCATATGGACCAGATATGACCTGCTCTATATGTCCCCAAGATAGGACATCCTGATTTTTTCCTGATTTCTCTCTTTTTTAAAGCATGCTACAAATGAAGGGGAATGCAAATTCCCCATACAAAGCCCATACAACAGCCATATTTCCAGAGTCACATGTATGCTCAATCCTAATAGCATAATAATATTTCAATTAATAAACTAAAGAGGATGCAGTGGCGTAGTGGTTAAGACACTGGGCTTGACGAGCAGACGGTCTGCAGTCAGCATTTGAGCCCTGCCCTGCATGCTGCGAGAAGGAATGAGCTCCCATTTCTTCCTCAGCTCCTGCCAACCTAGCAGTTCAAAAGCATGCAAATGCAAGTAGATAAATAGTTACCACTTCAACAGGAAATTAACAGCGTTCCATGCACCTCAGCAGATAATCGTGCTGACCACACAACCATGGAAGCGTCCAAAGAACAACAGTAGCTCCATTGGCCTAGAAATGGAGATTAGCACCCTCCCAGTAGAGTTGGCTACAAATGGATATGGGGAAACCCTTACCTTTAAAAAAAAAACTAACCTGAGTGGGAGAACAAAAAAGAATATTCAAGAAAGCAAAAGGCTGTCTGAACAAAGACTTTTTCATTATGCACAGAATGGATGTTAGAGGGGCCACAAGGGGAACATGTGGTAGCCTCAGACTGAGCCTTCTTGGACAGATCCTTGGCTTTATGGAAGGGTTTAGCTAACACTTATTACCACCTTTGTTATGAGCAGCTCAGTCTGTTGCTATATCATTTTTGGTTTCTCCTTTCCTCAGTTCAAATCACTGACCATCCTGTTACTTAGTCTGCTGTGGTAGATGACCAGCTAGCTCCATTCCATAGTTGCTCCCAAATTGTATAAACAACCCAATCAAGTCCATTTTTTTTTTAAAAAAAGCCCAAAGATAGTGCAAATACCTAAAATACATTTGGAAAATAAGAAATCCCTGTCATTAAATCTTTAAAACAAATGTGTACCACCAACAGCTTTATGTCGTAATTCTCTGTCTCACCCTCCCCTCAAAAGATGTAGTATAATAGAAATTGCTATATTTCTACAACTTATCCACTTCATTAAAGAAATCTGCACTTAGCTGAGGATTTCTTTATGTAAGCAACAAAAAGAAGTGCAAAAAGAATGTCTCGTATACAGCTGTGTATTGAAAAGATATATAATATGTATTTATCACAAAAGTATAAAGATAATATATACATATATCTTTTAGACAGTCCAAAAAGACAATAGAGCAATGAGATAGCGGCTGAATTATCAATATGAATATGAAAGTGCTCTTTAAAAAGCAGATCTCTCATATGCAAACATGTCCCATTTGAGAAGGCAGAATGCCATTTACAAAGAATATACTCCCCCAATTATAGCTCTTAAATGGAAATAAAACAAAAACTATCCTCAAAAGAATGTCATTGTCTCCAACTGTAGTTCAGACTACACATCTCAAATATAATGAGAGCAAAACTGTGGTTGCTGTTCCTACCTACCATTATTTTCCAAGTGACTAGATGGACCTAGCGCTGAGTGGGTAGAACTAATAAATATTAAGTATGACTGAGTGCAGCAATAGGTACTCAAGACAAAAAACAGAAATCTGCAATCTATGCCTAATTTGGGATCTTTGTGTGCCAATGAGTGGATAATATGAGGTTGATGAGGAAATGTTGGTTGAGAAGGGATGGCTTACATTCATAATTTAGCTTCATATTAGACAACTTACATCAATCCATGACTTACATAGAGACCTGATATAGTGGACTTTTTCTTTCTTTCTTTCCCTTTCATTAATTAGTTCAACTTTTACTTTGATACTATGTGATAAACTGTGATATTGTGCATGATAATACTTTGTTTTAAAACTGTTTAAACTGTGATAACATGTGTGATGGGAAAAGACTGGCGTAGAGACCGGCAAGGCACGCCACAAAGTTTGCCAAGAGAACCCTATGGACCAAAACAAAAGGCAAAACAAGGGGATGCTCAGCACAGCAGATCTGAAAAGGGGGAGGGATACGAAAGGGGGAGGAGAAATACAGTGTTGCAGGGAACAATACTGCATAGGGACATGGAATGTGAGGTCTATGAATCAAGGAAAACTGGAAGTGGTAAAAAATGAGATGGAAAGAATAAGCATTGACATCTTGGGCATCAGTGAGCTCAAATGGACAGGGATGGGTGAATTCAGCTCTGGGAACCATCATATCTACTACTGTAGGCAAGAAAACCTTAGAAGAAATGGAGTAGCCATAATTGTCAATAAAAGAGTGAGAAAAGCAGTAATGGGATACAATCTCAAAAATGACAGAATGATGTCAGTCAGATTTCAAGGCAAACCTTTCAATGTCACTGTGATCCAAATATACGCACCAACCACTGGTGCAGATGAAGCCACAATGGACCAGTTCTATGTGGACTTACAACACGTCATAGAACAGACACCAAGAAATGATGTCCAAATTATATTAGGAGACTGGAATGCCAAAGTAGGAAATCAAAAAGTGGAGGGAATAACAGGCAAATTTGGTCTTGGAACACAGAATGAAGCAGGGCAAAGATTGATAGAGTTCTGCCAAGAGAACGCACTGGTCATAGCAAACACTCTCTTCCAGCAACACAAGAGGCGACTTTACATATGGACATCACCAGATGGCCAATACCGAAACCAGATTGACTACATACACTGCAGCCAAAGATGGAGAACCTCCATACAGTCAGCAAGACCTGGAGCAGACTGTGGCTCAGATCACAACCTACTGATCGCAAAATTCAGGCTTAGACTAAAGAAAATAGGGAAAACACGGAGACCAGAAAGATATCACCTAGACAGCATCCCTAAAGAATACACGGTGGAGGTGATGAACAGATTTAATGGCTTAGACTCGGTAGACAGAGTACCAGAAGAATTATGGACGGAAATGAGGGACATCATGCAGGAAGCAGCAAAGAAAACCATACCAAAAGAAAAGAAGAGTAAGAAAGCAAAGTGGTTGTCTGATGAGGCTCTTAAAATAGCAGAGGAAAGAAGGAACGCAAAAGTCAAAGGAGAAAGGAAAAACTACAATCATTTGAACACAGAATTTCAAAGAAAAGCAAGGAGAGATAAGGAAAACTACCTAAAAGAACAGTGCAGAGAAATGGAGGAAAACGACAAAAGTGGGAGAACCAGAGATCTTTTCAAAAAAATCGGGGAAATCAAGGGAACATTTAAAGCAAAAATGACCATGATAAGGGACAAGGACGGAAAGGAGCTAGCTGATGCAGAAAAAATTAAGAAAAGATGGAAAGAGTACACAGAGGAACTTTACAAAAAGGACCTCAACACTCCTGATAATCACAGTGATGATAAATTGAACTTGAGCCAGACATCCTGGAGAGCGAAGTCATAAAGGCCCTAAAGAGCACTGCAAACAACAAAGCTAGTGGAGATGATGGTATCCCAGTTGAATTTTTCAAAGCGCTAAAAGATGATGGCGTCAAATTACTGCATTCAATATGCCAGCAGATTTGGAAAACAAAACAGTGGCCACAGGATTGGAAAAGATCAGTATACGTCCCAATCCCAAAAAAAGGGCAATGCCAAAGAATGTTCAAATTATTGAACAATCGCGCTCATCCCACATGCCAGCAAGGTGATGCTCAAGATAATACAGGATAGACTTCAGCAGCATGTGGAGAGAGAATTACCAGAGGTGCAGGCTGGTTTCAGAAGAGGCAGGGGGACTAGAGACCACATCGCCAACATACGCTGGATCATGGAGAAAACAAAGGAATACCAGAAACAAGTTTACTTTTGTTTTATTGACTACACTAAGGCATTTGACTGTGTGGACCACAACAAGATGTGGCAAGTAATTAAAGAGATGGGAATACCAGAGCACCTCATATGCCTCCTGAGAAATCTGTACATGAACCAAGAAGCAACAGTTAGGACAGAACACGGAATAACAGAGTGGTTTGGAATAGGAAAAGGAGTAAGACAAGGCTGCATTTTGTCACCATGCTTATTCAACCTATACACAGAGAACATAATGCGCAGTGCAGGGATGGAGGAATCACAATATGGGATTAAAATCGCTGGGAGAAACATCAATAATTTGAGATATGCAGACGATACCACCCTAATGGCAGAAAGTGAGGAAGACCTAAAGAATCTCTTGATTGGGCTGAAGGAGGAGAGTGCAAAAGCTGGCTTGAGACTCAATATCAAGAAAACCAAGATAATGGCAACAGGCCCAATCAGTTCCTGGAAAATAGACGGGGAAGAAGTAGAAGCAGTGACAGATTTTACTTTCTTAGGATCAAAGATCACTGCAGATGGGGATTGTAGCCATGAAATAAAAAGGCGACTGATTCTTGGGAGACAAGCGATGAGAAACCTGGGGAACATAGTGAAAAGCAGAGACATCACGTTGCAAACAAAAATTAGAATAGTCAAAGCAATGGTTTTCCCAGTAGTAATGTATGGATGTGAGAGCTGGACAATTAGGAAGGTTGAACGCAGAAGAATAGATGCCTTTGAAATGTGGTGTTGGAGGAGGGTTTTGAGAGTCCCCTGGACAGCGAGGAGAACAAATAGGTCAATCTTAGAAGAAATTAACCCTGACTGCTCATTGGAAGGTCAAATCGTAAAGATGAAGCTAAAATACTTTGGACATCAAATGAGAAGGGAGGATTCACTTGAGAAGGCATTGATGTTGGGAAAGGTGGAGGGCAAAAGAAGAAGGGGAAGGCCAAGGATGAGATGGCAAGATGGTATTGTAGACACAATGGGCACAGAGCTGGGAGGGCTGAGGGGGATGGTGGAGGACAGAAGCGCCTGGAGGAAAATGGTCCATGGGGTCGCAAAGGGTCGGAGTCGACTGTGCGACTGAACAACAAACATCAATCCAAAAGAAAAGGAACATACTATTTAGAGCAAAGATTCTCAACCTGTGGCCCGTGGGCCAGATATGGTCCACAGCACCATTTCATGTGCCCCACGACCACCTCCACCACACCAGAAGTGCCATGTAGTGGAGGAAGGGCAAAATGGCCATCCAGCCCTCAAAGCTGTCTGAGGGCGAGTGACCCAGCCCCTGGCTTAAAAAGGTTGACAACTCCTGATTTAGAGGGCAGCCTAAATTATTTTGAAACCACAAACACATAGCCTCCAAAGGCTATCCCGAAATACAGAGGTGTAACGAGAACCTGAAAATTTCTCATTTTTTGTGATTTTTCACGTCTCACCATGCTGAGACCTGATGCCCAGACTTTTCGTTAATCAGGAAGAATACCTGCCCCCTCCACTCCTGGCCAGTAAATAAGTAAATAACAGAATATACTAGCAGGGGCGCCCGGCTTTGCGTGGGTGGGTTGGTAGCATACCTGTCAACCTTCCCGGATTGGCTAGGATTTCCCAATTTTTGGCGCCAATTTGTGCCATTTCCCACCCGCAGCTGCCAAAACCCTGGAATTCGCAGCGGGGGGGGAGAGGTACTGCGCATCCCTTCTGCGCAGATCACCTTCTACGCATGCGTAGAAGGCTTTTACACTTGTGTAGAACCCTTCTATGCTTGCATAGAACCCTTCTATGCTTGCATAGAACCCTTCTACGCATGCGTAGAAGGCGACCTGCACGCAACCGTTCTGCGCTGGTCCCGTATTTTCCGGAGCCGCGGTTGACAGGTATGGTTTGGGGGGGTCTGTCCTTGAGTTGGAGTGTGGCCTCCATCCACACACCCTCTCCCACACACACATCCATTCTCTCCCTCCCTCCCTCCCTCTCTCTCTCTCTCTCTCACACACACACATTATTCCTCCTTGGCACACATGCACGCACACACACAGTCTCACACACACAGAGCAGTAGTGTATGCTGAATCTGCTCTCTCTCCCACACTCTCAGATACTGTCTCTGTCTCTGTCTCTGTCACTCTCTCTCTCTCTCACACACACACACACACACACACACACACCATCCCTGGCCTGCGTCTCCAGACAACGGAATGCTTCCCGAAGCACCATGCTGGTGGGAGACGTGGGGTAGCGGCAGGCTGGGCTTTATGGAGGCCCCCTCTGTGTGCTGGCTAGTTGCCCACACACCCTGTTGCTTGCTTCACCTGTGGGGCATCCTCCTCCGTGCAGCCCAGGGCTTCCATGCAACTGCTGGTAGCATGGCCTGCATCTCTAGGCAACAGCCGGAGCTTCTGGAGGTGTGGCTGTTGCCTGGAGATGTAGGCCACGCTGACAGGAGAGGTGCAGAAGCCCTGGGCTGGGCTGCATGGAGCCTGACTAGCCACCCCACCACCACCTAATGGCTGCCTTACCTGTGGGGTGTACTCCTCCGTGGAGCCCAGTCCAGCGCTTCCGCCTTGCCTCGCACCTGTGAGGGTGTCTGTGTCGCAGATCGGGTGCTGGCACCCGAAACCCCAGTACATGCGTAATTCGCAGCATCAGGCATGGGCCAAACAGAGTGCTCCAGCCGGCCCATGCCTTCTGGAGAAGCCAATGCTGAAGGCCCGGATGCCCTTCTCCAGAAGGCGGCCAGCATAGGGGCACCTCGTTCGGCCGATGCCTGGCGTAGAAGGGCCTTGAGTTCTCCGGAGAAAAGGCCCTTCTATGCCAGGCATCGGCCGAACGAGGTGCCCCTATGCTGGCCGCCTTCTGGAGAAGGGCAGGCGGGCCTTCAGCATTGGCTTCTCCAGAAGGCATGGGCCGGCTGGAGCACTCTGGCGTAGAAGGGCCTTGAGTTCTCCGGCAGGCATGGGCTGAATGGAGCACTCCGTCCTCCAGCCAAAATGGTGGCCAGCCAGTGGAGCCTCCCAACTGGGGAGGTGGCAATATGCATGCACCAGAATCTGCGCAGGCACAGAAGCCTGCCCAGAGTTCCAGGCAGTGGCGCCTGGAAACTCCGGGCAAGCTTCTGCGCCTGTGCAGATTCTGGCACATGCGTATTACCACCTCCCTGCCATTTCATTCTGCCGGTGGCGAGGGGGCTTTGCAGCTGGTTTTCAGAGTGAAAGACCCCAAAATGGTCTGCTAGTCCCTGCGCCGGCCATCCCAGAAGTGTGAGGTAGGTGGGGACGCCGTTTCCAGGGCTCGGCATGCAGGCCTCGTACTGTGCATTGGTAACATACAGCATGACACCTCGATTTTAGTTATATAAATAGAAAGATAGATTCTGTGCAGACAAATATTTTTCCAGTAAATCCCTCATAGGAGAGATAACATTCTTTGCAATAATTGTAATAAACATGTGTAGTTTTAGCATTCATTTGAGCGGGGCATGATCTTGCAGAAATCCTGCAAGATTCCTCACAACATTTTGGGAGAGCCAGATCTTGTACAGAGAAAATGTTTTATTTGTTTTATCCCTGAAAGCAAGAAACTATGAGCTTCACATCCATGCTGAAGTATATGGAAGATTACAGGCAAAGAGCCATGATACAGAGATGGTTGTATGACGGAAGATTGGTTGGTTGGTTGTTTTTACAAAAAGTATCACCATTACGTTTCAGCTTCTATTTCTAGTTGAGAAGCCAATGAGTTATTTGTAATATTATGAATATTTCACCATCTTTTTTCTCACCTCTTATTTTCAAACCAATTGTAGGTGTCTGATAAACTTCACTATGTGGTAGGGGTGGTTTCTTGTTCTAGTATGGTAAGACACCTCATTCCAAAATTGTCCAAATGGGGGTGAGATATCTCACCTTCCTTTTAGACTGTAGGCCACCTATGCCTTACAGAATGGCCTGAAAATACAGATAGCAAACTTTCAATGGAGAAGTAGTCATTCTGTGATAATTTTGTAAATGGAAAATTTACAAAATTTCATTTGGTAAGTGAAAATTTTACTCTGGAAAACAGATTTGTCCTCTGACAGAAAGGCGATAAAACCACAATTTTCCATTTGCAAATGTAATGTGAATATAGGATAGTTATGAGTTAATAGTTGTGATACTTCTGAAATAGTAAACACATTGCTGTTAGTCATCTCAGCTCCAAATTACAAAAATCACTTAGGGTGATTTAACAGTTGTTGCATCTTCCTAGAAAAATGAGGAGGGGAACTTACTATTGATCTCTATCTTCAACAGTTTACCAGTTTTGTAGGGAGACCATCTTACCAAACTAGTATAAAGCGAAGAGATGATGGCAATGCGGGTAGTGTCTTATGAGGTACACTAATTTTGAAGAAAGTTCCTCAATATACCAAAGATTTTAAAATTTCTCTTTCTTTTATATTGAATACTAGCATATTTTGGGTTTTTTTTTTTTTGGTTAGGGGTGGTTTGGGTGGTGGTGATTTGAATTTGTGGTTTTTGAATTTATTTTATTTTATTTATTTTTTATTTTGATTTTTAAAATATTTTTTGACTGTTGCATACTCTTCCGGCCTCTAGGTGGGGCTGTGATTAAGAGTGCAATTGTTTTTCTTTCTTCAGTTCTGTTGCGGAGGCATGGAGGGACGTCTTTCATAAGTACTCTTGACTTATTATTTTATTTTTATTTTGTTTTGATTTGGGGTGCTGGGCTGGGGGGTTTAAGTAGAGTGTTTCTACTTAAACCCCCCACCAAGTGTTTTTGCTTGTTCTTTTGTATTTTTTCTGGATTTTAGATGATTTGGATATTTCTCATTGTTATTTATTGTTTTGATTTTTCCATATTTATTTTTGTAATTTGTGTTATTATTGTTTTTTGAGTAAGGTATTTTCATGTTGTTATGGTGTAGATAGGTGTTTTTAGTGAGTTCTCCTTCGTATAGTTTGTGAATCCACACTCATGGGTTATGCGCCTGCGCAGAACGGCCGATCGGAGGCTTGAAAAGCTATTGGTCAAAAGTTTTGGCGGTAAGACCGCCCACCATACCGCCCACCCTGAGGCGCCCGCACGCCATTTTACCTCAGTTCTCTTCTTTCCGCCGTAGCAGCAGGACGATCGTTGAGAGCTTCCTCAATTTTTTCGCCCTTCTGAGGGAAAGTCTTTTGGCAAATTTCAACAATTTTTCTCGGTGATCTTGTCCTTCGGGCAGGATCGCCACCCCGGTGCTGTTTCTTCCTTCTGGTGGACTCAGTTACCTACTCGCTTCGGTCACCGTTTCCCCCCTCATGGGGGTGGCGGCTGGCCAGCCCTTCGGGGTAACCGCGTTCCAGAAACTTCCGTTGGAAGAATTTTTTCTTTGATGGCCACGGCCTTCAAACAGTGCTCGGCTTGCCTGAAAAAGTTTCCAGCTTCCGACGGGCATAGCCTCTGCCTTTTCTGCCTCGGAGAGTCTCATCAGAGCCAGTCTTGCCCCCACTGCAAGAAATTCACCCGTGTGGCCGTGCAAAACCGGAGCTACCGGCTCAAAGCGCACCTGATGGAACTCTCTCTGGCTCCCGTTGCGGCCGCTTCTACGTCGGCTAGCGTCTCTCAGCCTCCGCCGCCTTCGACCTCTTCTTCCGCTACCATCAAGAAGAAGAGGGACAAGAACGGAGACAAGAAAAAGAAGTGCGGGTCGGAGAAGAGGCGATCGCTCCCGCCTACTCCGCACACCCCTGTGTCTCCGGGACCCTCGCCACCATACTCGGTCGCGAGATGTCCGTCTCCTGGGTCTTCCATCTGGGGAGGACGGTCCTCCTCGGGTTCGCCTGAAAAAGGACGCAGGGCTGGGGCTCCAGCTCGCCCACTTCAGGTACTCCCGTCACCGCCTCGTGGGAGGGCCCGCTCGCCTATGAGGCAGGCTTCCGTCTCCCCAAGGCCCAGGACTCCGACGCTCGACGACGCGGCGATCACCATGCCGGCCACCATCTCGTCACCGATCCTACCGGCCACCGTTTCGTGGCTGACTCTGCCGGCCACCGTTTCGTCGGCCACCGTTTCGTCGCTCCCGACGGTGGTGGACCCATCCCAGATGGAGTTCCTGAAGGGGATGTTTGAGGTCATGGCTCAGACTTTTGCCAACCAGTTCAAGACCTCCATGCCTGCGGCCTCTGCGGCTCCGGTACCGACCACCACAAGCCCCAGGGATGCTGGCCCTGCTGTGGCCCTTCCGACCTCCCGAGGGTCGAGTGTCTGCTCCGCTGGCCCACCCACATCGTCGCGGGTTGGTCCAGACGTTGAAGCGGTGGACTCCCATCCCGCCGACCCGCCCAGGCCGTACTGGCGCGGTCCCGACGTGGATGCAAGAGTTTCTCTCTCGTCCTCCGATTACTCCAGCGCCTCTTCGGAGGAGGATGAGGGAGACGTCGACGCCGAACGGACGCCGGACCAGGCCATCGGCGTGGTTGACCCACCGCGTGGTGAGGATCAACGCTTGCTCACGGCCATGCTGACGCGCCTGGGGACCGCGTTGAACCTGAAGGTGGACCAGCCGCCACTGGAAGGTGAGGACCAAATGACCGCAAAACTGGATAGGCGTGCGGTACAGCCGGTCCATATCACCATGCTTCCGTCCATGCTGACGTCGGCGAAGGCGACGTGGAGGAAGCCGGTGTCAGCGCACTCCGTTTCGTCCAGGCTCGACGGCATGTATAGAGTCCTGGACGAGAACGTCGAGTTCCTGCAGGCGCACCCCCTGCCGAATTCCCTGGTGGTCAAGGCCTTCCAACACAGGACGGCCACCAGCGGGTTCCCGGTGCCGTCGACCCCGGAAGGGAAGAAGCTGGACGCGGTGGGCCGCAAATTCTACGCCACCGGTTCCCTCTTCCTCCGCGCCGCCAACTACTCGGCTGCCATGGGCCTGTACCAGTCTCACCTCTGGGAGTGGGTGAAGGCTGAGATGGCGACGTTACCTGCCGACGCCCAGAAACGGATCGACGCGCTGGCATCCGAGGGTGATTTACTGGCGGAGCAACAGATGCGAACCACCAGGCATATAAATGACTGTGCGGCGAAGGACATGTCGTCTGCGATCCTGCTCCGTCGCCACGCCTGGCTTAGGGGCACCTCCCTCGATGACGCTATGAAGAAGCTCATCGAGGAGTTTCCCTTCGACGGGCAAGGCCTTTTTGGGCAGGACACGGACAAGGTACTCAATGAAATGCGGCAGACCAACTCCACTGCCAAGTTTCTGGGGCTTACCACGCCGGCTCCGCCTGCCAGGCCGAGGTTCCAGCCCTTCACGCGGCGCTACCAGGGAAACCCGCAACAACAGGGTGGCCCCGTGGAGCAGCCCAGGTCTGGCTCTTACAAGCAACGACGCCAGCACAAGCCGCGCTACCAGCCCTACGGGCACGGCAAGCGTTCGGACGCTAAGTCCAAGTCGCGTGTTTGAAGCTGCGACGGCCGAGTCTCTCGCGCTACATCTCCCGTACCTCCCCCTCTGGAACTTCCTTCAGGTATGGTCGGGCATCACGGACGACCGGTGGGTCTTAAGGATCTTGTCCTTTGGCTACGCCATCGAGTTCGTGCGGGTGCCTCAGGTAGGAAGACATCGTTTCACCACCTCGTCCCCCCATTTGGAGGAAGAAATATCAACTCTTCTGTCCAAGGGAGCCATCGAGCAGGTGGTCCTGCCCGATTGGGACAACGGCTTCTACTCGAGGTACTTCGTGGTCCAGAAGAAGGACGGAGGACTTCGCCCGATCCTGGACCTGCGCCGCCTCAACAAATGCATCCACACGAGGAAGTTCCGGATGGTGACCCTGCAGACCGTCCTTCCCCTCATCAACAAAGGGGACTGGTTCACAGTCATAGACCTCAAGGACGCTTACTTCCATGTCTCCATCCTCGAGGAGCACCGAAGGTTCCTTCGATTCCGCATCGGCGATTCGGTTTACCAGTACCGATGTCTACCGTTCGGTCTGGCCACGGCACCGCGAGTCTTCACCAAATGCATGGCTCCGGTGGCCGCCTTCCTTCGCCAGCGGGGAATCAGGGTCTTCCCATACATCGACGACTGGTTGATTGTATCCCCCACCAGCTCGTCGGCCATTCGGGACATGCAGTTCACGGTCCACCTCATGGAGAGTCTCGGCCTCAGGATCAACTTCACCAAATCGAAGTTGATCCCCTCTCAACGCGTCGAGTACATCGGAGCGGTACTCGACTCGCTTGCCACCAGAGCCTTTGCACCCCAGAAGCGCCTGCAGGACATCGCGCAGGGAGTGAACGACCTACGCACCAAACCGTGCATCCGGGCGAAAAGGCTCAAAGACTTCTAGGCCTTATGGCCTCAACGACGGCTGTGGTCCCTCACGCCAAGTTAAAGTTCCGGTCCCTACAGTCGTGGCTTCTGCACGAATTCGATGCGCTCCGGGAGAGTCAGTCCAAACGGCTAACTCCGTCCCCAGAGCTGAGGGACCAACTGGTGTGGTGGACGACACCACTCAACGTGACAACAGGGAAGAGTTTTTATATTGACCTCCATCCGAGTACACCTCGCAGCTTAAACTGTTTTTGTTTTGTTGTGGTTGTGTTTTGCGGAGTGAAGAATGGCCTGTCATTTCCTTTTTTCCCCATTGCTGTTTCGAAATTAGGTTTCAATGCAGCGATGGGGAAAATCAAGAGCCGGCTCTTGTAGGGAGCTCTTCCCTTGCGGATTACTGGCCGCTGCTTTTCTATTATCTCCACCACTGTTTCGTGCTAGTTTTCAAAACAGTGATGTGGGTAGGACAAACGCAGCAACCAGTCATTCACCAGGGAATGTGCTTCCCCTGTCGAAGTGCTGCCTGCTGCTGGTTTACTCCCACTTCAACTTCCCTTGAGGGAGGTGGTGGTATCACCATGTCTTTGGTGGGGTAGCAGGGAGGAGAAGGAGTTTCTCTTCTCCCTGTTGCTCCGGGAAATAAGGCCGGCAGTTGTCTTGCTGTGGTTTATGCATGTTTGGGTTAACGAAGCAGTGAGGTGCTGTGTCCGCCTGCAGCGGCCTTGCACTCCCATTGCGTGAGGCGCTGTGTCTGTGCTCCCATTGGCTTTTTCAACATTCTACGTGCTCGCGCCCTTCAGCCAGTTTGGCTTAGTGGTTACGGCACGGAGGATGCTGTAATTTGAAGTTTTCTTTCTTTTGTTCGCGTTCGTGCAGCATCTTTTTCCCATGGCTCGTTTTATATTGGGTGCGCTGGCTTTCCCAATGTTCTCCTTGCTCTCGCCTGTCAGCCTGATTGGCTGAGGGGTGGCATGGCGCGGAGGACGCTGGGACTTGAAGTTGATTGGTTTTGTTTGTGTTCGTGGGGCGGTTGCCCCACTGGTGACTGCTGGACCCTTGCGGCGATGGTCGGGCATGGTAAAGACAAGCGCGGGCAGCTCGGTATGGGATAGTATGGACGGGTGCGGGCACGTTTGCCAGATTCCATTGGTTAACATCCCTCCTTATAGATAAAGATATGCTAAATTCTTTTTCCCCCTCAAATTAAGAAATCTGGTGTAGTGCTTCAACACTATATTTAATATTAAAATGTGATTCTTATTGCCTTTCTCAACACATTTGTTTTATTCTACAAAGAGCTCTGTACACTGGTTTCCTTCTTCATATAAATGCATTCGTTGGCCATTTTGAAAGATGTGCTCACTGCACTGTTTCATTAAGCTGCTGCGTTATCGGGTAATTGTTTAAACATAAAGCCACAGCACTATCAAAAAGGAAAGGTGAACTAA
Source organism: Bradypodion pumilum (assembly GCA_035047305.1). Classification (NCBI taxonomy): domain Eukaryota; kingdom Metazoa; phylum Chordata; class Lepidosauria; order Squamata; family Chamaeleonidae; genus Bradypodion; species Bradypodion pumilum. The sequence continues at coordinate 131,956,240 of JAWDJD010000004.1, forward strand.
TGGCATTTGCAAATGTCAGGGATTATCTTAACACTTTTATTATAGTTTATAAAAAGAAGGTTCAGGGCATTCCATGGCAATTATTTCCACAGAAATTGGTTATTTAAATAAATTGCTAATTATCTGGATATGACAGTATTGGAAACCCTGCTAATGAGTTATGTGATAAGTGCAGCTTCTGAAGGCCACCTACAGGTGAGAGGGAGCATAAGCAATATTGAAATTGTTATCCCAAATAAGGAGCTGGATGCAGATATCTTGTTTATAATATTATAATATCCCTCTATCTGAGCACTTCCCAAATGTCATGTAGTCTACTGCGGCTTTATGGAAATTGTCACTCTTAAGGAAGGTTAGACTACTCAGTTTGGTTCATTGGCTTGTTTGCCCTAATCCTTAAAATGTCTAGTTTAATTAGTATTTACGACAACATGTTTACAGTGAGTAGATAGCAAATATTTCTCTATTAATTCCTATTATGCCATTTGGAGTGCTGACATTTGGTTTATTTAACAAAAATATTCTATTATTCTATTAAACAATGTTATTCACTTTGGTGAGGGTGGGGGAGAGAACTGTATATTCTATGTACAGTATCACCTACCTAGACAAAAAGAATCTTTGAAAAATTAAAAGGGAAGGGGGTAGGTAAAATACTGTGACATTTTAAAGGTTAACAAATGTATTTCAGTGTGAGCATTTCTGGATTCAATCTACTTTTGTAGATACAAAAAGTGCAAATAGTATGGAATGGCACTTATTACATTTGAAGTTTTTTTTAATGTTAAGTTTTTGTAGAGTTTATATTTGTTTTTAGATAGTAAATGGCAGAGCGGGTGGGGGGGGATATTGCTATGTTTTAAGGGTTTTTAATTGTTTTATATTGGTTTTAACTTGTGTACACCACCCAGAGTCCATTGGATAGGGTGGTATATAAATCTATTAAATTAAATTAAATTGCTCAGTGAACTGGGCTGTCACAGAAATTCTAAGAGAATCTGTCAAGGGAGAGAATTGTTGTATGCTCCAGCTGCCTTATTAATATATGTAGTGTGCTAAGAATCATTGATCTTTATATAGACACTTAGAGATGCATTGGAAGTTGTTTATGTAAGAGCCTTCTCCTGTCTGTCTCTCTTTCAATTCTCCCTTTGTCATCACCATGGGGATAAATATAGAGGACATAGTATTGCTGGACTTTTTTCTCCCTTGGCTGTTTTTAGCCTGGAGGGAAGTGGACTGAGTCTCTGCAATGTATCTATTGTGTATTTTTGCATATTGCTTTGAAATGTGTACTGGTTTGATCTTGAAATATATATTGTTTATTGCTTTGAAATTTGTATGATATTGCATTATGATGATTATTACTGTCTTATACTGATTTTGTTTTTTGAACATTATGCATTGTTTTCGCTTTGTTACTTTTATATTGTAATTTTGATGCTGTACTGTATTTTTGTTTTGTTGATTTTTGAACTACAAAAAAATCCCTTTGAGTTTGCCGTTGACAAAGGAAAGCAGTATATAAGTTCATTGCTTTAAAGACCCACTTCCCATTTTGCTTTGTTCACATATAGGAAGTTTTGATGGTTCTCTGTGTTAAATGGCAGGCAGGGAAAGGAGCCAAGTTTCTCACTGCAATTGTTGAAGAATATGGCAGACTTTGACATCAAATTGAGTCTTTTCTATCATACTTTTTGTTACCTTGTACTAATTTCTTCAGTCCCACGCATTTGTTGTGCAAATGGAATGGATGCATGTAGGAATCTGATTCATGTAAAGATCTAAATCATTCAGCCTCATTAGCAGCAGTTTATAGTCCCAGATCTTTTAAGAGAGAGAGTTAAAAGGTCTAACGGAGTCCAGCTTCATTAGACGGAGTAAGTAGGAAACAGAGATAGAGAGAAAGCAAAACACACACACGCAGCACTGTTGGCTGACAAAGGAATCATCATGGCTTCTCTTTATTCAAACAGAGTATCTCAGAAACGAAACTTAACAGAAACAAAACTTAAGGCACATACAACCAATCAGAAGGCCAGAACCCAAATAAGGAGAAAGAAGGGAGAAATCTTCTCATATTCTACGCATGCCCAAAATCAAGCGTTGTCTCTCATGCAGACAAAGAGACCTTTGTTTACATAATGTGAAGGCAGACAGGAAGACGGAAACCAGATGCCTTCCCACATGTCCTCCTTTTTCATTTAAATTTGAGAGAGGGACGGCTAATCATACCCCTGCATGTCATCATACTCCATAACTACTCCTCCATATACATCATCACTGTCCTCCTGGACATCGTACCCCTCCTGACTCCTGGTACCTTGTTCCGGAGGATGATACCTCATTGAGTACAATTGCCGTCGTGCAAAACTCGATGTCTCCCTTCTACGCAGTGGACATGCGTTACACATAGAAATAAGGTTAGGAATACAATTAATGCAAAAACACAAAGATATAAAGCAGATAATAATAATGACCCCATAAAAGAAAACTTGTCTAAGGACAGATAAATCAGGCAACCAAGAAGTCACCCAATCAAAGAGATTAACATCAGTGCGTACATTGTTAGTAATGCTCTCCTGTAAATTCTGAAGTTCTTTCTCAATAGTATTATTCAGATCCTGGAATTTTACCCAACATCCCTGGTTCCCGACCAGTTTACAAAATCCTCCGGATTTTGCTAACAGATAATCTATGGCCAGTCTGTCCTGCATTTGGTCTTGATGAAGCTCAGTGATTTCCATTTGAAGATCCCGTATGACCCTCCCTGTGGCATTGATTGATTTCTCCAGCCTACAGGTGAGTCCCAAAATGGACCTTCTATTCTCCTGGGAAATGACACCTGGGTATGATCCCAAGGTGAGTGCTCCAGTGATAGCACCCCCTATAGCTCTCCCCCAAGAGCTACCATCAGAAAGCTGAACATCGATTATCACTTCATCATTGCAACCAGAACCCATCGGGCCGGCAGCAGCTCTCCGGCGCCGTGCATCTGCCTGAAGCGGCATTTGCACTTGTACGGGTAAGGTAAAATAACCCAATGCTGCACATTGATATTGTCCTGGATGGAAATTCGTGGCAACTCCATTAAAAAAGAACCACATGTTAGGATCCTTAATTTGCCATCCATTGCAAATTGAACCACTATCTATAGCAGAATAATCAGGAGTAAACATAGGAAACACATCATATATATCTTCAATAGTAGTGTTAAACAAGGTATAATTAAGCTTATAAGAACTGTTATAACTACCCCATAACCAAAAATAATCATCACAACCCGTATAATTGCCTACAGTCCGCAAAACCCTTTGTGCTTGAGTCCAGTGCTTCCATTTACTATTCCAGACTCCAGAACTATGACAACAGAAACAAAGTCCTTTAGTGTATTTCTTGAAAGTCATGCTTCGCCAGCGGGTGTTGTTAAATTGTTCTGGAGGATTAGAGAAGAGTGTAGACCTATCAACATGTTGTAAGTGTCCAATAACCAACTCAGGCGTGTTGAACAATGCTGGAAGAAAGGCCATTTGAGACACTGCCAATGGATGCTCATAGTATAACGTTGCATTCTTACCATGACCTCAAACATATAGTTAGCATGACGAAGCCAAAAGTTGGGGTTGCCCCCATGAGTCATTGTTCTCACAGCTGGAAGCACAGTAAGAAAGAAAAGAACAAATGTCAGCAAATTTAGTCTACTGGTGAACCACCATCCTGGAGCTGGGTAACCTTCTTCTCTCTCCATGGGCGGATCGCTCGAGCAGGAATCCACACACTCAGGATCCCCTCTATCTCACACTTGCTTGTGTAACAAATTTTTGAATGTCATGTGGGCTCTTTCAACAATCGCCTGTCCAGTCGAGTTATAGGGTATTCCATGGGTTAGCTTAATGTCCCACTGACGGCAAAAGTCCTGAAAGGCAGAAGAAACATATGTTGACCCATTGTCTGTCTTAAGGCTTTTCGGTTTGCCCATTACCGCAAACGAACGAATGCAATGTTGTATAACATGTCTGGATGTTTCACCCCGTAAGGGTGTAGCCCATATAAATCCAGAGAAGGTATCAACAGTCACATGTAACTTAGAAAGCGGAGCCAAAGCAGGTACTTGCGTGACATCCATCTGCCATAGCTGATTAGCTTCTGTTCCTCGAGGATTAACAGCATCAAATGGCAGGAATATAGGAGACTTCGTACAGGAAGCACAGGATGACACAATGTCTCTAGCCTGTGACATAGGAATGGAAAATCATTTATGCAAAACCTTAGCAGATTGATGAAACATTGCATGACTGTCAATGGGGTTGTCAAAGAGAGAAAAAACCTCAGCAGAGTCCCGGAGAGCAGAATCTGCTCGTGCATTGCCCTCCGTCAAATAACCTGGGATCCTTGTGTGAGAGCGTATGTGGGCAATGAAGAATGGGACCGTACGGTTGGAAAGAAAACCTTGAAGCTGTTGGAATAAAGCAAAAAGATCCCTATCCATAGTTGGAGACAAATAAGCTTGAGCTAAAGTAAAAACAAGGCGGTAAACATATTGAGTATCCACAATCAGGTTAAAAGGCACATCAGAAAACGTAGAGAAAGCAAGTATGACCGCTGCCAGTTCCGACCGCTGGGCCGATGCTTGAGGTCCTGTAAAAACAACCTCCCATTCCCCAGTAGGACCCTGCCATGTAAGGACTCCACGGGAGGGGGAGCCATCCGAGAAAAGAGTAACGGCATGCAAGATAGGTTGCATGCAAAGCGAGGATGACAGGGAGTAAGAAGTGAGATTCAGCAAGGTAAACCGCTTATCCTTGGGGGGGGGTTAAATTTAACTTGTCCCACAAAGTCCGCCATGGCCACCTGAAATGCCTCAGAATGCTGTAGCAAGGCGGTTAGCTGATCCTACGAAAAAGGAAAACAAACAAAATCAACGTCATAGCCAGACAAATGCTTTGCCCTAGTACGGCATTTAAGGAAAAGATCAGCAATCGCATCAGGCAGGCGATAACAGTTTTTCGAGGGAGTGTGCGCCAAGTGAAGCCATTCCACGATGGCCACCTTCTGAGCGTTGACGGGTGCAAACAAAACCGCAGTGGGCAGCCTCGGTGTGGGAAGAAGAGCGCATGCCAGCGCAATGGTGCCTGAGGGCACCCGATCCACAGCGATGGTATGCAGCTTTTCGTTGAGGCGTTGAAGAGCTGTACGCATCTCCGTTGTGCAGGGAATGATGTCCGCTGGAGAAGTGTGTCCAGAAAGAGCAGCAAAGAGTGGTGACAGTTCCTCCGTGCTCAGGGCCAAGAAAGGACGAGCCCAATTTATGTTCCCTAGCAATTGTTGCAATTGTACAAGAGTGAACTGCTCCGGAATAGCTATTGTTGGAGATAGAGGGGATCCTGAGTGTGTGGATTCCTGCTCGAGCGATCCGCCCATGGAGAGAGAAGAAGGTTACTCAGCTCCAGGATGGTGGTTCACCAGTAGACTAAATTTGCTGACATTTGTTCTTTTCTTTCTTACTGTGCTTCCAGCTGTGAGAACAATGACTCATGGGGGCAACCCCAACTTTTGGCTTCGTCATGCTAACTATATGTTTGAGGTCATGGTAAGAATGCAACGTTATACTATGAGCATCCATTGGCAGTGTCTCAAATGGCCTTTCTTCCTTTCCCACCCCCATCCCCATCAGGGGGCTTATGCTGTTGTCTCTCATATGATGGAGGGGCAGTTGGACTCCCTCCCTTGGCTGGAGGCAAAAGCTGTGGGAGGGGGCCATCCAGTCTCTGAGATAATAACATATTTCTTGGAGTAAGTCTTTGAAGGCAGTTTCTGACTTCCTCCCACGTAAATTGTACTGATACAAAAATTCTCTCATGCTTTTGCAATTCTTTCCCCACCTGATTCCACTGTTTTAAGTCCAAACATTCATCATATTTAACCCAATGACAGTTTTTTTCTATAGCTTTGACCAGCTGTTGTATTTGCTTCTCATCAGCCTTTCGTCCATTCATATGCAAAAGATCTGAGATATCTGTACAAAGTTCATTCCCTTGCGAAGTCAATACGCACCCCATAATTAAATTGTTTTTTCCTTTTTTCCACTCACCTAGTTGTAATTCTCAAGCGCTTGATTTATGACCTTTCCTCTGGTCGAAGCGAGTGAAGACCTTGTCCCTGGTCGCCAATTATGAGGTGTTAATTGCTGATTGCTGCTTCAAAGCATTCCTTTGAATTCCATTCAAACGCCTCACACGGGGCACCACTTGTAGGAATCTGATTCATGTAAAGATCTAAATCATTCAGCTTCATTAGCAGCAGTTTATAGTCCCAGATCTTTTAAGAGAGAGAGTTAAAAGGTCTAACGGAGTCCAGCTTCATTAGACGGAGTAAGTAGGAAACAGAGATAGAGAGAAAGCAAAACACACACACGCAGCACTGTTGGCTGACAAAGGAATCATCATGGCTTCTCTTTATTCAAACAGAGTATCTCAGAAACGAAACTTAACAGAAACAAAACTTAAGGCACATACAACCAATCAGAAGGCCAGAACCCAAATAAGGAGAAAGAAGGGAGAAATCTTCTCATATTCTACACATGCCCAAAATCAAGCGTTGTCTCTCATGCAGACAAAGAGACCTTTGTTTACACAATATGAAGGCAGACAGGAAGACGGAAACCAGATGCCTTCCCACAGATGCATGCCTTTATTCCAATCTTATACTTTATATGTCTCTTTAATGAACAGTATACTAGAATAACATTAATTTTTTATCTTAAAACCTGCACATTTAGGTGAAACAACTCAATTCTAACATCATTGACATAACTGGATTGCCTAATATCACCCACATACATACATGCATACTGCACTCACTTTAAAGTTGAATCCCCTGTCGGATCAGCAGTCTGGCTCTGACAGGGATCAGCCCTCAGTCCGGGAGAGGGCTAGGAAACAGATATATCTGAGATGCAGGCAGGCCAGGGTAAGGCACCAAAGAAGGCTTCCAGCTGATACCGATTAGCTGGGAGTCTTATAAGCAAGTCTCTGGCAGCCTGCAAGCGTTGGTACAACTTTTGTGCGAAGACCAACATCCTGCTTGATACCAGACTGCCTGCTGTGACGCTGAGCTGCCTGCCATGACCCTGACTACTCTGCCAACCCTGACGACGCCCCTGGACACTCTTTGGATTTGACTAGTGACTCGGACTACCGGCAAACAGACCTTGCCTTGCCTTTTGGACTCTGGTATCTGGACTATCTTTGAACAAGACTCGCTGTATAGCGCCACCATGTGGTGACCATGTTTGCCCGGACGGGTCAGCACACCACCATAAATTTAGATAAGCTCCCATTTCTTTCTTGCACCTCCAACATTTTGTGTTGTAGTTTATGTTATAATATCTTAATTGTATTGGGGTCAGATACTACTTCCATATTGTCTTACAATATAGGAATTCTCTTTAATCCTAACTGACATGTTTTTAATTTTTTTTGTTCCAAATGCAAATCCATTCTTCTTCTTTAATTTTTGTCTTTATTTCTTCTTCTCACATTGATCTTAAATTATTTTGTGTTTGGTAACTCTGTAGTATGTTAAATATTTTACTAACTAACCCTTTTGGTGTAATTTTCTTCTTCTCCAAATCTATAACTAATTGTTCAAATCTCGTTAGTTCCTGCATTCTCCATGTTGATTTACCCAATATTTTGTCCATTTTCCCAATTATAATCTTTTATACCAAGGTAATTTTAGCTCTTGTAGTATTTTTCCCTTTCTTCCTTTTTGGAACACTTTCCCATCCATTCCTTTACAACTGTTTTTGTTGTTTATTTGGTTGTTTATTGTCTTATTGTTCTTTTTTTTCTATAATGTCCATTTATCTTTATAATAAAAATGTAAAATGAAATGAAATGAAAAAAGGGGTGGATGGGAATTTGATTACCTCCAGAGAGAGGGAGCAGATATGATATTGATACTGAAACCCTGCACTGAGGTTGCTTTTCCTTTGCTTGACATCATAGATCACAACAAAATATTTCAGATTTGCAAGATTAAACTTGGCTATTCAAGGTCCTTGGTGTCAAATCCAGATCATTGCCATTTCGAGAAGCAATCATTTCCCTTCTTCTGAGGGAATCTTGAGAATGTGCCACTTGGCCAAGATCACACAAACTGGCTCCTTCAGGATGCACACTAGGTCAGGTGAAAGGAACTGCTGAATGCACTCACCTAAAGGTGCCTTCATTTTGGCAGTTTCACGTCTGGCCTAGACACAGAAGAAGAATTGGAGAACTGAATTCTTAACCTCTGGCTAGATATATAACCTAATGAGCTATCTAGCCATTTGGCAATGGTAAGGCCCTTCACATACTGTATCTCGCATATCTTGAAAATCCTAAATTGGAATCAGTCTGATAGTATATAACAACAGCAAGAAATAGCGATTTGACTTGGTGGAACATTATTTTAGGTGATATTCTCTCCCTACATCAACCCTACTCTCAATCAGAATTATCAATAGAGCCTATGGCAGCCAGGGCCTAAGCAGTCTAGGGCTAGGTTTAACTGTAATCAGCACCTTCAATTGTGCTTGAAAGATACACAGTTCGTATGATGCAACACTGCGGTAATGTACACATGAAGAGTCACTCAACAGACATGCACACACATGAAGACAAACCTGCTATACCTCTGGACCCAGACACACTGGTTCTACTATTGCCTTTAAAAATAGTAACAGCAGAGCATTCGAACTTCCTCTCAGCAAAATAAACCAAAATTGTATGTTTAATATTCTGTTAGTTTCTCAGTTTATTCTTAGCTTATATTTAATATAGTGGATGAATAGATCTTCAATTTAATTTTGCAAGGAAGATCCATGCTGTAATTACTGTAACATAAATAAATCAGAGGTATATTTTGCTCTGCTACATGCAGAAAAGTATTGAGAATTATGACCCAATTTCATTTTTGTGTCAGGAATATGTACGAGAGATATTGCAAAAAGGGATCCTCTCCCTTCTGTATTTTGAAGATGCGCTTTTAGATTCCTGATAATAATGTTGAAGCTAGTTTGATAAAATGTGTGTGTATGTGTTTTATTCTTTTGCACAAGCCATTAGTCAAACATATTAGAGTGAAATCGTAAGCATATTTGTATTGTATTCCAGCCTTTACCTCATAAGCCATACTGTCCTTGCTCCAGTGAACCATATCATCATAGAGACCTCAGGCCACTGGTATCTCCACCGGTTCATTTAATTGTATTAAGTGTATTGGCAGTGATGGCCTTCAAATAGTGCTTGCTGGTTTACTAAATTAGATTATTATCTTTTGGATAACAGCATTATTTCAACATCATTATTGTTTGATATTCACAGGCAAGTGGTTACAGAAGAAATTTGGGGTGAATTAATATGCCCCACCCTTCTTGCTTCCCCCTCCCCCATCAAACTTTAATGCCAAAGTCCAATGATGAGCATGTGCAAACCTCGGATCTCTGGGTATTGCCTCAAATCTTGCTTTAGATGCTTTGGTTTATGACCTCCATTATCTATGACCATCAGCCATGCTGGATGGGACTTCTCTTCACAGACTAAACCATTTGAAGGGGACCAGGTCTAATCATGATCATCATCCCTTTCCCAACACTAATCGACCACTACTTGTGAAAGTAACTTTTTTATTTATTTCAGTTCCCAGAATTTCCCAGACAGAACAACCACCAGCCAGGCTGACTGCACATTTCTAGGAGCTGTAGCTTTAAAACATTTTTTCTAAGCTCTGGATCAGACTGAAGAAAGCATAAAACCCACAAGCAAGGCATAATGGCGGGATTTCCTCCATCTTGTTTGTCCACACATTTTGTATTCAGAAGAGTGCTGCCATGAAATTGTGGAGTCCTAATAGCATATTTGCAGTACAATTCTTACTTTATTTTATCTTGTGCTTTTTTCCTCCTTCACTGTCGTGTTGATAATATTTTTAACACAGCAAACAAGCAAACATAAAAGCATTTATGTCAGAGGCACCTGGTGTGTCATACTTTGATCAAATAAATGCTCGCATTTGTTAAGTCTCTTTACAAACTTTTCAAATGTACAGAAGATGCTGCTAGGATGTTTAGTGACATTCTAAGCTCTGCAAATTTGGCAATAATGTATTAATGTTAAACTTGACGGTGTAAAGGAACAAAATGGGGGGCTTGCTTTTTAATACAGTAAAGTAGGTTTCTGAATGTTGATCACTGCAGAGGGAACATATTTAGCCTTTAACAGTGGATAAAAAGTAGACATAATAATGCTGTGTTCTGTGAGAATGGAACTTAGTTTTGATAGACATCTAATGCTATATGGTAATTTGCTGGAATTCTTCGGAAGGCGGGCCAAAAGTGGGAAAATGTGTTCAGATATGGGAAAGTGATCAGGAGGTTTATACGGTGTTTTGGATTGGGGCCGCGAAGCGGCTGTTGGGTCCCGGAGGAGACTGGTCAAGCAATGAGACACGAGGCAAGATGGAGCGAAGACCAGTGATTTAATGAGGGAAAATCATCAGTATATATCATGTAAAGGCTGCATGCAAAGAGAACTGTGATCTGACAAGATCCACATGCCATGTTTACATGAGTTAATTGGGAAACTCTCCAGGGGAAGTTAATTAACCAACTTAATCAATGACAGGGGAAATCCATTGTTCCAAACCATCTTGGAGCAAACACGTGGCTGCCATTGGCTCAGGACCCAGGGCAATCCGCGGGTGCGATACCACCCACCACATGACCAGCAAGCCAGTCACCCAGCTTCCCACCATCCGAGCTGCCTGTCAGGTCAGCTGTAGGTGAATTAAACTATTACTATTAATCCGCTCCCCAATTTCTGTCCCTTCGGAACCAAAGCTCAAGGGAGCATTCTCCCGAACTGTGGTTCTGTCAGGGACAGTATCCCAATTGTGTGCGCGGATACCACAGCGGTGCTTAGACTTGCTGTGGGAGGCGTAGAATTGCTTCACACAGGAGGGAACTCTGAGTGGGAAAACAGCCACAATGTAGTTCACTAATTAGATATAGCCAGACCATAGCCTAGAAGCTAGAAAGGTTTTTTATTTTCCTGTGTGGGGTGGCTAGTTTGCAAATTATGTTCCACTGCTGTAATCTTTGAAACTCACTACCTGTGCATTAATAAAGGTATTTGGAACCCAGAACCATTGTCTCTGGTGATTTAAGAGGAAAGCTGAGCTGGGGAAATATCTGCTGCCTTGCCAAAGCTACCATTGATGCATTTTTAAATATGTCCTACCGGGTATGGTTGCCAGATGGTAACCCTTCATGTTCATGTTAGCTCCAAAGCCAGGCAGAGAGTACCAGGGCCATGCCGGGGCATGCACCCAGAGTTGTGGGTACAGATTGCTGGCAAAGAGAGATACTAAGTGGTGCGTTAGGGGGCGCAGGGTGTAACCCTTCCAAGCTGAGTCGAGTTAAGCTTTATAGATGATCCTTGGTTTCTTGTAAGTAAGATGATTATGACCTGCATCATTTTATATGGAAGAAACCAAATCACATGATGTGCTGATCTTCTAGATGATGTCTGCAAGGTAAAGGTAAAGGTTTCCCTTGCTCGAAAGCCAGTCGTATCCAACTCTAGGGTGCAGTGCTCATCTCTGTTTCAAAGCTCTGTTTCAAAGCTGCAGACGTTTCTGTGGTCATGTGGCAGACATGACTAGACACCGAAGCGCACGGAATGCTGTTACCTTCACACTGAAGTGGTCCCTATTTATCTAGGTGCAATTTCTTGCTTTCGAACTGCTAGGTTGGCAGGAGCTGGGACAAAGACGGGAGCTCATTCCGTCCTGCAGTACTCGGGAATCGAACTGCTGACCTTCCGCCTCCCAGTTAGCATCTTAGGCACTTGAGCCACTGCTCAAGTGCCTGTAGTGAGGAAAAAAGTATTTAATTTTCATTGAATAGATTTACACTTTAGAGGGCTAGCCCTAAGCAGATAGTTGAAGCAAATGGAAACTTCCTTTTCAATTATTAAGCATGCTGGGACAGTTCTGAGTCATTTTCAAGTATAGAAATCCCCTCCAGTGTCCTCTTAACTTATAAACTAATCAGCCATTCCCTCCCTGCAAATCCAATTTGTCTGTTACCTTTTCAAGGATACCTTTCAGATGTTACCTCTTCTGGTGTTACTTATAGAGGTGTGCTGTTTATTTATTTGGGGGGGATACTCAAAATTTCAGATATCCTAGACAGAATTTTTAGTTCATAAATCAGCAAAACCAACAACTCTAGGAAACACACACACACACACACACACACACACACACACACACACACACACACACACACACACACACACACACACACACACACACACACACACACACATACAGAACATTGCAGCAAGAATTGGTGGCTTAGAAGGCTGTTTTGGATGCATCAGCCTCATTCATGTGATTGAAATAAAGGTACTGTATCTGCAGATGACATGTATTTGTGTCTTTGGACTTCTAGTTCAGAATTCTGCCTGAGGAACTCTTGGAGAACTCTGGGTTTTGAAGCCGCCTCCCAAATGAATTGCACACCTCTATATGTGAAAGTCCATGAGTGCAAAGATCGCAGGATTCAGCCCAGCCACAAAAGCCAACTAGAAAGCTGGGAAATCTTGGTTTTCCATTATGCAGGGAGCCATTGTGCAGGGAAACCCCCGACCACAGAACTTATCTCTAAACCTAATAGGGGCTATTAAGAGTGGCATATTAGTGGCTGGGTCCCCGCAGTTCTCTGAAATCACACTTGTTCTCTCATGTGGATTATAACCACACATGACTATATCCCTTTGGTGTCTTGCACGGAAGACAAAGAAGGAGCCGCAATAGGGCCAAACACAACTTTATTGCATGATGGTCAGGGTGAACATAAGGTAAGTGCGGACAACACAGCTCTATTTATAGTACACTGTACATTTGAATATCCCGGGTGGTAGCTCATTGGCTACTGTCCGCGTGACGTCATAGATCGTCATGCCCATCTTCTCCAGGTGTGGCATGGCGGGAAGGTTTCCCGCTCTTCAGGTATTCTGGGAATCTGTACCATGTGAGCCGGATGCTCGCTACTGCCACCTGTGGCCACTTAGCTTGCATCTCTATACAGCTTGCTACAATGTGTCTCTGATTAGATACAATTGGATACATTGACTGGTTACATTCTGTTAAAGGGAAACTTGCAACATTCATTCAATACATAACAATCCCTTATACCACCCAGCTAAATCTTTGGTGGCTGAATTATTCATATGTACTTTTGTATCTTGTCTCTGGAATATTTTGGTGGGAAATAATCTAATACTTGGATTCTGATTTAGCAATTTGCCAAGTTATGAACTGTAGTCCTTTTAAAAAGTCTTTTAGAATATGTCCTATAGTGCGAAAGATCAAGGGTGAAAAGCACTATGTCTTTAGGAAGACTCTTTGTGTTCTTATCTGTCTCATTAAGATTGATTTTATTAAGCTAACTGCAAATATCAAGCTATCCATTAATGCCCAATGGGAGTTCTTTGCCCTCTCGTTTTTCCCTTTGTGATCTTCTGTTTTGCTGTGATCTTTGCTTATGCTCGTTAAGGTCTTTTTACTCTCTCTCCCCCCACTCTACCACACTCCTTTGTCATTCACTGGCCCCTGTCCTACAGAACCCCTGAATGCCAATACTTTCCACCCCTGCATTTTAGATTTAAGCACCTAGTTAAACTTTATACATATTTTGATTTTGATAATTATTCTCACTGAGCATCACTCAGTCATATATGCTCAAAACAAATAATTGCCACCTTTTTGTCAGCAATTGTTCCTTGTGTACGTGTGCCACTGTGGTGTATCTACCAGACAGCTAGAATATTGGTTCTGAAGCAGATGTTGGCGGAGTATTTCAGAATTGAAAATGGAGAAAATGGCAGAGCAAGTGAATAATGAGGAGGAATCTGTGCTGAAACAGCTGGAGGTGGCATAACCCTAGAGGATAATTTGTACGCTGAATCAGGATCAGATGTCAATAGAGATAGCTTATCAAATAGTAAAGATGAAGCTAAAATACTTTGGACATCAAATGAGAAGGGAGGATTCACTTGAGAAGGCATTGATGTTGGGAAAGGTGGAGGGCAAAAGAAGAAGGGGGAGGCCAAGGATGAGATGGCTAGATGGTATTATAGACACAATGGGCACAGAGCTGGGAGGGTTGAGGGGGATGGTAGAGGACAGAGGCGCCTGGAGGAAAATGGTCCATGGGGTCGCAAAGGGTCGGAATCGACTGTGCGACTGAACAACAACAACAACAACAACAACAACAAATCTGAGTATTTGGATGCTGATTCAGTAGCAACCAGCATTGACAGGACAGGCTTGTCAAACACCCTGTTTGTAAAAAGACCATTGTTAACTGTGGTGAGTTTTTAGAGGGAGGTAATATTTTGCTGGGGACAGTAAGCACAGAAGAAACACCTTTCTAAAAAAATTGACAACACAACAAATCCCCCCCCCCCCATGTTCCATTGAGAAACCTTATTGCCCAACAACATCTTGCTTTTTTCAAAAAAGTGGAGTAATATACAGTGGTGGGCTCCAAGAAAATTTGCTATCACGCTGTGGGTGTGGTATGGTGGGCATGGCCAGGGGAAAGCCCTGCCTTGCACCCCAATTAGGATTACTTTATTTCTAAACTTGGATCGGCGGGGCCAGCCAGAATTTCATGCGAACCTGCTGATGCCCACCCCTGGTAATATATCTTGCAAATACTTGAGACAGCTGTTTGTGCTACATTGCAGTAATGAATGGCTGCTGAGACAGTGAAAGAGAAAGACACATGATAAAGGAGGGAAAGGAGTAGTGAGGTTGAGATTTTTAATCTATGTAGTAGACAAATGTATAGGTGTCAGTATAGGTAAGACAAAGTTCGATGTGACAGTAACAGTGGAATGCCACTCATTAGACCTATGGCAATCCCTAGAAACATTTGAATATAAGCCTAAACTATGATTTAATGTTAAATGCATGAACTGGCATAAGTATCAGACTCAAGTGATCCCTTTTTGCCTTTCCTCCATAAGAACCACACAGACCAAATAGGAAGTTTCCATTTAATGCTTTTAACAACCTGGAATATCAGAAGTTATTCTTACAGAAATTGGAGAAGTTCCATGTAGAAAACAGAAAGTTATATTTCATAAAAACTATTAGTAATACTTACATGTCCTCAGAAGTATTTTGATACCATTATATTTACAGTCTTGCTCTTCTGACTCCTCTAATTTGAGAGAATCTGGGGGAGGGAGAGCAGCTGCAGAGGAGCCTCACAAGTGCACATTGATCTGTTGAAACGCAAGGGATCATGAGACAACTAGATAAGATAAGCATATGCAAATGCTGCCACTCATATAGTTAAATAAATTGATAGGATCTCTATGTAGACAGTTTGTGTGCGTGCATGCGTGTGTGTGCGTGTGCATGTGCACATGTATGTGTGCATTTATTTATGTGATAGAGAGACAAACTGAGATTCAAATCCATGTGTCCTTCACTAATGCACTTTTCTTTCTCTGTATAGGAAATGCAATAAGACCCATAGCTCTTCGAGCAGTTTCAACTATTGCCGGTGCCCTCCCAGGATTTCCTATTTTAGCAACAGGAGGAATTGACTCAGCTGAAAGTGGCTTGCAATTTCTTCATAGTGGTGCTTCTGTTTTACAGGTATTTATTTACTACCCCACAGTTTTCCTTGTACAAGGTCCCAAGTTAGCATACAAATACAGTAAGTAAAAAAATAAATAGTTAAGGCTAAAATAACATCCTACAGCATAGTTACACCAGTGGAAGAAAAAAAGCATGACTCACAGCAACAAATTTCTGCTAATTGATGAGTCCCTACTTGGGTACTTGATCACCACACATTGTACACAACTGGCGTACAATGAGCAACTGCAAAGGGAACTCATCAGTTAGTAGCAATATGCCACTATGAGTTAACCATTTCCCTTTTGCTAGTATAATTATGTATGTTTATACAAATCTAGGACTTAGTATCTTGTGCTGAATTATTGCATTACATAGTGACATCCCACTACCTTTTAAAAAAGATGAAATTGCAAAAAAGAAATCCAACAACCCCAAACCAACCAATTGGCAACTTGTTTTCTTTTTGCGAAACCAACAATAAGAAAGCTAATGTCTGTAATACTCAAGCTAAAATAAACAGTGCTCTCTCCATAAACAGATCCAACTTATGCCAGAGGGATTTGCACAGGAGTTTTATTTGTTTGTTTTTGTAAGATGTGAATAAAATTCTATTTTATTTTTAGCATCTATACCCCACAAACATATAAAAGACATAATAGACAATAACAATTAAAATTACAACAAAGCACAACCAATGTCGTAAGAATAAAGTACCAAATAAGAAACAAAAATCACTGAGAAATTAAAGCATAGAAACCCACATAAAAACATACCAACCCAGTTTGTGTCAGGCAATGTTAAAACCTCATTTCACATATAATCAACATCTATACAGCAATAACAAAACAGCAATAAAAATGGCAATAGAAGCAAATAATACATGTTCAGAGCCAATCACATTGCAATCCACATAGTATTATCCTGTTGGAACAAGTAAGTTTCCCAAGCTAATGAAGGAGGAACAACTCTTATCTCCATTGGCAATTCATTCCACAGGGTGGGATTGGGCATGGAGCACCATGGAAAGCCAATGAAGTCTAGGCAGGACCTGCATGATATAGTTGAAACAACCCATATCCACAACCAGTTTGACCACCACATTTTGCACCCACTAAAGTCTCCATATCAGCCTCAAGAGTAGCCACACATAGAGGATATTATAATGGTCAATTCTGGAGATTGCCAGTGCATAAGCAGGGATCTCCTGTCCAGGGAGAAACGAAGCTGGGCTATGCACCTCAGATGGGAAAATGCTGATTTTCCAGTAATAGCAACTGGTCAAGTTGCACACCCAGATTATGAATGCTCTCCTTCAAAGGGATAGCAACATAAGGGGAATCCTCTCGACCTGCGACTGGTTACCCCCTACTAGCATCACCTCCATCTTATCTGGATTCAGCTTCAGCCTGTTGTCTTGCATACACATCATGACAGCCTCCAGGCACTCCTCCAAGTTCCAGACAGCATCACCTGCTGAGGTGGAAAAGGAAAAATACATATGATCAGTGAACTAATAAAAGCAGACTCCAAATCTTCTGATGACTTCTCCTAGAAGCCTCATATAGATGTTGAAACAATCCAAAGCGAGAGATGGCAGGGTGGGGGAGTAATGCGAAGGAGGAAGGGAACCACCAGCAGGGGAAATTCCCTGAAGAATGGACCAAGCACAATGAGATAAAAATGTAAAAGTGTTTAATAAAAATGGATTAATCAATATGCGAGGACTGGTGGGCGGGACAAAACAAGTCCTATAAGACCATTGACCAAAAAGTGTAGAAAATACTACTACTATAAACACAAGTCCTATTGGTAAGATAATAACCATATGGTCTTGTGAATTGAATAAGTATGTACTAAAGACTAACATGCATAAAAGTACACATCCCAACAGTTCAAGCAATAACTGGGTGACCAATATAACATATAAGGTTCTAGGAAAGAAGCATAGGTATAGTTCTGGTCATAACAAAGTGGAGGAAAAATCCTGGGAACAATATCCAGTAAGCGAATCCATAATACAATCCTGGTCATAACATAGTGGGGAACAATCCTAAGAATGAGTAGTTCGCAATACACAGTTTGCACAGTCCAGGTCATAACGAAGTTGAAGACAATCCTAGAAATAAGTAGTTCATGAATCCCAGTTGGTTGACGAAATCCAAGAAATAAGTTCACAATTCACAGTAAGTTTTATATCCAAGAATGAGAAGTACACAATACACAGTTTGTTCACAGTTCATTAATATCCATCCGGTAAAACCGGATATTTCATGCAATTCTTCATCAGAAATTGTAACATCATACACAAAGCTAAACACGCTCAGTAACCTCCTACAGAAATTCTTATCGGGCAGAGCGTTAAAGTGTACACTGAGACAGGGCAGGTTGGATGGTCATCTCCTCCAATCATGCAGGCACAATGCCCTCATAAAAAGTGGAATTAACAATCTCTCCAAATCATGCCACCACCACACCACTGGCTGCTTTTATGATCCAGGAAGGGCAAGGATCCAGACAATTAGCAGTGGCCTTATAACCTGGAGTCCTCCTGAGATGTTATAGGTTAAAACTGCCCCAACAAACATGGGACAGATGTTGGTTTGAAATCTCCTTCCAGTCTAATGCATCAAATTTGGAGTCGAGGTCCCTAAGGATTTCATCACCCTTGGTCTTAAAATACGTTGCCATTCTATTACAATTGGTAACAATCGGCTGTAATCCTTCCAGTTGCTTCCCACCAAGGAGCTCCAAGGAGCAGGTCAAACTGTAAGCCAGATTTGTTGTTTGGGAGCAATAGAGTTAATCACCTGGTGATCTTTATGTACCATCCTCCCCCCCCCCCCCCCCGAGATGACTGTCAAAAGACCCTTACAAGGCATTTTGGAAACCATTAGAATTTAGTCCATCTGTAATGAAGGTTGAATTCAATATTAGTTTCAACTAGAGTCAGACTTATTTTTTTAAAAACAAAATGGGTTTTGTTAATCATAATTTTTATAAGAATCATTGGTTTCATTGAGTGTTGAGCAGATAGCTTGGTTTCCCTATTGATACCAACAGTATATAGGTGCCTAATTTTTCCTGGGATTTGGCTGGAGTGTTTATAAACAGGTCTTTATATTACATCTTCTGCAAGAACAATACAGAGCCATCAAAATATTTTGCATAAAATAAAGAACTAACGACATACTCTTCTTTTTCACAATTAGTCACTCAGCAATTGGTGTTATTGTAGACAAGAGGTTTCCAAATACACTACATTTATACCCATCAGGAAAAAAATTGATGAGTTAGATTTACATCTGTTTTCTTTTCTTTTCTATTTTAAAAGCAAAAATGTCTGTTGACATGTTCCAAGTCAATTACAATAAGGCAATCATTTCCTGCACTTGGTATTGAAACTTTTTGGGAGTGAAATTTTACTGTATAGGGGTGAAGCTCTCCCTTTGAAAGCTTTCAGGAGAGTTTTAGGTGATAGTTTTAGTTCCTGTCTCATGCACGCAGAGGATCATCTTTGTAATAAGTGGCAGGTTGCTGCTGAGATATACATGGTTTTCCTTTCATGTGCATAAATCAGAAATAGGATGCTCACAGTTGACACACGTACATTGTTGTTGTTTCTTTTGTAAACCATCTTGAGAAAAAAAACTTTATTTGAATCTACCAAGTTTCATTTATATATATGGCTTTTTTAGAATTCATTTCACTGTAGGAAATAAAAAATTGAGACAATTATAGAAAACCTCACTTGAAAGAGAAAAGGCATAATGGAAAATGTCATAAAAGCACAAAAATATTAAAGTAAAAATCACTTCACAGCAACCTGTTATGATTCAGTTGTAGATGAATAGTGTGTAGTTAATACATTAGCAGTAGAGCATTAATTTGCAATTACCGCAGGTGATCTGATCCTCTATGTGCTGTCCATTGACATAAATTATTTCTAGCAGCTGTAACCAAAAAGCAGATTAAAGGGGTTGCTTTCAACCATGTGGAAAGCATGTACCTCTCTCCCCAACCTGACCTTCGTAGAGTTAAAAAGAAAAGGGAGAAGTAGCTCTTGCTTATAGAAACCCATCCATTTTGTCTTTCCGAATCTTTTTTTACTTCAGTTGGAAGAATATATTTGTCCTTTCCTATGGGAGATCACAAAATATAATACAATGTACAGCTCTTATAAGTATTTTTTCTCTTTGAATGGTGGATTTCTGATTATCAACGAGTGAAATCTTGTTTGAAAAATTTACCATGAGTGTTGCTGCTTTTCAGCAGTCTAAATCATAGATAATGGCAGTGATGATGATGATGATAGTAATGTTGGTTCCTTAGACAATAATTTCTTCTCATTCAGAGAAGCGGGTACCTCAATGTTTCCAACACAGTATTCAGACTACTACTCTCACCCAAAGAATTGGGGGGGTGGGGTGGCGCTAAGTGAAGTTCAACAAAGGGTGGGGGGAGCTAGGTGATGTTTGTCAATTAATTAACTTGCAGGACTCTCTTTCACTCTTGAAGGGTGCAATTAGACAGGCATTTAGCCTGCTGTTTGGTCTGCTGCAAAGATGGGTTGGTTTGCTCCTTTTTCCAGCGAATGCACAGTGTAATTGCTGGAGTGAACCAAATTGTCTCCAGAGTGTCCCTACCCTTAGCTGTCAGGGGTTTCAACTTTTTTTTTGGTATCTTAGCATGTGTGATTGCTAGGAACCAACCTAAGTGAACCTTGCAGCTGTCAAGATGCCTGCCATTGTGCACTCCCATTATCTGTCCCAGTTCCTGCCAACCTAGCAGTTAGAAAACAAGAAATTACAAGTAGATAAATAGGACCACTTTGGTGGGAAAGGTAACAGTGTTCCATTTCTCTCCCCCCCCAACCAGCATTTAGTCATGCTTGCCACATGAGCACAGAAATGTCTTCAGACTCAGACAGTGCTGGCTCTTTGGTTGTAAACGGAGATAAACACCACCCCCTAGAGCAGGGATTCTCAACCCCCAACTTGTGGGCATAATCTGGCCCATGCATATCATTAATCTGGCCCATAGTGGCCACCCAGGCACCTCTAGACCTGCCCCCCACCACTGGAAGTCACAATAAGTCACTTACTGTGGTGATGGCGGCAATCACAATGTTTTCCTGTTTTTTTTTTTTACAGGCTCCGCCACTTCCCAGGGTGGCGGGGAGGCTTTTCGGAGCATGTTTGCTCTGGCTTGGGATTTTTCTGTTGCTTCTCAGCTGTGCTTCAGCAGCTGGAGCACGATCGTGGGCGACGTTTGGTGCCGGGTGGAGCTTACATCAGTAACCTGGGATCCTTGCGTGGAACCAGGAAGTCAGCCACGGTCACACTCTAGCTGCTGAAGTGCAGCTAAGAAGCAATGTAAAAATCTCAAACTGGAGCAAACATTCTCTGAAAAGCCTCCTGTCGTCCTGGGAAGTGGCGAAGCCTGTCCAAGAACCTGCTAAAATAATGTAATTCCTGCTGTTGCTGATGATGATGAAAATGCAAGTAGTGGGTGCAGCCACGCCTCTGACCCACACAGTTGAGCGTGGTGGCGGGAACTGGCCCCTGGCAGAAAAACATTGGGAACCCCTGCCCTAGAGTCAGACACAACTGGCTTTCAAGCAAGAGAGACTTTTACCTTTACTGAAGTGGTTTAAAAAGAGAGCCATTTCAGGATATTTGAAAAATAACCATTTCCTTTCCACCCCCATGCAGATGGAGATGACGTGAATTTTTTTGAGATTGGAAGAGGGCTTCCTGTTGTGTACAAAGGTTTAATCAAGGTCTTTGTTAAATATGCCATAAAGTTTATCTGCAGAAGTGCACCCTTTTCTGTAAGGTGCCAAAGTTGTATTGCAGTAACACAGGTTTTCCCGCGTTCTCAAAGCCCGGGCAAATGTATCACTATAACTGCCGTTCTGTCTGTATATAAGTTGTTTCCCAGTCCGAACAGAGCTGTTAATAAATCACTGAATTGTTTCCCCCAACTATTGCTGGCACGTCTGTTTTTGGGTTCGGACTCAACATTGGCGACGAAGGTGGGATGGTGTCTCCTAACTCCTCCGTGGGTCCCCTCTTGATCAACAAGCCAGATAAATGGGCTCTCTATGAACTGCAGTTCAAGCATTCCATGGCTGCAGAGAGGATGAGGATCAGAAAAAGTACTGCTTCATCACTCGATGTGGGATGCCGACTTTGGAGTTGGCGGTGCACCTGCTATTGCCAAGGGACATCAACGTAGTGCCTCTGAGAGACATTCTGGCCGCACTCTGCACACACTTTCTGATCAGAATGGTGCTCAACAGGAGGAACCAGAAGCCGGAAGAGTCTGTAGCAGACTACGCTGCCACACTCAGCTTGGCTGCGATGCCTTGCTAGTGGAAGAACCTTGAGGTGGCTCTCCGTGATTGCCTTCTCCAAGGCATGAGGGACAGGGAGGCCCAATGACGCCCACTGCTTAGGGACACACTGATGTACAACGTGGTCCTGAAAGAAGCTCTTGCCTTGGAAACTGCCATCTCTGGTGTCAAGACGTTTCAAAACACAGATGCGGACAGCAAGGCTTCTGTTTTTCAGAAGCACAACTGTGCCAGCTCTTCTTCTTCACTGTTATCTTCGTCATCTTCAGACGACACTGAGTTGGGAGATGACGTCCGAAGGTTTCTCTGCAAGCATCTCACAAAAAGGTCAGAAGAGGTCCAAGCTCCATGTAAGGGTTGTGGGGGCAACCACCATCGGAAGAAGTGCCCATTCAGAGCTGTCGACTGCCACAGATGCAGGAAAAAGGGACACATTTCAAGAGTGTGCCACCAGCGTTCCAAGGGGTTTTCCAGGGGCCAGGATTGTCACAAGGAGGAACACGCCATTTTCATGGCCGATGTCATTTCCAGATTGCTGGGGGTTGCAGGGAAGTTCATCGTTAACATCTCCCTTCAGGGCCAGCCGTTCCTCATGCAGGTCGACTCGGGAATGCCGCACTCAATTATAACTCAGAGGGAGTTCTGTTGCCTGCCTCCGGCTGACCAGCCCAGGTTGCGGGCTCTGCAGGTCGCCTTGTGAGATGTACAGGGGCACCACATCCCTGTACTTGGCATCGGTACTTTTGCTGTGAAATTCAAAGGCAGGTCTGTCAAACTCCCTCTGGTTGTGGTCAAAGCGAGTAAGCCCAATCTGTTGGGTATGCGGTGGTTTGGGCCCCTGGGTATTGTTTTTGAGGGAGTTGGGAAGCCTAAGATGGGTTCCCCATGCTCTGAGTGTGGTCATTCCTCAGAAAGACTTTGCCCGGGGCTCGATGGACTTAAGGGGGCCCCTGTTCACACCGATCGGGACCCGTCTGTCCTGTCTGTCCAGCCGGATTCTGGCCTAGTGCCCTTTGCACTAGATGACTGCCTAGTGACTGAACTTGCAAATTTGTCAGCAAACAGAACTGGGGATTTGGACTTCGGGGTGCCTCCGATGCCACAAGTGCCGAAGTTGTTCGGGGCAGACTATGCAGCAAATTTGAGTCCGGGAGGTGTACCTCAACCACCAGATGCGGTTTCCGCTCCGTACGAGCCACACAAAAAACCTAGCCTGTCTAGGTCATCCAGTAAGTCCACTGGTGTACCCATAGACCCTGGATGCTCCAAACCCCGATTCACAAGACCCAGATTTGACGGGCACCTTGAATGGACCTGTGGTCTACCACCAACAATTGTGGGAGAGTGGTTTTTTTTACTGAGTGGGTGGGTAGGAATGATGTGCACAAAGGTTTAATCAAGGTCTTTGTTAAAGATGCCATTAAGTTCATGTGCAGAAGTGTGCCCTTTTCTGTAAGGCACCAAATTTGTATTGCAGTAACACAGGTTTTCCCGCGTTCTCAAATGTAGAGAACAAATGTATCACTATAACTGCCATTCTGTCTGTATATAAGTTGTTTCCCAGTCCAAACAGAGCTGTTAATAAATCACTGAGTTGTTTCCCCCATCTATTGCTGGCACGTCTGTTTTTGGGTTCAGACTCAACACTTCCCCTTCTGTTTTGTATCTCCTTCTTCTTCAGCTGCCGTATCCATTCCTGATATTGACTATCATCATGGCAATAGTCTTCCTGTTTTTAACTCTTCTGAACAGTTCTTCCAAGGACATGCCACACCAGTCTCTCAAGTTATTTATCCATGAGGTCCGTCTACATCCAGGGCCTCTCTTCCCAGGCATCGTCCCTTGCATAACGAGTTGCAGTATTCTATATTTCATGTCGTTCTTCATGAGATACCCAAGGTATATATTAAACAGTGTTAGGGACAACACACAGCCTTGATGCACACCTCTGCGAATTTGAACCTGCTCTGTCAGCTGCTCTTCAACTCTGACTTTAGCTGTCTGATTCTAATGAAGGTTGGTGATGATTCTGATATCTTCATTATCTACACCTGTTTTGTATCACATTAAACATTCAAGAAAATAGAAAGCTTCCTCATGGAAGTGGGAGAAAATAGAATGGGTTAACAAAAACATTTTTCCTTTTCTTCTCTTTTCTTAAAGGTCCATTTGCTTGCCATATCTGTTTTTCTTAGGACCTTGAGTAATTTCTTGGAAACCAATGAAGAAAATGTTTTTGAGACCAAGAGTTTTGAAAGAAGATTCAGCAGACTTCATCTTGCTCTTTCTGTCTGAACCTTATTATCTGGGCAGAAAGACAAGGAGAAGGATAGTCTCTTGGGTGATGTGAAAGTGGGTTTTCTGCTTTATTCCTGTAGGACTCTAGGGGTCAGAGAACTTTTCTCTTTTCATAGATTACAAATAAGTTTCTTTCGTAGACACAAAATTGAGTTCACAAATTCTTATAGGCAACCTGATGGAGCCCAAAAGCAATTTTAGTAGAAAGAAAATATAGCAGTATTGAAGGAAGAAGCTCTAAAGGATGAGAGGTTAATCACTCCAGGACTAAATTGAGGTCCCAAGACAGAAAAATTGTTTTGCTGTCTGGTTTTGATAGACTTGCAGCTTACAAAAATGTGGCCCCATGAGAATGTGCCACAAGGGAACAACACATTCCTACTTTAATGATATTGTTCATTAAAGTTCTCTGTCTGCTCACAGTTCTGTCTCTGTAGACTAGAGAAGTCTGTTGTGAATGAAGCCAAACAGAGGGGAAAATCCTTGTATTTCTGTCTCTTTTCTTTCACTTCTCCCTTGAGTTCTTGGTCTGTTTTAAGATGGCTTTCAAATAGATGGTCCTCTTGATGTTCACACTGTTTTGAGTTTTTGATGGTAGTCACGAGGTCTAGACTACTTTGTACATTTAGCAGAACTAGGAACCAAATATTTTTTTGGTTGGGACTATAATATTTTAAGGTGTGAGGCTAATGGAAACCCAGAGTCAGTAAATTCTATTCTTCACATAATGTCCTAAATTTCTATTTATTTAAGCCCCTTTTTTATATAAAGCAAAAATAAATAAACAAATATTGAGCACCTACATGCTGCAGTCTATATAACTGGAGTATGACTATGTAGCTAAAAATCTGCATACATGTAAATAATATGCTGTTATGAATTACTTTAATGCATTATATAATAATCAAAGCCAGTTTTTTTTATTAGATTTTAACTGAACCAAAATAGTTTATTCATATTAGATAGAAAAATGAAAGTAGTTTGAAAACATGAAATATATTCAAACAGTTTCTGTATTTCCAAAGTTTTTACCAAGATTCAGGGGTAAACCAATTGTGACAATTTTTAAAAGGAAATGCTTAATTTAACATAATTTAATGCTTTTCCACTCTGAAGAAACATGAATTTGTTTTGTATTTCTCATAGAAAATATAAAAGAATACATAAATTCAGTTGCTGTGCAGGAGAGAATCAAAGAGGCTATGTGCATAACTTTTTATGTACCTTCAGTATTTTATCACTGAATAACATTTCACACAAAAAAAGTCAGCCACATAAGAAATAGAAATTTCAAAATCACCTGTCTGTTGGAGGACCTTTCTAAGATACTAACTACAGGGTGTTTCTTCTTATCCCATAGAGATGATCAAAATATTAGAAACTGTAAGGTCAAAGGCTGACTTCCTAATAGGATGGAATTTGGAGAGCCCTTTTACTTTCAAATCTCTTGTTGTTCAGTAGTGAGGTTGAACTAAGTCTATACCTATTGAAGAAAGAAAGATGACATTCTGAAAATACTAGAATTTTATTGTTTCAACAAAGGAAGAGACGACATGATAGCAGAGTGAAACATTTGTGATCTCCAAAGCGTATGCTGCCACTGTTAACTGAGCAGATGAAAGAGACTACTGTCTCAATTGCCTGAGTGCCGTTGTGAAACTCACTTTGATCTCTTCTGATTGTCTGTTAACATTATTGCTAAATGCACTACACAGAGAAAAACCACTGTTTGTGTGTTACAGAGACACAGCATACAGGGGTGAATATAGTAGAATAGTCAGCCTTTGCTATTGATGTGTTTATATCCTGAGGTCCATGTTAGATCGTGAATATGAATAAGCCTTGTAAATGTACACCATTCATCTTTAGGCATGTCCAGCATGCAATCAGACTGCCACTTGGAGAATCTGCATCAACAAGGCTTTGGCTTTAGCTCTCCATGGTAGGCCTACTGGGCCAAGAGGAAGACAAGTAGAAGACCAGATTATTTCTCTCTTCACTTAACATCCTTTCGTGTACAGAAACTTTGCAATTGCCAGGTTTCAGTGCAAGGTTGACTTACAGAGTAGGAGTTAGTAAACCTATGTCCCAGATCCAACTAATAAACCAACTTCTATTACTTTCAGCTTTCCTTGCTCTCCAGGGTTTTTGTAAATATAAAAATGGGCAAGAGGCCCATGTACAATGTATTGGACTGCATGAAAGGTAGCTGAAATACATACATAGGAAATAAAATAAGTAAAACCATTCTCTGTTCTGGGATTTATTGGCTGCTCAATTCCAGAGTTATGGAGAAAATATCTTAGGAGAAGGGAACAGCAAATTACCAGCTTCCAACCCTTGGATGGACAATACAATAGTTTTGGGTTGAGGAACTGCAGCCAAATGCCCATCTAGACTTAACCATTCATTTCCCTAAAGGCCCCACTGAAGACAGCAAAAAGTGCAAAATGAGATTATTCACTGCTGTGGACGCAGCTGTCCCCCACTATAGAGCATGACTTTCAGTCAAAGCACCCTTGAAATCCATTGCATTTTGCCTTGAAGCATGAAGCTCAGGCCATAAGCAAGCACAGCTTGACAATGTATGCCTTCAAGTTGTTTTTTGTATTTTCCTGGCTTGAGTGATCACAGAAAGTAGAGCCAGGAGTGTATCGTACATTTATTTGTTTATCATGGCGTACACAGACAGACACACTTCTAGCTACTCAGGAAGAGTTTTAGAGTGATTCTTCCATTTGAGAGCCTGTCTGCCAGACTCAAAGTCTGTGCTGGAGGAGAAGCTCCCTGGAACAGCAGGCTGCTCAAATAAAGGCTACTTTTGCTTATATCATGCTGCTTTTGCCAATTGCATAAGATTTGGATGCCTTAGGAATACAGTGATAATATAAACACAGCAGGATATGAATTTTCATGAAAAAGCTATTAGTTTTGGTATAAAATCCATTGTTATTGTACACATATTATGGGAGAGAAGGCTTGTACAAATCCTACAAGGTAGCCTACTATTTTGATGTTATAAGAATGTCAGCTCTACAGTATAGTGCAGGATTGTTCTGGTGTGTGGGCTTTTTATAGATAAATGCATTGGTAGGTTTCTGAACTTTATTGTAGCTGCAGCTTTGTTTAGAAAGGAATGAGGAGGTATTAAATGGAGTGAAGGAAATTGGGTGGAACAGGGATGAGGGTGTTAC
Organism: Bradypodion pumilum; assembly: GCA_035047305.1. Classification (NCBI taxonomy): domain Eukaryota; kingdom Metazoa; phylum Chordata; class Lepidosauria; order Squamata; family Chamaeleonidae; genus Bradypodion; species Bradypodion pumilum. The sequence goes on from JAWDJD010000004.1 coordinate 131,983,795, forward strand.
TAGTCTAGATCTAGTCATTAGATCTTCTTACTTGAGAAAGGATAAGTAAATCAAGTCTAAATTACTCAGATAAACACTACCTACCTTTAACCTGGGGCCCAGGTCACACTGCTAGTTATAAAGACAGGCCGTGGTCTCAAATTGTAGAAATTGTGGAATTTTTTCTCTGAAACTAAAAGGAAGTTTTTCATACTTGCCAAATGTGCAATTCCAAAGGAACATTTGCTGCTGTTTTTTTAAAAAAAAATGTGTACAAATTAACATAAAACATTCTAACAATATCACATCTCTTGTATACAATAAAACATAAAAACACAGAACATTTACAATTAACTGACAACTCACCCATGCTGTACATTGGAATTTGTAATGTATAAAGTATTACCACCTTCGTCCCAGTTTTCCCAAAATTTACACATTTTCGGGTCTGGCTTAACGTTATTTTCATCTATCAAGGCATATACAACAAATGTGTTCCAAATTTCCCAAAAATTACTTTTACTTATAATACCCTTTTTAAAATTCAATTCCATTGTTAATTTTTCATTTAATGTTAGTTGCTATACAGTACTTCATTATACCATCTAATTCTGCTTATCACAAATTCTTTTTTCCCATTCTTTAGCTATTAATTGTCTAGCCACCATTAACAACATAAGCAATAATTCTTTCCCATTCTTATCCATATCAAGTTCTTCTATCTATCCTAATAAAACAATTTTTGGGTTTAATTTAATTGTCTTGTTCATGATTTTTGTCAAATCACTTTCTATAATATTCCCAAAAATTTTTTGCATACATTTGTGTGGTTAAAAATTCAAATAATGCAGTAGTTCTTTCAAGAGAGCTGAAGTAAAATGATAAAAAGGCGAAAAGGAATATGAATATTCCAACCTCTTCATGAACCCAAGACTCATGGTGCATAAGGGGCTGCAGTGGCTCTGTGGTTAAGAAGCTCACCTTGTTAGCTGGAAGGCTTGCAAGTCGGCAGTTTGAGACCCGGGTACTGCATGACAGTTTGAGCACCCATCTCTGTCCCAGCTCTTGGGGACATGAAAGGAGCCTCATTTGGGTGTTCCTTGAGCAGAAGTTCTTCCACAAAAATCCTTTCAACCCAGAATAATTTCTGACATGATGATGATGATTGATAATGATGATTATGGAGCATTACCATCCCCTCACCCAGCAAAATGTCCCTAACCTGACACAAATTTATATGTGGCTCCGTGGCGCCTCTTGGTTTTTTCATTAATGGTATCAGATGTCAGGTTCTGAGGGATTGCTTCCAATAGTTGGTAGGCTTCTAATTGGAGTGATGATTAGTTGCCAATCAATCATCATCATCATCATCATCATCATCATCATCATCATCATCATCATCATCATCATCATCATTATCATTATTATTATTATTATTATTATTATTATTATTATTATTATTATTATTATTATTATTATTGAACTTATATACCGCTTTCCTTTGTCAATGACAAACTCAAAGCGGTTAACAACATATTCAATCACTTTATTACAGTCTACAACCAGCACAGTAAAATGAGAGGTAATTTTTTTAGAAATTTAAATGTTTAAAATGTAGTTAAAATATATTATTTAAAAAACATATTAATTCAAAGTTAAAATAAATAGAATAAAACCAGTTTTTAAAAATGAGTGCTACGGTAACTGCTACTGCGATATAGCATTCACAATTTCTGCCACTGAGGGACCTGCCATAATTGTTCTTCTAATCTTTATCACTGTAGCACAAAACTTAGCAGTATTACAGGCAAAAGTGAGGCTTTCGTCTGATAGTAGCCAGTGAGTACAAGTGCTGTTTGATCGACCAGGATATTGGCAGAGCAGCGGGGAGACGAGTTTATCTCGGATATCCCTATAGAAAGGACAGATGCACAAAACATGTTCTGTGGTTGTAGCTTCTCCTGTATCACAGGGGCACAGTCTCTCTGACATAGGTATCCTTTCCCTCCTAAACTGCCGAAGGAAGGGTATGACAGCGGACCAACATGAATGTCCCTCAATGGTTGAGCATCTCAAGTTGTGTCAGATACTATGCTGGGGAGGCAACGTATCTTTGGAATTCTGGAACCGAAAAAGTTGGAGCTTTGGCTAGGTCAGATTGCCTCTCCTTGTCCAATATTCTTTGTTTGGTGGCCAATTTTGCCCAGTCATAACTCATGGCCTGTATGACAGATTTGGAGAAGGCAAGATTCTGGAGTCTGCCTTGGATTGTCCTTTTCCATGCTGAATAGTGATAATGCTGAGGCTTGTCATCAACCCAAGTGATTGTAGGATGTACACTAAAATATAAGTAGTGTTCCTCTGAAACTAGTTGTCATAATAAGTTGATGGGGCAAAAGGGACAGCACAGGTGGATGGGCCAAAGATAGAGAGGCAAAAGCAAAGAAACAGTGGCCATTCATATATATGCAGGGAACCAAGCACTGATAAAGACACAAAGCAAGTGACAAATACAGACAGAAACCTCTGCTGAAGAACCAGGCAAAAAGGGACAGCCCTGCATGACTGACTGTACTTAAATAACCAAATGCCTAAATGCCATTTAATGGGATGTGGAAGACCAAAGAGGATGTGTGGAGGCATGCAAGGAAAATGCTCAGGTGCACTGAAGCTGATTATGCAAGCGCGGCGCCAAAATGGCCGCCACACTCTTTGCGCCCCCCCCCACCGGACTTGGACATCCGGGTAGTTAGGGGGCGTGGCCAGCCCTCTTTAAAAGGGGTGGCCGCGAGGCAGCCGAGCTGCCATTTTGCAAAAGCGACGGAGAGGAGAAGTTTTTTCTCCGTCGCTCTCAGTCTTGCGGAGGGAAGCCTTTCCCGTGGCTGCAGCCCCTTAGCGGTCTTGGCTGCTTGATTTTCGGCTTCCTAGTTAGCGGTTTCCCGATCCCTGGAAAGGGATCGCTCTTTACTTATGCCTTCTAAAAGAAGGCTATGGTGGAGCAGGCTTGCCTGCGTAGGGGCCAGCAGTCAGGTCGGAGGACCTCGACTGCACCCCCTCACCGGGACCTCCTACTCCTACAGCATCAGACTGGCCCTACAGGGGCTTCGGCCCCCGGCCCGCAGTTGCCGGCCATGGGTTTTGAGCAGGGGGGAGGGCCTGGTGCGGTTGCACAGCAGGGTTTACCCGGCCCCTCATGGGCCGGAGTTTGGGCATGCCCCCTTTTTTGGGGCCTGGCTTTCAGGTAGGGGGATCGGCATGCATTACTGGCCCGCCTGGCCCCCTTATGCAGGGGGATCGGCATGCATTACTGGCCCGCGTAGCGGCGCCAGAGACATCACTAGGGATCGCCCTTTCAGAGGATCTGGCCCTCGGCCCATTGCAGCCGGCCATGGGCCGGAACGATTGGGGTGAGGGCCGGGTGCTGGCTCGCAGCACGTTTTACCCATTAGGGGCCGGAGTTTTGGGCATGGCCCTATTCTGGCCCAGGCTCTCAAATTGGGGCCTCTGGCCCAATACCTAGCGGGCCATCCGGCCCACCTGGCCCACCTATCATTTCGACTGCTGCCACTATGCAGCAGATGGCCAGCTGGGTCGAGCTTCTCGTGACACTCCGGCCTGTGCCCGCCGCTGTCTCGCGGCTCCCCGTTCATCTGGAACTACGGCTGGAGTGTGTTGGAGGTCGCCCCAGAGCTCGATTTCGGTCGCGAGCTCCGATGCCCACCGTGGGCCGGAACCCCCAGTGGGGGCGGCTCACGGGGGTGCAACTTGTGAGTATTAGGTTCAAGTTGAATGCACACACATCATAGTCCATTTCCGGCAGCGTGGGTTCAGTGCTCTTTGCCTCGCCAATTGGAGGCTGGGGGGCATCACTCGCCATCCTATCCCAGTGCCCCTTTGGTTGCATTCCGGCACGACGTTGGGGGTGGGGGTTTATGCCCCCGGGGCGATACAGGGCGTCACACGGGCTGTCCAGGTCCCGCTGTGTATGTACGGTGCACATCATGTACCGGCAGTGCTATTGCCGACGACTGGTTATTCATGCCCCCTCCAGTGATCATCTGCCCCAGATCATGAGGGATAAGATTTGGTGGGGGGGGGAGTACGTGGATATATTATCCCTATCAACTGACGCCCCAATAAGGATAGGAGGTGCGGGCAGGAGGGCAGGGGCATTGTGTGGTCCCGCCGTAGTAAGCCACCACGCACTGGGGTGTCTGCCCCCGGGACAGTGCTGAGCATCGCAGGGGCTGTCTGGATCCTGCTGCATAGGCCCTTTATACAGAACGTGCCGTCAAGGGCTTTCCCGATGGCCGGCTATTACTGGACCCGGTTGGTTGTTGGCCACAGGCTATGAGGGGTAAGGGCAGGAGGGAGACGTGTGGATATTCTCCCTATTGAACTGCGAGCCCACTGGGAGGAGAGAGAAGGACAGGACGACTGAGACAAAGAGATGTCCCATCGTCGTTAGCCACCGTGCACCTTGGGGCCAACTGGTGGTCGGCATACCTTGTACGTATGGTGGTATGCCGCAGGGCTTGACCTGTTTGGGCCATCCTGATGTCGAGCGGATGGGCCCGTGACAGTTGGCTCATGGTGAGGGATGCGGACGAGGGTGGCTCTATATACCGAGGGGTGTTGGGTTGAGTCCTGTCAGCAAGGGTGCTTGTGTGCATCATTCCCATGGAACCGGTGCCTGGTTATGGGTGCCATGGTGGCCATGCTGAGCGGCGGGCTGTTTGGACACTTGCTCCACCCAAACTGGTCGGGCGGGGGGTTCCGGCCCGCCTACTGTGTTCGGCCCGCTCAGCTGGCGATGTGTGTGCTAAGCACCACGGTCGTTACCGACTTAGTGCCCCCTTTTTGCGCCGGCCCCCTCGCCGCCTCCACGTGCCCACGGGTTGGTGGGTTACGGGGCAGAGGTGGGGGTGCACGGGGGCGATCAGAGCTCCGTCTGAAGCAACTAACTTTGTCTTGAGCCCCCCCACCCCACCCCAATTATAGTCAGCCTGGAGGGATGTCACTAAGTTCATCCAAGAAAGGATGGGGCGCGAGACCTGCTGGAGGGTTTTCAAGGGGGCTTTTGTATCCATTCGGGGGTGTTGGGGGCCCCAGGATGCTACTAATCTGGTTCCCTTACAGGGTAACGGATGGGGGGCTCCACTGTCCACAGTTATGGAAGTTGGGGGCTATGAGAGTAGCGGGGGCCTTCCTTGGAACCACCTTTCCTTAGTTGCAGGTATCCCCCATGAAGCTCATGCTGAGCTAGAAAAAGGGTGAATGTAATATAATCCTCCATTCAGCTTACCCTGTGGGTGCTCCGTTCAGGGATGACCTTCCTGATGACCTTGTTCAGTCAGGTACTCGTAGTTGCCTCGGCTACTATGGGTGGCGTGCTCACGCAATTCTGGTGCTGTTTGGCACAGTGTGATATGCACTCGGCTTCCAGCTTTTTGCCAGTGCACCCCAGGATTCATACCTATCGGGTTTTTTGGGTTTTGAGGGGAATTTTAATTAGATAAGGCCAATCCCTTTCTGAATGCGTTAATTCAGGTTCAGCACCCGACCGAGGTGGGACTTTCATTCAGTGGGCATTTGCTCACGGGTTGGGGTCTCGGTCTCCAGCCCATCACCTCGACGACTTTTTGGTCCGGGGTTAAACGGGGCTTGGACACGTGTACGCGTCTCCTCATCACGATTCAGACACTCAGGTGGGAACTGGGTGTCCCCTTGGCGCCTGAATAGACCGAGGTCCCATGTTCTAACATCACATTCTGCCTCGATGCTGTCACGCGGGCATCCAGGTTAACCATCGATACGGTGGCTCGGATGTCCATGGCGATTTTGGCATTGATTGCCAAACATCGAGTGTACCCTCGGGGAATTGTAGTTAATTCATTGCCACCCTTAATTTGCTCTGGCTCAAATTATTCCGGGGTTTAGAGGGGTCTCTTCTGGGAGATCAGACCTAGTGGTCTCCCCTGATATCTAGTACGGTCAGATACCTCCGGCTCCCGGAATTATGGGGTTGACTCCGAGGGTGGGTGCACGGATCGCCCCGCGATCTTACCTTCCTTGCGTTTTTTCCCATTTGGAGAGCACTGATGCTATGGTGCAAGGGGTGGGCCTACTCAGTGGTCCGATTTCGGTGTGACAATGCGGCAGTGGTGAACATTGTCAACACCCAGATGTGCAAATCCCCCAAGGTCGTGACATTAGTCCGTCCATTCTCTTGAGAAGCCTACGCCCATATGTGCTGTTCTAGGCCAGACATGTTATGGGTATTTATAATGACATTCTGCCGCTCTCCACCACCGCAGATCACCTGGTTCCGTGCCGTACTCTGGAAGCAGAAGGTTTCCACTCGCCGATTTTGGCTGAGGGTTGGACGTTTGGCGAGGAGAGGGGAACCGGACATGTCATTGGCACCTCGCACGCGTAAGGCATGTCACTCTGCATTCAGGCGTCGTGTTGGGGAGGGGTGGACACGGGAACGTGTCCGCCGCCCTTACGCGCGTCACCCCAGTTCCCAGAGTTTCTACCCACCTTGCACGAGGCTGGCATTGCTGGTGGACAGATAGGTGTGAGGTGGCTCTTGGCCACGCAGCTACCACGGTAGCCTTTTTGGAGCGCTCCGCATCAGTGAGTGGGTGCCAGAGTTGGTGCCACCGGTGTAAGGCGGATGTGTCTCGTGGGGCACTGGAACTCGAAGATGTCTCTTTCACACATGAGTGGGCTCCAGTGGGGATGCGGTCCTCACAGGTTATTCAGCACGGTGCAGGCAGTGGTGTATACTGCTGCGAAGTTTTTGAGACATCTGTCCGGTTGGTGCCCTACCTGAATTTTCGGCAGTGCCCTGTTTTCTGCCACCGGGATGGGTCTACCCTTACCTTAGTACAGTCCCTGAGGGTGACCGGTGCCGCGTTTCGCGGTGTGGTGCCCGTTTTGGCACCATTTACTTAAGATAGGCGTCGCGTTGATCGCGGCTACGTTTGGGGTACTCGGAGGTGGATATGTGTCTACGTGCAATTCCGGATATGTATGTCCCCTCACTGTACGAGTGCCTAGTTATGTCCTTCACCCTTTTTCTCCTCTTTTACAGATCCTAGGGGTCTCAGCATACCGGTGGCAGGGGGCTGGTGGGCCGCAGCTATGTACACTGGGCAGCAGTATATGCTGCAGCGACAGAGAGTGGACCCCGGCTGGGCTGTGTGCATCCGCACGTTAGCTATGGTATGGTATGCGCGGCACATGGGGGCGGGAACTGTGGCCATTCCTGCTGTCTGACAGGGATGCTGGACCGCCCAATGTTTTACAGGCGTCTCGGCGGCAGCGGTCTTATACGGATCACTGCTGTTATTAAACTGTCGAGTGGCTGTGACCTGGCATTTTGTATCACGTATGGCTTACATACGGCCTCTATGGTCTGACATCGTGCCGAGACACCAATTTAGGGGAGATGCGGATCTCCCTAGTTCGGACTGTTCCGGCAGTCAGTGGACGGGGCTGTGGCTACGTCCCCTTCTGAGCATGGCTGTGAGACGGCCATTGGAGTCCGGATGATAGGCTTACAAAAGATTTTTACTGGTAGGCAGGAGAAGGGGTCCACCTGTTGGTCAGAGGTATGTACCTCGTTCTGGGTGCAATGCAAGCAGGCCTGGCGACCGAGCTGACGGTCTGGGGGGGGGGGCGGTGAGTCTTCATTGAAGCCTCCCCGTGTGGCGGGTAGCACTGGTAAGGTAAATATTTATGACCCACAGGTATCCGGCAGGTTCGCAATTGACTGGCCAACACTAGATAGGCACAAGTTGGTTAACGTTGTCCGGTCAACGACGAACCAGGCAATGGGGTGATGGCACGAGCTAGGCAGCATGCATCACCCCGTTATTTTACGGATACGCGTCAGAGGGTGGGGTCAGTAGTTAGTTTATTGACTACGGTCAACAATTTGTTTGTTGTCAACAAACAAATTGATACAAATGGATACATTGTAACCAATTGCCGTTGGCAATTTTGGGAGGAACCTTACCAGTGTTACTGCGGCCTGCTTGCCTTAAGAATTATAATTGGTTGAATACCAATCGAAATTTATAATTCGGACTAGGGCATGAATCAATAAATGTGGCCCAATGCCGTTATCCACTTTTACCAGTGTCTGAGTCCTTCTTTTGGGGGGTGCGCCTGCAATGCTGACATCCTGCTGTGGGCAAACATTATGCTTAAATGCCACTTTGCCTTGAATGGAAAAATTCCTGCATCTCCTCTTGTTATTTGGATCAGTCTCTGCTATCCTTGACAGCTATCTCTGGTATGTGCACTACCCCACTGAATGAGTAGCTTTTCTGTTGCTCTGCACATGAGTTATTTTGCACCCTTTTGCTTGACTTTTCCTCCAATGCAGCATCTCAACCTGCCTTGCCCCATGGAGATATGCTTTGATGCACAGCCGGGAAGTCAACTTTAGACCGTCATATTCCTGAGTCTGTGAATTCATTGTATTCTGTATTATTCCAGTTGATACCGCTGAGATAAGGTGGTAAACATTAATAGCCACATTATTTATAAGACTACGGTTTTAATGCTTCTGTGTATCTTTGCTGCATGCATACTGTCAAAACAGCGCAAGGTTTCAGCCTTGGGAATCTGGTTGATTTGAATTATATATGCCAGCATACATTTAAACTTACGTTTTCAATGCCCCTTTTTTCTGAATTGCTTAGTGTGTTATTCCTATGTTTAAAAATTAGAAGCACATAGTGAACAAAGAAATTTAAATAAAGCATTGGTTAGATTTTACAGTTAAATAACCTGTGGAGGAAATTATAATGATGTTCTGTGTAATTGTTCTGGAGTAGAGAGAGAGCAAGAAAGAAAGTGTGAGCAAGCTTAAATCTGTGGAAGGCATAACAGACCTAATTAATGCTAACACTGTTCCTCCAGAGAAAGAGATTTTATGTAATGTAAATGGGCTGCATAGAAAATGTTCTTCTGCATATTTTAGATTTATTTCTTGTTTCTTTTTGCACAGCTGTAGTGTACAGTATTTCAAAAGATAAAGTATGCTCTTTTCTTCTGAGCGACAGCTTGTAATGCAGCATGTGACATCAGGAATAAAACTTTGATAATGCTACCTGGGATTTTATCAGTTGGCATCATATAAGTTGCATGATTAATTTTAGATGGCCAGATGTATGAGTGCATGAGAAAAATAATTAGAGTAGTTAAACATTCCCTGTTCCTCGATACACCTAGTACTTGCCTTATTTTAGAAAAATTAAGTACTATGCTAGTAAAAAGAGTGCAGTCCTGTTCAAAGTTTGGAATGGTATTTTTCAAAGCTAACACGTTAGCTATCGTTTTTACTTTTGTTTAAAAATTCTAATTAACTAGTTTCATGTTTCACTATGAATATTAAAAGCGACCAAAATACTTCAGAATAATCCTTAGAAATGATTGGAAGCAAACATTACTCATTGCGCCCTCCCACACACAATAATATAATGTATGAGAAGAACAATGTTGTGCTCCTATTACCTTTAAAAAGTAAAATGCTGTAGACAGTGTCATTACTTGTAATGTGTTACTATCAATCTCCAAATGAGATACATTATAGATTTACGTCTTCGCTTCAAAAGCTCTAATTTCTCATTTCCCATTTAGACTCTGAATAAACATGTGGGAAGTTACCTGAAACTTATATTATTTATATTTTTAAATGAGTCTCTAATGTGAAGGTCTTCAAGTTAGTTTGTCCAATAACAGTGGTAACATGTTATGCCCTGTCTCGCACATAGTGACCAGGCCCTGGCTTGCTCCGACACTAGCTCACCCAAAACCTGGTCCAGTGGCGGCAGCTCTTCTCCTGCTCTCCCTGATTGGCTGGTCTGGTCACCTCATCCCCGGACTAGTGGGATGGTTTGCCGACTCAGAGAAAGAAGGTGAAGCAGACTTTTGGTAGCGTTGCACAAGGGTGCCTCGGCTAAGTTAACCCGGCCAGGGTGAACTAGCGAGAAAGGTGGGGTTCTAATGGGTAATGGCAATGCCTTAAAAAGATGTCGCAGTTTGAAAAACTCTGCAAAGCCCTCTGAGTCTGGTAGCGGCTTCACCCATTAGATTCTATACACCCTTATCATGATTTTTCTTATGGGAATTTGGCCTTCAATGTTGGAGTTAAATGAGGGGGAGGAAGGCACAGTTCTGGTAAGGCGAAACTTCTGAAATCTCTCCCCTCTAGCTCCCTTTGATTATTGACTTCAGCTGTGCTGGCCGAAAAACAAAGCATTGGTGTTGAAAAGTAACAAGGCTTATCTGTAAAATTCTCCTTCTGCTCCTTCATGGCTGGAAGGAGGTGGAATAACTGCTCTTGATGAAGAAGTCCGTTTCAAAGATTTATTGGAATAAAAAGAGAATTCCAACATACAAAAATCCTCACTAAACTACGCTATAAAAATACATATCTCTAAGAAAGAAAGTAGCGTTTCAGAAAAGCCATACTTATCTAAAAAAAAAGACTGGCTTTCGGGCCACCCATGCAGTGTTATAGGTCAGATCGGTTCTGGAAGGTGGAGAGCAGCATCTCGTTGATGATCTGAGATTACTGCCCTATCCCTCTACAATCTGGCTTAATCGCCACAATATTTATACTGGTTTGGTGAGAACGCATGCAGAGATGTTCTGATTGACAGAAACCTGCTTTTTGAAGTCCAGTGTGAGACAGGACATTTAATCAGCGTTTCCATCAGAAAGACATGAGTCTCACGTCAGCCCACAGGTGGTGAGTCTGAGAAGCGTGCTGCTCTCATGTGCTCAGTCTGAGAACAGACACTTTCTCAGGTTCACTGTCTGAGAACAGAGAGCAGGTTGACCTGCTGCTTTTAATTGGTCAGAAGTTGGCTTATGTGTACAACAGCCTTCCAAAATGGACCCGTTTGAACTAATCAAAGCTACACATTTCCACATAATAAAAACAGATTAATTGTTAATGCACTCTAGGCATTAAGTAAACAGAGTAAAGAAGTAAACTTAATTCTTCCCTAGCTATGAAATCTCGACACCCTGATCCTAAAATTATTTTAAGAGTCAAATTCCATTTATTTAACTAGAAAATTTGCTTATCAAAATGCCGCTCAAAAGCTGCTCCCCGCCAATGCCGAGACCAGCGCAGTTCAACTGCCAGCCAGCCGGAGGGGAACAATCGGCACCTGAGGGCCACTCCACCACACTCAAAAGCCCCGCCCCGCCCCCACCTCAGCTGGAGCTCTAAAGGCAGCTATACTTTGTCTCCACCTGAGAGCTCCACGGACAGAATGGGGAGGCTTTGGGCTCAAGCACTGCCTTTCCACCTGCTTCCTGGGCCCCCGCCTCAGCTGGAGCTCAGCTGTGACTCTACTGTATTGTATTTCTCATGCTTGATTGAATTGCTTATGTATATTTGGTGTATGCAAACCAAGACACAGGACACAGCCTCGGGCTGGGTTAACTCAGGTTTATTGCATCGTGGACAGAGGGAACATGAGGTAATGGCGGATCGATAGCTCTTTATATACAGCAGTAACACATTTGAACGTGGTGCCATGGTAGCCCATTGGCTACTGTCTGCGTGACGTCATTGCGGGTCACGCCCTTCTTGTCCAGGTGTAGGTGGTGGCGGGAAAACTTCCCGCGCTGTTGCCTTTGATGAGTTTGGACCAAGAGAGCTTGGACGCTCGCTGCTGCCAGCTGGTGGTCATTAGCTCGCGTCCTATTACAGGGTTTATATGATACAGCTGAAGGTTACATTGTTGCTATAGGTAAGGTTACATTGGCTCAGATACATTGTAATCCGTGTGTACAATAAAACCAACAGAACACAACACCCCTCCCCCCTAGGACGAGACAAAGTCTCGAGCCCACACTTAAACACACTCCCCCCCCTTAGGAGACAAAGTCTCTCAGCCAAGATGGCTTATTTCGAACACGCTGGGGTCTCGATGCGGGCTGCCTCTCCCCGGGTTTGCTACCTTCTCTTTGTCCCCTGGTTTCCTGTCCTGTAATATGAGAGGGAGACTCGTTAGTGACTTTCCGCGGCTCCGCGGCGTTGTTGGGAGGTGTGCTCTTTCTTAGGGAGGAACCGGGGGCACTGGGGGCTAACGAAAAACCCCTCTTCTCGCTTGGACGGGTGGGGGAACACTCCTGAAAAACCCCCCGGCTCGCAAAATCAAACTCAAAATTACTATCGGGGGCAGCGGGCGCGAACTCCTCTCCCCCTTCCCCGACCCCTGATAGGACTGGCGTATCAAAAGGATATGAGTCGGGGCCGCTGCTTCTGCTTCCTTCCCCCCTTGTTTGGGACTGTTGTCCATTGCTGTCTCCCCCTTGGGTTAAGCGGGTGGGGGAGAACCCTAACGCTGAATCCTGTTGCTGAGCTCCACTGACTGGCCCACTCACTCGGTGCCTCAGCTGGTCTGCGTGCCTCCTCCAGAGGAGGCCGGTGTCAGTCTCGACCCGGTACGACACTGGCCCCGTCTGTTCTACAACCGTCCCTGGTACCCAGGCCGGCCCTGCGCTGGAATAGTTCCTGCAGTGAACAGGGTCCCCGGCGGCGAAACCTTTCGAGACTGCCAACCCTATGTTTTTTCCTTTATCCTCGACTCTCGTCGGGTCTAGCCTGGACAGGATCGTGGTCAGTTTTCGCCGCATCAAGAGCTCCGCCGGCGAGTAGCCTGACGCTAAGGGGGTTACCCTATACGCTAAGAGGAACTGGCATACTTGGTGATTCAGGTCCCCCGGGCCCATGCGCCGCAGCGCCTCCTTCGTTGTCCGCACCAGCCGTTCCACTTGGCCATTCGTGGCCGGGTGAAACGGCGCGGACGTGACATGCCGAATGGCGTTTGCCTCCATGAACGCCCCGAACTCGGCGGAGGTGAAACAACTAGCGTTATCGCTGACTAAAGTGTCGGGTAAACCGAATGTGGAAAAGACTCTCCTTAGCTGGCTAATTGTCGTGGCGGAGGACGTGCTCTTTACTGGGATAACCTCCAGCCACTTGGAGAACGCATCTACCACCAGGAGAAACATGGTTCCTCGGAATGGGCCAGCGAAATCCACGTGCACTCTGGACCACGGCCCCCTTGCTGTGTCCCACTCCCTATGCGGGAGACGGGCCGCCTCAGGTCGGGATCCCTGGCAAGCCTCGCAAGTGCCGACCATGTGCTCAATGTCCGCGTCCAGCTGTGGCCACCAGAAGTAACTCCGGGCCAGCGCCTTTGAACGAACTATGCCCGGGTGGCTGACGTGCAGCAGTTCGAGCACCCTCGTCCGCAGGGGCGCAGGGACCACCACCCGTTGGCCCCACAGAAGGCACCCCCTCTCTAGGGACAACTCTAGCTTTTTCCTAAAGAATGGGTCGAACTCTGTACTCGGGGACGAAGCCGGCCACCCCTTCTGCACCCATGAACTAACTTTCTCCAGCGTCCTGTCCTTGCCTGTCGCCCTAGCAATGTCGGCTGGTACTATTGGGGGTGCGTCTAAAACCTCAATTAGCAACACCTGGCGGTCTCTTTCTGCTCTCGCCTTTTGGTCGCCCGACAAGGGCAGAGGGGATCTCGAAAGCGCATCAGCATGGCTGATCTCCTTTCCGGGCCTGTACTCCAACTCATGTTGGTACGCGTTGAGGAAAATAGCCCATCGCAGCATTCTCGGGGACAGGATCTGCGGCGTGGGCTTGCTTGCCGTGAAAATCCCTAACAGCGGCTTGTGATCGGTCACGATTTTGAACGGGCGGCCATACAAAAAATCGTGAAATTTTTTGGTCCCCGCTACTATTGCTAACGCTTCCCTGTCGGTTTGTGCGTAATTTCGCTCCGCTTGGGACAGGGACCTTGAGTAAAACGCTACCGGGGCCTCCCTTCCGTCCTCCAACACGTGGCAAAGCACCGCCCCCACCCCCACCGGGGATGCATCACAAACTAGGACCACTGGCCGTTTGGGGTCGAAGTGCGTCAGGATTGCCTCAGATGTTAGGAGTTGCTTTAGCTCTTTGAACGCCCTCTCGTGCTCGTCACCCCACATCCATGGCTCCTCCTTTTTAAGTAACCGATGGAGCGGTTCGGCCACGGACGCCTTCCGCGGGAGGAATGTATGGTAAAAATTGAGGAGCCCCAGGAAAGACTGCAGCTCGGTTTTGGATGTGGGGCGAGGGGCCTTTTTAATGGCTGCTACCTTGGATTTAGACGGCTTAATCCCCTCGGGTGTGATCCGGAACCCTAAAAACTCGACCTCGGTTTCGAAAAAGACACATTTATCCTTCCTCAATCTCAGCCCCGCTTTCTCGAACACGGTCAGTACCTTGTCCAACCTTTTTGCCAGTTCAGCCTCACTCCCCCCTGTTATCAACACGTCATCAAAATAAGGCAACACCCCCTCCAGGCCCTTTAGGAGGCGTTCCACGAGCGATTGAAAAAGGCCGGGTGCCGAGTTCACGCCGAACTGTAACCGCGACACCTGGAACGCTCCCTTATGTGTAACTATCGTTTGTGCCGCGGCCGTGGCGGGGGTCACAGGAAGTTGCTGATAGGCTTGTGCCAAATCGAGTTTAGCGAAACACTTTCCCCCATTTAGCCTGGCCAAAAGGTGGCTGATCACTGGCACCGGGTATGCATTAGGGCGGATCGCCTTGTTAATTGTACACTTATAATCAGCGCAAATGCGCACCTCCCCGTTAGCCTTTAGAGCCGTTACAATTGGAGTTTCCCACTCCGCGGAATCAACAGGAATAAGAATCCCCTGGCCCACCAGTTTGTCCAGTTCCGCCTCTATCTTGTCCTTGAGTGCGAACGGCACCCTGCGTGGTTTGAGTCTTATCGGGCGGACCTCCGGGTCTATGTCGAAAGCTACAGGGGGTCCCTTGAACTTTCCGAGTCCTTTCTTGAAAACGGCGGGATGCGCATCGCAAACCGCTTGTATTGGGTCCCCCCCCCACGGTATGCACCCCCCCTATGAACAAACCTAAAGGCTGAAACCACTGTGTCCCTAGGAGGCTACAGCTTCCCCCCTTGAGGACAACTAGGGGCAGTTCCGCAGAATGTCTCTTAAAATTGACCCGAAATTTCCCGACCCCCAACACCGGAATGCTGTTTCCCTGTACGTCCCGTAGCGTGGACCTCAACGCTTTAAGCTTGGGCCGCACGTGGGGGTCGATTTTCAGGAACTCTTTCTGGGGAATTATGGAATAGGAGGACCCCGAGTCAATTTCCATCTTAATAGGGGCCCCTTGTACTAATACCTCAACGAAGTAATGGGACTGTCCCGCGGACACGCTGAACACTGGGGCGTCGTCCTCGCTGTCGTCCGAGACGCGGCCCACGCCGTCCTGCTTCCTCGTGGTCTGGGCGCCATCTTTGGGCCTCGCTGGACGGTCCGGTCTGGCCGCGCGGTCTTGTGACTGCCTCCGGCCCTCCTTCCGTTTTCTGCATGCCTTGGCGATGTGCCCCCGACGGCCGCAGGTGTAACACTCGGCCTTCCTGAACGGGCATCTCGCGCGCTCGTGGGCCGCTCCGCAACCCTCGCAGCGTCGACCACCCTTCCGGACCTTCTGGACCTCCTCGCCGTCGCTGCCTTCCGTAGACGACTTTGAGGCCCGTCGAGTCGCGTGCACCGACTGTCCGGTCTTCCCGTGCACCGAATTTTCCGCCTTGCCGGCTCTAGGACGCCACTCACGCCACTGGTGCATCTCGTCCACTCCAGCATTCGTGGACTCTGCGGCTTCCGCGGCCTCTATGACCTCCGCCAGCGTGGGTGGCGGCTCCTTATTCATCAGGCTGCGCTGTACCTCCTTGTCTTTCAGGCCACACAACACGCCGTCCCTGAGGACCATCTCCAGGATATCGCCCCATTTACAGGGGGCGGCGGCTATCCTCATGGCGGCCACGAATGCCTCAACCGACTCATCCGGCGCTTGGACTCGCCTCCAAAACGCGCTCCGAGCGGGAAACATTGCCCTCGAGGGGCAGAACCGCTCTCGCAGCAGTTTCATGATGTCGCTCGCCTTAAAGTCGCTCACCTTCTTCGGAGCGATTATGCCCACCAGCGTCCGCTTGGTTTCCATCCCGAGCATTCTGGTGAGGATGGCCCTCTTCCTCTCCTCGTCTTCTCCTTTGACTCTGAGTTCCACCAGGGCCGCCTGGAAATCCATCTCAAGCAGCTCCCAGTCTTGCGGTTTGGTGATGTTGAAACCGCTCTGTGCCCTGGCTGTTCCGTGGGGATCCATCATCCCACCTTCGTCGCCAATTTGGTGTATGCAAACCAAGACACAGGACACAGCCTCGGGCTGGGTTAACTCAGGTTTATTGCATCGTGGACAGAGGGAACATGAGGTAATGGCGGATCGATAGCTCTTTATATACAGCAGTAACACATTTGAACGTGGTGCCATGGTAGCCCATTGGCTACTGTCTGCGTGACGTCATTGCGGGTCACGCCCTTCTTGTCCAGGTGTAGGTGGTGGCGGGAAAACTTCCCGCGCTGTTGCCTTTGATGAGTTTGGACCAAGAGAGCTTGGACGCTCGCTGCTGCCAGCTGGTGGTCATTAGCTCGCGTCCTATTACAGGGTTTATATGATACAGCTGAAGGTTACATTGTTGCTATAGGTAAGGTTACATTGGCTCAGATACATTGTAATCCGTGTGTACAATAAAACCAACAGAACACAACAGTATACTTTTGTATTACTGTATATTTAGCTTGTATTTTGATGATTGATGTTGTCTTTATGGACTCTCTTATATTGTATATTGATCGTATTGTTTATATTTTTACTATATTGTATTTTTGTATTATTACTTGTTGGAACCGCTTTGAGTCGCCCATCGGGCTGAGAATAAGCAGTATATAAATTAAAATTGAAATGAAATGAAATGAAATAATCCATTTACCTATGTTTTTGTACAGCAATAATAAACTCCTGGATAGCTCAGTGGTTTTAGACAGAGCCAGAGTTTGGAAGTTCGGTTTCTGACTCTACCTTCTTGTCAGAGACCCGACTCAATGATCCATAGGTTTTCTGCCAGTTCTGCAGTTATTATTATGAGCATATTTAAAGAATCTTAATTCTGATTTTGTGCTTTTAGTGGTTTTTAAAAGAAAATTACAGTAAAACCTCACATAAAGAGCTCCTCACTTATAGACTAACTCGCTTAAAGAGCGGAATTTCCTTTGAATGGTCACCCTCATTTAAAGACCAAAACTCACTTAACAAATAAATCTGGGTTTGTAATCCCTCCTGCCAGACATCATGATTGGTCACTTACCATGGCGGCGGTGCTTTTTCAAAGTTGTTTTTTTTTTTGACAGATTCTGCCATGTCCCAAGGTGGTGCAAGGCTTGTCCGACCACAATCCCTTTGTTTTTAATTTTTCCCACTGCTTCCTCGCTTTGTTCAACCAGCTAATGGTGCAAGTGCTGCATGCCAACGGAGCTCTCAAAGCTCACTGGACAAAGTGGGGAAGCAGCGGGAAAATTTAAAAGCAAAGTGATCTTGGTCGGACAAGGCTCCCACTGCCTTGGAGTTTAGCAGAGGCTGTCTACCCCCCCCCACACACACACACACACACACACAAAACCCCGGAGCTGCTGCCCCAAATCCAGGGAGCAACCTCACCTATGGCCCCTGGCAAGAAGTTTTGGGGCGGATCCAACCTGGACTACAACTTCCCGAAGTTACACTGAACAGGTACCCTGTAAATGACTTTTTTTCCTTTATTCTTGATGTGTGATGTTTTAAAAGTTGAAGTTTGATGTTTGAAATGTTGTTGTTTGATTCATCATGTCCCTGCACACTATTTATGCTGTTAAAGTTTATTTCATAAAGAATTTTGAACAACAACAACAACAAAAAAGGTTTTGGGGCTTTTTTCTGAGGCCCGGTACGGAATATTTGATTTTCAATGCATTTCTATGGGAAATATCTTTCTACGGTAGCCAATTAATGTGCTCACATTAGGATCAGCAAACGCATTTCCATCTCCTACTGCTTGTATGAGTACAGTATCTATACCTATAAGAAGAGGGTTGGGCTGTGCATGTCCGGAATGTGTGTCCACACATGTCCAGCCTAACCCATAATGCGCTGGCCACACTTACCTTATTCCGTGACAACATCGCCACAAGGGTCCGGTGACCGAAAGTGGGGCCAATGGCCCATGAACACGAAAAAAACCACAATACCCAGCATCCTCTGTGCCACGGCATGCCTCAGCCAATCTGGCTAGAGGACGCGAGAGCAGAGGAGGCGAGCCAGCCGGCACATGTGAGAGAAAAATGGCTGACTTGTGTGCCTTTTCCCCTTCATCACCTGCTCTCCAGTGGCCCTAAAAAGCAGCTTCCCCACTGCCGCCGCCGCTGCTGTTCCTGCCGCAGTCGGCCCAGCAAACTTCGCCAGGTAGGTCGGCCAGGGGAGAAGGAGGTGGCAGCTGAGAATCGGCTCACGCTGAAACTAGCCCCCTGCCATCAGCAGGGAAAGGGGTAACAGAACGCTTCCACCTCCCACCCTTCTCTGCCTCTCCCTGCCACCGGCAGGGAAAGGGGGAATGGAATGCTTCCGCCTCCCACCCTTCCTTGCCTCCCCCTGGTGCCGGCAGGGAAAGGGGGAACGGAATACTTCTGCCTCCCCCCCCCTTCCATGCCTCCCCCAGCCACCAGCAGGGAAAGGGAGAATGGAGCGCTTCCACCTCCCACCCTTCCCTGCCTCCCCCCTGCCCGTGGCAGGGAAAGGGGGAACAGAACACTTCCGCCTCCCACCTTTACCTGCCTCCCCCCTGGTGCTGGCAGGGAAAGGAGGAACTGAATGCTTCTGCCTCCCCCTTCCCTGCCTCCCCCCCCCCCCCGGTGCAGGAAGGAAAGGGAGAATGGATCGCCACCTCCCCTACTCACCTGCCTCCTCTCTCTCTCTCTCTGTACCCCCCCCCCCCAAAAAAAAACAACCACCCCACCACCAACACACAATCAATACCTGCCCGGCAAGGTCAGGCAAAATAGCTAGTCTGTACTAAAACACATGGTTCACTGCTTTTCTCAATTTCAGGCATTTGCAGAAAATCTTGGAACGTATCCCTTGCATATAAGAGGCAACCTGCATTTCGTTATAAGTGTAAGTGCATAAATAACAGTGGTGAATAGGTTGCTGATTAATAGGTTGCCACACACATTCCTGACCACATGCCAGCATGCTCACCCAGCACATGATCATGCATAAAAAACACAACTCACTAATTAGGAGCAATTTGTTACCATGATTTGTACAATTTTACTTTACTTGAACAAGATTCTGGCTAAAAAATAAATTACATTAGAAGCTGGGACAATGAAAGCAAGAATTCAAGAAGTCACAAGTCATGATCAGTGACCATCTTTTAACCATCCAATTTCTGAACTTTATGCCTTCTATATTAATGAGTACACATTTTGATACTATCTCTGTTTATATCTATTGTAGGTGTGCAGTGCAATACAGAATCAAGACTTTACTGTGATAGAGGATTACTGCATTGGGCTGAAGGCTTTGCTTTATCTACAAAGCATCGAGGAGCTTCAAGACTGGGATGGACAGAGTCCACCAACCCTAAGGCATCAGAAAGGAAAACCTGTGCCCCGAATCCGCGAGCTGGTAGGAAAGGTAGGTTACCTCAATATCACTTTGTCAAATGCTTGCTCATTCCTTGTACGGGGAGGAATAGAAAAGAACAATGTGCTTTTTAAGAAGAATGTGTCCAATTTCACACTCTTCTCAAGAAGTAATAAGTTATTTCCTTTGTTTATATCCTGCCTTTCTTCCTGGTAAGGAAGCATTCTGATCTAGATTGGGCTTATCTCATGAGGTGTGTGGAAGATTATCTCCCTACAATCAATTTGTATCTGAAATTTGCTGCTGTATTTAATAAGATTCCTTTCATTCTTTTTTGGGGTGGGTGGGAGGGAGGGGAAGGCTTTCCCCCATTTTTTAAACCCCCACCCCCAATAATGGTCCTGATCTCTACCTGTGTATCTTCCTATGTGTGAGCAGGAGTGGTGTGGGCAAATTGAGGCACCCTAGTCCTTTTGAGACTCGGAATAAGAGTCATTCATTGGGTTTGTTTTATTTGAAAGTAAATGCTATTGATTTTGGATTGGGACCACTGAAGGAATTTCAACCTCCCTTACCTACTACAGGGGATGAGAAAAGATGGATTGTCTATGCAACTGTAAGGTACATGTAAAGGTCACCCTTGCTCAAAAGCCAGTCATATCTGACTCTAGGGCCCGGTACTCATCTCTGTTTACAGCCAAAGAGCCAGCACTGCAGACATTTCCATGGCCATGTGACAGGCATGACTAGACACGGAATGCTGTTTACCTTCCCACCCAAGTGGTACGTGCAATCTACTTGCAATTTTCTTGCTTTCAAACTGCTAGGTTGGCAAGAGCTGGGTCAGAGATGGGAGCTCACTCCGTCATTCAGCACTTCGGTCTCGAACTGCTGACCTGTCGATCTTCCAGTCACCAAGTTCAGCATCTTAACCAATAAGCCACCACAGTCCCTCTATGCAACTGTAGAGTGTATCTATATGTGTGTATAAATAAGAATGCTGTGTATACACAGGGTGAAGCAAAATGTACAGCATTGGGTAAAGTCAAGGCAGGGAGATTTTTTTCTCTGGTTAATGACTGTTGATTTTATATTTGCCCCGAAATAATTGGGGAGTTACCCCCTTTCAAAAGCAGTGTGCTTTATATAATACAATTATATAATTATATTTATGCTCATCCAGGCAGAGGGAAGGGCAAAGATTCTTAGTCACAGATTAAGTCATTTACTACTATAAATCTGCTGCTGGGGGAAATGGGTGCTGTGAACACACTGGTTTTCTCACACTTATTTGAAAAGGGCAACATGAAAGGCAAGGAAGCATGCTGGCTATGCTCCAAGCCAAAGTTAACATGAATCACTTGCCCCCCAACCATGTCCTTCTTCTATGTTTTCAGAGGTGTGTTTTTTGTAGTAGCTGGGAGGGTGGGAGATAAAAAGATTGGGTGGTGTGTATATGCTTATTTTCTCTGGACTTCAGAAAGTTGGTTTGATTTAAACTTTCAAAAGGCAAGGCAAAGTAAAGAAGCACTGCTGTTTGATTTTGAGTGAGTCTTTTTTCTTTTTTTCTTCATTCCAGAGTGTTGCACAAATTAAAATTATGGAAGTGCATGAAAAATAGATAAAATTCAGACAAATTAAAATGTTAAAATAATTAGACTCTTTTTGACTGGAAGTGGGCTACTTCAATAGTCTTGTCTTGGCCATTTACTAGATCATCTTTTGTTAACAGACTAGGACATAAATTGCATACACATAAATGCTGCATTTGTTGTTTTCCCTGTATTTAAGTAACCCTATTTTATTTGATTATTCTTTGATCTTCCTTCTTCAAAGTCTATTCAGTGACTTCCAGATAGTCCAGCCAGAATTTTTTTTCTGGTGGCAGACACTATTTGACATTCATTCATTCAGCAAGGTGTGCTTTTCCCCCTCTCCATAGAATTAGCCTAGCCTCTTCTGCTTTAATATTTACAGCTTGAGAGGTATGCAGAAAACCTTTCTTTGATTTTATCCTTCATATAGGGAGTTGGTGTCCATGAAATTGTTTGGTCCTATATACCTTACTATTACCTTATTCTTTTTTGTTATTTGCTAGCATTTATCAATGTACTTTTGGAGGGGCAATGCCAGCTAAATAATAGATTTTTTTCAAGGGGTGGGGTAGATTTTGAGGAGCCAGTTATAATCCTGCATGATTTAATGGTACAGCCACTAGTTGCCATGCACTTACATATATCATATGGCGCTAGCATATTCTTTTGTGGAGTAACACAGGTCAGAGATGTTCTTATTGTAAACGCACTTATGACAGCCGCGGGTCATTTACGGCAGTGTTATGCACATGCAAAGGTGCATTTTACTTCCGCTTCCGGAAGAAGGAACCACATGACCAGCACACTTAATCACATGACTGACCTGCAGCCCAATAAGTTTGGGCACCCCTGTTCTACAGGAAGGGTTGCCCCTTTCAGCTATGATTAAGAACACAGTCTGTTTAAGAGGGCAATTCTGATCAATCTTAAAGGTCATTGTTTGATATACAAATAAAGGCAGCATCCTAGATATCATCCTTTTAGAGCTTCATAGGTCAACTCCAGTTTTGATGTGAATTTGACTTTTTAATCATGCAGGGCCTTACTTCTTTGCAGTTTCCCTGTTAGTTTATTAATGTCTTTGAAAATGTCATACCAATTAAACAATTTTAGAGTATGGGTGAAAGCCTTAAGATTTAAATGTTGCATCCACCCTGTAGAAGATCTCCACCTCGTTTTTTGCTCATCTGGTAGGGGTAAGAACCCCAAAACCAATCCCCTGTAGCCACGTAGGAATTCTCTCCGTGTACCTGCAATGCTGAAGCATTCCCAATTTGCAATAGGATTCCCTGGGGACCCTTGCTACCTGGAATAAGTTACAGCAGGCTCAGGGTGACTTTTGCTTTCATCGAGACGAGAGCTATGGTTAGAACCACCTTTTAATTTGTTCCCCTGTGGCTTTTGCTTCCCTCGCTACTCAGGCTAGATTTTTAGCAGCAGACCTGGGTTTGTGGAAGAGATTAGCTTTGAACAATGCTCTCAGTTATACATCATGCCTATTGATTATCCTTCGAAAAAATCTAATATAACATGTCTGAAAATGTTGTATAAAACCAAGATTTACAAAAGAATAGGATTTGGCACATCAGATACCTCCACATCTCTCCTTATCATTGTTTAATCCTGGAGTTATTTCCAGTAAGAGCTTAAAGGAGGTTTCTTTGTTCTTTCTGAAGCTCTGCAAATTATAACATTACTGTTTGACTGTAAAGACAATCCTATCACTAAACTCTAGAGAATACAGTATTTCTGAGATTTTTTTAAAATTAAGCCATATTTGTTTCAGATTCTAACTGTGTTGGTAGTACCACAGTACCAACTTATTTCTTTCCTTCACCCCTTCTCCTCCCGATGTATTTTATATAAATATATACTGCATTTAGTAAAGGTAAAGGTTTCCCTTGCTCAAAAGCCAGTTGTATCTGACTCTAGGGTTCAGTGCTCATCTCTGTTTCAAAGCCGAAGAGCCAGCACTGTCTGCTTCTGCAGACATTTCCGTGGTCATGTGGCAAGCATGACTAGACACCGGAGCACACGGAGCACTGTTACCTTCCTACCGAAGTGGTCCCTATTTATCTACTTGCAATTTCTTGCTTTCGAACTGCTAGATTGGCAGGAGCTGGGACAAAGACGGGAGCTCATTCCATCCTGCTGTACTCGGGAATTGAACTGCTGACCTGCCTTCCCGGTCAGCGTCTTAGCCACTTGAGCCATTTACATTCACCTAAAACAGTGTGGAAGACTTCAAGATTTTCAACTTTTTAGCACTAGGATAGGTAAAGGTAAAGGTAAAGGTTTCCCTTGCTCAAAAGCCAGTCGTATCCGACTCTAGGGTGCAGTGCTCATCTCTGTTTCTAAGCCGAAGAGCCAGCGCTGTCTGCTTCTGCAGACGTTTCCGTGGTCATGTGGCAGGCATGACTAGACACCGGAGCGCACGGAGCGCTGTTTCCTTCCCACCGAAGTGGTCCCTATTTATCTACTTGCAATTTCTTGCTTTCGAACTGCTAGGTTGGCAGGAGCTGGGACGAAGACGGGAGCTCATTTCCGTCCTGCAGTACTCGGGAATCGAACTGCTGACCTTCTGCTTCCCAGTCAGCGTCTTAGCGACTTGAGCCACTGCAGTTCTAGTACGCTGAATACCCGTCATGTGAGGATATTTTTCACAATTTTTAATATGAAGGCAAATTGCAATTTCTAATGTTTAAAGCTTGTCACTATATTAATAATTAACTCTTTATCAAGATATTTATGTATTTATTTTGTTAAATTTCTATACCGCCCACTTGACCAAGGCCGACTCAGGGCGGTTCACAATCATAGATAAAACAGATAAAGACAGATAAAAACCTACAGAATTAAAAACCCACCCCCCAAAAAGGGTTCAGATGCTGATGGAACTGTGGGGGGAAGGCACACTCCTCTATACCAACCACCCAACGGAAGCCACCCCTCTACCTACACCCCAAACTTGGCCCGCCAGCCAGGTTTTTAGTTCTTTCCTAAAGGGCAACAACTCGTCTGGAGGCGCAGTTCTACTGGCAGGAGGTTCCCAGTGCGGACACAGAGAAGGCCCTCCTCCTTGTGCCAGAGACGCGAGCCCCCCTGGCTGATGGCACAATTAGAGAGCCCCTCCGGTCCGCTCTGGTTGGATGGACAGACATCCTTCGAGCGATGCAGTCTCGTAGGTAACCTGGCCTACTACCATATAGGGCTTTAAAGGTCAAAACCAGCACCTTGAATTGCACCTGGAGGCAAACTGGTAACTAGTGCAACTCCCAAAGCAATGGTGAGGCGTGGGCATAACGCCCACACCCCATCACCACCCGGGTCGCAGCATTCTGGACCAGCTGCAGCCTCCGAATGGTCATCAGGGGTAGCCCCATGTAGAGCGCATTACAATAATCTAGTCTGGAGGTCACCAGAGCGTGAGTGACCATGAGCAAGATATCAAGATATCACATCAAGATATCAAGATATCAAGATATCAAGATATCAATATATCGTATAGGGGCTGTGGTGGCTCAGTGGTTAAGAAGTTCACCTTGTTAGCTGGAAGGCCAGCCTGTCAGCAGTTCGAGACCCAGGTACTGCATGATGGATTGAGCACCCATCTCTGTTCCAGCTTTTGGGAACATGAAAAGAGCCTCATTCGGGTGTCCCCTGAGCAGAGTTTCTCCAGCAAAAATCCTGCAACCCAGAATAATTTCTGACATGAAATTACTATTATAAGATATCACATGAAATCTGCTTTTAAAACTCCATGAGAATAGCATTTTGTAATCCACAGGACTCATTGCCTGAAACTGATCTTATAAATAAATGCCTTAAGAATCCCACCACTTGAAAGATAGCTGCCTCAGAAATTTAGAAGGAGCATAAGATCAAAAGACCTTGAACAAATAGTTCAGTACTCTAATTTTATTTTACAGATGTTCAGTTATAAACATGGAAATATTTAATGGACTGGAGAGGGAGAAACATGAATTTGTGATTTTATTTTATTTTTGCTAAGTGGTAGAAAATAACATTTCAAACCTGCTTTCAGGGGCAATACATTATATTATTTTATCATCTTCATTTTCATCCTGTCCTTTCATCAGGAGCTCAAGACAGCAAGCATGTCTCCCTATCTCTCAAGGTTGAGATGTAACAATTAGCTCATAGTCTGTTGCTGAAACCCATGGTTGACTTTAATGGACATGAAGATCAGTCCAGATCTTCATGGCCTTTAAATCCAGTACTTTTAAGAATTAAATTAGCCTGTTCTCATTTGTTGAGGATGAACTTACTGTTTTCATTATTGATGTTGCAAACCATTTGGCTTATATATGTATAATAGCAAACAAAATAAAGCAGTAAACTTGAATGAATAAGGAGTGTGTGTTTATCAGTGGCAAAATGTGCTATGTAAGAACAGGGTATACCCTCCATGACTTAGGAAGTAGGAGAGAGTTCCCTGCATCTTCTTGTGCAATGGAATTGGCCAGATATCTTTGCTATGGAATGTTTATTGTTCACCTGCAATAAAACCAGGCAAGCCTCAGAGGTATAAGGATAACAACAATAACAACAACAACAACAACAATAATAATAATAATAATAATAACAACAAGAACATTAATTATTATTATTATTGTTGTTGTTGTTGTTATTATTATTATTATTATTATTATTATTATTATTATTATTATTATTATTATTATTATTATTATTATTATTATTATTATTATTATTATTATTATTATTTCATGTCAGAAATTATTCTGAGGTGAAAGGATTTTTGCTGGAGAAACTCCACTCAGGGGACACCTGAATGAGTCTCCTTTCATGTCCCCAAGAGCTTTCCCCATCGAAGTGGTCCCTGTTTATCTAATGGCAATTCTTGCTTTCAAACCACTAGGTTAGCAAGGCAATCTTCTTAACCACTGAGCCATGAATATACAACAATTGATATCTAAGAAAATATATCTGGAACTTAGGACAAAGATTGGTGGATGGAATGTGAATATGCAATGAATATTCACATATTTTCTCACCCTCCATTGAAATGCTTCCTCAATACATCAGGCTATTATGTGACAGAAACAGACACTTGCTGAAGTATTTTCCACAGCTACAGTACAGTGAAAAGTTCAGAAACTGTTTCATCAGCAACAGCAATTGACAAAAAAAAATAAAAATCCAACACAGTGTTGTTGTTTTTCCTTAAAAAAATTTGTGCTTTGCTTAAATAACTTCATTGAAGTGTTTGGAAATTTAATTTTTTGGGTTATAGCATCTAGAATCTCCCTTAGTGGGAACAGTTACTGACCATTCAAGATCTGTTAATGAAAGGGTATTTTGGAAATCACTCATTCATTGGGTCACCATAAGCTAGAAACAACTCGACAGTGTGTGAGAGCAACATTGGATGGGAGATTCTGAGAGCTGCAGTCCAAGAAAATAAAATTGCCAGTCTGTGCTAATTACGGTAACAAATGCAAATGTTTGCATCTCTTATGCACAAGAGTTGTGAGAACCATCAAACTGAATAGAATGTATAGTTGAATAACTAGTTCAAAGAAACGTACCTTATTCCTAAGACAAATGCATGTAGAATTAGGTCTTCAAAACATACATGTTCGTTTCTTTATTACTGCTTGACATTTCTTTCAGGAAATGTAAGATTTTATAGTAACCATAAATTCAATAATACTAATACTAATACTGTACAGTGGAACCTTGGTTAATGGAATTAATGCATTCTCCGTGATGTTTATGCAATGAAAATTACTTAAACCAAATTTCTCATAGGAATGCATTGAAAACCAAAATACATTAACCAAAACATGGTTTCCCATGCATTGAAAACCAATTAATCCATTCCGAAAAAATTCCGTAAAATGAGCCACTGTTTTCTATGGATTTCCTTTCATTATGCGATTTTTATATTAATTAAGCCGTTCATTAACCGAGGTTCCACTGTAATATGGTAGTAGCAATTAGCTGAAGCTTCTATTACAATATCTCTCTTCTCATTTCCACGGGGAAGCACCGAGCTAAGCTCTAAGAAACCTGTGGAAGACTAAGAGTTGTCTCATGTTAGATTGTGGAGGTAGTAAAAATGTAAGTAAATAAATAAATAAGATTTGATTTTTCTGAAAGACCGGCAAACTGCATAATAGGTAAAGGTAAAGGTTTCCCTTGCTCGAAAGCCAGTCGTATCCGACTGTAGGGTGCAGTGCTCATCTCTGTTTCTAAGCCGAAGAGCCAGCGCTGTCTGCTTCTGCAGACTTTTCCGTGGTCATGTGGCAGGCATGAGTAGACACCGGAGCGCATGGAACACTGTTTCCTTCCCACCGAAGTGGTCCCTATTTATCTACTTGCAATTTCTTGCTTTCGAACTGCTAGGTTGGCAGGAGCTGGGATGAAGACGGGAGCTCATTTCCGTCCTGCAGTACTCGGGAATCGAACTGCTGACCTTCCGCTTCCCAGTCAGTGTCTTAGCGACTTGAGCCACTGCAGTACCCATAATAGGAGAACTTGGGAAATTCCTATAGCAGACTACAGTTTTTATAATGTTCTACACAGCAATTGTTCCTATTGCTTTCTGTGCACCACAAGCTTCACTTTCTCGGGAGATCACTGAGTGAATTTGGAATGTTTTGCCACCTTCCAACTACAATGAACATTTCACAGATGTTGTCCGAATTTCTATATCATGTTAAGGTGGCCCAGCAAAATAGGTAAGAAAGCTGAACAAAAAAGATTGACTGAATTTTCAAACCCTCAGCTAGTTACGCTGTGATTTTAAGACTTAACAGATTACTTGCGCCTAACCATAAAAGAGAATTATGTCACCTTGTTTTATCGTCCCTAAAGTTCTTAACTGTTTCTCTGTCAAAGATTCTGATTACAAATGGATGAACTGATTGATCTGAAAAGTTCTTAGAATACTGGCCTTAAAAAAGGCTGTATCAGAGTTTGAATTAAAAAAAAAAAGAAGTGAGATTGTTGGTTTGTTTGTTGGCTGGTTGAATTGCTAATTATAAGAGCAGAACATTCTTTGTCATTGCCCCCACCTTCCACTGAACACCCTAAACCCTGCCCCAAAGAAAAGCATGCTGACAAAGTGCTTATGTGCATTCACGGTTTGTATAGATGGGGGAGCATTTCACCCCACATATTACAGTTTGATTGATATATAATTGCTGTCTGGTGCTGTCTATAACACTATTCAGGCATTATTCCATCTCACACTATGAACATTGTTTGAGGGAAAAGCCTAACTCTACACACTCTGTCATTGTATTCCTCACAGTCACAATTCTGAGTTTGAAAAAGAGAGATTCCCTGCTTGTCTGTAAACTGTGTTGATACCTGACTGTCTGAGTCATTGAATAGAGCTTGTTTCTTACAGGAATCTTTCATTGGTTGCTCTTTCCCTGGTGACACACATGCAATGAACTTGTGTCACCTGCTGGTAATAAAAATATCCTTGTGAACAAACTTTTTAAAGTAATTTCACCAATACCAGAGATTTCAGATCTGGCCCAGAACGTAAATATCAGGTAGAAAGAAATGATTATCTTCCCTTCTCATCCTACCCCACTGACAAACATTAGTTGTAAAACTGTCAAAAAAAATGAGTGTGGCCACAGCATCAGTTTGGGCGCAACAGTACAGATGTTTTCAGTAAATAGCATACTGCATAATACTAATTTGACTGCTGTAAATAATAATCAAGATAGGGAATCCAATTTTTTTGAAGTGATTTGGAATATTTTTATTAATATCCTGTATTTTTTAATATTATTTTATTTGGGGCAATGAATGTCTTTTAAAAACCTTTAATCATTGAAGTAAATGTATAGTAATAATAATAATTTTGTGTCAGAAATTATTCTGGGTTGAAAGGATTTTTGCTGGAGAAACTCCACTCAGGGGACACCTGAATGAGGCTCCTTTTCATGTCCCCAAAGAGCTGGGACAGAGACGGACGCTCAATCCGGCATTCCAGCTAACAAGGCAAGCTTCTTAACCACTGAGCCACCTCAGCCCCAATGTATAGTGACCATTAAGAAGAGTTGATTGTTTTTGAGAGGAATGCTAGGAGACGATGTTATTATCAATCATCACTTTGTGCCAAAGGGTTACTTTGGTACTGTAGTTTACCTTTAAAACTGAAATAAGCATCCTTGCTGCTTTATTGATTTTGAGCGATGCAGCTTGTGCTGGGGGGGGGGGGGGAGCCTTGAAGGGCAAGCCAAGCAATGCACGCAATGACGCTCTGAATTAAGAAAGAAGGAAGGACAACTTTGGGAGGCTGTGACTTTCAGTGGAAGAGTTGTGGGGAGCACTTTACCTTTTATTTTCCACTTGTTCCTTCTAGCAACTTCTCAACTTTACCATTCTAGATGATTTTTTGGATCAAAGCTTAGAAATGTTAGTTATTCATCCTGCCGTCTGGGGTATTAAAAACAATTCTTCAGAATTTGATTTTTGGTAAGCAGGGATCTTGCAGCATTGTGTTAGAAGAAGCAGCCCTGTGAGAAGGTGAATAGAAAGCAATCAGGTTACTCTTTTAATCACTATTGGCCACTCAAGATTGCACGTTAGCATTCAGAATAGCACTGGCCTCATTATACATGTGTTGTTCTTAAGTATACATTAGGCATTGTGTGTACATGTGCATGCGCATCTGACCCAGCTCAAATCACAGATTTTATATATTATTCCTTGTACAGTATTATAAATTTATTGTCAGTATTTTATTAATTGCAAAATAATTAATTGTAAACAGATAACACAATGGTAAGGTGTTTGTATTTAGGTGTTATCACTGCTGTGTTAAGTTGATTGGGAGGAATATTGTTCATTGCAGGGAAAGAGGAAAATGAAATCCTGTCACCTTCCATGACAGCTGAGCAACATGTAGCCATTTTGAACCAATTCTTTTTCCTTCTACATGCCATTTCACACAACCCTGTGTTATTTAGACTCCATGTGATGCAGATGGAAGAAAGAGCATCCCTGGCTCTCAAAACATCATTTCTTCTTTCTATAATATCATGCTTGAGTGCACCACCAAGTATGTATTTGCTGTCTGAAATATCTATCTTTTTTGCTTTGGCAAATGGAATAAATGTGTGGCTCTTAGGGATGATTGATCCATATGAAAACTATCTTCTATGATGTTCTACCTTCCTCTGAATTTGTGGGTTTTTTTATTGCCATTGAGTTTGGTTTTGTATCTTAACTTAAGTTTATGAGAAATTGTGTTATATATTGAGTCTTGGGGTCTGTGTTTGTATAGTTGTGTTGTTTGTATAAACTGCCTAGAGCAGCGATGGTGAACCTTGGCACTCCAGCTGTTCTTGGACTTCAATTACCAGAAGCCCAAGTCAGCACTGCTGCTGATCAGGGCTTCTGGGAATTGACGTTCAAGAACAGCTAGAGTACCATGGTTCGTCATCACTGACCTAGAGTATCATGCATGTTAGATGAGTGGTATGTAAAGTAAATTAAATGAATGAATGAACAAATATCAATGGCAGAGATACATTAATAAGCACATATAAGGAGTCGGAACTCCTTGGTCCTCCAGGTGTTTTGGACAGCAACTCTGACCATGGCCAATGGTAAAAAGCTGTAGGAGTCATAGCCACCAACATCTGGAGGGCCAAAGGTTCTCCTTCTCAGGTCCTAAGATGTCACTGGGCTATATGGAATATCTGGCTATTGTAAATTTTCCCTAACTAGGATCTTTATCGAAGCTATGGATTGTTGTGAAATATTATATTGGTGACAGCTAAGCAATTTTCAATATAAACATCAACAAAAGATTCTAAGGTGATTGTGAGATGTGTTTAAAATGATTTAGTCTCTGTGTCTCTGCACTATGCTGTATGTTGCGTTCCTATTTGCACTACTTTAAGGTTTTGTGTTTTTCTTTTCTAGCTAACAAACAGAGCCTTTAAGCTTTTATCAGAAATATATTCCAGTTAACTCTTTAGCTCTTGCAATTTGAATGTCTTCGTTGCCAGCATTGGACACTGTGCCAGAAAAATCTAGCCCCTGATGCAAAAGGATTTAAAATTAAGTCAAGCGCTGCCAAAAATACATAATTCTTTTTTGTACTCTCTAGTTTGTTTTACTTACAACAATGGCCTGGTCATACCCTGCAGCATGCATTCATTACAGTGATCTTTGACAGGCAGATGCAAAGTAATAGGATGCATATTTTAGTGCTTATTATAATATCCTGTCTAAAAACAACTTGACAAATTTGTGATTTCGACAGTGTCTCATTTTGCTGGCTGCGGTGCTCTGTGATTGCCTAGTCCACGTGGCTTCCAGATTATGCATACCACCAATACTTCTCATTAAAATGGCCACAGTTCACCAGTTTCGGTAGCTTGGAACGAACTTGGAATGAATTATTATACAACAAAGAGGTTGCTGTCATGCAGAACAAAAGACAAGCAAAAGAGAGCTTTGGCTTAATGAGGCTAAGTGAGTGGCTCCCCTGCATCAGCAGCTACTTGACGGCCTTTCAGCAAGGATTTTTTCCCCTCCATATGCCAAAACCTTTGGCCTATTATTTTGTGTTTATGCACCTTGAGGCTAATATACATTTTAATATGCTGCACGTGGGGGGTGGAGGTGGTGGAATGAGCCATTAGACTACAACATGTGCATTCCCTGTTAAATTAATGACAGCCGAACACAGAGATAAATTTAGGTTTTCATATTTAATTATAGCGCACCACAGTACGTTTAGCAAGGATAAATTGCACTATTATTATGTTTCAATTTTTTTGACATCTTTTCCTATTAACCACCAGCCCCTTACCCCACTGCCCCCTGCCATACATAACATCTTTGTATGTTCCATCACTCCTGTCACACTATCATAGCTTCAACACATTTTCATTTTATGTTATTGGATGTTTTGTTTTATTTGGGATTGGGTGGTGGTGGTACCTGACCTAAGGTTAGATTAATAGATGGGAGGACCTTTACTTCACATTGTTGTGGGTTGGAGGAAAGTAACTTAAGTAGCTAAGCATTGGGACATTGATTTTCATTCCTGTATTTATTACAGTCCTTCTCTACAGAAAGAGAATTTCTGTAAAGTACAGATGTTTCATTTTCACAGTGGTGGTGGTTCAAAAATTGCTTTAAGCTAATCTAGGCATAGTGTCCAGGGGTTCTGCAGATGCATGTTGCTTTCTCGAAAGGCTGAGCACAGCTGAGATAACTGTATTGCTCAATCACTCCCATACAAACACCTCTAAGCAAAACACTCATACAAACGAGACAAAATAGGTTTGGGCGTGCTAAACTTCTGCCTCGCCCAGGGGAGGGAGGCAAAGCCACACCACTGGAAAGTTATCCAGTAGCGTGTTACCTTGCTTTAATAAAAATATTTTAAAAATATAATGGGGAAAAGAAACTATATTCCTTCAGATGTATATACTCTCATCATCTCTCAGCTTTGGGTGTGGTATTGGGATAATGAAATACAGCAAGAATTTAATTATAATTAGGATGAAAGTTCTTTAGATTGAAATTGGTTTTTACTGTATAGGGGCTTCATTCAGACAACTGAGCTTTAGATCATAGCACTTTAATAGAAATCAAATTATTGAGAGTATGGTTCCTCTGAAATGACAATGTGGTTTGGTTAATGAATTAAACATTCGGTAGTGTATTTGGATGCCCACTATTGTAATCTACAGCCAGTATCCTATTGTAGCCTCAACTATGAGTAAACTCAGTGACTGACACCCTGTAGTTTAGTGTAATAAGTTGCATTAGAGTAGGTTTATTGAATCAGTGGAGATTTGCTAAGTCAGCTCTTCCATAAATTCCTTTGATTCAAATGGGTCTACTTTAATTGCAACTTATTGTGATAAGTAAGTCATAACTAGAGTAGGCCCATTTGAATCAGTGTAGCTTACAGAGAAGTTGCTCAACACAATTGCCAATGATTTAATGGGCCTATTCTAGCGCAGATTACTACGCTAAGCAACAGGATTCTAGTCACTAAATCATTTGATAAGTGAATGCTTATGTAAAATCCCACTGGGTCCTTGAGTCTGCTCTAGCCAGATTAGCAATACTGTAGATTACTGGCCATTGGGACCAAAATCTCTCAAGATATGCACAGGCCATGTTGGAATGAAGTGCTTACTAGTAAAGAATAGGATATCACTGTTCATATGTACAGTAGAACCTCAGATAAAGTCCAAACTCTGTTCCACAAGTTTGGACTTTATCCGATTTTGGACTTTATTCGAATCAAATGGGCGATGCATCAGATAACGTCCAAAAATGGACTTTATCCGAGGTTCCTACACTAAATTCCTCAGATAAACACCCATTTTTAGCAGTTTTGGACATTATCCAATGCATCACGTGTGCATGAAAACCGCGACTTTATCCGAATCAGACTTTATCCGAGGTACCACTGTAATATCATAGATTGCAGTCTCCATATGATTGCAGTAGCAGGATTTATTTTCAATGTGAGCTGGTTATAAGTGAACAGAGCAGTTCAAGAAAGTCAGATACAATATGTCACATTTATATTAGTCATGTAATAAATTAAAGTAGAATAATATTAACATGAATAATGGAAATAGGAGGAAGTGTTTCAAATTATTCAGCTAATGAAGTATTTAGCATTCTTCCTGAAATGGCAACTTCAAGAATTGTGCCACTGATGAACCTTGTGTTTGAAATTATGTTGCTACAGCAGCTGCAATGTGGTTAACATTTAAATGTAGGATTGTCTGACCCATCTTATTAAAATAGTAAAGAATTCAAATGGGGTTAAGTTTTGCCATCTGTCCTGCTGGGCTTAGTCCTTGTCATGCTGACTTAAGAAATATCCAGGGCTACCAATAGCAATGCAATTCAATTTGCTGGTCTTTTAAAGTACTGTAGTTCCAAGTGTTTTTGAGATATGTGTTGGGTTTTCTTCCACCTGCTCTGGAATTGGACTACTTCAATTCCTTAGGTCACATAATTAGAGATAATGTTGTTTCCAAAA
Organism: Bradypodion pumilum; assembly: GCA_035047305.1. Lineage (NCBI taxonomy): Eukaryota > Metazoa > Chordata > Lepidosauria > Squamata > Chamaeleonidae > Bradypodion > Bradypodion pumilum. Next base: position 132,018,002 of record JAWDJD010000004.1, read on the forward strand.
GTGTTTGGGCATGCAATAACTTGAAGAAGTAGATTTTCCTTACTCTTGTTGCAGTGGCTCAAGTGGCTAAGACGCTGACTGGGAGGCAGAAGGTCAGCAGTTCGATTTCCGAGTACTGCAGGACAGAATGAGCTCCCGTCTTTGTCCCAGCTCCTGCCAACCTAGCAGTTCGAAAGCAAGAAATTGCAAGTAGATAAATAGGGACCACTTTGGTGGGAAGGTAACAGCATTCTGTGCGCCCCGGTGTCTAGTCTTGCCTGCCACATGACCACGGAAGCATTTGCAGAAGCAGACAGCACTGGCTCTTCAGCTTTGAAACAGAGATGAGCACTGAACCCTAGAGTTGGATACGACTGGCTTTTGAGCAAGGGAAACCTTTACCTTTACTGTTGTGTTCATGGAGCTGGATAGATATTGTGCTATAGCCTTTTCCCTAAATTATTCCATTTTGGGCAATTGTTTTTTGACAGACGACCCTATGATTTGACGACCAGAAAGGTCACAACAAGAATATTCATCAATGTTTTAAAGATTGCTGGATCTCAGTGAAAAAGCATTCATTACTGCAGACAGACAGAATTTGCTAGTACAAGAATTCTCATCCATCTCAGGAAAAGATAGTTCTTAAATTCAGAGTAAACCTCCCACCACCAACACGGAGACTTCACACACTACTTATTTTATTTCTAAATAATGCAACATATTTTTCACTGCACTAGCAAAAACACATTTTGAGAATTGTCATCTGCATGAATAGGTTGCAGTGTCTTATTATATACAATTCTACAGCACTGGTCACACACAAAGTGCTTAACATTGTTTCATTTTGCAAGATTATTGGTTTCCATTTTAAGACTAGGAAGGTGAATTTGAAAACCATATCCAGGAACACCAACTGATTAAAGGAAGCATTCTGGTTTGGGGGGAAAGAGACTTCCTCTTTTAGTACCTACTGCTGCATAGTTTAGTCAGGCACTACCTGGGTAATCCGTCAATCACTTTGGGTAATCCGTCAATCACTTTCCATATACTGTACAGGGTGGATGTGGCAAGAAAGGAACATTGCCAGCCACAGATACGGTCTTCATTTCTTCATGTATATGTCTGTATGAGTTCTCAAGCATTTTCTTTCAAATTAAATTAATCCAGGGTTTTGCTGATGGTATGGGATTAAGCCTGACTCTGGGCCTCATTTGTACCCCTTCACAATCTTAACCTATAAAACCAAGGGTTAACCGTTGGAACTTGGTATAGGTTCCTAAGCCTTGCCCTAATAACCCACACCCACCCTTCATACACACGGATGAACTGGGTCCGCAGGTCAACGAAGGATTGAAAAAAGCGGCAGTGGAGCAAGAGCCCCACAAACGCGAAGAAAGGGAAACAACTTCATTTCCCAACGTTCCTTGCGCCACGCCGTTCCACAGCCAATAAGGCTGAGAGACGCGACCACAAAGAACGTTGAGAAACGCGCTGCAGCCAATCAAAAATAAGCTTCAGGAAAAAACTGCAGCACGAACTACGAATCCCAGAGTCCTCTGTGCTGCACAACCCCTCATTCATTCAGGCTGAGGGATGCGAGCGCAGAGGAGGCTGGTAAAGTGTTGCACACCAAAGTTAAAGAATAAACTGCCGGGAGGGAAAGACTTTTAAAGACCCAGCGGGACTCAGGAGGTAAGCGCGGTAGCGCCGATTAGGGAGTGGGGGTGAGGCACAGCCCCGGTAACCACGCTGCCACCCCTCCACTCCACCACCTAGCCCACCCTTCCTAACCCCCATCGACCACGCTTACCTCCTGACTCCGACTGGGTGTTTAAAGGTTTCCCTCCCGGTGTTGCTTTCTACGTCTCGCCCTCACTTCTCTGGGCTGCCTGGAAGCTCCTTTCCAAGCAAACCCAGAAAGAAGCAGACCCCCTCCCTGCTGGAGATTTCTTCTCCCCAGGAGTCAGTAGAAGATTCTTTTCAATGTTTGGTGTGTCTAGGTGACTTGGGGGCTGAGTTACGGCCCCACAAATCACTTACTGAATTTTTGCAAAACTAGCTGGCGGCAGCCGAAGACTTTTTGCACAGTACTAAATATATATATATATTTGGACTTCTTGATAAATTCATGTAATTTTTTTTAGCACAAACCCTTTTGTGGGGTTTGTTTGGGGCTTTTTTTTTTGCACAGAACTTTGCACAAAACACACATTTTGTGCTTTGTGAAAATGCGTACATGTTTTTGATTAAACCCCAGCCTTTTTCCCCTTCAGTGATGGAGCGTTTTTCTCTATGAATTAAGATTTCTTTTTATTGTCAGGGATAAGGAAATATGTCAGTTTTGCTACATCAAAATACAATGTGGGGAAAACCAAAGCCAGAAGATTAGTCCATTTAGATGTAGGTTTTGCACAGTTAGCTATCAAAAAGTCTAGGTTTGTACATTATATAAGATCAAATCAAGCCTGAATTCTCATGAGATGCTATATCACCTTTCTAAAAATGGGTTATGGTTTTTACACACTTATTTGATATTTATTCATTCATCTTCCATTCTAAACACTAAAAACCTGATCTTGGGTGCTACAAGATTTTTGTTTGTTTTTTCTCTGTTGATGTGATGCTTTTATTTGTTTATTTTGTGAAGTTTTTTATTTTAATTTAAAAAATTAAAAATCTTGATTGGCGGGAGGAGATCATGTGCCTAGCCGTCCCAACCTTTAATTTCATGATCCACCCAGTAAACCAAGTCAACAATAGCAACACAACCTAGACAGTTCAGCATCCCTGAAGAATCTTGCTCTGAAAAGGACTGAAACTTAGAATACATTCCACAATGGAAACTCTTTAATATATAGATGAAGCCTTCAAGATGAAGTTTGAATTTCATCTGAGAATTATTGTAGGTATTGGAACACCAGCAGCAGCGATTGTGGATTTCTTGAAGGAGACTGTGCCATTCCAAAGTAAAGGGCTAGGTTAAGGGACTGGCTGCTCTGGTCTAAGCTAAAGGGTCTCACGCGTTCAGGAATTAGGCATGGGGATTGCACGCTCAGGAGTGTCCAGTGTCATAGGTGCTGTTTGTTGGTAGTTCTTCCTGAGATCTCCTCTTCAGGCACCGCTAGTTTCTCAACTTCTGAATCTATTTCTAAGCCATTGTTAGGACCCTCTGCGTCCATAATGGTTACTGATTTCAACAACTGAGGAAGATAATTGTGTCTCAGAAACATCTGGTCATTGCAGAGAACCCTAAACATTTTCTAAGATGAACATTTTCTTATGTAATTTTCTACAATAGTGATAATGTTGAGGCTTACCATCAATCCAAATGATTCTAGGATGTACACTAAAATATAAGTAATGTTCCTCTGAAGCTTTGCATGGGTATGTCTATGTGGGAAGGCATGCCATTTGTTTGAAACATGTATCAACCATAACTAGCCATTCTTCTTGATGAATTCTTTATAATCATCGAAGGTAGTTCAGGACCTCCAGAAACGTAGTTTGAAAACTAGAACTTTATAGCATTGGGCTATTTGTCATGGGTTTTGGACTACTGATCTGTAAGCAGTGTTTCAGGAGATAATATTTTAATTAGTTTAGTAGCCCTTTGTCAGAGACAATGCATTTTAAAGTAGGGTTGGCAACGCAGCTGTGTTTGAGTTTGCATTTGTGTTGGTTCTCATATACTCAAGCCAAAAAGGCTTTTATGGAGGCAATAAAACTTCAGCTGTGGTATTCTCCATTTGATGAACTCAATTTAAATAACATCATTCTTACTACAATGCTCATAGAATTGATAGCACTCTGGTAAACTAGTTACAATATGTTTGTTTTGCTTCAAATTCATTTCTTTGACAACTTCAAGAAACAATCAGGGTGCCTTATTCAGGTGGAGAAAGGAATGTCAGTCAAAATGCAGTTTCTCTGTGTGGAATGTTTTACAAGATCTGGTTAATATGCCAGGGAAAACTTTACTGCACAATGCTTGCATATAAATTTACACAATGGATTGCTAAATTAAAATTGCAACATTGATTTCCTTTTAAGCTCTGCTTGGTCTGCATTTATAATGAAGATTTTATTATTTGTCTTATTTAACACCTTCTGTTTGGAAATCAGTGAAAAGTATAGTGGGCAAGAGTTGGCCAATTAGAATGTGAGGGCTTTACGCAGTTTAGCAGTTCCAACACATATCTCATGTTTCAATGAAGGAAGGTTTGTGAACCAGATCCTAGTTGAAAAGAAAGTTTATCAGCACATGGCCAATTTGTGCATATGATTTCTTTTGTGCTCTATTGTTGTGAATGCTTAATCTCTAGATAGGAACTGATTATATGTGACAAGGTCAGCATGTATATTAAGTTAGCTCCTAGACTACTATTTAGAAAATACAGGTGAAACTCGGAAAATTAGAATATCGTGCAAATGTTCATTCATTTTACTTAAAAGGTGAAACAAATATATGAGATATACTTATTACATACAAAGCGAGATATGTCATGCCTTAATTTGTTATAATTGTGATGATCATGGCATACAGCATACATGAGATTATGTGATGATTATAGGGTACATGAGATTGGGGGGTTGGGTTTTTCATAAACTGTAAGATATAACCATCAATATTATAACAAAGTAAAGCTTGAACTATCTCGCTTTGCATGCAATGAGTCTATCTCATATATTTGTTTCACCTTTTAAGTTGCATTACTGAACTAAATGAACATTTACACGATATTCTAATTTTTTGAGTTTCACCTGTAAAATGGCTTCTGAAAAGTTTACCATCCTTAGTTTAAACACCTGTTATCATCTAGATACCATATTTGCTGGCATATAAGATGCATCAGAGAATAAGACACAACCTAATTTTTTAGACACATTTTAAAGAAAAAGTAATTTTCTACATTTTTCCTGAATTTCTTCTTTTCTCCATGTATGTGTTTTTGAAGCTCCCCTTCACCCAGCTCCAGCCTCCAATGATCACCAGGTGCTATTATAGTCCATGTTGTGAAGGTGGTTGAGAAGTGGGAAAAGGCCCTTAGGAATTATTCACCACCTTTTTGTTCTTGGGGCAAAGATTTATGGGAAAATAAAAGTCTGGAACATCTAAAAATGCATCACGTATTTAGCATTCTTGAAAAAGTAAAACCTTGTGACAAATGGAAGAAAGCTCAGGCTGGTTGCCAGAAAAGGGGAAGGAAAAAATGTGTATCGAGTAGGGGGAGCCAGACTGATGACATTTTAAAATATTTGTCATAGCTTGAGAAAAAAAATAGGCCCAAATGTTTTAAAAGCACAAATATTTCATTTTCTGCTTTTTCAGTGAAGATGACTTGAAAAAAGTCGCTCTACAGGGCCATGGCGGCTCCTCCCTCCAGCCAATGGTTTATGGTTTTTATGCATTGTTGTATTGCTGAGATCGCTCTCTCCTTGTAGAGAGCTTTCTCTTTTGTTGTTTAGCCATTCTGGGTGGTGTTCGCGCCAGAAGGGGGGGATATAAATAACCCAAATAAATAAATAAATAAATTTGAGTGCAGTCAAGTTGAAGATGAGATGGTCATTTTGAGTAGAGGTTCCACTATAAGAAAAATCTCATTTTCTCTCCACGTGAATATAGACTGGTGGACTCATCTCTGTTATTTTGTATTTAGGTTCAAAGGTTCATTTTAACTCAATCTGTGAGTGCTTATTTCTAAATATAGTACAGTAGTTGAATTCATAGCTGTACAGGATTATAATTTTGTCTCATTCAAAAGAGTGAGACATAACAGTTTTCAGTTTATTAATCAAAAAATTTCAGTATAGTACAGGATGGGATAGGAAAGGCTATTACACAGCAGCCCTGAAATTAAATTCTATGTTTATTGTTAGGTTCGATAAACACTTATTTTATCAAACCCTTATTTGTCTCCTTTAAAGCCCTTCATGGTAGTGGATCAGGATACCTCAGGGACCGCATCGTCCCTAGGACATCGACCTGTCTCACGAGAGCAAACCAAGAGGTCACCCTTTCAGGTACCATCTGTTGGGGAGGCTCGCCTCTCTAGCACAAGGAAAAGGGCCTTCTTGGTCATAGCCCCCACACTATGGGACCTCCTCCCGGTAGAACTATGCCTCCAGGCCCAGTTGCTATCATTTAGGACAGAACTGAAGACGTCGTTGGCAAAAATGTTCTGGGGCGAGATTGTCAACAAGCTCTCCTTTCTGGTTCATCTGAGGCTCCCTCATGTAATTAATTTTTAATGTTAAGGTATGCAGATTTTATATACATTTTAGATAGTATGTGGCACAGCGGTGAGTAATATTGCTATGTTTTTAAGGCTTTTTAATTGTTTTATATTGGTTTTAACTTGTGTACACTGCCCAGAGTCTATTGGATAGGGCAGTATATAAATCTATTAAATTAAATTAAAAGTAAATTAATTCTTCTGAATGATTTCTAATATATACAAGCTCAAGAAACACAAAGAACACATATGAATATGCAAGCTTGTTCAAAATACATATACAATATATAGGAATTGATAGACTACATACATTTAAACAGCAAAATTCTGCAGGACTTAACTGTTGCTCACTATCATATTTAGAGAGTTGGGTGAAGGCATTTTTCCCATTTACCACATTGGGGATGGCTGTAAATTAGGTGCAAATGCACATAGTTCAGAAGATGGGCCATAATAACCTTAAGAAACTGATAAAGAGACTCTTCACACAAGGAGAGGAAAAAGACAAAAGATTGAAACTTAGCTGAATAAGTAGAATTACTTGGAAGAAGTCTGGTTGGTGAGCTCAAGTTAGCATAATGACTTTTTAAAAAAGCGAATGCCCTTTTAGGTCATATAACATGAAGCATTGAATCATGACACCATAAAATTATTCTACTCAAAACTGGTAAGGCCTCTTTTGAAGTACTAAAATAAGTTGAGCCAAAGCATATCAAGGAAAAGAGATTATTAGAAGGGTTCAGCATTTCTGCTTAAATCTTAAAAGTGAATTCCTAAGAGAATCTACTTTTACTTAACTTATATTCAAGACAATTAGGCTGCAGTTCTTTCCGTACTTGAATAAAGAGGTAGTGAACTTCCAAGAACCCTTCTGTAACATTATACTATTAAGTAGTATGCTAGAGTAGCCTCAGTTCTCCCACCATTTGAGAAGGCCACGCTGCAAATATTTGTTGGATACTGGACAGCACCAAAGAATTTCAGAAGATCAACCTATGTTTTATAGCCTACAACAGAGGTGCGCAAACTACGGTTCACAGACTAGATCTGGCCTGTGGCACAAAATAATCCAGCCGCCACCATCCCCACTGCTGGAATCATCTGCAAACTCATTTACTACAGCTGTAAATGGCTGTTGTAAATGTGTTTGCTACAGCTGTAAATGAGGCTGTGGCCATAGTAAATGCATTTACAACAGCTGTGGATGCGTTTTACGTCACCAGTCCAACCCGCTCAGCTCTCTGAGAACCCCTGGCCTACAACATAGCCTTTGACTGTGTGTGTCATGAGAAACAATGGATGGTTCTGGAAAAAAATGTAAGGATGTGAAACTAGAGACCAAGATCATGCACACTCTTGCAGTTCCAATCACTATGTATGGATGTGGAAGCTGGATGGTAAAGAAAGCTATCAAGAAGAAAATTTATTCATTTGAAATATGGTGCTGGAGAAGAATTTGTGGATACTTTGCCAAAAAGACAAACAAGTGGGGCCATGAGCAAATCAAGCCCGAACTATTTCTTAAAGCAAAGATGATGAAACTGAAGCTGTCTTGCTTTGGACACATGTGAAGGCAAGATTTTCTGAAAAAGACAGTAATGCTGTGAAAGGTTGAAGGCCAAATCATAACCTATAAGAAAGGTGTGTGATTGTGTGTGTCCGGAATGTGTGTCCACACCCACCCAGCCTATCCTGTAATGTGCCGTGCACTCATACCTGGCCCAACTGAGACCATCCCCGCAAGGGTCCAGGGGCCGAGAGTGGAGCCTAAGCCCCACTCTCTGGGGAAAAGAATGGAAACTACAACTCCCATGGTGCTATGGGAGAAAAACGGCAGTTTAACAACCAGGCCTGGAAACAGAATGTTGGAGAGAGCAGATTTGCATGTTAGAATGTGATTGGTTGAGAGTGAATGAATGATAGGCAAAGGCCCTGGAATTCTGGAGATTATCTAGCCAGGCCTGGAAACAGAATGTTGGAGAGAGCTGATTTGCATGTTGAACTACAATTGGTTGAACTTGAGAGTGAATGACTGATGGGGAAAGGTCCTGATGTGGATGGAACAAACCCATTCCATTTAAGCCACTACAGCCCTGGAACAAGACATTTTCAATGCACGTCAATGCTGTGTGAGAGAGAGACAGAGAGAGACAGGGAGTGTGTGTCTGTGTGTGTGTGCAAGAAAATGCAAAAGACAGTGGGTTCCAGATCAGTCACTTGTGTGTGTGGGTATGGCTGAATGAGAGAGAGAGAGACTCTGTGTGTTGGGGTGTATCAGGGACCGAAAAACCTAAACATACAATTAGCTCTCATTCTTCTTTCCCTACCTCCAGCCATGCTTCTCCCCTTCCTTGTTTCTTTTCCTCCCTCATTTTTCCCTCACATCTTCCTTTCCTCCTAAATTTCCCCCTCAATACCTACAATCCCTCCCTCATCATCACACCAGGGTGAGTCTGCCCAGATTCATTTACTGAGAGCCAGGAGGTATCACAAACAGTAGGGGGAGGGGCAAAAAGGAAAAAACCCTCCCCAAGCCACCCCAACTCCATGGGTTTATCCCCCCAAAAAAAACCGTAAGCAATAGGCACATCCCAGTAAGCTTCCATCAACACACAAATCAGTCTGCTTCTGCAGACGTTTCTGTGTTATGTGGCAGGCATGACTAGACACCAGACCACACATAACCCTTTTGACCTTCCCAACAACCTTCTGTCCTGCAATACTCAAGAATCGAACTTCTCACCTTCCACATCCCAGTAAGCCTCCATCAACACATGAATCAGTCTGCTTCTGCAGATGTTTCCATGGTCATGTGGCAGTACACACTGGAGCACACCTCAAACCATCAATGCAAAAAAAAAACAACTGTCTGCATCTGCATCCCAAATACACACAGAGAGAGACACAATAACCAGATAAACATTTCATAAAAAGGGACATACCTTCCCACAATTAAAAAAAATTAACTCCCCCCCCCCCCCGGCAAGACCGGGCAATCAGCTAGTATGAGATGAGATAGGTTGATTCCAAGAGTTTACAAGAGCTGAGCAGAGTTCTTGAGAACAGAACATTTTGGAGATCACTCATTCATAGGGTCGCTATAAATCAGAAGTGACTTGACAGCACAAAGCAACAATAATAACAACAACAAAGATCTTAGAAAGTCTCCCCCCCATAACCTTCTCAGAATGTTGTACATATTTATTAATGTTACTTCTGTCAACCTTTAGGACAGGGGTTCGCAGCCTAAGGCCTGTGGGCTGGATCTGGCCCACAGCACCATTTCATGTAGGCCCCCATCCCTCCAAGGGCATTTGAGAAACAAAATGGTTGTCCCTTTGAGGCTATTGGGACAAAATGACCACCACCCCCATTGTGCATGCAGGGCAAAATGATCGCCCGGCCCTTGAAACTGACTATGGTTAATATAGATAGAGAGAGCGAGAGAGATATTAACCACAGGGTGAATTCATGATGCTTTGCAGACAGCACTGAATGAGCTCAGATCCCTGCTCAACTATAACATTATCCATTTGCTCTCTGAAGGCAAAGCGGTTCTTTTCATCTTCCTTGTGATTGCTACATGGGGATACATTTTTCAGAACTGGAGTTAGCTCCTCAGTACTCCCATGCAAGTGGAATAATTTATGTGACCTACTCTTAAAAATCAGTGGTGCAAACAATTTTAAATGCAGTATTTTCCAGAATGCTGCAGGAGAAGGTGAAGGAATTATTAAAATATAGTTTCCAAAGTGGTAGCACTGTTCATCTGTTATAGCAAAAGAAACATAGAGGCCTGTGACACCATATAAAATTAGGAAACTCATATCGTGAGCTTTCATGGACTGTAGCTCAAAGTTCATATAATAATAAATTCTTAGACTCCGAGTTACTATGGGTTACCTCAAACGTACAATACTATACTATTTTTAATACAAAGAAATTCAGGAAGGGTGAACATTTGAATAGATAAAAGCATTTTAAAAAATCTCCCCTAGATGAGACCTGAGATCTATCTAATCCAGGGATGGCAAATTTGTGGCCTTCTTAATTAAGGATGTGCATTCTTCTTCTTCTGCCGTATGTTTATGTTTGTTTAAGTTTATTTGATTTATACCCCACCCTATTCAGCACAGGCCGACTGAGGGCAATTTACAATATATAAATAACCCCAAGGTAACCCAAGGGGTTTACATAACATACAGGATATGAGATACAAAGAGATTTACATACAAGATATAAAATACAGGATATAAAATCAAACAATAAGACACATAGATATACAATAATATAGTACAGGTTGGCACAGGTGCTCCCACTCCCCCCAGCCAACAGGACCGGGGGAAGGAGCTCCGTGTCTCGACTGGAGGTGAGGCTGGTCTTGCTCTCACCTGGGCTGGACTCGCTCATGCCAAGGCAAGCAAACCGGCGGCTCTGGTGGCTCCGGCAGCGGCAAGATCTTTATCACTGCTCCGGCTGTCCCACAGCTGGATGGGCTGAGTGGGAGGAGTGCAGAGCCTCGGTGTCATTGGTGGTGGTGGCGCTTTTGAGGGCGTGAGCCACCCGCAGCTACTCCCACTCCCCCACTGACCAGACGGGCCGGGGGGAGGAATGCAGAGCCTCCAAGTCCAAATCCAAATAGTGACAATCATCATAGCAATCAGCCATTAAGACTGTCCTGATGATATAATGCAGTGGCCATTCATCTGCCTTCTAAATCACAGCATGACCATCATACTACTGATCCAGTTCCATGAGTCACTTTCTGGTCTTGAGCCCATTTGGCACACAAAATCCTCATCAGCCCCAGGCCAAGATTGATGAAGCTGCTGCCCTCCATCAAGATGGATTCAAGTGGGATTTAATCTACTTGGGGACCATCACCCTTCTCTGTGGACTTTGGCACCCAAGACTGTTAGTTCTCAGGGTTGTCAGATTAGTTGACCATCCTCTGCCAATCAGCTTTGAATCACTGGCTGTATGGTCTACTCTTTTACCATAGCAGGATAACCTGGTCAATCATAAAAGGATGTGCATAGCAAAAAATAATCATTTTTTTTTTAAATTCTGAGGTTTTTTCAAGGGGTTCCTCCTTATTTTCATGTATCATGTATTCTCTTTGATTTACATTAAAGAAGACAACCTCTTTTGGGTTTCTTATTTATCTTTCCACACTTGTGTTTTCTGGCACTCCAGAAGTCCAAATGAACCTGTTAAAACTACTCCAAAAAGCAGAAGCAAGATGACAGAACATCAGTCAGCTCCAAAAATAGGCTAGAGTACATCGGCAGCGGCATTATCCCATGTATACCATTAACAGAAATAGGTAAATAGTAAATTAACCAAATAACAATTTTAAAAATGAATCAAACAAGGAAAGCACAGTCACATAGGCAGAAGGGGAACTTAAAAAAATAAAGCACACATATCAGCCATTTATTTTTAAAACTAAGCAAACAAGCAAATAAAGGGGGAGAAATACAATCAAAAAAATCTCCAACTAAAATACTACTCTCCTCCACATGACTTGATTTCTTCTGAACTCTGTGTCCAGGAGTCAGGACAGACAACAGCAAAAATAATACCCCCAAAATACCCACTCTGGAAAAAGTTCCAAGAAATGGAGTGGGATCTAAAAAAAAAATTCAAAGGAGGCATGTTGGCACATACTGGTTACCTGCCACGGGCAAAAATAATCCAAAAAAATGGAGGGTAAATTCTCCAAAATATCAAGAAAAAAGGGAAAGATTGATTGATTGATTGATTGATTGGACTTTTATGCCACCCACTTGGCTGCACGGCTCAGGTCGGCTAACAGCACTCACAAAATATCACAATACATTTAAAGTTAAATACAATAAAAATACAATATAATATAATACAACAACAACAAAATAGCAACAGATATGAACAACAAATAGCAACTATATCAACAGTATCATCAGTGCATGTCGTAAGACAATTACAATTACAAAACAGCTACAGTTACTTCCCTCCGAGCAGGCAACGGGAAAGTGGGGCCCAAAGTCAGCTGGGTGGCAGTATCTGGGTACCCGGAGAGCCTGTGGCTTTCCTTCTCTCCAAGCTGGGAAGGGTTGGCCCTGGAACCACTGCGTCAGTGGCGGCGGTCTTTGGCCAGCCAGGCCCCAGCCACTCTTATCCCTGCCCGGGCTGGAAAGGACTGGCTCTGGAACAGCTGCATCATTGTCATTGTCAGTCTTTGACCATCCAGGGCCGGCCGCTCTTAACCCTTCCCAGGCTGGGAAAGGCTGGCCCCCGAACAGCGGTGGCAGCGGCCTTCTGCCAGCCAGGGCCCTGTCGCTTTTAACCCTTCCTGGGCTGGGAAGGGCTGGCCCCACAACAGCGGCATTGGCATCAGTCTTCAGCCAGCCAGGACCCAGCCGCTTTTATCCCTTCCTGGGCTGGGAAGGGCTGGCTTCCATAACAGCTGTGTCAGCGGCGCTGGCATCGGTCTTCGGCCAGCCAGGGCCAGCCACTCTGAACCCTTCCTGGGCAAGGAAGGGCTGGCCCTGGAACAGCTGTGTCAGTCCAAGATGGACACCCAGCAGGGAGGCAGCAATCCAAGATGGAGGCCACCAGCAATTCAGCACACAGTATTTCCATGAAGATCTACTGCAGTAAAAAGCACTCATCACTGGGTTGAAAGTTATTTTACAAATTCAGATTTCCAACTTCTCTCTTCAGAGATTCTGGTTGCTCATCTGACAGCCTTCTCCAAGTTGTTGGATGGAAAAATTCACTGGTAGTTTGACAGACAAATTGTGAAAGAAAGGGCACAGAATCATGGCAAGAAAGGGGAAACACAGAAGAAACATGAAACTTTTATATGTCCTTCTTTTGTAAACACAAATCAATTATATTTAAGTGGTTTTCCTTTTTTTTAACAAATGCTGAAAGAATACAAATGACATGAGAAACTTCTGTGTCTATACTAGTAGTTCTCAACCTTTTTAAGCCGGGTCCGGGCTTCCTCAGACAGCTTTGGGGGCCAGATGGCCATTTTGCCCTTCCTCCACCACATAGCACTTCCTGGTGTGGTGGAGGCAGTGGGGAACCACATGAAATGGTGCCGTGTGCTGCATCTGGCCCGTGGGTTGTTTAGTGTAAGGGACCAAAGACAATACAACAGCCGAAGGGTTGGCTTAACACAGGTTTATTGCATGATGATCCGGAGGAACATGTGGTAATGGCGGCTGGGTAGCTCAATATATACAGCTGGCTATACATTTGAATGTGGCTCGTTGGCAGGCTATTGGTTGCTGCCCGCGTGACGTCGTAGGAGGTCACGCCCTTCTTGACCAGGTGAGGAGGTCGCGGGGAATCTTCCCGCGCTGCTGATCCAGGTGGCTTTGATCCATTAGAGCTGGACGCTCGCTACTGCCCTCTGGTGGTCACTAGCTCGCGTCCCCTTATTAAGCATACATTGATACAGGTGATGGTTATAATGTTGCACACAGAAAGGTTACATTGATAACACATGGTACAGGTACATTGTTAAAGGCACTGCTTTACAGAACACAACATCCCTCCCCCCTAGGATGAGACGAAGTCTCTCAGCCAAGATGGCTTGTTGCGTGTGCGTGTGGGCCGTGAAGAAGGCTGCCCCCCCCCGGGGGCGTTATTGCTTCTTTGTTCCCCGGTCCCTTGTCCTGAAATGGGAGAGGGAGACTCGTTAGTAGCTTGCCGCTGTCTGGCAGTCTTAGGGGAAGGGAAAAACTCCATTGTGGGCAGACCGGGGGGCGTCGGGACTAACGGAAAACCCCTCTTCTCGCTTGGACGGGTGGGGGACCACTCCGAAAACCCCCCCGGGTCTGAAAATCAAAATCTAAGTTGGTCGGGGTACCCGCATTTGTGGGGACTTTCCGCGAGATATGTATGGGGTCGGGTTCCTCTCCCTCGGAAAGATCCCCCAGGGTATCTACGAGGATATCCTCCTCCCCCCTTGGTGGGGGCCCACGGTCCCCTTCTCCTCCCCCTTGGGCTAAACGGGTGGGGGAGAACCCTAACGCTGACTTATTTCCTGCGTGAACCGCGTCCTGCTCGTCGGGGACCCTGCGTCGGAGCTGGTCTGCGTGCCGCCTCCATAGGAGCCCTGTGCTGGTTTCCACGCGGTACGACACGGGGCCGGTTTGTTCCACGACTACGCCGGGCACCCAGGCTGGGCCTGTGCTGGCGTAATTCCTGCAATGCACGGGGGCGCCTATGCTGAAACTCTTTGTAACTTCCAGCCCGATGTTCCTTCCTTTGTCCTCTACCCTCGTGGGGTCTAGCCTAGTAAGGATGGTGGTCAGCTTCCTGCGCATTAAAAGCTCTGCGGGGGAGTATCCTGACGCCAACGGGGTCACCCTGTACCCTAGCAGAAACTGACACACTTGTAGGTTCAAGTCCCCTGGGCCCATGCGCCGCAACGCGTCCTTCGTGGTGCGGACGAGGCGCTCTACTTGGCCGTTGGTGGCCGGGTGAAACGGGGCGGAGGTAATATGCCGAACGGCGTTAATCTCCATGAATGCCTTAAACTCGGAGGACGTAAAACAACTAGCGTTATCGCTTATTAACATGTCGGGTATGCCGAACGTGGAAAAGAGCCTCCGCAAGTGCCTAATGGTCTGGGCCGAGGAGGTGCTCGTGACTGGGATAACCTCCAACCATTTGGAGAAAGCGTCCACAATGAGGAGGAATAGGGTGCCTCTGAACGGGCCCGCGAAATCAACGTGCACCCGGGACCACGGCCCCTTAGCCGCGTCCCATTCCCTGTGGGGAAGGCGGGCCTCCTCCGGTCTGGAGCATTGGCAACTTTCGCAAGTGCCGACCATGTGCTCGATGTCGGTGTCTAGCTGGGGCCACCAGAAGTAACTCCGGGCCAGCGCCTTGGATCGCATGATGCCGGGGTGGCTGACGTGCAGTAGTTTGAGCACCCGCGGCCGAAGGGAAGTGGGAATCACCACCCGCTGCCCCCACAAAAGACATCCCCTCTCTAGGGACAGTTCTAGCTTTTTTCTGAAAAATGGAGCGAACTCCTCCGCTGGGGAGGATGCGGGCCACCCTTTCTGTAGCCAGGAGCTTACTGTCGCTAACGTTTTGTCTTTCCCTGTCGCTTTGGCGATGTCGGCGGGCACTACCGGGGGCGAATCCAGCACCTCTATCATGAGAACCTGATGGTCCCGCTCCCCCATGCTCACCTGGCTGGGCGTTAGGGGAAGGGGAGACCTAGATAGGGTGTCCGCATGGCTGATCTCTTTCCCGGGCCGGTAGACCAACGCGTGCTGATACGCGTTGAGAAAAATGGCCCACCTGAGCATCCTTGGGGACAGGATTTGAGGGGTGGGCTTATCCGCGGTAAAAATGCCTAGCAGGGGCTTGTGGTCCGTCACGATGGTGAAGGGGCGGCCATATAGAAAATCGTGAAATTTTTTCGTCCCCGAGACTATCGCTAATGCCTCCCTGTCCGTCTGTGCATAGTTTCTCTCTGTTTGGGACAGGGACCTGGAGTAAAATGCTATTGGGGCCTCCCTTCCGTTCGCCAGCACGTGGCACAGCACTGCCCCCACCCCCACTGGCGATGCATCACAGATCAGAACTACTGGGCGTTTGGGGTCGAAGTGGGTCAGTATGGCGTCGGACGCCAGGAGGCTTTTCAGCTCACTAAATGCCCTTTCCTGGACATCGCCCCACTTCCATGCCTGGTCTTTCTTAAGCAGCCTGTGTAGCGGTTCGGCCACCGCTGCCTTCCGGGGGAGGAAGGAGTGGTAAAAGTTAAGCAGCCCTAGGAACGACTGCAACTCGGGCTTGGAGGTGGGGCGGGGGGCTTTCTTGATGGCTGCCACCTTAGACTTGGATGGTTTTATCCCCTCAGGAGTCACGCAAAACCCTAGGAACTCAACCTCGGTTGCGAAGAAGACGCATTTGTCCTTTCGCAACCTCAGCCCCGCCTTTTCGAATATCGTCAGTACCTTCCCCAACCTCTTGGCCAATTCAGCCCGACTCCCCCCTGTTATTAACACGTCATCAAAATAAGGCAACACCCCCTCCAGTCCCTTCAGGAGGCGTTCCACAAGTGACTGGAAAATTCCTGGCGCCGAGTTCACGCCGAATTGGAGGCGCGTCACCTGGAACGCCCCCTTATGGGTGACTATGGTCTGCGCAGCAGCTGCGGCAGGAGACACCGTAAGCTGCTGGTAGGCCTGTGCTAAGTCGAGCTTAGCGAAACACTTTCCCCCGTGTAACCTGGCCAGCAGATGGCTGACTACCGGCACCGGATACGCATTCGGGCGGATCGCCTTGTTGATGGTGCACTTGTAGTCGGCGCATATGCGGACCTCCCCATTGGACTTTAGAGCAGTTACAATTGGAGTTTCCCACTCCGCAGAATCTACACGCACAAGAATCCCGTGACCCACCAATTTGTCCAGTTCCGCCTCTATCTTGTCCTTGAGTGCGAACGGCACCCGGCGTGGTTTTAGGCGAACAGGGCGGACCTCCGGGTCCAGGTCGAAAGTCACTGGGGGCCCCTTGAATTTCCCCAGTCCCATTTTGAAGACTTCGGGGTGCGCCTCGCACACCTCCTGAATCGGGTCAGTCCCAACAGCGTGCATCCCCACGGCATGCACCCCCCCAATGAACAAACCCAGGGGCTGGAACCATTGAGTCCCGAGGAGGCTGCAGTTTCCTCCCTTGAGCACGACCAGGGGAAGGGACGCGGCGTGCTCCTTGAATTTGACCTGAAATTCTCCAACCCCCAACACTGGAATACTGTTCCCTTGCACGTCCCGTAGTGTGGCCCTCAACGCTTTGAGCTTGGGCCGCCTTTGGGGGGCAATTCCACAAAACTCCCTCTGGGAAATGATTGAATATGAGGACCCCGAGTCAATTTCCATCCTAATGGGCACCCCTTGGACTAGTACCTCAACAAAGTAGCGGGGGTGTCTCGTAGACACGCTGAACACCGAGGTGTCGTCCTCGCTGCCGTCGGCGATGTGGCCCACGCCGTCCTGCTTCCGCGTGGCCTGGGCGCCGTCTTTTGGTTTCGCTGGGCGGTCTCGTCCCGCGGAACGGTCTGGGGAGCTCCTCCGGGACTCGCACTTCTTCCTGCACACCTTGGCGATGTGCCCGCGGCGGCCGCAGTTGTGGCACTCGGCCTTCCGGAAGGGGCATTTCACGCGGTCGTGGGCCGCGCCACAACTGTCGCATCGTCGGCCCTCCTTCCGGACCTTCTGTACATCCTCGTCGTCGCTGCTCTCTGTGGACGACCTCGAAGTTCGCCGGGCCGCCTGTACCGGAGCCTCTGCTTTCCTCGACTTTGGCCGCCAGTCCTGGAGCTCTTGGACCCCGGCCTTTGTAGCTTCTGCGGCCTGGGCCGCTCTAACGACCTCCTGCAGCGTGGGAGGCGGCTCTTGGTTCATTAATGTGCGCTGGGTCTCGGCGTCGTTCAGGCCGCACAGCACACAGTCTCGGAGGGTGATTTCGACGTTCTCCCATTTGCACGGGCCGGCCGCCAGCCGCAGGGCCGCCACGAACGCGGCGACCGTCTCCCCGGGCGCTTGGACTCGCCTCCAAAACGCACTCCGAGCGGGAAACATCGCCGTGGCGGGCCGGACGTGCTCACGCAGCAACTGCATGAGTTCCTTGGCCTTGAATTCGCTCACCCTCCTCGCTGCAATCAGGTCCACCAAGGTCCTTTTTGTTTCTTGTCCGAGCATTCTGGTGAAGATGGCTCTTTTCTTCGCCTCTTCCGTAACTTCGGACTCGATCAGTGCGGCCTGGAAGTCCATTTCGAAGATCTCCCAGTCGCCCGGTTTCCTGATTTCGAAACCGGCGCATGTCTTGGTCCCGTGGGCTGCCATCCCACCTTCGTCGCCAATTTAGTGTAAGGGACCAAAGACAATACAACAGCCGAAGGGTTGGCTTAACACAGGTTTATTGCATGATGATCCGGAGGAACATGTGGTAATGGCGGCTGGGTAGCTCAATATATACAGCTGGCTATACATTTGAATGTGGCTCGTTGGCAGGCTATTGGTTGCTGCCCGCGTGACGTCGTAGGAGGTCACGCCCTTCTTGACCAGGTGAGGAGGTCGCGGGGAATCTTCCTGCGCTGCTGATCCAGGTGGCTTTGATCCATTAGAGCTGGACGCTCGCTACTGCCCTCTGGTGGTCACTAGCTCGCGTCCCCTTATTAAGCATACATTGATACAGGTGATGGTTATAATGTTGCACACAGAAAGGTTACATTGATAACACATGGTACAGGTACATTGTTAAAGGCACTGCTTTACAGAACACAACAGGTTGAGAATCCCTGGTCTAAACAAAAGGCATATTTGTGGACCTGCAATTCTTATTAGGGTTAGCAAGTATAACCAACAGTGAGGGAAGATGGTAGATGACATCTAGCAACATCTGGAGGACCACAGGTTGTGTACCACCAATATGTTCCATCGTTATGTTCCTAGCAGTAGAAATGTAGCTGTGTGAAGAATACACAAGGAAGACATGAAGGGAATAAATGTTCTCTAACTGTTTTCAACTGAAAGTTAGAGACTTTCAGGAGGAGCATGTTTAGTTATGGTTCCTAGCTAATACCTTTTGATGGACCTATCCTCTCTCAAGTTGTTTAATACATTTCCAATGCCATCTAAGTCAATGGTACGAAGTGTCTTTTGTGTAATGTAAGGTACATTATAATTTTCATACATACAATAAAAATTAATAATATAAAATAAAAATTCAGATGGGAAGGAAATATTTAAGCCTGCATTAGACCCTGCAAAATAAAACAACAAATATAAAGATTTATTTCAACAAATTCAAGAAGGATTCTTCAACCTTCATAATAGCTCCAAGATTTTTTGTACTTCCTATTATTACAGCCTGTATGTCCTCGCACAAATATAACTACAGATTACCGTTGTGATGACCAAAATCACTATGTAGCCTATGGACTTTATTTTATTTTATTAAAAAGATTAGGCAAAGACAATGTCAGAATCATTTGTATTAGCTATAAGAGCTGTTGTTTAGACTAGGACTCCTTTGTCTGCCATGAATATTTTACATTTAAATTAGAAATCTGTAAAGTTGAGGTGGGAGGATTACTGTGTATGAGAGATGAATAAGGAGAAGCATTATAGCCTTTGCAGTAAGTAGGATAAGTACCACAGTTCATCTGACATAAGAGATGGATTACAATGAATCTGAAGTGGAAGAAGGTTTATTTAGGAATTATTAGCAATAGTTTGCATTTATGTAATCTATTAGTGTAACACAGAGCCAAGAGAAGAGGGAGCCAAGAGAAGAGGGAGTTTACTTGCAGATTTATCAGAGCAATTTGCTCTGTACAATACAGTTCAGAACCTAATGCATGCTGAACAGATACTTTTCTATAACAAGCAAACATAAGAGTCCTAGTAGAGACCCCAAAAACAAAGTTTCCTCAGCATTTCCCTTGCTATAATCTGGGTATATATGCAATGTGTGCATATACCTGTGGGAAATCATCAGTGCTTGCTAGAAGTTAGTTTTTTCCTCCACAGTGACATTTCTTCTACTGAAACAGGATTGAAGGTTAGTATTATAAACACGAGCCCATCCCTGTCAAGAATACTGTCCCATCTGTTTGCTGGAGTTTTATGTGTAAGCCATATTTGCCCCTCCGAAGACTTACTGTCTAAAATCCTATTACTAGTTTTTAATCCTATTACTAGCTTGGCTGACACCGGAGGATGGTGTGCTTCTATCAGATATGTGTCCAGCTGGGTTCGGTATTTGGCACCAGCCTAGGGGTGAGGGGCGGTGGCATCGCCATTGCAGCCAGAGAGTCATTGGGAGTTACAAGAGCCACTGCTCTGCAAGTACCGGGTTGTAAGGATCTGCTCCTGCGCTTGGGCCCTAAGGGTCAGTTGGGAATCTTACTCCTGTACCTGCCCCCTTGCAGGGTAATATATTCCCTGCCTGAGCTCCTCAAGGCCGTTTCAATGTTGGCGCTGGAGTTCCCTAGACATATGGTTCTGGGGAACTTCAATCTGGCTTCATTAGGGGCTGGATCCGAGGTAGCACGGGAGTTCATGGCTTCCATGGCAGCTATGGGCCTGACTCAGGTAATTCAGGGCCCAACCAGGGGCAATGGCCACACAACGGATTTAGTCTTTTTGTCGGAGTGGTGGCAGAGTGATCTGAATTTACAACAATTAGACATAAAACATGTGCCATGGCCGGATCACTATCTGGTGACTCTGGACTTTCTGGGTGCGACACTTCACTGCAGAGGGGCAGGGCCTATTAAATTGGCCTGCCCCCAGCAACTGATGGATCCTGAAAGATTCCAAAGGGAACTGGGATGTTTTCCTCATGATCGGCTACACAATTTGCCCAGGGCGCTCGTTGACCTTTGGTACGGGATGTACTTGCGCCACTACAGCCTCTCCGTGCACGTGGGCTCTGATCATCCCTGTGGTTCACGGAGGAATTGAGGGAGCTTAAACAGGCAAAGAGATGCCAAGAGTGCCACTGGGTGAAGACCTTGAATGACTCTGACTGAACATTTGCTAGAGCCGCTATTAGAGCCTACCTGGTGGCAATAGAGGTAGTGAAACAGCAATATTTCACCACCCTTATTGTCTCTGTGGATAATCACCCAGGCACCCTGTTCTAGGTGACTAGGTCTTCCTTGGTAGAGGGGGGCCTGTACCCGGTTGGCAGGGATTGGCTGACTATCTGATAGAGAAAATTGCTCGGATTTGCTCAGGGTTTAATCCTGGCATGGATTGTGTGGGTCTGGAGTTGACCGGACTGTAGTCTAGCCATGTTATCTGGGATTGGTTCAATCCAGTTGTCCCTGAGGAAGTGGACAGGCTCCTTGCATCTGTTCATGCCACTACATGCCCTTTAGATCCTTGTCCTGCCTGGCTGGTGAAAGCCTCCAAGGTGGTGACAGGTGAATGGGTCTGAGCAATAATTAATTCTTTACTTCAGGAGGGGGTGTCCCATGCACCATTAAAACATGCTTTGGTGCACCATCTCCTGAAGAAATCATCACTTGATCCAGCAGTACTAACTAACTATAGACCTGTATCCAACCTTCCCTTTTTAGGGAAAGTACTGGAGAAGGCAGTGGCATGGCAGTTACAGGGGGTCCTGGATGAAGCAGATTATCTGGACCCTTTTCAGTCGGGATTCAGACCCAAATATGGTACAAAGACAGCATTGGTCGCACTGATGGATGGCCTCTGGTGGGAGCGGGATGGAGGTCATCCGTCTGTCCTTGCTCTTCTTGACTTCTCAGCAGCCTTCAATACCAATGACCAGGGGTATTCTTCTGGAACGGCTCCAAGAATTGAGGATCCAGGGCACTGTGTGGTCCTGGTTTTCCTCATTTCTGAAGGGCCGGATCCAGTCAGTGTGGTTGGAGAGAGCCCTAGGCCCCTTCAATATGGGGTACTTCAGGGCTCGGTGATCTCTCCTCTCCTCTCCTACATGAAGCCGTTGGGAGAGATCATCCACTCGTAATGGGTGTGAATGGGGGACAACAGGCTACAACAAGACTGAGTGGCTATGGATCAGGGGCCCTGCGTTATCTTGGGAGCAACCATCTTTGGTTCTGGATGGGGCTATTTTGCCCCAGACAGACCTGGTGCATAACTTGGGGGTCCTCCTGGACTCACGACTACTGCTTAAAGAGCAGGTGGCAGTCGTGGCCAGGAGGGCTTTTGCACAACTTTGTGTGATCCACCAGTTGCGTCCGCTCCTTGCTCAAGGTCATGCATGTTCTGGTCACCTCTAGACTAGACTACTGAAATGCACTCTACGTGGGGATGCCCTTGATGACCATTCGGAGACTGCAACTGGTCCAGAATGCGGCTGCCCGGGTGGTGATGGAGTGTGGGCACTATGCCCACGCCTCACCACTTCTCCGAGAGCTGCACTGGTTACCAGTATGCCTCTGGGTGCAATTCAAGGTGCTGGTAATGACCTTTAAAGCCCTACATGGCAGTGGGCTAGGATATCTAAGAGACCGTGTTACCCTAAGAACATCTGTCCATCCAACCAGAATGGACTGGAGGAGCTCTCTAATTGTACCATCTGCTAGAGGGGCTTGTATCTCTAGCACAAGAAGGAGGGCCTTCTCTGTGTCCGCACCGGCCCTATTGAACCTCCTGCCAACAGAGTTACGGCTGCAGATGGAATTGCTGCCCTTTAGGAAAAAAACTGAAAACCTGGCTGGCAGGGCAGGTGTGGGGCACTGATGGAGGGGTGACCCCACCTGCTGGCTTATATAATTAAGATTTCTCTTGTTGTTTTAATGGATGGGGTGAGTGGGTAAATTATTTAGATTTTTAATGGGGTTTTTAAGGGCTTTTGGTTAGTTTTTGATGTTACTTTTAATTGCAGTTAGCCTCCCAGAGTCATTGCCGAGTCAAGCGGCAAGAGAAATTTTAAAAATAAATAAATAAATAAATAAATGTTTTAGGTTCCATTAAAATGCTGAATGACTTTATCAACAAATAAGAAATACTTTAATGAAAAATAAGAAACTTAAACCACTTCACTTCCCACTTCAGTCCATTGAATAACAGAGGATTTGGTGAGTCAACTCCTCCACGAATAGAATTGATTCAAAGGGCCTACTCAAGTTGCAGTTTAGTAGGCTGATCAACATTCACTATGTTAAACAAGAACATATGTGGGAATATATATGTAACATATGTAGTTAATATAAACAGTATCTCTGGAACTCATAAATGAAACATTTCATCATATGTAATTATTATTCCTCACACAGAATTAATTTTCCAAAGCACATCAATTCCCAGCCCAAAACATAGACAAACATACATAATTAATTCATGATAAATAAAATATTTATTTTTATTCCATGAAGCTCTATGTTTATTTTATAAAATAGTATTTATTCGGTGAAAATAAAATTTATTCCTTCATTAGATAATAGTTTATGAAAAATTCATTATACGAGCAACAGTAGTAGTGTTAGAGAATTCCACCTCTGTGGTTCTCTAGTGAATGATAGTTCCTAAGCCTCTCAAATAACAGTCAACACTTAAACTCTTAAATAACAAAGGGCATAATCCTCTGTGGTAATAAATCACTTCTCTAGTCTGACATTCCACTATGG
Source organism: Bradypodion pumilum (assembly GCA_035047305.1). Classification (NCBI taxonomy): domain Eukaryota; kingdom Metazoa; phylum Chordata; class Lepidosauria; order Squamata; family Chamaeleonidae; genus Bradypodion; species Bradypodion pumilum. The sequence goes on from JAWDJD010000004.1 coordinate 132,041,363, forward strand.
TAATTGAGTAGGCAACACAGCCAGCAACTTAATGCCAAGTGTTTGGTGGTGGTAACCTGACTCCCTAAAGGAGAGCAATGGCTATGGGCAGATGAGCCCCTTTAGGTGGGGTGATGGTCCCCTCATGAAGGAAATGCCACTGGAAACGGCAAAATGAGTGGAGGAGGTACTCTGATTCCCAAAGGTCATGGAGGTGGAAGAGGCCATGCCAGATGGACTGGCTGTGAAGATGCACCTCAAGTCTGTGGCAGCCCATTGCAGTCCCGCTGTAAAATTCTGCATGTCTCATTTGATATGTGCCACAGGAGATAGCACCGAGATCATAGTTGTAGGTCACTTCATGGCATCCACCTTAAGCAAATCCTTGGCATTTTTCCTGATTGCCTCAGAAGGTGAAGGTGGCCCAGAACCAGCTGGCCCCCAAGACCAGACCTCCCAGCACCCTGGGGCAGGAAAAACCCTGTATACTTGGGTCAAGTTTCAGATGATGATGAGGAGACAAATCAAGTTTTAAGGAAGAAAAATAATGTGAAAGCACCAGGGAAGAGTATATTGATTGAAGGGTTCCTGCTTAAATGGAGGCTGGGCTGAAAGCTTGCTTACTACTGTCCTGAGGTTTCACTTCCAATTTAGCAGTTTGCCACCAAATATATATTGACAAACCATGATGATAATTTAATAAATATCAGTTCTTTGCAAAGCATGAGGAAACAATAGAGGCCATAAAAGTGGTCCAGGTCAAGCCACACTTCCCCTGCTGCTGCCACTTCTTTCGTGTCCTGATCAAACCCTGGATTACCAAAATGAAGCCACTTTCTTGGCTTTGTCATTGTCCAAATTTAAGTCCTCATCAGTGCATGTTTCTGGCACTAATCGGCAGGCCAGCAAATGAGCCAGATTCTGTACCTTTCCACATTCACACAGCATGTTGTTGTCCGCCAGCAGCCCCCACTTGAGCACTTCCCCGCCATACATATTTATTTGAGAACAATTCCTATTGAACACAGTAGTTCTCCATAGGATTGTGCTGCACAGCTCATTTCTGTCTTGTTGTGACTGAGCCACAGCTGCTTAACATATATCTAGTCCATCACAACAGCAAGACAGCATTCAAGCCTTAACAGCCTTCTTGACATCAGTTGAAAAAAATATATATCCAGGTGTCACCAGTATAGTACTAAGACCCAGTCCTCAGAATGTAAATGACGTTTCCTGGTGACATGTAGATGTCAGATAGAATGCAAGACAGAATAGGATGCCTGTAGGCTAGGGTCAAGAATCGCATAGGCCAGTGGCAGATCTCATAGCATGATGGCCAAAAAATGAATAAACCTCAGCACTGCCTTTCAGAAATGCTGAGCTAAGCAGCAATTGCTCCATTGCATGAAAATATCCTCATTCCATAATCACCAGAATCCCAGAATGACATCATGATTGATGCTGCTGAAAGATATAGCAAAGCTCACAATTAATTTTACACAGTCTCCTTCTTGAATTAACAGCTTAGGTCACATAGCAGAGTGACCATGACTGTTTCTGTCACTACATCAAACCTAATCCCAGCCTGGGAAGGAGCTAGAGAATTATCTTCATCTCAGGTGGTGTTGTTTTTTAATTCCCACTCCTCATTCTATGACTTTTGGAGCAGAACTGGGCAAAACAAACAGAAATGAATTCAAATTCATTGGCAGATGATAAATCCTGACATAACAAAAGGGGAACCTATCATTGTATGTGCAGAGTTCCTGTGGTTGTGATTTTGTAGTTGCTTTTTCGAGCAGCTGGCACTTAATATTGCTGGATAAAGTTAATTGTTTTCACGATCCTAAAAGTAGGCACAGCAGAACTGTTTTATTTTTTTCCCCATTTAAATTTAAATCATTGTTATAGTATAAAGGATTTTGGTGATCACTGAGCATGAAGGACACTTTACAAAACTAAATTATTTTCTTTATAACTTGGGATCAGAACCAAAGAGAACAGTAAACCCTTCAATAAATTAACTTGCAGTGTATTTGCAACAGACTTTTCTCTGCCAAAGAAATCAGCCTGCTGCTGAGAGAAAGTAGAGCTATGCACGGCTTGTACAGGTTTTAGGAAACTGATCTAGAATGAAAAAAGTAACATTCTTGATTTATTCATTTATATTGGATAGAGAGGGGCTGCAGTGCCTCAGTGGTTAAGAAGCTCGCCTTGTTAGCTGGAAGGCTGGCAAGTTAGCAGTTTGAAACCTGAGTACTGCATGACAGATTGAGAGCCCGTCTCTGTCCAAGTTCTTAGGGACATGAAAGGAGCCTCATTTGGGCATTCCCTGAGCAGAGTTTCTTCCATAAAAATCCATTCAACCCAGAATAATTTCTGACATGAAATTATTATTATTGGATAGAGAGGGACTACTGTATCTGTGATTGTTGCTACTATGAAGACCTTCATGAGTTCATTGGCCTGGTAGTTATCCAAGACAGTCCATAGAGCAAAAATCAACATCTTTATCGTGAGGAAGTGTGTGCATGTGTATTTTGCTCTCTCTCTCTCTCTCTCTCTCAGCATAGCCATATAAACCCTTCTCATGTATACCAAATAGTGGGGCCATGACTGCCAGGCTGAGAAGGTCACGCTGAATCTTGCTGTTTCCAGACAAAGGAGTGAATGGCAATTGCTCCTGAAGTCATTTTCTTTAACCTGCAGACCTCTATAGATTCTAATGCTTAAGCAGACTTCACCTGTAAAATAAAAGAAACCTCATCCTTCTTTTTGAGTGGCTTCATTTTAGTTCCAGATAGATTGGTCAATCAGGTACAAGGCACACTTTTGGAAACAAAGTATTGTTGCTGATTAGATTCCATAGGTCAGTGGTGGCGAACCTTTTAGAGACCAAGTGCCCAAACTGCAATCCAAAACCCACTTATTTATCACAAAATGCCAACACAGCAACAGGGGAGGAAAGAAACAGTCCCATTGGGGTGCTGGGCAGAGGCGGGGGGTGAACTCTGTTTTGAGAGGAAGGAGGAAGTGCTCCCATTGGGCTGCTGGGCAGAGGGGCAGGGTGAACTCTGAGCTCAGGGAGGGAGGAAGCGCTCCCATTGGGCTGCTGGGCAGAGGGGTGGGGCAAACTCTGTGCTGGGGTGACTGCATGGGTTCCCACAGAGAGGGCTTCGATTGCCACCTCTGGCACCCGTGCCATAGGTTCGCCACCACTTCCATAGGTAAAGGTATTAGGTTTGATTGGACAGTATCCTATTGCATAGCAATACCAGTTCACAGCAGCAATGGCATCACCAGAAGGGGCAAATTGGTAATAATTAAAGGGTTCTTTTACCAATTTTGGCTTATACAGAGTACTACACAATCTAAAATGGAAGCAGGAACTCTTCAATGAGTGATAATCCACCACTGCTGGTGACGTCACTCTTGTAGTATCAGCTGAGCTACACAAGAGGATTTGGGCTATTGAGTCACTTGAATGAATTCCTGATAGCTGTTGCAGCCAAAGGATGCATTTTTCCATAAAAGACAGATGGCATACCCAATATTTCTTACCATCTTGAAAAGGAAACAGAGAGCTCTAACCTGTGGTAATGGATGCCGCATTCACTACTTTAGCATGAACCAAACTTTGAAGTTGTTTTGAACAAAACACACATGAAAAATGGCTTAGATATGCTATATCATTTCTGAACATTGTCAAATGTAAGAAATAGAAGCAATCAAACATTTTACAGTATAAGCATCCACACTATTTTTTCACAAGATTTGCCATCTTAAAAGCCTAGTTTATGTATGTTTATTGAGGGAGAAGGAAAACAGTAGCATTTGTTATCATGTTAGGTGTTTATTAATAGCCAGGCTGCTGTCATTTTTGTTACAGCATAGTCTGCTAAGCTGTCAGAATTTTATTTATGTAAATGGGTGGGGAGTCCTTTCTCAGATACACCCAACAAACTGAAGACAAACTGCTTGCCAATGTTTTAATTTCTTTTTCATGTTTCACTCAGAGTAAGTAGAACACTTTTCACTTCACAATGTCATGGATATGGTAATCTATTGCATTTATTGAAAACAGGTGCTTTACAGTGCAGCCCTAGCCATTACTACTCAGAAGTAAGCCTTATGAATTCAGTGGCACTTGTTTTTCAGGTAAATGTGCATAATTGCTTCTAAAGCAAGCAGACATTATACCAAAGGCATCCCGGATGAATTCAAGTCTCTTCCATTTATAGAAGATGTTATTGTCTGTTAAGTGACAGAGTGGCAGATGTTCATGAAGGAGCAAAGTAATGTGTTGAAATCTTTATCAGTTTTTCTCCATTCCCAGCACTTCCTCACTTCCCTATCGTGGAGGTATGATTCACTTTGGTGTTCTGATAATCAAGCATTTGGTTAGCAGAACTGTGCTTATGTCCCTTTTTATGTGATGAATATTTCATAACAAGGACACCATACCAATCAGTCATGGGAACACAAAAAGCTCTTGTATTGAAGAAAATGAATAATCCCTCAAATCTTTTTCATGTTGGAAAAATGACATAGAAATAAGATCAAGAGCGCTGTGTGACGCCTAAACAAAAGAGGCATGTTGCCATTAATAGAAGAGCAAGAAAGGAGAGGCAGATGTTGTTGATAGAGTTACTGCTGATTTTCATCAATGCCAAAATTTCATGGCAACTGTGGGGATTCCTGTGAGGTAAAATGTCTGTAGAATGTTGAGCTCGCCAAGAAGAATTTCCGTAATATGAGCATTTTTCCCCCAAGACAGAAAATACAGTTTTTAGTTAAACAGTAATTGTGTATACAACAAACACACCCATAATACTATGCCCCTCTACCATGGAATTTCATTAATCATGTCAAAAATCATTTTATTTTGCTTGGAATTCCTGAAGATGTTAGGTGGGTGAAATACAATGCATGCACACCCCTAAGGGAATTTCCCAGATTCCAGTTCAATTGTCTACATACAGTGTTAAAATTGAACAAGATTATACAGTTTTGCTTTTGATTTCTCTTTATGCAAAATGCTATGGAAGATTTATCACCTTTGAACTGAATATTCAGTGCTTCCCAACCGTTGGTTTTTGGACATCAATTCCCCAAAGCATTGATCAGCCAATGCATTGACTTAAGCCTCTGGGAACTGAAATCATCCTGTGGGGTGTGTGCCCCACTTTGAGAACATACAATGGCAAAACCTTCCATGGTATTGTGGAACTTCTATTGATGATAACTTAGTTTGAAGAACAAGAATAAAATGGGATGCACAGGAGAGCACATTTGTATAGCAAGCAGAGGCCAAAAGGTCCACATTGTTGTTGTTGTTCAGTCGCACAGTCGACTCCGACCCTTTGCAACCCCATGGACCATTTTCCTCCAGGCGCCTCTGTCCTCTACCATCCCCCTCAGCCCTCCCAGCTCTGTGCCCATTGTGTCTATAATACCATCTAGCCATCTCATCCTTGGCCTCCCCCTTCTTCTTTTGCCCTCCACCTTTCCCAACATCAATGCCTTCTCAAGTGAATCCTCCCTTCTCATTTGATGTCCAAAGTATTTTAGCTTCATCTTTACTATTTGACCTTCCAATGAGCAGTCAGGGTTAATTTCTTCTAAGATTGACCTACCGGTATTTGTTCTCCTCGCTGTCCAGGGGACTCTCAAAACCCTCCTCCAACACCACATTTCAAAGGCATCTATTCTTCTGCGTTCAGCCTTCCTAATTGTCCAGCTCTCACATCCATACATTACTACTGGGAAAACCATTGCTTTGACTATTCTAATTTTTGTTTGCAATGTAATGTCTCTGCTTTTCACTATGTTCCCCAGGTTTCTCATCGCTTGTCTCCCAAGAATCAGTCGCCTTTTTTATTTCATGGCTGCAATCCCCATCTGCAGTGATCTTTGATCCTAAGAAAGTAAAATCTGTCACTTCTTCTACTTCTTCCCCGTCTATTTTCCAGGAACTGATGGGGCCTGTTGCCATTATCTTGGTTTTCTTGATATTGAGTCTCAAGCCAGCTTTTGCACTATCCTCCTTCAGCCCAATCAAGAGATTCTTTAGGTCTTCCTCACTTTCTGCCATTAGGGTGGTATCGTCTGCATATCTCAGATTATTGATGTTTCTCCCAGCGATTTTAATCCCATATTGTGATTCCTCCATCCCTGCACTGCGCATTATGTGCTCTGTGTATAGGTTGAATAAGCATGGTGACAAAATGCAGCCTTGTCTTACTCCTTTTCCTATTCCAAACCACTCTGTTATTCCATGTTCTGTCCTAACTGTTGCTTCTTGGTTCATGTACAGATTTCTCAGGAGGCATATGAGGTGCTCTGGTATTCCCATCTCTTTAATTACTTGCCACATCTTGTTGTGGTCCACACAGTCAAATGCCTTAGTGTAGTCAATAAAACAAAAGTAAACTTGTTTCTGGTATTCCTTTGTTTTCTCCATGATCCAGCGTATGTTGGCGATGTGGTCTCTAGTCCCCCTGCCTCTTCTGAAACCAGCCTGCACCTCTGGTAATTCTCTCTCCACATGCTGCTGAAGTCTGTCCTGTATTATCTTGAGCATCACCTTGCTGGCATGTGGGATGAGCGCGATTGTTCGATAATTTGAACATTCTTTGGCATTGCCCTTTTTTGGGATTGGGACGTATACTGATCTTTTCCAATCCTGTGGCCACTGTTTTGTTTTCCAAATCTGCTAGCATATTGAATGCAGTAATTTGACGCCATCATCTTTTAGCGCTTTGAAAAATTCAACTGGGATACCATCATCTCCACTAGCTTTGTTGTTTGCAGTGCTCTTTAGGGCCTTTATGACTTCGCTCTCCAGGATGTCTGGCTCAAGTTCAATTTCTTCATCATTGTGATTATCAGGAGTGTTGAGGTCCTTTTTGTAAAGTTCCTCTGTGTACTCTTTCCATCTTTTCTTAATTTCTTCTGCATCAGCTAGCTCCTTTCCGTCTTTGTCCCTTATCATGGTCATTTTTGCTTTAAATGTTCCCTTGATTTCCCCAATTTTTTTGAAAAGATCTCTGGTTCTGCCTCTTTTGTTGTTTTCCTCCATTTCTCTGCACTGTTCTTTTAGGTAGTTTTCTTTATCTCTCCTTGCTTTTCTTTGAAATTCTGTGTTCAAATGGTTGTAGTTTTTCCTTTCTCCTTTGACTTTTGCATTCCTTCTTTCCTCTGCTATTTTAAGAGCCTCATCAGACAACCACTTTGCTTTCTTACTCTTCTTTTCTTTTGGTATTGTTTTCTTTGCTGCTTCCTGCATGATGTCCCTCATCTCCGTCCATAATTCTTCCGGTACTCTGTCTACCGAGTCTAAGCCATTAAATCTGTTCATCACCTCCACCGTGTATTCTTTAGGGATGCTGTCTAGGTGATATCTTTCTGGTCTCCGTGTTTTCCCTATTTTCTTTAGTCTAAGCCTGAATTTTGCGATCAGTAGGTTGTGATCTGAGCCACAGTCTGCTCCAGGTCTTGTTTTTGCTGACTGTATGGAGGTTCTCCATCTTTGGCTGCAGAGTATGTAGTCAATCTGGTTTCGGTGTTGGCCATCTGGTGATGTCCATGTGTAAAGTCGCCTCTTGTGTTGCTGGAAGAGAGTGCTTGCTATGACCAGTGCATTCTCTTGGCAGAACTCTATCAATCTTTGCCCTGCTTCATTTTGTGTTCCAAGACCAAATTTGCCTGTTATTCCCTCCACTTTTTGATTTCCTACTTTGGCATTCCAGTCTCCTAATATAATTTGGACATCATTTCTGTTCTATGAGGTGTTGTAAGTCCTCATAGAACTGGTCCATTGTGGCTTCATCTGCACCAGTGGTTGGTGCGTATATTTGGATCACAGTGACATTGAAAGGTTTGCCTTGAAATCTGACTGACATCATTCTGTCATTTTTGAGATTGTATCCCATTACTGCTTTTCTCACTCTTTTATTGACAATTATGGCTACTCCATTTCTTCTAAGGTTTTCTTGCCCGCAGTAGTAGATATGATGATTACCAGAGCTGAATTCACCCATCCCTGTCCATTTGAGCTCACTGATGCCCAAGATGTCAATGCTTATTCTTTCCATCTCATTTTTTACCACTTCCAGTTTTCCTTGATTCATAGACCTCACATTCCATGTCCCTATGCAGTATTGTTCCCTGCAACACTGTATTTCTCCTCCCCCTTTCGTATCCCTCCCCCTTTTCAGATCTGCTGTGCTGAGCATCCCCTTGTTTTGCCTTTTGTTTTGGTCCATAGGGTTCTCTTGGCAAACTTTGTGGCGTGCCTTGCCGGTCTCTACGCCAGTCTTTTCTCATCACACATGTTATCACAGTTTAAACAGTTTTAAAACAAAGTATTATCATGCACAATATCACAGTTTATCACATAGTATCAAAGTAAAAGTTGAACTAATTAATGAAAGGGAAAGAAAGAAAGAAAGAAAAAGTCCACTATATCAAGTCTCTATGTAAGTCAGTTTCTTGTACAGTCACTATGTCAGTTGCCTTAAGCCATCTATGTTTAGTCAACTATATTATTTCAGTTCGATTACTTATCCTTTGCATGCACACAGCAGCTCTTGCCTCTCTTCGGCCGCATGGAGTCGGGCAAAGGCGCCGGTTCGAGCCTCGCTGTGATGGTGGTTGTGGATGGTATCTCCTGGGGGTGGTCGGGGGTCTCCGGAAGTGTCCTTCTCTCTGGCCCCAGGTCTTTGGATGGGGAGGGAGGGGCAAGATCCTTTACTCACCTCCCCCTTGGGCCTCTCTGGATGGCAAATGGGCAGTAGAGCTGGGCCTTCCTGAAGCCTTTTCTTTCTCTCCAGGCTCAGGTCTTTGGATGGGGTGGGAGGGGCAGGATCCTTTACTCCCCTCCCCTGTGGGCCTCTCTGCATGGAATGAGCAGTAGAGCTGGGCCTTGCTGATTCCTTTTTCTTCCTCTCCAGGCCCAGGTCTTTGGATGGGGAGGGAGGGGCTGGATCCTTTACTCACCTCCCCTGTGGGCCTCTCTGCATGGAATGAGCAGTAGAGCTGGGCCTTGCTGATTCCTTTTTTCTTCCTCTCCAGGCCCAGGTCTTTGGATGGGGAGGGAGGGGCTGGATCCTTTACTCACCTCCCCTGTGGGCCTCTCTGCATGGAATGAGCAGTAGAGCTGGGCCTTGCTGATTCCTTTTTCTTCCTCTCCAGGCCCAGGTCTTTGGATGGGGAGGGAGGGGCTGGATCCTTTACTCACCTCCCCTGTGGGCCTCTCTGCATGGAATGAGCAGTAGAGCTGGGCCTTGCTGATTCCTTTTTCTTCCTCTCTACGCCCAGGTCTTTGGATGGGGAGGGAGGGGCAAGATCCTTTACTCCCCTCCCCTGTGGGCCTCTCTGCATGGAATGAGCAGTAGAGCTGGGCCTTGCTGATTCCTTTTTCTTCCTCTCTAGGCCCAGGTCTTTGGATGGGGAGGGAGGGGCTGGATCCTTTACTCACCTCCCCTGTGGGCCTCTCTGCATGGAATGAGCAGTAGAACTGGGCCTTGCTGATTCCTTTTTCTTCCTCTCTAGGCCCAGGTCTTTGGATGGGGAGGGAGGGGCAGGATCCTTTACTCACCTCCCCTGTGGGCCTCTCTGCATGGAATGAGCAGTAGAGCTGGGCCTTGCTGATTCCTTTTTCTTCCTCTCTAGGCCCAGGTCTTTGGATGGGGAGGGAGGGGCTGGATCCTTTACTCCCCTCCCCTGTGGGCCTCTCTGCATGGAATGAGCAGTAGAGCTGGGCCTTGCTGATTCCTTTTTTCTTCCTCTCTGGGCCCAGGTCTTTGGATGGGGAGGGAGGGGCTGGATCCTTTACTCCCCTCCCCTGTGGGCCTCTCTGCATGGAATGAGCAGTAGAGCTGGGCCTTGCTGATTCCTTTTTCTTCCTCTCTACGCCCAGGTCTTTGGATGGGGAGGGAGGGGCAAGATCCTTTACTCCCCTCCCCTGTGGGCCTCTCTGCATGGAATGAGCAGTAGAGCTGGGCCTTGCTGATTCCTTTTTCTTCCTCTCTAGGCCCAGGTCTTTGGATGGGGAGGGAGGGGCTGGATCCTTTACTCACCTCCCCTGTGGGCCTCTCTGCATGGAATGAGCAGTAGAACTGGGCCTTGCTGATTCCTTTTTCTTCCTCTCTAGGCCCAGGTCTTTGGGTGGGGAGGGAGGGGCAGGATCCTTTACTCCCCTCCCCTGTGGGCCTCTCTGCATGGAATGAGCAGTAGAGCTGGGCCTTGCTGATTCCTTTTTCTTCCTCTCTAGGCCCAGGTCTTTGGATGGGGAGGGGCTGGATCCTTTACTCCCCTCCCCTGTGGGCCTCTCTGCATGGAATGAGCAGTAGAGCTGGGCCTTGCTGATTCCTTTTTCTTCCTCTCTAGGCCCAGGTCTTTGGATGGGGAGGGAGGGGCTGGATCCTTTACTCACCTCCCCTGTGGGCCTCTCTGCATGGAATGAGCAGTAGAGCTGGGTCTTGCTGATTCCTTTTTTCTTCCTCTCCAGGCCCAGGTCTTAGGATGGGGAGGGAGGGGCTGGTCCACATACAAGAGGATTATTTGTACAGTATCAGGAGACATAAATGAAGGATGCAGTTTTTGATGCAAACAGAGATGTTCAGTACAAAAGATTAAATGAAGACTAAAGTAAACTTGATTTATTGCACTTGGTGTGTGTGTATGTGTGTGTGTGTGGGGGGGGACATACATTCATCTTCAACTGATGACTCAGTTGTTGCAGTGACACAACACAATATTCCAGTGATCCATGGAAGCTCTGGTTTATAGTGTAATGAGTATCATTTTTAAATTGTTTTCAAAATTAACTTTTTGGTTGCATTTTAGAGGCAAGCATTTTTTAAAAACGTTATATTTGTGTGTAAGTTCTAAGTGTCAAGAGAAAATCCTGTACCTTCTTCTTTCATTTATATTTTCCTTGATAACTACCAGAATTGGCCACTAGAAGGAGTCAGAAAGTATTTCCATATACAGTACACTATGTTCCAATAACAGTAACAATAATCTGGCTGCCTCAGTACAATGAATTATTAAAAAGAGTATCAAAATGATTTCAAAAAGATCATTTTTTTAATTCCAGCAGTGGCGGCTGGACCACCAGTCTGGTTCGCCAATTGTCTGAGGAAGTGTGACCTGGCCCCTAACTTCAAAAGGTTGGCAACCCCTGCTTTAGGGTTTGAGGCTCATCTCTGTTTACAGCCAAAGAGCCAGTGCTGTCTGCATTTGCAGATATTTCAATGGCCATGTGGCAGGCATGACTCAACACCAGAATGCACGGAATGCTGTTACCTTCCCCTGAAGCAGTACCTATTTCTTGCTTGCTAGGTTGACAGAAGCTGGACAGAGACAGGAGCTCATTCTGTCATGCAGCACTTGGGTCTCAAACTAATAACCTTCCAGTTGTCAAGTTCATTGTTTTAACCACTAAGCCACCACAGTTACATGTATATAAATTCTGTATTGATAGAATTTCTCCACAGTCACAGAAAATGTGTCCTGTATCCATGTAATCCTATTTTACTTGATTATTCATTGATCTTCTTACTTTGCTTCAAAGCCTGACAAGTGTTTTCCAGATAGTCCAGTTAGAATCTTGTCCTGGTGGGAGATACTCTTCTGCATTCATCCATTCAGCAAGGTGTGTTGGTTTTGCTCTTCATAAATGCAGCCTCTTCTGGTGTAGTTTTTAGAGTTTGAGAAGTGTGCAGAAATTTTTACCTCAACTTTAGTGTTTGTCTAGGCCTAGGGGTTGGTGTCCACTAAGGGGATGGATTTGGTGTTCTTTTACCTAATTGTGTTCATTAGTTTTCTATCAAAATATTTCTGCAGGAGCAGGCTAGCCAAACCACAGACTTTTTCCTTAATGGTAGGTTTCAGGCAGCCATTAATAATCCTTCATGATTTATTAAGAGCTACATTCACTTGTTTGGCATATGCTGATTTATACTATACAACATTAGGATATTCTGTAGATGGGTAGCATAAGTATAAAGTTCTTATTGTTTGTGGGTATGCACTCCAATATAACCTAGCTAATTTCCTACGTCTATTATTTTTGACAGCAACTTTCTGTTTGCAGTTTAGACAACTTTTTTGTAAAATGGGCTTTGACCCAAAGTGATGCTGCAACACTTTGGGTATGGACAGTGTCTCAAAATCTTGTTTTCTAGCTTACTGCTTCTCAGTATTTTAAGTGGAAGGCACAGACCTGTGGTTTTTAAGAATTTGGCTTCAACTGGTTGTTTTTATAATATAAGGAAAAATCATCTAAGACAGACATCAGGGGGCACTCAATGGAGTAAAAGGTTTCCCCTAGAATGTCAAGGCAAAATCTTCAGCATATGAAACTCTTACAGTAAGTGAACATCTACTGATGATTTGTGTAAATGTTAAAAAATGATGATGCTAGGGCACTACCATGTAGGAAAACTGCTCCTTTGATTCCTCCAGTGATTGTGTCTCCCTTCAAATTCAACAAAGAGTCCTTGGTTTTGAAAACGGTGACCATATCTGGTACCATAATCTTTAGCATGGCGATACCTATAGAACCTTTTGAGCAGCAAATGATGGTAGACAAAGTCAAATGGTGCTGTAAGATTACTAGAATGCAAGACATAAGCAGCTGGCAGGCAAAATGAACTCCAGGACCCAAAATAACCAGGTAAGAGGCCAAACATTAATAGTCCACAGTCCATGTCCAAAATCAAGCCAGAGATACAGGATTTGTCCAGACAACAAAAGCATAGTCCAAAAAAGCCAGATATCTAAAAGAGCACATGAGGCAGAGTACTTGCAGGAGCTGGAGCAGGATGAGAACAGGGTTCAAGAAACAAGGATCCAATTGAGGCACAACAACAATCCACAGGAACAAATCAGAAGCTAAACAACAAGTCAAATAACCTTCACTGCTTTTGGGAGGAAGAACCAGTTCTTATATAGCCTAGCCTCCCAGGACCTCCAGGTGGAGCCCATCATGGTCCAGAGCTCACAGGTGGCCCCTAGCAGCTGCAACATGGTGAGGATTCAACTGTGCAAAGCATTAGAGCAACTGCTTCCAGGCTGGGGGCCAAGTCCTGCAAGAGTGGCCCATTTGTTCCACAAGATGTGGCAGCTAAGGAGGCCAACAACACCAACCATCTCCCCTACAGCTGCCCCTCCCCCCATTTACCTTTCTATGTTAACTAGATGGTTTCTACTTGATTGGCTACTATATTAAACAGTGAAATGGGCTTGCACTCTAAGAAAGCACAATAAAGGCCCCATTGTTAATTTTGTTAATCAACTAGCTTGTGTTCACAGTAAAGAGATGGCAGTTATGAGTTGCAAAAAATAATATCAGTATGGCAAGGACTTATGCTACTTTGTGGAGGGAAATTTGCCAAATGAGTAAGCCTATTCAAATGCATTTGTTTTGCAATTGTCTTTATTTCACTCTCATTGTTATTTTTACATTGTGTTATCACTGTTGTCATCATTGCCTGAATTTGTTTTTCTTGTGGGCCCTCATCTTTGTTACATTATTTACCTCTTCATCTAATTTGAATGGTATTTCTTGCATTTAGAAAAATCACAGTAATTTGGAAATGAATTCATCCGGTGGCTGTTTCTATTAGGATACTGGACTCTTTTCTACTCTATAATATGCTCAATTGGCTTTGGATTGATTTGTGAATAAATTATAATCAAAACAGTCTTATTCACCTTAAAGCTTTGTTGACTTAAGGTTTTATTGTTGATTCATTATGTTGTCAGTTCTCTATTGGCAGTCTAATGCTTTTTAGATCTAGATAGAAACAGTTCTACTGGTAGATACTGCTATCTTTAAATGAGTAGGATTTAGCTTATACACTGAGAGCAAATTCATCAATGATTGAATCCCTTGAGAAGTACTGAAACAAAATCCACATGGTTGCAGGAGATTTATACAGTCTGTCAGTAACAATGGGGCTTTTGCAAACCTAGACCTGCCAATGGATAAAAATGAGGGGGGAAAACACTTACAATGTGACATTCAAAACCAAGGAGTAAAAAATTGGCCTGATCTAACATTGGTTTAATTTCACATGTTGCAGTAGCTTCTGGTCAGTAGGGTAACAATTTTTTTCTAGGGGCAGAATTCCCCATCCTACACCCAACTCATCTTTGAGAGCCAGAGCTGGGCTTTCTAAAAAAATAACTTTATGTGGACACTTAAATGATACTGCTGATGCATACCTGTCAAGTATACCATTTTGCCTGGGAAAACCCCGTAATTTAGAGCCCCTCTTCCCACCATCACGTATTTTTTTTATAATTTCCCATTTTTTAAAAAAATCCAGGGGCATGTAAATCTCCCATATATTATTGTGTTATATCTTTATTCATTAGGTGTGCAGCTTATACCAGAGCAAAGGAGTGTTGGACAACCCCTGGTGGATGAAGAACCACCCCATAGGCATGACTGTTTCCCCTCATGGGGAAAAGGCAACCAGCAAGCCAGAATTACTGTAATAATTCTAATCTAAATCCCCCCCCCCATTTCCCCCTATTCAACTGCATTTCATATTATGGCAATTTTTCATGGAACTTTTTTTTTTTACAATTTAATCAGTGAATTGTCTACTATCTTAGCGTTTTGTGCCTCAATTTCATTTTTTAAAAACTCTGTGTTTAAGAAAAAACCATGGAAGTATCCTGTTTATGCTGTATGCAAATATACTTGAAGCCGATTGGCTCATTGACTTCCCTTTAACACCCTCTTTTCCAGGAGAGATGGCTTCAAGTATATTTGCATACAATATAAACAGCATACTTCCATTTTTTTTCTTAAACACAGATGTTCTTGGACTTCAGTTCCCAAAAGCTCTGATCAGCAGGTGCATTGATTTGGGCTTCTGGGAATTGAAGTCCAAGAACAGCTGGAGTGCCAAGATTCGCCATCACGGTCCTAAGGGGCCAACATGAAGAAACCCTGTGTTACGATGATCTCAAATGTCCATTTGCTCTACCCTGCTCAGGCTACCACTGATGTTGGTGACTGTGCTCTGTAGAGGCTCACAAAGCTAATTTTATGAGGTCTGGCATCCATAAGCATTTGTAAGGATGGCAGTGGGGGCATGATCATTTGTACAGTAGTTTATATAAAATCTTAGCAAGTTATTTCTTTTTCAAAGCTTCTACTTTGCTCTGGAAATAATTTAACGTTATGGATAAGACGCTGACTGGGAGGTGGAAGGTCAGCAGTTCGATTCCCGAGTACTGCAGGACGGATTGAGCTCCCGTCTTTGTCCCAGCTCCTGCCAACCTAGCAGTTTGAAAGCAAGAGATTGCAAGTAGATAAATAGAGACCACTTTGGTGGGAAGGTAACAGCGTTCCATGCGATCTGGTGTCTAGTCATGCCTGCCACATGACCATGGAAACGTCTGCAGAAGCAGACAACGCTGGCTCTTCGGCTTTGAAACAGAGATGAGCACTGCACCCTAGAGTCGGATACGACTGGCTTTCGAGCAAGGGAAACCTTTACCTTTACTAGTTTTTATTATTATTCAAAGTTGGCATTGAATCAGCTTGCAGGGTAGTTTCCTTTGGGAATTTTCAGTTTTAAATGTTTTGTTTCGCAAGATTGATGGTTTTCGATATGTCAGAGGGTTCAGGCCAGAGCAGACGGCTTGTTTAGTAGTGCCTAATTCCAGCTCCTTGCAATTGTCCTGTGCCTCTGACGCTTCCACATAGACTTGTTTCTAATTGAATCCCCAATGAACACAAAGAATCATGGCCTACCCTTTGCTGATGGCATTCATTTGGCAGGATTGTTACAAAACTGGTACTAACAGATAAATTCCACGCAGCAAAGACAAGGAGAAAAAGAGAGATGAGAACTGGATGTAAGTTTGCTGTTCAATGCAGTGCTGCGAAGCTGTATCCTATAATTGAAAGCAGTCTGCTGCTGTTCTGATTTAGCTTGGCTAGTCCCCTTTGATTAAGTCTTTTTTTAGACTATGAGAAGGGGGAGCCAGTTGTCTTTGAGCATCTTCTATTTTCCAGGAAAAGGCCAACACTATCAACCAGATTTGATTCATGGCATTACTTGCCAGGTCAGAGATCATGATGACCTTCCTGAGTTGCAGCTGGCTTTATCGGATTGACATACAGTTCTTATCTGTGGGTCCTGGCATGCTTAGAAATTGGAACCAATATTCCAGGACTTTAGCTGATGCCATTTGGAGCTGAGTATCCTTCCCCAGCTACTGTATTATGTGAAAGCAAGCCCAGAGGCTACAGATTAAGAAGCTCAATGAGGTCAAACAGTGAAATGAACAAAATGAGCACTTTCTAGAATTGGTTTGGAACTTGCTGCCATTATATTAACAGAGCCAGTGTCCTTTTAAGTGTCAGAATAAGCTGAGATCCTGCTTTACAAACTTTGGTGGCAAATCCATTAATTGTAAAGTGAAATAGGTATAAAATGTTAAAATTTTCACACATTTCTACAGTTGTAACATTATAGGTTTGCCAGCCTGATGTCTTAGATTGCAGTGCCAGTTGCTGTTCACCACTGGCCACATTGGGTGAAGACAATTAGCGATGTAGTCCAAAAACATTTGAAAGTGCCAGACTGGAGAAGCCTGAATTAGGTTGGGTCCTGTCTTGTAATGCAGTGGTAAACATCTAATTTTAACTAGTGACCTTCCTATTTTGTATATCTACTGGGAGAAGCAATAAGTGGACACATGGTCCCATCCACATAGCAGTAGAAATCACTGGATAATCTTATATTTTTACCTGTTTCATTTCCTGATGTAGCCCATTGATAGGGGTATCTACTGCTAGACCAGGTTCTTCTTCCTTAGGTAAAGGTTGCCGTTCCTCAAAAGCCAGCCATATCTGACTGTAGGGTTCAGTGCTGACCTCTGTTTACAACCAAAGAAGCAGCAGTGTCTGAGTCTGCCAAAATTTCTGTGGACATGTGGCAGGCATGACTAGACACCAGAGTGCATGGGACACTGTTTACAATCCCACCAAAGTGATACCTCTTTATCTACTTGCAATTTCTTGCTTTCTAACTGCTAGGTTGGCAGAAGCTGAGACAGAGACAGAAGCTCACTCCATCATGCAGCACTTGGGTTTCAAACCGCTGTCCTACTGAACTTCTAGTCATCAAGTTCAGCATCTTAACCATTAAGATGCCACAGTCCCTCTTTTCCCTTAGAGCTATTGAAATTGGCAAAAGTCATAATTTCCCAGCTAGGAATGCAAATCTGGCAAACTCCTAATTCCATCCCACTATTCCATTCTGTTCTGTCATTCCTATACTGCAGTGCCTGTCTCAATGATGCCCCATCTCATTTTCTTGAGACTCTAACTCATTAACTTCAAGTTGTGGCTGTGCTCTTTCAGGACAAAAGACATTCCTTTGTCCCTTTGTGCTACTAATGAAAAGCTTTTCATTGTTAGTCTTGGTAACAAAATAGGGTAACTTGCCAGTTACAGTGTCCATGGGCTAGTCTTTCATAACTCCACTAATGACAAACTCTATTGTCTTTCCATATTGCCAGTGAAGAAAGAACTACAATTTTCATGATTCACCAGTGTTACATTATTTTGGCATTTTAATGTGTTTGGCCAAGTGTCCAGCTCTACAGTTCTACAGTTTTGTGCTGCAAGTTTCCTACATCCTTGGGTGCGGGGTGGGGATTAGACTAGATGGCCCTTGAGATTCCTTTCAGCTCTGCAGTTCTGTGACTTTTCAGGGCATGGTTGGCTTCAGATGTATTTCATAAAGCTTCTGAAGACTCACTCGGATTTTTATTTCAGGAGAACTGGCTCTGTGTATTTGCAACAGAGACTTGTTCTGCATGCTCCCACTTATTTAAGAACTGTGAGGTCACAAAGGGCACAAACCACTATTAATGTAAGAAAGTTTAGTGTAAGGGACCAAAGACAATGAAACAGCCGAAGGGTTGGCTTAACACAGGTTTATTGCATGATGATCCGGAGGAACATGTGGTAATGGCGGATGAGTAGCTCAATATATACAGCTGGCTATACATTTGAATGTGGCTCGTCGACAGACTATTGGTTGCTGCCTGCGTGACGTCGTAGAAGGTCACGCCCTTCTTGACCAGGTGAAGAGGTGGCGGGGAATCTTCCCGCGCTGCTGAACCAGGTGAATCTGAGCCATGAGAGCTGGACGCTCGCTATTGCCATCTAGTGGTCACTAGCTCGTGTCCCCTTATCAGGTTTACATTGATACAGCTGATGGTTATAATGTTGCACACAGAAAGGTTACATTGTTAACACATGGCAAAGGTACATTGTTAAAGGCACAGCTTTACAGAACACAACATCCCTCCCCCCTAGGATGAGACGAAGTCTCTCAGCCAAGATGGCTTGTTGCATGTGCGTTTGGGCCGTGAAGAGGGCTGACCCCCCCCCGGGGGCGCTACTGCTTCTTTGTTCCCTGGTCCCTTGTCCTGAAATGGGAGCGGGAGACTTGTTAGTGGCTTGCCGCTGTCTGGCGGCCTTAGGGGAAGGGAAAAACTCCATTGTGGGCAGACCGGGGGCAGTCGGGGCTAACAAAAAACCCCTCTTCTCGCTTGGACGGGTGGGGGACCACTCCGAAAAACCCCCCCGGTTCTGAAAATCAAAATCTAACTTAGTAGGGGTATCCGCATTTGTGGGGACATTCCGCGAGATATGTATGGGGTCGGGTTCCTCCTCCTCCTCAGAAAGATCCCCTAGGATATCTACGAGAACATCCTCCTCCCCCCTTGGTGGGGGCCCGCGGTCCCCTTTTCCTCCCCCTTGGGCTGAACGGGTGGGGGAGAACCCTAACACTGATTTTTCCTCTGTGTGGTCTGTGCCCTGCTCATCGGAGACCCTGCGTCGGAGCTGGTCCGCGTGCCGCCTCCACAGGAGCCCTGTACTGGTTTCCACGCGGTACGACACGGGGCCGGTTTGCTCCACAACTACGCCCGGTACCCAGGCTGGGCCCGTGCTGGCGTAATTCCTGCAATGCACGGGGGCGCCTATACTGAAACTCTTTGTGGCCTCTAGCCCGATGTTCCTTCCTTTGTCCTCTACCCTCGTGGGGTCTAGCCTAGTAAGGATGGTGGTCAGTTTCCTACGCATTAAGAGCTCTGCGGGGGAGTATCCTGACGCCAAAGGGGTCACCCTGTTCCCTAGCAGAAACTGACAGACTTGTAGGTTCAGATCCCCGGGGCCCATGCGCCGCAACGCGTCCTTCGTGGTGCGGACGAGGCGCTCTACTTGTCCATTGGTGGCTGGGTGAAACGGGGCGGAGGTGATATGCCAAACGGCGTTAATCTCCATGAATGCCCTAAACTCGGAGGACGTGAAACAACTAGCGTTGTCGCTAATTAATGTGTCGGGTATGCCGAACGTGGAAAAGAGCCTCCGCAGATGCCTAATGGTCTGGGCCGAGGAGGTGCTCGTGACTGGGATAACCTCCAACCACTTGGAGAAGGCGTCCACTACAAGAAGGAACAGGGTGCCTCTGAACGGGCCCGCGAAATCAACGTGCACCCGGGACCACGGCCCCTTAGCCGCGTCCCATTCCCTGTGGGGAAGGCGGGCCTCCTCTGGTCTGGAGCATTGGCAACTTTCACAAGTGCCGACCATGTGCTCGATGTCGGCGTCCAGCTGGGACCACCAGAAGTAACTCCGGGCCAGCGCCTTGGATCGCACGATGCCGGGGTGGCTGACGTGCAGCAGTTTGAGCACCCGCGGCCGAAGGGAAGTGGGAATCACCACCCGCTGCCCCCACAAGAGGCACCCCCTCTCTAGGGACAGTTCTAGCTTTTTTCTGAAAAATGGGGCGAACTCCTCCGCTGGGGAGGACGCCGGCCACCCTTTCTGCACCCAGGAGCTAACTGCTGCTAACGTCTTGTCCTTCTCTGTCGCTTTGGCAATGTCGGCGGGCATTACGGGGGGCGAATCCAGCACCTCTATCATAAGAACCTGATGATCCCGCTCCCCCTTGCTCACCTGGCTGGGCGTTAGGGGAAGGGGAGACCTTGATAGAGCGTCCGCATGGCTGATCTCTTTCCCGGGCCGGTAGACCAACGCGTGCTGATACGCGTTGAGAAAAATGGCCCACCTGAGCATCCTCGGGGACAGGATCTGTGGGGTGGGCTTATCTGCGGTAAAGATGCCTAGCAGGGGCTTGTGGTCCGTTACAATGGTGAAGGGGCGGCCATACAGAAAATCATGAAATTTTTTCGTCCCCGCAACTATTGCTAGTGCCTCCCTGTCTGTCTGTGCGTAGTTTCTCTCCGCTTGGGACAGGGACCCGGAGTAAAATGCTATCGGGGCCTCCCTTCCGTTTTCCAACACGTGGCACAGCACCGCCCCCACCCCCACCGGGGATGCATCACAGGTCAGAACTACCGGGCGTTTGGGGTTGAAATGGGTCAGTATGGCATCGGACGCTAGGAGGCTTTTTAGCTCACTGAATGCCCTTTCTTGGTCATCGCCCCACTTCCATGCCTCGTCTTTCTTTAGCAGTTTGTGTAGCGGTTCAGCCACCGCTGCCTTCCGGGGGAGGAAGGAGTGGTAAAAATTGAGCAGCCCTAGGAATGACTGCAGCTCGGGCTTGGAGGTGGGGCGGGGGGCTTTCTTAATGGCTGCCACCTTGGACTTGGATGGTTTTATTCCCTCAGGAGTCACACAAAACCCTAGGAACTCAACCTCGGTTGCGAAGAAGACGCATTTGTCCTTTCGCAGTCTCAGCCCCGCTTTTTCGAATATTGTCAGGACCTTCCCCAACCTCTTGGCCAATTCAACCCAACTCCCCCCCCGTTATTAACACGTCATCAAAATAAGGCAACACCCCCTCCAGTCCCTTCAGGAGGCGTTCCACGAGTGACTGGAAAATTCCAGGCGCCGAATTCACGCCGAACTGGAGGCGCGTCACCTGGAACGCCCCCTTATGGGTGACTATGGTCTGCGCAGCAGCTGCGGCAGGGGACACCGTAAGCTGCTGATAGGCCTGTGCTAAGTCGAGTTTAGCGAAACACTTTCCCCCGTGTAACCTGGCCAGCAGATGGCTGACTACCGGCACCGGATATGCATTTGGGCGGATCGCCTTGTTGATGGTGCACTTGTAGTCGGCGCATATGCGGACCTCCCCATTGGCCTTTAGTGCGGTTACAATTGGAGTTTCCCACTCCGCGGAATCAACAGGCACAAGGATTCCCTGGCCCACCAATTTGTCCAGTTCCGCCTCTATCTTGTCCTTAAGTGCGAACGGCACCCGGCGTGGTTTAAGACGAATTGGGCGGACCTCCGGGTCCAGGTCGAATGTCACTGGGGGCCCCTTGAATTTCCCCAGTCCTTTTTTGAAAACTTCGGGGTGCGCCTCGCACACCTCCAGAATTGGATCAGTCCCAACGGCGTGCATCCCAACGGCGTGCACCCCCCCCAATAAACAAACCCAGGGGCTGGAACCATTGAGTCCCGAGGAGGCTGCAATCTCCCCCTTTGAGCACGACTAGGGGAAGGGACGCGGCGTGCTTCTTGAATTTAACCTGAAATTCTCCAACCCCCAACACTGGAATGCTGTTCCCTTGCACGTCCCGTAGTGTGGACCTCAATGCTTTGAGCTTGGGTCGCTTGTGGGGGGCAATTCCCAAAAACTCTCTCTGGGAAATGATTGAATATGAGGACCCCGAGTCAATTTCCATCCTAATGGGAACCCCTTGGACCAGTACCTCAACAAAATAGCGGGGGTGTCCTGCAGACACGCTGAACAGTGGGGCGTCATCCTCGCTGCCGTCGGAGATGTGGCCCACGCCGTCCTGCTTCCGCGTGGCCTGGGCGCCGTCCTTGGGTCTCGTTGAGCGGTCTTGTCCCGCGGAACGGTCTGCGGAGCTCCTCCGGGTCTCGCGCTTCTTCCTGCACACCTTGGCGATGTGCCCGCGGCGGCCGCAGTTGTGGCACTCGTCCTTCCGGAACGGGCACTTTACGCGGTCGTGGGCCGCTCCACAGCTGTCGCACCGCCGGCTCTCCTTCCGGACCCTCCGGACGTCCTCGTCGTCACTGCTCTCTGTGGACGACCTCGAAGTTCGCCGGGCCGCCTGTACCGGAGTCTCTGCCTTGCTCGACTTCGGCCGCCAGTCCTGGAGTTCTTGGACCCCGGCCTTTGTAGCTTCTGCGGCCTGGGCCGCTCTGACGACCTCCTGCAACGTGGGAGGCGGCTCTTGGTTCATTAATGTGCGCTGGGTTTCGGCGTCGTTCAGGCCGCACAGCACACAGTCCCGGAGGGTGATTTCGGCATTCTCCCATTTGCACGGGCCGGCCGCCAGCCGCAGGGCCGCCACGAATGCGGCGACCGTCTCCCCGGGCGCTTGGACTCGCCTCCAGAACGCACTCCGAGCGGGAAACATCGCCGTGGCGGGCCGGACGTGCTCACGCAGCATCTGCATGAGTTCCTTGGCCTTGAATTCGCTCACCCTCCTCGGTGCAATCAGGTCCACCAAGGTCCTTTTGGTTTCTTGTCCGAGCATCCTGGTGAAGATGGCCCTTTTCTTTGCCTCTTCCGTGAGTTCGGACTCAATCAGTGCTGCCTGGAAGTCCATCTCGAAGATCTCCCAGTCGCCCGGTTTCCTGATTTCGAAACCGGCGCATGTCTTGGTCCCGTGGGCTGCCATATCCCACCTTCGTCGCCAATTTAGTGTAAGGGACCAAAGACAATGAAACAGCCGAAGGGTTGGCTTAACACAGGTTTATTGCATGATGATCCGGAGGAACATGTGGTAATGGCGGATGAGTAGCTCAATATATACAGCTGGCTATACATTTGAATGTGGCTCGTCGACAGACTATTGGTTGCTGCCTGCGTGACGTTGTAGAAGGTCACGCCCTTCTTGACCAGGTGAAGAGGTGGCGGGGAATCTTCCCGCGCTGCTGAACCAGGTGAATCTGAGCCATGAGAGCTGGACGCTCGCTATTGCCATCTAGTGGTCACTAGCTCGCGTCCCCTTATCAGGTTTACATTGATACAGCTGATGGTTATAATGTTGCACACAGAAAGGTTACATTGTTAACACATGGCAAAGGTACATTGTTAAAGGCACAGCTTTACAGAACACAACAGAAAGCATCTGCTTGCAAAACAAAGAGAAGCCACCTTCTCCTTCCCTCAGAGTTCCTTGATAGCCCCCCTTTGTTTCAGAGGTCCTGAACAAATCTTCCCCACATTATCTAAAATAGATCTGGGGTATACGTGGAAGGAGCTACAGGGGAAGAGGAAATCTGGCCAAATAATGCAGTCTGTTCAAGTGGCAGAGGGAAGCATTCTTCTGCCAAATCTGAATATAGGCAATCATCATGGCGACCAGCCATGAACACTGTCCTGAGAATATAATGCAGTGGCCTTTCATCTGCCTTCCTCATTGCAGTATGACACCCGTATCGCTGATCCAGTTCCACGAGTCACTTTCTGATCCTGAGCCCTTTTGGCATGCAAAGTCCTCATCGGCCCCAGGCCAATATTGATGAAGCTTCTTCCCTCCATCAAGATGGATTCAAATGGGATTTAATTCACTTGGGGACCATCAAACTTCCCCATAGACTTCCGCATCCAAAGTCATTAGTCTTTAGGGTTGTTTGGTTATTTGACTGCCGCCCGACTCTCAGCATTTTGTTGCTGGTAGTATGGTCTACTCTATTACCATATCAGGATAACCTGGCCAGACTGGCAGAGGGGAGCAGTGGCATATAAACCACAGTCATCTCTCCTGACCCCATGAATATAAAGTCTCCAAGTGGTGGCTATTGTAATCTGCCATCTATTGTATCAAAAACCCCAGAGTTCTGTGGTGCCTGAGCTTTTGTGTGGACTGTAGTCTGCTTCTTTGGATGTAATTGAAGAAGTGGGTTACGTTTTTTTAAAAAAAGATTTTGTTGGATAAAACTTTTTAGTCTCTGCGGTGCCAGAAGCTTCTTAGTTGCTTTTGCTTTTTAAGACGTTAAAGAAGAGTCTGAATAAATATTTATTTGTAAGTGTACTGAATAAATATACATGATGTGGCATTTTGAAAATAAAAAAGAAGACAGCAGACTCTCTAAAGCACACGGGAAGGGATACAAAGATTGTGTCGACATTCAGACCACAGAAACTGAATCAATGTCATGCGAATTGAAATGGTGGAGGAAGCCATGAACCTCCACCATTTTCTTATGCATTTCTTGTATGTAATACAGTAAAAACCCTACTTACAAAAAAAAGTCAGTTCCGTAGGCTTTTGCTTAAACCGAATTTTTTTGTAACTCAAAACCCATAGGAAAAATTATTTTTTTACATAACTCGAAGCAAACCCATAGGAAAAAGAATCTTTATGTAACTCAAAGCAAACCCATAGGAAATCGTGTAAATTGGGACATGGTTTTTGCATAAAATCATTATGTAAGTCAAATTTTATGTAACTCGAGGCATATGTAAGTTGGGGTTTTACTGTAATGCCAAACTTGTTGTTTCTTTTAGAAGCTTCCAAACTTTGGGCCCTACCTTGAAGAGCGGAAGAAAATAATAGCTGAGAGTAAGTTGAAACTGAAGGGACAGAGCAGCCCACTTGCAGAACTCAAGAGAAAACATTTTGTTCCAAAGAGGCCCATCCCAGCTGTGAAGGTAAGAAAAATGAAAGCTTGCAGACAAGACAGGCAGCTGCCTCTAATGAACACTCCTGTGCAGACTGCTGTGACTCAGAGGCATGGGTCTGGGTTTATTTCTGTCTACAAGCCTTGAGCGAATGTCTTTGCCACATTGAACAGTGTATGGCATTTTGCCTAGTGAATGCTTCCCAGACAGGAAGATCAGTCTTACATAGGCGGGAAAGAGAGGTAGGCTTCTCACAGTATCAAAATACTGTGTCTTCATTTTTAGAAAGTTCTGTTTCACATAACTTGGGATGTGACTACAGGTTTTTTTTACCACACATCTGACCCTTACTGGTTGTCCTGATAATGCAGTTACCCAGGGATGAGTACTTTTGTCATTTATATGAAATCTTATCAGAGCTTAGAAAAGCATTACAACTCAAATTTTTCAGCTGGTATGGCCAGTGGCTATGGTGACTGGAAAATTGGGGTAGGGGAGGAATTATAGTTCAAAAATGTAATTTTGCAAGCTCTGAATTTAGATCAGGAGTGCCAGCCCCCGCCCCAACGCCATCTCATCTGGCCTGTCGCTGCCTCTGTTGCACCCAGAAGTGGAAACAGGCGCATTTATGACATCTGTAAAATGTGCCCATGCATGCGCAAATGCGCCCACGGCTAGCATAAATGCAGAAGTGGGCATATTTACATCAGCCATAAATGCGCCTGCTTCCGGGGGTGGGCATGTTCAAACCTGCAATAGAAAAAGATTGGCCACCCCTGATCTAGATGTTTCCATGGACACGTGTCAGGCATGCCTTGACACCAGAGTTCACGGAACACTGTTTACCTTCCCACTGAAGTAGTCCCTATTTATCTACTGTACTTGCATTTTCTTGCTTTCAAATTTCTAGGTTGGCAGAAGCTGGGACAGAGACAGGAGCTCATTCCGTTGTGCGGTACTAGGGAATCAAACTCCGACCTTCCATTCATTGAGTTCAGATCTTAACCACTTGAACCCCTGCAGTCCCAGTTTATACACATATTAGGGCATAAATTGCTTGCACTTAAATGTTACACTGATTGTATTTCTCCATATTTACAGAAAACACATTCATTACCTAAGGAACTGCATTTTAGTTCATTATTCCTTGATCCTCCTACTTCACTTTCAAGTCTGTTAAGTGACTTCCAGATGGTCCAGCCAGAATCTTAACCTGGTGGGAAACACTATTTGGCATTGATCCATTTAGCAAATTGTGTGGTTTTTGCTCTCCATAGGTTTAACCTGCCCTCTTCTGGTTTCATATTTAGAGCCTGAGAGCTGCGCAGAAAACCTTTTCCTCTATTTTAGCTATCCACTAGGTAAATAGCATCCTTGTAGCAGATGGATCTAGTGCTGGATTGCCTTATTTAGTTTATTATTCGCTGGTGGTCAGAGGCCTCAGAAGTTCAAACAAATTTGATATCTTTTAACTTGCTTTTAGGAAACACTAGTCCAAACTGTCCATGGCCTCACAGACCTACTCTGCAAATAGATAGAAATATTAAATACATCCCAAGGGTCATAGGAGTGGCTCTTCCTCCTCCAAGGTTTTCAGTTACACTTAATAAATGCCAACCTCAACTTAGTCAGAGTCTGTCATTGGGATCTTTCCCCTTTCTGGCTCCTAATAATTTTAACAAAGGTTTCCAGTGTAGTCCCTGTTCTTTGGGTTAGCAGGTGTAAATCCTGGTGCAAACTGAACTGAATGGCACCTCCCTGTATTATATAATGTACCAGTCAAATTCTCAGTTCAAAAAGATGGTGAAATACATTTTAAATACTTGTTGTATGAAGAAAATGTGTTTTAAAATATGTAAAATGTAACTTTTTTCAGGCAGATATAGCCATAGGTAAAGGTAATGTTCGCCCTTGCTTGAACGCCAGTTGTATCTGACTCTAGGGTTCAGTACTCATCTATGTTTATAGTAAAAAAGCCAGCACTGTCTGTGTCATGGTTTCCAAATGCGACCTTGTCTTGATTTTAAGGTGACATTTGATCCATGTAGTGTTACGACACATATTGTAGTTTTCTTAGGCTTAGAAAGCCTGCTCTCATTTTAAAGCACATTGGAATGCCAGGCTGTTAGTCTGACATGACAGTGATGCATAGTTAGAATAGTTGCCTCCCCAAAGGGAGTAGGGAAAAGTGAGTGTTCAGGACTGGACACATTCCAAGAAACACCTACATTCCCCATGAGGGAACTGGTTGACAGCTAGGTCAGCTGACCACACCACGAGGGAGATGACTTCTCCACTCTTGTCAATCAAATTATAATTGCCAGGACACCTGCAGAACAGAACTTTCCCAGGGAATACAAAGGTGGGGGCCACGTGCCAAACTGTCCACGAACAGCACGTCCCATTTTCATGGGAACACAGGTGCTTTCCTATTAGGAAAGGGGAGTGACCATTGCTCCATGGCAGGAGGACTTTTTCCACCTTCGTCCATGCCACAGAGGCCCTTTAGCTCCTCTCCTCAGCTGGTTGGAGGGGAGTGGGAGTGACCATTGCTCCGTGGCAGGAGGAAATTTTCCGCCTTCGTTCCTGCCACAGAGCCCCCTTAGCTCCTCCCCTCAGCCGGTTGGAGGGGAGTGGGAGTGACCATTGCTCCATGGCAGGAGGACATTTTCTACCTTGATCTCTGCCACAGAGCCCCCTAAGCTCCTCCCCTCAGCCGGTTGGAGGGGAGTGGGAGTGACCATTGCTCCGTGGCTGGAGGACATTTTCAACCTTTGTCCCTGTCACAGCCCCCTTAGCTCCTCCCCTCAGCCAGTTGGAGGGGAGTGGGAGTGACCATTGCTCCGTGGCAGGAGGACATTTTCCACCTTCGTCCCTGCCACAGAGCCGCCTTAGCTCCTCCCCTCAGCTGGTTGGAGCGGAGTGGGAGTGACCGTTGCTCCATGGCTGGA
The DNA here is from genome assembly GCA_035047305.1 of Bradypodion pumilum. Taxonomy (NCBI): domain Eukaryota; kingdom Metazoa; phylum Chordata; class Lepidosauria; order Squamata; family Chamaeleonidae; genus Bradypodion; species Bradypodion pumilum. Next base: position 132,068,916 of record JAWDJD010000004.1, read on the forward strand.
GGACATTTTCCATCTTCGTCCATGGCACAGAGACCCCTTAGCTCCTCCCCTCAGCCAGTTGGAGGGGAGTGGGAGTGACCATTGCTCCATGGCAGGAGGACATTTTCTACCTTCATCCCTGCCACAGAGCCCCCTAAACTCCTCCCCTCAGCCGGTTGGAGGGGAGTGGGAGTGACCGTTGCTCCATGGCAGGAGGACATTTTCCACCTTCGTCCCTGCCACAGAGCCCCCTAAACTGCTCCCCTCAGCCGGTTGGAGGGGAGTGGGAGTGACCGTTGCTCCGTGGCTGGAGGACATTTTCCATCTTCGTCCCTGCCACAGAGCCCCCTTAGCTCCTCCCCTCAGCCAGTTGGAGGGGAGTGGGAGTGACCATTGGCCCATGGCAGGAGGACATTTTCCACCTTCGTCCCTGCCACAGAGCCCCCTAGGCTCCTCCCCTCAGCCGGTTGGAAGGGAGTGGGAGTGACCATTGCTCCGTGGCAGGAGGACATTTTCCACCTTCGTCCCTGCCACAGAGCCCCCTTAGCTCCTCCCCTCAGCTGGTTGGAGGGGAGTGGGAGTGACCGTTGCTCCATGGCTGGAGGACATTTTCCATCTTCGTCCCTGCCACAGAGCCCCCTTAGCTCCTCCCCTCAGCCAGTTGTAGGGGAGTTGAAGCGGCTGTTACCCATGACATGGGCCTTAAGTTTTATGTATCTGCCAACCCTCCAGTCATCAAGTTCAGCATCTTAACCACTAAGCCACAGCAGTCTATCAATACATCCATTTTCTTCTCCAACTTCCTGCCAATACAGTACAAATACAAGAAAGAGTTGGTCATAATTATGATAACAGCTAAGAGATTGTTGATAGCAAAGAATTAGAAAATTAAAAATGCAAATTAAAAATTAAATAGGGGATGGCTAAGAATAACAAATTTTTACATATATGGGGAGATTTTATTGAATACTAGCATATTGATGCCCGGCCTTGCCGGGCAGTTTCTTGGGTGTGTGTGTGTTTTGTTTTTTTGTTTTGTTTTGTTTTTTATAGGGGTGGTTTGGGTGGTGGTGTTTTGAATTTGTTGTTTTCTACTTTCTTTGAATTTGTTTATTTATTGTATTGTTTATTTTGTTTTAATTATTTTTGAATGTTTTTACTCTTGTGGCCTCTAGGTGGGGCTGTGCTTAAGAGTACTGTGTTTGGGGGGGGGTAATTGTTTTTTATTGTTTTTACTCTTATGGCCTGAAGGTGGTGCTGTGGTAAGAGTTTTCAGTTGTTGTTTTAAATTCAGTTAATTTCAGTCGGCATGAAAGGAAGACGTCTCCGTAAGTGCTCCCAGGTTGTTGTTTTTTTGTGGGTGGGAGGGTTTTGTGTGTGTGTGTGTGTGTGAGAGAGAGAGAGAGTGTGTGTGAGTGTGTGTGAGTGTGAGTGTGAGTGTGTGGGGCAAGTGGGGGTGTTAGGGGAGTTTAATGTGGCCTTTCCTTGCTGGTCAGGCCGCGTTATATCCTTGCATTGGGGTGGGTGTTAATTTATTTATTTATTTATTTGTGTTTTATTTTTTACAGGGGGGGCTGGCCAATGCCTTGCTGTAGCCTGGGTTGGGGGGAAGAGGGAGTAACCCTCTACCCCCCCCCCCCCCCAAAGCTGCGGGCCGGCTTGTGCTAGGCTCCAAGGCTGTGGGAGAAACATCGTTTTTCCCCGCTGCCTCGCTGAAGCATGGGTCAGGGGGGGAAGAGAGGGGTATTCTCTTTCCCCATCCCCCATGCTACGGTGGTGTCTTGTGCCGGCCTCCAAGGCTGTGGGGGAAAATGTTTTTTCCCCTGCTATCTGTGAGAAGCCTGGGGGTGGGGGTAGAGGGGGTGGTTGTGGGAGGCGGAGTCTGAGAATGGTGCTCCGTGCTTGGCCTTTGTCTCCCATTGTTAAGGTATTCAGCTTCCTTGGAAGATGGGGGCCGTTTTTTTTTTTTGCCTCCGTCCTCCTAGGAAGAAGAATCGGTTCCCTCTGGGAAACACTTTCCCTCCCGTCGCGGGCTTCTTTGTAAGGAGAAGCACCGTCCTCTCCTTCATCCCTGGGGGCGTCGAGGCCATGTCGCCCACAGAGACGAAGGACAGGCCGATGCTTCTCCCTACATAGAAGGCCGTGACGGGAGGGAATGATTTTCAAAGACCCAGCCGTAGCCGGCAATAGGTTCATGGGGTTGGTGGGGGTTAGGGAGGGGTTGGTGGGGGTTAGGGAGGTGGTGGGGCAGCGGGGGCGGTGTGGTGTGCCTTTCCCACACACACACTCCCTAACCCTCATCTACCGCACTTATCTTTTCCCGGCTCCGGCTGGGTCTTTGAAAGTCTTTTCCGGGCTGGCATGGTTTGTCTTTTAAAACCGCCGTGCCGCACTTTCCCACCCTCCTCTGTACTCACGTCCCTCAGCCTGATTGGCTGAGGGGTTGCACAGCACAGAGGACTCTGGGACTCATAGTTCTTTTTTTGGTCACGTTAGTGGGGCTGCTGCCCCACTGGCGACCACCGGATCCCCACGACATTGGGAAGATGGGGGTTACAGTGAGTGCAGACGGCTAGGTCGGGGATGTTTGGGCCGGGTGCGGGAGCCTTTGAAAGAACCCAACGGTTAAGGCCATTTTTTTATAGGTATAGATGTTTCCCAAAAATCTAAGGGATTAAAAACCAGGTCAAGAAAGTATTAGATTTTTGAAATAGGAGAAGGTATAAAAATTAAACAAGAGAATTAAGATATAAGAAAAGGAAGGTCCCAAGGGTGGAGGATGCACTTTTTAAATGTTATATATGTTTTATGTAAATTTGAATAAGGTTAATTAATAGGTTTATGATTTATATATACTAAGCAATGTGAATTTTGTTACAAGTTATGTATTGCTGTTTTTCCTATTTTTCTTCTTTGTGTGTGTGGTTTAAAAATATTTTTTTTAAAAAAAAAGGTTGTTGTTCATTTGCATAGTCAATTCAAACCCTTTGTGGCCCCATGGACAGTGGTCCATGTTTAGTGGCACGCCAGGCTCCCCTATCTTCCGCCATCTTCCACAGCCTGCTCAGCTCTGTGCCCATTGCATCAATAATGCCATCTAGCCATCTCATGCTCTGTGTCGTGAGTTTGGAACTGTCCAAATTCTTTCTCTGCCCATCCCAACTATCCACCCAAAAATCCATCTTCTCCATCTTCCTGTCACCTCATGTTCATTGTTTTCTGTTCCTTTTTGTGACCTCACATGATGGAATAGCCCACTGGTAAAACAGAAGAACAACCTCCTCTCAGAATTACCAGGGAATTGCCATGCTCTATGTAGCTAGCACTAAAATACATTTTTAACTGAGCATCAACGGATTCCCCACCACCACCACCACCAATATTCCATTCTCCCCATACTTCAGCGAGCAATAAACTTTCTCTGCTGGGATGTTCTTCATCACCAAGTTTCATTTGATTACCTGAATATCTGATCTTCTTAAGATATCTGGTCTGTGCTCAGAGCTTTCACTTTTCTTAAATTTCTTTCATTTGTATTTATCCTCTGAATTCTTTACCCGATTTCCCTATATAACTACTTTTTTGTTTGTTTCTTTTTCTGTATTTGAGATTTTTTATATGAATTAGTCCTGCTGGAGGGCAAGTATTTCCAGGGCCATAGCCAGGGTTCTAGATTATTATTATTATTTTTAGGGGGAGGGGTTTTTTTTCAGAAGGGGCAACAATGTCACAAATACATATATAACATTGGCATCCTGGGGTGGGGTGGGACGGCTGTTAGCTCAGGAAGGCCCCCCCACCCCTGACTACGGCCCTGAGTATTTTCCCTGTCTAATCCAATGATTTACCTTGTAGCTTTTTCGTCTATTGGCCTCTGTGTAAATATTTCCTGTTTGACACAACACTTTTGGCAACATAGTATGCTGTACCCATTGTAAACCTAGACCTGTGGTTCCCAGTGTGGGACACATGCCCCACAGGGGGACAATTTGATTTTAATGGGGGCAATTAGAGAATGAGTTGGACCAAGTTAATGGCCTTTTAGGTTTCTTCCATGTGCATAGGTATTCCCTTTTTGAATAATAAGAATTATATGTCATGGGAAGGGGGCAGCATCAGGGTTTTAGAGATGCTTAGGTGGGGCATGGCCAAAAAAACGTTAGGAACCACTTGCCTAGACCCTTCTTTTACTTATTGCTTCCTTCAGATGAAACTTTTTTATCCCTACATTAAGTTCCTTCTCTTCATGTAGCTTTAGTTCATCTTAAGAATATCAAAGGACAAAGTCACTAAAAATGTACGTAGGTGAAAGACTAAAGTAATATTTTGTTTCCTTTGAAGGAGCTGTAATATTGCAACATTTTAAAAAGGTAAATGTTTTTGACATCCACATTTGAGAATAACTTCTAGGAGTTTTGAAAAACAGCCCTCGGAGCCATAACTAACAATTTTGTTACCCAAAGAAAGTCACACAGAATGCATCCCAAAATCAACTTTTTAATTCATCACATGAAAATAATACATGAAATAATTACAGCAGTGAACAACTAGCCAGCACATCTTCCTCCCTCTGCAAGGGATCAGGAGTGCTGTCAGATACTCAAAAACAAATCAAAAGTTAGCAGAAGGGAGATAGAGAGTATGATTAACATATCACATATGTTTTCATGTCCAGCTCAGAAGACAGATCTACCAAGAACTAGGTAGACCTTCCAACAGGGCAGGCCTGGTCTACCCACACTCTGGTAAGATCAGACTTTTGAGACCAGAAGCTTGACCTACTAAACTGTGAGCAGACCTTCCTTCTGGGCCACTAAATTGGGTTGGCTCCAGAAGCCTGATCTATCATCATCATTTTTCTATGGCTATAGACAAGGCTGCCAGATCAGTCTTCCAAGTCTGGAGAAAGGAAACATTCCCTCAAAATTGGCATGAGCTAAGCCCTGATTGCTGCACCTTATACATAGCCCTGTACAGCATGAGTTCTCAACCTTTTTTTATTATAGATTTTAATTGATTTTCAAAATAAAAACACAAACAAGACAGAGGAAAAAATACAAACAAAATACAAACATAACAATCCAATACAAAGACATGATTATACTACAACACAATAAACACATTTTAATACATTGAAAAGCTCCTCAATGTTCCATATAATAAGTAATTCTTATTCTTCAGGTATATTCTCCTTATCTATGTATCTACCTAATTCTTAAACCCATATATTCATATTTATTATAGATTTTTATTGATTTTCTAAATAAAAATACAAACAAGGCAGGAAAGAATACAAAGAAAATACAAACATAACAATCCAATATATATATATATATATATATATATATATATATATATATATATATATATATATATATATATATATATATATATATATATATATATATATATATATATATATATATATATATATATATATATATATATATATATATATATTGGATATATATATATATATATATATATTGGATATATATATATATATATATATATATATATATATATATATATATATATATATATATATATATATATATATATATATATATATATATATATATATATATATATATATATAATTTCGATGTAAAAAGAGCTTATTGTTTTTCTGTTACAATACTACATAACCAACAAAAAATGCACACACCAGTGATATATACATTACCCTGGAGATTATGGTGTATCACAGTCATCTCTTGCTATTTCCCAAAACTCAGTTGATATGGTGCCGGCCTGCCACCTTCACCTTTAATCAATGTATGTTCCACAAATGGTTGCCATATATTCCAAAATTTATTTTTGGTAATTATACCTTTTGTAATTCAACCCCCATGTTAACTTATCATTCTCAACCTTTTTAAGCTGAGGAGTGGGTCACACTCCCTCAGACAGCTTTGGGGGCCGGACAGCCATTTTTCCCTTCCTCCACCACATGGCACTTCCTGGTGTGGTGGAGGTGTTGGGGGCCACATGAAATGGTGCCTTGGGCTGCATTCTGCCCATGGGCCACAGGTTGAGAATCCCTGCTGTAGAGAATAGAAATAAAGAGTAATGAATGAAAAGTTTTGCAATATAGCTGCCCTCCTCCTCTTCTTCTTCTTTGCCTAAAACAGGTTCAGTATTTGCTTTGGATTATTGGGGAGAAGCAACGAAGAGCTTCTGTGTAACTATGTTCTACTCCTAGAGGTGGAGAAGGAGATCAACACTGTGAAAATAACCACAGAGTTTCTAAAAGCAAATTTCAAGGCAAATCGTGAGGGAAATTTAGCCCTAAGAATGTCCAGCTAATATTTCCACCTCATTTGACTAGAGCAGAGACAGGCAGAATTGTGATACGGGGACATGTCTATTGGTAGATCTGTTGGTAGTTGATGGTTAATCAGCAATTTATCTCAACAAGGGTGTGTGAAGGAGGTGCTAGTTTTATGTGGTAGATTGTCGGGATAGACGGAGAGACAAAAGAGATTTAATAGCCATTTAGCAGGAATAGGACCAAGTGAAGTGTAAATATATAAACCAACATTTTAGGAGCTTAGAAATAGTCATCAAAGCCGATGGATGGATAGATGGATGGAATATGGAAGGAAGGAAGGAAGAACAGTGTTTATAAAATAAAGATTTCAAAAGTTGCACCATCATCATTTATTAGGATCAAAATTAGATATGTGCATATTTGCATTTTTGGCCTATAGCACTTAAAATGCCTCAGATACCAGGAACACTGAAGTTCACACTGAGTCAAACTGAGCAGTTGTAAAGAACCCATTTTTAAAAATATCCACAATGTGTGGCATTTAAAATTGTTTTACTGGTTTTTGTGAAGATGTAATTGTTTTGATTATTGTGATTTGAACAACCTTCTTATTTAATCTATTTTTCATCATGTTAAATTTGCTTTCAATTTGCTTTTAATTGTGTTTGCTAACTACCTTGATGCTGAGGGAATCTAGGCAGGGTCTATTTTATGATTTTAACTGATGAACGGGTGCTTATTTTTGCAGTTAGTGTTGGCATGTCTTCATGGCACACTCACTTAACAATCAAAAGTAATTAGAACATTCTTTGGGGGAATTGGAATGTTTACATGCCACAAAAAAGCCAGCAACATTCATCATATATCTGCTTTGTGGATTGCTCTATTCTTTGTTGTATTTTGGTTAAATGGTTCACATCAATGTAAACATTCTCTCTGTATGTTCTATTTATTTAAATGGGTCTACTTTAGTTTCAAGATGGCTTAATGGTTTAGGTATCTGGCTGTGTAGTTAGAGAAGTTTGATTTCCCCACTGTACTTCCCATGAGTAGAACAGCCCTGTGAAGTCATGGGCATGCTGCACAGCCCCTGGATATTACTAGAAGGAAGGAATGGTAAACCACTTGTGTTTACTCTCTACTCTGGAAAGCGTCACCTTAAGTTGGAATTGATTTGAAAGCAAGCAAGCATGCACACAAACACACACACTTTAGTTGCAACCTACTTTATCATAGGAAGTCACATCTAAAGTAGGCCTGTTTGAATCAATGGGACTTATAGAGGAGTTGTCTCACCAAATCCCCACTGTTTCAATAGACCTGTTCTAGTGTGACTTACTACCCTAAACACAGGATTTCAACCTCTTTATATGTATTATTTTTCTTCATTAGAATGTGTTTGTTTGATATTAGGGTTACCATAATTCCCTCTCACAAAAATGGGACAGAAGTAAAGGTTGCCTTTGCTCGAAAGCCAGTTGTGTCCAACTCTAAGGTTCAGTCCTCATCTCTGTTTCAAAGCTGAAGAGCCAACGCTGTCTGCTTCTGTAAATGTTTCCGTGGTCATGTGGCAGGCATGACTAGACACTGGAGCACAGGGAATGCTGTCCCCCCCCCGAAGTGGCCCCTATTTATCTACTTGCAATTTCTTGCTTTCAAACTGCTCGGTTTGCAGGAGCTGGGACAGAGACGGGAGCAGACGTTTTTGTGGTCATATGGCAGGCATGACTAGACACCAGACTATAGGGAATGCTTCCCCCCCCCCGGAAGTGGCCCCAATTTATCTACTTGCCATTTCTTGCTTTTAAACAGCTAGGTTTGCAGGAGCTGGGACAAAGACGGGAGCTCATTCTGTCCTGCAGTATTCGGGTATCGAACTGCTGCTACAGATGCCACAAGAAAAAGGTGTGTTCCCCCTTCCTTGTTCACCAAGCTGCCGCTGCTGCCACCTGCTGGTCATTCCAAGTGCAAGAAAAATGTGGTTTTTTTCTTACAAATCAAGTGGTTTGAAAACCGTGAATTTTCAATGTTTTTTATGGAACCGTGCGGGACAGTTACAAAACGTGAAATTCAGTTTTCCGTGACATATGGCAACTCTATTTGATATTCATTTGCCAGAGCTTCAGCTAGTAACCCTGTTGCATTAAGTGCACATCTGAACAATATAATATCTGCAGCATCAAACTATCGTCCAGTTTTGAAACCAGTGTCTGATGGTTATTATTTCACAACTTGATCACCAGAGATTACCTTGATCTGCAGGTCCTCACAGGTATCTGGACCTATTTGGCATTTCCACAAGATACAATTTTAATCTTTGGAAGAAACATGCCTGTTGTCCCTCCCTCTCCCCCTCACCCTGTAACTTAGTTCTCATCCATCTTTCTCACAGTTAGGCATTTATCCCCTCCCTTATATTTTTTTTCTAATTTGCCTTCCCCCGTTTCTCTATTGCTGTTGATTAATAACTGCTTGACACATCTAATCTGCAAATCTTTCATTTTCCCAGATATTGTGCTGTTCACCAAAATAGCTCTTTTCATTTTAAAATGAACAATACGACTTTTTAGCCACATGTGTGCTCCCTTTGAGTATGTCTTATGGGAGACATAATACAAGTATTGTGCTGTAGCCTTGGATAAAAAGATTCCTCTTAATTTATGCCCTAGTCTCTTGGGTTCACTGTATTTTACAGTATCACAAAAGAAGACAATAACCTTCCTAGTAAATCACATTGGGATGCTTTGAGGTTATGAGGATTCTTGTCTAGAAATTGAATTTTAGAGGGGAAAATTAATATTGTACAATTGCTTTATTATTGTTTTTAATGTTGTTCAGGTGTGTAATACTTTTAATTTGCAAATATTTGTATGCTCTTCTGTGAATTTGTCCTCTCACAGTTCCTCCAAGGTATTTGGTAAGCTCTGTTCTTCACTAGACAATGTGTTAGCATTGTTTTCTCTGGGCAATTCTTGATAATATTGCAGTTAATGTTAAGTTGAAAGTGGACATTTCCCTTCTTTCTTTACACCATTCGCATAATGGAAAAGGGACTTGTTTTGCCCGTTGCAAAGGGTGAAAATGAGACATTTTCAAGATAATCTCAGGGTAGTCACTTACTGAAAGAAATGTGGGCTGCCAGTGGGTTTTTCCTTTCATCTTCTTTGCTTTTCTAATTGTAGATGTCCGCAAAAGCTATTCAGTAAGTAGCCTAATAACCTCCATATTCCCATAAAATTTCTCAATTGTTCTGTTTTTGTATCATGAGTATGAATATATACATACTGCATGGTTATATAATGTTATTCCACTGTAATTGCCATGGCTACATCCTATGGAATTATGGGCTCGGTAGATTGTTAAGGTCCTTAGAATTATCTGATATAGTTTAGGAGAGTGGCAGAAGGCTTTATTGTTGTTGTTATGGTTCAAAGTGAGAGAGATAGTTAAGGAGTGGTTTTACCAGTTCAACACCTCCAATGAGCTTCCACAGCTAAGTGGGGATTTGAACCAAGAGCTCTTAAGTCCTAGTTTGTCATGCTATCTACTACCAAAATACAAACATCAGAATTCTGCAGGATATCGCCTTTGCAGTCAAAGTGCAATCTAGCTGTTGCAACTATCTAGTGTAAATATACCCCAGGTATCATTCGAGATGCACTGCTGGGAGAAAGTAATGTCGCTTAGCTGAAGCCTTGAGTTTGCCCCTGAAGCAGTGCTGTATTGTGGTGTATCTTATTTAACAACTCTTGGGGGAAACACAGTGTCATGTCCTTTTTGTCCTAATATGTTGTTGTTATAGTTATATGCTGTCGAGTCTCTTCTGACCTATGACAATCCCAATAGGATTTTCAGACAGATTTCCTAATGCAAGCCCTCAGTGAGTATTTAGAGCAAGCAGGGACTTGAACCCAGATCTTCTAAGCCCTACTTTGACACAGTGTGCAATATTCTGCTCAACCTTTCCATATAATATATATAGTAAAAAAATCAGTGGAAATATAAGATATTTACTCACCAGCCAGATAAAACAGATCACATTTATTTACACAGGTAAGTTTACTAAGGGGAACAGAGAAATTTGGTATGTAGGTTTTAGTGGTTTCATTTTTTTCATCTTAACACAGAATTCCACATATACCAGGAAAAAGTAGATATTGTCTAATATAGCATAATGACTAGTTGAAGTGGAACTTCAGTCTGACCTTCCCGAATTTGGATCTCATTTGTACCTACCAATACCATGGGATAGGAACATACTAAAAATCTGTTTGAATTCTTTTCCTCTTCTGCTTATATTTTTTCAGCAGCTAATTGTTTTCTCTGTGGAGTTAGTATCATTAGCAACCAAATCGTCAATTGGCTGCAGTTCTGTTCACACACCTGGTAGCTCCACTGAAAAGTATGAGCTGCACAGGTGACACCAAGGGCAGCACTGGGAGGCAACAGGATGGCAGAGGTCTAATTAAGAGCAGAACTTGGCCAGTGGAATCCTCATTACTGAAGATAATGCACCGGCGAGAAAGAACACAGCTTGACTATCAGAAGAACTGGCTTGCCCTCATATGGAGCTGGCAGTTAGGAAAAATGTCATTATGCTTGTAAATGGAACAAACGTAATAGGGTGGAAACCAAGATGACGCCGATATGAAATTTCTCAATGCCATTTTGTAACTTTTCTCTGGCAGAACACCTGTAATGTACTTTTATGTAGGGAGGAGAAGTCAAATACCCATCAAATCAATACTGCAGTCTATTTTATTCCAAGAACTTCTATGGTAATCCAAAGAAAAAGCCATGCAATATATTTAGAAGCCACACAATATTGTACTTGGAAAGTGCTTTCTGCATCACTTCTTCTGTAGCTCCATAACTTGTTTACCATTTAGCTTTCATACACATAGTCTCAATTCTAAATTTCATAAAAGAATATTATTGCCTGAAATGAAAGGAAGTACAGAACTACAGGAATGAATTTTTCATTACAGAATTCTAGTTTGAGGAATAAATAGCATAAACTTCCACCTTGTGCAAAACTAGAGGGTGGGATGAGATACAAGTGGACAAATATTGCATTAGATTTCATTATTTTTCACATCAAGGCCTTTCTAATAAGTATATGAAGAAATCTGAGAATTTTTTTCAGTTCTTCTCAAAATAACAACAGCAAAGACCAGACAGGACTGTTCACCATAGCCCTGGTTAATTTCAGTAGACACAGCTATTATCAGCATGAAGAGGCACATAACACACACTGTCTGTTATGGTGCCACTAAAAATGTGAAGTGTCTCATCTTAATTGGATGCCACAAATACGATTGAACCAGCAGAAATCCAAAATTATAATATTATGAGCAAAACATGGACAAATTTGTCAGTTTCACTTATTTCAACTTCTTTAAAAAATCTTATTTTTCCCAAGCAGTTATGAAATATTGAATACTTTGGCATGAGCATTAAAAAATATAAACCACCTAAACCAACCCTAAGAGAGAGATTGAGGCATCAATCTCTCTTAAAGCTGATTTGGGCAGTTATTATATAATGATTGTATAGAATAATGACTAAAGAAGGATGGGGATAATATCTGGACATGGTCCTAAACCTCTCTGTCAAGGTCTTAGCCTTGCTATGGTTTTATGATTACAGAATGGTCAACATAATGTATCTCTTATATACCAGGATAGTACAGCTAATAAAGTTATATGAAGCCAGAGAAGCATAATAAAAATAGAAATATAAAGCATACCAAATAACAAAACAAACACAAAGAGCAAGCATCCATTCCAATAAAAAGTAAAAGAACAATTGCCTATTTTTCTCCTCCAGTTTCATTTTTCTCCAAAATTTAACATTTTCAGCATAATCCACTTATATTTGCAAACCATTTCCACCTTCCAGAAAGGACCTTACATGCACTTAACCTGTAATAAAATCAACAAGAAGTTAAGTGCCTCTTAAGTACCATTGATTTCTATGAGATTTCAGCTTACCTAACCTTGTTTTTTTGCTCCTTATGACATTAAAATAGACTAGAGAACACATAATAAAATGTGATGCCCATCAGTTTCCTAAAGTGTATTTTTTATTATAGTTTGTTTGTGGAATACATAGAAGGAATTCTCTTCAAATCCCTATTCCTGTGATGTTAGTGTTCAATGTTATGATATTCTGCAGATAAACTACCTGAACAGAGAAGTATGAGAAAGGGATAGAACAGGGGTTCCCAAACTTTTCACACCGCAGGCCAGTCACATGGTTGAGTGGGCCGGTCACATGATTCCTCCTGCCATAAATGCTGTTGTAAAACATGTCCAGGCTGTCATAAATGTGTTTACAACAGCCGCAGGTGCATTTATGGCAGCATTTGCGTGGGTGCGTTTTACTTCCACTTCCATCTGTGGCATGGGCCGGATGATCTGGCGCCAGGGGCTGGGTCCAGTCCATGGGCTGTAGTTTGGCCACCCTTGGGGATAGAATGTTACAAAGAAGAAACAGATAATTTATGCTTCCGTTCATGCATTTTCCTGACCAAGTTTCAAAAACAGTTCAAGATGCAATATTTAAGGCTAATATTCAATTGAGGAAAATGTGAATTTCACTGGAGGCCTTCAAGGTCTTCATTTTATATTAAAGTAGTTCCCTTGATATATAGCCATTTTAAATTGTTGTTACTGTTTGTGTTAGTAACCTTGGACTAGTATTGCAAATACTAGTGCTCCTCCTTTAACCCTCAGATCGAGCTAATACTTCAAGCTATCTGTGACTTTTGAAGCATAACAGAGTCTTCCAAGCTTCATTTCTTGCCAACTTTAATTTTCAGTTTTGTACAACCTTATCTTCCCAGTAGGACATTCATTGGAATTCTCAACCTTTGGTCTTTTGAGAAAGGTCAGCTTCAGTAACTTCTTTTAAGAGTTCTTCTATAGTAATGCAAATGTGCTAGAATTTTAAATGTTTTCTTGTGTGCAAGCTGTGATGTAGTCAAGACAATCACTGAGAGATTCAATATCTGTACAAGCCTGTTGATTTTGTAATACATACAGTATCAGTCAACTTCTGTTCAAAATATCCCAGAAACAACAGCTCTTTTTAGTTTCATGATGACCTGGGTCTCTCTCTCTCTTTCTCTCTCTCTCTCTCTCTCACACACACACACACACACTTTTGATTAACACTGTAAGTTCTTTGAAGAAGGGGATTTTCTTTGCTGTACCCACACCCCAATAACGACACGGACACATAATTTATGGATGAAAGTTGGGCCACTTTTATTGATAATCAAATAGGCCTACCTTAACGATGGTTAAGGATCAAACAGGCCAAAATAGCACTGGCAAGGGGCAAATTAAATCATATAACTAAATCGCTAACTAAAAGCACCTGTTGCAGCGGCAACTGGGTGTAAGCTTCCGTCAACAACATGCTTCCTCATCAGCATGTCGTTGACCCCTTTCAGCTGTAACTTATCCCAACAAGTTGACTGGCCATACAAATCTGGTTAACCTTGTCCTCCCTATGGCCAGCCAATTGCCTTGCCTTATTAATTACTGATGCAGTTGCCCATTACCAGTGCTATCCGCCACATGGGGAGGAGTAAGCGACTCCCGCCCCACCCAACCATCACGCGGCCACACCCAGGGCGGAGTAAGCAACTCCACACCCTAGCAAAAACCAGCACACAGCCACACCCCAGGGCGGAGTAAGCGACTCAACACCCCGGCCCGACTGCACATGTGGTCAACAGGCCCATTTGCAGTGCTGCTAGGAAGAGATCCAAGCCCTGGCTTGACAAGTACACCCCATCACTCCTGCACAGGCGCTCGTCCTGCCTGCGTATCAGGGGGTGGGGAACCATGGACCCCTTCACATGGGCATAAAGGAAGCATGCCACAGCCCGGTTCACTGACCTACGGGCTCAGTCCACGGCAGAGGCATTCGCCTCGTCCCTATAGGACATCCTCAGGACCATTTGGGACCACATAATACGGACACCTGGCCATGTCCGAGCCAGTAATGCCAAGTCCCTGCGAATGTCACAAATCAGGTGAAGACAAGGTACTTGGGCCAAATCATTGCCGCCCAGGTGTAAAACCAGGACCTCTGGGGGGCACTGACCCATCATAGACCTGACCAGCGGCAACAGATGACTCCAACGCATCCCTCTGTAGCCGAACCAACGGAGCGAGGCAACGGCACCAACACCAAGGTGAGGACCCCACGAGGTGGAAGCCGCATGGCAGGCGGCCCAATATACATAACTATGCCTGATGATCCAAACCTTCATCGGGGCGCGGAGACGCTCAATGCCTGAAACAAAAGAAAGAGAAAAAGGGGGAACAAGCGAGGAGCTATTGCTACAGAGGGCGCACATAAACCTTAAAACGATCCGAACCCCATCGCCCAAAGGAGCGGATGTCAACCTCCGGGTAACCCTGTACTGCAGCAGTAGAAGCCGCCCCGATGCAAAAGGAGTGGGTCCCAAAGCGTACACTGGCAAGCCCCAACTTGACCAGTGCCCAGCCTGTGACCTTCCAAAACTGGAACCTGGTCAGTGGGGACCATTGCAGTGTCGGAAAAGGGGTCCCTGGGCCGGGCCGTGAACGGCCAAAAAGGCGGAAAGCACCGCCACTGGGCAAATAGCCAAATCACTACACTGGAGCAGAGTAACCACGCTGCCCCTGCCCACCTGGTCGGTTTTGGAGAAGCGAACTGTGACGTGAACCCTATCAGCACCAGCCCTGATGTCGGCCAGCTCCAGGGCTCTACGAGAAGAATCCCCCGCTGACCCCACCACCAGCTCGCTGACCCGGAGGGCCGTGAAAAAGGCAAGCGTGTTAGCAGAGCGGCAAAGGAGCGCCTGGTAAGGATCCCTGCAGACCTGGTGCCAAACCTCCGACATTTGCCGGAGTATTGAAGGAGAAATGGCTCGGTGTGTGTCCTTGAAGGGGCCGCATTCCCGCGTCCAACCCTCGAGTACCCTGCGCACCCTACAATCAGTTGTAGTATTTGGGAGGCCATTGACCTTCGCATGGAAAGCCAAGGTGGATAGGCGGCCAGCAATAGTCTGGGGAGCCGAACCCCGGCAATGCAGAACCACCATAAATTGGAGTAAGTGGTCAACAGGGTCAGGCCAATCCATAGGAAGGCCGGCCTCGTGGCGGAACTCTTCGAATGTACGGAGGGCACGCGCATAGGCCTTGCGGGTGCCAGGAGCTAAAGAAAGTCCTATGGCCCGGTTCACCTCTACACGCCAAAACTCCACATCACTGCAGGGAGCGGTACAGGCAGCTCGTCGGCCTCCGGTGCCAGCACCCGGAAGCGGTCTATCTGTAAGCGAGACAAAGCGTCAGCAATATCATTATTGATACCCAGGACGTGTCTGGCTCTAAATAAAATGTTGCGCCAAAGAGCGCACAAAACAAAATGGCACACCATGCCCATAACCCTAGGGGATCGGGAAGTCTCTGTGTTGACAGTATGGACAACCGCTGCATTGTCGCACCAAAAATGTACAACTGAGTTGGACCACACCTCACCCCCGAGGAGTAGTGCGCCTAAAATGGGGAAAAATTCAAGGAACGTGAGGTCCTGAAGCACGCCAGAGTCGTGCCACGACTCCGGCCATTTGCCGTATGCCCAGTGACCTTCGAAGTACATCCCATAGCCAAAAGCCCCGGATGCATCCGACTGCACCTGGAACACGGGAGTCACCGCGCGCTCATCGCGCCAAAAGGAGGTCCCATTAAAGTTGGAAAGAAACCCCAGCCAGACCCGGAGATCATCCTTGATACCCTTGGTCAGGTGGACACGATGGTGCTTCCGGGTTAACCCCGCCATGGCGTCACACAGGTGCCTTGCAAAGGCCCTGCCAGGAGCCACCACCCTGCAAGCAAAATTAAGGTACCCATGGAGTACCTGAAGCTCCCTCAGGGACGCCTTACGCTGGGCCAATAGGGGCAGGATGGCGCCTGAAATTCGGGTTATTTTATCAGGGGGCAACCTGGAGGTCTGTGCTACGGTATCAATTTCGATCCCCAGAAAAACCAAAGTGGTGGCCGGGCCCTCCGTCTTCTCCGGTGCCAAAGGCACACCCAATTCAGCCATAAGATCCTGGAAAATAGAAAGGAGGCATGCAAACTCGCCAGAGCCCGCTGGGGCACCAAAAAGAAAATCATCCAGGTAGTGTGCCAACGAAGCCGCCCCCGACCGTCGGACAAAGGCCCAATGGAGAAACGAACTGAAATGCTCAAAGGCCGAGCAAGAGACAGAGCACGCAAAAGGCATGGCCTTGTCCACAAAATACTTGCCTTGAAAATGGAAACCCAGTAACTCAAAATCGTCCGGGTGGACGGGCAGGAGGCGGAAGGCTGACTTAATGTCACATTTGGCCAGGAGTGTCCCCGGCCCGCACGCCCGAACCATAGCAAGTGCCTGGTCAAACAAAGTATAGCGGACCGAACAGAGTTCGTCCGGTATTGCATCATTGACAGACTTGCCGGCCGGGAATGACAAATGGTGAATCAACCTAAATTCACCTGGTACTTTCTTTGGGACTAAACCAAGGGGGGAACCTTCAAATTAGGGACAGGGGGTTCATCAAAAGGACCAGCTACCCTACCCCCTTGACCTCCTTGAAAATTTGCTCCCTAGCCACCTCCTCCTAACCAGTTAGGAGCATCCTGGGGGGAGCGGGGGCCAACAAAAGGGATCCGAAAACCTTCGGAAAAACTCGCATGGATATACTCCATGTCAGAACGCCTAGGGTAAACCTGTAACCAGCATTCAAGAACTGATAACTTAATTGGGGAAGCGGCCTTTTGGAGGCGGCCCCGGTTCGCTACCGGGCCAGGGTGCACCCTGGGAACCCTTGCCCTTGGCCCGGGTTCCCCCGGGATGGGGGCAGGCACAGGCTGGGTGAGGGCCAGAGCAGTTGGGACACTCATGTAAGTACCTACAATTGCGCCTGGAGCACCCAGCTGCAGAGGAGTACTGCCAGCACACCAGGCGGGCTGGAACCCCCTGCCCCGCCAGCTGGCGGGGAAACAGTGCAAGGCCGGGCCGTTGTATGGCATGGCCAGAATGGTAGTGATCACCCGTGGCAGGGCGGGAGGGCGTCATATGGTACAACCACAGGAGCTGGTTGGGTTCATCCCAACGCATCTCCGGGTACAAGGTGGCGCGCATACGAAATTCCTCAACGTACGCTAGCCATGCAGTGCCGGGGTAGTTGACGTATGCCCAATAAATGATGTCGAGGTACTGGAAAAGGGGGATCGCTAAATCAGGCCACACCCTCAGGGAGACGACTGCGTAAATCAAGTACGCTGGGAGCCAGTTGGCCCAGGTATGCAGTGGCTTCCTACGGCGGGCCAGCTCCTTGTCCTTTTCATCCTCCTTGTCCTTCTCATCGTGGGTAGGCTCCCTATTGAGGCTGAAAAGATCCACATACTTCCTGCGCCAGATTTTATCCCTGGTCGCCGGGAGGAGGTGGTCACCCAAGGGAAGGACTAACCCCGCAGACGGCAACGCCGAGGAGTGCACGGAGTGATATCCGGGATTAGTAGGGGGGCCGTAAGGCTATACTGGGTAAGGCAGCAAGGGCTCAGCCGCGGGCGTACCCTCCGGGGGCAGGGGATAAGGTGTGCGCCAAATGCCTTGCGCACCCTGGCCCGCCAAAATAGGTGGGGCCGGTTGTACAGGAGGTACCGTAGGTTGCGATAATGGCCAGGGCCACGTGACCTGGCTCTGCTGGGGTAACGGGTGAGGGGCCGCCGGCGAAACAACAGGGAGTGTGTTTGGTGATCTCACTTGACCGGCATACTCACCAGCTGCATCCACCCCCGGCCGCCCCCACCTGGGGTTCCGACCGGGATTGGGCATCAGAGCTCACGATCGCAGTTGAGCTCGCGGCCCCCGTCCCTGAAGTAGCGCCAGGCTCCATGGGAGGCCCGGGTGCCTGCAGATCAGCCGGGGGGCCAACTGCAGTGGCACTCATCGCCGGCCTGGCCAACAGCGTGACCTCAAGCCTGGCCAGGCGCTGCTCCATCGCTGCCAGGTCCTGAGGTCACCGGTCACCACCCGGGGTGGCACGGGCCCTGGGGCCCCAGCCACCGGTGGAATCCCTAAAGGCCTCTCGAGGGCCGCAAACCGACCCTCCACTGACGCCGGGGCAGTCGCCAGGGCGGCCAAAGGAGAGGGCACCACCTCTGCAATAGGGCCAGGCGAGGCCATGGAGGTGGCCCACTGAGGAGGGGCTCCTGAGACTGCGGGGCCGCCTGGAGATGAAGGCAGGTCGCCACCCGGGGTGGCCCGGCCCGCAGCCCTGCATGGCCTGCGTGTAGGGGGCAATGCAGGCCAATGCCCCGGGGAAGAGGGAGGCGCGGGCTGCACTGGAGCGCCACATGCCACGCGCCAGCACGGGCCACCGGCTGGGACCTCTTTTTGGGCGCCATGAGGCCACAGGGAGAGCGGGCGGCGGCACCAAAGCACGAGCCCGTTCCCGGGTGAGGTCAGCGCTGCTGGCAGTGGGGGGGACGCCCAGGCGAAGCCCGCTCCTGGGCGAGGCCGGGCACCAAAGCCGACCACAGCGCAAGCCAGCGCGGCGGTGGAAGAGGGCCCCCGAGCCAGGCGGCTCGGGGTGGTAGCGTGCAGCCGCTGGCTGCCGAGAAAAAAAATGCACGGCTCATCGGGCCCGTACCCGGGCAAGGCGAGTTGACAGTAAAGGCTGGCTAAGGGGCAGCAATCGCGCCCGGGGCCAGCCAAATTGAAAGGAGGGGGGACCGTTGGCTGAGCCACCCCTTAAAAAGGATGGCCAGCCATGCCCCCTAGCCTTGTTGCCGTGCCCGTGCCTCAGGGGCAGGGCCAGCAAAGCATGTGGCGGCCATTTTGGCGCCGCACGTCTATTTTTCATTCTTTTGGATTAGGAAATCTGTTGAGCACCATACATGCCAATGGCACTTGCATTTTTAAATAGTGTATGTGGACATGCATAGAGCACAAATCTGTGAAAGTCAGTAGCATAGGTTCATAATGACTACTTTTAGTCCCATTGATTTCAATAGGGCCTATGTCAGTGATGGCTAACCTTGGCACCCCAGGTGTTCTTGGACTTCAATTACCAGAAGCCCAAGTCAGCACTCCTGCTGATCAGGGCTTCTGGGAATTGAAGTTCAAGAACACCTGGAGTGCCAAGGTTAGCCATCCCTGATCTATGTTAAGTATGGCTATATGTTGATCCAGCTCAGGTATAACCAGTGGTGGGATTCAATTTTTTTTATTACCTACTCTGTGGGCGTGGTATGGTGGGTGTGGCCAGAGGGAAAGCCCTGTGTTGCACCTGAATTAGGACTACTTTATTTCAAAACTTGGATGGGTGGGGCCAACCCAAATTTCTGCTAGCAGTTCTGGCGAACTGGAGTGAACCTGCTGAATCCCACCACTGGGTGTAACATGTAAAATGCTATAGTCACAATGTGGCAAACTGCCTCACCTCATCCTCTGATATCAGCATCATCAGTCTTTTGGTTCATTCACATACTTTCCCATTGCCAGCATGTTAGATTTCTTTTATATGTATTTCCTATAAGAGAGGAAGTGTATGAGATCGAGATTAAGAAAGATTGAGAAACAGTAATTTCCTCTTTCCAACACTATCTTTCCTTTTCAGCTACTGCAGAATCATTTCTAGTTGCTTTTACTGCTGAGGGGAGGAAAGAAAACAGAAAGTTGCCATAGTGAAAAGTAAAATGCTTTAGCCAGACTTTTAGTCCACCTAGTTCTACACCATATACACTTAGCTCCTACAGAGCATCAGATTGGAATCTCTCACATGTCACAGTTCCAGGAAATGCCATTCTCTGCTTCTAAACTGTGTCTCCTCCATAAATGAATCTCATCCTCCCTTATTACCTGTAAAAATAAATAAATTTTACTTGCCATTCCACTTGGACATCTTTGCAAGTGCCTGATTACACACAAACACACACCACTATAAAGATGTATTCCTGTTAAAGGATTATTATGTTGTTTTTAAACCACTTCTGATAACATTCTGATGGCCAGCATCGAAATCAGATTGATTACATACTCTGCAGTCAAAGATGGAGAACCTCCATTTAGTCAGCAAAAACAAGACCTGGAACAGATTGTAGCTCAGATCACAACCTACTGATTGCAAAATTCAGGCTTAGACTAAAGAAAATGGGGAAAACAATTAGACCAGACAGATATGACCTACACAACATCCCTAAAGAATACACGGTGGAGGTCATGAACAGATTTAATGTCCTGTACCTGATAGACAGAGTACCAGAAGAATTATGGACAGAGACACGGGACATCATGCAGGAGGCAGCAAGAAAAATCATACCAAAAGAAAAGAAGTGTAAGAAAGCAAAGTGGTTGTCTGATGAGGCTCTTAAAATAGGAGAGGAAAGAAGGAATGCAAAAGTCCAAGGAGAAAGAAAAAAATACAACCACCTGAATACAGAATTTCAAAGAAAAGCAAGGAGAGATAAGGAAAAATACCTGAACGAACAGTGCAAAGAAATGGAGGAAAACAACAAAAGAGGCAGGACTAGAGATCTTTTCAAAAAAATCGGGAAAATCAAGGGAACATTTAAAGCAAAAATGAACATGATAAGGGACAAAGATGGAAAAGAGTTAGCTGAAGCAGAAGAGATCAAAAAAAGATGGCAAGAGTACACAGAGGAACTCTACAAAAAGGACCTCAACACTCCTAATAATAACAATAATGAGAAATTTGAACTTGAACCAGACGTTCTGGAGAGTGAAGTCAGAAAGGCCCTAAAAAGCACTGCACACAATAAAGCTAGTGGAAATGATGGCATTCCAGTTGAATTTTTCAAAGCCCTAAAAGATGATGGAATCAAACTACTGCATTCAATATGCCAACAAATTTGGAAAACAAAACAGTGGCCACAGGATTGGAAAAGATCAGTGTACATTCCAATCCCCAAAAAAGGCAATGCCAAAGAATGCTCAAATTACCGAACAATTACATGTGGAGAGAGAACTACCAGAGGTGCAGGCTGGTTTCAGAAGAGGCAGGTGGACTAGAGACCACATTGCCAACATACGTTGGATCATGGAGAAACCAAAAGAATACCAGAAACAAGTCTACTTTTGTTTTATTGAATACACCAAGGCTTTTGACTGTGTGGACCACAACAAAAGGTGGCAAGTAATTAAAGAGATGGGAATACCAGAACATCTCATATGCCTCATGAGAAATCTGTACACGAACCAAGAAGCAACAGTTAGGACAGAACACGGAATGACAGAGTGGATTGGAATAGGAAAAGGAGTAAGACAAGGCTGCATTTTATCACCCTGCTTATTTAATCTATACACAGAGCACATAATGTGCAATGCAGGGATGGAGGAATCACAATATGGGATCAAAATTGCTGGGAGAAACATCAACAATTTGAGATATGCAGATGATACCACCCTAATGGCAGAAAGTGAGGAAGACCTAAAGAACCTCTTGATTGGATTGAAGGAGGAGAGTGCAAAAGCTGTCTTGAGACTCAATATCAAGAAAACCAAGATAATGGCAACAGGTTCCATCAGTCCCTGGAAAATAGATGGGGAAGAAGTAGAAGCAGTGACAGATTTTACTTTCCTGGGATCTAAGATCACTGCAGATGGCGACTGTAGCCATGAAATAAAAAGACTGATTATAGGGAGACAAGCAATGAGAAACCTGGGGAATATAGTGAAAAGCTGAGACATCACCTTGAAAACAAAAATTCGCATAGTCAAAGCAATGGTATTCCCAGTGGTAATGTATGGATGTGAGAGCCGGACCATTAGGAAGGCTGAGCGTAGAAGAATAGATGCCTTTGAGATGTGGTGTTGGAGGAGAGTCCTGAGAGTCCCTTGGACAGCAAAGAGAACAAATAGATCAATACTGGAAGAAATCAATCCTGACTGTTCATTGGAGGGACAAATAGTGAAGATGAAGCTAAAGTACTTTGGACATCAAATGAGAAAGGAGGACTCACT
This sequence comes from Bradypodion pumilum, assembly GCA_035047305.1. NCBI lineage: Eukaryota > Metazoa > Chordata > Lepidosauria > Squamata > Chamaeleonidae > Bradypodion > Bradypodion pumilum. Next base: position 132,091,201 of record JAWDJD010000004.1, read on the forward strand.
TGAGAAGGCCTTGATGCTGGGAAAGGTGGAGGGAAAGAGAAGAAGATGGTGTCCAAAGATGAGATGGATAGATGGTATTATGGACACAATGGGCACAGAGCTTGGTGGGCTGAGGAGAATTGTGGAGGATAGAGGTGCCTGGAGGAAAATGGTCCATGGGGTCGTAAAGGGTCGGAATCGACTGTGCGACTGAACAATGACGACATAACATTTATTCCAGGCAAAATTTTGGTAAGGAGACTCCAGCAACATTTTGTGTGTTGATGCTTGTTTTAGAAACAAGAATTGTAGGATCTGGGTCAACTGATTTCAAACCAAACAACAATGGGAATAGTAGGTACTTAGGGTGCTCAGCCATTTGTGTGTGGCCTTTCAGATAATGGCACTTCTCTTCTTCCCTGTTGTTTAATAGGGCCTTTTTGTTCTCTTATAATGAGTTCTCGGAGGTATGCTAATGAACAGTAGCCATGACTAGGTTGGCTGTCCATCCCTGTGTGTCATCTCACTTCTCCTTTCTGTCCCCCTTTTGCTTCCTGTTGTGCTACACAGTGGTCACTGTGGATAATTTAACTGCCAGTGTGGAGCGCTGCCCAGCTGACCCAGGCCCCTCTCTCCTAAGGCTGGGGAGAAGAAAAGCCATTGGCTTCTGTGGGTGGCCGGAGACTGCCACCCAGCTGACCCAGGCCCTTCCCTCCCAGGGCTGGGGAGAAGAAAAGCCGGCAGCTTTTTGGGGGCGGCCGGAGACCACCATCCAGCTGACCGGGGTCCCTCCCTCCTGGAGCTGCGGAGAAAAAAAGCTCATGATAGGATAGGAGCCGCTGCGGCCCCTGTGAATGGATGAGGACGTGTTATTTGCGCTGCTACAGGACTTTAAATGAACATTTATAAATATGAACATTTATGAATATTTTATGAGTATTTTATAATGTTTTATAATGTGGTGATTTATATTGTGATTTATTTGCTGTTATGTGATTTATTTACTGTTATGCGGTTTATTTGATGTTATGATTTGCATTTTTGTTAGCCGCCCTGAGTCGCATAGTCGAGTGGACGGCATATAAATATGAACATAATAATAAATGATGCAAATAGATCTAAGGTAAAGAGTCTTTGTGTGGACTAGGATATTTTTAGCTCTGCTGATGTTTAGACTGTGTATAAAGGTCTGAAGTGCTTTTGACTCATGCTGGTCATCTCCATACTGCCTGCAAAACAACATCCCTAAGAAACATGCCCCTTTTTGACCATAAAAAAAACCTTGAGTGACTCCAGTGTTTCACTAATGTTTTTCCCCACCTCTCTCATCATCCTAGGATACAATTGGGAAAGCACTGCAGTATATCGGAGCATATGGAGAGCTCAGTAATACTGAGCAGGTAGTGGCTCTGATTGATGAGGAAATGTGTATCAACTGCGGCAAATGCTACATGACCTGTAATGATGCCGGTTACCAGGTAAGAGCACAGCTGTAATTAGCAAAGCGACACTGTGAGTTGTCTTTCCAGTGCTGAGACAGAAGGAAGACACTGTCTCTTGATGGACATGTGGGGAAAAAGAGATTTACAAGATATTGGGAATTAACACTGGCTTACTTATGCCTAGGCAGAAACTGCATGAACCATGCCTGATTCATTTGCTCAGGTTGTCAATAAGGCAGGTTCCTTGGAGACTTGGGATTCACAGAGCAAATCACAGAGCCTTCTCTCAGTGCTCGGCTTTTCCTAGTGCACACATCTGTTACTGAGCTGCTATGTTTCTCTGAACAGTACAGTACATGGTAAAAACTATATACTGTTGAAGACTAGGTATATCTGGCTCACAGCCGAGTGAAATAATTTGGAATGCCACAGTGATTTCCTTCGAATATGCATACATTAAGGAAGACTCCAATGGTTTTAAATGATGCATAGACAGAATCAGGGACCATATCAAAGTTAGGAACTCTCATTCTTCACACTAAACTCTTATTTGTCAGCATCAGTGTATGGCTGAATACTATCAGATTCTTCCAAGTCCTACCTGAAAAATAAAGTTAATGAGCAATATTTGTTCCTAACCAGTGCAGAGCCATTGTGTCAGTGGAAGTTTGATAAGTCAGTGGGACCAGTCACTGTTGTGAGGCCCACCAAAAAGTAGTCAGTTATCATTAGAGTTACAGTTCATAAAATGTAACACACTACTACCTGATTTCTCAAAAGCAAGTACTGTATTTTCTGGCGTATAAGACTACTTTTTAACCCCGAAAAATCTGTGCCAAAGTTGGGGGTCGTCTTATAGGACAGGTACTAAACTGCAGCTTGTTTCCCCTTGCTTCATATGTCCGGCGCATATGGTGGGGGGTGCCGCGGACGAGTCCCTGCTCTGTGCAGGGAGTATGAAGCAAGGGGAAGCAAGCTACACACATCTTCCTGTACCTCGAGGAGGAGAACGTAAGCATGGATTGGCTCTCCACCAGAACCTGCCCATTCGACTCGGAGGGCTGCGCGTCTTTGAATTGAGTGTGGGTTAATTTTTATTTGGTGTGCATTGGAAGAGAGGTAGTCTTATACGGCAAGTATATTCCAAACTCTATATTTTAACTGGAAAAGTTGGGGGTTGTCTTATACGCCCAGTCGTCTTATACGCCAGAAAATACGGTAATAGTTTTACACTGGCTAGAATCCTATTAGAGTTCACATAAGGTTTACATAATTTGACATAACTGCAGCTAATTGATGAGGTGCCAGGGCAAATCTCAGTTACACCAAGACACACCCAAGCACTTCATTAATTAGCTGCAGTTAACCATGGCAAGTTATATTAAGCTTACATGAACAGTGATAGGATTCTGGGCTTAAGCTATTTTTAAAAACAAATGAATGTTCCAGACCATTGGCCTGTAGTATAACAACAGTCTTCATCCTTCCACCTTGACGTAAGCTCAGCAACCACAAGATAGCACAAGCCAGTACCGGCAGCATTCATCAGCTTTTTAGCCATGTGCTATTTCTCCTCCAATTAATGAGGCCATATTCCTGTAACTATAAAAAAAAGTGCCTTGAAATATTGCAGTCCTTCCACACACACACACACACAAAAAGGGGGGAAATGAGATTGTCCCTAAATAAAATCATAAATATTGGCAAAGGAGTGAACTAGACTCAGGTCTATACTTCCCAATTATAGGTTATAACCTACCATGTTAAGTGATGTTCTTCACTATGGTCTATCAGAAAGGGAATAGAAGAGATTCTTTTGTGGAACACTGTGTTCATTGTGAATAATGGGAAAGGATCAATTATAAATAAGAAAGCTGTTACAAATTTAGATTATAAAAATGTTAACTTCTCTGTCCAGATGAAGTCAGCCCAGAGAAAAAATAATCCTCCAGTATAAAATTTACTGGAGGAGAAATACAGTGTTTCAGGGAACAATACTGCATAGGGACATGGAATGTGAGATCTATGAATCAAGGAAAACTGGAAGTAGTTAAAAATGAGATGGAAAGAATAAGCAGTGACATCCTGGGCATCAGTGAATAAAAATGGACAGGGATGGGTGAATTCAGCTCGGGAAACCATCATATCTACTACTGTGGGCAAGAAAACCTCAGAAAAAATGGAGTAGCCATAATTGTCAACAAAAGAGTGAAAAAAGCAGTAATGGGATACAACATCAAAAATGATAGAATGATGTTAATCAGAATCCAAGGCAAACCTTTCAATATCACTGTAATCCAAGTCTATGCACCAACCACTAGTGCAGATGAAGCCACAGTTGACCAGTTCTATGAGGACCTACAACACCTCATAGAACAGACACAAAGAAATGATGTCCACATTATTTTAGGAGATTGGAATGCCAAAGTAGGAAATGAAAAAGTAAATGGAATAACAGGCAAGTTTGGTCTTGGAACACAGAATGAAGCAGGGCAAAGATTGATAGAGTTCTGCCAAGAGAATGCACTATTCGTAGCAAACACCTTCTTCCAGCAACACAAGAGGCGACTTTACACATGGACATCACCAGATGGCCAGCATCGAAATCAGATTGATTACATACTCTGCAGTCAAAGATGGAGAACCTCCATTCAGTCAGCAAAAACAAGACCTGGAGCAGACTGTGGCTCAGATCACAACCTACTGATCGCAAAATTCAGGCTTAGATTAAATAAAATGGGGAAAACAATTAGATCAGACAGATATGACCTACACAACATCCCTAAAGAATACATGGTGGAGGTCATGAACAGATTTAATGTCCTGTACCTGATAGACAGAGTACCAGAAGAATTATGGACAGAGACGCGGGACATCATGCGTGAGGCAGCAAGAGAAACCATACCAAAAGAAAAGAAGTGTAAGAAAGCAAAGTGGTTGTCTGATGAGGCTCTTAAAATAGCAGAGGAAAGAAGGAATGCAAAAGTCCAAGGAGAAAGGAAAAAATACAACCACCTGAATACAGAATTTCAAAGAAAAGCAAGGAGAGATAAGGAAAAATATCTGAACGAACAGTGCAAAGAAATGGAGGAAAACAACAAAAGAGGCAAGACTAGAGATCTTTTCAAAAAAATTGGGAAAATCTAGGGAACATTTAAAGCAAAAATGAACATGATAAGGGACAAAGATGGAAAAGAGTTAGCTGAAGCAGAAGAGATCAAAAAAAGATGGCAAGAGTACACAGAGGAACTCTACAAAAAGGACCTTCACACTCCTGATAATAACAATAATGATAAATTTGAACTTGAACCAGACATTCTGGAGAGTGAAGTCAGAAAGGCCCTAGAAAGCACTGCAAACAATAAAGCTAGTGGAAATGATGGTATCCCAATTGAATTTTTCAAAGCCCTGAAAGATGATGGAATCAAACTACTGCATTCAATATGCCAGCAAATTTGGAAAACAAAACAGTGGCCACAGTATTGGAAAAGATCAGTGTACGTTCCAATCCCCAAAAAAGGCAATGCCAAAGAATGCTCAAATTACCGAACAATTACACTCATTCCACATGCCAGCAAGGTGATGCTCAAGATAATACAGGATAGACTTCAACAACATCTGGAGAGAGAACTACCAGAGGTGCAGGCTGGTTTCAGAAGAGGCAGGGGGACTAGAGACCACATTGCTAACATACGTTGGATCATGGGGAAACCAAAAGAATACCAGAAACAAGTCTACTTTTGTTTTATTGACTACACCAAGGCTTTTGACTGTGTGGACCACAACAAAAGGTGGCAAGTAATTAAAGAGATGGGAATACCAGAACACCTCATATGCCTCATGAGAAATTTGTACATGAACCAAGAAGCAACAGTTAGGACAGAACACGGAATGACAGAGTGGTTTGGAATAGGAAAAAGAGTAAGACAAGGCTGCATTTTATCACCCTGCTTATTCAATCTATACACAGAGCACATAATGCGCAATTCAGGGATGGAGGAATCACAGTATGGGATCAAAATTGCTGGGAGAAACATCAACAATTTGAGATATGCAGATGATACCACCCTAATGGCAGAAAGTGAGGAAGACCTAAAGAACCTCTTGATTGGATTGAAGGAGGAGAGTGCAAAAGTTGGCTTGAGACTCAATATCAAGAAAACCAAGATAATGGCAACAGGTCCGATCAGTTCCTGGAAAATAGATGGGGAAGAAGTAGAAGCAGTGACAGATTTTACTTTCCTGGGATCTAAGATCACTGCAGATGGCGACTGTAGCAATGAAATAAAAAGACAACTAATTATGGGGAGACAAGCAATGAGAAACCTGGGGAATATAGTGAAAAGCAGAGACATCACCTTGAAAACAAAAATTCGCATAGTCAAAGCAATGGTATTCCCAGTGGTAATGTATGGGTGTGAGAGCTGGACCATTAGGAAGGCTGAGCGTAGAAGAATAGATGCCTTTGAGATGTGGTGTTGGAGGAGAGTCCTGAGAGTCCCTTGGACAGCAAAGAGAACAAATAGATCAATACTGGAAGAAATCGATCCTGACTGTTCATTGGAGGGACAAATAGTGAAGATGAAGCTAAAGTTCTTTGGACATCAAATGAGAAGGGAGGACTCACTTAAGAAGGCCTTGATGCTGGGAAAGGTGGAGGGAAAGAGAAGAAGTGGGTGTCCAAAGATGAGATGGATAGCTGGTATTGTGGACACAATGGGCACAGAGCTTGGCGGGCTGAGGAGCATGGTGGAGGATAGAGGTGCCTGGAGGAAAATGGTCCATGGGGTCACAAAGGGTTGGAATCGACTGTGCGACTGAACAACACCAACAAAAATAAAATTTACTTTTAGGATCCTGTATTCCCCGAAATCTAAGTCAGTAGATTGGCTGATCAATGCTTTGGGGAATGGATTTAGGCTTCTGGAAATTGAAGTCCCAAAACCAAAGGTTGTTGTGATCCAGTCCTCGTCGGACTCTGAGGGTGACCTGGATCAGGGGATACTCCCTATGCCCAGCCCAGTTCTGCCTGCACCCAAGCCTGAGGATGTCCTGAGCCAGGAATTTCAGCCTGTATCTGGCCCAAGTCTGTTTCACCCAGCAGCTGACCTGTTAGATCAGGTGTCTGGCTCTGACAGTGATCAGCCATCAGTCAGGGAGAAGTCCAGAAAGAAGCTACACCTGAGATGCAGGCAGGCTAGAGCAAAGTATCAAAGAAGGCTCCCAGCTGATACCAATTAGCTTGGAGGCTTATAAGCAAGCTTGTTGCAGCCTTCCAGTGTCAGTACAACTCTCATGAGAAGACCAACACCCTGCTTGATTCCAGACTGCCTGCCTTGACAATGACCTGCCTACTGTGACCCTGACTTCTCTGCCATTCCTAATGACGCCCCTGGACACCCTTTGGATTAGACACTTGTTTGGACTACTGGTAACCAGATCTTGGCTTGCCTTTTGGACTTTGATATCTGGACTCTCCTCAAACAGACTCTCTGTGTAGTGCCGCCGTGCGGTGACAGTGCCTGCTTGGATGGGTCAGCACAAATGTTGAGAAACACAGAGTTAAAGAAAGAAATTACAGTTAACATACACAGCAACTAAAAGTCTAAATCTTCCCACACCACTTGATCTTCCCAGACGGGTCAGCTGTTGGTGCCAATGCCGAAATTGGCAAGGAAGGCGATGACCAGGAGAAGAGCCTTTTTTGTGGTGGCGCCATCCCTATGGAACTCCCTTCTGGTGGAATTGTGCCAGATCACTTCTTTGCAGACATTCAGAAAACAACTTAAAGCACTTCTGTTCAGGGAGGCATTTGAGCAGGGGCACTCACTGGACTAGTGTTAGCCTTTTAATTGGTCCCCCAGTTTTAATTAGGTTTGATATTTGTATTTTATTAGGTGATTTATTATGTGATTTTATTATGTGTTTTTAATGTGTTGTTGTTATCCGTCCAGTGTGGGGGTAACCCCATATGGGTGGGATATAAATGGAATTATTATTATTATTATTATTATTATTATTATTATTATTATTATTATTATTATTATTATTATTATTATTATTATTATTATTATTATTATTATTATTATTATTATTATTATTATTATTATTATTATTATTATTATTATTATTATTATTATTATTGCCAATGTGTCTCCTTGAGACACATTGGCAAATTATGACCAAAATATGGATTATCAAATATTATTCCTCCAGCCAACAATAACCATGATTCTGGGAGTTATAGTGAAAAAATACTGCTGGAAACCCCCAACATCATAAAAGGCTAGGAAGAACAGGTCCCATGTGCCTTGTATGGTGAACCTCCATTTATTTACTGGCTTTCATCAAGAACCTAGGGATGGGTTCTTTTACCTTACTTCTGTTGGCTTGTTTCATTACTTGATAATAACTGCATTCCACCAGGTCAATTCTGACTTATACCATGTTTCCCCGAATATAGGACCTCCTCCCATAATTGGACACCCCCCCTTTTCCCCCCTGCCTTTGAAATATAAGGCCCCATCCAAAAATAAGACCTCCTTACCTTCTGGCTGTAAGGCGGCTGGCGTGGCCCATAAGAAAGCCTGCCGCATCGGAGTCGCAATTGCCTCCCCGCTCACAACCAAGAGAAGTTTCCTCTGGTGAGAGCGGGAGAGCCTTCTGGTGAGAGCCTTCTTATGGGCCACGCCGGCCGCCTCAGAGCTGAGGCCAGTCTCGATTGCTCTTCCCCACTCACAACCAAGGGAAGCGTCCCTTGGTTGTGAGTGGGGAAGCGCGATCGAGACTGGTATTCTTCTTCATGGAAAAATAAGACATCCCCTGAAAATAAGACCTTGTGCTAATTTTGGAGTTTTAAAAAATATAAGAAAGTGTCTTATATTCGGGGAAACACGGTAGTTATCCTTTACAGGGTTTTTTTTTTCTAGGTAGAGAGTACTCAGAAGTAGATTGTCATTCTTTTCTCTGTGGGAGCCCTGGGCAGGTGCCCTGAGACTGTGCAGCTTGCCCATAACTACACAGGCTGGCTGTACTCGTAGGAGACACAGTGGGGGAATATGAGTTCTAAACATTTGGCTCCATAGCCAGATACTGTACCTAACTCATTGAGCTATCCAGCCAGTCCTTTGCTACTTACATATGCAATTAACACCCCTTCTCTTTACCAGAAAAGCTGCACAAGGTGGCAAACAATTATAAAGGAGAGATTAAAATAAAAAAAAACAATTATAATGAGAGCAGATATATTAAGAACCTCAAGAATGAAAGACATTGCCAGCACCCAGTTGTTTAACCCTGCTTCAGCAACAGATCAGTTGACGTGCCTGAACGAAAAGTGTTGAGTTGCCTGCTGGTGAACTACAATAGCAAAAGAGCCGACCTGTCCTCTCTTTTTTCAAAAGCTTAAAATGACTAATTTAAAATAATGATCTTAATGAAATAATGGCTACTAAGGCAGGTTCCCAGCCCCATTCATTGTTGTGTCCCTGCGATCACTGCTGGATCTAGAGAGTCTGAAGTTTTATTCAAGCATTCAGAGGAGGATTAATTTGAGGTGCAAGCAGGGAGGAGAGTTTTAGGCCAGCCCCTGCCCAGCACTGTGCGGTGGTTGCTGCTGCTTCCGTGTCTCAGCCAGATGTGAAACTGCCAGAATGAAGGCACCTTTTGGTGAGTGCAGAGGAGACCACACCATCAAGAAGAACCTTTGTTCTTCACATGGATAGAGTCCACCTGTAAGAGAAACTTTCTTCTCATGAGAAGCAGGGGCCTAGACTAGACTCATCCCCCTCAGGCTTTCCAGTTCACTGTTATTTGAACACTTATTATACATACAGGGCTGCGGTGGCTCAGTGGTTAAGAAGCTCGCCTTGCTAGCTGGAAGGCTGGCAAATCAGCAGTTCAAGACCTGGGTAATGCATGATGGATTGAGTACCCATCTCTGTCCCAGCTCTTGGGGACATGAAAGGAGCCTCATTTGGGCATTCCCTGAGCAGAGTTTCTTCCACAAAAATCCTTTCAACCCAGAATATTTTTTGACATGATATTATTATTATTATTATTATTAATAGTAGTAGTAGTAGTAGTAGTAGTAGTAGTAGTAGTAGTAGTAGTAGTAGTAGTAGTAGTGTACCCATTGATTTCTGTTTGGATCCAAACCATAATGCATTGAGAAGCGATTCCATCAGAAGAAGTGTTCTAATTATAATTCCCACTTCTTCATTTTCCAAAGCACTAAAGGTTCTCTTTCAAGGAAGCAGAACTGCTGCTGCTGCTGCTGCTACTACTACTACTACTACTACTACTACTACTGGTGGTGGTGGTGATGGTGATGGTGGTGGTGGTAGTAGTAGTAGTAGGTAGCAGCAGCAGCAGCAGCAGCAAGCAGTAGTAGTAACAGCAGCAGCAGCAGCACTACCACCACCACCACCACCACCACCACCACCAGTAGTAGTAGTAGTAGTAGTAGTAGTAGTAGTAGTAGTAGTAGTAGTAGTAGTAGTAGTAGTAGTAGTAGTAGTAGTAGTAGTAGTGTCTAGGCTAGATGTGAAACTGCCAAAATGAAGGCACCTTTTGGAGAGTTCATTCTACAGTTCCTTTCGCCTGACCTAGTGTGAGAAAGATTAGCCAGCAACACAAGGTTGTCGTTACCAGGGTACGCCCGATTGTGGTTTAAAAAATACCACAATCTTCTAGGAAACTCTTTCTGTGTACCCTGGAAGCAGAACTAAGTCTTGAAAAGCAAGTAAGGCTACAGTCATATTCGTACTTTTCTCAGAGAAAGTTCATTTGAGGTTATGTGTATAGGTTGGTAGCCTAAGAAAAACAGGAATTGACAGGAATTGCTGTCGATTAATGTGCTAGATAGCAGATAACTCATCCACCCTCTACCTGCTACCAGAAGCTTTGTCCCACATCTCCTTCAAGAAGTGAAGCTGTTTTTCCTTTTTTGTGCTGCATCTTCTTTTCCAGTGTTTATGCTTTCAGTCAGCATCACCTCAGCTGCCAACCTGTGGTCTTGCTAGTGCATCACTTTTCCCTTAGCTCTACTGGTCAGATCCAATTTGTTTGTCTGCTTAAGGTGAGCTGGCAAAGTCCGTGGTCTGCACAAGTGCCTCCAAGCAGCAATCAGTTTGTAACATCCATTTTTTTAGATATCAGAGGTTACTGCAAAATCAGGACCTGAAGCAGAACAGCCTGTCTGAGTCCACAGATATATTTCACCGAGAAAAGGGTTAATGCAAGTAAACATCAAGTTAAAAAAAGAAGCATCACACAGTAGAAAACTATGGAAACCGAGGATAAGAGCCAGCAGCACCAGGTTTCTTTTACAGAGTGCAGTTATCAAATACCATCACAGTCTAATAAAAATGTACTATCATATGTTATAGTGATAATGCAGAATAATTCAGTTTCCTTGTAACAGTGATCATATTCAGGTGGTATTTTATTTTTAACAGGAGAATAGTAGCCTTATTCACACAAAACCTACAGGCAGTTACTCTGAATTGAAGCAATCAGAAAATTCACATGGTTAAAACTGCTACCAAACAGACATTTAAAGGATCCACAGAAGTGCAAGAGATTAAAAGTGAAACAGATTTGCGTATGCACCACATAGTGTATTGTGGTTTCTAGTCAGTAGTTAATTTCTAAACACAGTCATACATGTCTTTGTATGTCTCACACAGTGATCAATTATCCATAAACTCTTAGAGACATAGGAACATGGGAAACTATCTCCCCAGTAATGTTCCCATCCAAGTCTTAAACTAGCCCGACAAATACAGTGAGGTTTGTTCAATTCAGAGCAAACTGTTTTCCCTGGTGTTTACAGAAACACAGTTGTGAAATGTGGCACTGTCTGGGCCACTTGAGATACGACTTTTTACCATACTGCCCAGGGAATTATGGGATTTATACTCTGAAGAAAGGAGCCTTAGTTTTCCCCCAGTACACATTGCTTTTGCTTTCTTAGATGAGCATTTCAGGATTTTTACTTTAATGTCCTTTTGTTGTTGTTCAGTCGCACAGTCGATTCCGACCCTTTGCGACCCTATGGACCATCGTTCTCCAGGCGCCTCTGTCCTCCACCATCCCCCTCAGTCCTCCCAGTTCTGTGCCCATTGTGTCTACAATACCATCTATCCATCTCATCCTTGGCCTCCCCCTTCTTCTTTTGCCCTCCACCTTTCCCAACATCACGGCCTTCTCAAGTGAATCCTCCCTTCTCATTTGATGCCCAAAGTACTTTAGCCTCATCTTTACTATTTGACCTTCCAATGAGCAGTCAGTGTTGATTTCTTCTAAGATTGACCTATTTGTTCTTCTCGCTGTCCAAGGTACCCTCAAAACTCTCCTCCAACACCACATTTCAAAGGCATCTATTCTTCTGCGTTCAGCTTTCCTAATTGTTCAGCTTTCACATCCGTACATTACCACTGGGAATACCATTGCTTTGACTATTCTAATTTTTGTTTTCAAGGTGATGTCTCTGCTTTTCACTATGTTCCCCAGGTTTCTCATGGCTTGTCTCCCTAGAATCAGCCGCCTCTTTATTTCATGGCTGCAATCTCCATCTGCAGTGATCTTAGATCCTAAGAAAGTAAAATCTGTCACTGCTTCTACTTCTTCCCCATCTATTTTCCAGGAACTGATCGGGCCTGTTGCCATTATCTTGGTTTTCTTGATATTGAGTCTCAGGCCAGCTTTTGCACTCTCTTCCTTCAAACCGATCAAGAGATTCTTTAGGTCTTCCTCACTTTCTGCCATTAGGGTGGTGTCGTCTGCATATCTCAGATTGTTGATGTTTCTCCCAGCAATTTTGATCCCATATTGTGATTCCTCCATCCCTGCATTGCGCATTATGTGCTCTGTGTATAAGTTGAATAAGCAGGGTGACAAAATGCAGCCTTGTCTTACTCCTTTTCCTATTCCAAACCACTCTGTCATTCCGTGTTCTGTCCTAACTGTTGCTTCTTGGTTCATGTACAGATTTCTCAGGAGGCATATGAGGTGCTCTGGTATTCCCATCTCTTTAATCACTTGCCACATCTTGTTGTGATCCACACAATCAAATGCCTTAGTGTAGTCAATAAAGCAAAAATAAACTTGTTTCTGGTATTCCTTTGTTTTCTCCATGATCCAACGTATGTTGGCAATGTGGTCTCTAGTCCCCCTGCCTCTTCTGAAACCAGCCTGCACCTCTGGTAATTCTCTTTCCACATGCTGCTGAAGTCTATCCTGTATTATCTTGAGCATCACCTTGCTGGCGTGTGGGATGAGCGCAATTGTTCGATAGTTTGAACATTCTTTGGCATTGCCCTTTTTTGGGATTGGAACATATACTGATCTTTTCCAGTCCTGTGGCCACTGTTTTGTTTTCCAAACCTGCTGGCATATTGAATGCAGTAATTTGATGCCATCATCTTTTAGAGCTTTGAAAAATTCAACTGGGATACCATCATCTCCACTAGCTTTGTTGTTTGCAGTGCTCTTTAGGGCCTTTCTGACTTCACTCTCCAGGATGTCTGGCTCAGGTTCAATTTCTTCATCATTGTGACTATCAGGAGTGTTGAGTTCCTTTTTGTAGAGTTCCTCTGTGTACTCTTTCCATCTTTTCTTAATCTCTTCTGCATCAGCTAGCTCCTTTCCGTCTTTGTCCCTTATCATGTTCATTTTTGCTTTAAATGTTCCCTTGATTTCCCGGATTTTTTTGAAAAGATCTCTGGTTCTGCCTCTTTTGTTGTTTTCTTCCATTTCTTTGCACTGTTCTTTTAGATAGTTTTCCTTATCTCTCCTTGCTTTTCTTTGAAATTCTGTGTTCAAATGATTGTATTTTTTCCTTTCTCCTTTGACTTTTGCGTTCCTTCTTTCCTCTGCTATTTTAAGAGCCTCATCAGACAACCACTTTGCTTTCTTACTCTTCTTTTCTTTTGTTATGGTTTTCTTTGCTGCTTCCTGCATGATGTCCCTCATCTCTGTCCATAATTCTTCTGGCACTCTATCTATTGAGTCTAAGCCATTGAATCTGTTCATCACCTCCACCGTGTATTCTTTAGGGATGCTGTCTAGGTGATATCTGTCTGGTCTCTTTGTTTTCCCTATTTTCTTTAGTCTAAGCCTGAATTTTGCAATCAGTAGGTTGTGATCTGAGCCACAATCTGCTCCAGGTCTTGTTTTTGCTGACTGTATGGAGGTTCTCCATCTTTGGCTGCAGAGTATGTAGTCAATCTGGTTTCGGTGTTGGCCATCTGGTGATGTCCATGTGTAAAGTCGCCTCTTGTGTTGCTGGAAGAGGGTGTTTGCTATGACCAGTGCGTTCTCTTGGCAGAACTCTATCAATCTTTGTCCTGCTTCATTCTGTGTTCCAAGACCGAACCTGCCTGTTATTCCCTCCACTTTTTGATTGCCTACTTTGGCATTCCAGTCTCCTAGAATAATTTGAACATCATTTCTTGGTGTTTGTTCTATGAGGTGTTGTAAGTCCTCATAGAACTGGTCCACTGTGGCTTCATCTGCACCCGTGGTTGGTGCGTATATTTGGATCACAGTAACATTGAAGGGTTTGCCCTGAATTCTTACTGACATCATTCTGTCATTTTTGAGGTTGTATCCCATTACTGCTCTTCTCACTCTTTTATTGACAATTATGGCTACTCCATGTCTTCTAAGGTTTTCTTGTCCACAGTAGTAGATGTGATGGTTTCCAGAGCTGAATTCGCCCATCCCTGTCCATTTGAGCTCACTGATTCCCAAGATGTCAATGCTTATTCTTTCCATCTCATTTTTTACCACTTCCAGTTTACCTTGGTTCATTGATCTCACATTCCATGTCCCTATACAGTATTGCTCCTTACAACATTGCATTTCCCCTCCCCCTTTCCTGTCCATCCCCTTTCTCCCCTCTGAGGTGTTAAGCATCCTGTATCACCTAGCCTGCCCTTTTGTTTTGCCTTTTGTTTTGGTCCATAGGGTTCTCTTGGCAAGCTTTGTGGCGTGGTTTGCCGGTTTCTACGCCATTTTTTTCCTCGCATCATACATCATATCACAGTTTTAAAAGTTTAAAACAGTTTACACAACATATTATCATGCATAATTATCACACTCTAAAACACAGTCTCTATGTTAATTGCTATATTAAGTCAGTATGAAGTCTCTATGTCAGTCGCTATATTAATTCAGCTACATTTTTCACATCAGCTACTTATCCTTGTGTCCTCACTCCCCAGGTAGGGTTGTTGTCTCTGGGTCCATTGCTCCAGGGGCATCGCAGTGGCGGGCAGTGGATGTTTTCCCTGTGTCTCAGCTGTTCCTCTTCCTCTGCCTCTGGCTGCAGTGGTGGATGGTGACCTTCTCCCTCCAAGGCCTCTGGATGGTGACTGGGCAGTTGGGGCCTGTGTCCTTCTCTGCCTCTTTCTTCCTTACACCCAGGTTTTAGGATGGGGTGGGAGGGAGGGGCCGATTCTTCACTCACCTCCCTCCTAGGCCTCTGGATGGTTTCTGGGCAGTTGGGGCCTGGTCTTTCTCTGCCTCTTTCTTCCTTGCACCCAGGTTTTAGGATGGGGTGGAAGGGAGGGGCCGATTCTTCACTCACCTCCCTCCTAGGCCTCTGGATGGTTTCTGGGCAGTTGGGGCCTGGTCTTTCTCTGCCTCTTTCTTCCTTGCACCCAGGTTTTAGGATGGGGTGGAAGGGAGGGGCCGATTCTTCACTCACCTCCCTCCTAGGCCTCTGGATGGTTTCTGGGCAGTTGGGGCCTGGTCTTTCTCTGCCTCTTTCTTCCTTACACCCAGGTTTTAGGATGGGGTGGAAGGGAGGGGCCGATTCTTCACTCACCTCCCTCCTAGGCCTCTGGATGGTTTCTGGGCAGTTGGGGCCTGGTCTTTCTCTGCCTCTTTCTTCCTTGCACCCAGGTTTTAGGATGGGGTGGAAGGGAGGGGCCGATTCTTCACTCACCTCCCTCCTAGGCTTCTGGATGGTTTCTGGGCAGTTGGGGCCTGGTCTTTCTCTGCCTCTTTCTTCCTTACACCCAGGTTTTAGGATGGGGTGGAAGGGAGGGGCCGATTCTTCACTCACCTCCCTCCTAGGCCTCTGGATGGTTTCTGGGCAGTTGGGGCCTGGTCTTTCTCTGCCTCTTTCTTCCTTACACCCAGGTTTTAGGATGGGGTGGAAGGGAGGGGCCGATTCTTCACTCACCTCCCTCCTAGGCCTCTGGATGGTTTCTGGGCAGTTGGGGCCTGGTCTTTCTCTGCCTCTTTCTTCCTTGCACCCAGGTTTTAGGATGGGGTGGAAGGGAGGGGCCGATTCTTCACTCACCTCCCTCCTAGGCTTCTCAAAAGGATGGAAGGCGGAGTCAAGTTCGAGCCCTGGTCAGGATCGAACTCGCAACCTTGTGATCACACTCCATTATCAGCAGAGCAGCAGTTTAACCGCTTCGCTACCAGGGCAGGCGGGTGGCAGGAACGTCCTGCGATGCGAGACTCCGGGAGCCGCTGCCTCGCACGTGGGAAGCCAACACGCGAGTCAGGAAGCAAACAAGCAAGCCGAGGGACTGGGAAACCAAGGAGGGGTGGGAGGGCAGACAGGGGGGGGCGGAATCTGGCCGGCGTGGGGCTGGGGGGGGCGCACACAAGTGAAGGAGAATCGCGGGCGGTGCCTTACCCGGCCGGGAGGGACGGCTACAGTCTCGGCGCCAAGCAAGCCCAGCTCTTTACGCAGGACGGGCAAGGCGAGCCAGCAGCGGCTCAACTTTGCACCAAGACAGCATGGCCGCTGTGGCTGGCTGCCCCCTCTGCGCCTCCTTCTCCAGCGGCTGCCGCGGAACGATGTGCTCGCTCTGCCCCCCACCCACCCCCCCCCAGACCCGTTACTTCCGAACGTCCCGACTCCTTCGAGAGTCTGGAGCGCAAAATGTCCTTAGGTAAAGGTAAAGGTTTCCCTTACTCGAAAGTCAGTAGTATCCAACTCTAGGGTTCAGTGCTCATCTCTGTTTCAAAGCCGAAGAGCCAGCACTGTCTGCTTCTGCAGACGTTTCCGTGGTCATGTGGCAGGCATGACTAGACACCGGAGTGCACGGAACGCTGTTACCTTCCCACCAAAGTGGTCCCTATTTATCTACTGCAATTTCTTGCTTTTGAACTGCTAGGTTGGCAGGAGCTGGGACAAAGACGGGAGCTCATTCCGTCCTGCAGTACTCGGAAATCAAATTGCTGACCTTCCGCCTCCCAGTCAGCCTCTTAGCCACTTGAGCCACTGCAGTCCCTTAATGTCCTTAACAGATGTTTCTAAAAGACATGTGTTATGCAAGAAAATCAGTCAGAGAGTAAAGATCGGTTTCACCTTAGTGATGAGCAAATAGACCAGGGGTTCCCAACCTAAGGTCCATGGGACAGATCCAGCCTGTAGCACATACCTGTCAATTGCGGCTCCGGCCAATCCGGGACCTGCGCAGAACGGTTCTGAGCAGGTCGCCTTCTATGCATGCGTAGAAGGGTTCTATGCAAGCGTAAAACCCTTGTACGCATGCGTAGAAGGCGACCTGTGCATGCGTAGAAGGCTGCGCAGTACCTCCTTTCCCCTGCTGCCAAATTCCGGGGTTTCAGCAGCGCGGGGCGGGAAATGGCGCAAATCGGCGCTGAAAACTGAAATCCCGGCCAATCCGGGAAGGTTGACAGGTATGCACTGTAGCACCATTTCATGTGGCCCCCCACCCTTCCAAGGGCATTTGAGAAACAAAATGGCTGCCCCTTTGAAACTGTTGGGACAAAATAGCCACCCCCATCGTGCAGGCCATTGAAGCTGACTGAGAGAGCATAACTCGGGTCCCAGCTTGAAAAGGTTGGGAACCCCTGACATAGACAATGGGTGGCAAGTCTGGATTTGTTGCTGTAGATTTTGTGGTTAAAATCCTGTTGGAAGAATTCTGCCTATGTAGCAATAGTGGCAGATTAACACTATTTAAAAACTCCATTTTAAAATTATTTTGGAGGGAACACAATTTCATCTGACTGCACGTGAGCTGTGTGCACCTTGAAATTAATTTTTTAAAAGGAAGTCTTTAGTTGATATCACTCCTGTTGTTTTGGTAGAGCTGCCCAATAGGATTTTGTCCCATGAATTCTAAAACGACTCTCTAGTCCATTATTTTTGAGTGTTTTATGTATCATGACAACCATGAAGCGTTTTTTTGGAAATTGTTCAGTGGTGTCCATTTAGAATTCATTTTTCCAGAATAACAATACCAGTAAGACATCATCAAATGACTGCTTTAACAAACAAAACCATAATATATTTATGTAGGGTAAATATCACATACACATTTTTATCCTGGGGCTCGACTCTGTTATTAACTACCGAGTGTGCCTGTCTGTTTTCTACCAGGGTATGAGTTGTTTCAGTATTTCTAACCCCCAAATAATAATAATAATAATAATAATAATAATAATAATAATAATAATAATAATAATAATAATAATAATAATAATAATAATAATAATAATAATAATAATAATAATAATAATAATAATAATAATAATACATTTTCTTAACCTTTGAAACGGTTACTATAGCTGCAGTGCAGTGCTAAACAAAGATGTCTTCAAGCACCTTTGCTACAGGAAAATGCAGATGCTAAAAATGGGGTTGTTTTTTGACCTTTTCCATGAGTGACATTAGTGCTGTTTATTTCTGCTTGCAGGCTATACAATTTGATCCAGAAATCCACCTGCCCACTGTTACCGACAGTTGTACAGGCTGTACTCTGTGTCTCAGTGTCTGCCCTATTATTGACTGCATCCGAATGGTTTCCAGGACAACACCTTACGAGCCGAAGAGAGGCCTGCCCTTAGCTGTGAACCCAGTGTGCTGAGGTGATCAGACCAGCAGTTAGAGTGAACCTTAAATTTGCTTGATTCTATTGATTTGCTTTCTAATTAGTACCAGCAACTCGAATGATGTTAAAAGAAAAAGAACCTAATGATGGTCGCTGTTCTAAAGTTGGCTGCATCTTCCAATCTAATTTGTAAAAGTCTTCAGACAACCAAATTTTAGTCTGTCAAGTGTCAGCTGCCCTTCTCTCTTCAGAAAACTTATTTTCTTTTTGTGAGAATTTTCATACTGTCTGATGATTTTTGTGCTTTTTACCCCTACTCCCTCCAAAGAGTCCATACAATCAGGGAAACTTTTCCTAGCTAACTAAACCCCAACATGCAGACAAATGTTACCAGGGCAACATTTAGTAACTGCACATTTCATTTTCTTTTCAAACTGTTTTTGGAAGATGTAATTAACTGCATAGCACACAAACAAAGCAATGTGGATTTTGTATGTGTGTGTTTTTACAAAAAGACATAAAAAGAGTCTCGAATGGATATCTCCAAACTATTTATCAATTTCAACAGCTGCAGCGTATGGGAGTGAATTAATTTAATTCTCCTTAAATTCTACCTCTGACTAGGCATTAAATACTAAAGTTGCAAATATAGTGTACTCCTTGCCATTTAATGTTTTTCCTTTGGTCACTTGATTTCATTTGTTAATGAATTTTCAGATTCTGCCTATTAACTGTATTCTTTTAGATGTAATCTTTGGCTCGAGATTCTAATTTATCATAGGCTTCTCTTGCATCAGTGCACTGTTTCGAATAGAAAGTTATCCTTCCATAAATTGTTGTATAAAATGCCTTTCACCCTTTGTTGATTTGGTCTGGATTTTCTCCAACATAGGCTTACAGTATTGGGTAGCAACAGTGGTGAAGTAGAAAACATCATCCTCTCTTATTTCCAAAGGTCTATGGCAATATGCAGGTTTTTTTCCGTTTGTACAGTACAGTTGTCCACTGTGTGGCAGGGTGTATCTGATATAATATGTACACTCAAAATGGGTGCTTTTAAAAAGCAGACATTTGAAATGCACATAAAAAGATGGTACACACGTTTTTCATCATGGGTTGAGTATCTGTATGAGTAATGCATATGGGTTGAAAAATGAATACAAACATATGACCAAAAAGGAGATGGATTTTGGCTGTTTACAGAAGAAAAGATGGAAGCAGGGGTAGGCATGAATGTGGAGAATGAAGTCAATCCATGGATGTGAATAGGAGCTGTGGTAGCTCGGTGGTTAAGAAGCTCACCTTACCTTATTAGCTGGAAGGCTGACAAGTCGGCAGTTCAAGACCCAGGTACTGCATGACGGTTTGAGGGCCCATCTCTGTCCCTGCTCTTAGGGACATGAAAGAAGTCTCATTCAGGCATCCCCTGAGCGGAGTTTCTCCAGCAAAAATCATTTCAACTCAGAATAATTTCTGACCGAAATTAATATTACGGATGTGAATGTGACAGATATGCACCTCCATTAAAGAGGCAAATCCCAGAAGCTTCTAGTGGGCCATCCTCTTTCCTGCACTGCTAGTTATACAGTCCCTGACCTGGGTGTCCTAGTCATAGGAATATCTCCTTCCCACACTTCATATACTGCAAACATCACTACCTTCAGACTGTCACTCTTGCCTTTTTTAACCAACTGCAGCAAAGGTGGAGCAGGCACACATTGAGTAAACACTTGAGGTGTACCAGGATAGGGCCTCTATCTAAATGCAACATATATGCTGTGCACTGAAAGTCTAAAGAGGAGCAGACAATCAGGAAGAAATGAATGAGACCTTCAGAAGCACCTTATGCACCAAGGCCTCCCTCAACCTTTGATGAGCTCATTGATTCCTGTTATTACAGATAACCAGGCACATTGTTTGCATCTAGTAGTGGCACATTCAGAGAGGAACCATCAATGGGAGGGTAGTCATGCTAAAAGCTTGTGGAAATCATTTTCCATGCACATTGAGTCTTCAGAGTGGAGAGCTCTACATACAGCCAGCAAAAGCAAGAATTATGGATTGTACTTGGTTATTTATAATCTGCCAAGGAGATGGAAAACACTGGAAGAATTGATTCCCACTTTATGTCCTACATCTGCTGAGGAGGTTTGGGGTCTCTGGAAATAATTTGGGGGTCATGCAGGGCCAAGGAAGAGACCAGCTGTGTGGGTGACTTTTTAATGACATGGGGGGGGGGATTATTAGCGTCTAATTTTACTGTAAGCAAACATGCGCACACCCAATTTGGATTTTAAAGTCTGAGGTAAAGAGTTATTGCCATATTATTGCCATCTGTTAGAAATGAATGTGTTTTACTTTTGAATGTTTATTACTCAAAAATGGAACACATACCTTTGAAGCATATGGCAGTAATATGCTGACAACTATTTACCTCAGATCTTTTAATCTAAATTAGTTCTGTGTCTGTTCACAGTAAAATTCTAATAATAGAAATGTATGGATTTCCCACTATTCTGAAACTGCATGCCAGCATCAACTTATTTCTCATTCTCAGCCAAGAATTTTCACATACTAATACTTTGTTAGCTGCTTTGAGTCTTATATTGCTCAGTACTTAAAACAGCAAATAATGTATCTATTTGTTTCTTTACATGTTTTGTCATCAGCTGAA
Organism: Bradypodion pumilum; assembly: GCA_035047305.1. Taxonomy (NCBI): domain Eukaryota; kingdom Metazoa; phylum Chordata; class Lepidosauria; order Squamata; family Chamaeleonidae; genus Bradypodion; species Bradypodion pumilum. The sequence goes on from JAWDJD010000004.1 coordinate 132,112,125, forward strand.
AATGCAGAATTTTGATTAAATAATGTTTGTGTTCAAATTTCTGTACATTTGCATAGTAATAAATAAAGCACAATTAAGGAGAAATATGCAACCTGTTTTGATATGTGTTCCTCTAAATCACTTTTTTTAGCTTGGTAGTTTGCATTTGCTGCATAATAACCATCTATGGTCTTCAGAATAAAACTAGATAAAGGTAAATATCACCCTTGCTCAAAAGCCAGTCGTATCCAACTCATCTCCGTTTATAGCCCAAAGAACCAGCACTGCCTGCATCTGCAGATGTTTCTGTGGACATGTGGCAGGCATGACTAGACACTGGAGTGCATGGAACCCTGTTTACCTTCCCATCAAACTGGTGACTATTTATCTACTTGCAGTGTTTTGCTTTCGAACTGCTAGGTTGGAAGGAACTGGGACAGAGACGGGAGCTCACTCCGTCATGCAGCACTCGAGACTCGAACTGCTGACCTGCTGACCTTCCAGTCATCAAGTTCAGCATCTTAACCACTAAGCCATCATAGTCCCTAGAATAAAGCTACTGCCTTATAATAACTTACTCACAAAATACTCCAAATTTATCACAGACGCAGCAGGCAGATAAAATAAAATTTTAAAAGTGCGTTCATTTTTTGTAGTTCTCTATCCAGCAGTTTTTGTAGGCTCTATATAATGTTGCAAAACGTAATCAGCACACTCAGCACCAAGACATGAGTGAATGCATTGGCATTCATGCCTTTACCATGATCAAAAACTATTGTATGCCTACAGCCAAATTCAGGTCTTATTCATGTTTGGAAGAACAATCAACAATAGTTCTTTTCTATTCTTCTGAAGAATTTCTAGTCTGCCAAAAAAAGAAGAAGAAGAAGATAAAAACTGAAAACAAACAGAACATTGTCTATGTATTGCTCACCTTTTAAGAACACCATCCATAGTTAGTTGAAATCTGTTCAATATTTTTGCTACTTCGAATTATATGTTCCATAAGAAATCAAATCCCAACACACAACAATAGAAATAATATACTAAAAATGATGTCTTCACTATTTTGATAGTGGGCATATTGATTAATTCACTTAACCATGTAACAAAGATGCAGCGTAATCTCCATTTCGATCAGCTCCATGTCCCTTGATAGTAAGGTCATGAAAAAAGGTCCCTTCCATATTTAATCCCTGCTCCACTGAGACATCTTGTATTTAATTCAGATAAATGTGGCCAGCATGAGAACTCACTATTCTAGATGAATGTGTTTTAAAATTTTGTGTACAATTTCTTGATCTCTATGAGCAGACTTTTATAACAAGCTGCATTTATTCTCTTGTGCATTTATCAATCAATCACTTTATTACAGTCTACTACCAGCACAACAGAATGAGAGGTAAAATTTTTAAAATTTAAATGCTTAGAATGTAGTTAAAATATGTTACAGTGGAACCTCGGTTAACATACTTAATGCATTCTCCGGGACGTTTCTTACAGCGAAAATTACTCTAACTAAATTTCCCACAGGATTGCATTGAATGCAGTTTCCCATAGGAATGCATTAGAAACCAAAATACTGTATATTAATTGAAACATTGTTTCCCATAGGAATGCAATGAATACCAATTAATCCATTCCAAAAAAAATCCGTAAACCAAGTCACTATTTTCTATGGATTTCCTTTTGTTATGTGATTTTTATGTTATCTGAGCTATTTGTTAACCAAGGTCTCCACTGTATTTTAAAAACATACCTAGGTATTTTTTTAAAAAAATTAAATGCTTAAAATTTAGTTAAAATATATTATTTAAAAACATGTCCATTCATAGTTAAAATAGAATAAATTCAGTTTTTAAAATTAGTGCTACAGTGAATGATTGATTGATTCAATTTGTATGCCACTGCTGACTCAGCATATGCCGACTCAGGGCGGCTCACAAAAATCACAACATAAATCAATATACAAAGTAAATACACAATAATACAATATACAAAATTCAATGTACAAAAAAACACATTATAATATACAACAACACAGTACAATACTATAATATAATAATAAAGTCACAACCACATAGAAAAAATCCCAAAACAATGTCCAAGGATGGGATGGCAGGCGCCCTCGGCCTCAAGGCGGGACCGTCTTCTGCCGCTTGAGTAAGATAAAAGAGTACAAAATATAATAGAATGCAGTAGCATATAAAAACAATACATAAGTCAGAATGTCCATAAAAGTACAAAGAGAGAAGCATTACAAAGCCTAACAGCAACATCACAAAGCTGCGGCAAAGTTCTTGAAGCCGCTACTGTTCTATAGCTTTATGCCACTGAGGGGGCTGCCAGAATTGTTCTAATCCTAATCACTGTAGTACAAAACATGGCAGTATTGCGGGTAAAAGTGGGACTTTCATTTGATAGTAGCCAGTGAGTGTAAGAGCTGTTTGATCGGCCAGGATACTTGCAGAGCAGTGGGGATATGAGTTTATCTCAGATATCCCTGTAGAAAGGACAAATGCATAAAACATGCTATGTGGTCTCAGCTTCACCTGTGTCACAAAGGGCACAGTCTCTCTGGCATAGGTATCCTTCAAAACATTCCCTCCAGAACTGCCAAAGAAAGGGCATTGCAGTGGGCCAACATGAATACCCTTCAATGGCTGAGCATCTCAAGTTGTGTCAGATACTGAGCTGGGGAGACAATGTATCTTCGGGACTCTGGAGCCAAATAAGTTGGAACTCTGGATAGGCAATCTTGCCTCTCCGTGTTCAATTAATAAAAGGAGAGATGAGAAAACATAACAGTGGCTGTATTTCTCCATTGTGTATACTGTACTGTATAAAATCTATTTTATCATGTCAAAAGCACACAAAGTTGCTTTCAGAGTTGGAAGGATTTTTGCTGGAGAAACTCCACTCAGGTGACACCCAAATGAGTCTCTTTTCATGTCCCCAAGATCTTTTCCCACCAAAGTAGTCCCTATTTATCTACTTGCTAGGTTGGTAGGAGCTGGGACAGAGGCAGGCACTCATTCAATCATGCAGTGCTTGGGTCTTGAACTGTCGACTTGCTGACATTCCAGCTAACAAGGCGAGCTTCTTAACCACTGAGCCACCACAGTCCCTTATCAAAATATTCTTTCTGTCCTACAGCTTCCCTTTAGGACTTCAAGAGCCACCATTAGAGACAAGCAACCTGCTGTATAGTTTTCTCCTATTCTGCGGAGATAAAATTGTTTATTGCATGAACATCCTTGCCACAAGGCTGAGCAGTCTTCATTCACAATGGGTGTCATTAATGTAAGAACATAAGAACAGCCTTGCTGGAACAGGCCACAGCCCATCCAGTCCAGCATTCTGTCTCACACAGTGGCTCACCATTTGCTTCAGGGTATTCCCAAGCAGTTGCCTTCACCTGCTTAGGATTCCCTGGAAATGGCATTGAGAGATATCCTGCCTATCTCTCCAACCCGGAGGTTGTCCTTCGGCATCCATAATTATAGCCATTGATACCCTTGTCCTCCATGAACTTGTCTAATCCTTTCTTAAAGCTGTCAAGACTGACAGCTGTCACCACTTCTTCTGGCAAGGAGTTCCATAGACCAGTGATCCTCTGGGTGAAAAAGTACTTTCTCTTATTTGTTTGAGAACTAGTACCCAAAAGTTTCATGGAGTGCCCCCTAGTTCTAGTGTTGTGCAATAGAAAAAAAGTTTTTCTTATCTACTTTGTCCACACGGTGAATGATTTTATAAACTTTAATCAGGTCACTTCTTAGACGCCGTCGTTCAAGAGTGAAGAGGCCTAACCGTTGCAGCCTCAGATGGTAAGGAAGGTGTTCCAGTCCCCTAATCATTCTGGTTGCCCTCCTCTGCACTTTTCCAGGACAGGACACAAAATTTGATCATGGTAGGTTTTCGCAACTATGGAGAGATGTAACAAGAGCAGTGCCAACACTGGCAAATGCTAAGAATCATTGAGTCCCATACTTCGTTATTTCTGTAGAATTCTGCATTCATGTGCTTCTGGTACCATAATGCAGTTTCAAAGGAACTATGATTTCTTAAAAGACCAGTATAGTAAAATAAATTAAAAATCACAAATGCTAAAGAATAATGTATTTGCTACTTGTCAGCAGGAAAGCATTATTCATGCCTAGGCACCAGCAGAACACATCTAAACAATGGACTTTGAGGAGATACATTATAAGCAGTTATCATATAAATGAAGAAGCTGGCTGTGACTTCTCCTTGTACAGAATTCTGCATTGTGTTTGCAAGGGTTAAAGGGTGGGAAGTAAACCTTCTTTGCTTCGACATACTTGAAGCCAGACAAAGCCACTGCACAGAACGTTTCTTTCAGTAATGGATATAAAAAAGAAATTCATTGTAATACCTAACACAAATATCCACCTTACATCTCATACTGGCAATGGGACTTAATGCATACTGCCTCAGGAAACATCCTGGAAACTCACATAAAGTCAGACATGCCTTTGAAAAATGTTGATGACTCACAGTGTGTGCATTGGTGGGTGGGGGACCCATACAAATACACTTTGATCAGTATGGAACACCGTAAAAATGTGCATATTTTGATAGAACATACAAAGATATGCATGTGTTTCTTTGGAGGAGGTAGGCAGGTGGGATGTTTGGTGTCCTGGTAAGGAGCCAGGATGAGACAAGAACAACAGCGGGATTCTGATGCAGCACAAATAATACAGCTCCCAGAAGCCCTTGCCATTGGCTGTGCTGGCCAAGATTTCTGGCAGCTGTAGTCAGTGGTGGGCATCAGCAGGTTCGCACCAGTTTGCCAGGACCGGTAACAGAAATTCCAGCTGGCCCCGCCCTTCCAAGTTTTGAAATAAAGTAATCCTAATTCAGGAGCAACGCAGGGCTTTTCCCCTGGCCACAGCCACTGTACCACGCCCACAGAGTAGGTAGCAAAAAAAATTGGAGCCCACCACTGGCTGTAGGTTTGGAACCACTGCTTTAGATGATATCTATATTAAGCTGGACTCCCAAACCATATCAGATTATTGATTGCTAAAGTGCTGCGCTGATTCTCCAGTTCCTGTATAATAATGAAGTCAATCCATCTGGCATAGCAGAAACCAGAATTAACTAGGAAGTAAGGCCACCATTTTTGTGATGTGATGATGGAACAACTGTAGAGGGTCCTGAAGAGCATGGAGGAGCTATACCATTTCACCTTGGACCCATGCTTGGTTTGGAGACAGAACTGGGCTTGGACACCATGAGAGATTGCCTTAATCAGGAAGGGATAAGAGGAGAAATGCCCTGATACCCCTTGTTCATCATTCTGTAATATTTGACAATGTTGACCATGGCAACATCTTGGTTTGCTTTATGAAGTTGGCAAAAGTTTCCCTTTACTGCAGTTTTATCAAGTGCAGGGTTGATTCTAGAGAGTGGTGCTGGGAGATTTTGTCTCTGTCTCCTGGCAACCACACACTAGAATACCACAAGGCACAACTTTGTCCCTGGTGCTTTTTAACATAGGCACACATGGTTAGTAATGCACATTTTTTCAAGGACTTGACTTTGTGTAAGCATACAGAATACATATATTTTTATTATGATCAATGATCAGATAAAAGCTTACAGAATGTTGATGTAAGAGATGACAGCCAGGAGAGGGATAGGATGTGGCTCGGATAACCAGCTCTTCCTAAATGTGTGGACACTGGTTGCCAACCCCCAGAGACCCCAAGAAGCAAGGTCTCCGTGGTGGTGATGCCATCATTATGGAACTCCTTGCCACTGTATGTCCAGCAGGCCTCCTTCCTCACTACATTCTGTAAACTGTCTATGGCAAATTATAAAAAAAAACAATTCTGATAGCTCTCCCCCCCCCTCCCTAAATGATTTTACTGCCACTTTGGGTTTAAAATGTTCTGCTACCATTGTCAATTTTAAACATAAGTTTCATTTTATGGGTGGAATGATATTTTGTGTGTTTATTGTAATTATATAATTCTAAGTACAGTGCCCTGAGTGACAATTTAATCAGGTGGCCAGATAGAAATCAATCAAACAATAAAGAAGCTATAAATATCTGAGATTTCTCAGGGTGGTCATTTGAGAAATAAAGGGGCGAGTCATGCATCTACTGATGAAATTCAGTTCTTTCTTTCTTGTTTATTTAGAACTATCTTGGACACATAGGTGAGGGCTAAAAAAACAGAACTTTTGAGTGCATTCCCATGTCTAAGATTTTATTATTTCTTTAGGATTTTACTGTTTTCTTATAGTATAATCTTTGGCTTGCAATTTTATTGTATTGGTTTTCATTGTAAACTGTTTTGAGATTTTTCTTCTTCTTCAAGTGCCATATCCAATTCGAAATATTAGCTATCCTCATGGTGATCAGCCATGAAAATTGCCCAGGCAACAATATAATGCAGTAGTCCTCCATTTGTCATTCTTCATAGGGATGCCATATGTCCTGGAAAGCCGGGATTGTCCCAGGGAAAATATCAAAAAAAATTTCCTGGCCAGTTCAATGAAAATAACGTTAAAATCCCAGATTTTAAAAACTTACTGATTTGTATATTATAACACCCAGAGCCTTGCTGCAATGCAACGCACACGGAAGGAGAGAAGGTGGGAAGTGCCTCCCTCTTAGTCCCTCCCCCATCTTGAGCTTTCGCTTGCATGCTTGCACACACGGAGGGAGAGTGGGGGGGAAGCACCCTCGGCTGCGGCTTTGCAGGGTGGGAGGGGAAAGCAGTGCCCAAGGAGGAAGAGAAAGAAAAGAGGAAGAAGAGAAGGATAAGAAACATGCCTGCCACCAAGCCGGAGAGTGCCGCCTGCGCCTCGGTTTTGCCTGCACCTTGCTTCCAGTGAGTGCATGCCTGGAGGAGAGTGTGTGTATGCATGGCTCTCTCCAGTGGCGCAGCAGCAGCTGGGATTATTAGGGCGAAGGCTGTTTTGTAGATAACCCACCTATTTTTATTTATTTGTTGAATTGCACTTGTACCCTGCCCATCTGGGAAGTTTTCCCCACTCTGGTCAGTTAACAAACAACACATTTTAAAAAGTATACTTTGGCCCCGGATTTGTGGGAGAGAATTATAGCAACTCTAATTCTTCATCACATCTTCGTGACATCTATACCACTGATTCAGTTCCACAAGTCACTATCTGGTTTTGAGCCCTTTTGATGCACAAAGTCCTCATCAGCCCTAGGCTAGTATTGATGAAGCTGCTGCCTTCCATCAAGAAGGCACTTCAGCACCCAAAGCCGTTAGTCCTCCAGGTTGTCAGGTTAATTAACCACCACCTGGTGATAGGTGTTGAGTTGCTGGCAGTTTGGTCTACTCTATTACCATAGTAGAATAACCTGTCCAGACTATATTGAGATTTTTAAACGTTAAAATTATTAGAATGTTTTTATTAATTCCCCCCGTCAAAATTTTCACATTGCTAGAAGAGATGCCCAGCAATGCCCCTGCCCAGCTATGATGGCCTATGATGCCCATATTCACCACTAGCATTGTCATTATTAGCTGGTAGCCAAGGATGATTCAAAGTGGGGTCCAAAACATCTGGAAAGAACTGTAGAAAAAATTAGATTTCAGGTTGTGTAGTTATACATATGCATCTGATTTATAGTTTGGGACTCTATCCCAACCAGATGACTCACAATAAAATTGCCAGGGAGAAATAATAAAATGCTAAACAAGTTCAGATACTACAACACTATAGGTAATATATTATGAGGATTTTATTACATGAAACAGGAATCATGTAAGTGGTCACTGCTAACTGGATGTTTGCTGACCGTGCCTGGACATGCTTCCGTTTGAATGCCCCAACAGGCACCCAGCATGTGCCAAGCAGTGATGCACTGCAGCCGGTTCTGTCAGGTTCTGCAGAACTAGTAGCGGAAATTCCCCCAGGCCACACCCACTTGGTTGGTCATGCCCACCTCCATAGCCCATAATGCAGGATGTTTGGCCCCGCCCACAGATTTGGCCAGCCCACAGAGTAGATAGCAATTTTTTTTTGCAGTGCATCACTGGTGCCAAGCACTTTGTCAATTATTTACATTAATGTATATAATTCCTCTTACTGGCATGTGAAAGTCCTATTAGGTGTTATCCCCTGAAAAATATAATATAGGTAAAGGTCGCCCTTGCTCGAAAACAGTTATATTTGACTCTAAGGCACAGTGCTCCTCTCTGTTTACTGCTATCTATGTCTGCAGGTGTTCATGTGGTCATGTGGCAGGCATGACTAGACACCAGCGCACATGGAACACTGTTACCTTTCCCACTGAAGTGGTACCTATTTATCTACTTGCAATTTCGAACTGCTAGGTTGGCAGGATCTGGGACAGTGTTCTGGCTCTTGGATTTGGATAACTCCGAGGGAGAGGAGCAGCCCGGACCCAAAATCAGCTCTGACCCCGGGCAGGCTGCTCCGGCCAATCAACTGTCAGATGTAGTAATGATCAAGCCCATGATCTGACAGTTCCAGTGATTCAGACCCTGAACTTTCCACCTCTGAGTGTCATCAGCAACACCTGTGTGAGGCGTTACAGAAATAGTGGAGGTCCGCACGCGGGAAGCTTCAAAGGAAATCTCTGGCTGTATCAGATTAGCAATTTCATGCAGCTAGCCATTTAAGGCTCTCTCAGGGGCTGAGTCTCCCGTTGGAACAACGCAAGTGTGACGACCTGTATCTGTACCTTGCCTGACTCTTCAACCTGACCTGACTACCTCCTGATTACAGACCTCAGAACCGGACTTGGCTTTGCTTATTGAACTGTCCTGCCCTGACCTTGGAACTGGACTTTGACCTTGCTATTTGAACTCTCCCGTTCTGACTTGTGAGTAACAGAACTCTTACCAATAAACCCCTGTTTGTTCTCTTCTTCTCAAACCAGTGCTATGCCACGAAGTGGCAGCTCCAGATGGGCCGACTAGCACAGACAGAGAGGGAGCACTCTGGTCTCGAAATGTTGACCTGCCAGCCTTCCAGTCATCAAGCTCAGTGTCTTAACTACTAAACCATCGCAGTCCCAAAATATAATATACATAATTGTAAAAATAAAGAAACCTGCTCAGAGTGATTGGTTGTCTTTGTCGAGATTCCCTGTGGGATGATGTCATTTTATGTTAATCGCCTGTTAGTTTAATAGGATTTTACCTAGAAATGCTAGCACTGTTTTTGTTTTCTCTCTATCATTTATTCCACTTAGCCTAAGTGAAGCCATTTTGGAAAAGCACACTCCAACATTTTACTCAGTAACTGGGAAAGCACTTCTTGTACTTCGGGAACAGTACCAAAAGAAGGTCCAATCTCAGACAGTGAGATGAGAACACTGATAGCCAGCCACCTGCTATCTTTGAAGAATGCACGATGTTAGAGTGTGCATCTTGAGTGCAAATTCAGCAGGATTCAACAGAGCACAGCAGTCAAGCCTTTGCAGCTGCGGAAGTTGCGCCAATACTATCACAGCACTCAGACACAAGGTAGGCAGAACAAAAAATAGCTTTACTTCATCATAAGAGAGTCAATGCAAAAGAATAGTGCTGCCAACAACTTGACACAATATAAGATAACGACAGCTTGTTGCTTGAGCTTGGCATTCAACATAGAGAAAATGAGTTATCAGTCTTTACCGTTTACGCACTCATATGTAAACAGTCCCAAGGTTATTTCCAGCTTTACCAGTAGGATCTCTAGTTGCAAGACTTTGATGCGGTTCCCTTCAGCATTTCTTGGAAAGAAGTCCTTCAGTGTTGGCAAGTGGTCATGCCTTCTGACTGTGGTTATTTGCAGACAGAGAATAAGCCTCGAAGGTGCTGGCTTTATTTTCCACCTGTTGCACTTTCTCTTTACTTACGAGGAGTACATGTATCTTATACAATAACCCATCGAGTAGATCAATTCCCTAACACATGAAACTGTCACTTTGAGTGGTCAATTAAGACATTTCTGGGAAATTTTCTCATAGAAAAAGGTATAAAAACCTACCCAATTTCTTAAGCTAAGAGTCTGTTCTTCAATGCTATGAGGACCCGTATCGTTTGACATCTTGATGGGTCCTGATTCAACCCATCTCGCATGGGGCGGCAAAGACCCCCGCACTTTACCTTAGGCAAGAGGTAGTTTGTAGCTTTTTATTTTGTTCTTTTTTTCAGATTTACAAATGTTTCTGCTTTATTTTTAGTTTAGTTAGTCATTTTTCTATAGTCTGAGTTTACTGGACTCTGCTATTTTTCCAATAAAAACCATAAAAGGACTTGGTTCGTCAAGTGCACTCATTTTGCTCCTTTTGCAACTTGGGGAAAATTGAGGAGGGGAGCTAAATACAAAAAGGCCTGATTTTTACAAAGAGGACTGTGTCTAATTTATATTAACTTTGTGGGCTCTGTTACCCAGAATGAATAACTTTGATCGGCATTCTGGAGACAGCGAGTTGCTGCTGCAAAGAAGGTAACACCCCCACACACCTTGCTACAGGGGTCCTTGCAGTTAATTTCTCCTGCATAGTAGGTCCCCAATCGCCATTTCTCGGCGAATCTATGAGCCAGGCTAACTGGACAAGCCTTTCTCTGCCTAACCTCAAGAGAGCCACCCTTTTGGCCTGCTAGCCACCAAGGTTTCTTGTCCTGTGCCGTGACCCGCAGCCCCTGTCAGGAGCATAAGTCAGGTGTGCCACCAGGCGAGTAAAGTCGTCAATAATCTTCTTGTCCATATGTTGGTCAATGACCAAAATAAACTATGTATGTATGTATGTATGTATGTATGTATGTATGTATGTATGTATGTATGTATGTATGTATGTATGTATGTATGTATGTATGTATGTATGTATCCTCAACAATTTAAAATACTTCAACACAAAAGTAAATACACTGCAGCTGCATTCAGATTTGACTCGCCATACTGTATTAAAAATAATTCTTCTCCCACAGCCCAGCTGTGCTGTAGGATTAGAGGAACAGTTTGAGGAATAATACCAAATCGTGAGATAAAGTCTTATGAGATGTTAGAGAACAAGAGAGAGACTTTTACACCATCTCCATGATTTTTTTTAAAAAAAGACTACAAAATGTATTTCACTGACAGAACATTGTTGGTGACAGACAAATGTTGAACAATAAGACTGGCAATAGGACTGCTACCTGCATGAGGATAGAGACATCAATTTCATGGTTATGAAAAATGTTTATGTATTTGACACCAGCACTTTGCTTTCTACTTCATGACCTGCAGCATTTGGCTAGCGTCTGCATATGTGCATGTGCGCATGCGTGTGTGTGTGTGTGTGTGTGTGTGTGTGTGTGTGTGTGTGTGTGTGTGTGTGTGTGTGTGTGTGTGTGTGTAAAAGTGAGTGAGAGAGAGAGAGCCGGATTTAGCGAAACATGCAGCAGCATTCGTTAGGAAGAAAAAGAAATAAAGGTCTGCAGATTTATTTAACTACTGTACTCACTATTCTAAAGACAGTAAATGTTTCATGCCAAACATAAAGGGTGAGATCAAATATCTATTTTCTGAAGAGGAAAGCATTTATGTCCTGTGATTTTCAGGGGTGCCCCCTTTCTAATCATCTTCTGCAAAGTCTCCTGATTCCTGGAATGACATTTTCAGCGGGTGGAAAGGCATCCATTGCCAGGAGGTTGGAGGAAGTTTGTTTCCACTGGATCAGTCGCACATATCTAAATTTGTGATTAGGACACAGAACACATAATCATCACCTTCTTATGAGGAAAGAGATGTTACAGTAGTCTAGGATTCTAGGGCAGGGATTTTCAACCCATGGCCCCTGGGCTGGTTACAGCCCATTGTATCATTCCATCCAGCCCATGCCCTCGCTGTTGCTGCCGCCATCCTTCCCCCTCCACCTGGCTTGGCGTGTCCCTAATGCCACTCCATAGCAGGACAGATGTTGTAAGAAGGCCCTGCTACGGATCAGCATTAGGGACACGCCAATCCAGGCGGAGGGAAAAAGGACAGTGGCGATGGTGGATGAAGTAGAAGCAGCAAATGCACACAGCTGCCCGCATCCTTCCCGGGTGCTGCATGGCAAGGACAGGCAGGGCCCCTCCTTCACCCATGGCAGGTCAGTAAGCAGTGAAGCTTACCAACTAGCACAGTTTCTTGGGGAAAGCATAAAAATGTAAACAGCATGAAAGCAAAATGATGAATGCATGAAAATCTACTACTAATTACCAGGATTTATGTGTCTGCAGAACTCTTAATTCTTAAGTTTTTGAAAGACAAAAAACTAATTGGGCTCAACCAAACTAAAACTGGCAGGATTAGCTGCCTGTTTCTCATGATATATCTTAGCAGTCAGGTAATCTAAACCTTTTCATAATTTATTATCTTTCAAAACTCTGCTGGCACTTAAACGTAATTAGGATTTGACACCCCTCCAAAATATTATGGTGAGATGTTGTTGTTTTTAATGACAGACCTAGCCAAAAATATGGCATTGCTCCCCTACTTACAATCCCTTGTGCAACCTTTTATGAAAAGCAGCCAATATTAGACACCACCCTTGCACAGGCTGTGAAAATGCACAGCCAACAGTACAACAGGCTTTGTAGGATGGCGTCACTGGATGTAGAATTTATGAGCCAACTATTGGGGGAAGGGCAAAGTGCAATCCTTCAGATGTTGTTTAGCTGTCACTTCCATCATCACCTGCTAGCATAACAAACCAGTGATATCTGAATGGCTGCAGTTTCCCCACCATTTTATTGTAGTAATTCACCTAAACTGCTAAGACTGAAACCTTATACAGGTCACACACAGCCGTATTTGTGGGGGATACATTCCAAAAATTCCATGGATGCCTGAAACCATGGAAAATAATGAACCATGTATTTTACAACACACACTAGAGTTATACAAGTGGGGGAAGGGGGCGGAAATCCCTCCCCCAGGCTTCACATCTACTTACAAAATGACTCCCCTGGAAACAGTGCTCATTAGAACACCATTCTTTCACGACATTACTGTTATGTCCAGCTCTTATAAGCACCAGTCCGAGACAAAGATTAACAAACAGATACAGTCTTTATTTAACAGTCTATAAGAGACGAGCTTACAAGGTGTTCCGGATTCCGAGATGGCTATACAATCCTAGTGGAGTCAGTCCATCTGGACTCTTACCTGGCAGTGGGCAATAACTAGCTACCATAGAAGCATAGCATAATAGAGGGACCCAGGTTTAGCGCTACCCGGCTCCCTGTACAGAGTAGGAAGTATAGATCCGGTCCAGCCCCAGCCTTGTTTACCCATGGGGCTTATATTGTGTCTCCTCGGCAGTGGCTTTTGGATACAAAGTAGCAACCTGCCCAGACAAATGTAACTAACCAATTTTGGTGTATGCAAACCAAGACACAGGACACAGCCTCGGGCTGGGTTAACTCAGGTTTATTGCATCGTGGACAGAGGGAACATGAGGTAATGGCGGATCGATAGCTCTTTATATACAGTAGTAATACATTTGAACGTGGTTCCATGGTAGCCCATTGGCTACTGTCTGCGTGTCGTCATTGCGGGTCACGCCCTTCTTGTCCAGGTGTAGGTGGTGGCGGGAAAACTTCCCGCGCTGTTGCCTTTGATGAGTTTGGACCAAGGAGCTTGGACGCTCGCTGCTGCCAGCTGGTGGTCATTAGCTCGCGTCCTCTTACAGGGTTCATATGATGCAGCTGAAGGTTACATTGTTGCTATAGGCAAGGTTACATTGGTTCAGATATATTGTGGAAGGTAAAACCATTAGAACACAACACCCCTCCCCCCTAGGACGAGACAAAGTCTCGAGCCCACACTTAAACACACTTCCCCCCCCTAGGAGACAAAGTCTCTCAGCCAAGATGGCTTATTTCGAACTCGCTGGGGTCTCGATGCGGGCTGCCTTTCCCCGGGTTTGCTACCTTCTCTTTGTCCCCTGGTTTCCTGTCCTGTAATTGGAGAGGGAGACTCGTTAGTGACTTGCCGCGGCTCCGCGGCGTTGTTGGAAGGTGTGCTCTTTCTTAGGGAGGAACCGGGGGCACCGGGGGCTAACGAAAAACCCCTCTTCTCGCTTGGATGGGTGGGGGAACACTCCTGAAAACCCCCCCGGCTCGCAAAATCAAAATCAAAATTACATTCGGGGGCAGCGGTCGCGAACTCCTCTCCCCCTTCCCCGGCCTCTGATAGGACTGGTGTATCAAAAGGGTATGAGTCGGGGCCGCTGCTTCTGCCTTCCCCCCTTGCTTGGGACTGTTGTCCGCTGCTGTCTCCCCCTTGGGTTAAGCGGGTGGGGGAGAACCCTAACGCTGAATCCTGTTGCTGAGCCCCACTGACTGGCCTACTTACTCGGTGCCTCAGTTGGTCTGCGTGCCTCCTCCAGAGGAGGCCGGTGTTAGTCTCGACTCGGTACGACACTGGCCCCGTCTGTTCTACAACCGTCCCTGGTACCCAGGCTGGCCCTGCGCTGGAATAGTTCCTGCAGTGAACAGGGTCGCCGGCGGCGAAACCTTTCGAGACTGCCAACCCTATGTTTTTCCCTTTATCCTCGACTCTCGTCGGGTCTAGCCTGGACAGGATCGTGGTCAGTTTTCGCCGCATCAAGAGCTCTGCCGGCGAGTAGCCTGACGCTAAAGGGGTCACCCTATACGCTAAGAGGAATTGGCATACTTGGTGATTCAGGTCCCCCGGGCCCATGCGCCGCAGCGCATCCTTTGTTGTACGCACCAGCCGTTCCACTTGGCCATTCGTGGCCGGGTGAAACGGCGCGGATGTGACATGCCGAATGGCGTTTGCCTCCATGAATGCCCCGAACTCCGCGGAGGTGAAACAACTAGCGTTATCGCTGACTAAAGTATCGGGTAAACCGAACGTGGAAAAGACTCTCCTAAGCTGGCTAATTGTCGTGGCGGAGGACGTGCTCTTTACTGGGATAACCTCCAGCCACTTGGAGAACGCATCCACCACCAGGAGAAACATGGTTCCTCGGAAAGGGCCAGCGAAATCTACGTGCACTCTGGACCAAGGCCCCCTTGCTGTGTCCCATTCCCTATGCGGAAGACGGGCCGCCTCTGGTCGGGATCCCTGGCATGCCTCACAAGTGCCGACCATGTGCTCAATGTCCGCGTCCAGCTGTGGCCACCAGAAGTAACTCCGGGCCAGCGCCTTTGAACGAACTATGCCCGGGTGGCTGACGTGCAGCAGTTCGAGCACCCTCGGCCGCAGGGACGTAGGGACCACCACCCGTTGGCCCCACAACAGGCACCCCCTCTCTAGGGACAACTCTAGCTTTTTCCGAAAAAATGGGTCGAATTCTGTGCTTGGGGACGATGCCGGCCACCCCTTCTGTACCCATGAACTAACTTTCTCTAGCGTTCTGTCCTTGCCTGTCGCCCTAGCAATGTCGGCTGGTACTATTGGGGGTGCGTCTAAGACCTCAATTAGCAACACCTGGCGGTCTCTTTCTACTCTCGCCTTTTGGTCGTCCGACAAGGGCAAAGGAGATCTCGAAAGTGCATCGGCATGGCTGATCTCCTTTCCGGGCCGGTACTCCAACTCATGTTGGTATGCGTTGAGAAAAATAGCCCATCGCAGCATTCTCGGGGACAGGATCTGCGGCGTGGGCTTGCTTTCCGTGAAAATCCCTAACAGTGGCTTGTGATCAGTCACGATTTTGAACGGGCGGCCATACAAAAAATCGTGAAATTTTTTGGTTCCCGCTACTATTGCTAATGCCTCCCTGTCGGTTTGTGCGTAATTGCGCTCCGCTTGGGACAGGGACCTTGAGTAAAACGCTACCGGGGCCTCCCTTCCGTCATCCAACACGTGGCAAAGCACCGCCCCCACCCCCACCGGGGATGCATCACAGACTAAGACCACCGGCCGTTTGGGGTCGAAATGCGTCAGGATTGCCTCAGATGTTAAGAGTTGCTTTAGTTCTTTGAACGCCCTCTTGTGCTCGTCACCCCACATCCATGTCTCCTCCTTTTTAAGTAACCGATGGAGCGGTTCGGCCACGGACGCCTTCCGCGGGAGGAATGTATGGTAAAAGTTGAGGAGCCCCAGGAAAGACTGTAGCTCGGTTTTGGATGTGGGGCGAGGGGCCTTCTTTATGGCTGCTACTTTGGATTTAGACGGCTTAATCCCCTCGGGTGTGATCCGGAACCCTAAAAACTCGACCTCAGTTTCAAAAAAAACACATTTGTCCTTCCTTAGTCTCAGCCCCGCTTTCTCGAACACGGTTAGTACTTTGTCCAATCTCTTTGCCAGTTCAGCCTCACTCCCCCCTGTTATCAACACGTCATCAAAATAAGGCAACACCCCCTCCAGTCCCTTCAGGAGGCGTTCCACAAGCGACTGAAAAAGGCCGGGTGCCGAGTTCACGCCGAACTGTAAACGCGACACCTGGAACGCCCCTTTATGTGTAACTATCGTTTGTGCCGCGGCCGTGGCGGGGGTCACTGGGAGTTGCTGATAGGCTTGTGCCAAATCGAGTTTAGCGAAACACTTTCCCCCATTCAGCCTGGCCAAAAGGTGGCTGATCACCGGCACCGGGTATGCATTCGGGCGGATCGCCTTGTTAATTGTACACTTATAATCAGCGCAAATGCGCACCTCCCCGTTAGCCTTTAGAGCCGTTACAATTGGAGTTTCCCACTCCGCGGAATCAACAGGAATAAGAATCCCCTGGCCCACCAGTTTGTCCAGTTCCGCCTCTATCTTGTCCTTGAGTGCGAACGGCACCCTGCGCGGTTTGAGTCTTATCGGGCGGACCTCCGGGTCTAGGTCGAAGGCTACAGGGGGTCCCTTGAACTTTCCGAGTCCTTTCTTAAAAACGGCGGGATGCGCATCGCAAACCGCTTGTATTGGGTCCACCCCCACTGTATGCACTCCCCCTATGAACAAACCTAAAGGCTGAAACCACTGCGTCCCTAGGAGGCTACAACTTCCCCCCTTAAGGACAACTAGGGGCAGTTCCGCAGAATGTCTCTTAAAATTGACCCGAAATTTCCCGACCCCCAACACCGGAATGCTGTTTCCCTGTACGTCTCGTAGCGTGGACCTCAACGTTTTAAGTTTGGGCCGCACATGGGGGTCGATTCTCAAGAACTCTTTCTGGGGAATTATCGAATAGGAGGACCCCGAGTCAATTTCCATCCTAATAGGGGCCCCTTGTACTAGTACCTCAACGAAGTAATGGGACTGTCCCGCGGACACGCTGAACACTGGGGCGTCGTCCTCACTGTCGTCCGAGACGCGGCCCACGCCATCCTGCTTCCTCGTGGTCTGGGCGCCATCTTTGGGCCTCGCTGGACGGTCCGGTCTGGCCGAACGGTCTTGTGACTGCCTCCGGCCCTCCTTCCGTTTTCTGCATGCCTTGGCGATGTGCCCCCGACGGCCGCAGGTGTAACACTCGGCCTTCCTGAATGGGCATCTCGCGCGCTCATGGGCCGCTCCGCAACCATCGCAGCGTCGACCACCCTTTCAGACCTTCTGGACCTCCTCGCCGTCGCTGCCTTCCGTAGACGACTTTGATGCCCGTCGAGTTGCGTGCACCACCTGTCCGGACTTCCCGTGCACCGAATTTGCCGCCTTGCCGGCTCTAGGACGCCACTCACGCCACTGGTGCATCTCGTCCACTCCAGCATTCGTGGACTCTGCGGCTTCCGCGGCCTCTACGACCTCTGCCAGCGTGGGTGGCGGCTCCTTGTTCATCAAGCTGCGCTGCACCTCCTTGTCTTTCAGGCCACACAGCACGCCGTCCCTGAGGGCCATCTCTAGGATGTTGTCCCATTTGCAGGGGGCGGCGGCTATCCTCATGGCGGCCACGAATGTCTCAACCGACTCGTCCGGCGCTTGGACTCGCCTCCAAAACGCGCTCCGAGCGGGAAACATTGCCCTCGAGGGACTGAAGCGCTCTCGCAGCAGCCTCATGATGTCGTCCGCCTTAAATTCGCTCACCTTCTTCGGAGCGATGATGCCCACCAGCGTCCGCTTGGTTTCCATCCCGAGCATTCTGGTGAGGATGGCCCTCTTCCTCTCCTCGTCGTCTCCTTTGACTTTGAGTTCCACCAGTGCCGCCTGGAAGTCCATCTCAAGCAGCTCCCAGTCTTGCGGTTTGGTGATGTTGAACCCGCTCTGTGCCCTGGCTGTTCCGTGGGGATCCATATCCCACCTTCGTCGCCAATTTGGTGTATGCAAACCAAGACACAGGACACAGCCTCGGGCTGGGTTAACTCAGGTTTATTGCATCGTGGACAGAGGGAACATGAGGTAATGGCGGATCGATAGCTCTTTATATACAGTAGTAATACATTTGAACGTGGTTCCATGGTAGCCCATTGGCTACTGTCTGCGTGACGTCATTGCGGGTCACGCCCTTCTTGTCCAGGTGTAGGTGGTGGCGGGAAAACTTCCCGCGCTGTTGCCTTTGATGAGTTTGGACCAAGGAGCTTGGACGCTCGCTGCTGCCAGCTGGTGGTCATTAGCTCGCGTCCTCTTACAGGGTTCATATGATGCAGCTGAAGGTTACATTGTTGCTATAGGCAAGGTTACATTGGTTCAGATACATTGTGGAAGGTAAAACCATTAGAACACAACACCAATCATAACAGGGAATATATGTAATTAACCAATGGAGAACAGGATCCAAAACTGTAGCCAATCACAGGGCTTGGTTTAGCCTAACTAGCGCACCCTTTTTGCAGGAGTTCCATGCCACTTTATGGTTCTAATTGGAATGGCAGGAAACCACCATTTTCCTCTTGCAAGAGCGCTCATTGCGCTACTTGCAAATGTGCTTCAATACACAACAATTACATAGTGGCCTTTCTTGTCCAGTTCTGGTAATGCACCATGGAAATGCATATTTCAGGGATTTTTCAGGAGGCCAACCCCCCTCCCCAATGAAGACGTAAAACTACAAATCACGAACCCATGTTTACAGGAGGCAACCTGTAAATCATTGACTTGTGGGAAATTCTACTGAATTCAATTGTTTGAAATTCTATTTAAAATACACAGACCTGGTCTTTAAATGTTTGTTTCATTAATAAAGACAAACATTTTCATTATCATGGTATTTGACAAGATGGGTTATACCCACTCCATGACTGCTAGCTGGAGATGGCTTGATTTTGATTCCAACATGCTTGGAAAGTGTCAAATTGTGGGAAGCTACCCTAAATCATAGCAACTGACAACCGGAGCAGTTAAGTTCTGCAACCATCTTTCCTGCTGAATCTCTCCTTTCCACATCTACCTCTCTTCCACCCATCCACCCCCATCATGTTTGCTGTTCCCTGTCAAGCACAATGCATTGTTTAAGAGAGAATGGCATAACACTGGAGAGGGGGTGGACTCCTGACAAAATTGCTCTTAAAAATAACTTGTTAAAGTAGCTAGATTATGTTTCTCATCATACATACACACACACACACACATCTCACAAACCTATTATTATGTTTCCACACATTGGTTTGTTTTTGAAATGTTAACTCCATTCCGTCCTTGTTACTACAGAAGAAAACAAAATCAATTCAATTCAATTCTTTGACTTGTATGCCGCCCCACTCACAATGCGACTCGGCACCTTGGTTCTTAAACTCGTTACTTCACCATCTTTCCACAGGCCTGAATTCAAGCTAGTGCTTCTCCTTCTACTTTGGGGGAGTAGGGTTTTTTTGTGCTCCTTAGGGGGTGGTTCAGAGGAGATGGGGAAGGACCAATTTCACCATTCTGCCAGTGGAAATCCAACACTAGATTTTGCCATCTCCTCACTTTTAAAAGCTACAAATCTAGTCTACTCGGCCATCTTATTTCTCCAGTCATTTTCTCCCATCTTGATTTCAATGCTAACAACAACAACAAAATGAATTAAAAGAAGCATAGACTACCTTCTCAATATCAAATTTCCTCTTCTCTGAAACGCTCCCTTTTTTTGGACACACCAACACCGCGGCTGACAGCTATCCCTGCTTTATTACATTTTCTTTTCAGATTTACTCTTCTTCTTTTCTTTTCTTTTACAATCCCCTCCTGCCCTCTTCATCTTCTCTTGAGATCCTCTGCTAAGATTGCGCAGTGCTAAACCTCTTTTGTCAAGTTTTGAATGTGCAAACATATATGCCACTTTATGCTACTAGTCTATTTATTGGATTAACTGAGAGGGTTTTGATAGGAAAGCGTTAAGACGGTATTGAAAACACATATCACTTCTATTGTAGCTGCTAAAAATCAGCTTTAGAATGAGAGAGACCTTGTATCAGCATTATATGGAGACCTTTAGCTTATTTTTAAAAAAATCATGGTCGTTCTTTGTTGCTATGGGAATAGAATTAACCATTTCATTAACATAATCGAATAAACTGCATTTAGGACTTCTTTGTCCTCATGGATAAGCCCTACTAACGTTTCAAAATATTTGATAAGCTTGAATCCTGCTTTCCTTCCCCTCCAAGCCCAAATTATTATTTCAGGGCTTCTGAAGCCTTTAAAAAAACAATCAGCAGTGCCATGCATTTTATCATTGCATTTTTCCCTTGCCTTCATTGGCTGTCTTCTCTTAAATACTCCCATGAGAAACCGTGTAGACTACAGAACCAGTGGCCATGGGAAGTGAGAATACAGTCGTTTAAGAAGCTCAGAAAGAGCCACACTGAGAGAGAGACACAAAAGAGGGAAATAGCTTGCTCATTCTCAATCTGTCTGCCAAGCATGGAAAGATGGGAGCCTTATTTGTCATTAACGCTTCCCTTTTTGGGCAAAACTAAATGTAGAAATAGATGTAGAAAGCAAGATGTAGAAACAGCGACTGCAGTGGCTTAGTGGTTAAGACACTGAACTTGATGACTGGAAAGTTGGCAGGTCAACAGTTCGAGGCCTGTGTGCTGCATGACAGAGTGAGTTTCTGTCAACTGCCCCAGCTCCTGCCAATCTAGCAGTTCAAAAGCAAGAAATTGCAAGTAGATAAATAGGAACTGCTTTGGTTGGAAAGGTAACAGTGTTCCATGTGCTCCAGTATCTAGTCATGCCTACCACATGGCTGTAAACTGAGATGAGTACCTTAACCTAGAGTCGGATATGACTGGTTTTTGAAGAAGGGTGACCTTTACTTTTAGATATAGTAATAATCATAAAAGATGCTTTCTGAAATTAACTGTACTCCATGAACGGTGAGCTTCTTCAGTGCTGACAAAGGATGAGCCTGAGAGTATGATCAGGCAGCTGGAAAGATCTGAATGGTGGAAAGGGTAGTGGTCTTCCTTAAAGTGACCTCTGCTCTGGCCTCAGAAAGCAGGAACTCTAAATCTGAACCAAAAAATATCCCCTCTCCATGCCAGGAAGACATCCTCCAAAAGGGAAGGACATTCAGGTTAGGTCTTAAATGCTCCTTCCCCCAAAAAATTTTTTTGAGAATTTAATAGAAATAGAACTAGGGAAATTATGAATGAGACAATTAAATTGAGTCCAAAAATTGCTTTATTGGGAGAGGTGGAGGAACTCAAGATGAATATGAACAGGAAAGAATTACTGCTTATGTTGTTAATGGTGGTTAGACAATTAATAGCCAAAGAATGGATATCAGCTGTGAGTGACCTGCACCCTCAAAAGCACCACCACCACCGCTGACGCCGAGGCTCCGTTTTTCTCCCCCTGGCCTGCCCGGCCGGTGGGGGAGTGGGGAACAGCTGTGGGCGACCTGCACCCTCAAAAGCACTGCTACTACCACCGACGATGAGGCTCCGTATTCCTCCAACCGGCCTGCCCGGTCGGTGAGTGAGTGGGGAATAGCTGCAGGTGACCTGTGCACTCTAAAGCGCCACCGCCACTGCCGACGCTGGGGCTCTGTGTTCCTCTCTGCGGCCTGTCTGGTCAGTGAGGGAGTGGGGACCAGCTGTGAGCAGCCTGCACCCTCAAAAGTGCCACCGCCACCACTGGGGCTCCATGTTCCTGCTCCCCAGTCCGGCCAGTCATTGGGGGAGTGGGAACAGCTGTGGGCGACTTGCACCCTCAAAAGCATTGCCACCACCACTGATGCTGAGGCTCTGTGCAGGGCGGAGAGGCTCCGCACTGATAGACGTTCCAGGACTCCCGCTTTCCCCCTCCTTCGGCTGGTCAGGCCAGAGGGAAGAGTGACTTCAGCTGTGGGAGGGCGGCAGGCACCTTCAAAAGCTTTCACCGCTGCCATGGCTATGTTCATCCGGCAGCTGGCCGGAGGGAGACCAGTGGTACCCTGTGCTTCTTCCCCGGTGTGTTTGGCCGTGGGGGAATGGAGGCAGTTGAGTACAGGGCTACGGCTTAAAAGAATTCTTGTCGCAGATGCTGCTGTTGTTTGGGACATGAGCTGGGCTCTGTCCATAACGTTGAGCTGGGTCTCCGTTTGGTAGCATTGAGTCCCGGGGCTCCGTTGTTCTTGCCATTATGTTACTGTATTTTTGAGATACTATTGTTGTAGATATTATGTGTGTATTTTGTATTTCTAATTCTGCCTTTGTACTAGATATGTGGATTGTACTAATTGTTTGACATGATGATGCTTATTTTTGGATTTCTGCTCTACCTAATTGTATTGTGTTACTGATATATTGATATGATGCTGTTTATTTTTGAATTCTTGCTGTATTGTATTATGGATATGTTGTTTAGCTGCCCTGAGTCAGCATAAGATGAGAAGGGCGGGATTTAAATAAAAATTGAAATCGAAGATTGAAATTGAAAGAAGAATTTGTGATAAGCAAAACTAGATGGTACACTGAAGTATGGCAATTAGCCTTAAATGAAAAGTTAACAATGGAATTGAATATTTAAAAAAAGGTATTATAAGCAGAAGAAACCTTTGGGAAATTTGGAAACCATTTGTTGCATACGCTTTGACAAATGTTAAGCCAGACCCAGAAACGTGTAAATTTTGGGAAGATTAATCGAAGGGCGGGACGGGAAGCCTATATTCATTTTCAAATTCCAATGTATAGCACGGGTGAGATGTGAGTTAAGTGTTTTGTTTGTGTTTATGTTTTATGTTTTTCAGTCTACGAGTGTTGTAATGGTCATAAACTTGTACATAGTACCGTGGTACCTCAGACAACGATTTTAATCCATTCCACGGGGCTTGTTGTTGTATAAAACAATTGCTATATGATGCATGCATAGTATAGTGATTTTCCCTATGGGATGCATCGTACAAAGTTTTTTTCGCTAAGTGGGTTTTCCCATTGAAAAATTGTTGTACACTTTTTTCCATAGGGAAAATTGTTATGTGGGACACCATATTTCCCCCAAAACCTAACTGTTATGCGATTTCGTTGCCATACGGGGTGATTGTTGTATGAGGTTCCACTGCATATATTTTCAATAAAATTTTATATCTAAAAAATAAATGCTCCTTCCCTTATGTTGCAGTAGTTGACCCAAGCAATAGCCTGACACTTTCCTGGCTGCTGTTTACTCGCTCTGTTGTGATGAGAAAAACAGCACCCCACAAGAATGGCTGCAGACATTTTATTGGGTAGCATTAATTCATAACAACACTCTTGTCTGGATTCAGGCATTCGTCATGCTCTAGTCCTACTGAAATCAGTCAGGTAATTTAGGCAGGACTTCGAGTGGATTAAAGGATGAGTAATGTAAACTCATGAGTCCAGTGCTGGGGTGGGGGAGTATATTTTGACCAAATGTGAGTACTGTGTGTTGAAATCTGTAAGCCATTGGTCCATTTAATTGATACTGAAAAGCAACAGCCCTTTAGGGTTTCATCTAGGGGTTGTTCCAAACCCTACCAGATATGCCACAGACTTAAATGAGCCACTGTCTTTTTCCTATTTGCATCTTCATTTAACACAGGGGTTCCCAACCTTTTCAAGCCGGGAGCCGAGTCATGCTTTCTCAATCAGCTTTGTGGGCCAGATGGCCATTTTGCTCTGCCTGCACAATGCAGGTGGCTGTTTTGTCCCAATGGCTTTAAAGAGGTGGCCATTTTGTTTCTCGAATGCCCTTGGAGGGGTGGGGGCCACATGAAATGGCACCGGCAGCCCAATCCGGTCCATGGGCCTTAGGTTGGGAACCCCTGATCTAACATGACAGAACCAGCATCACTGGGTCTGGAAATAAAGGCCAGTCTCCTTAGTGCTAGAGGAGGTCCATCGATTCTGTGGGGTTTGTATGAATGTTGACATTCTATTCAGCAAATAGTTCAAGATGTTTGAGCTCAGATACTGGTCAACAAATGAGGGAAGGACGTGATTCCCACTTTGATCCTAACCTTGGAACTGTGACATGAAAATCACACTCTACTCAAAATGAAAGAGTATTTTGATCCTACATGCAATATTTCTCCCATATGCTGTAGAGAAGGAAACAAAAGGTTCCACTCCCCCATTGAAAAGGAAAATCTCCTAGGGAACTGCATTTGTTGATTGGGGGATAACCCACAAAAAGTAAGATGTTTAGTAAGAAAGACTTTACCCGTTGCCTTTTTTTCCTGCACTAGAGGGCAGCGTTTCCTTAAAACCTGGACAGAAGGTTGTTCCGAAGAGCTTTTCTCAGTTTATAATAACTTAGCCGGCCTGTGATATCTTACTAATTGTTTGGATTTTCTAATTGCCTCAGCCACAAGTAATTTAATGCATGAGGTAAAATCCTGCTCAGCTTACAACTAGTATTAGGGCACCTATCAGAAGGAAGCGCACTTCCCCGAAGCTGTCAGACATTTCTGATTCCTGGGCTAAACTCCTTCTGTGTGTGCCCAAGGATTTATGTGGGAGGAAGCAAGCCAACTGTTTATATTGGGAGTGACATTTTATCGCCAGTGTTACATAAATGTTTGAATACCTGATGCCTCCATGCTCCAGAGCTGTCTTTCAATAATGATGGGAAGGAGGTAATGGCAGATTGTGGTAGGGTGTACTTGCTGTTAAGTTACTAAACACCACCCCACCACCATCCCGGAGAATCTGTTCTGCATTCAAGACACCGGTGTCATCCTGGTTTCCTGATATCCTAGCTTGGAATCTTACAGCTACATACGTATATAGGGCATCCAAAACACACACACATACCACACGCACACAAAAAGACCCACTCACCTACATGCCACTGTTGTGTGAGACTTTGCATGCTCATCCTCAGCCCGCCTGTCAATTGGATTTGGAATGAAGAGTCAAGAAATACCAATCTGGTTGGTCACATCCTAATGGCCATCTCTCAAGGAGAGCATAGACATTTCTTTGGGCACAAAGGATACCACCCAAACAATTTCTGTTTCTAGAGCTGAAAAACAAAGCAAAAGGTTTAAACTGACCAGAAAGAGTTGTGATACCACCCAAAGCCGGGGGGGGGATCAATCTTTAAAGGTATTCCCTGTAACAATCCCTTCTTAACTTTGATATTTCACATTAATTAATTTATTATTAATATATTCCAAATATATTTATACCATTCATTTAGTTGGGGGGAAGGAAAAAGCATATTTCATTTTCCAAGTCCTAGCTACTGTTAATCCTACAGTTGTTGTTAAATTTAAAGTTAATTATTTGGTTGACCCATTACTTTGCACCTTATTCAATATTGATAAAAGCACTATTTTAGGGCATACATCTAAATTTAGGTAAGGGCGGTGGCATTGCCATCATAGCCAGGGAGTCACTGGGAGTTGCCAGGGCTACCACTCCACAAATTCTGGGTTGTGAGGCCCTGCTTCTGCGTCTGGGCTCTAAGGGTAAGTTGGGAGTCTTACTCCTGTACCTGCCCCTTTGCAGGGTAAGGGACTCCCTGCCTGAGCTCCTCGAGGCCGTCTCAGTGTTGGCATTGGAGTTCCCTAGACTGATGGTTCTGGGGGACTTCAATTTGCCTTCGCTGGGGACTGGTTCCGAGGTGGCTCAGGAGTTCATGGCTTCCATGGCAGCTATGGACCTGATTCAGGTAATTCAGGGCCCGACCAGGGGCAGTGGCCACACACCAGATTTAATCTTTTTGTCGGAGTGGTGGCGGAGTGATCTGAGACTACAGAAATTAGACATAACACCTGTGCCATGGTCAGATCATTATTTGGTGGCTCTAGACTTCCTGGGTGCGACACTTCATCGTAGGGAGGAAGGGCCTATTAGAATGGCCCGCCCCCAGCAACTGATGGATCCTGATGGATTCCAGAGGGAACTGGGGGATTTTCCTCTGGATCGGCAACACGATTCGCCCAAGGCACTGGTTGACCTGTGGAACAGGATGACAACAGTGGCCTTTGATGAAATCGCACCACTACGGCCTCTCAGAGCTCGTGGAGCTAGGTCAAACCCGTGGTTCACGGAAGAACTGTGGGCGCTCAAACAGGCAAAGAGATGCCTAGAGTGGTGCTGGGTGAAGACCCAGAGTGACTCCGATTGGACACTAGCTAGAGCCGCTATTAGGGCCTACCTAGTGGTGATGGGGGTGGTGAGGTGGCAATACTTCACCACCCTTATTGCCTCCACTGATAATCGCCCAGCCACCCTGTTCCGGGTTACCAGGTCTCTCCTTGGTAGGGGGGCCCCGGTGCCTGGTTGGCAAGGGTTGGCTGAGGACTTTGCTGACCATTTGGTGGCGAAAATCAATTGGATTCGCTCGGGGTTTAATCCTGGCGTGGATGGGGAGAGTCCGGAGGGAGTTGGAGCACAGTCTTGCCATACCATCTGGGACCAGTTTGATCCAGTTGCCCCTGATGAAGGGGACAGGCTCCTTGCAGCTGTGCGTGCCACTACCTGCCCATTGGACCCCTGTCCCACCTGGTTGGTGAAAGCCTCCAAGGCAGTGACAGATGGCTGGGTCGGGGCTATGATCAGTGCATCATTGCAGGAGGGGGTGTTTCCCACACCTTTAAAACATGCCTTGGTGAGCCCCCTCCTGAAGAAACCTTCCCTCAACCCAGCTGTCCTAACCAACTATAGGCCTGTCTCCAACCTCCCCTTTTTAGGGAAGTTTAGTGTATGGGACCAAAGACAACAGGACAACCGAAGGGTTGGTTTAACACAGGTTTATTGCATGACGTTCCAGTGAAGCATGAGGTAATGGCGGTGATACATCTCAATATATACAGTAGCCCTCTACATTTGAATCTTGTAGCACGGTAGCTCATTGGCTGCTACCGGCGTGGCCTCGCCCAGGCACGCCTCCTTTCCTGCTGCTGAATGCAGATCTTTCTTCTGCTGCTGAATGCGGGGAAGGTTTTCCCGCGGCTGTCCGTGATTGAGCAATGTGAACCATGTGAGACTGAACGCTCGCAGCTGCCCTCTATGGGCTGTCTGCTCGCGTTCCTTTACAGCTGAGATCGTTTGTATTTGGAGTGGTTACATTCTTGCCTTTACAGTATAATGAACATGCACACATACATACATAACAGGAAGGTGTTGGAGAAGGCAGTGGTGCATCGGCTGCAGGGGGTACTGGATAAAGCAGATTATCAGGACCCCTTTCAGTCAGGCTTCAGGCCTGGATATGGTACCGAGACAGCATTGGTCGCACTGATGGATGATCTCAGGCGGGAGCAGGATGGTGGTCACCCATCCATCCTTGCTCTTCTTGGCCTCTCAGTGGCTTTCGATACTGTTGACCACGGTATCCTTCTGGAATGGCTCTGAGCATTGGGGATCCAGGGCATGTGTGGTCCTGGTTTTCCTCATTTCTGAGGGGTCGGACCCAGTCGGTGTGGTTGGAAAGTGAGAGGTCCAGTCCTAGGCCCCTCAAGTATGGGGTGCCTCAGGGCTCGGTGCTCCCTCCTCTCCTATTTAACATCTACATGAAGCCGCTGGGTGAGATAATTCGTTCCCATGGGGTGTGGTACCATCAGTACGTGAATGACACTCAGTTGCACATCTCAGCCTGTGGGGACCCCAGTGATGCCGTCAAAGTCCTTTCCAGGTGTCTGGAAGCTGTTGGGGTCTGGATGGCGGCTAACGGGCTACAACTGAATCCAAGCAATACTGAGTGGCTATGGATAAGGGGTCCTGCGTTATCCCGGGAGGTACCATCTTTGGTTCTAGATGGGGCTATTTTGCCCCAGACAGACCAGGTGTACAACTTGGGGGTCCTCATGGATTCGCGGCTACTGCTAGAAGAACAGGTGGCGGCTGTGACCAGGAGGGCTTTCGCCCAGCTTCAGGTGATTCGCCAGTTGCACCCGCTCCTGGACTGGGTCTCCTTGCTCATGGTCACTCACGCTCTGGTCACCTCCAGACTAGATTATTGCAATGCGATCTACATGGGGCTGCCCTTGATGACCATTTGGAGGCTACAGCTGGCCCAGAATGTGGCAGCCTGGGTGGTGATGGGGTGTGGGCGTTATGCCCGTGCTTCGCCACTGCCCTGGGAGCTGCACTAGTTGCCAGTTTGTCTCCGGGTGCAATTCAAGATGCTGGTTTTGACCTTTAAAGCCCTATATGGTAGTGGGCCGGGTTACCTAAGAGACCACATCGCCCTGAGGACATCTGTCCGTCCAACCAGAGCAGACCGGAGGGGCTCTCTAATCGTTCCATCAGCCAGAGGGGCTCACCTCTCTGGCACAAGGAGGAGAGCCTTCTCCGTGTCTGCGCCGGCACTCTGGAACCTCCTGCCAATAGAGCTACGTCTCCGGATGGAATTGCTGCCTTTCAGAAAAGAACTTAAAACCTGGCTAGTGGGTCAAGTGTAGGGTGCAGGTGGAAGGGTAACATCCATTGGGTGGCTGGTGTAGAAGAACTCCTCCCCATGGTGGCTTTGGATCCTGCACCCCTTGTTTTAGGGGGTGAGTAGTTTTAACTTTTTAAACATGTTTTTAAATTGTCATTGTTAACCGCCCTGAGTCGGCTTTGGCCGAATGGGCGGTATATAAATTTGAGAATTAAATTAAATTAAAATTAAATTAAATTTCCAGAAAAACCAGTTTTCCAGATTCGATATATTACACAGGGTGGACACCTTTACAATAGTAAATTACATTCCCACCACATATGGAAATAAGTCCCTGTTTTCTGGCATATTCTCCACCATAAATTAGAATTCTTCTTACCTATTTGATTAACCCATTTATCGGTGTGTTGATTACTTCCAGAAACATGCACTGATGAGGACTTAAGTTTGGCCAATGACAAAGCCAGTTTCATCCAGTCCAGAGTTTGATCAGAACACAAAAGAAGAAGAATCTATTTGATTGAATTTCACTGAGTCATAGGAGTACATAGAAAGAGGCTCCTCGAAGACTGCGGTTTTATTGAACCACAATCGGGTATACTGGGCAATGGTAATTTGTGCCGGTTAAAGAACAAGAATTCTTTAAGACCATTAAGAAAAGAAAGCTCCAATACTTTGGCCATATCATGAGGAGCGACATAAAGTATAGAATGCTCCAACTCACTCTGCAAGGAAAGATCCCTGGGAAAAGAGGCCCTGGATGTAGATGGACATCATGGCTGAAGAACATGAGAGACTGGTGTGGCGTGTCCTCGGAAGAACTGTTCCCAGGAGTTAAGAACAGGAAGACAATCGGCATGATGATAGCAAATTTCTGGAATGCATACGGCACCTGAAGAATCTTTCTCACACTAGGTTAGGCAAAAGAACCTGCTGAATGACTTCACTGAAAGTTGGCTTCATTTTGGCTGTTTCACCTCTGACCTCGACATGGAAAACGGAGAGGACTGGGTCAAATACCATCTGCAAACTAACTAATCCCCCCCCCTTTATCCTTAAATACATAAATTTCAATTTTCTGATATCCCATATTTTTCCCCAGCTCAGAGTACTTATTTCTTCTCCCAAATAATATTCCCATGATGTTTTAAGAGACCCTATCCTCTGCCTCCAATAATATTTTATAAATTTTCCTGGTTATATCTTATTCCCCTCTATACTTTCCTTTTGTACTACAATTTCTTCAAATTTCACAAATTCCCTACACTTCTCCGATTGTATAACATTAAACTAATATATTATCTCTGTTCTAAATATTTCCTTTATTTGCTCTTTATTCCCTATAACAAATCTTTTATACTAATAACTTTATTTTCTCTTAATGAATTCTCCATATTTCCTTGCAGATTTACTCGAAGTTTCTCACAGTCCATCACCAGACATGAGTTTTGAGAGTCCCCTGGACAGCGAGGAGAACAAATAGGTCAATCTTAGAAGAAATCAAACCTGACTGCTCCTTGGAAGCTCAAATAGTAAAGATGAAGCTAAAGTACTTTGGACATCAAATAAGAAGAGAGGATTCACTTGAGAAAGCCTTGATGCTGGGAAGGGCATATCTCTAAATTTAACGTAGTTATTTCATTTATTTCCAGAAAACCAATTTTCCAGAATTAATATATTACACAGAGTGGGCACCTTTACATTCCCATCACATATGGTGGGAATGCCATTACATTCCCACGACATATGGAAATAAGTTCACTTGATGCTGGGAAGGGTGGAGGGCAAAAGAAGAAGGGGTCTGCCAAAAATGAGATGGCTAGATGGTATTGTAGGCGCAATAGACACAGAGCTAGGTGGGTTGAAGAGGATGGGGTAGGACAGAGGTGCCTGGAGGGTGGTGGTCAATGGGGTCACAAAGGGTTGGAATTGACTGTGCAACTGAACAACAACAACAACAACTCCAAATTAATATGGTTTTTTTAAAAAAAACAATATTCAGAGTTTTTCCAATCATACTCTTATAATGTTTTATAAAGAGAACCTCTCAAGGTTTAAGTATAATTCTTGTGAGACCAGATCATATTAATTTATTGGCTGCAGAATAATATGCAACATGTATCTTGATTGATTGGCCACAAAATATAACATTAAGTTAAGAAGTCTGCTTTGCAGGCGCACCCCCCCCCCCAAAAAATAATAATTTAAAGACACAGACACCGGTATTGGATTTAAAGCATTGGGCCACTTTTATTGAATAATGCCCTAGTCCGAATTATAACTTTTAATTGGTGTTTCATCCAATTGCAAATATTTAAGGCAAGCAGGCCGCAGTAACACTGGTAAGGTCCCACCCAATTTGCCAATGGCAATTGGCTGTCATGTATCAATTTGTATCAATTTGTTTGTTGTAACAAATAAGTTGTTGACCGAAGTCAATATACTATCTATTGACCCCACCCTCTGACGTGTATCCGTTAAAATATCAAGGTGATGCAGGCTGTCAAGCTCCTAGCATCACCCCGTTCATGGTTCATCCTTGACCGGCCAAGCCTGTTTCCCCTGTGCCTATCTTTGTGTTGGCCAATCAATTGCAAACCTGCCGGATACCTATGGGTCATCAATTTTACCTTACCAGTGCTACCCACCAAAGTGACCAAAATTAAACTTACCCCATATCTCAAACACTAGCAACAGTGTGGGATGGGCAAAAAAGCCAAGAACTAAGGATGCCAATTGTAGGTTCAAGCAAAAGTTCCCACCCGGCCCTGAAGCGACCAGAAAATCACACTGTCCACTAGGGAGAGGGTGGAGGGACAAACTTCTCCGCTCCGTCGCTCTGTAAAATGGCGGCGAGCCGCCTCGTTGCCACCCCTTTTATATAGGGATGGCCATGCCCCTAACTACCCGGATATCTGCGTCCGGGGTGGGGGAGCCTGCAAAGAGCGCAGCGGCCATGTTGGCGCCACGCTTGCCTTTTTTAGCTTTGTACCATCGTTTCTTATTAATCTTTACGTTTTTATATGTATTACAACATTTATTGATCATTTCTGGCCAATCTTTTAACTCGCCTTCAGTTATCTGCATCGGTAACATCACATCACATGTGTTTATCAAGTCATACATGTAAAATGATTAGATAGATAGATAGATAGATAGATAGATAGATAGATAGATAGATAGATAGATAGATAGATAGATAGATAGATAGATAGATAGATCGTAAAATGATATAACTTATTTTGTATTTCTTGTTTCTAACTTTTAAAAGTTTCTTCTTTTAACTTTTCTAAGTTCTTTGGGATTTTTACACCTAAAATTTCATTGACTTTCTGATCCTAATAACAAATTTATTATTTCTCTGGGGCCTTGATTGCTATTATTTCTCTGGGGCCATGATGGCAAGCCCTGGCACTTCAGGTGTTCTTGGACTTCAATTACCAGAAGCCCAGGTCAGCACTCATGCTGATCAGGGCTTTTGGGAATTGAAGTTCAGGAACAGCTGGAGAGCATTAGTGTGTGTGTGTGTGTGTGTGTGTGTGTGTGTGTGTGTGTGTGTGTGTGTGTGTGTGTGTGTGAGAGAGAGAGAGAGAGAGAGAGAGAGAGAGAGAGAGGTAACGTATAATACTTACCTTTGCAGGATGGACACTTTGAGGTAATTCTTCCCTAAATTATAGGCTATTTTCTTTTAAGATGATGTTTCAAAAAAAAAAAACTATTAAATAAAAGCAACTAAAATAACTGAGGAATAATGGAAAACCAACAAGCAGTGAAATAAGTTGTTAAAATTGCCTGCAACAGTAAGATAATAAGTTAATTTGAGGGACTTTGAAATGTATGAATGAGTCATTTTAAAAAAAAGCTGATGTTCAAATAATGAAAACATTTTACTGCATTGTCCTTAGATTTAAGTGGTTAATCAAACAGATGGGTTTTCATTTGGTTACATTTTTACTTTTATTGAATCTAGAGACCTAAGTTAGCAATTGTCCTATAGTGACAGTTTAATGTATTGATTTTTTTATATTTTATTAAACCTTTCAAAAAATGTAGGTTGTAAAAATATAATCTCGGCTGCTGTGTCACTAAAACTGTAAGTTCTCTCTGGTGGATTCTCAAATTTGTAGCCCACAATATCTGAAGAGCATCATACTGCAGGAGTGAAAGGCTGTCCTGATGGGTATGCCATCAACGGTCAGAGGATCATCCAGTAGAAAAGAGTTGTCGCTGGAGAGAGCACCCCATTTCAAAGGTCTACGTAGGGCAAAGAACATCTTCCGGTGTTCAGGCTGTGTCCGAGAGGTTTGTCATTGACATTCGCCTGCAGGGGTGCCCCTTAATTTAATTTAATTTAATAGTCATATTTATATAGGCCGCCCACTCAGGCAGAACCCGACTCAGGGCGGCATTACAACAAGTTCTAAAAACACATAAAACACTTTAAAAGACCCATATCCCACCCACTTTAAAAGACCCATATACCACCCACCCATCCCACCCACTATAAAAAGAAGAAGAGAGAGTTCTTAATTGTTTACATAAGCCAGCAGGCGGGGACCGTGTTCCCATTCGGGCCCCACACCTGCCCTGCCAGCCAGGTCTTCAATGCTTTCCTGAAGGGAAAGCTACTTGTGAGTGCTACCCAGAGGTGTTTTGTGTGGGACTGGGTACATTCAAGGGGCCCCCTCTTAACTTCAAGCTGGATCTGACTGTCCAGCCCATTCGTATGAAGCCTCAAAGGGTGCCCTTTGCGCTCAACGACTGTATTGAAGTGGAACTTGACAAACTGGTAGCGTAGGGCATTCTCGAGCTGGTGGACTCTGCTCCATGGGAGACCCTCATTGTCACTGCAATCAAGTCCAACGGGGACATCTGCATCTGTACGGGTTACAAATGTACTATCAATAAAGCTATCCGGGCCAATTCGTATCCTGTACCTGTGGTCAGCCATCTGTTGGCCACCCTCCATGGGGGGAAATGTTTTGCTAAACTGGACTTAGCCCAGGCATATCAACAATTGCCTGTTACCCCCGAGTCAGCACTGTGTCAAACTATTACTACCCATAAAGGTGCATTTCGCGTGAAGCATTTACAATTCAGTGTCAATGTGGTGCTGGGCATTTTCCAGGCCCTGGTTGAAAGGTTGCTGAAAGGTCTCCCTGGGGTGATACCCTACTTTGATGATGTACTGATTGCCAGGGGAAATAGGGAGGACCTTGCATCTAAACTGGGTATAGTGTTAGAATGATTTCAAACTGCATGGTTACATGTGAAAAAAAGACAAATGTTGTTTCTTTGCGCAGAAGGTCGATTTCTTGGGTTTCAAAATTACCCCTGAGGGCGTCAAGTCCTCTGATGCCAAGGTAAAGGCTGTGTGGGATGCCCCCCGTCCGACCTCAAAATCTGATATTCAGACCTTTTGGGGGCTCTTAAACTTCACAGTCAGGGATGATTTCCTTTAGGATTGACTGATTTGATCTCTTTGCCATCCAGAGGACTCTCAAAAGTCATCTCCAACACCACAGATAAAAAGTGTCTATTCTTCTGTACTCAGTCTTCCTTATGGTCCAGATCTCGCAGCCACACATTACTACAGGGAAGACCATTGCTTTAACTATGTAAACTTCTGTTGGCAGGGTGATGTCTCTACTTTTTTATTATGCTGCCTAGGTTTGCCATAGTTTGCCTCCCAAGCAGTAAGCATCTTCTTATTTTGTGGCTGCAGTCTCCATCTGTGGTGATCTTAGATCATAAGAAGGTAAAGTCTGTCACTGCTTCCATTTCTTCTGCTTCAATTTGCCAGGGAGTGATGGGTTTTGGATGCCATGATCTTTGTCTTTGTGTGTGTTGAGTTTCAGGCCAGCTTTTGCACTCTCTTCTTTCACCCTCATCAAGACGTTCTTTAGATATTCTTCACTTTCTGCCATTAGGGTAGTGTCATCTGCTTATCTCAGGTTGTTGATATTTCTCCTGGCAATCTTAATTTCAGTTTGTGCTTCATCCAGCTCTGCCTTACACATTTTGTACTCTGCATATATTTTTGTGCAAGAAAACTTCAGGAAAAAGGCAGAGTACAAAAGAATCAGCTCTTTTTAGTATTTTATGACCTAAGACCTGCTATGTGGGCTGTGCAGAGATGCTTTGATTGCCCTGAGTGTTTTGTAGATCTGGTCCAGGCGCTTCATGATGGCATGTCTTGGAGGAGTCTCCATCAAAACAGCATATCAGACAGCATATCAGATGTCTTCCCAATCACCCATGGATTGAAGCAGGGTTGTGTGCTTGCTCCAATCCTTTTTGCCCTTTACTTGGCTGCCATACATTATGAAACATCTAATAACAATACAGGCATAGAGATTAAATACCACTTCAATGGAGGACTCTTTAATTTGGCTAGACTACGCTCCCGAAGACTAACCAGTGTTAATAGGATAACAGAAATGCAATATGCCAATGATACTGCATCACCTGCCCTCACGCCTGAGGAGCTGCAACAGTCTGTCAACTGTTTCAAGAATTCATGTGATTGTTTTGGCCTCACCACAAATGCTCAGAAAACCAAAGTACTATCACAACTTGCCCCAAGGACAGCCCTTCCAGAGTTCAGTATTTCCATTTCAGATTCGACACTGGGACAGGCAGACAATTTTTCTTGCCTTGGTAGCATCCTGTCTAAAAATTGCACCTGTGAACAGGATGCAGTAAAGAGAATAAGTGCTGCCCATTCTGCCTTTGGTCATCTATCTCACCAGGTCTTCATGGACAAAGATTTAAAATTCATACAAAGCTCATTGTATACCAAGCTGTTGTTACCTCAATGTTATGATATGAATGTGAAATATGGACCCTCTATCAACAAGACATCAAAAAGCTTGAGCGCTTTCACCAACAGAAGATAAGGGCCAACATGAACATCAAGTGGGATGACTATGTCACCATTATCACAGTTCTTGAGAAGGCAAATATAAATAGCATCGAAGCTTCCATCATAAGTCATCATCTTAGATGGATAGGGCATGTCTGCCGTATGAATGGTTCCAGGTTTTGTCAAATTCTTTATGGGGAACTTACAAGAGCTTGTGGAGCTCCTTTGAAGCATTATAAGGACCAACTGAAACAAACGATGAAGGTGTCAGGTATAAACCCACAAACCTAGGAGGCAGAAGCCATAGATCGCCCACTTTGGTG
Organism: Bradypodion pumilum; assembly: GCA_035047305.1. NCBI lineage: Eukaryota > Metazoa > Chordata > Lepidosauria > Squamata > Chamaeleonidae > Bradypodion > Bradypodion pumilum. The sequence continues at coordinate 132,147,927 of JAWDJD010000004.1, forward strand.
CCAAAGCATCTCTGCTCCTACCAATAATTTTGAAGGAGAATGCCGCAGACATGAAGAGGCTAAGAAACAAGCATGGAAGCTTCGTCAAACTCAACTAGGTCCTCCACCATCTATTCAGAGTAATGTGTGTGGTCGCATGTTTCATGCTAGGATCGGTTTATTGAATCACCAGAGACACATCCATCAACTGAGAAAATGACTTCCAGGAAAAATGTATACTCGGATACGAGTAGCAGCCGATGATGACTCTGCATATAAATTAAATAAGCAGGGTGACAATATACAGCCTTGTTGTACTCCTTTTACTATTCTAAACCAATCATTTCTTGACTTGCATACAGGTTTCGCAGAAGACAGGTGTGGTAGTCTAGTACTCCCATCTCTTTAAACCACATTTTATTGTAATCCACACAATCAAAGGCTTTGGGGTAGTCAATGAAGCAGATGTAGATGTTTTTCTAGTACTGTATTTCCTTGCTTTCTCCATGATCCAGCAAATGTTGGCAATTTGGTCTCCAGTTCCCCCTGCCTTTTCAGAACCCAGCCTGTACTTCCAGATGTTCTCGATCCACATACTTCTAAAGCCTAGCTTGTAGGATCTTGAGCATGTCCTTGCTAGCATGTTAGATGAGCGCAATTGTGCGATAGTTTGATCATTCTTTGGCATTGCCCTTCTTTGGAATCTCAATAAGATAGTATCATATGTGTATCTTAAACTATTGATATTTCTTTATATATTATATATAATTAAATTTTGCAAAAAATAAACATATAAAACAATGCATACACAAAAATATAAAATGAAAAATACATAGATACAAAAAAGAAGAAAAACGTATAAAAGACATATAACCTCATCCAACAATTATTATCCACGTTATAATGATACAATGTTCTTTTTCATTGGGGAAGGAAAATAAAGATAGAAAAAGAGATATTTTTTAATAAGCTCGACCTTATTATATTAACTTCCCAATTTTTAAAATAATATATTCTAAACTTCATACAATATATCTATAATACTTGAAGCATACATCTTTTATAACAAAAAATATCACAATTAACTCCACCCTGTGATATATACAAAGCCCTGGGGGGATGCGGCACATCGCAGACATAATTTATTTCATCCAAAATTTCCTTTGGTTTGGTACTGGATGACTGCCATCTCCTTTTGTAAGTGCATATTCCACAAACGGTTTCCAGATTTTCCAAAATCTATTTTCTTTAATTAACCCTTTCTTTTCCTTCATTTCCCATGTTAATTTATCATTGAGAGCCAATTGCCACATTTCTTTATACCATTCCTCCAACTTAATGCTCACATCATTCTTCCACTTCCTTGCAATGCAAAATCTCCCTATTGTCATCATATTTAATAACACATCCTTTTTATCTTTATCCAAATTAACTTCTTCCATATTTATTAGCATGATGGTACTCGAACCCAACTTAATTTCCTCTTCAAATATTCCCGCCAATTCTTTTTCAATATCATCCCAAAACCCCTTTATTATCTTACAATGCCACCACATATGTAAATAAATCCCAGTAGTTTTCTTACATCTCCAACATAAATTGTTCTTAGTTCTATCAATTTGATTCAATCTCACCGGGGTCAAATACCACCTCCACAACACCTTATAATTATGTTCCTTAATTCTAACAGACATTGTTTTCATGATTCTTCTCTTCCATATTGATTTCCAATTTATACCTAAAAATTTTGTATTTAGATGTTGCTCCCACTTTATTCTTAATTTATCTTGTGCATCATCTTCAATGTTTCATAATTTATAGATCTTACTTACCAAACCCTTCACCCCTATTTCTCCCTTTCTAACCTTCCATAGTATTTCTTCAAATACCGCCTTGTTCCTTTTCAAACCTGGCTCCCTCAGATATTTACCATTCCATTTATTCACCGTTGCAATCTGCAACCAATTCAATCTCAATTCTACAAATAAGTCCTTCCTTTTAAATTCATCAGCACATACTCTTATCCAATCTCTCAGCAGAAGCAAATCATTTTTATTTAACACATCTCTCACTCCCTTATCAATTTTAATTGGAAAGTTTGTCATCTCCTCTAATTCAATAATTGGAGATACATCCAGAGCCAATATTTTTTCACCTTTTTCCAAACTTCCCACATTGACTTTAACATTTTATTTCCAATACTAATTTTCCCTACATCCTTATCAAGAAATGCTGCTTTACCTATTTGACCTAATTCTTCTATCTCTATATCCTCCCAAATCACCTTTTCTTTCATCAAAATCTTTGTTGTTGTTCAGTCGCACAGTCGACTCCGACCCTTTGCGACCCCATGGACCATTTTCCTCCAGGCGCCTCTGTCCTCCACCATCCCCCTCAGCCCTCCCAGCTCTGTGCCCATTGTGTCTACAATACCATCTAGCCATCTCATCCTTGGCCTCCCCCTTCTTCTTTTGCCCTCCACCTTTCCCAACATCAATGCCTTCTCAAGTGAATCCTCCCTTCTCATTTGATGTCCAAAGTATTTTAGCTTCATCTTTACTATTTGACCTTCCAATGAGCAGTCAGGGTTAATTTCTTCTAAGATTGACCTATTTGTTCTCCTCGCTGTCCAGGGGACTCTCAAAACCCTCCTCCAACACCACATTTCAAAGGCATCTATTCTTCTGCGTTCAGCCTTCCTAATTGTCCAGCTCTCACATCCATACATTACTACTGGGAAAACTATTGCCTTGACTATTCTAATTTTTGTTTGCAATGTGATGTCTCTGCTTTTCACTATGTTCCCCAGGTTTCTCATCGCTTGTCTCCCAAGAATCAGTCGCCTTTTTATTTCATGGCTACAATCCCCATCTGCAGTGATCTTTGATCCTAAGAAAGTAAAATCTGTCACTGCTTCTACCTCTTCCCCGTCTATTTTCCAGGAACTGATTGGGCCTGTTGCCATTATCTTGGTTTTCTTGATATTGATTCTCAAGCCAGCTTTTGCACTCTCCTCCTTCAGCCCAATCAAGAGATTCTTTAGGTCTTCCTCACTTTCTGCCATTAGGGTGGTATCGTCTGCATATCTCAGATTATTGATGTTTCTCCCAGCGATTTTAATCCCATATTGTGATTCCTCCATCCCTGCACTGCGCATTATGTGCTCTGTGTATAGGTTGAATAAGCATGGTGACAAAATGCAGCCTTGTCTTACTCCTTTTCCTATTCCAAACCACTCTGTTATTCCATGTTCTGTCCTAACTGTTGCTTCTTGGTTCATGTACAGATTTCTCAGGAGGCATATGAGGTGCTCTGGTATTCCCATCTCTTTAATTACTTGCCACATCTTGTTGTGGTCCACACAGTCAAATGCCTTAGTGTAGTCAATAAAACAAAAGTAAACTTGTTTCTGGTATCCCTTTGTTTTCTCCATGATCCAGCGTATGTTGGTGATGTGGTCTCTAGTCCCCCTGCCTCTTCTGAAACCAGCCTGCACCTCTGGTAATTCTCTCTCCACATGCTGCTGAAGTCTATCCTGTATTATCTTGAGCATCACCTTGCTGGCATGTGGGATGAGCGCGATTGTTCGATAATTTGAACATTCTTTGGCATTGCCCTTTTTTGGGATTGGGACGTATACTGATCTTTTCCAATCCTGTGGCCACTGTTTTGTTTTCCAAATCTGCTGGCATATTGAATGCAGTAATTTGACGCCATCATCTTTTAGCGCTTTGAAAAATTCAACTGGGATACCATCATCTCCACTAGCTTTGTTGTTTGCAGTGCTCTTTAGGGCCTTTATGACTTCGCTCTCCAGGATGTCTGGCTCAAGTTCAATTTCTTCATCATTGTGATTATCAGGAGTGTTGAGGTCCTTTTTGTAAAGTTCCTCTGTGTACTCTTTCCATCTTTTCTTAATTTCTTCTGCATCAGCTAGCTCCTTTCCGTCTTTGTCCCTTATCATGGTCATTTTTGCTTTAAATGTTCCCTTGATTTCCCCAATTTTTTTGAAAAGATCTCTGGTTCTGCCTCTTTTGTTGTTTTCCTCCATTTCTCTGCACTGTTCTTTTAGGTAGTTTTCCTTATCTCTCCTTGCTTTTCTTTGAAATTCTGTGTTCAAATGATTGTAGTTTTTCCTTTCTCCTTTGACTTTTGCGTTCCTTCTTTCCTCTGCTATTTTAAGTGCCTCATCAGACAACCACTTTGCTTTCTTACTCTTCTTTTCTTTTGGTATGGTTTTCTTTGCTGCTTCCTGCATGATGTCCCTCATCTCCGTCCATAATTCTTCCGGTACTCTGTCTACCGAGTCTAAGCCATTAAATCTGTTCATCACCTCCACCGTGTATTCTTTAGGGATGCTGTCTAGGTGATATCTTTCTGGTCTCCGTGTTTTCCCTATTTTCTTTAGTCTAAGCCTGAATTTTGCGATCAGTAGGTTGTGATCTGAGCCACAGTCTGCTCCAGGTCTTGTTTTTGCTGACTGTATGGAGGTTCTCCATCTTTGGCTGCAGAGTATGTAGTCAATCTGGTTTCGGTGTTGGCCATCTGGTGATGTCCATGTGTAAAGTCGCCTCTTGTGTTGCTGGAAGAGAGTGTTTGCTATGACCAGTGCGTTCTCTTGGCAGAACTCTATCAATCTTTGCCCTGCTTCATTCTGTGTCCCAAGACCAAATTTGCCTGTTATTCCCTCCACTTTTTGATTTCCTACTTTGGCATTCCAGTCTCCTAATATAATTTGGACATCATTTCTTGGTGTCTGTTCTATGAGGTGTTGTAAGTCCTCATAGAACTGGTCCATTGTGGCTTCATCTGCACCAGTGGTTGGTGCATATATTTGGATCACAGTGACATTGAATGGTTTGCCTTGAAATCTGACTGACATCATTCTGTCATTTTCGAGATTGTATCCCATTACTGCTTTTCTCACTCTTTTATTGACAATTATGGCTACTCCACTTCTTCTAAGGTTTTCTTGCCCACAGTAGTAGATATGATGGTTTCCAGAGCTGAATTCACCCATCCCTGTCCATTTTAGCTCACTGATGCCCAAGATGTCAATGCTTATTCTTTCCATCTCATTTTTTACCACTTCCAGTTTTCCTTGATTCATAGACCTCACATTCCATGTCCCTATGCAGTATTGTTCCCTGCAACACTGTATTTCTCCTCTCCCTTTCATATCCCTCCCCCTTTTCAGATCTGCTGTGCTGAGCATCCCCTTGTTTTGCCTTTTGTTTTGGTCCATAGGGTTCTCTTGCCAAACTTTGTGGCGTGCCTTGCCGGTCTCTACGCCAGTCTTTTCCCATCACACATGTTATCACAGTTTAAACAGTTTTAAAGCAAAGTATTATCATGCACAATATCACAGTTTATCACATAGTATCAAAGTAACAGTTGAACTAATTAGTGAAAGGGAAAGAAAGAAAGAAAAAGTCCACTATATCAGGTCTCTATGTAAGTCAGTTTCTTGTACAGTCACTATGTCAGTTGCCATAAGCCATCTATGTTTAGTCAACTATATTATTTCAGTTCGGTTACTTATCCTTTGCATGCACGTAGCAGCTCTTGCCTCCCTTCGGCCGCATGGAGTCGGTCAAAGGTGCCGGCTCGGGCCTCACTGTGATGGTGGTTGTGGATGGTATCTCCTGGGGGTGGTCGGGGGTCTCCGGAGGTGTCCTTCTCTCTGGCCCCAGGTCTTTGGCTGGGGAGGGAGTGGCTGGATCCTTTACTCACCTCCCTTGTGGGCCTCTCTGGATGGAATGAGCAGTAGAGCTGGGCCTTTCTGATTGCTTTTCTTCCTCTCCAGGCCCAGGTCTTTGGATGGGGAGGGAGGGGCTGGATCCTTTACTCACCTCCCCTGTGGGCCTCTCTGGATGGAATGAGCAGAAGAGCTGGGCCTTTCTGATTGCTTTTCTTCCTCTCTAGGCCCAGGTCTTTGGATGGGGAGGGAGGGGCAAGATCCTTTACTCACCTCCCCTGTGGGCCTCTCTGGATGGAATGAGCAGAAGAGCTGGGCCTTTCTGATTGCTTTTCTTCCTCTCTAGGCCCAGGTCTTTGGATGGGGAGGGAGGAGCTGGATCCTTTACTCACCTCCCCTGTGGGCCTCTCTGGATGGAATGAGCAGAAGAGCTGGGCCTTTCTGACTGCTTTTCTTCCTCTCCAGGCCCAGGTCTTTGGATGGGGAGGGAGGAGCTAGATCCTTTACTCACCTCCCCTATGGGCCTCTCTGGATGGAATGAGCAGAAGAGCTGGGCCTTTCTGATTGCTTTTCTTCCTCTCTAGGCCCAGGTCTTTGGATGGGGAGGGAGGAGCTGGATCCTTTACTCACCTCTCCTGTGGGCCTCTCTGGATGGAATGAGCAGAAGAGCTGGGCCTTTCTGATTGCTTTTCTTCCTCTCCAGGCCCAGGTCTTTGGATGGGGAGGGAGGGGCTGGATCCTTTACTCACCTCCCCTGTGGGCCTCTCTGGATGGAATGAGCAGAAGAGCTGGGCCTTTCTGATTGCTTTTCTTCCTCTCTAGGCCCAGGTCTTTGGATGGGGAGGGAGGGGCTGGATCCTTTACTCACCTCCCCTGTGGGCCTCTCTGGATGGAATGAGCAGAAGAGCTGGGCCTTTCTGATTGCTTTTCTTCCTCTCTAGGCCCAGGTCTTTACAATCTTTACAATATTTTAAATATGAAATGCCCTATAATAATTTTTAATTCCCCTATATAATTACCTATATAATTCCCCATAAAGCTATTCAACCTATTTGCCAATATTGACGTAAAAATCTTTGCATCCTGATTAATTAAGGATATGGGTCTATATGATTTAAGGTCTGGGATTCCTAAACCACCCTGACTTTGAGGAACCACAGACTTTTTGGGATCCTAGATCTAATCCCCCCCATTACAATAATCATTTAGCAAATTCTGCACTTTCTTTATCTCTTTATCTGTAATTTGGATTGGTAGGGCATCAAATAAAAAATTATTTTTGGTAACAACATTATTTTACATAGAGCGACCCTACCAAACCATGACAAATTCAGTTTCTTATATTGCTGAATTTTTTCTTTAATCCATGTCTTTTGTTTAACATAATTCAATTTCTTAATATTTTCCCACTTGTCCGTGATATTAACCCCCAAATATCTCAAACTTTCTTTAATTTGAATTTTGTATTTATCCAAAATTCTTTGTTGCTCCAATTTATCTACACAATGCATAATCATTTCAGATTTTTCCCAATTAATCCTTAATCCTGTAATTTCCTCAAAATCTTTCAAATGTACCTGAATTCTTTCTAATGCCTTCCTTGGGTCCTTCATAATTACCAATGTATCATCTGCATATAAGCTTATTTTATTGCCTAGAATTCCCTCAATACTTGTGTCTTTTCTAATAACATTTGCCAATATCTCCATTGCCATTATAAATAATATTGGGGATAACGGACATCCTTGTCTAGTGCCGGCTTCCAACTTTATATCTTCTGTGTATACACTATTCATCTTAACACTTGCACTCCCCTGTTTATATAATTGTTCTATAAGTTTTTTAAACCTTTCTCCGAATCCATATCCTGCTACTATTTCATTAATAGTTATCCACTCAAGCGAGTCAAATGCCTTAAATATATCTAATGATAGTAAACCAGCCTTGATCTTTTTTTGAACAATGTTATCCACCAAATCTAAAACCCTCCTTGTTAAATCCGACATGTGTCTTCCCTTTAAAAAACCGGCTTGATCGGTACCTATATAATTCCCCATAAAGCTATTCAACCTATTTGCCAATATTGACGTAAAAATCTTTGCATCCTGATTAATTAAGGATATGGGTCTATATGATTCTATTTTTTCTAAATCTTTCCCAGGTTTAGGAATTAATACTATTATTGATCTATACCAGGAAGTCGGAATTTGTCCACCATCTAACAAATAATTAAACAATTTTATCAATCTCGGAATCATGATATCTGAAAATTCCTTATAAAATTCTGCTGACAGACCATCCTCTCCTGGTGACTTATCATTTTTAAGTTTTACAATAACATCTCTTATTTCCTTTCCTGTTATTTTCTCTTCCATTTTCTCCTTGTGTTCTTTACTTACTTTAAGTCCAATATAATTCCCAAAAAAAACCCCTTAATTTATTTAAATTAACATCCTTCTCTGAATATAGTTCCTGATAAAATTCCTTAACTATTTTAATTTTATCTTTAGTCTTGTTACATCTTGTCCCTATTTTAGAAATTAAAACTCCTATCTCTCTTTTATCTCTCTTTCCTTTAACTGCCCTTGCTAGCTTTGAGTTTTTATTACTATATTCAAAATAGTCCCTCTTTAAATATATCAAATTTCTCTTTACTTTTTCTATATCCTTCCCTACTAATTCCATTCTCAATTTCTGCCAATTATCATAAACTTTCCTACTCTTGGTCCTTGCATGTTCCTCCTGTAATTGCTTAATTTCTTTTTCAATTTCATCTTGTTTTGCCTTCGCTTGCTTATATTTTATACTAGCCATTTTGATGCATTCCCCTCTAAACACCGACTTCATGGCATCCCACACCATATTATAACTCACCTCTCCATTATCATTCCAAGTCCAACTTTCTTCCCATTTCTGAGAGATTTGGTCTTTAATTTTTATATCTTTAAATAAATTAGTATCATATCTCCATGTCTTTTTTGCACCAATTTTACTTTCAATTTTCAAATCTAAAATCACCATCACGTGATCTGACTCTTTAAATATGCCAGTTTCAACCTCATCCAAATTCCTCATCATATTCTCTGATACCATAATATAATCAATTCTTGAATATGTATTGTGGACCTGTGAAAAAAAGTATAGCCTCTTTCCATTCCTGGCAGTTCTCTCCAAGTATCTTTCAACCCTAGAGACATCATCCAATTATCCAAAATTTGAACTTTCATTCTTTTACCACCCCTATCAACATTAGTGCACTCTAAGGATGATCATATTAAATTAAAGTCTCCTGCAACAATCATCTTTGCACATCTTTCACTTTCCAAAATGCTATACATCTTATCTAGAAACTCCTCTTGATGTTCATTTGGTGCATAGATGTTTACCAATGATATCTATTTTCCCGTTAACAATCAAATATCTTTCCTCTGGATCAGCTATACTTTTAGTAATTACAAAGCCTAATCTAGATGATATAAATGTTGCTACTCCCCTTGACTTTGAAGAACCATAGGCTTTCTCATAAATCTGAGTCCAACCTAAAAATAATCGATTCACCTCTGCTGATTTTTGATGTGTTTCTTGTAGAAAAACTATATCAGATTTATCTTTTCTGAGAGCAGCCTCTATCCTTCTTCTCTTGACTTGACATCCAGTACCTTTCACATTCCATGAAACTACCTTAATATTCTTCATTTCTTTTCCCAATTACCTCCCTAAACCTGTGACTGCCGCATCCCCCCAAGGGCGTGCACGAACCCAATCCAAAATATCCCAAACTATAACATATCCACATTAACATAAAACACAGAAAAAAAAACAAAAAAATAAAAAAATAAAAAATCATTATCTACGCTCCCCACTTACTACTAGAAGCGGCCTTCAAAAAACAAAGGGGAGAGAGGGGGAAAGCACATCAAAAATGGCGTGATCAGTAAGGACTCCCCACAGATACAATCTAATTTATGATCCACCTTCAGGACCCCTGGGCATATTGTCTTCTTCTTCATCCATATTTCTTCCAAAATGCAACCCTCCGGAAATTATCAGTTCCTCCTTTAGTGCCGCCCATTCCTAAGTACTGTTCTCCAGTAGCTTTGCCTCTACCAAAATGTCCAAAACATAAATACCCTCTCTCATTAAAAATCTTCTCCCCAAATACCAAAAAAATAGTTGCCTTGGAAACTTCCAATTATACTTAATGCCCTTGCCAATCAAAAATTTTGTCACCGGTTTCATCGCTTGTCATCACATTCTCTACTCCACGGCAATGTCATTGTAAATCTCGACATCAGCGCCATCTATCTTCAAAGCCGTTGGCCCAGCTTGTTTAATATGCATCATTAGTCTTGTCTTATCTGCCACATTTGCAAACTTCACCAATACATTCCTAGGACCAGCTCTACCCCTCTTCTGTCCAAGACGATATATGCTTACAATTTCCTCGGGAACAAAGCTGTATTCCATCTCAAGAGCATTCAACCACCCCAACAATCTATCTTTTAGTGAATCTGGTGTCTTCTCAGGGAAATTTTGAATTACGATATTTGGGCGTCTTAGCTGTTCTTCCAACATTTTGACTCTTTTTTCCAATGATCCTACCTTAAGATCTCGCTCCTTATCTTTTTCTTTCATCTTTTTCACTTCTCCTTTAAGTTCGCTCTGCTCTCTTTTAATTTCATCCTGCTCTTTTTTTAATTCAGCCTGTCCTTTCTTTAATTCATCAAATCCTTTGTTAGAATCTCTCGACATATCTGCGATCTTGTCTTGTAAATTTGATTGTCCTGCAGTGAATTTGGCTTCCATCTTTTCAAAACATTCAAACATCCTTTCAAAATCAGTCTTGGGACCCGACACTTGTGTTTTCATAGTTGGTACAGCAGTTCCTCCTATCCCTGATGCCACTGTCACCACAGCAGGAATTGAGGTTAACGGTGTTGTTGATGCTGATGTAACTTTCAACACTGCTGCGGTTGGTATTTTTGGTGAGGTTGTTGTTAATATCTTCGGTGTTACTACTGTAGGTATTTTCGATGCTGGTGTTGTAATCATTGTTATTGGTGATGATGCAATTGTAGTTGTTACTGCTGTTGAAGCTACAGTTGTTATTGTTGTTGCTATTGTTATTGGGGCCATAGCTGATGATTTGGCAATAGTTACAGCTGCCGTTGTTGCTGCTGTTGTAGTCGTCATTGCCATTGTTGTTGAAGCTATTGCTGTTGTTTTAGGAGTGGCTCCTTGTTGTTTTTGCTGTTGTTGCTGTAATATTTTCCTGATTCTCTCTTGTTCTTCCACGTCAATCACCTCCTGCTTTAAAGTCTTCTTCATTACGTCACTCTCCCCCTCTAACCGAACAAGTCTTCGATCACTCCTGTCAGATTACATTTCTCTATCTCTCAACCAACCTGGTTTCTTTTCCTTTTCTTTACCTCTTCCCTGGTGACTCATCCACTTACACTTCCAGTTACAGATCATAAACAGTATGTATCATATGCTTTAAAAACTCAATTCAAATATACCCACATTCAATAAGAATCAATAAGTATATATGTATATATATGTATACACACCCATATACCTATACACACAGAGATACACGCACAGATAAAGAATAAAATTTATCTCATCAAATTATGTTCAGAAACCTCACAATCTTAATATTTTGTTGTTGTTGTTGTTGATATTGTTGTTATTATTGTTGTTTTTATAAAATTTAAATTTCAGTATTTTATATTGAAAAAATAAAAACACATAAAAAGCCAATATGCATTAAAATCACCACTGATTCAATTCCACCTTTAAAAAAAGAAAAAAGAGAATTAAAACAATAATATAAAAATAGCAAAGAAAACAGATAAGTGACATTTTTGCCTATACAGGTGAAACTCAGAAAATTAGAATATCGTGCAAATGTTCATTCATTTCACTTAAAAGGTGAAACAAATATATGAGATAGACTCATTACATGCAAAGCGAGAGATGTCATGCCTTAATTCATTATAATTGTGATGATCATGGTGCACAGTGCACATGAGATTATGTGATGATTATGGGGTACATGAGATTGGGGGGTTGGAGTTTTGCTAAACTGTAAGCCATAAGCATCAATATTATAACAAAGTAAGGCTTGAACTATCTCGCTTTGCATGTAATGAGTCTATCTCATATAGTTGTTTCACCTTTAAAGTTGCATTATTGAACTGAATGAACATTTGCACGATATTCTAATTTTCCGAATTTCATCTGTATAAGAAGCCATTCTGTCGCTCCATATCCTTTCTTAATGGTAGCCACAATATAGGTTATGCACGAGGATAATCAATGAGGCATTCATAATTCTTTCAGAGCAACCCATAGCTTCTTATGATCCACACAGTCAAAGGCTTGCCCAGAAAAAAATATCTACTTGTTCTTTTTATTAAGCAGGCATTTGCAGATATAGGTGTGTGCATCAGTGTTCTCTATCTAGTGAATATCTGAAAATAGTAATTACAAAAACATAAAGTTTTAGGAACATAACGTGGAGAGTTTAATGAACTTAATGAAAGCTATAAGTATGTACTCTAGCAAAACTTAATATGGTATTTCAGAATGGAATAATAAAACCTTAACTAAAGAGTTAGAAATAATTGTAATAATAATAAGCATTACAAAAGTATGGCAAAATATACTAATTTAGGAAAACTAACTCTCAATTAAGCTACATCTATGTAAATATCTTAATAGACTATGTAATTAATGAGCTAAAGCACATGCAATTACAGAATTGCATCAGCATATAGTATAAAATTGTTATCCCTATCCCAGCAGTTTTTCTTCCTTCTAATGATGTTTTTCTCTCATCTTTTGCTCTTTGTCTCCATGATCTTTTCTTGCTGTTATTTATACCCTTCTCTCCCTCTATCAACTTCCCCATGAACTGTCAACATTCTCTTTTGCTGTGCCAATATGTTATAAAGACTCAATACACATAGTAAAAAAATTATGGTGAAAATTTATAATAGCAGAATGTGGCAAACAGAAGTTTGCATTTGCTAGGGAAGTGGGCTGCCCTGGGACTAAAATACTGTACTGAAAAATTAGGGGCTGAACAACTTCCTGGATTAGCAAATGCCACCTGCTGGTCCTGTTAGGTAAAGGTAAAGGTTGCCCTTGCTTGAAAGCCTATAGAGTTCAGTGCTCATCTCTGTTTAGAGCATCTGCAGACATTTCTGTGGTCATGTGGCAGGCATGACTAGACACTGGACTGCATGAAATGCTGTTTACCTTCCCACCAGAGTGGTACCTATTTATTGTCTTGCAAATTATTGCTTTTGATCTGTTAGGTAGGCAGGAACTGGAACAGAGATGGGAGTTCACTCTGTTGTGCAGCATTTGGGTCTCAAATGGCTGACTGCTGATATTCTGTCCTCAAGTTCAGCATCTTATCCACTACACTACCTTGGCCCCATTCTAGGGGTGTACTCTTGTGTTATAGGGCATTTGTATGTAAATCTATATCTATAAGAAATAGATTTTATCTCCCTGTCTTGCCCGGGAGCCCACGCCACTGGCTCCCGGGAGTGGAGACAGGTGGGAGAGCCACCGCCCCGCCCCCCGCAGCTGACTTTGCTCTCTGGGCTGGCCTGCCCAGAGAGCAGAAGAAGGGGAGATGCCGCCGTCACAGAGAGGGACTCCCTGTCTCGCCCAGGAGCCCATGCCACCAGCTCCCGGGAGTGGAGACAGGTGGGAGAGCCACCGCCCCCCTGCAGCTGACTTCGCTCTCTGGGGCAGCCCACCCAGAGAGCAGAAAAAGGGGAGTGGCCGCCATCGCGGAGAGGGACTCCCTGTCTCACCTGGGAACCCACACCACCGGCTCCCAGGAGTGGAGACAGGTAGGAGAGCCACCGCCCACCGCCCACCCCCGCAGCTGACTTTGCTCTCTGGGCCGGCCTGCCCAGAGAGCAGAAAAAGGGGAGATGCCGCCGTCACAGAGAGGGACTCCCTGTCTTGCCTGGGAGCCCACGCCACCGACTCCCGGGAGTGGAGACAGGTGGGAGATGCTGCGGGTTGTCCTGGTTGGCCCCCCGGGATGCCTTGCTACCATCTTCTTGTTGTTGGCTAGGACTTGGGGCCAGCCGTGGCGGGTGGCTGGACTTGCCATGGTCTGGGCCTCGGTGGAGGCGAGGAGGCCGGTCGGCTTGGAGCTCCAGGACTTGTGCACGCTTTTGTCCCACCCACCCCCCTTCTTTAAGGACTAAAAGGACTGTGCTGGGTATATTTTTATATTATTGTTTGATGTTTTGATTTTTTTTTATATTGTGTACCCTTTGATGTGATAAACTGATGTTTAGGATTTTATTGTATTGTACCTTATTTGATGTATTGTTAGAAACTGTATTGTAGTGCACATGTAGTGCATATTGTAGTATATATATATATATATATTTCTGTAATTTTTGCGGACAGAGATTTGTAATTGTACTTTTGGTGATTGATTTTTGCTGTATTTATTGTATGTTAGGTTACTCTATTTTGTATTATGTCCGCTATGAAAACTGCCCTGAGTCGGGTTCGCCTGAGTGAGCGGTATATAAGCGTGAAAATAAAATAAAATAAAATAAAACGGAGGTGTGGGTCTGTATGTGCTCGAAAGGCTCCCATACCCCTGGACCGATCTCGCTGAAACTTGCCACATACCTACCTTGGCCTTGCGAGATCAAATTGGTTTGCAAATTGGGTCACAAAGCGGACACCCCCACTGATAGGAGAAAACACCTGGAAAAGCGGTAGTGTGCACATGTGGTAGTCCACATGCGTAACACAGCCTAACCCCGCATTCAAGACGGTGGCACACGTGCGCATGTGCACCACAGCCTAACCACTGTTCGAGGCAGCGGTGGGTGAGGTGGAGGTGGCAGGGGCAGCGGGCAAGGTGGTGGTGGGTGAGGCAGCAAGGAGGCAGCGGAGGTGGCATGCACAATGCGGCAGCACAGGTCAAGGAGGCGATGGGCAAGGCAGAAGCAGCAGAGGCAGAGGCATGCAAGGAGGAGGAGGAGGCAGTGGCGGGTGACCCCTCAATGGGGCTAGGCTGAGGCAAGGCCAGGCCAGCCTGCCTCCATCGCCGCCTCAACCCAGGGTGGCCCAGTCGGTGGGTGGTGGATGATGTGGCAAACCCCTGGCTGGTGGGAGCAGTGGACAAGGCCCTGGGCCAGGGCCGGGAGGCCTCAGTGGGAGCCCAGGTGGTGGAGGTGGCAGAGTACGCAGACCCTCCCTGGGTAGGTAAGTTCGGTAAGGGTCGGGGACTGAGGCTGTTGTTTTTGGAGGGAAAAAGAAACATCCCTGGTTTTTTCAATGAGACAGCAACAAATAAAAAATCACCCGGGCAAGGCCGGGTAATCAGCTAGTACTATATATTTCAACAGTTCCTGCCCGCACGACTGACATGCAGATGGAGAGTTTTACTTCTTGAAAGAAAAAGAATGAAGCCAGAGTAAACAAGAAACAGAGCCTAAGAGGAAGCTCATGAAGGTTAGTGGGACGTCATTGAGAACAGGATCAGATCCTTATTAGCAGCTCTAACCCCTCCCCAAATTCAAGCAGCTTTTTAAAAACACATAACATCAGCCAGTGTAGACAGGCCCCAGAGCTATAGATTTATTTATTTATTTATTTATTTATTTATTTATTTATTTATTTATTATTATTATTATTATTATTATTATTATTATTATTATTATTATTATTATTATTATTATTATTATTATTATTATTATTATTATTATTATTATTATTATTATTATTATTATTATTATTATTATTATTATTTGGGGGGGTCAGGAGGGGCAACAATGTCACACTCACATATATACCATTGGCACCACGGGGTGGGGTGGGGAGGCTGTTAGCTCAGGAGGGTTTTCACCCCCTGCCCCCTGGCTACAGCCCTGACAGGCCCTTATTCCATAAGATCAGGAGAGAAAATCTGAGGACAAATGGAGAACTTTAATACTAAAGCAGGGGTGGGCGGGTATAAATCCAGTTGCATTGTTTTCACGTACATAAATCTTTTTATGTGTGTGCATGTGTGTGAACTGTGTAAAAGTTGCTATGTTAATCATTTGTCTTTTCAAAAGGCATTATATATATGAATATAATGCATATTATATTGAGCAGTGGCTCAAGTCGCTAAGACGCTGACTGGGAAGCGGAAGGTCAGCAGTTCGATTCCCGAGTACTGCAGGACGGAAATGAGCTCCCGTCTTCAGCCCAGGTCCTGCCAACCTAGCAGTTCGAAAGCAAGAAATTGCAAGTAGATAAATAGGGACCACTTCGGTGGGAAGGTAACAGCGTTCCGTGCGCTCCGGTGTCTAGTCATGCCTGCCACATGACCACGGAAACGTCTGCAGGAGCAGACAGTGCTGGCTCTTCGGCTTAGAAACAGAGATGAGCACTGCACCCTAGAGTCGGATACGACTGGCTTTCGAGCAAGGGAAACCTTTACCTTTACCTTTATATGAATATAACCGTAAGGAATAAAAAAATGGAAGGAAATAGAAAGTCTGTAAAAAAGAGAGAGAGAGGATCTGTTGGTAAATAAGAATATGTCACGTATTCTCATTAACCTGGCAGCCACAGAAGTCTTGCTAAAGATTTCTTACATTCTAAATCCAGTTCGCCAGTCAGCAGTATGTTTCCTTTGTTTTACCATCCCCATTAACTTACTTATTGTTGTTAGGCAGTGCACCAGGGTGATTGTTGGAACACTCCTGAGTTAGCACAAATGTTCCTAACGCTGAAGTATCATAAATGCAATTCTGATTTATGCTTCCATTACACTTTGGTACGATTAAGGATCGGATTATTTCACCATATATGGTGTACATTCATGGTATCTCATTTTAGATGTGGTAATAGTACATAACAGAACTTTACAGTATGGCTGGTTGCTTTCATGATTCAGCTCTGCCCTTACAGAGCTTTCATGAGTTTAAGTTTTTTATGATCAGCAATACTTATGAACGTGCACTACTTTGTGTTGCCAGTTAATCAGTTCTATATCAGTGGGTTTCACATAATAAAAGTGACTTGCCCATTAAGTTGAGGTGTTTTGTTTGTATACAGGTACTCCTGACATTATTATTATTTTTTACTCTCCAGTGCTTAGATTGCACTATTACTGGGGATGGTGTGGGGAAAAAGCTACTATTTATTGGTGGTGTCAAGAATGTCAGTCAACCATAGTGTTGCTTTGTTTTAAAAGTTGCTGCGTAGCAGAGAAACTTAAAAAGAACTTCCTTGTGACAAAAATCACTGGCCAAGCCAGACAGAATGGCTTGTGCATTCTTGTGCTTCACAATGTTTGTCATGCATCACTATATGTAACCGCTTACAATTAATAAAGCAAACAGGAGTGTAATTGTTCCCAAAATAAATGTCATGTATCAACTGATCAGCAGAAGTGCATCTTAAACTTTTTATTTATTTTTAAAAGTGCATCCTAGATTCAATTCAATTCTGACTCTGCCAAACATTTGATTCATTGTTTGTTTGTTTATTAGTTATTTATTTTCCATACTCCTATGGCCGCCCAACTCGACAATGACTCTGGGCGGCTTACAGAAATAGACAATGTTATGTTAGAATACGAAGCTGTGGGAGTTACATACACATATATTTCAGTGAAGCACATAGAATATAGTTTGTATATTGAATGTTATCTATGAAGGATGCATCCTCTGCCCACCCCCGAAACATGGGAAACAACCATTTCATCAGGCTGTGCACACAGGCAATAGCAATTACACTCATGCACAACACCATAGCACTTAGTGCACTCTCTGGGTGGTTTACAATTAGCATTCTGCCCCCAACATGTGGGGTACTCATTTTACTGACCTTGGAAGGATGTAGCCTGGTCTGGATCGAACTTAAACTGTCAGCAATTTGGGCATTTGGATTGCTATTTGGATCACTTTTGGTGTGGTTTGCTTTGAACCAAATGACTGTGTTTTGATATAGAGTGATCCATCCCCCCTTTAAAGCAGTTTCACTCCTTTCTGTCAGAACTCAACCATCTCCCTTTTTACCCTAATTTATGAGGATCTGAAAACTGTAGTATTAACCCATGGAAAACATATCTCAGGCAATGTGACCCATTAAGGCTAGAACCTAACCCTAATGCTTCTTAAAAATAATATGAATAGAAAAATAATATGTAGTCACTCCACACTCTAAGGATACAGGTATTCAGAAAGATGAACAGTGATCACTCAAAATAAGTTAAGAGTCACAGTTTTTAATTGGACTCTGTACAGTCCTGGCTTGAACAAGAGAAACAAAAGAGAACTAATACTCTATTGTTTTAAACTTTAAAAATATATTTTCCTATTGATGCAGCACTTTCTTAGACAAACAAGATAATTTAGCGGTATTATGTGCACCGTGCTAGGTAGATGCATTGCTATTTCTCTATGTCATTATTTGACGAAAAAGGGGGAATTGCCACTGTAGAAGAGGTGGAAAAGAGTCAATGAACTGTGACTCATAGGGGCGGAGCCACACTAGCCTTTAAAAGGAAGTGAGCACTGGTAAGTTTTGCAGTTGGAGTAGAGCTGCTTTAGAGGCCTCCACTAATTTAAATTGATAATTTAAACTGCTGAGAGCCACCTCTGTTCAAACAGAGAAAGCAGTTAGAAGCTTCCAGAAGCAGGGGGCAGAGCCACACCTGGCCCTTCCCTGAACTGTGACTCATAGGGGCGGAGCCACACTAGCCTTTAAAAGCTCTGAGCTCTTTCAGGGTCAGCCCTTTTGACTCTGCATGTGCTCTTAAGCAGAGCTGCTGCTGAGGAGAGCCAAACAAAGGAAGTGAGCACTGGTAAGTTTTGCAGTTGGAGTAGAGCTGCTTTAGAGGCCCGCGCGCCTAACGGCGTGCGAGATTGCAAACTAGTAACAAAGGAAGAATATAGCCTTACTAGGTAGAAAGGTAGTAAACGTGTACATTTTTGAGGCCCAGAATACTGCACTTGTTAAAATGGATTCTGAGGGAACAGTTGTAGTTACCTGCAATACTTGTGCCATGTTTGTGTTCTTGCCAAAGCATATGGAGAACTACACTTGCAGCAAGTGCAAGCTGGTTGCACTACTAGAAGAGAAGGTCCAGCAGCTAGAGGCCCGCATATCTAACCATCAACAAATTAAGGAGCTTGAGCTGTTCTTGGACAGAGCGGAGCAGACTATGCTGGACAAAGAAGAGACAGGGCACAGTTCTGAGGGAGAAGGCCCTTCACTAACTCAGGAGGGAGATGTTTGGAGGAATGTGACTCAAAGGAGGAGGAGAGTAGGGGATCACTCTGAGAGTCTGAAATTACAGAATAAATTTGAGGCTCTTTCCCTCATCACACCTGATGAGGAACACACAGATGAACAACTGGTTCCACCTGATGATCTCTACTTCATCACACTTGATGAGATCCAGGAAGATAAACAACAGGAACAAACTGAGGTTCTCTCCCTTAATATGGTTAATGAGGTGCATGTAGATGAACAGATTGCAGGAGAGAGGCTCCTTGTACTAGGCGATTCAATAATTAGAAATACAGAGAAATGGATTTGTGATGCACATGATAACCGTATGGTGACTTGCCTGCCAGGTGCAAAAGTTGCAGACATCACAAGAAATCTAGATAGATTGTTAGAGAGAACTGGGAACGAGCCAGTTGTCATGGTACACATTGGTACCAATGATGTTGGGAAGGCCAAGCGGTCTGTCCTGGAAGCCAAATTCAGGTTGTTAGGAAGAAGATTGAAGTCCCGGACTTCCAAGGTAGCATTTTCAGAAGTGCTGCCTGTCCCTCGTGCAGGACCTACCAGGCAGGCAGAGCTCAGAAGCCTCAATGCGTGGATGAGGCGGTGGTGTCGAGAGGAGGGTTTCAGATTTGTCAGGAACTGGAGAACATTTTGGGACAAGCCAAATCTGTTCAGGAGGGATGGGTTGCATTTGAACCATGATGGGACCAGATTGCTGGCACTCAACATCAAAAAGGCTGCAGAGCAGCTTTTAAACTGATAACTGGGGGAAAGCCGACAGGAGCTGGGCAGCATCCGGTTCGGGAAAATGTGTATTTGAGTAGTGAGGAGGATGCAAAAATTACTGAGCAGAGCGAGGAGCTAGTCACTAGCATTCTAGCAGAAGGATGCAAGAGGCAGTCTAACAATGCAACTGGACACAAAAGACTGTGTCAGAAAAGCATATATAAATGCTTGTATACAAATGCCAGAAGCCTCCGGAACAAAATAGGGGAGCTGGAATACTTAGCAATAGATAAGAATATTGATATTATTGGTATCACTGAAACCTGGTGGACGGATGATAACCAATGGGATACAGTTATCCCAGGCTACAAACTGTACAGGAAGGATAGGAAGGGGCAAATGGGAGGTGGTGTGGCCTTGTATGTCAAATAAGTGATAAAATTGTATGAATTGGAATATCTAGGTGATCTGGAGTCACCATTAGAAGCTCTGTGGGTAAGAGTACCAGGCCACAAGGATGGTCTAACAGTAGGCATATACTATCGGCCTCCGACCCAAACTCCTGAGGGAGACTGGCAGTTGGAGAATGTTGTAAAGGAGGCATCCAAGAAGGGAAGCCTGGTTATAATGGGGGACTTCAATTACCCTCACATAGACTGGGTGAACTGTTGTTCAGCACATGATAAAGAGATAAAGTTCCTAGATATGCTAAATGATTGTTCCCTGGGACAGATGGTTGAAGACCCAACTAGAGGTACAAGAATCCTTGACTTGATCCTGAGAAATACTCAGGATCTGGTGCAAGATGTTAATGTGACTGATCCAATAGGGAACAGTGACCACAACTCAATTATGTTTAACTTGATCATAGACCGCAAGTCACTGATAAAATCTAACACAGAGACCTTAAATTTTCAAAAGGGAAATTTCCCAAAGTTGAGGAAACTAGTAAAAAAGAAGCTGAAAGGGAAAATTGAGAGAGTCCAAACACTCCAAGAGGCATGGAGGCTGTTTACAAAAACAATAACAGAGGCTCAATTGGAATGCATACCCAAAAGGAAAAAGGGCACTGCCAGGTCCAAGAGGACTCCAATGTGGCTTACAGGAACTGTTCGGGAAGTGATCAAGAGCAAGAAAAGCTCATTTAGAAGATGGAAGGCTTGTCCGAATGAGGACAGCAGGCAGAAACATAAATTCTGGCAGAACAAATGCAAGGCGACAATCAGGAAAGCAAAGCAAGACTTTGAGGAGCGTATAGCTAAAAATACTCAGAGAAATAACAAAGACTTCTTTAAGTACATTAGAAGTAAGAACCCAACTAGGAAGGCCATTGAACCATTAGATGACAATGGAAGGCAAGGGGTTATTAAAGAGGAAACAGAGATTGCAGAGAGACTCAATGAATTCTTTGCTTCAGTATTCACTGAAGAAGACAGAGGCCACATGCCCAAAACAGAGCCTATTTTTGTAGGGAGGGAAACCGAAGAATTAAGCAAGATAGAAATAACCAGGGAGGAGGTCCTTGCATGTCTTGTTAAGCTAAACACTAACAAATCACCAGGACCAGATGGCATCCATCCACGAGTTCTCAGGGAACTTAAAGATGAAATTGCTGATCTCCTAGCCAAAATATATAATCTTTCCCTCAAATCAGGCTTTGTGCCTGATGACTGGAAGGTAGCGAATGTAACACCAATTTTCAAAAAAGGATCCAGGGGTGATCCAGGAAATTACTGACCTGTCAGTTTGACATGTGTCCCAGGTAAAGTGATGGAAACCATCCTAAAAGATAGAATTAATAGGCACATAGAAGAGAAGGCGCTGCTAAAGGAGAGCCAACATGGCTTTTGCAAGGGCAAATCATGCCTCACTAATCTGTTGGAATTTTTTGAGAGTGTCAACAAGCATGTGGATAAGGGGGATCCAGTTGACATTGTTTATCTGGACTTTCAGAAGGCTTTTGACAAGGTCCCACACCAAAGGCTCTTGAATAAACTTACCAGTCATGGAATAAAGGGACAGATCTTGTCCTGGATCAGCAACTGGCTAACGGACAGGAAACAGAGGGTAGCAGTAAATGGACACTTCTCCAAGTGGAGGGAAGTAAAGAGTGGGGTCCCCCAAGGTTCAGTACTGGGACCCCTGCTTTTCAACCTCTTCATAAATGATCTAGAGGTAGGAGTAAAAAGCAAGGTAGCCAAATTTGCTGACGACACTAAATTATACAGAGTAGTGAAAACTGTGAGAGATTGTGAGGAGCTCCAGAGGGATCTCTTGACACTGGGGGAGTGGGCAAAACAGTGGCAAATGAGTTTCAACATTAGTAAGTGCAGAGTGATGCATGTTGGGGCAAAGAACCCCAATTACATTTATAAACTGATGGGATCTGAACTCTCTGCGACAAACCAGGAAAGGGACCTTGGTGTCCTGGTGGACAACTCAATGAAGGTGTCAACCCAGTGTGCCTCAGCAGTGAAAAAAGCAAACTCAATGCTAGGGATCATTAGGAAGGGTATAGAAAATAAGTCAGCAAGTGTCATTTTGCCTCTTTATAAATCTATGGTGAGGCCCCATCTGGAATACTGTGTACAGTTCTGGTCGCCATACCTCCAGAAGGATATTATGGAGCTGGAAAAAGTGCAGAGGAGGGCAACCAGAATGATTAGGGGACTGGAACACCTTCCTTACCATCTGAGGCTGCAACGGTTGGGCCTCTTCACTCTTGAACGACGACGTCTAAGAGGTGACCTGATTGAAGTTTATAAAATCATGCACGGTGTGGACAAAGTAGACAAGGAAAAACTGTTTTCCCTATCGCATAACACTAGAACTAGGGGACACTCAATGAAACTTTTGGGTACTAGTTCTCAAACAAATAAGAGAAAGTACTTTTTCACCCAGAGGATTACTGGCCTATGGAACTCCCTGCCAGAAGAAGTGGTGACAGCTGTCAGTCCTGACAGCTTTAAGAAAGGATTAGACAAGTTCATGGAGGACAAGGGTATCAATGGCTATAATTATGGATACTTAAGGACAACCTCCGGGTTGGAGAGATAGGCAGGATATCTCTCAATATCATTTCCATGGAATCCTAATCAGGTGAAGGCATCTGCTTGGGAATACCCTGAAGGAAATGGTGAGCCACTGTGTGAGACAGAATGCTGGACTGGATGGGCTGTGGCCTGTTCCTGCAAGGCTGTTCTTATGTTCTTATGTTCTTAATAACAGGGGGGAAATTGGAGCAATGCAAAGATGAGGGTGAATCATTGGCGAAGAAGCTTGGGTCAATGTGGATGGAGGGATTACTCAAGTGAGTGATAAAATTGTTGTTGTTCAGTTGCACAATTGATTCCAGCTCCCTGTGTCCCCATGGACCATTGCATGCCAGGCACCTCTGTCCTCCAGCATCCTCCTCAACCCGCCCAGCTCAGTGCCCATTGCATCAACCATACCATCTAATCATCTCATTCTCTGCTGCCCCCTTCTTCTTTTGCCCTCTGTCTTTCTCAACACCAAGGCTTTCTCAAGTGAATACTCTCTTCTCATTTGACGTCCAAAGTACTTTAGCTTCATCTTCACTATTTGACCTTCCAAAGAGCAGTCAGGGGTGATTTCTTCTAAGATTGACATTGACCTATTTGTTCTCCTCGCTGTCCATGGTACTCTTAAGACTCTCCTCCAACACCACAACTCAAAAGAATCTATTCTTCGCTCTGCTTTCCTCATGGTCCAGCTCTCACAACCATACATTACCACTGGGAATACCATTACTTTGACTATGTGGACTTTTGTTTACAAGGCGATATCCCTACTTTTCATTCTGTTCCCCAGGTTTCTCATAGCTTGTCTCCTAAGAATCATCCGCCTTTTTATTTCATGGCTGCACTCACCATCTGCAGTGATCTTGGATCCTAAGAATGTAACGTCTGTCACTGCTTCTACTTCTTCCCCTTCTATTTTCCAGGGACTGATAGGGCCTGTTGCCATTATCTTAGTTTTCTTGATGTTGAGTCTCAAGCCAGCTTTTGCATTGCCTTCTTTCAACCTAAACAGGAGCTTTTTTAGGTCTTCTTCACTTTCTATCATTAGGGTAGTATTATCTGCATATCTCAAATTGTTGATGTTTCTCCCAGCATTTTAATTCCAACTTGTGATTCATCCAGCCCTGCATTGTGCATTATGTGCTCTGTATATAAGTTAAATAAGCAGGGTGACAAAATGCGGCCTTATCTTACTCCTTTTCCTATTCCAAACCACTCAGTCAATCCGTATTCTGTTCTAACTGTTGCTTCTTGATTCTTGTACAGATCTCTCATGAGACCTATAAGGTGTTCTGGTATTCCCATCTCTTTAATTACTTGTCAAATTTTATGTGGTCCACACAGGCAAAAGCCTTGGTGCAGTCAATGAAACAGAAATAGACTTGTTTCTGGTATTCCATTGTTTTTTCCATGATCCAACGTATGTTGGTAATTTGGTCTCTAGTTCCCCTACCTTTTCGGAGCCCAGCTTACACTTTTGGTAATTCTCTATCCATGTACTGTTGAAGCCTATCATGTATTATCTTGTGCATGACCTTGCTAGTGTATGGGATGAATGCAATTGTTCAGTAATTTAAACATTTTTTGGCATTGACCTTTATTGGAATGTATACTGATCTTTTCCAATCCTGTGGCCATTGCTGCTTTCCAAATCTACAGGCCTATAGAATGCAGTACTTTAACTCCATCATCTTTTATGGCTTTGAATAATTCAGCTAGGATACCATCATCTCCACTGGCTTTGTTATTTGCAGTGCTTTTTAGGGACTTCCTGACCTCACTCTCTAGGATATCTGGCTCAAATTCAATGTTCTCATCACTGTGATTATCAGGGGTGTTGATAAAGTAGATCACACTAAAGATATGAACCAGACCACTCCAAATCCCCCCCCCCAAATGTGGATGAATCCTTCATAGTTATTATGTGGACAAACCATTCAAAGTTGTTATGTTGAAATAAGGGTGTGAGTCATTAAGAGGATGGCACATCTAGCAGTATCTTCTGTCTTTATACGCCAGCCAGGCATGTGATAAATCTCCCATCTAGTTTCATGTAATTTCCTGGCTTTTACTTAATAGGCATGAGAGCCATTTGGTAGTCTCTCTCTCTCTCTCTGGTGGATATTTTGTTATTGTAAATTCCATATAAGTGCTAAAAATAAGCCTAAGTTGGTACATTTGAAAATGATTCACTTGCTGAGAAGAAGACTTGACTAGGGATGTTACAATGCTATTTTTATAAACAAAATATATCCCTTTGTAAAGCTACAATTTCAAGAGCCAGCTGGATTCCTGTGGAAAATTGTGTGTACAAATGGTAGCTGCAATGTGAAAAGTGAATGCCAAATTACCATGCTAATTAGTAATGGATGAATGGTCTCTTTTTGACATGATGGCATTTGGAGACAGTAAACTAACCAATAAACCAAGCACCGAAGTGAGAAATCAGGACGGGGTTGCTGAAGAAAGAAAGGGGAGAAACCTCATATTACTTCTCTGAGACATTTCAGGCAGCCACATTCTCTTCAGATGTTACTTTCCTAGCTACAAACAGCCAAACAACTGCACAAGAGGGGCATTTCATATTTATTTATCAACCTGGAGATGTTCTTGCAGGAGGCCTAATGTGTGGGGATGTGGGCTAAATTGCACAAGCAAGCCAAACAGTTCAGGCAAGGTCCAAGATACTTGGTAGATTTTAGGTGATATAATTGTGAATTGGGAGAGCATGTGCAGAGTGCTGGGTAAGAATGGGTAGAAAATAGCCTTGGTAAAAATAGTGCAGGTAAAGACAGGGAAGATTAACAGCAGTGGGTAGAGATAGAATGTTGAGAAGAGCTAATTTGTATATTGGACTGGGTTTGGTTGAGAGTGAATGATTGATGGGGAAGGTGACTAAACAACAACACCTGGGAGATCAGTGTCCAGGAGAACACTATCTGGTTGCTAGGATGGCCATGTGTGTTCCTCTACAGAAGACAATAATCTACTGTATTTGAAAAGATGAAGGATACCAAACCTTTCCTCTCCATTCTTTTCCATTGTGTGGAAAGTGTGTGACATGCTTTCCAGTCCAAATGTGGTTTAAAAAATAAATAACTACAGGAGAAAAATCAGGAACTTTGAAGTTGCCAATTCACAGTTAAAAAGCAGACAGTAGACTCAGGGGGCACACGGATCATCTGGTAACCATATTCCTCACTTTATTGTACTGTAAAGACACCACATTAAAATATACCATATTTCTAATAGAATTATAAAAACCTGGCAGCACCCTATTTATTCAATCCCATGTCAGAGGGCTCTCAGTGGCACTACTAAGCAAGATGAATTTGGGCATGTAATGATCAGGATTTGGGTCTTATGGATTGTAGTAGCAATTATCTGGAATGCTTCCCTTCCCCACAGAGAATTCTTACCAGGCTCAGACATTACATTATTTCACACATCAGACCAAATCCCTCTTTTAGTGGTGCAGAAGCAGATAGGAACCATTTCATTCAACTGAGAAGGTGATATAAGTAAATATGGAAAGTGGAGGTAATACATAACAGAGATTAAATCCCATAGGCAGATAAGAAAGGAAGTCATTGGAAACAGACAATCTCTGATGTACAAACAACATACCCATACCTGTCAAGAGCAGCTCTGGAGATTACGGGACCTGCGCAGAACGTTTCTGCGCGGGTCCATTGTACGCATGCGTAGAAGGCTTTTACGCATGCATAGAACGTTTCTGCGCAGAATGTTTTGGTGCAAGTCCATTCTACGCATGCGTACAATGGACCTGCGCAGAAACGTTCTGCGCAGCTCACTTCTATGCATGCGTAGAAGGCTTTTACGCATCCCCTTCTGCACACAAGCCTTCTACACATGCATAAAAGCCTTCTACGCATGCATAAAAGCATTCTATGCACGCGTAGAAGTGAGCTGCACAGAAGGGATGCGCAGTAAGTCATTTCCCCCGCTGCCAAATTACGGGGTAGCGGCAGCTTCAGGTGGGAAATGACGAAAATTGGCACAAAAATACGGGAAATCCCGGCCAATCTGGGATACTTGACAGGTATGAACACACCTGGCTTTGTAAGAGTTTGCATTGAAATTATTAAGCTTAACTGAAAAGTATATGAGATAATCCTGTAAGCATCTCAAAGGTGGGATTGTAAGTGTGGTGTTTTGGCTTTGCAGTTACATTGTCACAAAGTGGCATTCCAAATGTTGAGTTTGGTGCCAGCATCAGCAGGGAAGGCTTTTAAATAAGACCAACATTTCTTTCTGATTTTTAGTTGCCCTTATTTTTGTTTCGGTTGGCTCCTCTGGAGCCCTCATGGTGCAGTGGTTAAATTGCTGCTCTGCAGCCAAAATGTATTGAGTTCAGTCCTGATGGAGATATAGGTTGGCTCAGCCTTTTATCCTTCCAAGGTCAGTAAAATGAGTACCCAACATGTTGGGGTGCGTGTGCTAATTAACTGTAAACTGTCCAGAGTGTGCACTAAGCGTTATGCAGCAGTATATAAATATAATTGCTATTTCTTTTTATGTTTCATCAAATAAACAATACCAATTTACCTATTCAGTAAACCCTTTGTATAGTGTACTCTGAAGGTAATGAGGATTAAATGGTTGGTGTTTCCATTTTAATTTTGGTCTTTTCTTTATTTTATTTTTTTGGTGTGCATTGTTACATGGGAGATTGATTAGTGTTTTAATGTTCTTATTTTAATGTTTTGTTTTGATTTATTTTTCAACAATTTCAACAATTTATAATTACTCTGAATATCTGTAAAATGATAGATAGATAGATAGATAGATAGATAGATAGATAGATAAAGGTTTCCCTTGCTCGAAAGCCAGTCGTATCTGACTCTAGGGTTCAGTGCTCATCTCTGTTTCTAAGACAAAGAGCCAGCGATGTCTGCTTCTGCAGACGTTTCCATGGTCATGTGGCAGGCATGACTAGACACCGGGGTGCACGGGATGCTGTTACCTTCCCACCAAAGTGGTCCCTATTTATCTGCTTGCAATTTCTTGCTTTCAAACTGTTAAGTTGGCAGAAGCTGGGACAAAGACAGGAGCTCATTCCGTCCTGCAGTACTCGGGAATCGAACTGCTGACCTTCTGCCTCCCAGTCAGCATCTTAGCCACTTGAGACACTGCAGTCCTTAGACAGACAGACAGACAGACAGACAGACAGACAGACAGACAGACAGACAGACAGACAGATAGATAGATAGATAGATAGATAGATAGATAGATAGATAGATGGATGGATGGATGGATGGATGGATGGATGGATGGATGGATGGATGGATGGATGGATAATTTGTGCTGAGTTTCATTAGACGTGCTTGGATTGGATTTACACACATACACACACCCGTTTTGGAAGTTTGGTTTGATTTAATTTAATTGATTTACTTGTTTTCATTATTTCATTTTGTAAGCTGCCTTGGATGGAGGACATGAAAAGAGGCTCTCCTTTAAAATGTGAATGCATTTGGGCATCCCATGGACAGCAATAGCTGCCTGTCCGCTGTTCCTTTTGCTTCAGAAGGATCTTGGATTGTCTTCCTGTAAAATATGAGAAGGGCCTCTCTCTACATATAAAATACATAACTATGGCTTGCTGTTGTAATAAATTGGGCCAACAGTACTGGAAGGGGGAAGCAGACTCTTCATTTGCTTCCATGTAGGACCGTGTCTTCTGACCATATTTTCATCTCAGGTACAGCAGATTCTTGCTTAGTCCAAGCATGTGGCAACCTGCGTGACAGTCTGCAACCTCCATGCCCAGTCTTTTCAGGATTGCCTCAACCCCCCGTGAAGTCATCAAGAGGTTTATCCTCTCTGAGACTAATCTCATTATAGAAAATCTTGTTTACTGGTCATGCTGCTCATAGATTAATTGTTGATTAATTCTTTCCCTCTTATTTCTGAATCAGCCTTCCGAAGATTTATTGTCTATGCAGGACAGGAGCTGGAGATGAATTTCTTCTTAAATACATTCTACCAGTCCAACACAGAGGAGAAATGATCTGCAGGCATCACTAAGAGATGTTAAAGTGGTATTATGTTATTTGCAGAATGATGCGCATTGTCAAATGTCCTATGAAACATGCCATGTTTAAATATTACCTTTTCTCAGCAATGTTTCATTGGAAATAAATGATTCACAGCTGTGAATGTGTTTCATATAATTGGAAGGGCTACAGCCCTCAAATGCTGAGGAGGCGCCACTCATTAAGTTCATGGGAAATATCAATTTTTTTATGGATTTACTAGCAAAAAAAATGCCCATCATTGTGAAAGGTGCATAGCTTGTAGAAAGGCAGCTTACCTATTGAAAAGAACCCTGGGGGGGTGGGGGGATGCAGTGTATGCTATCTAGGTTGTTCTCCTATTTGGAAGCCAAATCCAGATTTTGCATGGTCTGTCACACTGTCTTTAAAAGCAATGCCTGGCTGTTTGTTTTATTCCTCAAGCCAAGTGGTAGGGAGTAATCTTCCCTTGATGGGTCAATAGAAAATTATACGCATGAGTTGGAGCGGGACCAAATGCTTCACTCCCTGAGCTAGTGCACCAAATGCTTACCTTGACACACCAGCCAAAGTAAACATATAAACCCATGTGGTCTGTGTTATCAAGTTTGGGACTGTGGTGGCTCAAGTGGTTGAGATGCTGAACTCGCTGACTATCTATCTATCTATCTATCTATCTATCTATCTATCTATCTATCTATCTATCTATCTATCTATCTATCCATCCATCCATCCATCCATCCATCCATCCATCCATCCATCCATCCATCCATCCGGCGACACAGTGGATAAACTGTTGTCCTGCAACCAAAATGTTGTGAGTTCAATCCTGGCCAGGGCACAAGGTTGACTCAGCCTTCCATCCTTCTGAGGTTGGTAAAATGAGTACCCAGCATGTTGGGGGCAAAATGCTAATTAACTTGTGAACTGCCCAGAGAGTGCATTAAAGTGCTATGAGGTGGTATATAAGTGTGATTGCTTTGCTTTCAAAGGTCAGAATTCAATTCCTGGGTACTGGATGATGGAGTGAGCTCCCGTCGTCTGTCCCAGCTCTTGCCAACCTAGCAGTTTGAAAGCAAGAAATTGCAAGTAGATAAATAGGGACTACTTCGGTAGGAAGGTAAACATCGTTCCGTGCACTCTGGTGTTGAGGCATGCCTGCCACATGTCCACAGAAAAACGTCTGCAGATGCAGATAGCACTGGCTCTTGGGCACTGAACCCTAGAGTCAAATATGACTGGCTTGCGGGGAAGGGTGACCCATCAAGTTCAATGAAACTGACAGTTACCGTCCCAAAGATAAGGTATAAAGTACTAAGAAGTGGTTTACCACACACCCTTCTGGTGGAGCTCTGGGGCACACTGCATCTCGACCAAGTTTGTGCAGGTGGCAGGGCATGTAACCCCATCATCCATAAAGGCTTGGTTAGCCCCTTTTCTAGGAAACATAGTGGGGACTGAATCTCTTGATTCTTGGTTCCACCTTCAGGCTCTCAAATCCACTGATCTACAGGCATTATTCAGTCATTTAAAAAAGCATATGTAGCTGCTGCTTCGAGGGCCATATCAATTCCAAATACAGTGGTAACTCGCTTAAAGCGCGTAATGCATTCCACGGGATTGCTCTTTAATCAAGTTGATCTTTAAGCAAAACACTTGGAAAAAGCACTGCTGCTGCCATGATAAGTGACCAATCATGACTTCTGGTGGAGGGATTGCGAACCCTGATTTAGTTGTTAAGCACGTTCTTAGTTGTTCTGCAAGGTGACCATTTGGAGAAAATACTGCTCTTTAAGCGAGTTAATCTCTAAGTGAGGTGCTCTTTATGTGAGGTTTTACTGTATTGCTTATCATCATGACGAAAGTGTTCCTGTTCTTAACTCCTTGGAACAATTTTTCCAAGGATGTTCCACACCAGTTTCTCTGGTTCTTCAGTCACGAGATCCATCTACGTCCAGAATAAGACTCTTAATATCAAACAAGAAAAAAAATAAAATATGAGGAATTATATTAACTGTTCACTGAAAACATCACTTTCCATCTACAGTATTTTTTCCAGAGAAGGTATGTGAATTCACATTCCCCCTTCCCACAGAAATAGGAGCTTGTACCATACATTGGAAATATAGAAAATGTCAAAGGTAAACACTTCCAACTAGGTTTCATGGTGTGTATGTGTAAAACTAAAATCAAGACAACGCAGTAAATTTCTTATGTTACTGGAGCAGATACAAGCCAATTCAAGAACCCCCGGCTATATGTGAGTTGGCTAGGGCACCCCTATGCATGCTAAAATTTAGATTTAAAAAACTCCCCCCTCCCAATTGCTGTAACAAAATACCAAAGCAGAAATTAATATTGACAGCAGAAGCTCCAACAGAATTTGAAACCTCTCTTGGCATCTCCCAAGGGCTCAAGTTGACATTACAGGATTCTATTTATTCTCCTTCTACTTGGCAACTGATGGGCATCCAAGCATGACAAGAGGAAGGTGCTACATTGCTTATTAGACTAGCCATGTTCTAGAATTTTCTTACCTTTGCTTTTAGGTAGCTACTAGTTCTGTGGGGTCTTCATTACACCTGGGATGGAGTCATTTAAGTGTGACTGTAGATGTGAATCTCCTCATTCTTGTTTTCTCCAGGAGAAGGCGTTGGGGGAGGGATTTTTCTTCTTCTTTACCCATATTTTTCTTCTTTATAGTAATCCTTGTCCCAGAGCTGTCAGATGAGAACTCTGCCCAAAATCCCATGGGATTTCATGGGTGTCTCACAGTTTTGTAAGCAAAGTAAAATATACATTTGTCCTTGGTGTTTAAATGTAGAAATCAGTTGTCCAAAGGATTCTGCTTTCTTTTTTCTGCCCCTGAGCTTTCCCTTTCAGTTGTTGAGAGGAGTGACTCATAATTTCTTATACTTAACCTGATTCAAAAATCCAATGTCTATCACTCCAGTTCTTGGACAAATGTGGTGGAGACTCAGCAAATAGCATGTTTGTTGTATGGGTGTGTTTGTGTTGTTGCAGGGAGACAGCTCTGTCATCGAGTTTCTCATTTCAGCTGCTGAGAGAGAAGCCAATTCCCTTGGAGAGACCCTCTGTGCAAAGGTTCTATTTTCTGGATTTTGGCTCCCAACCACCACCACTGAGATTCCCATCTCAGTTGCTGGCAACAACAACCCAGTCACTTCCTTGCACAGAAGAAATCTCTCTCTGAACACAGCTATTTGCTTTTCTTCATGCTGCTATGGGGCACCCCTCTCCTGTGCACCTCACACCCAAAGGCTGTGGGTATACTGTGGTTTCCCCGTGCCCCCATGGGCACGGAACGGCCCGGCAGAGGCCACTTTCGGGAGAAAGGCTCCCTGGCCCGTGGGCTCTGCGAGCACCCAAATTAAGGGGGGTGGATAAATGATAGGGTTTGATTCACCCAATTACCTGACCTGACCAACGAACCTGCTGAGCGAGCAAATACGTTACCTATTAGAGTAATCCCTCATCTCCGAATCTCAGTCTCATCCCAGAAGCAAACAGGAGCCATGATTGCCTTAGTCTAAGCCCGAAACAATGGTGTTGTCTCAGCCAGTGTTTGTCCGCACTAATTAACTTCCCCCCGAGAGATTCCCAATTAACCTGAGTAAATAGGTGATGTGATTGACTGTTGGGTGGCGGTTTTTTCTACCTTGCCTTCTGATCTATAAATGGTTATGCCTTTTCCTCAATAAACCACTGATCTTATCCTCCTCCATACTGCCTCGTATCGTTCTTTGATCAGTCTCCTCCGGGACCTCCGGCCCTCTGCGGCCCCGATTCCTACACCTGGTGACCCCGACATGATCTACTCGTGAGTAAGCGACCCCCGAGCGGTCTTCCTCAGAGTAGCGATCACACGGTCCGGTTCTGCGCTTGAACCGTGTCCGAATCATCCCGGAGGACAGCGCGGCACTCCGTCCGGCAGCCAGCCGATCGGAGGGACGGCCTGCGGTGAGGCAGTCCAAAGAGGCATCCTACAGCTTGCTCCCGACTTTCGCGGCGGCTTGCGCCAAAGGGAAAAACGCGTTCCGCTCAGGGCAGCTGTGAGCCCCTGACAGCACAGTGGCCACCGAGGGCCCGTGGCCGCAGTCCACGCTCCGAGCTCTACCCAGAAGCGTCGTCGCCAGAACCTATTGCCTGCCAAAGACGCGTCGACTCGTCCCGAGGAGGAATCTTCCGAGGACCCAATCGCAGGTAATATGGGGACCTGTCCTCAGCGACAGCATCCATCCGCTAGCCAAAGAACTCGTGTAGAGGAGTTCAACATCCTGGCCAGGGTATTTAATTTGCGTTTTCACAGCGGGGAGCTAGCGAGACTTTTGGTGTACCTAGGGGAACACTGCCTGCTTTACCCAGAAGTAGGTACGTTAACCCTTGAGCTCTGGGATCAGATAGGAGACTGCATTCAGCAACCCCCGAAAGCTCCAGGAGGCGTAATTCGCACATGGAGAAAGTGTAGGAAGCTCTTGGCGGAGATAGAGCCAGTCCGGGTAGAGGCCAAAGAACCCCCAAGTCTGCCAGATGTGCCAGCCGAACCAACGGCGCCTACGGCGCTCTATCCGTCACTCCAATTTAGGCAGAGTAGCGTAGGGAGCTTTCCCTTGGTGACAGCTGCAGACGTCACCGGCGGAATGCAAGGAATGAGGAGCGCAGGCGCTTCTCAGAGAGCAACAGGTTCCCTAGCTACCAAAAGTGCCCTTCAGTGCACAGTAGAGGAAGAACTCAGGAAGGGGGAATTACCAGTAGAGGAGCTAGCAGAGCTCAGCCAGATATGTCCAATCCGCATGGAGATGGACGCGCTTACGGGCGCCCAGCAGATAGTACATTCACCAGTCCCGTATAAGCTTCTCATGGCTATACGGAAAGCCATTTCCGAGACAGGGCTCCAGAGTCGTTTCACAAGGGGCACGCTTCAGCAAGTGTGTGAGAACACCATGTGGATTCCCCATGACTGGAAAGCCGTCATGCGGATGATGCTCACCCCTAGCCAGTACTTAATTTGGGACAGCGAGTTTCACCTAGAGGCGCAGACGAGGGCTGCCAGGATGGGAGGCGCAGTACTTCCTGACCAGTTATATGGTTCAGGTGCCTTCGAGCCCATCGATGCCCAAATCAACTTGCCTCTAGCCACTCTCCAGATGTCGGCCGAGGCCGCCTTCAGGGCGTTTTTCAAAGTCCCAGCAACTGGCAAAGCGGCTAAAAATTACACCGCTATCAAGCAAGGAGCCCAGGAACCCTATATGGACTTCATCAATCGCCTGGAAGAAGCCATTAGCAGGCAGATTGACAATGAGCAGGCCCAACAAGAGCTCATGATGAAGTTAGCCAAGGACAATGCCAACTTAGACTGCCGTAAAATCTTGCAGTCACTGGGCAATCGTCCTGACTTGACCCTTACGGACATGATTAGAGCTTGTGCCGATGTTGGCACAGAATCCTACAAGATGGGATTGCTAGCGGCAGCGGTGCAAGGGGGTAAGAGACCTAAAGGAAAGACCCAAGGAGCATGTCACAGTTGTGGCAAGGTCGGTCACTTCGCTAGGGAGTGCCGATCCAAGGGAGGCGGACAAAAGTCCGGCCGTTTCAAGGCTCCGAAAACCCCATGTCCGAAGTGTAGAAGAGGCTACCATTGGGCTCGAGACTGTCCGGATTCGGGAAACCGGAACGCGGGCATGTCTCTGGCCCCGGTCCAAACAGGGACTCCCCTCACCCAAAGCTCACCAGAGCTAGACTAAATCCCGGTCACACTCCAGACATTGCGAGGGCACAGGCCAGCCCCAAGGGTAGTACAGGGTTAGACTTGACTTGTCAGGCGGACGTTACATGCGACCTGCCAGGCACGGTCTATCTAGTGGACTCCCAGTACATGGGTCCACTGCCCAAGGGCTTTATAGGTTTAGTTTTGCCCCGCAGCGTAGCTGGAGCACGCGGAATTTTCATAATTCCAGGAGTCATTGACTCGAATTTTTCAGGCGTTCTCCAAGTTCAGCTTTGGACTCATCTGCCCCAAACAATCCACAAGGGAGACACCTTAGCGCAACTGATCATGGTTCCTTGTCACTCGCCAGCAGATAGCCAGGGAAGGCTCAGTGACACCTCCGAGTCCCGGTCAGAGGACCGCTCGAGCGCCAGTGAGGCAGTACAAGGATACCAGGTCTTAGCGACAGTGGAGACCAACATTGAGTGGAAGCAGCGCTCCGTTATCGAGGTATTTTTGAACAAAAGAGTGTTCTCAGGGTTACTCGATACCGGAGCGGATGTGAGCGTGATAAGCAGAAGCCAGTGGCCAAGGGAGTGGGCCATTGAGCCGGTCTCCGATGTGTGGGGGGTAGGCGGCGTCCAGGAAGCGTTTAGGAGCCGAGAGTGGGTGGAAGTCACAATCCCAAGGGCTGACGGCACGGCGGTAATTTGGCCGCACATTCTTGACGTGCACATCAACCTTTGGGGGCGAGACATCTTGCAGCAGTACGGTGCTACGCTTACTTTTGGGTAATGGCGTTGCCACTTAAATGGCTCACCGATACGCCGGTTTGGGTAGAACAATGGCTGGTAGTGGGAGAGAAATTAGTTGCCCTCAAGCAGCTAGTTAAGGAACAGCTAGACGTAGGACATATAGAACGGTCCACAAGTCCTTGGAATTCGCCAATTTTTGTGATTAAAAAGAAGTCGGGGAAGTGGCGACTCCTCCACGATCGCAGAGAGATCAATAAATGCATACAGCCAATGGGCCCGCTCCAATGCGGCATCCCAAATCCGAACATGATTCCCGAGGGGTTGGAGATCCTGGTCGTAGATCTCAAGGATTGCTTTTATACAATCCCCTTAGACCCCCGGGACCGGGAAAGGTTCGCCTTTACGGTGCCAGTTGTGAACCACAGCGAGCCCACGCAGCGTTATGCGTGGAAATTCTTGTCACAGGGCATGCTCAATTCGCCCACCCTGTGCCAAATTTATGTTCACAACGCACTGGCAAAGTTCCGAAGCCTTTACCCTAAAGCTATAGTTTGCCATTTTATGGATGACATCTTGGTCGCGATGCCGCAACTCGGCAGTGAAATGTTTTCTGACCTCCAGGCCAGCCTGGGGGACAAAGGTTTACTCATTGCCCCAGAGAAAGTGCAGAGAACCGAGCCCTTCTCATACTTGGGTCATCGGCTTCTCTGCTCTTTCGCAGCACCAGTTTTGCCTAAGATCAATTTACAGGACTCAGTCACCCTTGTAGAGTTGCAGCAAGTTTTGGGTAACATCAATTGGGCCAGACCGTATTTCCGATTGGATACGGATCTTCTGAAACCGCTCTTCTCGCTGCTAACCTTAGGCAAGCAGCCAGCAGACCGGATAACGATTTCTCGAGACGCACGCTTGGCTCTCGAGAAAGTTAACCAAGTTCTTAGCCAGCGGTGGGTAGATAGGATCACCCCAGGGCCATATGCTCCGATCCTGAATTTGTACATCGCACGGTCAGGATCCATGTTTACAGGAGCGCTCGGCGTAGATGCCGAGAAAGGGGCGAGTATCGTGGAGTGGGTGTACCTTCCAAACACCTTTTCACGAAACATCGTTCCTCCCCAAGAACTGGTCTCCGCAGTGGTTTACCGCGGAAGGTTGAGAGCTAGGGACATTTCAGGGCATGATTTGGCCAAAATCGTAGTTCCGTTCACCAAGGAACAAGTCCAGCAATTAATGCAGCTCGGTGACTCGCTTCCGATAGCCCTGAAAGGATTCACCGGGAGCTTGGCATACCACTTGCCAAAGGACCCCAGACTTGTCTCACTCCAAACGCAGACAGTCAGCTTGTTCGAATTGCTCTCGCTGGTTCCGCTTCAGGGAGCCAGGACAGTTTTTACTGATGGTGGTCGCACATATGGTGTCTTGACCTGGCAGGAGGGCCAAGCTTGGCGCACGCTGCTAACTCTTCCACAGAAGTCCGCGCAGCGGGCAGAGTTGGCGGCGGTGAACCTTGCTTTGCGCACCTTCGCCAAAGAACATTTAAACATCATCACTGACAGTATGTATGTTAGGAATTTGCTTCACAGTCTACCGGGAGCATACATTACTCCCGCGATAGACAAAAATTTGCTTAGTTTGTTTCTCACTGCTCAATTTCACTTGCGAAACCGCACGGAGCCGCTCTATATTGCCCACATCCGAAGCCATCAAGACCTACTGGGTCCGATTTCGGCGGGCAATAGCAGAGCGGATGCGGCGGCAAAGGAAATTCAGCAACTTTCAGTCTTGGGTGTCTTTACTACTCCAATTCAGAGCCATGCATTTTTTCACCAAAATGCCAAAGCACTCGCCAGACAGTTCAATTTGCCACTCTCTCAAGCCCAAGGCATAGTTCGCTCTTGCCAGCATTGTGCAGGGGCACCGGGGGGGCCCTCGTGGGGGGTCAACCCACGAGGGACAGAGGCCAATCAGGTGTGGCAAATGGACGTCACGCATGTTCCGCAGTTTGGCAGATGGCAGTACATGCATGTTTGCATAGACACTTTTTCTCAGTTCGTTTGGGCAACGGCGCAGAAAGGGGAGACTGCTTCCCATGTGGAGCAGCACCTCCTTTCCTGCATTGCAGCCATGGGCAAACCTCGGCACGTTAAAACCGATAACGCGCCATCCTACAGCTCCAGGCAGCTGGCCGCCTTCATGGCCACTTGGGATATTAAGCATACTTTTGGCGTTCCTTACAATCCGCAGGGGCAAGCGATTGTGGAACGGGTCAATCGGACGCTCAAGTCCTATATTGACAAACAAACAGAAAGGGGGGAGCCACCAGCCCTCCCCAAGTCACAGGCTCAGGCACAGCATTGTCTGAATAAGGTATTGTTCACATACAATCACCTTAATGTTTTTTCGGATTGTACGCCGCAGGAGAAGCACTTCCGCCGCTCAGAAGCTCTCCCGCGACCGATGGTCCGATACCGGGTGCCACCGGACCCTTCTTGGAGGGGCCCGGCGCTGCTCATAACCTGGGGAAGAGGGTATGCTGCAGTTATGTCCCCTACAGGTGTCGTTTGGATTCCAGCTCGGTGTGTCAAGCCTTACTTGGAACCACATGGCGTGGACCCAGACCGACCAGAGTCCGATCCCGGAGATGGAGGACCTCACCCTGACCGAGAGGACCCGTCGGACGAAACGGCAACCGACGACAGCACCCAAGATCACCTGGGGGATGGTCAAGATCCTTTGTCGTGAGGCCAAGGACACCGTCCGGCGCGAAAGGAAGGAGCCAACGCCGGAGAACCTCACAGCTGCAGTTTTCACCCAGATTCATGCCAACACCCTGGCGCTCACCATCATCCTGACCCTTTCCCTGCTTTTGGGGGGAGGCGCTCAGGCCGCCTCGTTGGAGGCCAATGATCTGCTGCCCGGCGGAGACCTCTCTGCCCGGATGCAGTACAACATTTGGGAGAGGTTGGCGGGTCTCGTCAACCAGTCCGATTTTTGCCTCAGGCAGGACCTTGGTTCTGCTTCGATCCTCAGCACCTGCCTCATCCCAGTGTGCCATTCTCCAG
This sequence comes from Bradypodion pumilum, assembly GCA_035047305.1. NCBI lineage: Eukaryota > Metazoa > Chordata > Lepidosauria > Squamata > Chamaeleonidae > Bradypodion > Bradypodion pumilum. The sequence goes on from JAWDJD010000004.1 coordinate 132,186,241, forward strand.
GCGCGCACCCCAGGGATGGGGATTGGCTTGTAAAGAGACTTTTCAGCCCGTACAACCCAGCGGCTTCTTCAGAGTATGCCCGTTGGGAGATGCGGCTAACCATGACCTTGCCGGCTGATGCAGCCACCCTCCACACTCCTCGGGTGGCGGTCAGCCCGAACTCTACCTGTGGACGAATGTACGGCTGCGCTTCAGCTGGTCGTACCCGGCGCCGCTGCCTCAACGTTGGCAGTGGCAATTGGACTTGCAATAACCCAGTACCACTTGGCACCATGTACGCTCATATAACCCTGCCATCTGGTTGGTTCTTCACATGCAACCAGTATACGTGGAACTACATTCCTGCAAATGTTTCAGACTCTATATGTTGTATCAGTCGTTTGACATTGTTACTCCCTACCAAGGATATGGTCACCCCAAGCACAAATGTTACTAATGTTTCAAATGTTCCCGCACTCATACGGCACACTCGCACCACCCAGTTAGACAGCTCATGTGAGAGCAGCTTTAGAGTAATGAGCCCTGCCGAATATCTCTCTTTGGCAGTCAGCATCTTCGGCGTGCCAGGCTTAGCCATCGGCAACGCAAAGAGGATTGGTCGCTTGGCTTGCGGTCTAGCAAAAGCCATCAACCATACCTCCTCCGTGATAGCGCTCCTTAATCAAGAGCAGGCAGAGCTTCGCCATGCCATTCTTGACAATCGAGCGGCTATCGACTACCTCTTATTGTTGCATCACCTGGGTTGCGAATCCTTTCATGGAATGTGCTGTTTCAACCTTACTGACAACTCCCGCAAAGTGCAGAGTCAGCTCACTGATCTCCACACCATAGTCCAGGGCATCACAGAGGGTTCTGCATGGGGAGCTTGGTGGAGTTCATTGTGGAACTGGATGTGGTCATGGATCCCCTGGGGGTGGCTCCAAACGGTACTCAAGGTGGTGGTGGGGGTGATTATACTAGGCATCGCACTCTGCTGCTTTGCACAATGTATTCCCTCGCTGATCTCAAGGTGCCGCCCCAGAAGGAAACCCCGAGACGTCATTCCCGCTCATCAGCTGGTCCCGCTCCTACGCAGGGTCACCGGTCAGGCTCTTAAAAGAAATTAAAAGGGGAGGTGTGGTTTCCCCGTGCCCCCGTGGGCACGGAACGGCCCGGCAGAGGCCACTTTCGGGAGAAAGGCTCCCTGGCCCGTGGGCTCTGCGAGCACCCAAATTAAGGGGGGTGGATAAATGATAGGGTTTGATTCACCCAATTACCTGACCTGACCAACGAACCTGCTGAGCGAGCAAATACGTTACCTATTAGAGTAATCCCTCATCTCCGAATCTCAGTCTCATCCCAGAAGCAAACAGGAGCCATGATTGCCTTAGTCTAAGCCTGAAACAATGGTGTTGTCTCAGCCAGTGTTTGTCCGCACTAATTAACTTCCCCCCGAGAGATTCCCAATTAACCTGAGTAAATAGGTGATGTGATTGACTGTTGGGTGGCGGTTTTTTCTACCTTGCCTTCTGATCTATAAATGGTTATGCCTTTTCCTCAATAAACCACTGATCTTATCCTCCTCCATACTGCCTCGTATCGTTCTTTGATCAGTCTCCTCCGGGACCTCCGGCCCTCTGCGGCCCCGATTCCTACAGTATACCTGGATGTCTATTCCTCCAGGGATATATGTGTATTTTCTAAAGTCAGTAAGTACTAAATATCCAGAGCTCTGGACAAAATGAATAAAATGATTAATGGAAGGACATTAAATAAAATATTTTATTATTTTGATTAATATTTAATAATGTATTCAGCCCTTTACCCTGTTCCTGTTTGGGCAAGACAAGAATATGCAAAACAAGGATGCAATAAGAAAGAGCGAAAGGAAGGAAAGAAGAAAAAAAGGAAGGAAGGAAGGAAGGAGGGAGGGAGGGAGGGAAGCCATTTTATGTGCAAACTTTAGGAGAACAGAATTACTCTAGCATTACTACCAATCAAACTGTTTTTGTAGCTTACATATGAGGATAGGAGTAGGGAGACCAGGGTGGATGGCGAACCTATGGCCCCATCAGTTCTGGAAATTCAACTTGTTGCTGTGTGATATGGTACAAGGAGATGACAAAATAAAATTTTTATCAGTCTGTTTGTCCAAAATTCCATCAGAAATCCACCAATTTATATGGTGCCCTCTAATGGATCCAGCAATAAAACTGTCTGCATTGGAAGAGGGACCAGAATGAATTGGGGTGGTGATAATAACTCAGCATATGCCCTTTCTTTTCACCTTCCCTGATCCCTGCTAAGGTTTCTAATCTGGCTAGATTTCTTTCCCTGCTTCCAGAGTTCCCACATCTTGCCCCTCCTTCTTGGCCTCAAATCCTGCATCTGTTAGAAGCACTAAACAATTCTGGTACTTCATTTGGAAACTGGAAATAGTTGCTGTTGTGAGACCTGTTCAGAAGCCGTAAATTATTTTGCTTTTTAGGGGCAGGAGAAGAATGGAAAGCCAACATTCTCTAATATTGGGTACTGCATTCTGTTTTCATGAACATCTACTGGAAAACTTACTAGAGCACTTGAAGAATTAGGTCAGTATGACAACATCAACCATTTGAAGCCTAATCCAAGCAAGACCCAAGTACGTGCTTTCCACCTTCAAAACTGAGAGGCAAGGGTTACATTGAATGTTACATGACAAGGGAATCATTTAGAGCACTGTTCAACACCAAAATACCTCGGTATGACACTTGGCCGGACCATACCTGTCAAGTTTTGGGAAATTTCTGTAAAAAACCCATATTTTACACTCTTTCCCACCATCATATCATATTAGTTAGACTGCAATTAGACTGGAGTTAGATTGGAGGCCAGCACAGGATAAGCATAGCTGTCCAGTTTCCTGTTTTGGCCGGGAAATTTCCCCTATTTGACAGAAATTTCCCAAAACTTGACAGGTATGGACTGGACCAGACACTCTCTTTTAAGCAGCACTGCCAGAATACCAAAGCCAAAGTTAGTACAAGGAACAACATCATCGGGAAACTCACAAACTATAAATGGGGAACTCAGCCATCCACACTGTGCACATCAGCTTTGGCCCTGAGTGTCTCTGCAGCAAAGTATGCTGCTCCAGTATGGAATGCATCCACACATGCAAAACAAGTTGACATTGCTGTTAATGAAACCATGCGGATAGTGACAGGATGCTTTAAACCTACACCAATTGAGAAGATATACCCTTTGTTGGTATTGCTCCACCTAAGATCAGGAGATGGAAGAAGGAGCTCACTGTAGCAACCTACTACATGAGATTCTGACCAGCAGAATGATGAGATGATATTTGTGGGGGGCTAGTTGGGTACTTCAGAGTCTTCTCTCCGCTCCTCTCCATCTTCTCTCTCTCTATCTCCTTCTCCCATTAACAGTTTCACACAAGCATACAGCATATGGCACACAATGACATGATCCATCATCCTTCACCATGCTGTCACGCTATGCTGCACTAGCCGTATTCAAATAGACATTTACACAATTGATGATAGACAAATGCAACCTATTTCTGTATCCCCACAGTAGTAGAATGCATATAGCTAAGAGGAAGGAACGTTCTGGGTTCATCTGAACAGGAACAGACATTTCCACCATCATAGGGAATGAACAACCTGTGTTATTGATCAGCCCATCGGAGAATTTGTTCTCACGATTAAACTGGTCAATTTCACAAGGATGCAACAATGATCGATCTGTGGCCCAAAAAGTTTGGGCACCCCTGCTATAGCTTGCAATATTAATGCCTTTAGCTCATATGGAAGAAGTATATTGATGCATAAAAATGTTTTTCTAATATCTTTGCTATAAGAGAAAACTATACCATAGTCCTGAGGAAGACACTTTGGAAATTGGCAGTTACTAGAGCCGGTTTGACTTATCGTTTTTGTTTCCATATAACTCTTCTCAGAATCATTTGGAGCTAAGAAGAAAATTGATTCATTAAATGTTACATGATAACAGACAGGAATCTGATCTGAATTTTGTGACACACAATTGGTTTTATCACAGTATTCCAAGGTTATTCTTTTTTTTGCCCATATTCCAGAATTAATCGAGCAAATATCTGAGTCAGGTCTTCCTGTATCCTTGTATCCTTGTTCCAAATTATTATCCATATTAGATGAGCAAAGGAATCAAAGTTAGGGTTTCTCTCCATTTTCAAAAAAATTAGGTGCACAACCGGTGGACAAAAATCAATGAGTACTTCTCTTATCTATATTGCAAAATAAGGTCCACATGTTGAAAAACATCATAAATCTCCTCTGGTAAATATTGCTCCCATTATATCCCTTTGTTTGACTGCAATGATGTCCATCTTGTTTATGTCTGTAGATGACTTAGCCGGATGACTGCAACTGCAGATGATGACTAATCTTCCTCTCAATATGTTTTCCAGTGAATCAAGATGAGTTGAGTTAATTAGCATCACGGCTGGACACTTACTGTACCAACTTCTTGAGTTTTATGCCTTGTCTTCCTATTCTTTCACAAAACAAGTTCCCAATGGAAGCTCATTCTAGGCTTAATTATCCTACAGATTTACACTGAAAAGATTCTTCTGACACCCAAGCAAGTACAGACAAATGGTTAAAGGAGGATAGGTAAGGTTTTATTGAACTATTTTAAGTGCAGACAGCTACTTATCATGACACATGCAAGAATGTCTTATGACTGCAGGTGCAGAGCTTGAATTAGAAACATTTCTGTTTTGGACTACAATTCCCTGAATCAGACACTCTATTGTTGATGACATCTGAGGATGAGCTATGTCTGAGGATGAGCATTTGTCTTCCAGCTCCCCACCACTGTTCCCACACCCAACATCTGACAACTAAGGCAGCAACCTACATTGCCTACTGGTAGGACTGGCCTCAGTTTCAGAACTTTAAAAGTAAGCTCCTCTAACACAAACCATTCAATGTGTCTTAGAAGAGAACTAGATGATGCAGTTATAGTATCATTAGAAGAAGAAGAAGCTGCGGTAATAATAATTCTCAGGATTTTTGCTGGAGAAACTCTTCTCAGGGGACGCCCAAATGAGACTCCTTTCATGTCCCCAAGTGCTGTTCTCATGTATCGAAACCCGACCTTCTAGTTTCCAGTTCATCATCTTAACCATGTGGTTAAGAAGCTTGCCTTGTTAGCTGGAATGCTGGCAAGTCAGCAGTTAGAGACCCGGGTACTGCATGACAGACTGAGTGCCTACCTCTGTCCCAGCTTTTGGGGATATGAAAGGAGCCTCATTTGGGCATTCCCTGAGTGGAGAGTCTTCCACAAAAATCCTTTCAACCCAGAAATTATTCATGCCAGAAATAATAATAATAATAATAATAATAATAATAATAATAATAATAATAATAATAATAATAATAATAATAATAATAATAATAATAATAATAATAATAATAATAATAATAATAATAATAATAATAATAATAATAATAATAATAATAATAATATAAAAACAGTGTAGAGCCAGCTTTAATGGAGGTCAAGAACAAGGAGTTGCTTAAAACACAACAAAGAGTCAATATAGGAAAACAACAATGCAAACATGGGCTGACAGCTGGTACAACAAGGCATTGCACGGGCAGTTCCTTGAAAAGATCGAAGGAAAAGTAGATGAGAAAAAGACCTAGTAATGGCTTACTAATGGAACACTGAAAAAAGAGACAGAAGGCCTGATCCTGGCAGCTCAAGAACAAGCCATCAGAACAAATGAAAAATCAGGTGATGACCCCAAATGCAGAATCTGTAGAGAAGTGGATGAAGTTATAGACCATATAATGAGCTGCTGCAAGAAAATTGCTCAGACTGATTATGAACAGTGCCATAATACAGTTGCTCAAATGATTCATTGGAATTTGTGTCACAAATACCATTTGCCCGTAGCAAAGAACTGGTGGGATCATAAGTCCGAAAACGTGATTGAGAATGAACATGCAAAAGTACTCTGGGATTTTCAAATACAGACTGACAGGGTTTTGGAGCATAATACCTCGGATATTACGATTGTAGAGGGGGGGGGGGGAGTATGGATCATCGACATTGCCATACCTGGTGACAGCAGAATCAGCGAGAAACAGCTTGAAAAAATTACTCGATATCGAGATCTGAAAATTGAACTGAAGAGTCTCTGGCAAAAACCGGCACAGGTGGTCCCTGTGGTAATTGGCCTAAAGACCTAGGCAGGCACTTAGAAACAATTAGAGTTGACAAAATCACCATCAGTCAGCTGCAAAAGGCCACCCTCCTGGGATCTACTCGCATAATTCGCCAATACATCACGCAGTCCTAAACGCTTGGGAAGTGTTTCGACTAGTGATTTATGATATCTTGTTAGCTGTGTGTTTGAGGATAATAATAATAATAATAATAATAATAATAATAATAATAATAATAATAATAATAATAATAATAATAATAATAATAATAATAATAATAATAATAATAATAATAATAATAATAATAATAATAATAATAATAATAATAATTATTATTATTATTATTATTATTATTATTATTATTATTATTATTATTATTGCTCCTCTAATAACAAAAAGACAGATCTTTAGTATAAAGTTTCTTCTTTGTATGTGCTGCAAATTAGCCTCTTTTGTGATTGGTCATCAGGAGGTAAACACGAGCTGTTTTTTTATGCTTGACTGCTCAGGCAAAAAGGTTTGAAGGAGCAGTATGCCTGAAGAGAATACCAAGAAATGTACATTTCTCTGAGTGTGTGATTTGGCACACTTTAGACCATTTTCTGCATTCCTCCTAAGCTGCCAGTTTCAGATAAGGCACATTCTTCAAAGCATGTGGCTTGTGCTATAGGATCTAAGACATCTTTCCTCTCATCTGGCCTTTTTCATTACCCTCTCCTGCTCTTTCCCCTCATCTCAGTTATAAATAGTGGTGCTGGCCTTCTCTGATGTACTTTCTGTGCAGGGGAAAGAGGGTCTGTCAGAATCTACTTTGGCTCCTAGCATTATGACCTCGTTTAATCCCTTTCATGAAACAAGGGTTTTCTGTGATAAACTCTAAATGTTCTTATTGGCAGCTTTAAAGGTCTGAATAAATCCATACACCTCTGCCCTTGTCAGAAATCCCAGGTCGAAGCCCTCCCACATTATTTACCGAATCGTAAACTTTACCTGAGACTCCTGAGGGAAAAACCCTCAGCGTTCAAGAATAGCTTGTATCATCGACCAGCTATTTTAGATAAGGTAGATTATTTTCTCCCATGGAGTAAAGATAGCTGACAGGGCTGAAGAAAAGTCAAGTGGGGCCTATATTCTATATCACTAGCAGAAAACAGTCCAAAACATGGTATTGCTTGACCTTCTGTGCCTCTTTTACTCTGCTGGACGTTTATGTCCATAGCTATTAGTACAAAACTCTATATTTGTTATTATTTTAAGAAGGTGTGTATATTAGTGTGTGTGTGTGTGTGTGTGTGTGTGTGTGTGTGCACGCGTGTGTGTGCGTGCGAGTGTGTGTGTCAGAACAGCTGTGTATGAATTATGTTTTACCTCTAGACCAGGGATCCTCAAACTTGGCTCTCCAGATGTTCCTGGACCTCAGTACCCACAAGCCCTGATCAGCAGGAGTGCTGACTTGGGCTTCTGGTAATTGAACTCCAAGAACACCTAAAGTGCAAAGGTTCACCATCACTGCTCTAGACTGCTGTATCACTGTTGAATTATTATTATTATTAGGTAACTGCATTGGACTAGCAGACTGAAAGCCCGTAAACACAGGACACAAACGAGAAACTAGCAGTTCCTTCAGACCAACATATCTGAGATTAACCCTGAGTCTGCCAGAAACAGTGCTTTCCAGGGGAAACAGTATTAGATCCTGGCCTTTGTATCTGACAAAAACACTAAATTAGCCAGCTGGTATCACTTGACTTTCTGTGGCAGGAAGACCTTGACTGTTATGAGAGCTTCGCAACTAAAACCAATGTTCCATTCTTTCTTCTGATCAGGGACATGAGGATCAAACTAGATAAAATGATGAGCTCCAGTTTTAGAAGCTCTCTGATGTGTCCAGCAAGATACTTTCCTACTTCTTTGTTTTTCAGATTGACTTGAAGATTGGTCATCAAGAGAAAAACAGGTTTCAACTGCAAGTTATTTGTTTTCTCCTTTCCTTTAAACATAAATACAAAGGATTGTAAGAACAGTGGTTATATAATTTTCTAATCAACATATGTAGGAATCGGGGCCGCTAGGACGGCCGTTGGGTCCCGGAGGAGACTGATCAAGTAACGATACGAGGCATTATGGAGCGAGATCAGATCAGTGGTTTATTGAAGGAAAAGTATCTACATTTATAGATCAGAAGGCAAGGCAGAAAAAACCGTCATCTGACAGAAAATCACATCACCTATTAACTCAGGTTAATGGGGAATCTTTCTTGGGGAAGTTAATTAACGGGGGCAAACATTGACAGGGGAAACACCATTGTTTAGGGCTTAGACTGGGGTAAATATGGCTTCTGTTTGCACCAAAGATTAGGCTGATCTGTGAGTCAGTAATTGCTTAATGGGTAACGGAGGTTAGTGTGGGTGAATAAACCCTTATGATTTATACTATTAGTCCGCTCCCCCAATTTCCGTACTGGCAAGGGCCAGTGGCCAGGAGTCTGCTCAACTGGTTTAACCTCTGCCAAGGTTCCGTGCCAATTGGGCATGGGGAAACCGCAAACATATATACAAAAGAATCAAGAATGGTGCACTGTATTTTAGCTGAAGCAAGGGGAATAATTGTGATATACATAGATTTATTTTTTGGGGGTGTAGCTTCAGTCATAACCTCTTGCTTTCCACCTTTGACAGAGAATATACTGTATCACCTTAGAAAAAGATTAGCTCTAGTCTACCTATGTGTAGAGCACTCTCGTGCTGAAACAGTGACTCCTTGGGGTCAGTCCAAGACATTACCTTTCCAAATCCCCAAGTCATGTTGCCAAAAACAAAGCAATAATCAAAACAGGATGAGTTCCTAGATAATCTAAAATTAAAGCATAGTTCTGTTGGTGCCTTTATCTGTTGGTGCCTGTACCGCCGGAGGAGAAGAGCCTCAGCTGTCAAGTGGTGTTTCTGTAATGTATTCTGTCCCCCCCTCCTGTTATTTTACTTTGAAATGTATACTGTCTGAAATATGTACTGTACTGCTTTTGAAATATTTCTGTATATTGTGTCATGATATTTATAATTGTAAATTGGGATTTGATATTGTTTAAATGTGTACTATACTGCTTTTGATTTGTTTTCATATATTGTGCCATGATATTTTGTAACTGTAAATTGGGATTTGATACTGTTATTTGACTTGCTGTGCTGTACCTTTAAACTATCTGTAAGCCGCTTTGGGTCGCCATTGGGTTGAGGAAAGTGGGATATAAATAAAAATATTATTATTATTATTATTATTATTATTATTATTATTATTATTATTATTATTATTATTATTATTATTATTATTATTATTATTATTATTATTATTATTATTATTATTATTATTATTCTCTCCAGCAGGTAGACACTAAGTGGTTTCTTCAGGAGGTACACAGTAATCAATAATGAAGAAGCGAAGACTTGGTTGGGAGCAAGTATGATATACAGGGCACAGTAGAGATCTTTCTGTGAATGGCATCCCACCCTTCCTTCTCCAAGATGACCCAAGATTTTTTGCTTCCCAAGCTGGGACCACAGATGATACTCTCCATACACCTTTCCCTCTTCTGGTTGTAAAATATAACAAAGTGAATAACTATTTGTTGTCTATTCATAATAGCACTCTATATAATGGTAGGGCCACTAGAAATCAGAAGATTCTTCCTCGTCCTCCTCTTTCATCAGAAGATTCTTCCTCCTCCTCCTCTTTCATTTTCTTCTTCTAACAATTTGTGTTTGGCCCACAATACTTTTCCAACTCACTGCCAACTAAGAAATCCCAACACAATTAAGAGAGGTGCTGCACTCAGTGAAGAGAGACAGAAGCAAGCTTGTTTGTGTATTGATACACTCAGTGGAGATCTGATGAATACTTGTATGAGAAAAAGTGGGATGTTCAAATATTTAACAGGCAGGTAGGCTCTATAAGGTTTTCTATGATTTTTTGTATGTGCCCAGACAGCCTCTCTCTATCTTTTATTACTAGCTGTTGATTCTATGTAAATATAAGAGAAGCATTGTGAATAACAATAACAATGTCATTTTAATTAGCAGTACATTTCTGAATTCCCTTCCTTAAGAAGAAAGGGTAAGTAACGAAGGAGAAATATAGGCAATAAAATACGAAATAGTAATTTTCATTTGTTATCTTTTTCTGTATTGCAGCATAGGGGCATGTTGATGTTTTTTTAATACTCAGTAAGAGATACTGTGCACACTCATTGCCAGTTAATAAAGCAGTGGACAAGTGAATAGCAGCATCAACGAGAAGAAAAATGCATAGGATATTTCATTGGGGCTGGATTCACATGAGCAGTTCCCAATGTGATCATTGCATAGAAGCTCTTCTTTTGGCTTACATGGATGGGCTGGTGCACACTATGATAGTTATATGAGAACAAACACTCAGTGATGAAAATGTCAGCTGCCTATGGTCTTATGAATCCCTCTTCAGTTCATATGCACATTCAGTGGACAAAACTAGAGGTACTAGTTATCTGTACTGACATTGTCAGCCCTCTTGATTTGGCCCAAAGACAAATAACATTTTGAAGCTGTATCAAGTGACATATCCAAGATAAACGCAGAGGCTTTTTTTTTTGTGGCCACATAAACATGTTTATTTCTGTGATTTCTTTGCATAGTGGCTAAATTCTCTGGAAACTGAAACAATGAGTTAACTATTAAGCCTGACTGTGGGGAAAGAAGCAGAGATAGTGGGTGAAATTCAGTAGTAAATAATAACTAGAGTAGGCCCATTGAATCAGTGCAAATCTGGTGAGCCAACTCCTCAGTGTGTTTCACTGATTCACTGTGCTTACTTATAATGCCCATGGATTTCAGACACAGTGAATGAAACAAATATAGTAGTAAATAATAACTAGAGTAGGACCATTGAATCAGTGCAAATCTGGTGAGCCAACTCCTCAGTGTGTTTCACTGATTCACTGTGCTTACTTATAATGCCCATGAATTTCAGGCACAGTGAATGAAACAAATATATTTCCTTATGTGTTTGCCTGTGACCGCCTCTGTATCTTTCAGGATTTTCAACAACCATTGTATGAATATGAGAGAGCAAATGAAATGAAACAATTAACAAGATGAAAAATATGTAGCACCTTAAAGACTAATTCCTGTATTTAAATGTGAGATTTCATGGATCACGTTCACTTCATCAGACATTAGAATGAGATCTCATGGCATCAAATTATACACATCAGGTATAGAGGCACTCAATGGTTGGCCAGCCTATCAGAAAAATAACATTGTAGCTTTTTATCTATATTTTACCTATATGTATGAATATATACAGCTGTGTATTACAGATATTAACATATCTGTTGTGTATGTAACAGTATTACTTTAAGAATGTATGACTGTAACCTGACAATGATTACAATGTAACCCAGCTGTTTAAGGAATGCGAGTAAGCTGCCCATAGAGGGCAGCTGCGAGCGTTCAGCTCACATGGTTCAAATTCCCCCAATCACTGGCAGCCACGGGAACCTTCCCGCGCAAGGATCACCTGGAGAAGATGGGCGTGACTCAGAATGACGTCACGCAGGTAGCAGCCAATGAGCTACCATGCAACCCTTTTCAAATGTATTACTGCAGTATAAAATGAGCTGTACCTCCACCATTATCACATGTTCATCCTGACCATCATGAAATAAACCAGTGTTTTAGCCCTCACTGCGGCTCCTTCTTTGTCTTCCGTGCAAGACACTAAATTGGCAATGAGGATGGGATCCATGGCGTGTCCCAAGATCAAATCTCACCAGTTTGATATAAGCGATCCAGAACAATGGGAGCTGTATGAGTGCCAGTTTTGGCATGCAATGGATGCTGCAGGCATCGATGACGAGGGGAAGATGCGCCCACACTTCCTAGCCCAGGTAGGGCCGGCCATGCTGTGCATTCTGATGAACCTGGTGGCTCGCCGGAAGGTCGACGTGGTGCCCATCGACTGCATCCTTGCGCTACTGAGGGAGCACTTCCAGCTGCCCGTTTCCATTTTTCCGGCCCGGGTCGCGTTCCACAGGCAGGACCAGCGCCCGGGAGAATCCGTATCCGCCTACGTGGAAGCCCTCAGGCTGGCGGCCGTCAATTGCCAATGGGAGGACCTGGACACGACCCTCTGAGACCGCATGCTGTGTGGCCTGAAGGACGAGGAGGTCCAGAGGAAGCTGATGACCCGCGACCATCGCCTCACGTTCAACGAGGTACTGCGGGAGGCCCAAGTGGCCGAGGCGGTGAGGAGCGGGGTCAGGGTTTTCAAGTCCCGAGGGGCCGCACCTGAGAGGGCCAAGTCACCCATGCAAGCGGCCCGGCGGACTTCGGCAAAAATGGCCTGGCGGGCACCCCGGTCGCCCGCAGGCACCCCAGCAACCTCCAAGGAGTCTTCCACGACGGCGGACTCCTGTTCCAGCGAGGACGACAACGTACAGAGGGTAAAGAAGCATGTAGAGAGGCGCCAGACCACCGAGCGAGGGAGCCACCGTTGTGATGGTTGTAGGGCATCTCACGACCGGACGAGATGCCCATTCCGGAAGGCCGAGTGCCACAACTGCGGCCGGAAGGGCCACATCACCAGAGTCTGCAGGCGCGGGCGAACCGAGGACAAGGGCGCACAGAGACACCCTCAAGCACACCAACGCAAGGCAGCCGGTATCGGAAAGGTCTCAGCCAACGACGGCGCAGCAGGCGTGAACCACGTGGGCCTGGAGCACGGGCACTTCTACGTAGAGGTACTGTTACAAGGGGTTCCAGTGAGGCTGGAAATAGACTCGGGGTCGTCCTACTCCATCCTGTCCCAGAAGGAGTTCATGCGCATTCCCCCAAATGCGCGGCCCAAGTTGCGGGCCATGAAGTCATACTTACGGGACGTGCAGGGTTATGGGATCCCAGTGTTGAGGATGGGGAACTTCACGGTGAAGTTCAAACATTACACAGAAAAACTGCCCTTAGTGGTTCTCAAGGGGGGAAGATGTTGCCTTTTGGGAACCCAGTGGTTTGCTCCCCTGGGAATTGAACTATCCGGCATTAACGCCATAGAGACTGACCCAATGCGGGACATGTGCGATGTGCACCTGGACGTTTTCAAGAAGGGGCTCAGGACTTACAAGGGACCCCCAGTTTCCTTTGAGTTGGACCCAGAAATCCCGCCCATACGTCTCAAGCCAAGAAGAGTGCCCTTCGCCCTCAAGGACAAGATTGAGGTGGAACTGGACAAATTGGTGGGGCAGGGGATTTTGGTTCCAGTTGATTCAGCGGAGTGGGAAACTCCAATTGTTACAGCCTTAAAATCCAATGGGGAGGTCAGGATTTGTGCTGACTACAAATGTACAATCAACAAGGCTATTCAGCCAAATGCATATCCAGTGCCAGTGGTTAGCCACTTACTGGCCACGTTGCATGGGGGGGAGGTGTTTTGCCAAGCTAGACCTGGCGCAGGCGTACCAGCAGCTCATAGTAACCCCAGCTGCTGCCGCTGCGCAAACCATCGTTATGCATAGGGGGCATTTAAGGTAACGCGCCTACAGTTCGGCGTAAATTCGGCCCCTGGGATCTTCCAGTCCCTTGTGGAACGCCTTTTAAAGGAGCTTCCAGGCGTGCTCCCATATTTTGATGATGTTTTGATAACAGTGGGGAGCGAATCAGAGCTAGCAAGGAGGCTAGACAGGGTCCTCTCTGTATTCGAGAGAGCGGGAATTAGGTTGAGAAGGGACAAATGTGTATTTTTTGCGAGGGAGGTTGAGTTTCTCGGGTTCAAGATAACCCCGGAGGGCATCAAGCCTTCTGAGTCCAAGGTTGCGGCTGTGAAAAACGCCCCTCGCCCCACCGTGAAACCGGAGCTGCAGTCATTCCTAGGGCTCCTGAATTTTTACCATTCCTTCCTACCAAGAAAGGCATCGTCGCAGAGCCACTGCATGGGCTACTTAAGAAAGAAGCGGTGTGGCGGTGGGGAGATAGGCAGGAGAAAGCATTCAAAGAGCTCAAGGCGCTCCTATCCTCGGATGCTGTTCTAACTCATTTCGACCCGAGGAAACCAGTAGTTTTGGTCTGTGATGCATCACCAGTGGGGGTGGGGGCGGTGCTGTGCCACATGTTGGAGAGCGGGCGGGAAGCCCCGGTTGCCTACTATTCCAGGTCACTTTCAAAGGCGGAGCGCAACTACGCACAGACAGATAGAGAGGCCCTGGCCATAATCGCGGGAACAAAGAAGTTCCACGATTTCCTATACGGCCGCGAGTTCACCATTGTGACTGACCATAAGCCCCTTTGGGAATCTTTACTACAGGCAAGCCCACCCCACAAATTCTGTCCCCCAGAATGCTACGTTGGGCGATTTTCCTTAACGCCTACCAGTATGAGCTGGTCTATCGCCCAGGGAAGGAGATCTCCCATGCGGACGCACTGTCCCGATCTCCCCTTCCTAGTTTAGGAAACCCCAAATGCAAGCTAGAGCAGGACCACCAAGTCCTGCTGATCGAGTCTCTTGACTTGCCCCCCATAGTTCCGGCAGACCTCGCCAAAGCCACGGTGGCCGACAAAATCCTGTCCCAAGTCAGTTCCTGGGTAAGGAGAGGGTGGCCCACAACTCCCCCTGAGGAGGAGTTCAAATCGTTCTTCAGGCGCAGAGTAGACTTTCCCTTGAAAGGGGCTGCCTACTCTGGGGCCAGCGGGTAGTCATCCCAGAGAAGTTATGAGCAAAGGTGCTGAGGCTACTGCATACCAGCCACCCAGGAATAGTGCACTCCAAGGCACTGGCCAGGAGCTACTTCTGGTGGCCCCAGATAGACGCAGATATAGAACACTTAGTGGGCACGTATGAGAGCTGCCAGAGCTCTCAGCCCGAGGAATCCCGGCTACCCCATAGGGAATGGGACACGGCCCGCGGGCCATGGTCCCGAGTACACTTCGACTTTGCTGGCCCCTTTCGCGGGTCCATGTTCCTGCTGATAGTCGACTCATATTCCAAATGGCTGGAAGTCATTCCCATGACTAACACCTCATCTGCCGCAACCATTAAACACTTGCGGAGGGTGTTTAGTTGCTTCGGCCTGCCGGACATCCTTGTGAGCGATAATGCCAGTACTTTCACTTTTGTGGAATTCAAGGCGTACATTGAGAGGAATGCCATCCAGCACATTACCTCTTACCCGTTTCACCCCGCCACAAACGGTCAGGTAGAGTGCCAAGTGCGCACTACGAAGGACGCACTGCGGCACATGGGTCCCGGTGAGTTGAACCTCCAACTGTGTCAGTTCCTCATCTGTTATAGGGCAACTCCCCTAGCTTCAGGACTTTCGCCGGCCAAACTCCTCATGAGAAGGAGGCCGATAACACTTTTTGATCAGTTGGATCCAACCAGGGTGGAGGATAGGGGAGAAATATAGTAATAGAGAGCTCCAAAAGTTTTGCGGTAGGGGACCCGGTTCACTGCAGAAACTACGCGACCTCGGGACCAGCGTGGGTCCCAGGAACGGTCATTGAACAAACGGGGCCAGTGTCCTATAGGGTCGAGACTAGCACAGGTCTACTCTGGAGAAGGCACCATGACCAACTCAGAAGGCGAGTTACTAATGAAAGGGAGTCAGCGTTAGGGTCCTCCCCCACCTGCATAACCCAAGGGGGAGACACGGGGACGTCCTCGGGTACAAATGCATACCCCGAGTTCTCAGATGAGGAGGAGGATACTTTGAAAGAGTGGAATGAGTTTGAATTTATGTTACCGTACCAGGGGGGTGTCACGGAGTGGTCCCCCACCCGTCCGAGCGAGAAGAGCGGTGTTAGTTTAGCCCCTGGTACCTCCAGCCCTCCCAGTCCTTTTGTTTTAGAGTATACCCCATCATCAAGGCCCCTGAACCAGGCAGCAGGGGGAAGTTCATTCTCTCCATCTCCAAGAACTCCGAGTCAGGCAGCAGGGGGTAGCGCAAGTACGCCGGTTGCAGGCGCAAGAGACCGGGGTGAGACAATAAGGGTCTCCTTGTCGGTTCTGAGGTTCATGCTGGGGGGTCCCCAGGCACCACAAGCAACAGGCAGGGGTTCACATCTCAGCTGCATGTTCCGTTCCCTTCTCCCAATGCAAGGTTATCACAGAGTCCCCGTCAGATGACTAATGAGTCCCCCCTTTCCATTGCAGGATGAGAGTCTGCGGAACTCGGAGCCCCTAGTTCCCCTGAGCTCAACCAAGCAGTCGTACGCCCCAAGCGCACATGCGGGAAGCCACAATGGTTGAGGGACTTCGTCCCATCCTAGGGGGGAGGAGTGTTGTGTATGTAACAGTATTACTTTAAGAATGTATGAATGTAACCTGACAATGATTACAATGTAACCCAGCTGTTTAAGGAACGCGAGTAAGCTGCCCATAGAGGGCAGCTGCGAGCGTTCAGCTCACATGGTTCAAATTCCCCCAATCACTGGCAGCCGCGGGAACCTTCCTGCGCAAGGATCACCTGGAGAAGATGGGCGTGACTCAGAATGACGTCGCACAGGTAGCAGCCAATGAGCTACCGTGCAACCCTTTTCAAATGTATTACTGCAGTATAAAATGAGCTGTACCTCTGCCATTACCACATGTTCATCCTGACCATCATGAAATAAACCAGTGTTTTAGCCCTCACTGCGGCTCCTTCTTTGTCTTCTGTGCAAGACACTAAAATATCCACATTGCTTCGTCCTTTCATCTTCCAACATTGTCCTGTCAAATCACCCTCCCTGCTTTGGTGTTTCAAATAAGTACTCATAAGCACAAGTTAGGCACCCAATGTGATGTAGTGGATTGAATAACAGGCTAGAGCTCTGGAAAGCAGGATTCAACTCCCCAACTTGGCCCTGGGAACAATGTGGGAGGGAGGGTTGGAATTGGTAAAATTAATCCTGAAGTATCTCACTTATTTTGAAAGCCCTACTATAAGTTGATTCTGACTTGATGGCACATAACTAACTAAACACAGGTTACTCTCAAAGAGGGTTGTGCATGTGTATGAGCTATGGACTGTAGCCTCATGGTCATTTTTGTAGCTCTGAAGCCCCCTTTCCAGCAACCACCCCACTGGGGGTGGGGGGGAAGGCAAACAAAAATCTTTGGCAGGCAATGTGTTGTGTCCAAGCCATAGTTAACGCATATTGCCTAAGAGCAATTACGATCAAGCTGTTGCTGCATTGCACCCCCTTTTGGTGCAAGGCACTTTGTTCATATGTTTGTTATCTATCTAGTTGGTCCCACACAGGTTTTCCCACCCTTACTTGGTCCGGGCAAATGTATCCCATTTGACTGCCTTTCTGTAGTTATATAAGTGTTGCCTCACCCCTGTTTTCCAGTGTTAAGTCTGTCTGAATGTGGTCGGAGGTCCAGCTGACACGCATAGCTCCTATCTGTACTCAACTGTAATAAACTACCTCTTTGTTAGCCCGAAGTGCTGTCGTGTGCGATTCCTCTTCAATGCACAACATTGGCGACGAAGATGGGATCTTCTGCCATGGAACTGACATTTGGGTCATTCAACATGTCTCAGCCACAGACATGGTCAAGCTACAAAACCAGGTTCACAGACTGGGGAATAGCCAACAAGATCGACCCAGAGGAATGGAAGGCATTCTTCTTCATGAAGTGTGGCACCCTGACAGTAGAAATTGTGTTCAATCTACTAGGAGGAAGAGAAGTAAGGGACATTCCTCTCGCCAACATTTTCACAATGCTCGGCGAGTACTTCCAGCCAAAGATCTCCGTGTTCACAGCCAGGGTAAGATTCTTCAGGAGGAACCAGATGCCAGGCGAGTCCATCACCGACTACGTGGCCGCACTGCACCAGATGGCTGATGCCTGCAAGTGGCCTGACTTGGATGATGCCCTGAGAGAGAGGGTAGAGATGAGCACACTGTCCTTCAAAGAGGCATACAATGTGGCTCTTGAGTCCAAAGTCTCCTCCACAGAAGCCACCGAGAGTGAACAGAAGTCGGAGAGTCCTGAGTCATTGTCCACTGAGTCCTCAGATGTCAAAGAACAAGGGGACGATGTGAATGAAGGCTGCCACGAAGCCACCATATCCCCTGACGAGTCTGAAGACCCTTGTAATGTTCAGGAGGATGAGAGTGTGAGTACAGATAACCAATTTGAAGAGAGGTGTGCCTTGAGAGTAGTCCCTCCGAGAACTCAGCAAATGAGTGTAGCCAGTCTCTCACAGCATCCGTAGGTCCGGCCTACGACCGTAGCCAGGTTCTCGGATTTTGCCAGCCAGATGCGCAGACCACAAATCTCCATTTCTTTGCCTACGATCACAGCTGAGGTCTTCGAGAGCACCAGTCGAGACCTTGAACTGCCAATCACGAGTTCTTCTGCTTTGACCATGACTGGGTTCACCGAAGCCGCTGGCCAAATCCTTCAAGGGCCTTCCAGTTCGCTCCTCAAATTTCAGGCACCAGCGCAAGGTCAAAGTAGCTCTGGCATCTCTGAAGTCCCCACCAACTTCAGTACCAACGAGCCACAAGTTTGCTCCTCACCTCAGGAAGGCCAAGTTAGCCTGCACAGAAGTTTGCAAGTTCCAGAGAAGTTCATTAGTGTTTGGGCTCGCCGGCCCAGAGAGCAGCACATCTCCAATGTCTATGCCAGGCAAGAGCACAAAACTCACCGCAGCTGTTGTGCGGTCCAGTCCTTCGAGAGCGTCCAAATCCAGGGTCGCCGCTGCCACATGGAGGTTGATTCGGGATCGTCGGCCTCAACCCTCATTCTGCGTGAGTCTTTGCAATGTCAACCAACCATCCGCTCTGAGTAACAGGCCCTGTGGGTCCAGTTGAGGGATGGACCGGGTCCCCTTTTCCCTGTGCTTGGTGAGGCTAAGCTCAAGGTGTTGTTTGAGAGTTTTGCCACGAAGCCTCCTCTAGCTAGAGTCAAGGAGGGTAAGAACAATCTAATGGAAGTGCAGTGGCTCAAACCCCTAGAAGTTGCCCTTTTGGGTGTTGATCCAGATCAGTGGGACCTTAGTCAGGTTGGGTTGGATCTTGTCTTAGGGGTTTTTGGAAGCCCAGGTTTGGATCCCTCAGTCAAAGCCAGAGTGCAAACGGCCTGCCAGGCATTTGCAGAGTGCAAGATCCCTGCTAAGACTGAACTTTACAAAAACTGTCTGCTGACCAGAGAAGGACCTGATACCCTCAAGCTGGAGAAGCTGCTAAAATTCGACTCAGTACAAGTTAATTGTGCAGTATTGAATGTGTTTGTTCAATGTTTCCTTCTGTCTAAAGCCGCACCTGGGGTTAAAAGCGGGTGGCCACCGCCCCAAGAGTTTTGGGAATTAACGGGTTATTACCGGGACCGAAATAAACTGTTTGTCAAGGGAGAGAAATCAGTCTGGGAAGCCCTTAGGGTAATTCAGTCTGTCATTCAGCTCTGGTTTATCATGGTTCAGGATTCCCCGGTGGGCGAGGGGAATGGAGAAATCAATGCATTACGTCCGTCTGCAGAACGGGGACAAGTTCTGTTGACACCACAGGTTGAATGCACCGTTCTCTCTACTCCAGAAGTGTTTGACCGTAGCTGCCCTGTAATTGCCCTAGAATTGGGGGGACAGTCCATTCTCGGTGCCCCGGGGAGAAGAAGTTATATTCCTCAGGTTCCCCATGGGTTTGGGATGTGTTTGGGATGTGTTGTGTAAAAGGACAAGAAAAGCTGATTTCAATGCAAAGGTTAAAAGGGATTGTACCATCTGCAGAAAGTGAGTCTATCTGGTTAAGTCTCGCCCAAGACCTCAACATTAGGTCGGGTCACGCGTATGCGACCCGCTCCCTGGAGGGAGAGCAGGAAAGTAAGTCATGTCCCCTCATGAAAGGACAAAGTCTGTCCTTGGAGGAGAAATGTTCTAGCAAGATCTTAGATCGCTTCGGAAACAGCATGAGTACTTGTTTCCGGAGTGAGCAAGAGGAAGGGTTTGCCCCTGGGGGAGTGAAGTTTCCTCCACATGTAGCATTTCCAAGTGTTTTATACATGTGGGCAGAGAGGCAGGCCCCAATTATCAGAATACCACCAGTCAGAGTGTCTTTACAGTCTCCCCTTTTTGGGTTTCATCTGCCAAAACGGTTGACTCCATAAGTCTGCAGTAGGGGATGCCCTCATTTATGGGTTCATTTTCAAAATGACATTCTGGTCCATGGGATCCAGTTCTGGTACCAACAGGATCTTATGCATCTGCAGGTTAACCAGGTAGTGGGTTCACTCAGAAAAAACCTGGCTAGCCCAGGTCCTCCAGTGGTCCACCGGACCACTCCTTAGACCCTGGTTGCCCCACCCCCCCAAAATATCCTAAGTCCTACCATTAATAGGCTACTTGACCAACCCCAGGTCTATTGTTTGGGTTTGTGCTCATTATGTTTTTACTTGGGGAGGGGGAACGTTGTGTCCAAGCCATAGCTAACGTATATTGCCTAAGAGCAATTATGATCAAGCTGTTGCTGCATTGCACCCCCTTTTGGTGCAAGGCACTTTGTTCATATGTTTGTTATCTATCTAGTTGGTCTCACACAGGTTTTCCCACCCTTACTTGGTCCGGGCAAATGTATCCCATTTGATTCCCTTCCTGTAGTTATATAAGTGTTGCCTCACCCCTGTTTTCCAGTGTTAAGTCTGTCTGAACGTGGTCGGAAGTCCAGTCAACACGCATAGCTCCTATCTGTACTCAACTGTAATAACCTACCTTTAGTGTATGAGAGTCAAGACACAAGGCACAGCCAAAGGCTGGGTTAACTCAGGTTTATTGCATGGTGGACAGAGGGAACATGAGGTAATGGCGGACGAACAGCTCTATATATACGGTAGTAACATATTTGAATGTGGCTCCACGGTAGCCCGTTGGCTACTGGTCCGCGTGACGTCATGGCTGGTCACGCCCTTCTTGTCCAGGTGTAGGTAGCGGCGGGAAGCTTCCCGCGCTGCGGTCTTTGATGGGTTTGGACCAAGAGAGCTTGGACGCTCGCTGCTGCCAGCTGGTGGTCATTAGCTCGCGTCCTATTACAGGGTTTATGTGATACAGCTGAAAGTTACATTGTTACTCATCGGCAAGGTTACATTGGTTCAGATACATTGATATCACATGTAGAAGGTTACACTCTTAGGACACAACACTCCTCCCCCCTAGGATGAGACGAAGTCTCTCAGCCAAGATGGCTTATTTCGAACACGCTGGGGTCTCGGCGCGGGCTGCCCTGCCCCGGCTTCGCTCCCTCCTCCTTGCTCCCTGGCTTCCTGCCCTGCAATCGGAGAGGATGACTTGTTAGTGGTTTGCCGCGGCTCTGCGGCTTTGTTGGGAGGTGTGTGCTTTGTTTGGGAAGAACCGGGGGCACTGGGGGCTAACGAAAAACCCCTCTTCTCGCTTGGATGGGTGGGGGAACACTCCGAAAACCCCCCCCGGCTAGCAAAATCAAAATCAAAATCGGATTCGGGGGAAGCGGCAGCGGCGGCCGCACACTCCTTTTCCCTCCCCCCGGGCTCGGATAGAACTGGGGTATCAAAAGGATATGAGTCGGGCTCGCTGCTTTCCCCCCTGTCTCCCCCTTGGGCTAAACGGGTGGGGGAGAACCCTATCGCTGAATCCTGTCGCTGTGCCCCACTGGTCGGCCCCTCGCTCACTCGGTGCCTCAGTTGGTCAGCGTGCCTCCTCCAGAGGAGGCCGGTGCTAGTTTCCACCCGATAGGACACTGGCCCCGTCTGTTCTATTATCGTCCCTGGCACCCAGGCTGGGCCTGCGTTGGCATAGTTCCTGCAGTGTACAGGATCGCCTACGCCGAAACCTTTCGAGACCGCTAACCCTATGTTCTTCCCTTTGTCCTCGACCCTCGACGGGTCTAGCCTGGACAAAAGCGTGGTCAGTTTCCTCCGCATCAGCAGCTCAGCCGGCGAGTATCCAGACGCTAAGGGGGTCACTCTATACGCTAATAGAAATTGACAAACTTGGTGATTTAGATCTCCCGAGCCCATGCGCCGCAGGGCATCTTTTGTGGTGCGCACCAACCGTTCCACTTGGCCATTCGTGGCCGGGTGAAACGGCGCGGATGTGACATGCCGAATTGCATTTGCCTCCATGAATGCTGCGAACTCAGCGGACGTGAAACAACTGGCGTTATCGCTGACCAAAGTGTCGGGTAAGCCGAACGTGGAAAAGACCCTCCTTAGCTGGCGAATGGTGGTGGCGGAGGATGTGCTCTTTACCGAAATGACCTCCAGCCACTTTGAGTATGCATCCACCACCAGGAGAAACATGGTTCCCCGGAATGGGCCAGCAAAATCTACGTGCACCCTGGACCACGGTCCCCTTGCTGCGTCCCATTCCCTATGCGGTAGGCGGGCCACCTCCGGTCGAGAGCATTGACATGCCTCACAAGTGCCAACCATCTGCTCTATGTCGGCGTCCAGCTGGGGCCACCAGAAGTAACTCCGGGCCAACGCCTTGGAACGGACGATTCCCGGGTGGCTGACGTGCAACAGCTTTAGCACCTTCGGCCGCAGGGACGTAGGAACCACCACCCGTTGGCCCCACAAAAGGCACCCCCTCTCTAAAGACAATTCTACTCGCTTTCGGAAAAATGGGTCGAATTCCGCGCCTGGGGATGACGCCGGCCACCCCTTCTGCACCCACGAGCATACTTTCCCTAGTGTTCTATCCTTTCCGGTCGCCCTGGCAATGTCGGCCGGTACTATCGGGGGTGACTCCAAGACCTCTATTAGCAATACCTGGCGGTCTCTTCTAACCCCTGCCTTCTGGTCGTCCGACAAGGGTAACGGCGACCGTGAGAGCGCGTCTGCATGGCTGATTTCCTTCCCTGGCCGGTATTCTAACTCATGTTGATATGCGTTAAGAAAGATAGCCCACCGCAGCATCCTCGGGGACAGGATCTGTGGCGTGGGCTTATTTGCAGTGAAGATTCCTAACAAGGGCTTGTGATCCGTAACGATCTTGAACGGCCGACCATACAGAAAATCGTGAAATTTCTTGGTTCCCGCTACTATCGCTAGTGCCTCCCTATCGGTCTGTGCGTAATTCCGCTCTGCTTGGGACAGGGACCTTGAATAAAACGCTATCGGGGCCTCCCTTCCGTCGTCTAACACGTGGCAAAGCACCGCCCCCACCCCCACCGGGGATGCATCGCAGACCAAAACTATGGGCCGTTTGGGGTCGAAATGAGTCAGGATTGCCTCGGATGTGAGGAGTTGCTTTAACTCTGTGAACGCTCTTTCTTGCTCGTCACCCCACAGCCATTTTTCCTCTTTTTTAAGTAGCCGATGGAGCGGCTCGGCAACAGACACCTTCCGTGGAAGGAAGGTATGGTAGAAATTGAGAAGCCCCAGAAATGACTGAAGCTCGGTTTTGGAAGTGGGGCGAGGGGCTTTCTTGATGGCGGCTACCTTAGATTTGGACGGCCTAATTCCCTCGGGCGTGACACGGAACCCTAAAAACTCAACCTCTGTTTCGAAAAATACACATTTGTCTTTTCTCAGTCGCAGCCCCGCTTTCTCGAACACGGCCAGGACCTTATCCAATCTGTGGGCCAGCTCGGCCTTACTCCCCCCCGTTATCAACACGTCATCAAAATATGGCAACACCCCCTCCAACCCCTTCAGGAGGCGTTCCACTAGCGATTGAAAAATGCCAGGTGCCGAGTTCACGCCGAACTGTAACCTCGACACCTGGAACGCCCCCTTATGTGTGACTATTGTTTGTGCCGCCGCTGTGGCGGGGGTTACCGGGAGTTGCTGGTAGGCCTGTGCTAAATCGAGTTTAGCGAAACACTTTCCCCCATTCAGCCTGGCCAGAAGGTGGCTGACCACTGGCACCGGGTATGCATTAGGGCGGATTGCCTTATTAATGGTACACTTATAATCAGCGCAAATGCGCACCTCCCCGTTAGCCTTCAGTGCTGTTACGATTGGAGTCTCCCACTCCGCGGAATCCACAGGAACGAGAATTCCTTGACCCACCAGTTTGTCCAGTTCCGCCTCTATTTTGTCCTTAAGCGCGAACGGTACCCTGCGCGGTTTAAGTCTTATCGGGCGGACCTCCGGGTCTAAGTCGAAGGCTACAGGGGGTCCCTTGAACTTTCCCAGTCCACTTTTAAAAACGGCGGGGTGTGCGTCACACACTGCTTGTATTGGGTCCTCGCCTACTGCATGCACCCCCCCTATGAACAGGCCTAAGGGCTGAAACCACTGTGTTCCGAGGAGGCTACAACTCCCCCCTTTTAGCACCACTAGGGGAAGTTCCGCAGAATGTCTCTTAAAGCGAACCCGGAATGTTCCGACCCCCAACACTGGAATGCTGTTCCCCTGAACGTCCCGTAGTGTGGCCCTCAACGCTTTAAGTTTGGGCCGCACGTGGGGGTCGATTTTCAAGAACTCTCTCTGGGGGATTATAGAATAGGAGGACCCCGAGTCAACTTCCATCCTAATAGGGGTCCCTTGTACTAGTACCTCAACAAAGTAATGGGGCTGTCCCGCAGACACGTTGAACACAGGAGCGTCGCCCTCGCTGTCGTCCGAGATGCGGCCCACGCCGTCCTGCTTCCTCGTGGCCCGGGCGCCATCTTTGGACCTCGCTGGACGGTCCGGTCTGGCTGAACGGTCTTGCGACTGTCTCCGGCCCTCTTTCCATTTCCTGCACGCCTTGGCGATGTGCCCCCGACGTCCACAGTTGAAACACTCGGCTTTCCTGAATGGGCACTTCACGCGCTCATGGGCCGCTCCGCAACCATCGCAGCGGCGCCCGCCTCTCCGGACCTTCTGGACCTCCTCGCCATCGCTGCTTTCTGAAGACGATTTCGAGGTCGGTCGGGTTGCATGCACCGACTGACCGGACTTCCCGTGCGACGAGTTTTCCGCTTTGCCGGCCCTCGGACGCCACTCACGCCACTTGTGCATCTCGTCTACTCCAGCATTCATGGATTCCGCGGCTTCCGCGGCCTCTACAACCTCTTCCAGTGTGGGTGGTGGCTCCTTGTTCATCAAGCTGCGCTGTACTTCCTTGTCCTTCAGGCCACACAGCACTCCGTCCCTGAGGGCCATCTCTAGGATGTGGTCCCATTTGCAGGGGGCGGCGGCTACCCTCATAGCCGTTACGAAGGCTTCTACCGACTCGTCCGGCGCTTGAACTCGCCTCCAAAACGCACTCCGAGCGGGAAACATTGCCCTCGAGGGCCGGAAACGCTCACGCAGCATTTTCATGATGTCACCGGCTTTGAAATCGCTCATCTTCTTCGGTGCAAGGATGCCCACCAGCGTCCGCTTGGTTTCCATCCCAAGCATGCGGGTGAGGATGGCCCTCTTCCTTTCCTCGTCGTCTTCTTTGACTTTGAGCTCCACCAGAGCCGCCTGGAAGTCCATCTCAAAAAGCTCCCAGTCTTGCGGTTTGGTGATGTTGAACCCGCTCTGTGTCCTGGCTCCGTGGGGATCCATCATCCCACCTTCGTCGCCAATTTAGTGTATGAGAGTCAAGACACAAGGCACAGCCAAAGGCTGGGTTAACTCAGGTTTATTGCATGGTGGACAGAGGGAACATGAGGTAATGGCGGACGAACAGCTCTATATATACGGTAGTAACATATTTGAATGTGGCTCCACGGTAGCCCGTTGGCTACTGGTCCGCGTGACGTCATGGCTGGTCACGCCCTTCTTGTCCAGGTGTAGGTAGCGGCGGGAAGCTTCCCGCGCTGCGGTCTTTGATGGGTTTGGACCAAGAGAGCTTGGACGCTCGCTGCTGCCAGCTGGTGGTCATTAGCTCGCGTCCTATTACAGGGTTTATGTGATACAGCTGAAGGTTACATTGTTACTCATCGGCAAGGTTACATTGGTTCAGATACATTGATATCACATGTAGAAGGTTACACTCTTAGGACACAACACTACCTCTTTGTTAGCCCGAAGGACTGTCATGTGTGATTCCTCTTCAATACACAACACAATGTCACATATGGTTTTCATCTGAGGAGCCTCATGGAGTCCATAAAACACTAAAAAAATTAAAAACAGAAAGAGGCAGTGTGATCAACTTTCTTAAAATGGGTATTTCTAGCCCTGGTGTGGGCCATGACAGAAGCTAGAGAGGAACCCTCCTCTCCCACACAGCACAGTTCACTGTATCCAGTATGACCCCCCAGCTTTACTCTGTGGTTTGATTAGTAAACAAGAGCTGGAGAGCTGACTGAGAAGTACAGTGAATGGATCCGCTTTGGTTTGGTTTTTGGTAGTGATCCAAATGCCTGCAGATATTGTGTGCTCATAAACAGAATGTCCCACCATGAAGTCCACGAAGATGGCTTGTTGGACTAGGTAATGGTCACCTTTGCTCGAAAGCCAGTCATATCCGACTCTAGGGTTCAGTGATTATCTCTGTTTATAGCCAAAGAGCCAGTGCTGTCTGCGTCTGCAGACATTTCTGTGAACATGTGGCAGGCATGCCTCAACACCGAATGCTGTTTACCTTCCCACCAAAGTGGTCCCTATTTATCTACTTTCAATTTCTTGCTTTCCAACTACTAGTTTGGCAGGAGCTGGGACAGAGCTCACTCTACATGTCCATAAAAATCCCTTTTGGAGTTCTCGGTTATCCCTAGTTTCCAAGATGGAGACAGCAGTACTCACTGCACTCATTCAACAAATTTAGTGACATCTGAATGGGTATTCACAACAACTATTTGACAAGTTCTCAGTTCACTTAGAAATTTCTTCTGCTGGATCATTGCACTGATCTTGAGTTCTCTTCAAGTGCAAAATAAACCTATTCCCTGAATCAAGTTGGATCACTTTACTTCCTTTATCATTGTCGTCTGTTCTTGTCATTCCTATATTTATAGGATAAATTATAAGACCTCACTCCCCCCACCTCCAATTGCAGGGATCTTTGTCAGCCATATGGTTAGAGGTGCTTCTGCTCCATTTGAACTCAAGAGTTGACAAGCAACCTGACTGAGGTTTAACAGAGTAGGAGTTTTATTGTGTGTCAGTAATACAGAAGCCATTGCTCAGAAATGCAGGCATTTTCTCAGGATGACATCCATCCACAGTGACATGAAAGAGAGCATTTACTTTCTGTGTCATGTCTGAAGAGGTTTGGAAGAGATAAATGTGTGCAGCACAGGTATAAGCATGTGAAGTACAAATAGAAGTAACAGCTTTCTGCTGAGACATTTAATAAGTTGTCTAGTCAAAAGCACCCATACAACAAAAGGATGTTGATGGTTTCAAGAGATGACACCATGTTTTTCTTTTACTAAACTCTTCTCAGGGGCCCTGAAAAGTGGATCAAGAAGGGCAATGAGTAATGCCACAAGTGCTGAAAAGCATATGTCATGATCACTGCAATTAACGAGGCTAGAGATTTGTAAGTAAAGAAAATGGGCAAATCACATGGTTTGAGTCCATGTGTTACACTGACAAGTTAATACATAGGGCTATGTTGATATCACATGATGTTGTGTTCTGTAAAGCTGTGCCTTTAACAATGTACCTTAGCCATGTGGTAACAATGTAACCTTTCTGTGTGCAACATTATAACCTTCAGCTGTATCAATGTAAACCTGATAAGGGGACGCGAGCTAGTGACCACTAGATGGCAATAGCGAGCGTCCAGCTCTCATGGCTCAGATTCACCTGGATCAGCAGCGCGGGAAGATTCCCGCCACCCCTTCACCTGGACAAGAAGGGCGTGACCTTCTACGACGTCACGCAGGCAGCAACCAATAGTCTGTCGACGAGCCACTTTCAAATGTATAGCCAGCTGTATATATTGAGCTACCCATCCGCCATTACCACATGTTCCTCCGGATCATCATGCAATAAACCTGTGTTAAGCCAACCCTTCGGCTGTTCATTGTCTTTGGTCCCTTACACTAAACATACCCAGATTTATTTTCATTTATAAAAACCTTTCAATGATTTGGACGTTTCCCTTTGCTTGGTATATGGCAGGGCTGCCAAGACTTCTGACTTGGGGCTGTATTTGAAATTAGGAAGCAAAGAAGAAGGCCCAAAGCTGTATCCAAAGTCCCCTGCTCCATCATGCTCCACAAGAAAGAAAAGCAACTTTTTGCTAGCAAAAGAAGACAAATGGTTGCTTCTGGAATCCTCTAAGAGCAACAATTCGTCTTTTAAATAGGTT
Source organism: Bradypodion pumilum (assembly GCA_035047305.1). NCBI lineage: Eukaryota > Metazoa > Chordata > Lepidosauria > Squamata > Chamaeleonidae > Bradypodion > Bradypodion pumilum. Next base: position 132,214,597 of record JAWDJD010000004.1, read on the forward strand.
ACAGCTCCCAACCTTGCAATGTTCTCTATCTTTCCTTTCAAAACTGGCATTACATTTCCAGACACTTCCAGTTGCATTTTCTCCAACATTTCTGATGGTCCATAGAGCCAACAGAGGGTCTCAGAGGCACAAAAATCATCCTCTCTAGCTGAAATTGCCCATCTCTGGTCTGTGGACTGGAGAAAAGCTTTCTTAACTCTCCCAGGATCTCATCTTCAAAAGAGTTCTCTGTGTTAGATCGGGGGTTCCCAACCTTTTCAAGCCGGGGGCCGGGTCATGCTCCCTCAGTCAGCTTTGAAGTCTGGATGGCCATTTTGCCCTGCTTGTGTGATGGGGTAAGTCATTTTGTCCCAACAGCTTCAAAGGAGTGGCCATTTTGTTTCTTGAATGCCCTTTGAGGGGCCACATGAAATGGCACCGTGGGCTGGATCTGGCCCACGGGCCTTAGTTTGGGAACCCCTGTGTTAGATGAAGTGCTCCAACTGGTGTATCGCTTGGTTCACATGTGACAACCTCATTTACATTAGCTGACCTAACATAATGGACAAAAACACAATTACCTTTTGGTACCTTCACTTCCCATACAGATCTCTGATTTTTTAAAGATGCACACAAAAATTTATATGTTAGGGCAATTGTAACATGAATGTGCACATTAAATAAAATTGTGTACCAAAGAGCATCTGTTAAGGGGACTATTTGCAGTTCCCCTCTACTATAGCCGCCCAGAGTCGTTGTCGAGTTGGGCGGTGATAGAAATACGAATAAATAAATAAATAAATAAATAAACAAACAAACAAACAAACAAATAAATAAATAATGTGCATTACAGAAATATGGGCTAAATCCAGTTATTTACCCCAAACAGTGTTAAAACAATACCTATTTAAGTCTTATTGCTCCAATAAGGCTACTCTAGATTAGAATAATAATTGAATTTAGGGGCCAGTCAAGCAGATCAAAAGCACAACATTGCAAGTAGATAAATAGGTACTGCTTTAGTGGGAAAGGTAACCTCTCCTTCTCCATATTGCCAGCAGATGTCACATATAAAGTTCCTTGCTCATGGGAAGAAACAAGTCAAGTTATGCATAGTCAAAGTAATGCTTGCAAAGCACTAACTTCTGTGTGTGGTTAAAAACTTTTCAGGTTCATGTCCTTTGTGTCCTTCAATTGTAATTGCCAAGTCTGAGAGATTTTCTATGCAGAGTCATCATGAGCTCTACCATAATGAGCAATGTTGACACCCATGGTTCCCTCCACCCTTTTCGTCCAGGTTGGATCATGTGAAAGAGGACGGATGGAGGAACCTCTTCCCGAGCTGCCTCTCCCCGAGGCAGCTGCCTCTCCCTGAGGAGACACAGCCTTTCCCTGAGCCCCCGCCATCGGCTCGGCAATGGGAGGCTGCCTCTCCCCAAGGAGAGGCTGCCTCTCCCCGAACCCTCGCCATCGATTTGGGGATGGGAGGCAGGTGTGGGGTTGATGTCGCTGCCCTCCGAGCCCCGCCTGCTCAGAGGGCTAGAAGAGACGACAATGGCAATGCCACCGGAGGACAGAAGCTCCTTCCCCCCAGCATTGCCGGTCGACGGGAGGTGGGAGCAGCTGCAGCCGTGGCTAAAGGACTTAAAAACATCGCTCCGCCACGGATGCACGAAACTCCTTTCCCCGGCGTTGCTGGTCAGCAGGAAGTGGGGAGCAGCTGGCTCCATCGGGAAGACACAGAATGTGGCATCATTTCCTCCAGTTGATGCTGCTGAGGACGTTGAGCCCTGGGCTCCGCTAAAGACATTGAGCCCAGGCTCCATCTGAGATGTTGAGCTAGGCTCTGTCATGTTACTCTCTTACACTGTGTCTTGTTATTTTCTTATTGTATTTTGTGCATATGCATATTTGTTTTTGCTATATTGTATTCTTACGGACGTATTGTAAGCCGCCCTGATTCGGCCTGTGCTGAGTAGGGCGGGATATAAATCAAATAAATAAATAAATAACATCTGTGTCCAAGTGACTAGCATCCATGTAGGTTCTGCACTGAATGAGAAGCTGGAAGTGAAATATGCACTCAGGGCTGGTGTGTTCATACCCTCCCAGATACTGGTGGGCAGTTTTACACTCCTCCAGCAACAAAGTTTGCTGGACTTTCCATCTTTCCACCAAGACCACACAACTGGAGGGGCTGTGGGCTATGGTAGCAGCCACCAACGAACCTCTTTGTGAGGTCACTCTTTAAGTCCCAGCCTATCACTTTTCACAAGGGGCTGTGTGACATCTCATTCCAAACAGCCAAGGGAGATCCACTAAGGAGTTAGGTCTTGCTTACAGCTTTCATCTGCTTCTTCTCAGATTTTGAGCATTTTGAGAGCATGGCACCAAGTACGGTACCCAGCTTTTATCTACACTCCTAGCAGATTGACTGTGCAAAGGTAAAGCAACAAAAAAAATGACTACAAAAGACTGAATTACTAGCTCTTCGCTACCCACCACATCTCAGTGTGTCAGAAATGCAATAAATATATAAAAAGTAATTCTCTTATCCATTCTTACACTTGCAAAAAAATTGCTGGAGAAATTCACTGCCAGGTTACTGAAATAGTCTCCTGGAAAACTGACATAAAGCACTGTCCTCCTCTTGCCCCCCCCCACACACACACACTGCCACCATCAGTTCCCATTGTGTTGCGAATTTTCCCCAGAAGTAGTGAAGATTTATGTGTTCCTAAATGATTCAGGTATAGAAAGAAGGGAGCCATTAGGCTAATATTTTTATGCCAATGCATCTTCTCCAATCTGACTTAAAGTTCATGACCTGTTGCTGTACACAAATAGAGTAACAGCTAGAGAGTTCTCATTTGGCAAAGCCTGAACTTGTCAGATTTCACCTTAATGAGGTTCATATCTGAGGACAGGCAAGGAACAAACACCGACCATGTGATAAGCTAAACAGTGCAGTAATTGGATCAAGCTGAAGCAATGGCTATCTTGGGTACAAATGAAAGGGCTGTCAATTCCATTTCTTTCTTTCTTTCTTTTCTTTCTTTCTTTCTTTCTTCCCATTATCATTCATACCTCTTCTTCTTGTTCTGCCATATCCGAATCCAAATATTAGCAATCCTCATGGCGATCAGCCATGAGGACTGTCCTGAGAATATAATGCAGTGGCCGTTCATCTGCCTTCCCCGTAACACTGACCCAGTTCCACAAGTCACTTTCTGGTCCTCAGCCCTTTTGGCATGCAAAGTCCTTATCAGCCTCAGGCCAGTATCGATGAAGCTGCTGCCCTCCATCAAGATGGATGCAAATGGAATTTAATCCATTTGGGGACTGTCATCCTTCCCTGTGGATTTTGGCACCCAAGCCGTTAGTCCTCAGGGTTGTCAGGTTAGTTAACCACTGCCTGACACTTGGTGTTGAGTCGCTGGCAGTATGGTCTACTCTATTACCACAGCAGGATAGCCTGGTCAGACACTAACATCCTTACTTCTTCTTCTTCAGGTGCCATATCCATTCCGGGTATTGGCTATCATCATGGCGATAGTCTTCCTGTTAACTTCTCAGAACAGTTCTTCCGAGTACATGCCACACCAGTCTCTCAGGTTCTACAGCCATGAAGTCCGTCTATGTCCAGGGCCTCTATTCCCAGGGATCTTTCCTTGCAGAGCGAGTTGGAGTATTCTATATTTTATGTTGTTCCTCACGATATGGCCAAGGTATTGGAGCTTTCTTTGCTTAATGGTCCTAAAGAGTTCTTGTTCTTTAACCATTCAGCACAATACTTCTAAGTTCCTGGGACAATCATCCTTGCTACGGCTTCATAATTCTGTTTCAATTGTGCACTAAAAACCATAAATGCATGAGCAAGAGACTAGTAAAAGACAGGCAAGGGCAGCATGAAGTGTTTGACAGTGGAATAAACTCGCTTGGAAAGCAGTGGGTTCTACTAACTGGAGGTTTTTAAATAGAAGTTGGAGAGCAATTTAACAGATATATTTTAATCTGTGGGCCTTCTACATCGATAGAGATTTAGTCTCAGTGAAATCTGAAGTATCTTCCAGCACTAGAATTCTATGTTAGTAGATATTTTAAATAGGCATAGGCATTCCTTGTTGCATCTGTTCACTATACAATCATCACCTTTTTTGGAATCTAGTTTGAGAGAAGCCAAGAATGCATTCTGCAACATGTTCCAGGACTTCTTACATTAGCCAAGCAATATGAGAAAGAGCTATGCTACATCAGGTCCCACAGCTATAGTATAACTTAAGAAGGAAGCCTTAAACCTAATGAACACTTTTTCCCATTAAACATAGCCTGAAATCGAAGAATGAATTTTACATAAATGTTGACTCATCAGCCATTGATTCAAATGATTTAATTTAGCTAGGATTAGCAATTGGATTCAGGCCAGCATGTTTATTCTTCTGAGCAATTTAGAAGATCAAGTTCATGTACAGCAGTAGAATATCTTTCATTTTATGTCAAAAAATGAAAAGAATGCACAATGATTGAAGAGCTGTAATGAAGCCAATAAAAGATGAAGCAGGATGCTTTAATAGTCTAGACCAGTGATTGCCAACCTTGGCACTCCAGATGTTCTTAAACTTCAAGTCCCAGAAGCCCTGATCAGCAGGTGTATTGACTTGGGCTTCTGGTGATTCAAGTCCAAGAACACCTGGAGTGCCAAGGTTGGCCATCACTGGTCTAGATAGTTAGTATTATTATTGAACTGTATAAATTTAGATAGTTTGTTATGACAAGGAGTATGAAGATAATATTATATTTTAACAAGATCCATTGAGGTATTCAAAATGAGTATACAGAATATGGGTTCACAACCAATATTTGATACATTCTGCACATTGCTACCCAACACAGAGTTACCTAGTTCAGCCCCCAACCTAATGATGGATCTGAAGTGTGGGGCACAATCACAAAATGCTCATGGACATCAACGTTCCACCAAGAATACTTTACTTCTTCTCAAAGCAGCCTATTCTACTATCAACAATTTTGTAATTAAAAGACTTCTTGCAAGGTTTAGCTGAAAACCACTCCCCTGTAATTTCTACCCTTAGTAAATTGGCCTGCCTTGTGGAACAGCAGCCATAAGCATGATCTATATGGTAGCCCTGACTATACTCAAAGACTACTGTGATAGTGGCCTTTATCCTCATTTCTAGTGTTCCTTGGTGGGTCTGGTTTTTCTCTTCATTACCATTCCAGTCAACCTTCTCTGGAAATGTTCCACTTCATGTTAACATAGTTCATAAAATCAGGTACCCATAAGTGAATTCATTACTCTCATTTTGTTCTGACCAGAGCAGAACTAAGCAAAACTATTATTCTTTTGGTTCCTGATTCTTTAGGCTACTGATCTTCCATTTAAGAAAGCCAGTACTAACATTCTGGATATCTGAACACTGATAGAGCCATTTTTTCCAAAGAACTTGATGAATCTGGAGGAAGAGAATATTTGGAAAATTAAGCTAGAATTTCATGATAAAAGTCCAGAATGTTGTAGATAAACTAGCTATAAATGTCTTGTCTGTATGCTCAATACTTTCTTCTCAAGACTGAGGTGTCTCAAGTATGAGATGTAACCCACTGTGGAATGATTAAGAAGTATAAATTCTGTAATTTATTTAGGATGGGCAGATGTGTATGATTCACTAGGAAATACTATGATATTCCAGGAGACACAGGATGAGTCTATGAGCATTTCCAGATACTTAGCCTGCTTTTTTGAGCTCTCAGACATTGGTCTGGCACAACCTCCCCTGAGCACTTTTTCTTGACGTCAAGGGATTTGGCCTTGTTTACTTCACTGAAATATACAACTCTCTAGCCTTTCTGGATACTAGGAACAGCATAAAAAGAAAGCTTGTAGCTATGAAAGGCTGCTTCTAATTTGATGTTTCCCTGTTCTTCAAATGGCAGAAAACAAGATATTGTCAAGAGAACAAAGGTGGGTGTCCTCTTGCCTCAGTGAAGAATTGATAGGAAATCATCCAGTCCCCCAGTTCCAACATTCTCCTTGCTGTGCACCCATCCTTGTACCTGTGAAATCAGTCACAATCTGCTGGAGCTGGTGGGAATCAGGGGAATCTGCTGGAGCTGGCAGGAGCGTTTTTACGATTTCCCTTCCATCCTATGTTTAGGCAATAGGCTACTAGCCACTATATTTAGATATTCTAAAATAATTAAATGCATGGTATAATGTCTATTCTGATTTATGCCAACCCTTTCCAGGGTTTTCTAGGGGGAAAGTACCCAGAAGAGGTACCCAGAAGAGATTTACCATTGACTATGTGGCTTTCCCAAGGCTACACAGAATGGGGTTTCTCCCAAAAACATAATAGGGAATTGAACCCCCAACCTCTGGCTTCACAAACTGATACCTATGCTATTGTGCTATCCAGCCAGCACATTCCATATTATCTATATTCTATGCCATCTTTCAATTTAAAAAATCACCATGTTGAAAAAAATGATCTCAACATCCAAAAACAAAATTTAAAAAATCCACAGTGAAAATTAGAAAAACTGGAAGATAGCCAGATATTAAGCATTTAACAGGGAAATTGTTAATTTTTACTTTTTATTTTTCAAGCATTTGATTTGTGCTTAAAGAGCTATGAAGGAGGAACCACACAGAGTCTTATGAAGAAAGCAAACTATCACAGCAGTGGGACTATATGCCATGTTGCGTACAACATATGGAAATTTGTATCACACAATACCTAATTGGTGCTGATGCTTGTAATATTTTAACTCAGGAGTGCCCAAACTATGGCCTGTGGGCCAGATCTGGCCACCAATGCCAATTCATCTGGCCCACACCAACCTGATTGCACCCAGAAGTGGAAGTAAAATGTGCCCATACTGGCACATTTTACTTCCGCTTCCAGGACTGATGAGGGCGGCACGGGCTGGATGAATTGGCATTGGGGGCTGGATCCGGCCCATGGGCCATAGTTTGGGCACCCCTGGTTTAATCAGAGAAAATGGCAGCCTAAAATCTATCTCATCCTGTTGCAAAACATATCTGTTGCAAAACAGATTGCAAGGCGGTTTTACTTCTGCTTTCAGTGGGAGGAAGAACCACGTGACCAACCAGTTGAACTAAGTGACTGGCCTGTGGCCCGAAAAGTTTGGGCACCCCTGTTTTAACTGAACATTTGGCAGAACTATGCACCAATTCAACAATTTGTTACCAAAAGATATAGAATAATTAGGAGGATGCGTTGTCCTGAACAACAGGCGTTATGTTGTTAAATAACTTCAGAAAAACAGAAAAAGATTGCCAGACCTTTTGTGAGCAATACTTTGGCTGGTACTTGAATGTCTTTTGCCAAACAGAGCAGAAATTTATGGTTAACATCAATAGATAAGTGGTGTAGAAAAGATTCAGCATGTCAGATGACTTTATTTTGGAAAAGCATGCAGATCACAACAATGAACTGAACTGGAGATACGGTGGAAAAAATGTGCAGTGTTTTAGGAGAAAGGATATCCAAAAGAAAATTTGTACTAAGAAATTTTACTCCTGGTATTTTCTGGTTTTTATTAATTGCACATTGTTGTTGTCATCATTATATTTATTCTCAAACATTTGAACAGCAAACAGTTTGAAAAGACCAAGGCTTGGATATGAAGCAAACATCTTTGCATATAATGTGCCTTTATTTATTTTTCCTTTTCATCTATATGTGTTTCTATGTGCACAAGTACCTATAAAGGTAAAGGTCACCCTTGAGACTATGGTAGCTTAGTGGTTAAGATGCTGAACTTGAAGACTGTAAGATCGGAGTTCAATACCTGAGTAATGCACCTTTACTAAAGGTCACATGTGCGAAAAAGCCAGTTGTATCCAACTCTAGGATTCAGTGCTCATCTCTGTTTATAGAGCCAGCACTGTCTCTGTCTGCAGATGTTTCCATGGACATGTGGCAGTCATGACAACACACTGGAGTGCACGGAATGCTGTTTACCTTCCCACCGAAGTGGTCCCTACTTATCTATTTGCAATTTCTTGCTTTTGAAGTGCTAGGTTGGCAGGAACTGGGAAAGACAAGGGAGCTCAATCTATCAGTCAGCACTGGGGTCTCAACCTGCCAAACTTGCCAAACTTCTGGCCATCAAGTTCAGTGTCTTAACCACTAAGCCACTGCAGTCTCTACCAATATGTATATGGGGATCCAAGTCTTTTAGTTTTGTTCAATTGTGTTTGTGGTTGTTTTGACTTGTCCTGCAAGTGTGGTGATGCCATTAGAGAATATGTTTTGAATGGAAACCATTTGAAAAATTCTTGTGAGTTTATTTTGATATATTCATATTTTTGTCAAGTTAATAATAACCAAACTTGCTCCTGCCATTCTAGCATGCTGGAAACTGTGGACCATGTTCTTTTATCCTGCTCATTTTATTAAGACATTCACAGCTAGTATATCATGTCCATCTTTCTTTCTGTCTGCCAGAAAGGAGAACAAGTGGGTCCTAAAGCAAACTATGCAGGAACTTCTCTGGAGGCAAAAATGATACCACTGAGGTTATCATACCTTGGGAACACCTTGGAAATGGAATATTTCCTGAAAAAGACAATAATACTGGAAAAAGTGGAAGGCACGAAGATAAGAGGAAGACCAAATATGAGATTCGCTAAGTAAGAGAGGTAAAGGTTTCCCTTGCTCGAAAGCCAGTCATATCCGACTCTAGGGTTCAGTGTTCATCTCTGTTTCATAGCCGAAGAGCCAGCATTGTCTGCTTCTGCAGACATTTCCGAGGTAGGCATGACTAGACACCGGAGCGCACGGAACGCTGTTACCTTCCCACCAAAGTGGTCCCTATTTATCTACTTGCAATTTCTTGCTTTCGAACTGCTAGGTTGGCAGGAGAAGTAAGGAAACCACAGGCTTAATTAGAGCTGAGCAGGGTGTTGAGGACAGGACATTCTAGAGATCTCTCATTCACAGAGTCATCACAAGTCAGGGACAATTTGACAGCACATACACGTCATATCCATTTTGATTAACCTTCTCAGTAGATCTGATGAATTTATACCTTCTTCTTCCTCCTTTCTGAATGCTCCGTGGAATTGTATTCAATGTGGCAAAATTTTGTGCCTTAGCATACATAATAAGAAAGACACTCGTTAAATCACCCCATGAACCAGATTAGCAAATCTTATGCACCCACAAAGAAATGTGAATCTTCTCCATTAGCTAATTGCAGATAGCACAGTCTTTGTGACCCCCCCCCCCACTGTGTTGCATTTATGCTAGTCTTGTTTTGAAAAGGGAGGCTATATGGTCATAATACAGTACCTCATTTATATTTACAGTAAAACCCTGACTTACAAATGCCTCGAGTTACATAAAATTCAACTTACATAATGATTTCGTGCTAAAACCATGTCCCGATTCACACGATTTCCTATGGGTTTGCTTCGAGTTACATAAAGATTCTTTTTCCTATGGGTTTGCTTTGAGTTATGTTAAAAAAAAATCTTTTCCTATGGGTTTGCTTTGAGTTATGTTAAAAAAAATTCCTATGGGTTTGCTTCGAGTTACATAAAAAAAACAATTTAAGCAAAAGCCTACAGAATTGACTTTTTCGTAAGTAGGAGTTTTGCTGTGTTTATTTATTAGTCACATTTGTATTGCTGCCCACTCAGCAAGCGACTCTGGGCGGCGTACAACAATTACATCATGAACTCATACACTTTGGTGGGGAATCTTTCCATCCATTTCCTAAGCAGAGCTGGTGGACAAAATTCCCTGAGAATTGATATGTAAGACTGTAATAGAGGATGACAAACTGTGGTCTTGGAGCCACACATGACCCCAAGGTATTGTAGGGTCAACCACCACCTTGAATCTCCCATCCACTACTAAAAATGATTTCACCTTCTTTTAAAAACATACCGTTGCTACAAGAACCCTTCACGAGTGTTAATTTACTTTTCAGATCATCATAGCATCCTGTGCAGTGCTTAACAACAAAGTAATACTCATATTATTATTATTTTAGTAAACTAGAATTAGACTTTTGACCACTTCTGGTTTCATTCACCACTCCCCTTCCCCTTTATTTCATTTCATTTTACTTCTGGCAGTTCATGTGGTTTCCCAGGGGGGAAACCACCCCTTGGACCTCCCACCGAAGCTGCTGGGCATTGCAACCCACAGTAGCTGTTCAGCTCTGAAATAGTGGGATACTCTCTGATCCAAATTAACGAAACCATGGGAAAGTTAGTGGTTAAGACACTGAGCTTGAAGGTCTGGAAGGTTGGCAGGTCAGCAGTTTGTGACCCAAGTGCTGAGTGATGTAGTGAGTTCCCATTATCTGTGCCAGCTCTTGCCAATCTAACTGTTTGAAAGCAAGACATAGCAAGTAGATAAATAGGTACCACTTTGGCAGGAAAGATAGCAGTGTTCTGTGCATTCCAGTGTCTAGTAATGCCTGTCACAGGACCGCAGAAACATATGCAGATGGTTCTTTGGCTGTAAACAGATCATCACCACACCCTAGGGTTGGACACAATTGGCTTTTGAGCAATGGCAAACTTTACCTCCACCTTGGGAAACTTCACTTATAATTGCATTATAATCTTCCTCCAAGCTCTAGATCTGGCTTATTTATTTGTTGTTCAGTTGCACAGTTGATTCCGACCCTTTGTGACCCTATAGACCATCATACAGTGCAAATCTATATATAACGGTTGAAGAATTTTGACTCTCTGAATGATTCGGACCCTAACTCTCACAGTCTATGGCCGTTGGCCATCCTGGTGGCTTTGGTTGGAGTTGGAAACCAAAGGATCCCAAGGACTAAAGGTGATTAGGAACAGTGTGGGAACCTGCAGAAGAGGTACTCCACATCTCTGCAATCGTAATACACCAACATTACCCAGTGAATTGTAAGACAAAGTGGGCATCCCAAGGAGGTAAAAGGGAAACGTCTTCATTTATAAAATATTGCTTGGGAAGTGATTGTTTATAAATTGAGGGAGGGGAAATTCCCCTTGGGTTTCTTTTTTCGCTTCAGCGCTCTTGAAAAAACTGGATCTGAGGAATGCCTTCTGCCAACAAGACTCTCTTGACCTGTCCTGCTGGGTTCTTTTAAAGATTTGGCTATACTTCTACTGCTCCTTGCTGCCAGTGGAAGAGTTTCATTTTTCCCCTCTGTGCCGTTAATCACCTCTGACATTCAGCAAGACATGTTTGCTGTAGAATCTGCGAACAAAGTTCGAGGGCAACGTTCTTGCATGGTGTGAGAATGGCAGGCAAGGTGTCTCTGAACTAAGGGTCTTACCAATATATATATACATCCCACAGTGAGCATGTCTTCACTGTATGTTATGCAAGGGTCAGCTTTCATGTGGGTAACAAGCTGTCCATCAAGAGCCCACAACAGAAAAACCAAGCAACTACAAAGCATTCTGGTATTCTGCAAATGACAACAATGATATGACCACACACTATGGCAATAACTTGCACTGGCTTCTCAAAAGATTTCAGGAGTGGCTTTTGCCAACCCCTCAATTAGCAGGGAACATATGTACAGTCTTCCAAGCAGTGATTTAATCACTGAAGCATGGTGCAATGGGCTACAAGCAACCAGAAACAGAAAGGCACTGCACTATACAATTCCACATGAATCATTGCTACGGTTCTTTTTATTTGAAAGGGCCACAAACACAGGCAATAATGGCTCTCAATCTGATTGCAGTAGTTTTGCCCTCCTTACTTTTTCTCTATTGTGGATCTGGAGTACCTGCACTTAATATTCTTTCAGTTGGCCATTCATACAAGTCAATAAAAACCCTATAGACACAAACATTTCTTTGGTCATTTAAAAAAACAGATCTGTACATGATTCAGGTTCTTTACCTCATTGGGTCATAGCAAAACAATTTCAGCACCCCCAGCATCAGGACACAACTATATTGACAAATGATGTGGGACTGATTACATTATTTTCCTTTGACTTGATATGTAGAAGTTTATGGGAATTAACTCTGAATAATGTTTCCTCTTCTACTGGTGCTTCTACATTTCTGGAACTGAATGCATTCACATCAGTTCAGGTGGTGTGACCGCTCTTCCCCAGTAGCATATTAGACACCTTGTTCTGGCATCATATCTTTTACCCTTTTGATACTGTTGGCAAGGAAACTGGAGTGGGTTGCCAGTTCCTCCCCCAGTGGATTATGTTTAGTCTGACTTCTCTGCTATGGCCTGTCCCTCTTGGGTGGCCATATTATATATTATATATTATATATATTATAACGCTGATGCCTGGACAGATATCCTTTGGCAGGAAGTGGCAAGAACACTACTTGCATTTGACAGCTGCTATGCACGTCAGGCTCCGGCTCCTATTCTGTGTGGAAATCTGTAGAGTGAGTGAAGCTGCTGTTACTTCAGTACCACTGCCTTCTCTTCCCAAACAGCCAGAATGTTTAAAATGACAAGGCATTCAAGTTTTCCCCTCATGCCATTTGAGCACATCATTCTTTGAAAGGTGCCATTTTCGAAAGCCATGCAATTGCAGTTTTGGATGTTGGGAAAGCAGCCGCTGCTTGACAGCCAAAAATGATTGTGCTGAAGAATATGCAATCTGCTGGTGGACATAATGTGATATTCTTCCACCAGTTATGACATTTCAAATCCATCATTTCCAGATGCCCCAGTTGAGCAGCCAACATTGCCCACTAGCAGCCTGAATCCCTTGGCAAGCCACATTTCCACTCAGCTTCCAAGATGTACACTTTTTTTGTCCAAAATCATCAAGTACAGCATTCTGTACAAAATCATGTTTTGGGGCAAAGGATACATTCATAAAAAGCTGTCATGACTCACACAGTGACAGATGCAAAGAAGTCACCATCTTGGCTGTCATGTCTTTCTTTTACTTCTGTGTGGGTTCCAGCTTGGAATTGGACAGCACAGTCACAGCTCATATCCAGGGTCAGCCCAGGAGATTTACTGCCTGAAGCACAGCACCCACCAAGCAGTGGGTTTTCAAAGCCAGGAAGCTTATTTCTGGCATGAGTTTTTTAAAAAACCTTTACAGTACAGTATTCCCATTACTTGGGAATAAACCATACAATCATGAAGTAAACAACTGACAAATTCCATGCCAACCATAGAGCAAAAGACAACATTTTGGATGCAAGGCTATTTAAGCTAATCATAATCTCTGGACTATCTTCTTCTGTATAGACCACTCTACACTCTGAGAAGGAGACCCATTTTATCATAATGCAACCTAGAGACATTTGTTTCACAGAGATGTACAGGGCAGCCTTTTCCTTTCAGGGTACCCATCTGCCCACTGTTTAGAATGATCTCTACATAGAGATCAAGGAATTCCCAATGAGCATTTCCATCTTTGTGATGTTTTCAATTTCCACTTTTGTATTTTCCTTACAGATGGAGCATGTATAGGTAAGTTTGCTGTTAAGAACAGCCTTGCTGGAACAGGCCACAGCCCATCCAGTCCAGCATTCTGTCTCACACAGTGGCTCACCATTTCCTTCAGGGTATTCCCAAGGAGATGCCTTCACCTGCTTAGGATTCCCTGGAAATGGCATTGAGAGATATCCTGCCTATCTCTCCAACCCGGAGGTTGTCCTTAGGTAGCCATAATTATAGCCATTGTGGCTACCTAAGGACAACCTCCAACCCGGAGGTTGTCCTTAGGTAGCCATAATTATAGCCATTGTTAGCATGCATGATGGAAGAGAATAGACTGAGGGTTGGTGGATGAGTGGTGATTAAGTCTATTATGGTCAAGGGGAAAAAATGCCTCCACAGAACCTCATTTTTGTCAGCTGATTTCCTCACTTCTCTTTATTTTCTAGTGGCAGTTACCATATAAACATTCATGCTGGTGGTTAGGTCACAGGTCAAACAAGAGGTAAAAGGAAGAAATTCATATATTTCAAAAGTGAAACCAGAAGTCTTGTGGCAGCTTCAAGACTAACTAGCCTTCTTCATCTGAAGAAGTATGCTTGGAAAAGATAGCTTATGAAAAATAAAGCCTAGTTAGTCTTAAAGGTATAGAACTTCTAGCTTCTCTTTTGCTACATGAAACAGGGCTACTGGCCACATTATCTTAAAAAACATTTTAGTGGGAATCGGAGATGGCAGCATTACCTAAAGTTTGAATTCTAACAAAAGGTTTAAATTAAAAAAAAACTCCACTGAGTGACATGTAGAAGAAGGGGCCCCAAGGTCCCAAATATAGGAAGACAACAGAGTGAAGGACCACACTGTATTGTGTGTCCAGTATTGTGTGTCCAGCAGCACCGTCAGGGTTCAGGGATGGGAGTCCCATTGTACTAATGAAAAGGGGCAACCCTGTGGCAGATGCCACCATCATCAGTCAAAGTTTTCTGTACAGAGCATGGTTCTCAACCTACGGCCCGGGGGCCAGATTCAGCCCATGACACCATTTCATGTGGCCGCCTACCAACTCTGCCACTCCCAGAAGTGCCATGTGTGGCAGGCAGGGCAGAATGGCCATCCGGCACCCGAAGCTGCCTGAGGAAGTGTGACCCGGCCCTTTGCTTGAAAAGGTTGAGAACCCCTGTCATATGGAGTTTAATTATTCAGTTAGTGTTTTCAATGATATTTATTGTTTTTCATTCTATTGCCATTTTCAAAAGTTATCCTGTGTTCCTTGTATCGTTTGGTTTGTAACACTGTAGTATTGCAGACTACTTTGAGGTTAAGTTTTTTGTGACAGGAGAAAAGTGTAAAAACATCTTACATGCATTTAACAAATCTTTGACTTGCTGCTGTAAACTTCACTTCATGCAGCTCCTAATACTGTAATTCTTCTCCATACTTACAATGAAATCCTAACTAAAAACTGTACCAAACATAGAGAAACTGAAATATGCATGAGATCAATCATCCTTTAAAAAAAAAAAAACCTTTCCAATCTGCATATAGAATCCACTTCTTGCATCTGATCTCAGAAATTGGCCAGATCTAACAATAGATCTGGATAAGATGTGCAGCAGACAGCCAAACTAGGGCAAACCAAACAAAAAGAAAGAAAGAAAGAGGAAGACAGAGAAAATAAATTGTTGAGATGCACCCATTTATTTTCAAACAGTCCATTACTTTTCATAAGTCACACAAAGGCCTTGATGTAGATTACAGAGGACAGAATAAGCTTCTTCTGAAATTCCAGTCTGTGGCCCAGTCTTGTTTTCCATATTTGTTAGCATGTCTGAAAGTGACTGTGTACAAGAGATGAATATCTTTGCAGATACGATCTCCTCAGGTTTCCTAGACTTTCCGTTACCTGCTCTTACTTGTGCTGACCTTCCTTCAAAGTTACATTGTTATTCTTAGGACTGCTCATGTCACTTCTTTTCTTCTCACTCCTCTCTCTCGTTACTCCAGGAAGGAGTCATGAAAGTTTCTAAGGAAGAGAAACAGAGCATGTGGAAGAAAATAACATAGGACCAGGATAACCAAGAAAAATTTTTAATCACTGGAACTATGCAACTATACAACGGAGATATAGAACAATGAGGGTAAAAATGAGCCGTCTCAAGAACAGTTTCTTCTCCAGAACAATTTTGGCCTTAAATGGAAACTCTGGACTCTGAAGTCATTTTATCTTATTTTAAATTTTTAAATTTTTATATTTTACTGTATGGTACTGTCTTAATTAGTGTTTCTGTAGCTGTTTTAAATTATGGGGTATGCCTTTTTGAGTTGATATATAGCAACCAAGAAATTTCGTTGTTCCCGCAAGCGGACAATGACAATAAAGATTTATCTTATCTTAACTGGTGCTAGTTCTTCTCAAAGGTGAATCCTGGGTCGTCATGCTTTACAAACCACATGCCATTTCCTGGTGTGAAGGAGGCAGTGGGGGACCACATGAAATGGTGCTGCAGGCTGCATCTGGCCTGTGGGTCGCAGGTTGAGAATCCCTGGTCTCATGCTTTACAAACCACTGAGGATGGCTCTCAGGCCTTCCTATATATAAGGGATCCAGACACTGCACAAGATAGGAGACATGGTGGTGGTGGTGGTGAGAAGAACAGAGATAGTTGTATGCAAACCTGGCAGGTCCTCTCAGCAGGTACATTCTTCTCCTGGAAAATGTATACAAGATGAGAAACAAATCTTGTGACTCATCAAGGCCACTGACAGCTATCTGTATGTGTGATCCATGTGAGAACAAATGATACAGCCAAGAGAAAAAATGAACTAATCTCCAAAGAGCCAAGTGTAGCAAAAAAGAAGGACAGTGGAGGAAATTAAAGGTGTTACCCCTTGGTATCCATCAAATAAACACAGCAGGGAAAATCAGAAGGTGATTCATATGGCCTCTGGTGTTCTAATTTACACAGTAATAGAAAAGCAAACAGAACAAACAAAAAATCCTAATATGGGCGGGTAAATATGATCTAGCAAGTATCGTTAAGATTCATGAGACTCATGATTGGAACAGAGCAATGAAATGATATATCTTGTTCAAATGTTTCTGGGTTAAGTGGTGAGGAGCCTTAAGATATTGACATGCTGAGCCTTGCATGTTTTTTTCTAATTCCATTGTTAAGGTTATGAATGTTGCTGATTTTGTAATCAAAGTACACCATCACTGATTACAGAATACTGACAAAGTATGTCTTCATTACACAGTTGCAGAATTCCATAGGATAGTGCCGTGGCAGAAAAATATTAATCAACATACTACAATCTGACTGTTGAGGGGAAATGAGGGGTCAGAGTTCTTAACAGTAGCATGCCACATGGCAACATTTTGTGGCAGTTCCCTCCGGTTTTCTGATATAATGATGTTCCAAGTGTCTGTGCATGAATGTGTCCATTAACCTTTGCCTCCTGAATTACTTCATTAGTGTGGAATGGCAAGGTACCAACTTGAAAGATGAGCAGAGAGAAGAATTATCTAAGTGAGGATTTTCATTAGAATAGAGGCTCATGTCAAAATTTAGGAATAGCTGTAAAGGAACATCACTCTCAATGTGAAGTAAAGGACTTCTGTGCCATCTGCAGCTCCCCAGTTTTCATTTGGAACAATCCAGAGCTTGACCATTCAGGAAAAAGCAGCAGCCATGATGGTCTTGACCAAGGGATCCCAACCTGAGGCCCATGGGCCAGATCTGGCCTGCATCGCTATTTCATGTGCCCCACCCTACCCCTCCAAGGGCATTTGAAAAACAAAATGGCCACCCCTCTGAAGCTGTTGGGACAAAATGGCCACTGCCATCATGCAGGCAGGGCAAAATGGCTCTCCAGCCCTCAAAGCTGCCTGAGAGAGTATGACCCGGCCCCCAGGCTGAAAAGGTTGGGAATCAGTGGTCTTGACTTACATGGGGCTTTAATAAGACAGAACATAAATATCAACATTGGCAACCTGAGAGAGAATGGGCACAAAGAGAGAGAGAAAAAAGAGTCCAGGATTGGTTATGTAACAAAGTATTTAACCCATTTGCCTGGCTACATAACAGTTATCCAATTCCAGAATCTGATTGTTATGTTGCTACCATGGCACCAACCATAGGGTAAACCTGAAAGGAAGAAGGAGAGAAGGATTCTGGAGGCTTCCATGACATAGAAATGGAAAATCTTGCCAGTTTTGCTTTCTCTCTTACTCTTTCACCCACAATTTCTTTCTACACCAAACAGGAAGGATTTTGCGAATGTTGGTAAATCCTTCTTACGACCTGAAATTCCCCCATTGGCACTGTGTCAATGCAGCATTTTCAGATATTCCTAACATGGAGAGGCCAAAGTTATCACATCTGTCTGCCATTTGGCTGTTGAAGATGAGGGACTGCTCATGGGGAGGAATAGGTAGGAAACCTGATTTAAGCCTGTTGTTATGTGAGAAGACCAAATGACCTCTGCGTTAAAGGTAGATCATGAGGTGGTTTTTAAGGTAAGTTAAATATTTAAGAAATTGTTTTTATCATTACCATCCTTCAGTCTGTTTCTGTGGCTGAGCAGGATTTTAAACCCAGACCTGTTTAGCTAGAGTCCACTACACCACACTGGCTCTCTAATTAACATGCTTTAATAAAGGTGGATTGAAAGACAGACAGTGAAAGAATTAAATGCTCAGAATGTTCTGGATCTGAATGGCCTTAAACTGCTTTTAAATGTCTTAACATTTCAAGTTATTTCCATCCCAAACACAGAAATTTGCATATTTGGGTAAATTCTTTTTAAAAAGACATAGGGAATTCTCCGTGGGCTAAGGCAATAGAAGTGCAAAGTCTGGAATAATTGCTTTTTTTTTGCCTATAGCATCCAGCTTTGTGCTGGTAGATTCTGGGAGTTTGAGTCCAGAAAAGGTGTAGGGATCGTGGCCAATCGTGGCCGCTCGCGGGGACAAAAGAAGATACAGACGCAGGTCAAGATGCAAGGGAGGCGACCCCGAGGGGCGCTGAGCGACCTCTTTTTATTCCTAGCCAAAAATACTTGGACTGGCACAACTGCACATCAGCAACGGATCAGGGGGAAGTGGATTCAAACAATGGCTTTGTGTGTGCTGGTAACAGATAAGCAGATGTTTGTGCCAGAGGGTGACCAGAGGGTGACCGTTAATTGGGGTACAATGACTCATGGAACGGGGATGTCTGGTGGGGTGGATAAGGGGCCTCTGTGACCCGGGGAGCTATCCTGCTGGGTCTGATAAAGACCCGCTTATCTAAGCTTCTGCCAGGGAGTGTCCTTGATGGATGTTGTGGTTGTATCCTGTTGATACGACCCCAGGTCACATGGCCCGCGTGACCTGGCCTCCCCCTTTCGGAAACTGCTAGGGGCTGTGGGCTATGGGCATTTCTTGAGGCAGACTTGGGGTATTGTTTGGGGTGAAGGCTGGGGCATCCCTACAAAAAGGGAGTTGTAGCTTTGTGGAATAGTATGGTTGTGTGATGGTGGAAATCAGCTAGGAAGACAGAGCTACCTTATCCATGTAACCCAAAACTGTTTTTTCCCCTTCTCTTGCCATGCAGAGTTCCAGAAAGTGCTGGATATCTGGCTAGCGTGCAATAATTTAAGTAGCCCTAAAGAACATGAACCTGTCCTTCTGCTTGCAACAAGGGAAGCGGGAGAGGAAGCTGTCTCCTTTTTGTGCTTTGCCTCAGTCCCTTGCAGGTTAAGGTCATTCTGTGTCTTCAAGAGAGACCATTCTGGCAACTAAATTAGCCCTCATTTACAGGGAAGTTGAACGCAGCCAGACGAATGATGGCGCAAGCATAATTGGTTCCCAACATGTGTCAGTGCCATGGAAAAAGATGCATTATGGGACTAATTTTTAAAATGTTAATGATTATTGGACATTTGCCAAGCACCCAGCTGTGCATAAAACATTGAGCTGGTAAATAGCTCTTGATCTGTTTAGAAACAAATTAGAATGGCTGTGAGGAGTCTACAAGACGGAAGGCATGGGAACCACCACCGGCGCACTGGCTGACCCCATTAACATTGGTATGATGGGATATTTCTACTTTTACCATCAGAACAACAGACATGAAATCAGTTTGGAAATTGTTTTAGGATATTTGGGTTGTAAGCAGACGAGGGAACGAGGCAGTGTTCTGTGATGACAGCTTCAGTTTAGGTGGTGAGGATTTTTTAAAATCTGATTTGTTTATTTTTTGCCTAGCAAGAGGTTGGAAAGAATATGTTGCTGCCAGTCACGCAGGGTAAATTTAAAACTGACTTGTAGGTGAACAAGTCCACCTGCTCCAACCAGGAGTCATCTTTCCTGCCATATATCAAGCACAGATTAGACAAGGTGAACTGCCTGGCATTTCATGTCACCAATGCTTTGTTGTGCTTTAAGTTACATCACTGCTACATTTCAGTGTGGAATAACTAGCTAATTGAATACACTTGGCCCACAGAAAGCTCTTTGTAGATTTGTTTCTCTTTGTCAAAATTAGATTTAATGGATCGGAATAATCTCCTTCAGTCTTAGACATCACATCAGTATAAGCCCTGTTGGCCATAGTCCTAGAGAGCTGGCTGAAGCATGCATGGGACCAGAACTTGACTCTGAAGTTTCTGCAGCAGCTGCTCATCCTATGTACGCATAGCAAACTCAGGGCCAGAACACATATGCCAATAGTATTCATGTGCCATGGTCTTAATTGCAGGCTTCTTCTTTTACAGATATGGAGCATGGTCAGAATTTGATCTGCTCAAAAAACCTGAATGGAACAGGGTAAGGGATATTTAACCCTTGGTTTCTCTCTGGGGTCTTGTAGCTAGATGGATATGTGTTTGTGTGCTGAACCTCCCATTTTGCATGGGAAAGTTCCCATTGAAACAAATGGCTCTCATTCTCAAACTGTAGACCCTTGGGGAGCCAAACTGTACCACAAACATCAGTGTTCCATTTATGTGCAACCTAAGTAAACTATCATTTAGGTCAATGGTAGAAAACCTGTACCCAACAGATGTTGTTAGACTGCCATTCTCATGACCCATCATCATTAGTTATTCTGGATATAAATCATGGAAAATGTAGTCCAACAACCTCTGGAAGGACACACCTTGCCAATCCCCACCTTAGAGCCCCAGATTTTAAGAGGGTTGTAAATCTCCCATTATGCTAAAATACACATTGTGCCAGTCTCTTAAAATTGACATCATTTAGGGCAGGGCCATTTAGGGCCAAACTCTTTATGTCATGGGCCTTACCATGCTCCCTGGACATCTGAGTGGGCCGGATCACACCCCCAGAAGCTGGAGTAAATGCGCCCACTTCCGCGTTTACGACAGCCACAAGCGCATTTATGGCTGATGTAACTGTGTTTACACATGCGTGGGCACATTTTACGGCTGTCATAAATATGCCCACTTCCACTTCTGGGTGCGGTGGTAGTGGCAGCAGGCCACATGAAATGGTGCCATGGGCCAGGTCGGGCCTGCAGGCCATAGGTTGGGAACCCCTGACATAAGGCCTCAAGAAGGCTTAACCTATCCCTGATCAACAACTAAGAGGAAGCCATGAGGAGGCTTAAAGATAAAGATGGACCTTCTAGTAGATGGATGCTTGTGAAATGATTTGTTGTTCAGTCGCACAGTCAATTCCGACCCTTTGCAATCCCACAGACCATTGTCCTCCAGGCACCTCTGTCCTCCACCATCCTCCTCAACCTGCCCAGTTCTGTGCCCATTGTGTCTACAATACCATCTAGCCATCTCATTTTTGGCCGTCCCCTTCTTCTTTTGCAATCCACATTTCCCAGCATCAAGGCTTTCTCAAGTGAATCCTCTTTTCTCATTTGATGTCCAAAGTACTTTAGCTTCATCTTTACTATTTGTTCTTCTAAGGACAAATGATAGGTGATCCAATATACTACCAATATTAGGGAAAATTTGAACTTGATTTACTCACAATTCCGCAGGCTAAGCCATTTCACGGAGCTGATGTGAGGATAAAATAGGTATATGATACAACATATGCATTCCTCAGCTCCTTGGAGGAAGGTGATTTAAGCCCTTAACCAGAGCTGGAAAATAAATTGCTAAAACTTTATTTTCTATCCCAATTTCTTTTTCAAAAACTTTTATTTAAAAAAAATTCATTATTTTAATAGTTAAATACCAATAGCGTTATTTCTTTTTTAATTTTAATTTTTTTATACAAAAATAATGATAAGTACACATTACAGAAAACAATAAGACAATAAACAAATATATGTGGATTTCCCACGCCCGTTGGGCATGGAACGGCCCTGGCAGAGGCCACTACGGTAGAGAAAACTCCTGGCTCGTGGCATCTGCGGGCAGAGAAATTAAGGGGGGTGGATAAATGATAGGGTTTGATTCACCCAACTCCTGACCTGACCCGCGGTTCTGCTGAAAGAGCAAATACCTAACCCAGTTACCCATTAGAGTAATCACTCATCTCCGTGTCTCAGTGTAATCTCAGGCACAAACAGATGCCATGTTTACCCCTGCCTGATCCCTGAACAATGGAGACTCCGAGGTCCATGTTTGCCCCAGTTAATTAACTTCCCCAAAGAGATTCCCAATTAACTTGAGTACACAGGTGATGTAATTTCTGTCAGGTGACAGTCTTGCCACCGTTGCGCTTTTCCTTCTATATATGTTGCAGCCTTTTCTCAATAAAGTACTGGTCATATCCTCCTCCATACTGCCTCGTATCGTTCCTTGATCAGTCTCCTCCGGGACCTACGGCCCTCAGCGGCCCCGATTCCTACATCTGGTGACCCCGACGTGATCTACTCGTGAGTAAGAGTGGTCTTCCTCAGAGTAGCGATCACACAGTCCGGTTCTGCGCTTGAACCATGTCCGAATCGTCCCGGAGGACAGCGCGGCACTCCGTCCGGCAGCCAGCCGATCGGAGGGACGGCCTGCAGTGAGGCAGTCCAAAGAGGCTTTCCTACAGCTTACTCCCGGCTTTCGCGGCGGCTTGCACCAAAGGGAAACGCGCGTTCCGCTCAGGGCAGCTGTGAGCCCCTGACAGCGCAGTGGCCACCGAGGGCCCGTGGCCGCAGTCCACGCTCCGAGCTCTACCCAGAAAGCGACGTCGCCAGAACCTGTTGCCTGCCAAAGACGCGTCGACTCGTCCCGAGGAGGAATCTTCCGAGGACCCAATCGCAGGTAATATGGGGACCTGTCCTCAGCGACAGCGTCCATCCGCTAGCCAAAGAACCCATGAGGAGGGGTTCATCATCCTGGCCAGGGTATTTAATTTGCGTTTTCACAGCGGGGAGCTAGCGAGACTTTTGGTGTACCTAGGGGAACACTGCCTGCTTTACCCAGAAGTAGGTACGTTAACCCTCGAGCTCTGGGATCAGATAGGAGACTGCATTCAGCAACCCCCGAAAGCTCCAGGAGGCATAATTCGTACATGGAGAAAGTGTAGGAAGCTCTTAGCGGAGATAGAGCCAGTCCGGGTAGAGGCCAAAGAACCCCCAAGTCTGCCAGAAGCGCCAGCCAATCCAACGGCGCCTACGGCGCTCTATCCGTCACTCCAATTTAGGCAGGGTAGCGTAGGGAGCTTTCCCCCAGCGACAGCTGCAGACGTCACCGGTGGAATGCAAGGAATGAGGAGCGCAGGCGCTTCTCTGACAGTTCCAGGTTCCCGAGTTACCAAGAGTCCACTTCAGCGTACCATTGAAGAGGAGATTAGGAAGGGGGAATTGCCAGCAGAAGAACTAGCTGAGCTTAGTCAGATATGTCCCATCCGCATGGAAATGGACGCGCTCACAGGCGCACAGCAGATAATTCATTCCCCAGTCCCGTATAAGCTTCTCATGGCCATACAGAAAGCCATCTCAGAAACAGGGCTCCAAAGTCGTTTTACAAGGGGCACACTTCAGCAAGTGTGCGAGAACACCATGTGGATTCCTCATGACTGGAAAGCCGTCATGCGGATGATGCTCAACCCTAGCCAGTACTTAATTTGGGACAGCGAGTTTCGCCTAGAGGCGCAGACGAGGGCTGCCAGATGGGAGGCGCAGTACTTCCTGACCAGTTGTATGGTTCAGGTGCCTTCGAGCCCATCGACGCCCAAATCAACTTGCCTCTAGCCACTCTCCAGATGTCGGCCGAGGCCACCTTTAGGGCGTTTTTCAAAGTCCCAGCAACTGGCAAAGCGGCTAAAAATTACACCGCTATCAAGCAAGGAGCCCAAGAGCCCTATATGGACTTCATCAATCACCTGGAGGAAGCAATTAGCAGGCAGATTGATAATGAGCAAGCCCAGCAAGAGCTCATGATGAAGTTAGCCAAGGACAATGCCAATCTAGACTGCCGTAAAATCCTGCAGTCACTAGGCAATCGTCCCGACTTGACACTTACGGACATGATTAGAGCTTGCGCCGACGTTGGCACTGAATCCTACAAGATGGGATTGCTAGCGGCAGCGGTGCAAGGGGATAAGAGACCAAAAGGAAAGACCCAAGGAGCATGTCACAGTTGTGGCAAGATTGGTCTCTTCGCTAGGGAGTGCCGATCCAAGGGAGGCGGGCAAAAGCCCGGCCGTCCCAAGGCTCCGAAAACCCAGTGTCCGAAATGTCAAAGAGGCTACCATTGGGCCCAAGACTGTCCGAATTCGGGAAACCGGAACGCGGGCATGTCTCTGGCCCCGGTCCAAACAGAGGCTTCCCTCATTCAGAGCTCACCCGAGCTAGACTAGATCCCAGCCCCATTCCAGGCATTGCAAGGGCACAGGCCAGCCCCAAGGGTAGTACAGGGTTAGACTTGACTTGTCAGGCGGACGCTACATGCGACCTGCCAGGCACGGTCTATCTGGTGGACTCCCAGTACATGGGTCCACTGCCCAAGGGCTTTATAGGTTTAGTTTTGCCCCGCAGTGTAGCTGGAGCACGCGGAATTTTCATAATTCCAGGAGTCGTTGACTCGAATTTTTCAGGCGTTCTCCAAGTTCAGCTTTGGACTCACCTGCCCCAAACAATTCACAAGGGAGACACCCTAGCGCAACTGATCATGGTTCCTTGTCACTCGCCAGCAGATAGCCAGGGAAGGCTCAGTGACAGCTCCGAGTCCCGGTCAGAGGACCGCTCGAGTGCCAGTGAGGCAGTACAAGGATACCAGGTCTTAGCGACAGTGGAGACCAACATTGAGTGGAAACAACGCCCGGTTATCGAGGTATTTCTGAATAATAGAATATTCTCAGGCCTGTTAGATACCGGAGCAGATGTCAGCGTGATAAGCAGGGGCCAGTGGCCAAGGGAATGGGCCATTGAGCCGGTCTCCGATGTGTGGGGGTAGGCGGCATTCAGGAAGCGTTTAGAAGCCGAGAGTGGGTAACAGTCACGATCCCAAAGGCTGACGGCACGGCGGTAATTCGGCCGCACATCCTTGACGTGCACATCAACCTTTGGGGGCGAGACATTTTGCAGCAGTACGGTGCTACGCTTACCTTCGGGTAATGGCATTGCCACTTAAGTGGCTCACCGATACGCCGGTCTGGGTGGAACAATGGCCGGTAGTAGGAGAGAAGTTAGTTGCTCTGAAACAGCTAGTGAGAGAACAGCTAGACGCAGGACACATAGAGCAGTCCACGAGTCCGTGAAATTCGCCAATTTTTGTGATTAAGAAGAAGTCGGGGAAGTGGCGACTCCTCCACGATCTCAGAGAGATCAATAAATGCATACAGCCAATGGGTCCGCTCCAATGCGGCATCCCGAATCCGAACATGATTCCCGAGGGGTGGGAGATTTTAGTCGTAGATCTCAAGGATTGTTTTTATACAATTCCCCTAGACCCCCGGGACCGGGAAAGGTTCGCCTTTACGGTGCCAGTTGTGAACCACAGTGAGCCCACGCAGCGTTACGCGTGGAAATTTTTGCCACAGGGCATGCTCAATTCGCCCACCCTGTGCCAAATTTATGTTCACAACGCACTGGCAAAGTTCCGAAGCCTTTACCCAAAAGCTATAGTTTGCCATTTCATGGACGACATCTTGGTCGCGATGCCGCAACTCGGCAGCGAAATGTTTTCTGACCTCCAGGCCAGCCTGGGGGACAAAGGCTTACTCATTGCCCCAGAAAAAGTGCAGAGAACCGAGCTCTTCTCGTACTTGGGTCATCGGCTTCTCCGCTCCTTCGCAGCACCGGTTTTGCCTCAGATCAATTTACAGGACTCAGTCACGTTGGTAGAATTGCAGCAGGTTTTAGGGAATATTAATTGGGCCAGACCGTATTTTCGTTTGGATACGGATCTTTTGAAACCGCTCTTCTCGCTGCTAACCTTAGGTAAGCAGCCGGCAGACCGGATACAGGTTTCTCAAGAAGCGCGCTTAGCTATCGAGAAAGTGAACCAAGTTCTCAGCCAGAAGTGGGTAGATAGGATCACCCCAGGGCCATATGCTCCGATCTTGAATTTGTACATCGTACGGTCAGGATCCATGTTCACCGGAGCGCTCGGCGTAGATGCCGAGAAGGGGGCGAGTATCGTGGAATGGGTGTACCTTCCGAACACCTCTCCACGAAACATCGTTCCTCCCCAAGAATTGGTCTCCGCGGTGGTTTACCGCGGAAGGCTGAGAGCTAGGGACATTTCTGGGCACGATTTAGCCAAGATCGTAGTCCCGTTCACCAAGGAACAAATCCAGCAGTTGATGCAGCTCGGTGACTCGTTTCCAATTGCGTTGGAAGGATTCACCGGATGCTTGGCATACCACTTGCCGAAGGACCCCAGACTAGTCTCACTCCAAACGCAGACAGTCAGCTTGTTCGAATTGCTCTCGCTGGTTCCACTTCAGGGGGCCAGGACAGTTTTTTACTAATGGTGGTCGGACATACGGTGTCTTGACCTGGCAGGAGGGCCAAGCTTGGCGCACGCTGCTAACTCTTCCACAGAAGTCCACACAGCGGGCAGAGTTGGCAGCGGTGAACCTCGCCTTGCGCACCTTTGCCAAAGAGCGCCTAAACATCATTACGGACAGCATGTATGTCAGGAACTTGCTCCACAGTCTACCGGGAGCATACATCACTCCCGCGATAGACAAGAATTTGCTTAGCCTGTTTCTCACTGCTCAATTTCACTTGCGAAACCGCACGGAGCCGCTCTATATTGCCCACATCCGAAGTCACCAAGACCTACCGGGTCCGATTTCCGCGGGCAATAGCAGAGCGGATGCGGCGGCAAAGGAAATTCAGCAACGTTCAGTTTTGGGTGTTTTTACTACTCCAATTCAGAGTCATGCCTTTTTTCACCAAAATGCCAAAGCACTCGCCAGGCAGTTCAATTTGCCACTTTCTCAAGCCCAAGGTATAGTTCGCTCTTGCCAGCATTGTGCAGGGGCGCCGGGGGGGCCCTCGTGGGGGGTCAACCCACAAGGGACGGAAGCCAATCAGGTGTGGCAGATGGACGTCACGCATGTCCCGCAGTTTGGCAGATGGCAGTACATGCACGTCTGCATAGATACTTTTTCCCAGTTCGTTTGGGCCACGGCGCAGAAAGGGGAGACTGCTTCCCATGTGGAGCAGCACCTCCTTTCCTGCATCGCGGCAATGGGCAAACCACGGCACGTTAAAACCGATAACGCCCCGTCCTACAGTTCTAGGCAGCTGGCCACCTTCATGGCCACTTGGGATATTCAGCACACTTTTGGCGTTCCTTACAATCCGCAGGGGCAAGCGATTGTGGAACGGGTCAATCGGACGCTCAAGTCCTATATTGACAAACAAACAGAAAGGGGGGAGCCGCCGGCCCTCCCCAAGTCACAGGGCCAGGCACAGCATTGTCTGAATAAGGTATTGTTCACCTACAACCACCTTAATGTTTTTTCGGATTGTACGCCGCAGGAGAAGCACTTCCGCCATTCGGAAGCTCTCCCGCGACCGATGGTCCGATACCGAGTGCCACCAGACCCTTCTTGGAGGGGCCCAGCGCCGCTCATAACCTGGGGGAGAGGGTATGCTGCAGTTATGTCTCCTACAGGTGTCGTTTGGATTCCAGCACGGTGTGTCAAGCCTCACTTGGAACCACATGGCGTGGACCCAGACCGACCCGAGTCCGATCCCGGAGATGGAGGACCTCACCCTGACCGAGAGGACCCGTCGGAAGAGGCGGACACGGATGACGGCGCCGAAGGTCACCTGGGGGATGATCAAGGCGCTTTGCAATGAGGCCCAGGACGCCCTCCGACGCGAGGAGAAGGAGCCGACACCGGAGAATTTCTTGGCTGCAGTTTTTGCCCAGATTAATGCCAACTCCGTGGCAGTTCTCATCGTCCTGACCCTTTCCCTGCTTGTGGGGGGAGGCGTTCAGGCCGCCCTGCTTGGGGCCAGCGGTTTGATACCAGACGGAGACCTTTCCGCCCGGATGCATTACAACTTATGGGAAAGGTTGGCGGGTCTCGTCAACCAGTCCGATTTTTGCCTGAAGCAGGACGCAGGTTCTGCCTCAATTCTGAGCACCTGTCTCATCCCAGTGTGCCACACTCTAGATGCACACGCCAGGGATGGCGACTGGTTGCTGAAGAAGATCTTCGGACCGCATCTCCCTGCGAGTTTTGCAGCTTACGCTCGCTGGGGGGGATTGCGGCTCACGATGACTTTGCCGGCTGATGCAGCCACTCTTCACACCCCACGAGTGGCAGCCAGCCCGAACTCTACTTGTGCTCGAATGGTCGGCTGCGCTGCAGTCGGCTGAACTCAGCGCCGCTGCTTCGATACTGGCAGCAGCAACTGGACTTGTGATAAACCAGAGACACTTGGTTCTATGTATGCTCATGTTACATTACCATCTGGTTGGTTTTTTACATGTAATCAGTATACCTTTAACTACATTCCCGCAAATGTATCAGATTCCACATGTTGCCTTAGTCGGTTGACACTGTTGCTCCCCACTAAGGATATGGTTACCCCAAGCACAAATGTTCCCAATGTTTCAAATGCTTTAGATGTTCCTGCACCCGTCAGGCACACTCGCACGACCCAGTTAGACAGCTCATGTGATAGCAGCTTTAGAGTCCTAAGTCCAGCCGAGTATGTCTCATTGTCAGTCAGCATAGTTGGCGTGCCGGCCTTAGCCGTCGGCAACGCTCGGAGGATCGGTCGTTTGGCTTGCGGGTTAGCCAAAGCCATCAACCATACCTCCACAGCGATAGCGCTGCTCAACCGAGAGCAGGCAGAGCTTCGCCACGCCATTCTCGACAATCGAGCGGCTATCGACTACCTCTTATTGCTCCATCATTTGGGTTGCAAATCCCTCCATGGCATGTGTTGCTTCAACCTTACCGATAATTCCCGCAGAATACAGAATCAGCTCACAGATCTCCACACCATAGTGAAGGGTATTAGAGAAGGTTCCGCATGGGAGACCTGGTGGAGTTCACTGTGGAGCTGGATGTGGTCGTGGATTCCGTGGGGGTGGCTCCAGACGGTACTCAAGGTGGTAGTGGGGGTGATCATACTAGGCATAGCGTTATGCTGCTTTGCGCAATGTATTCCCTCACTGATCTCGAAGTGCCGCCCCGAGAAGGAACCCCAAAGCGTCATTTCCGCTCAACAGCTGATGCCGCTCCTACGCAAAGTCGCCGGTCAGGTCCTTAAATGAAAATTAAAGGGGAGAGGTGGATTTCCCATGCCCGTTGGGCATGGAACAGCCCTGGCAGAGGCCACTACGGTAGAGAAAACTCCTGGCTCGTGGCATCTGCGGGCAGAGAAATTAAGGGGGGTGGATAAATGATAGGGTTTGATTCACCCAACTCCTGACCTGACCCGCGGTTCTGCTGAAAGAGCAAATACCTAACCCAGTTACCCTTTAGAGTAATCACTCATCTCCGTGTCTCAGTGTAATCTCAGGCACAAACAGATGCCATGTTTACCCCTGCCTGATCCCTGAACAATGGAGACTCCGAGGTCCATGTTTGCCCCAGTTAATTAACTTCCCCAAAGAGATTCCCAATTAACTTGAGTACACAGGTGATGTAATTTCTGTCAGGTGACAGTCTTGCCACCGTTGCGCTTTTCCTTCTATATATGTTGCAGCCTTTTCTCAATAAAGTACTGATCATATCCTCCTCCATACTGCCTCATATCGTTCCTTGATCAGTCTCCTCTGGGACCTACGGCCCTCAGCGGCCCCGATTCCTACAAATATATAAACAACAAAAGCACTATACAATATAAGAAAAGACTGTACTGTGTTATTTCTGAGGAACCACCGGTATTCAGATTGCTTTAATTCATTATTCATTATTGAGGTGGTTTGTGGGTAGCAGTCATTTTTAATTTAAGCCAATGTCTTAGTTCCACAATTTAATGAATTCATCAGCAAATTAATTTTATAAATGTCTCTGAATGTTCCAGTATTAACATGTAACATTTCTCTGCAAATTTAATGTAACAACTTTGGCATCAACGCTGTCAAATTTGAGAAGGAAACAGAAAGCAGTTTTCCAAGATTTTGCTTCTACCTTAAACATTGCAGAGTTCATGTTACTTGCCTGATTTCATTTGAACTCAACAATGTGGACAGGTACTATGTTGCATAGACGGAACTCTGCCACCTATAAAAAAATTCACCCCAGTTCACTTTAACTGTGGAGTAGACAAAGTGAGGCCTGCAGATGACATGTGGCCCACACAAGGCCATTTTTTGCAGCCTATAATGGTCTGCAAGAGCTGCTACAAAGAAAATATGCACATCCCCCAAAATTGCTATTTTATGCACCTAGATGCCTTCAGGAACAGCGGTTTTCAGTTTATGGACATCCAAGGTTCCATAAGTCTCTTTATCTCTGCAGAATGAAAGCACATGCATGTACACAACCCACTGGAAGAACTGACTATTTACCTTAAACAAAGGACGGAAGAATGGACAAGGGTGTGTGTAACTATCCCTTAATAAACTGAAGAAACAGTTTCACACAATTATCCTTTGGTTGGAATACTAAATGCCAGGCACCTCTTTGTTAGGTGAGTTAGGACACACAATCCAACCAATGGCCACCATGGCAGAATTTGAAACCTACATTCCCCACTTGTGTTTTTCTTCTTCTTCAAGTGCCATACCTGTTCCGAATATTGGCTGTCATCATGGCGATAGTCTTTGTCTTCTTAACTCCTCAGAACAGTTCTTTCATGGATATGCCAGACCAGTCTTTCAGTCTCTCTCTTGTGTTTTTGCAGCCTTTATTTAGGATTCACTTTTAAGAACTGACCTGGCATGGACCTCTGCCATAACTTTCATGGTATTTTTCCTACAATATGCACAATATATTGGTGCAAAGCCTGATTAAGACATGTGTGGAGCAAAAGCTAGTATTTTTATAATTTTAAGTGTGACATTTTTAGTGGTCTAATAAACTTATCACCTACCTTTACATTTGGAGAATTTAAGGACTGTTCCAACAGTTTAAAGTATTGGTGTAGCCCATATGTGCAGTAACTCCAGCAGTAACTAAAATTGGGATAACAAAAGTTCAGAGAGGTATGTTTGTTCAATGTATATCCCTCCATTTCTCCAGCAAGTTCAAACTGGTATATATAATTCCCCTTCTCTATGCCATCTCCTCACAACAGCCTGTCAAGTAGTAGCTAAAGCTAAAAGGTAGTGACTGGCTCAAGGGCAGTCAGTGAATGTCACAGTTCAGGGTGGACAAGAAGCCAGATTAGGGAGTAGGAGAACAGAAAATAAAAGATGGGTGTCCTTGAGTTTGTGAGACTCAAATAGGATGTCTAACAACAGGACAGTAATTCATAGGGTTGCCATAAGTCACAAGCGATGTGAGAGCACATAACAAGAGAGAATGCAGATCTCCCTGCTCCCAGTCCAATACTTTAGCCCAGTGTAGTAATGGCTAACCTTTTAGAGACCAAGTGCCCAAGGAGGAGGAAGTGGCACATAGGAAGGCACCACAAGTGCCCACACACCCATGTGATGTCACCAGCACACATCCATAAAAATAATATGGATGCATGTGTGTGCCTGCCCCATGGGTGCTTCCCACTGCTCGTGGGGCCTTCCCACCCCTGTGGGTGCAGGGCCTTTGGCGGAGGGAGAGGAGTGGTGGGGAAGCGGAACTGATTGGGCTGGGTAGAACAGGGCTTCCCCCCAATGATGCATGCCAGAAGAAAGGCCTCTGCATTCCACTTCTAGCACATGTGCCATAGGTTCGCCACCAGGGGCCCAGTGTTTCCCAATCTTTGGTTTTTGAGCTTCAATTCCCAGAAGCCAAAGTCAAATCCCCAAAGCACTAATCAGCCAATGTACTGACTTAGGCTTCTGGGAATTAAAGTCTCCCTGTGGGGCATGGATCCCACATTGGGAACCACTGCTTTAGCCATTATGACTATTCAACTACAATGGCTCACTATATCACCCTGTTTTTAAAAATACAAGAAAAAAGAAGAAATCTCATGGGACAAAACCAAGTTGAAACAGATCAGTTTTTTCTTCCCAACAGTGACACAGATTACTGGCTAGATGGTACAGTGTACCTTACTAGTTAACCTCTTAATGGAGCAAATGGGACACACGCTGTGACACATTCCCATCCTACATATAAACATATTTTCTTCAAAGAGCCATTTATTTCAGAAGAATTTACTTCCAAGTAAACCTCCTCAGGATCACAGTCTATAGTGAGACTTAGACAAGTATCTTTATGGAAGGCTCTTTTGGCACAAAAATGGGGGAGGTGAAAAAACAGCTGGAGGCCGGTTGCTTTACTCTGCATGCTCTTTAAAGCCCTTACAATATGACGGTTTTCCATTCAACCCAAGCTATCGACAGCTGCCGAACTATCTCAGAAGGCAGCTTCATAGATGAGTCACCAGCCAAGCCTCCTGCCTTTCCTGTGTGAAAATAACACAAAAGGAAAGGCTCTTGTAGCTTTGCTTGCTGAATGAACAGAGAGGTGAAGGCTTGTGTCAAAAGTGTCAACACAAAACAATAAAATGAGAACTATAAAGTAAGTAAATAAATCAAAGTCATATTTATGACAGTGAGCAACAATTTTCAGAGCAACTTGTAGCTATCAGCTTTGGAGAGCTTTCTGTCATAGACCATTTTGTCTCTACGCTTAGCTAGACCTGGAGCCAAGACAGCACAATGCCAGTATAAGTCAGGGGAGAGAAGTGAGGGAGAAGTCTTTAATACTAAAAATGAACAATATGAGGTGCCCAAGTGTATCAGCTCATATCTATTTTCCTAAAAATGCATTACTCCTACACCTTTACAAAACGCTGTTTCAAAGTCTGCATTCAACCAAGTGCAGAGGATGTGATCTTGTGTAATAGTCGGTTTTATTATTAAAAAAAAAGGGAAATAGTTTCACAATTCTGCCATAGAGAACCATTTGTTTCCTACTGGTGAATCTATTACATAAAAACATATGGGATATAAGACAGTTTTAATTCTGTGTGGCCCATGGTTTAGTGTTCCATCAAATTTGTCATTAAAAGTATGATAATACATTGTAGCAGAGGATGCACATTTAGTAATAATTATATTAATCTTAGAATTGAAGAGGTGGAAGGGACCCTATGGATTACCAGGTCAAGTCCCTGTCAAAAATTCATCTCCATAGCCAGATACTGTACTTAAACCACCTATTTATATGAACATAAAAGCACAGACAAAATCAGATTTTGCTTTAGTAAAAGCTTCCATTCAAGTCACTTGCAGTAATCTAGTGAACAGAATTTTGACTTGACTAATCCCTTATCAGTTTTGTTGTTGTTCAGTCGCACAGTCGATTCCGACCCTTTGCGACCCTATGGACCATTGCTCTCCAGACGCCTCTATCCTCCACCATCCCCCTCAGCCCTCCCAGCTCTGTGCCCATTGTGTCTACAATGCCATCTAGCCATCTCATCCTTGGCCTCCCCCTTCTTCTTTTGCCCTCCACCTTTCCCAACATCAATGCCTTCTCAAGTGAATCCTCCCTTCTCATTTGATGTCCAAAGTATTTTAGCTTCATCTTTACTATTTGACCTTCCAGTGAGCAATCCGGGTTAATTTCTTCTAAGATTGACCTATTTGTTCTCCTCGCTGTCCAGGGCACTCTCAAAACCCTCCTCCAACACCACATTTCAAAGGCATCTATTCTTCTGCGTTCAGCCTTCCTAATTGTCCAGCTCTCACATCCATACATTACTACTGGGAAAACCATTGCTTTGACTATTCTAATTTTTGTTTTCAGTGTGATGTCTCTGCTTTTCACTATGTTCCCCAGGTTTCTCATCGCTTGTCTCCCAAGAATCAGTCGCCTTTTTATTTCATGGCTACAATCCCCATCTGCAGTGATCTTTGATCCTAAGAAAGTAAAATCTGTCACTGCTTCTACTTCTTCCCCATCTATCTTCCAGGAACTGATTGGGCCTGTT
The DNA here is from genome assembly GCA_035047305.1 of Bradypodion pumilum. NCBI lineage: Eukaryota > Metazoa > Chordata > Lepidosauria > Squamata > Chamaeleonidae > Bradypodion > Bradypodion pumilum. The sequence continues at coordinate 132,248,444 of JAWDJD010000004.1, forward strand.
GCCATTATCTTGGTTTTCTTGATATTGAGTCTCAAGCCAGCTTTTGCACTCTCCTCCTTCAGCCCAATCAAGAGATTCTTTAGGTCTTCCTCACTTTCTGCCATTAGTGTGGTATCGTCTGCATATCTCAGATTGTTGATGTTTCTCCCAGCGATTTTGATCCCATATTGTGATTCCTCCATCCCTGCACTGCGCATTATGTGCTCTGTGTATAGGTTGAATAGGCATGGTGACAAAATGCAGCCTTGTCTTACTCCTTTTCCAATTCCAAACCACTCTGTCATTCCATGTTCTGTCCTAACTGTTGCTTCTTGGTTCATGTACAGATTTCTCAGGAGGCATATGAGGTGCTCTGGTATTCCCATCTCTTTAATTACTTGCCACATTTTGTTGTGGTCCACACAGTCAAATGCCTTTGTGTAGTCAATAAAACAAAAGTAAACTTGTTTCTGGTATTCCTTTGTTTTCTCCATGATCCAGCGTATGTTGGCAATGTGGTCTCTAGTCCCCCTGCCTCTTCTGAAACCTGCCTGCACCTCTGGTAATTCTCTTTCCACATGCTGCTGAAGTCTATCCTGTATTATCTTGAGCATCACTTTACTGGCGTGTGGGATGAGCGCGATTGTTCGATAATTTGAACATTCTTTGGCATTCCCCTTTTTTGGGATTGGGACGTATACTGATCTTTTCCAATCCTGTGGCCATTGTTTTGTTTTCCAAATCTGCTGGCATATTGAATGCAGTAATTTGACGCCGTCGTCTTTTAGCGCTTTGAAAAATTCAACTGGGATACCATCATCTCCACTAGCTTTGTTGTTTGCAGTGCTCTTTAGGGCCTTTATGACTTCGCTCTCCAGGATGTCTGGCTCAAGTTCTACTTCTTCATCATTGTGATTGTCAGGAGTGTTGAGGTCCTTTTTGTAGAGTTCCTCTGTGTACTCTTTCCATCTTTTCTTAATCTCTTCTGCATCAGCTAGCTCCTTTCCTTCTTTGTCCCTTATCATGGTCATTTTTGCTTTAAATGTTCCCTTAATTTCCCCGATTTTTTTGAAAAGATCTCTGGTTCTGCCTCTTTTGTTGTTTTCCTCCATTTCTCTGCACTGTTCTTTTAGGTAGTTTTCCTTATCTCTCCTTGCTTTTCTTTGAAATTCTGTGTTCAAATGGTTGTAGTTTTTCCTTTCTCCTTTGACTTTTGCGTTCCTTCTTTCCTCTGCTATTTTAAGAGCCTCATCAGACAACCACTTTGCTTTCTTACTCTTCCTTTCTTTTGGTATGGTTTTCTTTGCTGCTTCCTGCATGATGTCCCTCATCTCTGTCCATAATTCTTCTGGCACTCTATCTATTGAGTCTAAGCCATTGAATCTGTTCATCACCTCCACCGCGTATTCCTTAGGGATGCTGTCTAGGTGATATCTTTCTGGTCTCCGTGTTTTCCTTATTTTCTTTAGTCTAAGCCTGAATTTTGCGATCAATAGGTTGTGATCTGAGCCACAGTCTGCTCCAGGTCTTGTTTTTGCTGACTGTATGGAGGTTCTCCATCTTTGGCTGCAGAGTATGTAGTCAATCTGGTTTCGGTGTTGGCCATCTGGTGATGTCCATGTGTAAAGTCGCCTCTTGTGTTGCTGGAAGAGGGTGTTTGCTATGACCAGTGCGTTCTCTTGGCAGAACTCTATCAATCTTTGCCCTGCTTCATTCTGTACTCCCAAACCAAATTTGCCTGTTATTCCCTCCACTTTTTGATTTCCAACTTTGGCATTCCAGTCTCCTAATATAATTTGAACATCATTTCTTGGTGTCTGTTCTATGAGGTGTTGTAAGTCCTCATAGAACTGGTCCATTGTGGCTTCATCTGCGCTAGTGGTTGGTGCGTATATTTGGATCACAGTGACATTGAAAGGTTTGCCTTGAAATCTAACTGACATCATTCTGTCATTTTTGAGGTTGTATCCCATTACTGCTTTTCTCACTCTTTTATTGACAATTATGGCTACTCCATTTCTTCTAAGGTTTTCTTGCCCACAGTAGTAGATATGATGGTTTCCAGAGCTGAATTCGCCCATCCCTGTCCATTTTAGCTCACTGATGCCCAAGATGTCAATGCTTATTCTTTCCATCTCACTTTTTACCACTTCCAGTTTACCTTGGTTCATTGATCTCACATTCCATGTCCCTATGCAGTATTGCTCCTTGCAACATTGCATTTCCCCTCCCCCCTTCCTGTCCCTCCCCTTTCTCCCCTCTGTGGTGTTAAGCATCCTGTATCACCTAGCCTGCCCCTTTGTTTTGCCTTTTGTTTTGGTCAATAGGGTTCTCTTGGCAAGATTTATGGCGTGGTTGCCGGTGTCTGCGCCATTTTTCTCTCCTCATACATTGTATCACAGTTTTTAAAAGTTTAAAAACATTTAAGACAACATAATATCATGCATATTATCACACTTTAACAGTCTCTATGTAAGTTTCTATGTTTAGTCAGTATAAAGTCTCTATGTCAGTTGCTATATTAGGTTTTCTACATTTATATATCTACTACTTATCCTTTGCCTGGATCTCTGGCTCTCCTCCTCCTCCTCACCCCCCTTCCCCCTTGGAGGTGGTTGGCCGGCGGCGGCGGCGGCAGTCCCCTTTGCCGCTCGCGGTTGGCCGGCGGCGGCGGCGGCGCAGGCCCCTTTGCCGCTCGCCCCGGCTCTCCTCCTCCTCTTCTTCGCCCCGGCTGGGGTGGTTGGCCGGCGGTGGCGGCGGCGGCGCAGGCCCCTTTGCCGCTCGCCCCGGCTCTCCTCCTCCTCTTCTTCACCCCGGCTGGGGTGGTTGGCCGGCGGCGGCGGCGGCGGCAGGCCCCTTTGCCGCACGCCCCGGCTCTCCTCCTCCTCTTCTTCACCCCCGGCTGGGGTGGTTGGCCGGCGGCGGCGGCGGCAGGCCCCTTTGCCGCTCGCCCCGGCTCTCCTCCTCCTCTTCTTCACCCCGGCTGGGGTGGTTGGCTGGCCGGCGGCGGCGGCGGCGGCAGGCCCCTTTGCCGCACGCCCCGGCTCTCCTCCTCCTCTTCTTCACCCCCGGCTGGGGTGGTTGGCCGGCGGCGGCGGCGGCAGGCCCCTTTGCCGCTCGCCCCGGCTCTCCTCCTCCTCTTCTTCACCCCGGCTGGGGTGGTTGGCCGGCGGCGGCGGCGGCGGCAGGCCCCTTTGCCGCTCGCCCCGGCTCTCCTCCTCCTCTTCTTCGCCCCGGCTGGGGTGGTTGGCCGGCGGTGGTGGCCTTATCAGTACAGATAGGAAAACCCATCAGTTGTGCTTTCTTTCTTTACTGCATACAAAGAAAGTTGTGGATTCTGTGTAATTCTTTTAAAAAGGAACATAAAATGATATTCTACCTCATTTGCAATGGCCAAATCAATAGTTTCAGCTCTTCCAAGTACAGCAGGAATTGTGCTGTACCTGTCTGCCATGTTTTTATTGTTAAAAGAGGTGGTGCCCCCCTCTGTTGCCAAAAATAAAAGCTTTAATTCAGAATAACATGGTTAAAGGCATAGAGATTAAAAGTAAGCAAAGGTTTCTCTTGCTCAAAAGCCAGTTGTATCGGACTTTATTTATTTATTTATTTATTTAAGCTATTTATATACCGCCTTCCTTGTCTTCCGACAACCCAAAGCGGTTTACAAGCAATCTCAAAAAAATACAATAAAGAATTACAGGAACAAGTTATAAATTTCAATAAAAATATAAAATACAAATTACAAATCAGAGGTATAATGTAGCAACCGAAAAAAGCTCAACTTCCCCCACGGCACATGCTGGCCGGGGAAGGAGCTGAGCAAGCTAAAGGCAGTTTTTTTTTAAAAAAAGTCCACGACATCCGGGAGCCCAGGTGAGCTCAGCTTCCCCGCAGCCAATGCCGGACTGGGGAACAGGGCTCAGACGAGGTGTCGGCGGTGCCCAGCTAGAAGTCTACACCACGCCAGGAGTCCATGGTGTTCTCACTCCCCTGCAGCAAGTGCCGGACCAGGGAAGTGGCCGAGCATCCTTTTTACCCCTGCCGAGGTGGGGATTGACAAAAGCGGCCACAGCTGGCCTCGCCTCCCTGGCTGACGGTGGGGTCGGGAGAGGCAGCAGCGGAGTCCTGCAGCGTCCAGCCGCAGCATCCTCTTTATCCCCATGAAGGTGGGGGTTGATGCAAGTGGCCACAGCTGGCCTCGCCTCACTGGCCAATGGCGGGGCCAGGAGAGGCAGCGGCGGGGTTCAGTGCTCATCTCTGTTTCAGAGCTGAAGAGCCAGTGCTGTCTGCTTCTGCAGACGTTTCCATGGTCATGTAGCAGGCATGACTAGACACCAGAGTGCACGGAACACTGTTACCTTCCCACCAAAGTGGTTCCTATTTATCTACTTGCAATTTCTTATTTTCGAACTGCTAGGTTGGCAGGAGCTGGGATGAAGACGGGAGCTCATTCCGTCCTGCAGTACTTGGGAATCAAACTGCTGACCTCTCGCCTCCCAGTCAGCATCTTAGACACTTGAGCCACTGCAGTTCCAGACTTTTTAAATACTCAAAAGTCTGGGCTTGACAAACCCTTCAGTTACAGTCCCACCCCACTCATTTCTATATAAATTTCAAATTCTTTTTAGACTAAATATGACTAAATGTGCAAATGTTGATATATTATTATCAATAAATGAACTGGAATGAATTCCATCCATTCCTCTATGCTAGTCAGATTATGTGTCTGATGAAGGGCACTCTGGATTTTACCACAGTGTTCCAGCTTGAGTTTTTCTGGGGCCACAGAACTTCAACATTCATGCCATAGGCCTTCTTATATTTTCATCAAATCTAATGTGTTTTTTTTAAAAAAATCATCCCTTAACTGACATAACACAAATCTATGTGTACCATACAAAGCAGTTGCATCACTGTTTTGCTAGGGTAGGGTAGTGCCAGTTATCAAAGGGAAACAGATTGAAATGACACAAAGGCCAGTTTGGACCCTTGCCAAGAAGAACAAATATCTCCAGTGGAGAAGGAATAGATCATTCAAGTAAGACCTTCTTATCTTGTGGAACATCTTCCCCTCAGAACAGTAGCCCACATCACTCGCTCCTCTCTGTCGGCGTAGCTTCTGGTGCTGTCCCCGAGGCTGGCCAGGAAGGCCATGACTAGGAAAAGAGCCTTCACAGTGGCAGCAACAATGCTGTAGAACGAAATTCTAGTTGAACTGCGGCAGGCTCCATCCTTGCTCTCATTCAAAAAACAGCTAAAAACACTGCTTTTTTGAGGAGGCCTTTGGAAATGTTCCTTCTACAACTGGTCATTAGAGATGCTGTCATGTCCAGAATAGGTTGCATTTTTGGGGCCCTTGTTCAATGTATTAATAGTCTGGCAATTTTAATGTTTTGGGACTGCTTTTATTGTGAATTTTATTGTGAATAACTTTTAATAATAAAATAAATAAATAAATGCAAGAGATAAAATGTACCATAGTGCAGATAAGAGGTTTTTCAGAAAGAAACAGATTGCCACATTACCCTGTGTAGACATACCCTAGGACAATGATGATGAACCTTGGCACTCCAGGTGTTCTTGGACTTCAATTCTAGAAGCCCAAGTTAGCACTCCTGGTGATTAGGGCTTCTGGGAATTGAAGTTCAAGAACACCTGGAGTGCCAAGGTTTACCATCACTGCCCTAGGACTTCTGTTCCAAATGCATTTAGAAACACTTCTCTTTTAGGCGTGCTAATTTAATAGACCTTTGCTTTCAGGATGTAGTAACATGTGTGGTCATTAACCCTAGTAAAAGCAGTGTGGCTTCTTTTGTATTAAGAGACATTACACAATAAATATGAAACAAAAGGTGTCTAGGTTAACAAGATCTTTTATAGGGATGTGGTTAAAATAAATAAGCAAACAAAAGCTCTCAAGGATGAATCTTCAAAATACCTTTGCATTATGTTTTTAATCTTCTTCTTTTGTCTCTTGATCAGACCCTGGAATGCCATAATGAAGCCACTATCTTCAGAAAAAGAAGAGAGAAAGCACTGAAAGCATGGATTTCTCACTTCAAAGACAAAATGGCTTCCAGTACTTCCTAGATGGCCTATATGTGTAACAGCTGTTTCAACATTCTGTTGTGTTTCCTTGTGACCAAGAAACAGGATCAAAGATGGGATTATATAGATGAGGGCTATGCAAACTGACAGAATTTGAATGAGTCATTACTAGGCAGCTGTGCTGAAGCTGGCAAAAATCAGTGGGCTTAACGTTCCCAAACTTTGTGCACAATTGTTACAATGAGAAAAGAGATCTATGTTAAAGCCAAATAAGGCTGCAACACTGTCAAATGGGAAGAAGAAGAAATGTTGTGAATAAAGCAAGATTTTTCATTCCCTGCCAATAATTACTTCATTGTATATAGTATCACATTCCTGCTTACTGGCTTCCAAGATTTCATTTAGTGTTTCAACCCTCTGGTGACCTTCTACTATCTAACACCATATAGCTATCAAATAGGAGAAATCTGGAGAAAAGGTGGGGGAAAGGGTCCTATGTCAATGAACAGTGGCATTCAGAGTAACGAAGGACAAGTTGATTTTTTTTTAAAGGGAGACAGGGAATCTATGAAAAGCACCCAGGTCTGCAGGGTTGTTGGTGGAGATAACATCTACATATTATGTGAAGCTCTTAAAAAGTACCGCTGGTGTAGAACCCCAAGGGATTGGCAGCGAATGTTGAGCTGTTATATCACTGAACCAGTGGTAGAACTGAAAATCAGATGGAATAAATCTGCATCTCAAGGAAATCTAAAACACAATGGAAGTGGTTGAAAGACCAGTTTAACCACACTCCACGTTACTTACTGACTTCCAGAGGAAATATCACCAGAGGTTTCTAAGACATCAAAGAGATGCTGTTTCATACAACATGTACAATGAAGTCAGCACACACTATTTTTATCTTTAAAAGCCATGTATTATTATAGCGGCATTCAAAGTATCAAAGTGAATATAAGTTGGTATTCAGTTTGTGTGATCTTTAGCAAGGACTGATAATGTTAAACATCCCAAAGAGAACTAACTAACCTGAAGCAAGGCTTGTGAAAAAACAGTGACACTGTTGAACATGGAGAGATATGCTGCTTTGCACTTAAACCTTATTAGCCCCATCTTGTGTTATCCAAGTGTGTTGTTCTACAACTTCCAGAAAGAACTGGCTGGAAATACTGGAATTTGTAGTAGTCATACTGTACATATTTAGAAGGCACCAGTTTGGGAAAGCCTGCCTTGGCATAACATTACGAGAATGTCCAAAGTCTATCACATGAAGAGGGGAATCTTCCTCTTCCAAAGATGAGCATTTGTGACTTTACAAATGTTACCGCAACTTCAATAATTCCACACTGTTGGTTGTGCTGGACAAGGAGCTATGGGAGTTGCAAAATAAAAACATCTGGTGGGCTTCAGTTGACGACCTCTAATCTAGACTCTTGAAGCTGCCCTCTCATTAACAGTAGAGCTCCTCTTACAGAAAAGGAAGGAATTCCAACACTGTGAATGATTCCACTCTTGGAAGAGAAAAATTAGTTTTATTTATTCCACCTTTTCTTGTCCAGCACCTTGATGTCACTTCCCACCCTATTCTGGACAGTATTCTAACTTCCTTGAACAGATTTGTTGATGGCATGAAGGAAATAGATGGAAAAGATTTTCTTCCCATTCCCCTACTCTGCCGACCAGATCATGACATCCTCTGAGTGGCATTCTACTCACAAAAACCTAGGAATCTAGACAGTGTACATGAAAACAATACTTACAAGGTTCTGCAAAGTCTGTGTAATCCAGAAAGAGAAACTTGCATGTAAACTTCCACTTTCAAGAATTCTGAACCACCAAAGTAGGGGCATTATATGGTCTTAGCTAATGCCATCAAGTTGATGTCCCTAACCTCCATGAGTTTATCTGATCACCTTTTACCACACAAGTAATGAAACATCACTACATCCTTGAGGTAGTGAATTCCACAATTTAAATATGCACTCTATAGAGAGGTACTTCCATTTATCTATCCAAGATATCCCATCATCCATTTCAGTAGATGACCCCCAGTTCTTCTTCTTTTGGGTCCCGATCAAACCTACACTACCAAAATGAAGCCACTTTCTTTGCTTTGTCGTTGCCCAAAACTAAGTCCTCATGGTGCATGTTTCTGGCAGTAATCAGCAGACCAGTAAATGAGCTGGATTCTGTATCTCTCCACATTCTCACAGCCTGTTGTTGTCTGTTAGGAGCCCCCACTTGAGCATCTTAGGGACTCCAACCCTCAGTCTATTCAGGGTCCTCCAAGTGATGTAGGAGAAGTTGAGTTCATCAGTTATATCCTCCTTTAATGTTATTCTGTGTTCAGTGAATTCCTTCCTCCATTTCTAATTTGGTTTTGCTCTTGCGTGCCCTCAAGAATGTTAGTTCTTGTCATAAGACTCTTCCAGGATTTGAGCCAGGGTACACAGAAAGAGCCTCCTCGAAGATTGTGAATATAATTGGGTATACCCTGGGAGGCAACCTTGCCAGCTGACCTTTCTAACACCAGATCAAACGAAAGGAACCCCAGTTCAGGTATTATGACACAGAGGAAAAAACCGCTTCCTCCCTCCATATTATGCATAACTTTATACATTTCTACCGCATTTCCACTTACTGGCCTTTTTTCTAATCTAAACAGCCCAACCCTAAACTTTCCTCATTCCCACTTAGAGCAGAAAAGCAACATGAAGTATTTACTACAGAAGCATGTACAGCAAGAAGGAGAGTGATGGGGCAGGACAAAACCAGCCAGTAAAAAATGAGCTAGAAATACTAGAAAGAAGGGAGCTTTATCTTAGGGCATCAATACTTGCTAAAGATTAGAATGGATATGATTTTAGGCGGAAAAGAATATATTATCTCTGTAGAAAGACAAGAGGTAAATGTTCTTTGGTTTTATTGGGAGATTGACAGATTGCTTTGACTACTATTGTACAGGTTTGCTGATATTGTAATAGAAGCGTATTGCAGCAAGCTACAGTTCAAGATACATTTTTCACATCTCTCAAACTTCAACCGTCCAAAACAGGATTGGGCTCTTTTTGCCACCAGCCTTTTTAATACCTTTACTAATATACTTGCAGGCGACACTCTCAAGGTAACAATCTAAATTACCACCTTTTCTTTAGACTGACCCCGTTAATTTCTGGCAATAACCTTTGTTCTCAACTGACAGGCTGCAACGTCCTGTCAGACAAAATGTTATGCACAAATAAGTAGCTAATGGCAGATCTAAAAAAGGCTGGAGCAGCCCAAGTTCTTTCATTTTGCCTGATTATAAAGATATTTGCATAATGTATGAATTTGAACATTATCGCTGCTAAATAATGCACAAATATTTCCCCATCCTGCACAGCATACTTATTTTCCTCTTCTTGGATCATTATGACTCTGTAATGCAGTTGGCTGTTCCCTCCGCACTCTACCCCTATTTAAAATGTAGTTAGAACTCCACATTAGTTCTATAGAGCTCCCAGTATTTGACCAAGAGAGACTGTATCTCCTGGACCTGGCTAACCCTCCAAACTATAAATGAAGTATGCATTGTTAACTGTGCCATGTTGTCCTCTTTTCAGAATGCATTACCATCAAAATACAAAACTTAGTATTCCAGAAATGTCAGAAAGGGATATCCGTTCTTCCCTGAACACTTCATTATCTGCCAAGGCTAACATAGGGTGAAGCTAACATTTTTGGAGTGTGGTTCAAAGCCAAAGGAAGTTCCTCACATACCAATATTTGGGGCTTCTGACAAATTCATTCTTCTGATGGCTTGTGCAATAAGTTCTTGGTCTGTATCAGAAGCAGTGAATATTAATCATTTCCCATTGATTTAAACTCTCAGTTGGATCTCTCTAATAGATGTGTCCCTCTCCCCATAGTTTATAATATGTACTGACTGAGCAATAATTGTCTTCACGATTTTTAGAGTGAAGCTGGAAAAAGAATATATGTGATAGCACAACAGCAGTTTACATGAGAAAATGTCAATGATAAAATTATGCAGATTCTATATAAAATTCTGCACAACTGAGCTTTCAGCCAAACAAAGAGGCATGGAATGAGATTACTGAAAGATAATGCAATGCATTCCAGGATACTGCCACATACACGTCACATATTTAAAAAACAGAAATGGAAACAAAGCCATACACTTTGGACCAATTTAAACCCGAATTTGACGTTACAAAGTCTGCCATAAAAACTGCCATTATGTCCAGTGGAAAAATATCAGAACTTTGAAGTATATGTTGAACCCAAATAAATAACAAAAATCAGCTGCAAAATTTCAAATTGCTCCCCATAAGGCTTTGTCAGTATTTAGGAGTCAGGACTCAAAGCTTGGTGTGAGAATTCAGCAGGTATCCTGAAGTCACCCCAGCCTGGACTTCCCACACCGAATAGGGCTAAACATAAGTCCAGCAACCCATTATTTTGGCCATCTATTAAATGGGCCAACAGTCTGAACTGGTGTGAGGCTGCTCCCTGTTCTCTTTAACTAAATTGATAAGTGTGTGGTGTTTTTTTATTAAGCAAAGTATTTGCATGGTTCTTTCTCTCTGACACAAACAGATATAGGAACTTCTCTTTGTCCCTCTCAGATAACCCTAGGGTGGGATCCAAACAGCAAACAGGTCAGATCAAGATACTGTTGGTGTCTGAGGAAGAACAACAAACCTGCCACACCCACCCATAGCAAATGGATTACTCAATGCCTGACAGTTTATATTGGCACATTATGCACAAATCCCACAAGCACCTTTCTTCGTCATTGGCAAGAATAATACTAACAAAGTAAAAACAACTTAAACCAGGGGTTCCCAACTTACGGCCTGTCGGCTGGACCCAGCCTGCGACGCCATTCCATCTGGCCCATCACTGCCTCCACTGCACCCAGACGTGGAAGCAGGTGCATATATGACAGCTGTAAATGCACCCACTTCCAGGGGGTATGGCCCGGTCAGCTGTCCGGGGGCATGGTTAGGCCCTCAGCACAAAAAGGTTGGCCACCCCTGACTTGGACATTTACTGCTCTGTTGCAAAACCCAAATTGTTACTTGAGTCAGCTGCTTCACTCTGCATTATGGTAGGGCCGGCCTTAATGGTAAAGTTTCCCTTTCCACAAACCACCCATAAGCTATCAACGCTGTCTCAGCGTTGGCGTTGGAGTTCCCTAGGCTGATGGTTCTGGGGGACTTCAATTTGCCTTCGCTGGGGTCCAGTTCTGGGATGGCTCAGGAGTTCATGGCTTCCATGGCAACTATGGACCTGGCTCAGGTAATTCGGGGCCCTACCAGGGGCAGTGGCCACACACCAGATTTAGTCTTTTTGTCGGAGCGGTGGCAGAGTGATCTGAGTTTACAGAAGCTAGACATAACACCTGTGCCATGGTCAGGTCACTATCTAGTGGCTCTAGACTTTCTGGGGGCGACACTTCATCATAGGGAGGCAGGGTCTATTAAAGTGGCCCGCCCCCGGCAACTGATGGATCCGGATGGATTCCAGAGGGAACTGGGGGATTTTCCCCTGGATCAGCAACACGATTCGCCCGAGGCACTTGTTGACCTGTGGTGTGGGTCGACGTCAGCTGCCTTGGATGTAATCGCTCCACTACGGCCTCTCAGAGCCTGTGGAGCTAGGTCATCCCCGTGGTTCACGGAAGAACTACGGGAGCTCAAATGGGCAAATAGATGCCTTGAGCACCGCTGGGTGAAGACCAGGAACGATTCCGATTGGACACTAGCTAGAGCCGCTATTAAGGCCTACCTAGTGGCGATGGGGGTGGTGAGGAGGCAATACTTCACCTCCCTTATTGCCTCCACTGATAATCGCCCAGCCACCCTGTTTCGGGTGACCAGGTCCCTCCTTGGTGGGGGGGGGGCTGTGCCTGGTTGACAGGGATTGGCTGAGGACTTTGCTGACCATCTGGTGGAGAAAATCGATCGGATTTGCTCAGGATTTAATCTTGGCATGGATGGGGAGGGTCAGGGGGAGCCAGTGCACAGTCTTGCTCTGTTATCTGGGATCGGTTGGATCCTGTTGCCCCATATGAAGTGGACAGGCTCCTTGAGGCGGTCTGCGCCACTAATTGTCCATTGGATCCCTTTCCCGCCTGGCTGGTAAAAGCCTCCAAGACGGTGACAGGTGGCTGGGTCGGGGCTATGATCAATGCATCATTGCGGGAGGGGGTGTTTCCTGCACCTTTAAAACATGCCTTGGTGCGCCCCCTCCTGAAGAAACCTTCCCTCGACCCAGCTGTCCTAACCAACTATAGGCCTGTCTCCAACCTCCCCTTTTTAGGGAAGGTGTTGGAGAAGGCAGTGGAGCGTCGGCTGCAGGGGGTACTGGATGAAGCGGATTACCTGAACCCCTTTCAGTCAGGATTCAGGCCTGGATATGGTACCGAGACGGCATTGGTCGCACTGATGGATGATCTCTGGCGGGAGCAGGATGGTGGTCACCCATCCATCCTTGCTCTTCTTGACCTCTCAGCGGCTTTCGATACTGTTGACCACGGTATCCTTCTGGAATGGTTCTGAGCATTGGGGATCCAGGGCACTGTGTGATCCTGGTTTTCCGCATTCTGGTCCAGAATGCAGTGACCCGGGTGGTGATGGGGTGTGGACGTTATGCCCATGCCTCACCTCTGCTGCGGGAGCTGCACTGGTTACCTGTTTGCCTCCGGGTGCAATTAAAGGTGATGGTTTTGACCTTTAAAGCCCTATATGGTAGTGGGCCAGGTTACCTTAGAGACCGCATTGCCCTAAGGACGTCTGTCCGTCCAACCAGAGTGGACCGGAGGGGCTCTCTAATAGTGCCATCGGCCAGGGGGTCTCGCCTCTCTGGCACAAGGAGGAAAGCCTTCTCTGTCCGCACCTGCCCTTTGGAACCTCTTGCCTGTGGAACTGCGTCTCCAGATGGAGTTGTTGCCCTTTAGAAAAGAACTAAAAACCTGGCTGGCGGGCCATGTTTGGGGTGCAGGTGGAGGGGTGGCTTCCGTTGGGTGGTTAATATAGGGGAGGATGCCTGCCCCATGGTTTCTTCAGTTCCTGCACCCCTCTCTTTTTAGGGGTGGGTTCTTATTGCTGGTTTTTATCTGTTTTATCTGTTTTTATCTGTTTTTACCCATTGTTGTGAACCGCCTGGAGTCGGCTTTGGCTGAGTGGGCGGTATAAAAATTTAACAATAAATAAATAAATAAATAAATAAATAAATAAATAAATAAATAAATAAATAAATAAATAAATAAATAAATAAATAAATAAATAAATAAATAAATAGTCCACCCTGCGACTTCAATCCTACATTATAGTAAAGCTGACTAGTAAGTTAAATGGTACCTGTAGAGATAATCAGCCTCTGCTAATAAATCTGTAGTACTAAAGATATACAGAGCTACAAATTGGTATAAAATTATCTCTTCAAATGTATTGTTCTGAATACCTCATCTCTGGGGATTTGTAATATCTCCAAAGTGAAACAATTTTCTTTGATAACCATGCGCTTTTACATTTCAATGTTCACTTCATATTCTTCGGGATGCTGCCTTTCTTTTGCCCAATCTTCCCTTCACCCACCATGCATTGGTGTCTTGCCCTTTGAATTACTTTTTACTCATGCTGTAGCTCACAACGAAATTCTATATTCAGTCCCAAAGTCACTGGCTGCTCAGGCTTAAGTCATTTTTCTATTTGCTTCAGCTATGCAATAATAAAGTCTCCAATATACACCATTTTTTTTTAAAAAGTTCATCATCTCTTATGATTTGTCATTCTGATGCTAAAAGGTGTCCCTTCTATCTGCGTTTCCAGCATTACTTTCCCTATATACGCTCTTGCTCATATACATGCATGTAGAAAGTCCATTTATTCTGTCAAATGGATTTTCTGTCATTTCCTCTTCTCTCTCCTACTTACAGTTTTTGATAGTAAAGTAAATAACTTTTTAAAAACCTAATAAACTGATATGACGGTTAAAAGGCCACATTTTCCCCACACTTGCATAAAGTGGTTCTGCATACCCTATAGAACATTCCAAAATGGATCAGATCAACATTAAGCAGACAGTGGTGAAGCACAGAAAATAGTGTCACTGGGCTTCAAATTGTATATACTTGGAGAAATCAGCAAAACAAAAGAGATGAGAATTTCTCAGACGTGTAGAAGGAAGGAAGGAAGACAGGCAGACAGACATCTGCATTGTTACAAAAAGGAAAGGAAAGAGATTCCCTGCCTTTATTTGCCATTACTGGGACTGAGAGACAGTGGTAGAAATGGAGGTGTGCCAGTCAGTACCACTGAAGAGCATTAGTTCTGAAGAGCATACCTGTCAAGTTGCCGGTGTCCAAATATGGGAAGATTTCCGGGTACCGGCATTGGCGCATGCACACTGCTGCCTCTGACATCAGAGACAGCGACGCGCATGTGCAGTAACCCCTGCACACATATGCAGAAACTCCTTTGGCCAGGAAAGGGGTTACTGTGCATACGTGCCTGTCAGGGGCAGTGGCGTGCATGCGCAGTAACCCCTTTCCTGGCCATTCAAATATGGGATGACGGCAGGAAGGAGCATGACAGAGCGGTGAATTATGGGAAATCCCAGCCAAAATGGGATACTTGACAGGTATGGCTGAAGAGACATTCCCTTCTCCTGACTCAGGACCTTCCACCTGCTGCAGAACAGCTATTCACATTTAGCCCAAGACAATTCTGTCAAACATTAAATGGTACATCCCCTCCACACACACACCGCATCATAGTCAGTGCACAGTACCAGAAACTAGTTAAGTTTGTACCTGAAGGAGAAAATTACACAAATATGTCTCCCTTGGCAGTAAATTTTGCCACAGTAATGAGCTAAATAAGTAACCATTTTATGTCGCCTCAAATCTGCTCCTTCGGGCAGCCTGTCCACAAGGGCAGTTGGTGAGATAGCTCAGTCAGCTACAGAGCCTTTGCAAGCCAATAGCAAAGGGTAGAAGCTGCCTTCTTTCCCATTGAGCAAACTCGTACTGCAGGTAAGTGTCATCTCGGAATTTCTGCCATTACCCTCCTGTTATGTCCGGCCCTTATAAGCACTAGTCCAGACAACGATGAACAAAACAGCAACAAGTCTTTATTCAACAGTCTTTTAGTGATGAGCTTACAAGGTGCTCCGGACACAGAGATGACTGTACAATCCCAATGGAATCAGTCCCTCCGGATTCTTGCCATGTACGAGGCAAAGGCTAGCTACCATAGAAACGTAGGCTAATGGAAGAGACCCAGGCTTAGCACATCGCTGGCTACCTGTATGGAGTGGGAAGTGTAGATCTGGTCTGGCCCCACCCTTGTTTACCCGTGGGGCTTATATAGTGTCTTCTTGGCGGTGGCTCCTTGATACAAAGTAGTGACCCGCCGGATAACCATAACTAACCAATCATAATAGGATATATATGTAATTAACCAATAGAGAACAGGATCCAAAACTGTAACCAATCACAGGGCTTGGATCAGCATAATGAGCGCAACCTGTGCAGGGAGGTTTTGTGCCACTTTAGGCTCCTAATTTGGATGACGGGAAACCACCATTTTCCTTTTGCAAGGCACTTCCCGCGCTACTTGCAATTGTGCCTCAAAACACAGCACCTTCTCTCTTATATAATTTTATTTTTAAAGTGGCAGAAAATATAGAAAACACCAAATCATTCTTTATTATGCATGTAAAATGAACCAGGAGGCCTTTTTAAAAATCTCATTTCCCAACTGCTCATGCACTGTTAGGCCTAGAGCAAGCAAAATCTTGCAGCAGTGACAGGAAAGTGCCTCTCTGAGTGTCAGAGAGAGCTTGCCTGTCTCTCTGGGGTGTCTCATTTTGATTCCTGCCTTTAATGCTGATAAGAAATGACAGTAGCTGGGTAAAACAATCAAAACTTGAGGTGAAGAGCTTATAAACCTTTTGACACTCCAATAAACCAAAAGGCAATATAGACCTTCACCAGAAAATAAAATAAAGAATAAATAAAAATTCATTTTCACTTGAAGTGGCCCCAGAAGGTGGATGAGAGACCCACATGCGGGACTTCATACTACCTCCAGATAACACATGAATTTCCATGTTGTAAATGTTAGATAAGGCTAAATTGTGCTCAGAGTAATTTTAAAAAGAAGGCAATTCATAATCTCTTGATTTAGGCAATGGTTGATACCTGCATAAGACAGCATTTTGTTGCTCCTTAAACACCTACAATTCAATGTTTAAATTAATGAAGTGTTCAGGTCTTAATTATCCATTTTTAAAAACCACAATGAAGTCCACACAGGAAAAAAAAAGCTTATATTTCTTGTAATGGATTGAGTGCTAATTACTGTGTAATCCAATTTTTCCAGCTCGTAGGTCAGTTCAGAAGGCTTCCTATTTGGGTTATGAATTTTATGTTTTCATTTGCAGATGTGTAGACTGAGAAATGCAATTAATTGTTAGTTGACAATTGTTAGCTGTCAGTAACAGTACCAACTAACAGAGTTCTAATGTGTTCTAATTGACAGAGACAGAAAGGTTTTTGTAAAATCTGAAGCCATCTAGATTTTCTAGGACCCATTTTAAGGGTGGGACTCCTTAATGTATGAGGGCTCGAAATAAGCTAGTTCTCACTGATGCATGCTGATCTCAGATACTTTCTCACTATTTTCTCACTCCAATACTCAACATATGGTCAGCCATGTCAAGGCCTGAGACTACTGGAAAACCTTTGCGTTTATCCTGGAAGAATTCTTCCATAAGTAGTTTCTGGTTGCTTACTTAAATATCTTCCTAAATATCAAGCCAGCTTCAAGATGAAATGGTTTGTTCTTTCTTTGTGTCAGGGTATTGATGTACAATTCAATGGATTGGAAAGTTTGGGTGATGCTATGCCATCACCCAGGGGATGCCCAAGTAGAGTTGTCATATGTCACGGATAACCATGAATTTCGTGTTTTGTAACTGTCCCACCCGGTTTCATAAAAAACATTGAAAATTCACAGGTTTTTTTTTGGGGGGGGAATCACGCATTTGTCTTGCAATTCTATTGGAACCACTAGCAGGTGGTGGCAGCAGCAGCTTGGTGAACAAGGAAGAAAGAGGGGGAACACGCCTTTTTCTTCAGGCATCTATAGCAGCAGCCGTTACACGAATACTGCAGGACGGAATGAGCTCCTGTCTCTGTCCCAGCTCCTGCAAACCTAGCTGTTCGAAAGCAAGAAATGGCAAGTAGATAAATGGGGACCACTTCAGGGGGAAGGTAAACAGCGTTCCATTTGCTCTGGTGTCTAGTCATGCCTGACACACAACCACGGAAACGTTTGCAGAAGCAGACAGCACTGGCTCTTCGGCTTTGAAACAGAGATGAGCACTGAACTCTAGAGTCAGATACGACTGGCTTTCGAGCAAGGGAAATCTTTACTTCTGTCTGGCTTTTGTGGGAGGTAATTATGGTAACCCTATGCCCAACTGTACTTGCAATGATATCCACTCTTGTGGTCTGGCTGGGTGGCATTCCTTTTATGCCCTCCTGCAGGACACAGAAATGGTGGGAGTTCTCCTATTACTATTTTAGATGAATGTAGCTTCATAGAGTCCAGCACACTGTTTGGGGTAGCTTAATAGAAGAGTTACTCTAATATGGTGTTTAGATGTAAACATGTAAGAGAGGCTGAAGTTAGGAAGGGAATTTGTAGCAGTGCCACTCTGAAAGGCATGACACCAATATACTGAATACATAGATAAGCCCTGGCTGATCTAGAGACTTGCTCCCGTGACATGCCAATGAGAAGAAAGAGATATGAACAGAGGAGTGGGGTGTCAGACAAAAAGGAAGGATATGGGAAGTCAATAGATAAAAGAACAGCAATGACAAAGAAAGTATTAGGCGCACATGAGGAGAGAGAGAAGGAATGAGGACTGAAGCAAGGAGCTAGTTCTAAAAAAAATAATAGATTAACCAGGTGAGTATCTTCCTATTCTGTGAGATGTTGAGACCAACCCCAGAAACCACAGTTTGTGACACCATAAGGGGAGGTGACTGATAGCCTAGGAAATATGTCCCTTGGGTATCAAAATTGTTTGTGTATGCACACACATATATTAAAATGAAATAGACAGTAGATTTCTTGCAGTACCTCATAATTAAATTCCATGCTAGCCACGTGTCCATGGAAATGCCTGCAGATGTAGACAGCACTGGCTTTTTGGCTATAAACAAAGATGAGCACTGAACTCTAGAGTTTGATACGACTGGCTTTCGAACAAGGGTGACCTATGTTACACAGATAAAAATGGGTACCCAGTGTGGTATATTGTATAAAGTAATGGATTCTCAGGAGACCAGGGTTCAACTCCCTAGCTCTCCTAGGGAATCTCAGGGGAGGGGGGTAGTCATGGTAAAACCATTTTTTAAACACCTCATTTACTTTGAAAGTCCCTTTAGGGTTACCGCACGTCAGTTCTGACTCAATGGCACACAACAACATACAGAGACACCTTTGTGCTGAGCTTTTGAACTCTGCTGTCAGTTGAGAATGGAAAGGAGATAGATGCCAGGTTTTAAACAACCATGCATGCAATAAAATCAAAATTATTTTCCTTCACTGCCGCTTCTGGAGAGTTGGAGAGCATAGCAATTTCTGAAGATATCGACACATTTCCCTAAGATCAGGCAACCCTAAAGAAGTGTGTGTAAAAGTAAAGTGAAGGTGAGAAGAGTTGAGCAGATGGATGTAAGAGAAAGGGCTCCAGCATATATCAACACATGTAGAAAGAGCAGGGAAGTGCCCTCTGCCCTGCTCAGCACCATGGTGTTAATTGTTTTGACAGAAAGTCTATGTTACCAATGGCAGGTGGACAAATGGAATGCTATACTCCTGCTGGTTGTTTCTTCTAAAGGTCAGGCATCCTAAGTTTCCTCCATCCAATCAGGGTCATAACTAGGGCAGGGCAACTGGGGCCAAAATTCACTGAAATCAAGAAGTGAACCAACTGGTGAACATTAGGAAAATAAATGGCAACACTTTCTGGTCCTTCCCGTTTTCCTTTTCCTTTTTTTTAACTGTAAACATTGTCTTTCTTTGTGTGGTGGGGGTACCAGATTATTTCCCCCATTTTCCTTTGGGAATCACTAGCCCCACTATGAAAGTCACTAGTTACAGCTCCCTTGTCTGTCTTCAGCAGGCATGGTGGTAGTACAGTATTTGAAATCAGTGAAATCAAATGTTTTTCCTTATGATCAGTGACAACTGGGATATAAATCACACAAGGCACCTGAACTGCTAATTGAAATGGGAGTTAAAACAAATACTGTCAAAATACAGTACAGGTAATGAAAACTAGTGTTGCAAACTTCTGTGGTGCATTAACTAACACTATGCTTTAACCCTTGGCTCTAAACAACTTGTTCTGAGTCAGAAAAAAGTGAGCTGTATCTTTCTTGATGCTAATGTTGTTTTGCAACTATGAGCTTGTCTACAAGGAGATTATGAAGTGTCCTGTTCTGCACTGGAAAGCTTCTTGTATGCACTGCAATGCATTTTATTTCTCACTTGAGCATTCATCAATCTACACTGGAGATGTTCGTTGTCTTGTAATAAGGGTCTACATAAGGTTTGAATCACATCAGTTTGTGCCCTCTTCCAACAACTGGCACTTTACTTCTTGCCCTGTCTTCTCTCGTGGCCATCATCCAGTGGGGTGCAAGGATTTTTGTTGTTTTTTTTAATAAAAAGGAAATTGACATAGGGAAACAGTGATGTATCTCTCTGCGTAATAATTTGTATTTACATTGTAGCTACAATTATGCAGCATCACTTAAGGAACAGGTTAAAAATTAGATTCAACAAAAGTACTGTATATGAAGGGATTTTTCTATCATTCATTTTAATGTCGCAACCCACTGCAAACATCACAGGGCTGTAATCTCAGATAACAACCCACCACAGCTCTGCTGGTATGCAATTTAACTATCTACATGGGTAACTGTATGGGATAATTCGCAGTACTGTACCAAAATAAACACAGCTATATCACTGTGTAAGAAAGCATTAAGAGCAATAAAGAGGTGGGTGGAGCACTTTAACTGAAAACAGATGTCGATTCCGTAACTTGAGTTGACCCAAACCACAGCAAAAATGATTTTAAAAAATCAGGCAATAGGCTAGTGTAGAATAAACCTCTCACTTTTGCTGTGCAACTGCCTAATTTAGGAATTGTTCTTCTATGCTATGTTCTGTGTCATCAAGATGGAGCCAATTTAGCAATCCTAAAAGGGCTTTCAAGGTAAGTGAAATATTTAAGGAGTGGTTTTACTATTTCAACACCCCTCGTGAGTTTCGATGGCAGAGCGGAGATTCAAACCCAGGCCTCCTGAGTCCTAGTCCATCACTCTATCCACAGCATCAAATTTGACATCCTAGTTGCTCTTCTAAAACACTGTGAAAAGAAGTAGCTAACCCCATGTTGAATTATACAAATCACAACACAGCATGTAATGCACTGCCTTTTCAATCTGACCAGATGCATATCTATAACTATTGTCATTTCTTGGGCCCATTAAAATTTTGACCTTTCAGATAGTCTATGGGCATAGTATGCAACCAGAGCAAATACATGTTGAATATACATATCATAAATCATTCAGCACTATGGACACTACAATTTTTGACAAAACAAAAACCAATAATGGTACAGACGAGTGTCACTAAAAGGGCCACTTCTTTCGAGGTTTCACAACACTGGAATTAAAGTGGTACCTATGGAGCTAACTATGTACAATATAATGTCAGCCATCCTCTTGCTGAATTAATCTACTCATTTGTTTTGGATCTAAAAACCTAACTCAAGAGTACAATAATAGGCTAAAGATTTCTCTAGTCCACCATCCTATTTCCTACAATAGCCATCTGGATGCCACAAACAGGATACGAAGAGAATAGCAACCCTCCACTTTCATTTCCTGACAACAGGTATACGGTGGTGTGTTACCCCTGGCAATGGAGTTTCCAAAAAGTTTTGGACAATGGTTGGAGCAATAAGCCAAGAGAAAACTCATGGTGCCTAGTAATCAAAGCTAGACAGGTTTCCATAGTATTTTTTTTTTAAAAAAACAACAACACAGAGCAGAACCCAGGTTTTAGTAGTATTCTGGGGTGAGAAAAGAGCTTGTCAAGTTGCAAATTAAAAGAAACGTGTATTTCTTGCTATTACATTTTCTTTTTTAGTGTGCATTTTCTTTCTTTCTTTCACTACTGTTCCGCAGCAAGCATTACATTGGATACACAGGCAAAGGCATTGTGGTAAGTGGCTTTTGAAATAGCTATTCTGAATTTTGCATTTGTTCCTTTGCCCAGTGGTAAATAATTGAAAAGGTTTAAATATGAAGTCAAGGATTTGTAGTGGAGGAACAATAGTACTCAAACGGCCTTCAAAATTGATTCAAATGTATGCCATAAATGCATCATATGAATCAAGTATTTTTCTTCCATTTGTAATTTCAGTGTACAGTCTTTGGCACTATACTTTCCATCTTTCTAATTTTTTTTAGTGTTAATCTTAACTTACTTTCAATAATACAGCGGAGAAGCTGTGTAGCTTAATTGACTACAAAATTGTGCTATTTCAAGCTTAAAGCCCATCCTCACATAAATTCAGATTATGTCTTTGTTTCCATGACCTGAATGGAGAGATTTACCACCACTGTTTATATACTAATGGAGCAAATCAGGGGCACTAATTCTAAAGGACCGGTAGTGTAAATTTCTGCCACAAAGTCACTTCTGACATCCAGAGACCATATGAATTAATTACTTCTAAAAGACCCTGTTGTTAGCAGTCCTGCTCAGATTTTTCAAATTAAAGCTGTGACTCCGTTTATTGAGTCATTCCATCTGATGTTATATATTTCTTTTTTCCTATTGCCTTTCGCCATTCAGAGCATAATAATCTTTTCTAGTGAATGTTCTCTCCACATAACTTGTTCAAGATCCAATAGCTTTAATTTAGCTTTTTTATTCCAGTGAAAAACCAGGCTTGATTTAAGATAGAATCCATTTATTTGTCTTTCTGCTAGTTCATGGCATCTTTAAAAAAACAAAACCCTGTCTTCTAAACTAAATCTCACAAGAATCTATTGTCCCCTACAACATTTATTTATTGCCCATTTTTCACAGTTTGACATAGTAAGGGTACAAGGAAGTTTCCCTAACATACTGCATATCTGATTAAAGGCTAACTGCCCTGCACCCTTTAGGAGGTGAGAGAACTGAGTGAGAGAACAAAGAAAATATATATTCAGTAACTCAAAGAGATACCTCCAACTTCTGAGATGGTTAAGATCATATGTGTATTGAAATAACTAGAATGTGCTTGTTCAACAATGAATGCATTTAGAAGGGTTTTGATGATTGGAAATGAGATGCTTTCCTATGTAAAGTGTCAGTTAATAAGATTTAATGAGCCATATGGAGAGTTTCTCTGGCAAGAGAACACAAGAAGAGATGTGATGCCTGGGAAAACAGCTGTGTCCGTGGCTAGAGGTAGAGTAGGTGACAACATCTTCCAAATCTTATGATAAAACACCTGGATGTGTAAGGGGCAGAATACATCAGACCAAACAAAAAGAAAGGGCAGGTCAGAGTAACATTTCCTATTTTCTCAAGCAGTGACCAGTGATGAGAACCTAAAGCCCATCAGACCTGGCCAAACTGAGTTGGAAACTCAGGTGGATGCATCTTAGCCTGACGTCTCAGCCGTAACCTTTGATGATACTTCTGAGATGATCCTTTACTGTAATGCTCTCTACATGGGGCTCCCCATGTTTCTGATACAAAAACTTCAAAGGGTACAGAATGCGGCTGCCAGGCTCGTTACTGGGGTGAGAAAATTCATACATATCTCCCCAGTCCTGGTGGAATTGCACTGGTTTTCCATTGTGTTCTGTGTCAGGTTCAAGGTGGCAGTTATAACCTTCAAAGCCCTAAACGGTTTGGGACCTTCCTACTTGGCAGAACGTCTATCCCTCAGAAATCAGACCTGCTTCACCCGCTCTTCCCTTACACCTCAGCTCCAAGTAACATAGACTTTCTGTCAAAACAATCTATTAGATGTGGGAAATTGTATTAAATTATAAGCTCACATGGGAGTTAAATTTGAAGAAAAGGATAGTAAAGGAAAATAAATTTCAGGATATTTGGAAATCATTCTTGGAATATACAATGAACAAAAGAAAAGGGGGTGCACCGGTACCAGATCAAATGAGTTTTTGGAAGTGAACTTGATATTTATGGGGAAACACAATCTCCTGGGCATTGTAAACATCACTGGGGTGTTCTTCGTTTGTACTTATCATGTTATAATTAGAATGTGGGGCTTAAAGTATATTAATATAAGATGTTTGAAAGTAAGTAATTAATTGTACTGAGCATATATAAGTATAAGTAGTGATTCATTGATGAATAATTAAAAATTGCACATAGGTTAAAAGATAAGATAAGATAAGCATATTACATGTAGGCCTTGAATGATTTTTGTTGTAGGTTGGATACTGTATTAGTATTGTATGTCAAATGTTTTTTCTTTTTCTTTTTTGTTATCTTTTGGATTATTCTTGGTATGGTTTTGTTGCTTCTCTTTTCTATATGTAGGTTTTGTATTTGCATTAGTATCATGTGTTAGATGTATTTATTTTTGATTTTTTAATATTTGTTGGTTTTTGTATTTTATTGAAAAACTAATAAAATCTTAACCTATAAAACCAAGAGTTAACCGTTGGAAGTTCGTATAGGTTCCTAAGCCTGGCCCTACTAACTCACACCCACCATTCGTGCACACGGGAGAACTGGGTCCACAGGTCAATGAAGGATTGAGAAATGCGCCATTGGGGCAACAGCCCCACAAATGCAAAAAAAGGGAAACAACTTCATTTCCCAACGTTCTTTGTGCTCTGCCACAGCCAATCAGACTGAGATGCGTGACCACAAAGAACATTGAGAAACGCACCACAGCCAATCAAAATCGACCCGCAGGAAAAAAACGCACCACAACTGCAAATCACAAACCCATAACTACAATCCCCAGAGTCCTGCACGACATGAGCGCGCAGAATGCTGAGGAAGCCAGCACCTGGAAAATTAAAAAAAGTCACCACTTCACAGCCACGCAAACACCAACCGCCCTTCTTTCCCTCACCAACAGCGCCTGAAGGTCCCAATTGGAGTTTCCCCTTTAATATCAGTAAGTGGGGGGTGGGGTGGCGATCCCCCTCTCCACTGGCTCACCTCCCAACCCTTCTGGACCCAGGAGACCAGGGAGAGTGGATCGATTCCCCCCCTAAAAAAAACTCCATCTTTAAAGAGAAGAAACCTAGTGGTTTCTTCTCTTTAAAAATGAAGGTTTTTTTTAAGGAGTGGGGGGAATCGATCCACTCTCCCTGGTCTCCTGGGTCCAGAAGCGTTGGGAGGAACATACCCCTTTGTCCCCCCCAACCCTCACGGACCCACGGGACCCGAGAGAGGAGATCGATTCCAACCCAACCCCCTGATATTAAAAGTGAAAATCCGATCGGAGTTTCCCCTTTAATATCAGTAAGTGGGGGGTGGCGATCCCCCTCTCTGCTGGCTCACCTGGGGTTGGGAGGTTTGTGGGGACAAAAGGGATCTGTCCCCCCCAACCCTTCTGGACCCAGTAGACCAAGGAGAGGGGATTGAATCCACACACACACACACCAAAAAACCTCCATCTTTAAAGAGAAGAAACCAAGCGGTTCCTTCTCTTTAAAAATTGAATTTTTTTAGGAGGGGGGAATCAATCCACCTCCCTGGTCTCCTGGGTCCAGAAGGGTTGGGGGGACATACCCCTTTTGTCCCCACAAACCTCCCAACCCCCGGGGAACCAGGGGAGAGGGGGATCGCAACCCCCCACCCACTGATATTAAAAGGGAAACCCCGATCTACTTTCACGACTCCACACAATCAAAGCACCATAACACAATAAAGCCCCCCTCCCCAATGCCCGCGGTCTGGCCAGCAAAGCCGGCCCGTGGAAATAACCCCCCCCAATGCCGCATAAAGCGGCATTGGAATTCCCGCAGTCCGGCCCGCCAGGCCGGCCTGCGGAAATAAACCAACCCCCCCCAAAGCCACAACAACAACAAAATTATAAAAATAAATAATTTACAAAAAATACCTTAAAACACAATCAAAAACATCCAAAAATACACAAAAACAAACAAAAACAACACCAAAAACAATACAAAGTAAACAAAAACACAATAAAAAGTCAAAAAATTACAAAAAAACCCCAAAAAACCACAAAATAAAGAAAACAAGCCAACTCACCAACACATGTCCTACCTGCACGACGACCAGAAACGAAATGAATAAAGAAAGAGACTACTTACCAGAAGAAGCTCCACCCAGAGGCCAGGAGAGAAAAAATAGTCAAAATACAAGAAAACCCCTACCAGCACCACCTGCTGGCCACAATAGTAAAATCAATTCAAAAACACACAACAGCCCCAAAGGCCACAACAGTAAAAACAAATCAAAACAATAACACAAAATCACAATTTTACACAAAAGGTCACAATAATAACAAGTCAAAAAAAATTACACGAAAACACAATTTAACACAAATCACAAACATGTGTCAATAAAATAAAATAAAAAATTTATTAAAATCCTGTGCTGAGTTCTAACTCAAATAAAAACCCCAAACAACTTAACACATTTTAAAAACATTGAATGTAAAAAACATTTACTTTCACATTATTAAAATTATTACCTACGGTACAACTATTTAAAACAAAAAACAAAAACTAAAACATTATTCAGTTACATAAAACAGCCAGCCAAGCAAAAAAAGTTTGTATAAATAAACATTTTAAAAATTACAGACTAAGCAATTTTTAACAAGCATTAACACAATTTAACCTTCCAACACAATTTAAAACAGCCTGGCAATGCCAGGCAACCTCTGCTAGTATTTATATATAAAAAAGAAAATACATTAGCTGTTGGAGGGCTTTCTTAGTGGAGGCTTTAGCTAACTGGAATACTCTACCTGGGGAGCTGCGTTTGATTGAGTCTTTGAGGCTTAGGTGGGGCATGGCCAAAAAAAGGTTGGGAACCACTGGTCTAGATGGACTTTTTGTTCCTTCCCACTTTTCTAGAATAGGGCCTATTTGATGCCACATGTGTGTACCTCTTACCATACCCATTCTTAAGTCCTGGCTTCCCATCTAAAAAATCAGCATGTCTTCAAGAAACTGTTTTAAAAATTCCATGGTAGGAGACTTTTAAAACAACCTTCTGTGCTGGGTCTCTCCCCCTCTTCTTTGCTTTAGTAGATTAGTGCTAAATTGAAAGCTTCTGATGGGAACATTTGACAGCGGGCATCCTCCACTAATCCACTTCAAAAATCAGCTGTCATTTTGCAACACTTTTAAAAAAGCTTCAAGAAATCCTTTAAAGATCAGCTTCTTCTCTAGATTTTCATTTTTCTTTGTTTTGGATTAGCATTGAAATCGAAAGCTTCTGAACCAATCAGTGCCCTAGTCAAAGGATATCATCTGTCACTAATCCACTTTGGAAATTAGTTGTGCTTCCAAATCAACTCCTTTTTTAGACAATCTGGAAGGAACCCCATGAAGATTATTTTTGTCTGGCTGGCTGGCTGGCTAGTTGTTAGTTGATTAGTGCTAAAATCAAATATGCCTGAACTCTGATCCTGGCGCAAAGTGAAACAGGTAAACAAACAGACCAAAAATGCATCATCTTTGGATGACAAGGGTTTTTTCATAATTTTTGAAAATAGTGCATAGTAAAGAGAGACAGAGAAACATACTTTCATGCTTTTAAGTCTAACAATGTCTGTAAACTTAGTATTCTCATTGGGTGTCAGCAGATCAACACAAAGCAAGATCAGAAAGAGGATGTCAACAGCATGGAACTATGGCCTCATTGCTTTGCACACAGAATTCCAAAAGCAGGTCTGGAGCTACAGAAGTAAAATCTTGCTACCAGTATCAAGGGAAAATAACGTTATGCAACCTTCCCAACCATATGTATAAACTATATCACAGAAAAGAACGTTAGACCCTCATTCCTGCCAAGGCCCGAGAGAAACAGAACCGGAATGATACACAGGGACTTACACAAGTTTGAAAGCGCCACATTCATTAAATAGGGCTACTTTAGTTTGGACTAACAATTGAGTTTGAGCTCTTTGAAAGCAACCATCCTTCCTTCCGCTAAGCTATTTTGCTAGCAAGAAATAAACACATCCATTGTATTTATGCTGAGAGCTTCAGATGCCTTATATATAAGAAAAAACCTTTCAAATAATTTGCAGAAGGTTAACAAAGAATTTAAGAACAAGGTTTTTAAGTATCGTGTTTAGAGAAGCACAAAGAAAAGCTCAAGGAAAAAATACAAGCCATGAGGGAGTAGCAAAGCAGTCCATTTTACTTACTTATTCTACTATTCAGCTTTATTTACTAGGCGGGGGAGAACAGAAAGGTTGAAAATATTTAAGCTTGACAAGTGGTTACATTGATTTTAGATTAATTTTAATGGACCTTTCAGTTGCTTGCTTTTTAAGTTCACATAGAACATTCTCTCTCTCTCTCACACACACACACACACACACACACACACACACACAGAGAGAGAAGGAGAAGAATCAGTTGCCCCATACTTGAAGATTTGACAACAGTATGATGTCTCAGGATGAACTTTTTTCACAGGATGCAAATTGAGTAAAAATTCAGGCTTTGTTAAATAATGCCCATCCATAGTAGCTGGGGTACACAGAAAGAGCCTCCTCAAAGATTGAGTTGTTGTTTTTTTTAACCACAATTGGGCGTACCCCAGGCAATGGCAACCTTGTTGTGCTGGCTACAATTTCTCATACTAGGTAAGGTGAAAGAAACAACAGAATAAATTCACCAAAAGGTGGTTCCATTTTGGAAGTTTCACATTTGGCCTTGACATGGAAGAATAAGATCTATAGTAGCTTGCAGATTGACAATATCAGACTTTGTATCGAGATGTAACACAGACTGGGGATTCTGTAGAAAAGAATATTTCGAATAGCTATCAGGTTTTCACACTTCTGCTCAAATCTCCATAAGTTTTCTGGAATTCTTATCTCCTTCATGAAATGCGCCATAACTCAGTGCATCTTGAATAAAAATAAACAGGAATAGCAATGGCGATTGCACTTATAAACCAGCCCATAGCACTTAGTGACTCTGGGTGGTTCACAATAATGCTCAACAAAATACACTTGTGTCAGAAGAACATTCTGGAATGTTATTTGCTAAAATTAATTTATTCAGATATTCAAAACACAGAATTCATGTTACTTAAGAGCCATTTTAGGGCTGTAGGACTTGCCAAGGAAGACACAGTGAAATTAATAGGATGTACGTCCAATACAATGAAGGTCTGAGTGCATATTCTGTTGCAACCCATGGTCAGCTAAAGCAAACAATAGACTGAATATAAAAGTTACTTTCCCAGTGATGAACATTTGAAGAAGTTTGAAGAGAACAAATAACAATTTTAAACAAGTTAAGTTAAGTTCTCTGGTAGGTTCTGTGAAGCCACAGATTAAAACTGTTATACATAATTATAATTCTATAATATAATCACAGTTAGAAAGCAGCTCAGAAAGCAGTGCCAGAAAGCAGCAGTTGGGACTTATCTTCATATGTGGTGGGAGTGCGAAAAACTAAAAGAATTTTGGACAACAGTAGGAAAAGAGGTGTCAGGAATGTTGGGCACTAGGATCAAATTGGATGCACCTAGTGTGCTAATATTTGAATTTGGTAGTTCGAATTTAAATCATTGTAAGGCAGAATTACTATCTATTCTGATTACAACTGCAAGGATTTGCATAGCTGCCAAGTGGAAGGGAAGTGAACAATTAAAAATTGAG
The DNA here is from genome assembly GCA_035047305.1 of Bradypodion pumilum. Taxonomy (NCBI): domain Eukaryota; kingdom Metazoa; phylum Chordata; class Lepidosauria; order Squamata; family Chamaeleonidae; genus Bradypodion; species Bradypodion pumilum. Next base: position 132,277,442 of record JAWDJD010000004.1, read on the forward strand.
GATTGGTATGCTCAAAATTGGACAACTGCGTTGAACGACAAGCTCACGTCTGAAATAAATATTTAAAAAGGTATCATAAGTAAAAATAAATTTTATGAGATTTGGAAACCGTTTCTTGATCATACCATAACTCAAATGAAGGGGAACAAGCCTCAAAAGGAACAATTATCTTTTTGGAATGAAAGACAATGATTTGTGTGTACATTCCCTCAGGGAGATTACAATTAGTTTTTGATGAGTCGACTTCATTTAAATAGAATGATTCAAACTCATGTATATACATGCGGGTGTGTCTATGAGTATGTTTTGCACTTATTTGTTGTAACTTATTATTTTTGTAATGTTGTATTGTAATTTTGTATATCGGTTTGTTATACATGTATATTCTTGTTGTTGTTTTTTTCTCATTTAAAATTATATAATTATTTTTTTTAAAAAAGAAAGTGCACCCCTAGCTGATGGCACTATCAGAGAGCCTCTCCGGTCTGCTCTGGTTGGACAGGCAGACACTCTTGGGAAAATACATGGGGAAGAAGTAGAAGCAGTGACAGATTTTCCTTTCTTAGGATCAAAGATCACTGCAGATGAGGATTGTAGCCATGAAATAAAAAGCCGACTGATTCTTGGGAGACAAGGTATGAGAAACCTGGGGAACATAGTGAAAAGCAGAGACATCACATTGCAAACAAAAATTAGAATAGTCAAAGCAATGGTATTCCCAGTGGTAATGTATGGATGCGAGAGCTGGACAATTAGGAAGGCTGAATGCAGAAGAATAGATGCCTTTGAAATGTGGTGTTGGAGGAGGGTTTTGAGAGTCCCCTGGACAGTGAGGAGAACAAATAGGTCAATCTTAGAAGAAATCAACCCTGACTGCTCATTGGAAGGTCAAATAGTAAAGACGAAGCTAAAGTACTTTGGACATCAAATGAGAAGGGAGGATTCACTTGAGAAGGCCTTGATGTTGGGAAAGGTGGAGGGCAAAAGAAGAAGGGGGAGGCCAAAGATGAGATGGCTAGATGGTATTGTAGACACAGTGGGCACAGAGCTGGGAGGGCTGAGGGGGATGGGAGAGGACAGAGGTGCCTGGAGGAAAATGGTCCATGGGTCGCAAAGGGTCGGAGTCAACTGTGCGACTGAACAACAACAACAACACATCAGCAGTCACACATTCAGAGGAGAGCAGCCAACAGCAAACACAAGTGATGGGTGGCTACCAAAAATTCTAGATCAGTGATGGTGAACCTTTTGGAGACTGAGTGCCCAAACTGCAACCCAAAACCTGGTTTTTTATCGCAAAGTGCCAATATAGCAACAGGGGAGGAAGGAAACACTCCCATTGGGCTGCTGTGCAGAGGGATGGAGCGAATTCTGTGCTGCGGGAAGGAAGTGCTCCCATTGGGCTGCTGGGCAGAGGGGTGGGATGAACTCTGTGCTGGGGGAGGGAGGAAGCACTCCCATTGGGCTGCTGGGCAGAGGGGCAGGGCAAACTCTGTGCTGGGGTGACTGCACAGGTGCCCACAGAGAGAGCTCTGAGTGCCCCCTCTAATACGTGTGCCATAGGTTCACCACCACTGTCCTAGATCATGATTACTGTTCTGTAGGAGCTCTCGTCTCAGGGTTTGTACCTAGCATCCTTCTCCTCTCACTTCAGTCATATCATGTTGAAACCCAAGTCAGTGTAGTGATATTGAAAACTGGATTATGTATCATAGGAAGAGAGAGATGTGCCCCTGCAAGTTGTTGCTTGGACTGCAACTCCCATCAGCCCTAGCCAGCAAAGGCAATGTGAGAGATGCAACATCTGAAAGACCACCCATAGCTTCACATAACTGAATGAAGCTCTCTTTGCCTTGCAATCCATGTAGCCAGGAGACATTCTTCTGCAGGTCCAGCTTTCTCCACTCCACCATGTTAGCAACCTGCCTGCTGTCTCCCTTTCCTCTATGCCACAGCCTGCAAGATTCAAGCTTGGCAAACTGCACTGAGTAATTGAAAAGTGAGATGTAATTACGGCTATGCTACACAATTCCCTGGAATTCTCTGGTAGAAAGCATTAACTAAAGAGGACTTGGAAGAGGCTACTGTAGACTTGGAGCCTTGATAGCAATTACTACAAGTGATGCAAATTTTTCTTAATTTACTTTCGCTCACAGCTCTCCTGGTTTGAACGAGACAGATGGTTCCAAATATCAACTAAATCAAATAACAGGTTTAAACATGCACTCGTTATTCAAATAACTGCAAACACCTTGCAGCTGGCTGAGACTTTTTCTAGGCATTTGGATATGTATATTTGTCCATCTCTCCCTCCCTTTTTGCTACTGCCTGCCAACCATGCAGGACTCAATAAAAAGCCATCCATTCTCTTCTCCCAGTTAACAAACCTCCAGACCCGGGTACTAAAGGAACACCACGCAATACATTAGATATTTGACAGGGAAGATGTATGGCTTGCAGAATGCTTGAGCTACATTTTGAATGGCAAAACTCTGAAACACTACCACTGATTTAGATATATTGATTACTCCAAACAAAGATTTCTCAAGCAAAAGAATCGATCAAGACCTGGAAATTAGAGGACTAATCCATACACCATTTGCTCCAGGCCCAAATTTTTCTTCCAGCATAACTGAATGAATATTGAGAAAACATCACACCAAGAGGTGATGTCTCCCAGGCTTGATTCAGCTTGTATTGGAACACAATAATCTGTCCACACTCCTTGCCACACACAAACAGGGAAATAGCTGCTTGTTCCAAGCAAACCTCACTCTGTTTAAACTATATTGTGATCCAGTTTCCCATTTGTGTGCACAATTTTTCACCCACATACAAGACTGCTGATCAAGTGATGGTGTACACAAGGTCTCCTTCCCCCATCCCACTCTAGATACCAAGTGTATGCATATTCTCTTGAGAAAGCTAAGAGAATGAACTTTACATTCCACTGCACTAGTAACCAGACTGCTTGCCTACCTTTCTAGCATGCCATAGTCTCGTCTCTTTCCAGGCTCAATTCATCACTCACACATAATTTATATCTGAAATGTGGACTTTAATTTTCTTTGCTGGTCTGTTGCACATTCCTACATCAGGATAGGATAATGCTACTGGAGTTTAATTGTTGTGAAGATACATTTTTTAATTTTATGTTTCCAGAGTCAGACACAGGGAGTTAGTAGTAAAAGAAGAATGCAGGAGAAGACGGCCCAATTGGGTGGGATAGAATAAAGAGAGAAAGATGAACTAACATTTGGAGGATCATGCATGTGGGAAAAATATGGCTGTCAGACACTTAGGGTCACTGTAAATGCAAGCAGGCAAAACCCAAAAGTTCATTTTTTTAAGCTAGCAATGAAAGGTTTTGGTTTTGGAGTAACCATGGTTATAGCAGAATCCCGTAGAAGACAACCTAATAGAAAAGCAAGTTTTCCATAATGCAGCAGCTGGACAAAGCAGTGCTCAGACCTCTTGTAGTTTATGCTTATGATACTGGACAATAAATAAACTCCCTCCGTGAATCTTCACCCTTAGATATTCTTAGCATAAACTGCAACTTGCAACTATCAGCCATTTGTATAACTACAATTTGTTTATGCTTTATGAACTCTGACAAGAAAAATGGAAAAAACCTATTATGAAAAAAAAATCTGTATACAGTATCTTTTCATAAAATCAGAATCGCCTTGGGAGATGTTTACCTTTTAGGATAGTTGTCATGTTGGCAGAAAGTCACACGTAGACTTAGAAGAGGGGCTTTGCCATTTTTTCTTATTAGATAAGTATAGGAAAGGAAAGATTCCAAGGTAAACAAAGGCTACCCATTGGTCCACCTATGAAATGGTTATGCACGGTTCACAAATGCTCCAGCTGCTCAGGTGTTTAAGGAAAGTAACACCTGTGTCACCCATAATGCAGAAGGATTAGCTGAAAAATCAAACCAGATTTGGTATTTTCAGTGTAGTTCTACGTTGCATGTCAGCAGGGAATAGGGTTACCATAATCTTATCCTCCCAAACCAGGACTGGCATGTGTAAAAGTAAAGGTTTCCCTTGATCAAAGGCCCGTTGTATCCGACTCTAGGATTCAGTGCTCATCTCTCTTTCAAAGCCGAAGAGCCAGCGTTGTCTGCTTCTGCAGACGTATTCTGTGGTCATGTGGCATGGAATGCTGCTTACCTTCTCCCCGAAGTGGTCCCTATTTATCTACTTGCAATTTCTTACCTTCAAACTACTAGGTTTGCAGGAGCTGGGACAAAGACAGGAGCTCATTCTGCAAGCTGTTGCTGCTACGACTTCAATAGAGGCAGCAAAAAAATGGTGCAGGCATTCGAGAAACAAAATGGCCACCACTTTGAAGGTGTTGGGACAAAATAGCCACCACCATCATGCAGGCGGGGGAAGATGGCTATCCGGCCCTCAAAGCTGACTGAAAGAGTATAACCCAGCCCCTGGCTTGAAAAGGTGGGGAACCCCTGCTCTAAATGATAGAAAATAACATGGACCATTGTAAGTGTTAATTTGATAGCATCATCTTTACCTATAAAGGAGGCATTAACCGTTGGACTCCAGTATACACACCCGCACCTGACTATCGTATCCCATACCGAGCCTCCTGCACTCGCCTGAACCCGGACCACAGAGCACCGCATGGTTGCCGAAGCTGGCAGTGGGGCAACAGCCCCACAAATGGGAACAAAGGAAAACAACTTCAATTCCCAATGTCCTCTGCGCCACGCCTCAGCCAATCAGGCTGAGAGGGGCAAGCAAAAAGAACGTTCAGAAATGTGGTGCGCCCAATTGAAATCGAGCTGTAGGAAAAACCGCCGCATGAACCCAAACAAAACAAACAAAACTCCAAGTCCCAGCATCCTACGCACCATGAGCACTTCAGCCAATCAGGCTTAAGGACACAAGTGCGCAGAATGCTGAAAAAGCCGGCATGTGAAAAATAAAATAAAAACGCGCCGGCCTCCCACAATGGGAGCGCAAGTCCACTGCAGGCAGATGCAGTGGCTGCCGGCCTCGCAAAAAAAAAAAAAAACCCACAAAAAAACACGGCAAAACACCCGCCGGCCTTCTTTCACGGAGCAACGGGGAGAAGAGGGACTCCTCCCCGCTACCCCACCGAAGACACGGTGAGACCACCGCCGGCCTCAAGGTAAGTTGAGCTGGGGTGGAAAAAAGTCCAACAGTAGGCAGTAGTTCATCAGGGGAAGCACACTCCCTGGCGAATGACTGGCTGCTGCGTTTGTACTACCGACACCACTGTTTCAGGAACTAGCACGAAAGAGTGGTGGAGGTAATACAAAAGCAACAGCCAGCAATCTGCAAGGAAGAGCACCACCCCTTACGGATCGCTGCCTGCCGATCTCTGGTTAGGTAAGCCAGGAAAAAAAGGAGACAGAGAGGAGAGAGCCATTGTCAGGCAGATAGCTCTTCTCTGCCTCCTTTTCACCCGACCTACCTAACAAACCTTACCAGATGAAGAGTGGGCTGACTGCCGGCTCCTCCTTTTCCCCATTGCTGCATTGAAACCAAATTTCGAAGCAGCAATGGGGAAAAGAGGAATCGACAGACAGGCCATTCTTCACGCAAAAAAAAAAAAAAAGCCCACAACAACTAAACCAAACATTTACCTAAAATGCCAACCACCAAAATTAATAAAACACAAATAAATAAATAAATAAATAAAAAGCACATTAACCAATAAAACAATAAACAACAAAATTCACAAACAAAAACACCCAAAATACCATGAAAGCACAGAAAAAACACCTAACTACAACACGAAAATACCTAACTCAAACAACAAAAATACCACAAATTAAACAAATAAACACAAAAGAAACCAGAAACATAAAAAACAACCAGAAATAAACAAAACAATTAAACACATCTAAAACCCAATAAAACCACAAAAGAAGAAACAGAAACACCTACCAACTCAACACCAAAAAAACAAAAAACAAAAAATAAAACCCAGATTAAAAAAAACAGAGAACTCACCAACACGTCCTCCCTCCACGACTCCAGAACAGAAATGAAGAAACAAAGACTACTTACCAGAAGAAGCCCCACCTAGAGGCCGGGGGAGAAAAAACAAGTCAAACAAAAAAATAATCCAACACTATTACTAACAGCCCCACCTGCAGGCCGGAAGATTAAAAACAAGTTAAAAAAATGCAAAGCAGCCCTCTTGCTAACAGCCCCACCTAGAGGCCACAAGAGAAAAACAAGTCAAAAATTAAGAAATAAATCAAAATCACAAATAAATCTAATAAAATAGATTTTAAAAAAATCACAAACCACAAATGCAAAACCACCCCACCAAAACCACCCTTAACCAACAACAAAAAACATAAATAAAAACTGCCGGTTGGCCAGGCACAAATATGCTAGTAGGCTAATAATACAAAGCATTTCTTGTATCTCATTTCTGTGGAATTGGTGTTTTGTATTAGCTAAGGTGGAGAACAAAACATTTGCTAGTCCATCCCAATTGGTTTTGACTCTGTTGAGAAAGCTCATTTCAACAGGAACCAACAAATTTCCCAATTGTTCAGCCATCGGCCCCGGGAGTGGAGACAGGTGGGAGCCGCCGGAGCCGCCGCCGGAGCCGCCGCAGCTGCCTTCGCTCTCCGGGCCTGCCCGCCCGGAGAGCAGAAAAGGACGCCGCCGGCGGCCCCTCAAGGAGCTCCCTGTCTCGCCCGGGAGCCCATGCCATCGGCCCCGGGAGTGGAGACAGGTGGGAGCCATCGGAGCCGCCGCCGGAGCCGCCGCAGCTGCCTTCGCTCTCCGGGCCTGCCCGCCCGGAGAGCAGAAAAGGACGCCACCGGCGGCCCCTCGAGGGGCTCCCTGTCTCGCCCGGGAGCCCACGCCATCGGCCCCGGGAGTGGAGACAGGTGGGAGCCGCCGGAGCCGCCGCCGGAGCCGCCGCAGCTGCCGCAGCTGCCGCAGCTGCCTTCGCTCTCTGGGCCCGCCCGCCCAGAGAGCAGAAAAGGACACCGCCGCCGCCAGCCCCTCGAGGGGCTCCCTGTCTCGCCCGGGAGCCCACGCCATCGGCCCCGGGAGTGGAGATAGGTGGGAGCCGCCGGAGCCGCCGCCGGAGCCGCCGCAGCTGCCTTCGCTCTCTGGGCCCGCCCGCCCGGAGAGCAGAAAAGGACGACACCGACGCCAGCCCCTCGAGGAGCTCCCTGTCTCGCCCGGGAGCCCACACCATCGGCCCCGGGAGTGGGGACAGAAGCAGCAGGACTTGGTCGCCGCCTCCGGTCTCCCCTGCGGATGGGGCGGAGAGACCTCTGCAGCATCGGACACCGGGAACCACCACCACCACCGGCGTCCCAGGCTCTGCCCTCGGCCAGGGCTTGAAAAGCCATGGAGGCGGCAGGACCTTCGTCACTGCCACTTTTTACTTTTGGACTTGTTGGGGCCGGAGAGAGATGTGTGAGATGTTATTGCATTACTGAGATGTTACTGTGCTACTGTATTCTATTATATTGTGTACTGTATTTTTCCTGTATTGTATCATTGTTTGATATGTTGTGAGCCGCCCTGAGTCGGCGTATGCTGAGTGGGCGGCATACAAATCAAATAAATGAAATGAAAATGAAATGAATGAATGTATTCCCATTATGGTTAAGGTGCATTCTCTCTCTCTCTCTCTCTCTCTCTCTCTCTCTCATGTCTTGAATAGCTGTTTCACATAGACCAGGGGTGCCCAAACTATGGTCTGGGGGCTAGATTAAGCCGCCAATGCCAATTCATCCAGCCCACAAAGTCTTTGTTGCTCCCAGAAGCAGAAGTAAAATGGATGCATTTTACTTCCGCTTCCGGGAGCTACGAGGGCTTCCTGGGCTTTGTGGGTCAGATGAATTGCCGTTGGGGCCAGATCCAGCCCCCAGGCCATAGTGACCAGCCCCCTGAACCATGTGACCAGCCCATAGCCCAAAAAGTTTGGACAACCCGTCCCTGACATAGACCAATGCTGGCAGAATAGTTCGGTGATTTAGATTCAATCCCCACTCCTACCTTGTATCCAAATGGGTTACATCCCAAGACCTACTGTGAATACCTGAAACCATGAACATCAGCAACCCCTATATTTTACATTGCAGACAGTGCCTTCTAGTGGCCAGCTCTGTTAATGCATGATAGAAATGTATATTATGCATTTTTTTGGACTTTTTAAATGAATATTTTTAGACACACAAATAACTGAAAAGGTGGATACTGAATCCACAGATGGTGGGGGCCAACCTGTATAGAGCTGTAAACCCAGAGGCTGGGAGATCAATTTGCCACTGTGCCTCCAGAGAAGAGCCAGACTTTGTAGTCATGGGTAAGCTGCACAGTCCCAGGGCAACCCCAGAAGAAGGGAATAATAAACCACTTCTGTGTATTCTCTACCTAAAAACCTGTGGAAAGAGTTGCCATAAGTCAGAATTGACTTGATAGCATACTAATGTTATTAAATTCTTTCTCGACATGTCAAGAAAGAGCTTATCTATATGAATGGTGCATACTTTAGGACCATGAAAATCTCTCAATACTGGTTTTGTTGCATTTCTCCAATGCTCACTTGAATTTTTTTCCTAAATTCATTTTGCATCTGTTAACGAGTCTTTGGTTTGAATTCTGCTCCTTAAATTTCTAGACAGTTTTTTAATGCAGTTCCCCTAATGTGTACATCCATGAACACATTTTTCCTACTATATGCATCTCCCCATTGACCACAATGGGTCTGTGAATACATTTTTAATTATTTTATAATTTCTGTGCTGTTTAGTGCAAATGTTATTTCTATGAAATATCTGTTAAGCCTCATACATGTTTGAATTATTAAGAAAATAATTATTTTAATGCTATGGGAATAATAGATTAACAACATCAAATTCTAATACTTACCATTAGATGCACAAGTGGGCTTATTTATCTTAAACAAGTGCTATTTCATTTCATTTTCCCACAGTTCTCTCTGTATTTTTTAGGCACATGTAAATTTAACTAAAAAGCTGATGCTGATGACAACTAGCTATTCCTACCTGTGGGGGGGGAGGCAGAATGGTCAGTAAAAGGGGGATGAACTCTTGTGGAGTAACTCCCTCCACGAGAGACAGCATACAACAGTGGTGGTGAACCTATGACACGCGTGCCAGAGGGGGCACTCAGAGCCCTCTCTGTGAGCACATGTGCCATCACTCCAGTGAAGTGTTGGAGTTTTGTATGAATTTAATACAATACTTTACCATATTTTTGATTACCATATATTGTGATTATTGGAAGGACTTTATACCACTTAGTCATATAGAAAATAATATTTTTACTACTTTATTAAGACTTGTTATTTTTTCAAATGGTTTTGTCTTTTCCCTGTGTAATTCACTGTTTGGCCATCTCATTTCCCCCCCTTGATTCTACTATGGAGAGAATGTACACGTGCACCCATGTGACGTCGACGGCATGCCTCCTTGAGTGTCTGTATTCATCTTGTGGGTCCAGTATTCTGGGTCTTAATTGATCCGCGTTCCTCCTCCAGATCAGACCAGTGGCTGTTTCGATTCTGTAAGAAACAGGACCAGTATGATTGATCACAAACCCAGGCACCCACGTAGGACCACCGGATGCATAATTGCGGCAATGTACAGGGTCTCCCAAACAGAAACCCTTCTGGTGTTGGATCGCTATATTTGTGCCTTTGTCCTCCACCCTAGAGGGATCCAATCTGTCCAGCAATGATGACAGTTTCCTTCACTGGAGCAATTCAGCAGGAGACAGCCCTGAGGCAAGGGGGGTGAGCCTATACATGAAAAGAAACTGCCATAACTGGAGCTCCAAATCCCCTTCACCCATATGTCGAAGCGCGTCCTTAGTTGTGTGCACCTGCTGCTCTACCTGGCCATTGGTGGCTGGGTGGAATGGGGTGGCAGTGATGTGCCTAATTGCATTCCTTTCCATGAAAGATTGGAATTCTGCAGATGTGAATGTGGCGCGTTGTCGGACACCAGCACATCTGGAAGTCCAAATGCTGCGAACAGCCTTCTCAGGTGCATTATCGTGGTGGCTGAAGTGGTATTAGGCACTCTAATCACTTCCAGCCACTTGGAGAATGAGTCTACAACTAACAAAAATAGGGCACCCCTAAATGGTCCTGCAAAATCTATGTGCAACCTGGACCACAAGCCCCTAGCAGAATCCCATTCCCGAAAGGTGGGATTTCTCTGGGTGAGAGGATTGACAGCTGGCAGAAGTGCCGACCATCTGTTCTATGTCATGGTCCAGCTGAGGCCACCAAAAGTAGCTACGGGCAAGGGCTTTGGAACGTACAATTCCCGGGTGACTTGTGTGAAGTAAATGTAAAACCTTTTTCCTGAGAGTGACAGGAATGACCACCCGCTGGTCCCATAGAAGGCAACCTCGTTCCACTGACAACCCCAAATGCTTGCGGTGGAATGTTCTGAATTCCTCGGCTAGAGGAGAGGCAAGCCAGCCTTTTTGTACCCAAGACATTACTTTAGTTAATGTTACATCCTTGGCCATAGCTTTGGCTATATCTGAGGGGACGACCGGGGACGAGCCAAATGGCTCAATCATGAGGACTTGGTGGTTGCTTTCAATCTCACAATCTGCTTCCCCGGCCCCTGGCAGTGGAGAAAGTGACAGGTCATCAGCGTGGCTGATGTCCTTGCCGGGCCTGTGCCCAAAGTAAAATCGTATGCATTTAGGAAAATTGCCCAACGCAACATCCTGGGGGACAGAATTTGAGGCTTGGGTCTTCCGTTCACAAAAGTTCCAAGGAGGGGCTTGCGGTCAGTTATGATGGTGAAAGGCCTTCCATAAAGGCAATCGTGGAATTTCTTAGTGCCTGCTATGATTGCCAATGCCTCCCTGTCTGTCTGAGCATAATTTTTCTCAGCTTTGAGAGCAAATGGGAATATAATGCTATGGGGGCTTCCCTCCCGTCATTGAGTACATGGCATAACACAGCTCCTACCCCCACAGGGGATGCATCATACACAAGTACAACTTTCTTGTTAGGATCAAAATGAGTTAACACAGCATCTGAAGATAGTAGCCTTTTAAGTTCTTAGAATGCTTTCTCCTGGCAATGACCCCAGTGCCAAACAGTATCTTTCTTAAGAAGCCAATGTAATGGTTCAGCAACTGAGGCTTTGCGATAGAGAAAAGTGTGACAGAAGTTTAACAATCCTAGGAATGATTGCAATTCGGCTTTACATTTCAGCCTGGGTGCATTTTGCATTTTGCACGGCCATCAGAGGGCATGATACCTTGGGGTGTAATTCGGTACCCCAGGAACTCCACTTCCCATGCCAAAAACACACATTTGTCTCATCTGAGACGTAGACCAGCCCACTCGAAACGTGACAGGACTTGAACGAGCCTATGGCAGCAGCAAGAGACACAGTTAATTGTTGGTAAGCCTAGGCAAGGTCAAGTTTTGTGAAACAATTTCCTCCATGCAAGGAGACAAGGTGGCTTACCACGGGCACAGGATATGCCTTCGGGCGAATAGCTTTATTGATGGTACACTTATAGTCTGCGCATATCCTGACCTCTCCGTTACTTTTCAAAGCAGTCACAATTGGTGTCTCCCACTTTGCGGAGTCCACCGGCACTAGGATGCCCTGCCCCACCAGTTTGTCCAGTTTGGCTTCTATCTTTTCCTTTAAGGCAAAGGGTACCCGACATGGCTTCATCCGGATGGGCCGGATGGTTGGGTCAAGCTCAAAGTCAACATGGGGTCCTCTGTATAAGCCTAAACCCTTTTTGAACACCTCAGGATGTGCAGCACAAATGTCCCGGATTGGGTCAGAGTCTATTGCGTGAATGCCAGAAAGCCGGATCCCCAGGGTCTTAAACCATTGGGTCCCAATAAGACAGTTAGTGCCCTGCTTAACTACAACCAATGGCAAGGAGGTGCAAATGTTTTTGAATTTAACCAAGAAATTACCCACTCCCAGGACCGGAATCTGGCAACCTTGCACATCCCAGAGGGAAATCTTAAGGGATTTAAGCTTGGGCTGAGAGGCAGGGGGAATCTTTAAAAACTCCCGCTGTGGAATTATGGAAAAGGTAGTACCTGAATCTACCTCCATCTTGAAAGGGAAATCCTGAAGGCTCAGGTCTGTGAAGAAATGATTGCTGACGATGCCTACTTGGCACGGCTCAGGTTCGGTTGATACTTTGGTGATGGACGTGTTGTGCTGATGACTCTTCTTGGCCTCCGGCGCTGGAGGTCTCCGCTTCTGCTGCCAGCGTACCTTAGCAATATGCCCTCTACGTCCGCTGTTGTGGCATTCTGTGGTGCGGAATGGGCACTTCCTGCAGTCATGCTGGGCTCCGCAGCCATCACACTTGCAAAGGAATTTCTTCTCCCGATTATCACGATGCTCTCGGTGCTTTCATTGGACCACTCGGACTTCTCCCTCTGCGTCGCTGGAGTCCGATGAAGAGGTGGAACCAGGCAATGCTGAGGAGGATTAAGATGAATTTTGCTGAGCTTGCACAGCTGAGTCGGTGGCACTGGTAGTGGAGTGGCGATGCCGGAAAAGCTTTATCCCGGACCGTGCAGCCTCAGACGCTACCTTGAAGGTTAGCGTCTTTCTGATCATGAGGCGACATTGAGCATCTTTGTCCCTCATGCCGACCAGTAGACAGTCCCGGAGTGCTTCTTCAATGTTTTCCCACTTGCACAGGGTGGCAGCAATGCGCAGAGCGGCGGCGTAGTCTGCAATGGATTCACCAGGTCGCTGCCCTCTTCTGTGGAAGGCCTCCCTGGCCGGGAAGATTGAGACCTCTGGCTGCAGGTGCCTCCTCAGTGAGGACATGATTTCTGAGAGCGGCACCACATCCATGTCCCTTGGGAGAACGAGGTGGGTTGCCAGCTCAAGCGTCTCAGAACCGCACTGAGCGAGGAAACAGGAGCACTTCTGGTCTTCGTTGGTGATCTTCTGTGAGGCCATTGCGTGGCGGAACCAGCATTCGTATGTTGCCCATTTCTCTGGAGGAGCTGGGTCAAATGGGCCAAAGTTGCTGCCGTGTGGGGACGCCATCCCATCCTCGTTGCCAGTTTAGTGTTCAAGGAATGAAGAAGCAGACAAATGAAGTAGTGAAATTCAACTCTTTATTAGTGGGGTTTGAACACAGTTTGGATGGGGCAAAACTCGGACTTATATACACTATTTATTTATTTATTTATTTTGTTAAATTTCTATACCACCCACTCGACCAAGGCCGACTCAGGGCTGTTCACAATCATATATAAAACAGATAAAAACATACAGAATTAAAAACCCACCCCCTAAAAAGGGGTGCAGATACCGATGGAACCGTGGGGGTAACAGTAACAATAACCAGTAACAGTAACAATAATACAACAAGCCCATTGGCTAACAGAGTGTGCACATTTTTCAATCCACTTATTTGCATAAGAATGTGGTGAGAAAAGATGAGATATGAGAAAAGATACATTCCGCTCCTGTCAGATTCTAATTTGCGCGCCCTGTCGAAATCTCACGAGACTACACTGTCTGGCGAGATTTCGTAACTGTCAAACAGGGACGCTGTTTTGACAGCTAGGAAAGTGTGGGAACATGGCGGTTTGAATCGCCTTGACAGTTAAGCACAGTTAACATACATAACAAGGTGAAACTCAGAAAATTAGAATATCATGCAAATGTTCATTCAGTTCAGTAATGCAACTTAAAATTTGAAACAAATATATGAGATAGACTCATTACATGCAAAGCGAGATAGTTCAAGCCTTACTTTGTTATAATATTGATGCTTATGGCTTACAGTTTATGAAAACCCCAACCTCCCAATCTCATGTACCCCATAGCCATCACATAATTTCATGTACACTGTATGCCATGATCATCACAATTATAATGAATTAAGGCATGACATCTCTCGTTTTGCATGTAGTGAGTCTATCTCATATATTTGTTTCACCTTTTAAGTGAAATGAATGAACATTTGCACGATATTCTAATTTTCCTTGTTTCACCTGTATTACCATGAAGTTGTGATCTAACCTAAACTTTGAGATTCAAATGTAATCTGTTTTAGTATAAGTTTTCTATGCAACTTGCCTTGTACATTATTGATGACCAGCCACAACAAAACACATCACCCAGTTTTAAATAAGCAGGTCAGTGAGGCTCCTAATTAAGCAAGAAAATTCACTGGTGTGTCCTGCTTTGTGCTTTTTCACAGGAAACCTTCCCTCACAACATTGTATTTTAGGTGCCCTAAGTATTCCACAGATTTGTAGCCTTAAAATTGAAGAGACAGGTATGCTCCCAATGTCAACAAGTTTAGAGATTAATTCTTTTGAAGACATTCTCTAGAATTTATAACCTTCCTTTGTAGTAAACAGGCTTTCACTTATTGGGCAAATTGTTTAAACACAACACCCAAGAAAATACATGCCTTTCCTTCCAAAGTCCCTGCCAACAGTATACCTGTCAACCGCGGCTCCGGAAAATACAGGACCTGCGCAAACGGTTCTGTGCAGGTCACCTTCTACGCATGTGTAGAATGGGGGCTACACAAGCATAAAGCCCTTCTACACATGCATACGCAAGTGGCATAGCCTTCTACGCATGCATAGAATGGGGCTACGCAAGCGTAGAAGGTGACCTGCACAGAAGGGCTGCACAGTACCTACTTTCCTCCGCTGCCAAATTCTGGGGTTTCGGCAGCGCGGGGCGGGAAATGGCGCAAATCGGCGCTGAAAACCGTGAAATCCCGGCCAATCCGGGAAGGTTGACAGGTATGGCCAACAGCAAGAGAACTGACAGGGAACACAGAATCAGTCTGTTCAGCTTTCTACTCCCCAGTCAAAACGATGGTGATATTGAATAAAACCTACACTTATGGGGCTTTTATTCTGAATAAGAAGGAAAGAAGTTTTTGTTTTTAAAAAATGTGGAGTTGGGGGGAGAAGTCTCAAATGTAGCTTTGTTTGTCGTTGACTCCCATTGTATTTTAGCTTAATATTCCAGTATGTCAGTCAAAGAAAACACATACACATAATACAAAAGACCACACGACGTCACACGTTAAGTAATGTAAATGGGGATACATCTATTCTAGGCATGTTTGGTGCATTTTCAAGGTCCAAACTCCTCTCTTCTCTGTATTAAACGACATCTGTTTGCAGGAGGCAAATAATTTCCGGGCATTTTCATCATCCAAAAGTGATTATAGTCCTATAGGGTGAGACCCAGTGTGCTCCTTTCTTCATTCTGCTGTACTTTCTCTTTATTTATTTATTTTTAAAAAGGAGCTATAAGGGTCACCGTACTCCACTGCCTACTAAAAATAGCCATTTAACAACCAGGCTATCTGCATGGAAGGAAAATTACAGGAAGCGTAGAATATCATCTCTGCCTCTGAGTCACCCTCTCCAGTAATCAGAGTGGGTAATGAAACCAATTCCACATTTAGTTAGTCACCTGCTATGAGAGGGCAAAACACAGAACCTCTTCCCCCTGACCAAGCGGGGAGGGGATCTTGGTGGGTTTGAAAGGGAAAATAGAGAGCTGCAGTTTGGCATTTATAAAACTACAGTCTTTTACCGTTTCTGTATTGTTACTGATTTTATATAGATTTCCAGTGGAGTTGCTGTTTGGATTTTCAGGTTAGTAGCATCTCATTTCGGGACTGTGCTGAACTTGATGACTGGAAGGTCGGCAGCACTTGAGTCTCAAACACAGAACCTCTTCTCCCGAGTGCTGCACAATGGAGTGAGCTCCCGTCTCTGTCCCTGTGCCTGCCAACCTAGCAGTTCGAAAGCAAGAAAATGCAAGTAGATAAACAGGTACGACTTCGATGGGAAGGTAAACAGTGTTCAGTGCACTCCTGTGTCTAGTCATGCCTTCCACATGTCAATGGAAACTTCTGCAAACACAGACAACACTGGCTCTTTGGCTATAAACAGAGATGAGCTCTGAACCCTAGAGTTGGATACCTTTTGAGCATGGGTGACCTTTACCTAGCATCTCAGTCTCTGAGATTTCAGGGCTAAAAATTAAGACCGGAGGGCAGGTACTTGTGCTGTCACAGCTGGGGGCTAGACAAGGGTTGCAGGTGTTTGTATTTTCTATGTTTTGCTGCTGGGTTTGTGCATTAGAAAGACATGCGTGGCTACTTATACTTCACCAACAATGAAGACCCTGATTTGCACAACACTGCACAAGCTAATTTATGTGTAGAGATGCAAAATTAGGAACTATTTAAACACTATCTTAGTGCATCTCACTCATGAGAAGATAGTGAGTCAATGTTAGAATGACAACAACATCCAATCTCTTCTGATTTGCAAACTGCTAAAATCAGGTAGCAGCAGGAATAAATGTTTCCTGAGAGATTATGGGTTCTTTGGTCCAAAAAAGGAACTTCTCCAGTGTTGATAATATGCATCTTATCAGGTGTCCAGGGAAATTAAGCACTATTTTACCATATCAGATTGGGAAAGCTTTGTTAGCAAGTCTCTTTTGTTAGTGTTGTGAACAGTTAAACCCACGTCATTGCCTATTCCACAGAGCAATAAACCAGACAGACTACTAAATATATTTGTAAAATGTATTTGATAGAAAAGCCTATCTGAACTAGATAGAAGACCTTGGGTGTTGCTACATTAGTCCTCAGCAGTGATCTAGCCTGGGTTGCTTTAAAATGGTGGGGCTTGATGAAAACAATCTAATCAAGCCCCCACCATCCAAAACCAAAATCAAGACAAGGCTTAATAAAAAAATAATTAAAAATGCAGTAAAACTTCGCATAAAGAGCACCTCGCTTAGAGACTAACTTGCTTAAAGATCAGAATTTTCTCAATGGCCGCCTCGTTTAACAGCTAAAACCAACCAAAAATTCACTTAACAACTAAATTGGGGTCTGCAATCCTCCCACCGCCGCCAGAAGTCACAATTGGTCACTTACAATGGTGTTTCGCTTAAAGAGCAAACCCATGGAATGCATTATGCTTTTTAAAGGCGGTACCTCTGTATTTTCATTGCCTTGCCAGGTTTCTCAAGATTGTTGATCTTAATGTTGCAGCGTGGACTGTGGTGGCTCAAGTGGTTAAGATGCTGAACTCAATGACTGAAAGGATGGAGTTCAATTCCCGAGTACTGCACGATGGAGTGAGCTTCTGTCTCTGTCCCAGCTCCTGCCAACCTAGTAGCTTGAAAGCAAGAAATTGCAAATAGATAAATAGCTATGACTTCAGTGGGAAGGTAAACAAGGTTCTGTGCCCTCAGGTGTTAAGGCATTCCTGCCACATGTCCACGGAAACATCTGCAAATGCAGACAGCACTGGCTCTTTGGCTGTAAACAGAGATGAGCACTGAACCCTAGAGTCGGATACTACTAGCTTTCAAGCAAGAGCGACCTTTACCTTATGTTGCAGTGAAAGTTGCATTTCTGGAAAGAAGTTTTAAGCACTAATAACATCCATCTCAAAGAACCAATTCTACATGTACAGTGTATTTGCCTTGGTACACTCTTAGAACTTGGTTACTCAGGCATATGTCCATCTAGGTTACACCTTAGTAAACGTACACAAAAATTATATATTTATACCTCCTTGCACTACAAATCCCGAATCCTTAATTCCCCCCCCCCCTATATTAAGTGACATTAAGGTATCACTATTGAATGCATACATGATGTACACCTCATGTGGCTCTTACAGCTCTGGAGACAGTTTAGTGGTCTTTGCAGCAGAGGATCTGAAAGTTTGGCCACACCAAGTTGACACTATTACAAAAACACTTCTGCCGGGACTCCATTTTATAAAGTGTCTATTCTCCATCAAAACCACATCTCTTCTTTTCTTTGTCCAAGTTTGCTTCCGTTTCTTTTGGGACTACTCTATCGTCTTTCTGTGCAGCACACCCATAAAAATAATAATAATAATAATTTCGTGGCAGAAATTATTCTGTCTTTTACTTCTTTTTTCCTTGGCTGCTCTTGTTAATAATTTTGAATTTTTATTACTATACTCAAAATACAGTAATACCTCATACAAAGTCCACTTCATACAACATCGAATTCATACAACATCGCCTAACTCCTTGAAAAAAGTTGCCTCATACAAAGTCGCTGCGACTTTGTATGAGGCATTCGGGTTTTCCCCAGGTTGCATTGTGCCTGGGCAGTATAAAAGGCAGGACACATGTGTGCATTGCTCTTGTGGGTTTTGCATAAGGCAAAGAGTGTTTAGGAGTGGTTTTCAGTGCGATTTCGGATTTTTTTGGATTTTTTCGTCAGATTTTTTGAAGCATTCCTGGGATTTTTGCAGCATTCTTCAGGTTCTTGGACAATCAGGGTTGTTTGACATGTTTTTGTAATGTATTTAGCCTTTAGACAATGATTTCTTAAAGTTCTATCAGTTTCCTGTCTGTTTCCTTGACTTTGCCCTGGTCTGTGCTGTTACAGTACAATGTATCTCTATGGAAACGACGTTGTATGAGGCATCACGGCAAGGATTAGGACGTTGTATGAGGCATCGCAGCTAGGATTTTGCATGCCTCATACAAAGTCCAAATCCGTATAAAGTCCAAACTTGTGGAACCAAGTTTGGACGTTGTATGAGGTATCACTATATTCCCTTTTTAGATAAACCAAATCTCTTTTCACTTTTCAATATCTTTTACTATTAATCCCTTCTTTAAACCCTGCATTCTTTCATACATTTTTCTATCCTTAGTTATTGCGTGTTTCTCTTGCAGCCATTTAATCTCTTTTTCAATTTCTTCTTGTTACTTTTTAATTGTTTATTTTTGATACTAGCCAACTTGATACTTTCACCTCTAAATATCGCCTTCATTGTGTCCCATGCAATACTGTACCTAACATCTCCTGTATCATTCCATTTCCAATTTTCTTCCCATTTTTCTACTATTTGCTCTTTACATTTAATATCTTTAAACAATTTAGCATTATATCTCCAGTTTTTCCTAATCTTTGTGCCATCTATTTTTATTTCCAACAATACCTTTGCATGGTCAGACTCTTTAAAGATTCCCACTTCTATTTCATCTAAATTTCCTATCAAATTATCAGTAACAAATATATAGTCTATTCCCTACCTGTCAACCATCCCGTATTGCCCGGGAAAGCCACGTATTTTACCCCCATTTCCCGTCCCCCACCCGTTTTTCCTACCCCAATAAATGTCCCGTATTTTATTTATATTTATTTATATTTATACTTATGTTTAACACAGCACCTCACAAACGCTGACCACGACTGCCATGGAGCTCCAGGACTCAGGAGCGATTGGGTGGGGGAGAGACTTGCACCACCCAGTATCGCGGGAGTTCGATAGAGACTGGTGCGCATGCATGGGAAATCGTGTGCGCACCAACGAAATTCAAACTGCTTACTGCAGGCAGGGAGTTGAATGAGAGAAGTTCTCTTTGTGTCTGAGACTAACCACAGTCAGTCAGAGCTTCTCCATTGAGCCTGGGCCTGAGCACGACTGAGAGAGTTGCTTAAAAAACTGCAAAAGGGGGCTCGGCCTGGCCGTCATCAAAGTGCTGCGAAACTTGCTGCACCGGCAGCGAGAAGCTCTGCAAGGGGGAAACGCAAGGGAGGATTTTTTTGGGGTGGGTGGGTGAGTGGGGATCAAGATCTAAGACTGTTCCTTTGCACCCCAGGAATGATCCTCAGCTGCATAAGTAAGGAGTGAGGTTTCCCTTGCTCGAAAGCTAGTCGTATCCGACTCTAGGGTGCAGTGCTCATCTCTGTTTCCAAGCCGAAGAGCCTAGCGCTGTCTGCTTCTGCAGACGTTTCCGTGGTCATGTGGCAGGCATGACTAGACACCGGAGCACACGGAACGCTGTTACCTTCCCACCGAAGTGGTCCCTATTTATCTACTTGCAATTTCTTGCTTTCGAACTGCTAGGTTGGCAGGAGCTGGGACGAAGACGGGAGCTCATTCCATCCTGCAGTACTCGGGAATCGAACTGCTGACCTTCCGCTTCCCAGTCAGCATCTTACCTACTTGAGCCATGAGGAGGGTCGCGTGGGTTGGGATTAGAGAGAGAGAGAGAGAGAAGGAGGGGGAAAGGATGAATTTCCAGCTGTGCCTTTTGCCCAATTGCTCTTTGGCCAGTGTGAGGGGGAAAAACCTCCCCTCTTTCTTTCTCTCTCTGACTCTCCCTTGGTAGCTCCTTTTGAAAAGGAAGGAGCTACTCAGAGAAAGTGGAGGGGGTGGGTGGGAATTTGCATGAGATGTTGCAATTGCTGATAAGGAAAGGGGGAGGGGGAGTCGAGGCACAAGGGGGGGGAGAAGATGGAAGAGAGAGAGAGAAAGCCCCCCTCCCCACCACCACCTCCTGGCTGGCTTTGCTCCTTTCCAGAGAGAGAGAAAGGGGGGGGGGAGAGGAGCATTGTGTAACACAGGTACATTTCCCCTATTCTAGCTACCTTTTCAGTACTTTAATGCCTAGCCTCTCCTTGAAATACCCAGCAGGCTCTCTTTCACTCGAGGCTCCTGCCTTTGGTTCTATTTGATAGCTTGATCCCTTGTGAATCCCTCAGCCTCTGACTTCATGCATTTGCTCTTTGCCTATGACTGTGTTTATTTTATTTTTTTTTATTTTGCCTGACTTCTGAGTTAAAACTCAGCTCATTCTATGCTTAATGTAGTTATTCTGAAAACTGAGGATTCTTGATGAATGTGAATGTTTCCCTTGCTCGAAAGCCAGTCATATCCGACTCTAGGGTTCAGTGCTCATCTCTGTTTCAAAGCCGAATAGCCAGCGTTGTCTGCGTCTGCAGACGTTTCCGTGGTCATGTGGCAGGCTTGACTAGACACCAGAGCGCACGGAATGCTGTTACCTTCCCACCAAAGTGGTCCCTATTTATCTACTTGCAATTTCTTGCTTTTCAACTGCTAGGATGGCAGGAGCTGGGACAAAGACGGGAGCTCATTCCATCCTGCAGTACTCAGGAATCGAACTGCTGACCTTCTGCCTCCCAGTCAGCATCTTAGTCACTTTGGCCCACACAGCTTTGTGCCCATTGCATCTACAATACCATCTAGCCATCTTATTTTTGGCCACCCCCTTCTTTTGTCCTTCACCTTTCCCAGCATCAAGGCCTTCTCAAGTGAGTCATCCCTTCTCATTTGATGTCCAAAGTACTTTAGCATCATCTTTACTATTTGACTATTTAATGAGCAGTCATGGTTGATTTCTTCTAGGATTAACCTATTTCTAACACCACATTTCAAAGGCATCTATTTTTCTGCGCTCAGCTTTCCTAATGGTCCAGCTCTCACACCCATACATTACTACCGGGAATACCATTGCTTTGACTATGCAATTTTTTGTTTGCAAGGTGATGCCTCTACTTTTCACTATGTTCCCCAGGTTTCTCATAGCTTGTTTCCCAAGCATCAGTTGCCTTTTTATTTCATGGCTGCAATCACCATCTGCAGAGATCTTTGATCCTAAGAAAGTAAAATCTGCCAGTCATATCCAACTCTAGGGTGCAGTGCTCATCTCCATTTACAGCCAAAGAGCCAGTGCTATCTGTGTTTGCAGACATTTTCCTGGCCATGTGGCAGGCATGACTAGAGCCCAGCAAGTCACATGGCTATATTTGGCCACGGCCACAGATTTGGCCACACCCACACAGGGGCGTGGCCAAAATTTCCCTTATTTTCAATTCCAAAAGTCGACAGGTATGGTCTATTCTGGAGTATATATTATATACCTGTGAGAAAAAAAAGTGTAAACCCTTTCTAATCCTTTGAGTTCCCTCCATGTAAGAGCGCCGCTGGGTGAAGACCCAGAGAGACTCCGATTGGACACTAGCTAGGGCCGCTATTAGGGCCTATCTAGTGGCGATGGAGGTGGTGAGGCGACAATACTTCACCACCCTTATCGCCTCCGCTGATAATCGCCCAGCCACCCTGTTCCGGGTTACCGGGTCTCTCCTTGGTAGGGGGACCCCGGTGCCCGGTTGGCAAGGGTCGGCTGAGGACTTTGCTGACCATCTAGTGGAGAAAATCGATCGGATTCGCTCTGGGTTTAATCCTGGCGTGGATGGGGAGAGTCCGCAGGGAGCCGGAGCACAGTCTTGCCATGCCATCTGGGACCGGTTTGATCCAGTTGCCCCTGATGAAGTGGACAGGCTCCTTGCAGCTGTGCGCGCCACTACCTGCCCTTTGGACCCCTGTCCCACCTGGTTGGTGAAAACCTCCAAGGCAGTGACAGGTGGCTGGGTTGGGGCTGTGATCAATGCATCATTGCGGGAGGGGGTGTTTCCTGCACCTTTAAAACATGCTTTGGTGCGCCCCCTCCTGAAGAAATCTTCCCTCGACCCAGCTGTCCTAACTAACTATAGGCCTGTCTCAAACCTCCCCTTTTTAGGGAAGGTGTTGGAGAAGGCAGTGGCGTGTCGGCTGCAGGGGGTACTGGATGAAGCGGATTATCTGGACCCTTTTCAGTCAGGATTCAGGCCTGGATATGGTACCGAGACGGCATTGGTCGCACTGATGGATGATCTCTGGTGGGAGCGGGACGGTGGTCACCCATCCGTCCTTGCTCTTCTTGACCTCTCAGCGGCTTTCGATACCGTTGACCATGGTATCCTTCTGGAACGGCTCCGAGGTTTGGGAATCCAGGGTACTGTGTGGTCCTGGTTTTCCTCATTTCTGAAGGGTCGGTCCCAGTCGGTGTGGTTGGAGAGTGAGAGGTCCAGTCCTAGGCCCCTCAAATGGGGGGTTCCTCAGGGCTCAGTGCTCTCTCCTCTCCTATTTAACATCTACATGAAACTGCTGGGTGAGATCATTCGTTCCCATGGGGTGCGGTACCATCAGTACGCGGATGACACTCAGTTGTACATCTCGGCCCATGGGGACCCCAGTGATGCTGTCAAAGTCCTTTCCAGATGCCTGGAAGCTGTGGGGGTCTGGATGGGGGCTAACGGGCTACAATTGAATCCCAGCAAGACTGAGTGGCTATGGATAGGGGGTCCTGCGTTAATCCGGGAGCTTCCATCGTTGGTTCTGGATGGGGCTATTTTGCCCCAGACAGACCCGGTGCGCAACTTGGGGGTCCTCCTGGATTCACGGCTACTGCTAGAAGAACAGGTGGCGGCTGTGACCAGGAGGGCTTTCGCCCAACTTCGGGTGATTCGCCAGTTGCGCCCACTCCTGGACCGGGACTCCTTGCTCATGGTCACCCATGCTCTGGTTACCTCCAGACTAGACTATTGCAATGCGCTCTACATGGGGCTGCCCTTGACGACCATTCGGAGGTACAGCTGGTCCAAAATGCGGCTGCCCGGATGGTGATGGGGTGTGGCCGTTATGCTCATGCTTCGCCACTGCTCCGGGAGCTGCACTGGTTGCCAGTATGTCTCCGGGTGCAATTCAAGGTGCTGGTTTTGACCTTTAAAGCCCTATATGGTAGTGGGCCAGGTTACCTAAGAGACCGCATCGCCCTGAGGACGTCTGTCCGTCCAACCAGAGCGGACCGGAGGGGCTCTCTAATTGTTCCATCAGCCAGAGGGGCTCGCCTCTCTGGCACAAGGAGGAGAGCCTTCTCCGTGTCTGCACCAGCCCTCTGGAACCTCCTGCCAACAGAATTACGTCTTCGGACGGAGTTGCTGCCTTTCAGAAGGGATCTTAAAACCTGGCTGGCAGGTCAAGTGTGGGGTGCGGGTGGAAGGGTAACCACCATGGGGTGGTTGGTGTAGAGGAACTCTTCCCCATGGTGCCTTTTCGATCCTGCAGCCCTTGCTTTTTAGGGGGTGGGTAGTCTTAACTTTTTTTACTGTTTTAACTGTTTTTAGGATTATTGTTGTATTTGTGAATATTGTCTGTAAACTCCTTGGGTTGCCCTGGGGTTACTTTTTATGTTGTTAGCCGCCCAGAGTCGGCCTTGTGTTGAGTGGGCGGGATATAAATTGAATAAATAAATAAATAAATAAATGTATCTTTCAGCCCTAAAGATTTCATCCATTTATCTAATATTTGTATTTTATTTCCTCCCCCACTTCATACTATATTTGTACTATCTATATTTGATCTTATTAAATTGAAATCTCCAGCTACAATCATTTTTGTTGTTCTTTCTTTTTCCAATACATGATATACCTTATCTAAAAAACTATTTTGATGCTCATTTGGCACATACAAATTCACCAATGTTATCTCCTCATCATCTATCTTCCCTTTTATTATCAAATGTCTTCCTTCTGGATCAGAAATACTTTTTATCATCTCAAATCCCAGCCTACTTGATATCATAATCGCTACACCTCTAGCTTTTGACGTACCATATGATTTTTCATAAATTTGAATCCATCTTAAAAATAACTTATTAGTTTCTTCTGATTTCTGATGAGTTTCCTGCAGAATGATTACATCCGGCCTGTCTTTTCTTAGAGGTGCTTCTAATCTTCTTCTCTTCACCTGACAACCAGTACCTTTCACATTCCATGATAATACTTTTATATTTTTCATTTCCTATTTTCTAACCCTAAATCTTTGTATTTCCCACTTCCTCCTATGGGTGTGCAATATAACAAATAACAAATTCACATCCCCATACATCTACAATAAAAATAAAAATAAAGAATAATACATACTAAACATTCTACTGCTAACCCTCCCCACTTTACACCGTTACAGAAACACTTCTGCCGGGACTCCATTTTATAAAGTGTCTATTCTCCATGTCCTCAAAACCGCATCTCTTCTTTTCTTTGTCCAAGCTTGCTTCCATTTCTCTTTTGACTACTCTATCGTCTTTCTGTGCAGCACACCCGTCATAATAATAATAATAATAATTTCGTGTCAGAAATTATTCTGGGTTGAAAGGGTTTTTGCGGACGTAACTCCTCTCAGGGAACACCCAATGAGGCTCCTTTCATGTCCCCAAGATTTGGGACAGAGACGGGTGCTCAATCTGTCATGCAGTACTTAGGTCTCGAACTGCCAACTTGCCAGCCTTCCAGCTAACAAGGCGAGCATCTTAACCACCCTCATAGGTAGCTGTTTGTAATTAGTTCCTGTTTTATACTTCTTCAGCTGCCTCTTCACTTTTCTCTGCTTGCAATCTTTCACTCTTCAAGGGCTGCTAAGCCGCTCACAGGCACCTCAGGGATTCAAAAGCCAAGCCACAGCTTCATTGTCCCAGTTTCGGAGAATGCAAAGCAGTCAGAGAATGGTTTATGTATCAGACTATTCAACCCATTTCCATAATTAATTTAATAAAGCAATTTGTGGGGCAGCTTGTGGCCTTTCCACCCAATCCCTGGCCATTCCAGTACTCCCAATAAAAAGGGGAGATCTTTCTTTCTTTGCAGTTTTCACTTTAGGGGTCTTAGGAGAAACCCAAGGACCCTATCCCTTTAAACCAAAATCAAAATATTAACTGTGAAAAAATTCATCTGGGTAATTTTTTATTTATTTAAAAGAGCTGTTTCTAGTAATTTCTGTGCCCAGTATGGCCCATAGTGAGATTGGAGAACAAGGGTTTGGCTCCAAGGCTTGCCAACATTGCCCACAGTTGTTTAAAGAAAAATAACCGTTTAAAGGCAGGTACTACCTTGTTGACAGAGATGGATAATATGAATTTAGATGAGGATAAAAAAGAGTTGCTGTCTATAATATTGACAACAGCTAGACAATGTATTGCGCAAAATTGGAAAAATGATGTGATTTTAAAAGTTGAGGATTGGTATAAGGAAATGTGGGATCTTGCTTTGAATAAGTTAACATGGGAGTTGAATGGAAAAAAGGTATAATTAAAGAAAATAGATTTTGGAAAATTTGGCAAAATCTGTGGTTCTGACTGGTATGCCAGTTCAGCAGAAAAAGCAATTTGTTCATGGCTTTACAATGTAGGTTCAGTTGCTCAAGGTTCTTCTGTACTGACTTTGTTGTTGTTGTTCAGTCGCACAGTCGGTTCCGACCCTTTGTACTGACTTACATGCTTCAATTATTTCATTCACTCAATAAACCTGAGGATGTTGATATTCCTATTCACATATGCAGAATGCAAGCTGAAACAAGGGCAAGTTTCCCAAGACCAACATCTGAAAAATAAATGTGATAAATCTGACTATATTATCAAATATATGGTGGTAACGAACCTTGAAGACAGTTCAGGAGATTGCAGTCAGTATAGTTGATGGGGCAAAATTGTTGCAAAGGAAAATGCTGGATGTTGTGCTCTGAAAAAAACCAAGCTGGTGTTCTGGGTTATAAGGACAGAATGGTGCTTGTTTCTAACAAAGCTACCATGGGAAAGACTTTGGAAAACAACGACAACAATAAGAGCAGCAAAACCGCTACTCAACCATCCTTCCCCCCAAAATTGCATTTCATTAGTGTACTGTGTAAAAGAAATATTTATGACCACCTCTCAATGCATCAAGTTCTGCTGGTTGGAGATAAGCCAGCCAACACAGAAACATCATCAAATCCCCTTTCACAACAAGACTGTACACAGGATACTACTCTGAAGTCTCATTTTTAATTGGAAAAAATGTAAAATACATATGAAAAGGAAGGCACAGACTCTTTCCCCAATTCATAATGACAATATGGTTGTTTGGTAGAAATTGGGGCTCCTTCCTTTTTGTGTATGTTTTTAAAGCAAAAATAGATATTTTTGTAATTTTTGCTGATCTAACAGCATAATGGACAAACAGGTTGCAGAAGTACCAGCTAACCAGAGAAAGGATGGCAAACTGAACCACTTCCAAGGCCACTTTGCAGGCGCACCCCCCAAAGAAAGGATAAAGGCATTGGGCCACTTTTATTGAATAATGCCCTAGTCCGAATTATAACTTTCAATTGGTACTCATCCAATTACAATTCTTAAGGCAAGCAGGCCGCAGTAACACTGGTAAGGTTCCTCCCAAAAATTGCCAATGGCAATTGGCTACAATGTATCCATTTGTATCAATTTGTTTGTTGACACAAACAAATTGTTGGCCGTAGTCAATAAACTATCTACTGACCCCACCCTCTGACGTGTATCCCTCAAATCACGGGGTGATGCATGCTGAAAAGCTCCTGCCATCACCCCTTGCCTGGTTCGTCGTTGACCGGTCAACGTTATTACACCTGTACCTGTCTAAGTGTTGGCCAGTCAATTGCGAACCTGCCAGATACCTATGGGTCATAAATCTTTACCTTACCAGTGCTACCCACCACACGGGGAGGCTTCAATGAAGACTCACCGCCCCCCCCCCAGACCGTCAGCTCGGTCAACAGGCCTGCTTGCAAATCTTCCAAAAAGAGGTTCATACCTCTAGCCGACAGGTGGACCCCATCCCCTGCATAAAGATCATAATTTTGAAAACTAATGGTGGGGTGTCGGATGACCATCCCCAAACCCTTGTCTGCCAAGAACCGGGCAACTGCCCTGTTCACCGAGCGGCGAGCGCGGTCAAGGGCACGGAGGTCAATACCTCCCCTGTAAGTGTGACGTGGCATGATGTCCAACCATAGCAGCCTTGTGGATGGCCACACATAATGCAAATATGCTAGGTCACTGCAAATCGTGAATTTTAAAGAAAGGCCAGTGACCTGGCCGAGGTCATTGCCCCCGAGGTGCAGTACAAGGACATCAGGCGGTTCAGCATCCCTGATGGAGAAAAGGAATGGCAACAGTTCCCACCATCTCATTCCACGCTTACCGTACCAACGTATGCATGCGGATGCACGCAGTCCAAGCTGGGGTCCCCACTCTGTCGCCGCAGCATACTGCGCTGCCCAGTGCACGTAACTGTGGCCCACCAGCCATACTGCCACCGGTGTGCGGGGACACACAGGGTCTGTAAGAGAAAAAAGAGAACAGTGACTTAACTGGTACTCATACCTGAAGAGGGCGAACATATAATGCAAAACGCATAGATCCCCATCTTCCCATACGGCGTATATCAGCCTCAGAGTACCCAAATGCAGCCGCAGTTGAAGCAGCGCCTATCCTAAACGAATGGGTGCCGTAACGAGCCCCTGGGAGGCCAACACTGGATAGTGCTATACCGGTCACCTTCCAAAATTGAAATTTAGTAAGGGGAGACCCATCCTGGTGGCAGAAAAATGGGCCAGGGTGCGTGCCACGCACTGCCAAGAACTCCTGTAGGGCACCAACTGGACAGATGTCTGCAATGGAACATCGTAGCAGTCTAACTCCACTGCCTACGCCGTGCTGATCAACTTTTGAGGACCGTATCCTCAACTGAGCCCACTCATTAGAAACACAGACATCGTCGAGTTCCAGTGCCCTACGAGTCACATCCTCCTTAGACAGTAGTACTAACTCACTGATGCGGAGCGCTCCAAAGAAGGCCACCGTGGTAGCCGCATGAAAAAGAGCCACCTCATACATGTCAAAACATAGGTTATGCCAGCCTCGTGCAAGGTGGGTAAGCACCCCTGGGGAAATTGGGTGACGAGTGTCCGGGCGGCGGCCACGTTCCTGTGTCCACCCCTCCAAAACATGTTGTATGCGGAAATCGTTCATGCTGTCAGCAAAACCCCTCACCTTGGCAATAAATGCCAGGGCTGACAGCCTGGATGCTATAGTGCGGGGAGCGAGGCCCTGACTGTGTAGATAAACCATAAATTGTAAAACTTGTTGCACTGGAATGGGCCACACTTCGGGCAACTGAAGTTGCACGCAAAAATTTATAGATTGAACGAAAGCATGATGATACGGCTTACGCATGCGGGGCACCAAGGACATGCTGATCGCCCGGTTCACCTCTCCTTGCCAAATGTCCAAATCTCGGCCGGGAGTGGTGAGGGGAATTCCTCTGCGTCTGGAGCCAAGGCGCGGAACTGGGGGATCTGCAGGCGGGGTAAAGCATCAGCAATATGATTATTAATGCCTGGTACATGTCTGGCCCTAAAAAGCACATTCAGGCATAGGATACGTAACACAAACTGGCGAACTAAAGCCATCACCCTGGGTGATTTAGACGTCTGAGCATTGACAATGTGCACTACCGCAGCATTGTCACACCAAAAGTGAACCACAGAGTCGGCCCACTTCTCGCCCCATAGCATCAAAGCTCCCAGGATTGGAAAAAACTCAAGGAATGTAAGATCGCGGAGGCAATCTGTGCCCCGCCATGCTGGAGGCCATTGGACATAAGCCCACCTCCCCTGGAAGTAAATCCCATATCCCAGGGAGCCAGAGGCATCCGACTGTACTTGAAACCTAGGGGAAACTAAAAGGTCGGATCTCCAAAAGGAGACCCCCTTGAAGTCCCGCAGGAATGTGAGCCAAACCAAAAGGTCAGCCCGCATGCCCCTGGTCAGTCGGACCCTATGATGGCGCCTTGACAGGCCAGACATGGCGTCACATAGGCGCCGAGCAAATGCCCTGCCAGGCGTAACCACCCTGCAGGCAAAGTTAAGATGGCCATGTAGAACCTGAAGCTCACGAAGTGACACTTTACGTTTGGCCAGCAAGGCCAAAACCATCACGGAGATCCGGGTGACCTTATCGATGGGAAACCGGGATGCCTGTGCGACCGTGTCAATTTCAATACCCAGAAATGTGAGGGTAGTGGATGGGCCCTCGGTCTTTTCGGGTGCTAAAGGGACACCCAGTTCCTGCATTAGCATCTGAAATGTGGTGAGGAGACGCGTGCACGTGTCCAAGCCCCGTTCACCCCCGAACAAAAAGTCATCGAGGTAATGGGCTACAGACCGAGACCCGGACCTGCGAACAAAGGCCCACTGAAGGAAAGTGCTAAAACGTTCAAATGCTGAACAGGATATAGAGCAGCCAAAAGGCATGGCCTTATCTACATAAAAATTCCCTTGGAATCTAAAACCCAATAGCTCAAAGTCCTCCGGATGCACTGGCAACAATCGAAATGCCGATTTAATGTCGCATTTTGCCAGGAGGGCACCAGGACCACAAGAGCGCACCATTCGCAGGGCTTGGTCAAAGGACGTATACCTGACCGAACAAAGGTCATCAGGAATAGCATCATTGACAGAATAACCCGCCGGGTACGATAAATGGTGGATTAAACAAAATTCCCCCGGGGCCTTTTTGGGTACCAACCCCAGAGAGGAGACCTTCAGGTTGGGAAAGGGTGGTACAGAAAAGGGGCCTGCCACCCTCTTGGCCTCAACCTCCTTAGCAATACTCAGGGCAGCCACCTCTTCTCTACCCTTCAGGGACAGTAAATTGGGTGCATCTTGGGGTCCCCGCACTCCTTTGAATGGGATACGGAAGCCCGACTGAAAACCCTCGAGGAGGTACCTCGCGTCCTCTCTCCTTGGATAAGTTGAGAGCCATCACTCCAACATATACACATTAACTGGGGAGGAGGCCTTTTGTCTGGCTAGCTCCATCAGCAGAAGCTCTGCCTGCTCCCTGTCCACCTCTACCTCTGCCCCGTGACCCACCGGCCCGCGGGCACGCGGCGGCGGCGTGGGGGCCAGCGCAAGAGGGACACTCGTGTTTGTATTGGCACTGCCGCTTATTGCACACGCCGTTAGCCGAGAAGCTCCAACACAGCAAGCGGGATGGAACCCCCTGCCCTGCCGGCTGGCGGGAAGCCTGCGTTGGAGCAGCTCGCTGCACGGCATGGCCACAATGGTACCTATCCCCAGGCGCCGGACGCGTGGGGGTCATGTAGAATAGCCACAATTTCTGACAGGGCTCATCCCATCTCATCTCTGGTTGCAAGGGCACCCTCATTCTAAATTCCTCATCATAAGCCAACCACGATGGGCCAGGAAAATCCACCATTGCCCTGTAAATATTGTCCAAATATTGGACCATAGGAATGGACAGGTCAGGCCGGGCCCTAAGGTACACCGCCATATAAATAAGATATGTGGGCAACCAGTTGGCCCAGGTGCGTGGTGGCTTACGACGGCGGGACAGCTCTTTGTCTCTGTCGTCCTGTCCCTCTCTCTCCTCCTTAGTGGGCTCACGGTTCAATAGGGAGAATAT
Organism: Bradypodion pumilum; assembly: GCA_035047305.1. Classification (NCBI taxonomy): domain Eukaryota; kingdom Metazoa; phylum Chordata; class Lepidosauria; order Squamata; family Chamaeleonidae; genus Bradypodion; species Bradypodion pumilum. Next base: position 132,308,433 of record JAWDJD010000004.1, read on the forward strand.
ATCCACGTACTCCCCCCGCCAAATCTTTTCCCTCATGACCTGGGACAAATGATCACCGAGGGGCAATGAATAACCAGCCGTCGGCAAGGCCGTCACCGGCACATTAGGTACACGGGACATACGTAGCGGAACCTGGACAGCCCCTGCGATGCCCGGCACTGCCCCGGGGGCGGAAACCCCCACCCCCAACGTTGTGCCAGTATGGAACCAAAGGGCACTGGGATAGGCTGGCAACTGATGCCCACTCGCCTCGACTTGACGAGGCCACGGCCACTGAACCCCACCACTGGAAGTGGACTGTGATGTGGGTGCATTAACTTGAACCTGATACTCACTAGGTGCACCCCCGTGAGCCGCCCCCACTGGGGGTTCCGGCCCACGGCGGGCGTCGGAGCTCGCGACCGGAATCGAGCTCTGGGGCCACACCTGACCACTCTCCTGCTGTAGCTCTAGACGAACAGGGAGCTGCGAGACACCGGCAGGCGCAGGCCGGAGCGTCTCAAGCAGCTCAACCCGGCTGGCTGCTTGTTGCAGTGTGGCGGCCGTCGAGGTAGCCGGTGAACACGAAGGGCCCCCGGCAGAGAGAGAAGGGCCCCCTGTCATGGGGTTGTGTGCAATCCCCAAGGATGCCTCAAGCACAGCTAAACGCGTTAGCAATTCATCCACTGCCACAGATCCCCCAGTATAAAGTGGGCCGGGTGGGCCGGACGGCCCACCAGGCATTTGACCAGGAACCCCAAAATGAGAGCCTGGGCCCGAATAGGACCATGACCAAAACTCCGGCCCATGAGGGGCCGGAGGGGGAACGTGCTGTGCACCAGCACCGGGCCCTCCCCCGCTGACCTGACCCATGGCCGGCAACTGCGGGCCGAGGGCCGAAGCCCCTGAAGGGCCGGTCGGAGGCTGGCCAGCCGAGGGCCAAGCACCAGCCAGCATCGCCCCACCGGTATCGGTGGGGGTAGTGCCCCGCCGCGTGGTCGCAGCCCTGGTCCTCCGACCTGAGGGCTGCCCCCCGCGCTGCGCAGGGCCGGCAAAAGTCCTCTCTGTTGGCCGCGGTTTCGTCGCCGGGGCCTTCAGTTTGGGAGGCATATCGTAGAAATAGCAGGATCCCTGTCCAGGGATCAACCTATGCCAAAAAGCACAGAGCAGCCAGCAAGCCAAAGGCTCTGTGCAACTCCTTCCTTCCCAGCCGGGAAAGCCAAGGGCTAAAGAGCCGAAGAATCGAAGGAACAGCGACGGAGAAAACTTCTCCTCTCCGTCGCTATTTTAAAATGGCAGCTCGGCTGCCTCGTGGCCACCCCTTTTATAGAGGGGTGGCCACGCCCCCTAACTCACCCGGATGTCTGAGTCCAGGTGGGGGGGGGCCTGCAAAGAGCGCGGCGGCCACTTTGGCGCCGCGCTTTCATTTTAGTTTCACAAGGCTTCTTCTTGGCTTAGTGTGAACAAGGCAGCCTGTTAAACATATGTAAGTGCAAACAATTCAACAAACTACAGACCCTCTATTTACAATTTGTTCACCATCATATCCAAACCCGACCCTCTGACATCTCTTACACAAAAGCCAGGGACTGGTGCAAAACTCTCTTGGCACCCATTTATAAACTAGCTAGCTAAGAGTTATAAATATTTATTTACTAAGTAAAGCAGTTTCACTTGAACACTTCCATGAGGGGGCTTTCAGCTGTAAAGTTTCCTCATGCTTCACATTCGCGTAAAAGCTCGTATTTGAAATACAAAATCCACATTTCTCATGACTGGAACAAAATTCCCAACACAAAATCAGCTTGCACAGAAGATACAGTATATTTGGGAAGCTACTTTGCTCTGGAAGGTAAGGAAGCTTGACAAACTTGTGTATAATTTTCCTCAACAGTACTATCTTATCCAAGCTCCTCTGCCCTCTTGAGAAAATTTTATCACCAGTCTTTTACAGATGTAATATTACCATTGTACATACTGGTGTAACATAAATGTGGGAAGAAGGCAATGCCTGTAGGTGTAAGTATGAGTAGAGATACTCTCACACTGATTGGTATTTTCCCCATTGTTTTGTCTTATGCATTTAATTGTACACTGCTCAAAGAAACAAAGAGTTTCTTGTAAAGCTGGCCACTTGTCCTCTCTGCCTATCACTGATATGGCAATCAAAGTGTCAACACAAACTGTCAAAATATGCACACTGAACAATGACTGCCACAACTGTGAATAAAGGTAGGCGGCTTCTTTTTAATACCAATGAGACCATCACAACACAGTGGTGCTTGCAAAGGCCATAGGTATACAAAATTGGAATGAAGACATTCAATGGTCAGAGGACTTATTTGGAAGAATCACTTAGCTCAGAAAAAGATCTGAGAACACTTTGCTTTGTGGACTGTCTACTGCAGATAGACAACAACTTTGTTCTAGATAAGTGAAATATAACCAAGTTAGTTATTACTGGATTAAGCCAGGAAAGGAGAACCACAGTACTGTGTGGGCAATTATGGGTCTGACCATTTTCCTCTGACTGGTTGTGCTGGGGATTGGCTTTCCTCCTCTGTCTCCCCACTTTCAGTGTATGAAAAGTGGGGAGAGGAACAAAGCTAATGGTGCTTTCAAACCAATGACTAAGAGCATCCATCTTCATTTCTCCTCCCTTTTCTCCACCAAGGAAAGCAGGAGGAAGAGGAAAGCTAGGAAAGGAACTCCTCTACCTCCAATCTCATTGTTGGTTTTCTCCACAAGGTAATACTTGGGATAGGTTTTTAAGAGGTGGGGTTCATCCTAAGGCAGTGATGGCTAACCTTGGCACTCCAGCTGTTCTTGGACTTCAGTTCCCAGAAGCCCTGATCAGCAACTGTAACTGAAGTTCCAGAACAGCAGGAGTGCCAAGGTTAGCCACCAGGGTCCTAAGGTAGCCCTAAGGTCCTTTCCACTCCCTGGATGAAAACTTGTGGCGATAAAGAGAAAGAGGCAAGACTACTCTCTGCTGCATATGTCTTAGGAGATGTTTGTTGTGTGTTGATTTTGGGTAAGACATTTGGCCAGACCAGTTCAGCCTGGTAATATTCGCCTTTGATTCAGTGTGAACATATTGAACTCCTATATGAATTCAAAACACCCACCCCCCTTTACCAGAGATGCTTTTACGCCAAGAGTAAATTTGGAACAACATAACTTTATTTCCCTAATAATATGTTAATTTCTTAATAGCATGTTTAAGAATTCCAAATGATTGATGCTAATTTTAAACTAAAGAGGTACAGTCTAGATATGAATAAGGCTGGATAATTACACTACTCTCATGTCTGAATATTAATGGCCCTCTAAGCTTCTTCTTTTGCATACATTTTGGACCAGAGTCTATAGCTGCTTTGTACCTGCAATTCCCACGATCAGGACTGTTCTTCCTATGACTGCAGATAGCTTTATGAATGCTGAAAAAATATATTACGTTGTCAACTTTGTGAATCAAGATTTTTAATGATTGCCTCCTGTACTTCGAGAAAACGTAATGATTTTGTTCAAACTTTAGACATAGTATAATACGTACACTTGGGTAAATAATGGGCATTTGTCTGCAACTGAAATGCAAAAAAGAAAAAAGGAATGCAGTTGTGATAAATGACCTATCTGAAAGATATTAATTCACATTTGGAGAACTGGGAAAGATGGGGGTACAATACCCACTTTTGTTTAAAGTTAAACAGTATTTTGGCAGCAGGAGATAAGGTTCGTTCCAAGATCGTTTGGAATCAATGCAATTAGGACCATTTGAGAAAATAAATAGTACATCATTGGGCAAAGAACCAGAACCAGAGAAAAGTTACTTTTTGGACTGTAATTTTCAGAATGTGCCAGAGTTCTCAGAATTAGGAATTAATAGTTCCTGCATTTTCTCAACTAAAAGTCACAATCCCAACAATTCAGGATTTCAAACAGGTCTACTAGACTTGAATCCTCCTTTTTTTTACACAGATACTATTTAGATCAGATTAACATCTCTTAATTAAAAATGTGTGTTCCTACTAGTGACAAATGTATTCCAGATTTTACTCATTTTATAATATTTCTAATACTGTATTATCTTTATATGTTTGGCATTTGAATGATATTTTAAATTGTAAATGTTTGGTAAATATGAGATACTAGAATTTGTCTTGTGTGGCAGCCTAAAAACCTCATCAAAAATAACCTGGAGAAAATTTGTTTACATATAAGTACTTTTCGAGACTAAGTCTTGTGATATCTAAAATAGCCTCAGGAAATGTACCTGGATAACGAAATCCCAATTTATTTCCCTCAGTAAGTAACTACCTACTCACCACTTTCTAAAAATCATCTTGCAAGCACCAGTCTATTACGTGAGAAAGAGGCCTTTAGCTAATGCATATTGCTTGGCATATCTCAAATGCTAAATCCTGGATGGGAGGAAATAAAGCAAATTTACTGCCATAAATGTGCATTGTAATGTAAATGAGATTTCCCTCCTACCTCTCAGAGGTACAACAATACAAAAAAACCTGCCTTTTGTTTTTAAATTGTATGTTTTATCACACTAGCCCTGTTTTTCTTTCACCCTATTTGCCAAAGGGAGGGAAGGAGGAGAACCAGCAAAAGGGAAGGAATGCAGTTAACATTTTAGATACAGAAAGAAGAAATGTTGGTGATACATCCCTAGAAACAAAGTTGTGGCTTGGGTAATGCCTTTAGTAAAACTAAAGGTCTCTCTTGTTGGGAAGCCTGTCATGTCCAACTCTAGGGAACAGTACTCATCCCTATTTACAGCCAAAGAGCCAGCACTCTGCATTTGCATACATTTACGTGGTCATATGGGAGGCATGGAATGCTGTTACCTTTCCTGCTGAAGCGGTACCTCTTTATTTACTTGCAATTTTGCGCTTTTGAACTGCTTGGTTGGCAGAAGCTGGGGCATACAATTGGCACTCACTCTACCACATAGAACTTGAACTGATGAACTACCAAACTTCTGGTCGTCAAGCTCAGCATGACAGCATCCCTGCATTGTTCTTGAATGCAAATGGCTGGCAGGGCAAAACTAAGCTTTGTGTTAATTTTGAACAGAGGTGTACTAATGATTAAGAATAGGTCCAAGCCAAGCTTTTGTTCACATTGAGAACAAGGTCCCCATACTCTCCCTGTGCAAGCAGGGGCAGAAAAATGGGCTCAATACACGCCTCCTCCAGGTCAGAATGGAGTGGATAAGGTCCTCATATGGTGTGGAAAAGGTAGGGAGATCACTTTGTTGCTTTTGTGGTGGTGGGGGATGACCGTGCCTGGAATTTTTTGGGGGTTTTGGAAGTTTTTTTGTAATGTTTCTGGATTCCCCCTCCACCTCCACTTTTTAAATAGCAAAATGGCAGCCACAACTGTTTTCAGCTGTTGTGTGGCCCAGGGATGTCCTAGGAAGGCGGGAATAGCGCAAAAAAATGGTCCTCCAGCCCTTCCAGAGGCTGCAGGGGAGGCGGAGAGCCAGAAACATGCACCCAATGGTGATTTTTTTGTCCTCAAACACGATCAGATAACGCTAAAATGATGTTATCCGGTGCAACAATTTTTTCAAAATGTTACACCGCTATTCAATTTTAGCGTTATGCGATGCGGTTGTTAGCCGAGGTTTTACTGTATGGGAGAGGGGAAGGTAATTCCAACATTAACTACCTTTTTATATAAAAAGAGAAACCTGTTTTCAGCTACACATTTTCACGTAGCGTGTGATTTAGCCCTCATGTCTACTGTTGTTCAAAGTAGCAAGCAGACTTTACAGTGCATGTTTGCAATATTAAGCAGGATTTTGGGCACAGGGCAGGGCTTGCACTAAAGACGTTCAGCTGTTATCCTAGTAAGATACTGTAGTGCAAAAACCTGTAGGCAGAATATTCAAACCAATCACTATTCACTCTCCTTAGATGTGCAAGTATTTTATTTAATGCTCCTATTGTTGGCTCAAGGCACAGAGCCTTAAAAGCTTGTCTTCAGCTACTGAATATCTCTTCTCTCTCTAGCAATGTAAAGAACACTAAATCACACTTTGATTCCAGGGGGGAAAATGACAAGTCTGAAGATAGTGGAATTTGTAAAACAGAGAACGACATGGCTCTCTTGCTAGAAAATTACAAGCTATCTGAGATTTCTTTATAAGTCTTGGGGGATTCTATTAGAATCTCGTGTATGAAAGTGAAGTTTTTTGTTTTTTTTTTAAACAGGTTTGTTCTGCTGAACTTGAGCTTGCAAACGGTACAGACTGGAAATTAGGTGGGTAGTGGAGACAAAATAAAGTCCAGCAATCATTGAAAGCTTGGTTATGCCAGCTTCTACGCAATACTGCGTCATCCACACTCTAGCCGACAGTTAATTAACAACAGCAGACACCACACACACTAGATATGCATTATGCAGCAAAACAGAGAGCGGGCAGGAAGCACAGCAAGGTTTTAGCCTTGGAGATTAAGGAAAAAACAGGCCACAGGCTGGTATTTTCAAATAGCACTGTATATGTTTTCATATATACAGTCTATAACCTGTCTAAAAGTAATCCTGTCTAAAATTAATGGAAATTTTCCCATCCACACTGCACCAATTTATGAGTCAATCTGAAATTGGAGGGAAGGTATAAAGCAATAAACAGGAAATACTCTTCCCCCATTCTTTTAAAAGACTCACAAAACATTAATGAGAAATAAACATTTGTCTGCAGGCAAGCCTGCAAAATCAAATCTATTACTTTATTGCTGATTTTGATGTGCATGTGTGCTATGCATATGTACAAATGTATAGAACATACAAGGATATGCCTTTCTACCATCTGAATCTGTGATGCTGTAATTATTAAAAGATTTTTCATTCTCTCAGGTAACATTTTCCTTTCCTAAAGTCTGAAGTCTTAATTCCAGTTCGTTATCTTCTCCCTACCCTTTAGAGCTCTGGTTCAATTGACCTATGTTTCTGGTCAATTCAGATTATAATTGTAAAGCATCTGCACTGAGACTAAATCCTGTGCTTCCAACCTCTTGTATGGAGCAAGCACAGCATTTTATTGAAATAGACTCTATCAATCTCTTCAGGTTCTTTAATCTTGCTGTCCCCTAAAGCTGCCCCCTTGTAGTCTTTCTCTAGACACAGGGGAAAGAGGGAAACAATGACTGAACAGAGTGGGAGGTTGATTTAGTGGACTTTGTTGTACCTGAACAGAAAGATACCTCAGATATAACCTTAACCAAATAACCATGGGTTTCTGCCCCCTCACCTCTCACACCCATTCACATTCAATTTCTAAGCATAAGGAGAAATTGCCTGCTGTGCAAGAGCTTTCTGTTATCAACTCTGCTGACAAAAAAAAAAAAGGACAAGAAGTCACTGAAAAATATTCAATGGTAAGACCTAGCAGCCTATCTTACTTCACAAAATATTAGCATAGAGGTATAGAGTAAGCCCTGGCAGTTAGTGTAGGCTGATCATGAAAGATTACAAATTTAAATTAAATGTATACCTATATGTAACAAGTCTCTATATATGAGAACTTCAAAATTGAATTTCTAGTTGCAGTCTGAAATAGTATAATTCGGCAATGGACACATCTAGAGATTCCAGTTGTTTTGGTTCAGAAACTATGATCGGAAGAATGTGCAACTTGTGTCTAATCAATGCATAAGTCAAATATATATGAGACTAGCAGGGGTGCCCAGCTTTGCCTGGGTGGTCCCAACCCGGCTAGCTGAGTGCCAGTGTTGCCCGGGAAACCCACTGGCCAGGAGTGGGCCTGTGATGTGAGCTCGATGATGACATCACAATCCCCACTGGTTGGCCTAGCACTGGGGCAGACACAAACCCTCCTGTCAAATGTATCCCCCTTTGCAGATCAATTTAGGGGGCAAACCCCCTCCATGGGCTTCAGGACCCCGACAATGACCTGTTCACATGCGCAAGGTACGTGTATGCCGAATTTCACAGGGTTTGGTCAAGGGGTGCTGCAGCCCATTCTGGATATGGTAATAATAGATTAGGGAAACAATTTCCTTTTTGTCCTTTTCAGAAGTTAACCACTGAACAGGGCAGAGGAAGTGGAGCAGCTCATACTTAAGCACCTTTACTACAAGGGTACTGAGTAAATGTTGTGAGCAATAAAACTTGTGTTTGTTAGGTTGGGCAAAGATTCAACCAAGGATGAAAGCAGATGATACATGTAGCTGGCTTTAAGAAGTGATGTTCTCTTGAGTGTTGAAGAAGTCTGTTTACATGACTTTCCTCACCTCCATATCTTGACTTTTCCCATGCTTTCGTGATTGGTCTTAGCAGGGGACATACTGTATGAGTCAATTTGCAACTGAGGCAATTATCTCTGGGGATCTTTGTTTTGCAAGAGAAAACAGATTAATCCTAGGGAATACATGGAGTGTTCATTCTGTGTATATCTAGTACTGGGGTGGCCAAACATTTCGGGCTGTGGGCTGGTCACATGGTTCAGGGGGCCGGCCATGTGGTTCCTTTCACCAGAAGTGGAAGTAAAACATGCCTGCACAGGCACAGAACACTGACGTAAATGTGTTTACGACAGCCACGGGTGCATTCACAGCAGCTTTCTGCGCATGCATGTTTTATTTCTGCTTCCGAGTGGTGAGGGCGGCGTGAGCTGGATGAACTGACGTTGGAAGCCAGATCTGGCCCATGGGCTGTAGTTTGGGCACCCCTGATCTAGTATGACTGAAAAAGAGCCATAGAGGAAAACAAGTTCTCAGCTTCACTTTTGAGGGGAGAAACACACTCAACAACGTAGCAGCAAATTAGTTTTAATAATTTTAAGGCAACACTGGCTTTCTTCTTCTATATAGTTTTTTCCTTTCTTGTACTTACATATCCTTTGTAAAGGTTATGTTGAATAGAATGCATCTGGTGTACAAATTTCTGTCTTTCATTACCTACACCACAGTCACTTTCATACATTTCAAGTGAAAATACATCAATAAAGCACATTGACCCAGGATGGACTTATCCCACACAGCATCCTCCTACACATCCAGTGTGACTATAATCACAGGTAATGGATACATGTGTCAGAGAAAATGAGGGTCTGGTCACTGCCCCAGAGTATCTGATAAACATCCAAGGGAAAAGTCAGAAGCCTGTGTCTGGCACAGCTGGATTTATTTCTGCAAAGACTTAAATTCAAATGAAATCAGGCAACCACATGCAATAACAAAAGTCATCTGGGTAAAAAGTTTAAGGTCTTCTCAGTGTTGCAGAATTCCAGACAACATCAGCTTGTCGTCGTCTTCTTCAAGTGCCATATCCATTTTGAATATTGGCCATCATCATGGTGATAGTCTTCCTTTCAATTTTCAAAAGATGATGCTATGGACTTGCCAATGTCCTCTACCATTTTACACATTCATGTTTAGATATTTCAAGATACAATACTCCTGTTTACATATTGCCTCCCCCTTCCAAACCTTGCAGAGCTGGCTAATGTGTGTTTACAATACAGTTGTAAACTATTTACTATTGTTTACAATAGTAAATTATTTTTCAAGCTTCCATTTAAAAAACACTTACATTTTCAGAGCTAACTCTACACCTCCTTTAATTAATTTAGTACATACAGCATAGTACACTTGATATACACACGTACCCACTTCTCCACTGCTAATTAAGACTTCCTACAATGTGCACAATCAGTGAGATAAATGCAGGTACTGTATATTCATCATATATAATGGCTTGCATACAAGGTTTTCAGTTTGTACAATAATAATTGAAACAAGCCAAGGGCTTACTTGATTTCACTTTCAGAGTTGCGCAAAACTCATTTTCTAGTCACAGCATACCAACTAGTAGACTGGGAAATACACAAACACACCGACATTTTAAAATTCCTAAATTAGCTGAACTATTCCAAACAGGTGCAGTGTATAACTGCTGTGGCTGGGCCATTTGGCAACCATAGTAAAGTATTATGAAGTTGCTGGCATTAGACAAAGTGTGCACATTCTGATTTTGTGGTTTTCTCAATTTTAGCAAATTACTTTATTGTTTAAGGAATTACAGTATAGTAGTTTAAGCATTGTTGTCGAACAGAATGAATAGATTGGCCTTTTTTCATTTAGAGAGAATAAAGTACTGCAATGGCTCAAGAGGCTAAGATAACTGACTGGAAGGTGGCAGGTCAGCAGTTTGATACCCGAATACTGCAGGATGGAATGAGCGCTCCCATCTTTCTCAGCTCCTGCCAACCTAGCAGTTCAAAAGCAAGAAATTGCAAGTACAGTAGATAAATAGGGACCACTTTGGTGGGAAGGTAAACAGAGACAATATCTCATCTTTGGATTCATGCTATTGAAATATTTTCAGAAATTATACTTACCTTTTGGATTTATAAAAGTTGAACTATTACCAATATTGGATATATTTTGAGATTCTGTTGGATTTATACTAATTTCTCTTTATGAACTTGATCATAACATGATTTTTTGGTTTAGCTTTATTGACTGATTTAACAAGAGAAACGATTTTGTGGAGAAACATCGTTTATTTTGAATTAAAAAGATATATACTAATATTGAGTTTGCCTCGGACTGCTCCTTTTCATCCTGTGTCATTACCGTCTGGCCATTTTTTCTTCTGTATGAAACAGAGATGAGCACTGAACCCTAGAGTCGGATACAACTGGCTTTTGAACAAGTGTGACCTTTACCTTTATTTATAAAATATGTACATATGAACTCATTCTGCAAGTTCCTAATTTCTATAGTCATAAGGACATAAACCATCCACAAAAGAGAATCTTGCCAGGTTCTGGGAATATGCCAGTATTATTCCACTCTACAATGACTTTTTTGGAACATTTTATTTGTATAACTGCACTTGTGTAACTGTGAGCAGAACCTTCCTTCTATTTTAAGATTCCATATTTTAGACACAGAACTGTTTGTAGCATTCATTTTGCTTTCCTTTTGCTTTCTTTATTATACTGATTATTCTGCACTAGTCTGTGAATTATCCATACATAACTACACTAAATAAAGTTTCAGAATCATACTAATGGAATCTATCCACAATTTAACAGATTTAAATGCAGATTTATTTACAGCACCAAGAATTATCAAAAGAATGTAGCTGCATTCTTACATAAACCTCTTACATAGTGTATAATTCCAAAAATAGCATCCTAAAACACTATTTACAATATTTTTTTTAAATAACCACCAGCCAAATTTATCCGTGTTGATCAGTCTTCTGAAATCAGTTGGTAAGTTGCAGTAAATAAATTTGCACAACACTATCTGTAGAAATCTGATTCATGTCTCAATCAGTCTCATGAAGCAGCAGTTTATATCATCAGATCTTTTAAGATAGGGAGTTAAGAGTCCACGAAGTCCAGCTTCATTAGGCTCAGAGTAAGGAAAGACAGAGACAGACAGAAAACACGACTCCAGTCTTTGGCTGAACAAAGGATACTAATGGCTTCTCTTTATTCCAAGCAGAGTATCTCAGAAACGAAACTTAAGCAAGCAGAATATCCCAGAAACGAAACTTAACAGAAACAAAACTTAGGGCATACAGCCAATCAGAAGTGTCAGAGCCCAAATAAGGAGAAGAAAGGAGAATTCTTTTTCACTATTCTACGCATGCCCAAAATCTAGCGTTGTCTCTCAGTAAGCAAAGAGGCTTTTGTTTACAATATGTTTAGGACGACAGGCAAGACAAAAACCAGATGCCTTCCCACAACTATCAATTTTAATTTAAAAATGCCCACAAGCTGTGGGGTCTTTGAAATATTCTAGACTAGATCTCCCATCGTCACCAAAGAGCCAAATGAGTATGATGGGATTTTCATAGCCCACCCCATCTTACAAAGATTCCAGAAGATGATGGGCTGCTTTATTAGTACCAATAAACCATAAAGGTAGCAAGAATTGTGTGGTTGGTCACAGCGAGGCAAAATAGCAGTCTTCTTTTTCCAATGGCAGGCAAACTCATGTCTCTGGATGGTACACACAAGTAGAGAACAAGAGTGGTGCAATTTCTTGTGCCACCCACATCAACCCCTAAAGCTCTGTATGTGGAACCTCCACTTAAAATGAAAGATGGTGGATAAAAAGGTGAAGCATGTGGAGAGAGAATTCAAGACTGTTTACAGTAGCAGTTAAAAAGAATCAGCTGGCAAGCCAACCTAATAGTTTGCCCTGCTCTAAGGCAGCTTCCTGTTGTAAATACTACAGGGATCAAAAATAGCCTAATAACTGAGCAATCATCCACCAAAACTCACAGCCTCATCTGTTAAAATCTGCTGCCTGCCCAGTAAATTAAACTATTTAGTGCCGTCTCTATCAACCTCATGTCTTCCAGCTACAGCTATAAGCCTAAACATAGTTACAGCCTTAAATATTTTGCATGTATATTTAAAAGTTGAGTTAGATGTAGCATTAATATTACAAGCAATAGAACAGAAAGCCAGTTACCCAATTAACTAGTGAGAGTACTCCCATGGGATGGGATGGCAAGCTAGCAGACCCACAAGCCAAAACACCTAATTTTAATTCTTCTTCTAATGCAACTGTTTAGGGAGAACTGCAGAAGCCAGTGTGTCAATGCTTAGTTCTTATTACATGTGCACACAGACACCTGACCCTGAAATAATCAATGGTCTATTAACTCTCTGGCAAACGTAATCAGGAATCTGTAATTGATTAATTCTTGGATCCATTAATCAGGCACTTGAAATAAGAACTCATTTTCAAAGTAACCATTAACAATAACCCTGATCAAATGAGACTTTCACACTGATTTGATTTTTATTTGCAGAGGTCATTGTTTTATTAATGAAAAGAAAATGAACTGCAGAAGATGGATTAAATAGTTCAGAATAGTGTATGGCCGTAACTGCGTAAGACGACAGCGGTGCTGGAACATAGGAACGAACAGAGTAGCAGCCATCAAAGGCAAGAATACTGATATGCTAATCAGGCTAGCTAAGGAGAAAGGTTGGCTTTCTTTCAGATTCATAAAGTTATTTGCTTAACTCACTGCTCTTACTCAACAGAGAAAAAGTTATTATCAGGGAGAAAAGGCATGAGCTTGGTTGCTAACTTTGCAGTAGGTATGCATTTGTTATCCATGCTGTGCCCATTCTGAATGTTTACATAATTAATCTTTCTTTGTCTACCTAAAAATGAGTTGAGAGCAAGATATAGTCCAAATTACTTTCCCTTCCCATATCTGTAAGCTAAAGTTGTCTTAAGGTGTCCAAACTGAGCTTTTCAGATACAGGATTTTACTCCCAACATTTATCACTTTTATAGATCATTAACTGTCAAATCAGATGTATTATTATTGGCAGCATAAACTGAATGTTTACTCAAAGGCTTGCCCACATTTTCCTACTCCATTATCATTCTCGTTTGCAACTTTTAAAACATACCTGTCAAGTATCCTGTATTGGCCGGCATTTCCCGCATTTTGGCACTCGTTCCTCCCCTTTCCCGCTGCCGTCCCGTATTTTGAATGACGGGGAAAGGGGTTACTGCGCATGCGCACACGCAGAACCCATTTGCATGTGCGCAAAGGGTTCTGTGCATGTGCAAATGGGTTCTGTGCATGCACGCTTGCGCCCGCACAGAAATTTCCTGTATTTTTGGGAACTGCGCTTGACGCGTATGTTTTAAAATCATTATAATCAGGATTTCTATCCTAACCAATTACTAATGCTTGCGTATTTTTCTGCATTTCTGAAGCTATAGGCTCCTTTCAATAAGCTTACAGTTGGCAGCAAAAGTCAGAACTAGATCTAATAGCTTCCTGGCCTTCTCTGTTTATATACTGTTCTTATACATGTTTTCACTGCCATCTGAATTGACCATCTATTGATTAACAATTATAACATGCAGGTCAATCAATGAAGTTATTTAAGAAAATGAAATCCCAAAAAGATCAAGGTTCTTACCTTGTGTGAAACTGTCTTGTTAAGGCTTGCAAATCTGTTTTCACAATGTTTGGTAGGAAACCTACAATCAGGACATGAACACAATGGGACTACCTCATGTCTTTCCCCAGATTTTGGCATAAAGTATTGATTTATGCACATTTATATCCCGCCCTCCTGGGCTGTGTAGTATTATTATATTGGACAGTCAGCTTATAAATAGTCATTATGTTTAGTTAGCCACTAACCCTCCATGAATTCACATCTATTATTTCATCTGTTATATTGCTAACAGAGATGAGGTGTCTGGTTTTTCTTCTTCTTTTGCCATATCCGTAGCCATATATTGGTGATCATCATGGTGATCAGACATGAAGACTGTGCTGAGAATATAAGGCAAATTTCAAAACAGGACAATGCACAATCTGTACTGTTAGAAAAATAAAAGCCAACTCACCCCAATCACAGTTAAAATGTATAGATGGATGTTACTAGTTTCTAGCTAACTCATTTTATGTCATTTGAAAAAAAATCGCTTTAAATCAGCAGTCAAGGAAATTTAAGTTCTTTGGTTATCTAGATGCTGTCTTTTCACATGGCGTGAATTGTGTTTGCAGAAACAGGGAAACTACTTGTGTTCTGTTCTGGCCACAGTGCCCTATCTATGGTTAATAAGTTCACTGCATATAACCTGGTTGCCGCTTTTAGAAATGTAAGCTGGCTGTATGCTTTCCTCCATAAGTGTTAATTAGCTGCCTTTGAAGGTACATTATTCTTCTCCCTCTCCCAACCTCACATTTGCTTTTAACAGCTGTTGCAACTTGCAATGTGATAAGATGCAGCTTTGGGTACCAGTTGATTACATCCAAATAAAAAGGTAAAGGTTGCTTCTGCTCGAAAGTGAGTTGTATCCAACTTTAGGGTGCAGTGCTCATCTCCATTTACAGCCAAAGAGCCAGCGCTGTCTATGTTCGGACATTTCCGTGGTCATGTGCTAGGCATGTCTAGACACTGGAGCCAGGGGTGAGCTGGGCACCTTGGGAAGGTGGTGGACAGGAAGTGATGGGGTGCCTATGGGGGGGGGAGATATCCCAAACATTCCCCATTACCCCTGCTTGCCTCTGGGGGGCACCAGTCACTGAAGCACACCGGGATGAGTCTCTGTATCTCTGTGGGCCAGCATATCAAAGAGCACAAGGAACGCTGTTACCTTCACACAAAAGCGGCACCTATATATCTACTTGTAATTTCCTGCTTTCAAACTGCTAGGTTGGCAGGAGCTGGGACAGATATGGCAGCTCACTCCATTATGCAGCACTCGGGCCTGAAACTTCTAGTCATCAAGTTCAGCATCTTAACCACTAAGTACATATTATCCTGAGCCATGATAAAGGGATGTGGCAGCACTATAGCCTACCATCCATACGCTTGCATACGTTTTGAAAAGTATTACTTCCCTCCAAAAAAAACTTCTGTTCAACAGATGGAGGATCTGTGGAAATATCAGAAATAACTTAGACTAGGGAACTGTGGATTAGATTGTAAAAAAGAAAGCCATTTTGGTCTAGATACCTAGAAAGAACTTCGAACTATCTAAAATGGAACAAGGTGGAAGACAAACACTCTCTCCATCCCCAGCTAAGGCAACTAGCACCAAATACATTAAATAATGGGAAATGAAAAGAACTTTATACAGTCCATAAGCTATATAAAGTTCTTGCCTGAGTTCTGTGCCAGACTGAGACCAGCACAGAAACTGATTTAGAGGGAAAATTGCTTGGATCTGCTCTGACTTGGATGCTCTAATTGATACAGGTCCTGTGAATGTAAATTTGGTTCCCCGACTGTCCTGTGTTAATGGGTTTCACTTTTTGCATACTGGTATCAATTCTTAGGATCAAAGATCACTGCAGATGGTAACTGCAGGCATGAAATAAAAAGGCGACCGATGCTTGGGAAACAAGCTATGAGAAACCTGGGGAAGATAGTCAAAAGTAGACATCACCTTGCAAACAAAAAAATCGCATGGTCAAAGCAATGGTATTCTCAGTGGTAATGTATGGTTGTGAGAGCTGGACCATGAGGAAAGCTGAGTGCAGAATAGATGCCTTTGAGACATGGTGTTGGAAGAGAGTTTTGAGAGTACCCTGGACAGTGAGAACAAAAAAGTCGATCCTAAAAGAAATCAACCCTGACTGCTCATTAGGTCAAATAGTAAAGATGAAGCTAAAGTACTTTGGACATCAAATGAGAAGAGAGGATTCACTTGAGAAAGCCTTGATGCTTGGGAAAGGTGGAGGGCAAAAGAAGGGGGTGGCCAAAAATGAGGGCTAGATGGTATTGTAGATGCAGCTGGGCGGGCTAGGAAAGATGGTGGACAGAGGTGCCTGGTGGGCAATGGTCCATAGGGTTGCGAAGGGTCAGGAATCGACTGTGCGATTGAACAAAAATCAACAAGAACCTTTGACAAATGAAAGCTTCCACATGTCTGTGGGATCTTGGCCCTTTTGGGCTTATAAATGCCGAGAGAGGTAAGAAAAGTCAGGAATTGTACAGGCAAATGTGTCCCTGTTGGTTCTGCTGCACCTCTCAGCAGCTTTCAATACCATCAACCATGGCATTCTTCTGGGTCGTCTCTCCAGGATGAGACATGGAGGCTAGGTTTTACAGTGGCTTTGGTGCTTCCTGGAGAGAACTCAGAAAATGATGCTGTGAGACTTCTGTTGGACACCCTGGATATTCGCTTGTGGGATCCCTTAGAATTCTGTTTTGTCTCTCATACTATTTAACATCTATATGAAACTGCTGGGGGAGTTTGGCCAGTTTTTCTGTGTTGGTGTCACCAGTATGCAGGTGACACCTAATTCCATTTCTCCTTTCCATCTAAATCTGAGAAAGCCGTTTTAGTTTAGTGTCTAATGTCAGCAATGGACTGAATAAGGGTAAATAAACTAAAACTTAACCCAGACAAGAGAGCTGCTCCTGGCCAGTCAAAAGGTAGATCTGAGAATAGGAATCCAGGATATGCTGGATGAAACTATACCCTCCGGTGAAAACACAACAGAGCAATTTACGAGTGTGCTGCTGGATTTGTCTCTTGGGCCTGGATGCTCTGGCTTAAGCAGTCAGGAAAGCATTTGAACAGTTAGAATTAAGATGTCTGACCTGGCCAAGGAGAATAGGCCTTATTTATATAATAATGTGTTCTGTACGGAGCTGCATTTGCAAAGTTTTGGGAAACTAAGTCCAAAATGCCACATTGTTAACTGGGGCTAGTTGCAGTGATGGCTAACCATTGCACTCTAGGTGTTCTTGGACCTCAATTCCCAGAAGTCCTGATCAGCAGGAGTGTTGACTTGGGCTTCTGGGAATTGAAGTCCAAGAGCACCTAGAGTTCCAAGGTTGGTCATCACTGGCCTAACACTTCTGTTAAAGCAGCTCCAGTGGTTGCCAGTCCATTTCTGGGCACAATTCAAAGTGCTGGTTTTTAACTTAGAAAGCCCAAAATGGCTTGGGCCCAAGCTACGTCAAAGGCCACATCTCTTTTAAGATCTTAAGATCTGCAGGGGACCTTCTCTGTTGCTACTTCCAAGCTGTGGAACGTTCTCCCACAGGCCAGAACTGGCCGTCTGTTGTCCTTTCACAAGCAGGAGAAGACGTTTCTCCACAGGCAGGCTTTCTGCTAGCCACTGGCTGCCTGAGTGTGGTTTTAAAAAATACGATTGTTTCTGCCTTGCAGCTTTTAAAGGTGTTGCTTTAAATGTTCTAGTACTTTTTATCTAAAAAATTAAATTGATTTCTTATTTCCCCCCCCCCCAAAATATTGGAATAATTGCTTTTTAGCTTTTTATTTTATTTTATTTTATTGTCAAATTTCTATACCGCCCACTCAGCCAAAGCCGACTCCGGGCGGTTCACAACAATGGGTAAAAACATATAAAAACATTTATATGTTTTAATTTTGTTTCTTTTTAATATGGTAAATTGCCTTCAACCCTTTTAGTGACTCTGTGCCCAAAATTCCACAAATAGTTGCCCTACTTCTAGACAAAGTAGTTAATAGATATAGCAGCTACATTTCCTAACAATCTGTGATGTAAGACATGGTCAGTTTAAAAAATGTGAATTAATCTAGATGAAAAGAGTGATTTGGAAAGATATTTGATGTAATTGTACTTATAGAAATTGGGTATTTTTATTATAAAATACTAAATACTGTTTACTGTTATAAGCAGCAGCTGGGTATTTAATCTAAAGGCTAAATTTAATGCTAATACCAGCAAGAGGCCTTTCAAATCAGTGGGACTATATAAGTGGTTACTAACAAGTATCATTCATTTCAATGGTTCTAATGTAACTAACACTGGATTGAGTCCTATGTTTCCCAGGTTAAAAATATAAATCTTTGAATGAGATATTTCCCCGCAGCTGAATGTGTGTTATCAATTTAGCTAAGTTAAATTTCTAGTTTTTTTCCTGGACTGTTTATGTTGTTTATTTGCTCAGTATATGAAAACTGCAAAATTTCATTACACTAGTAAGGTGATAACAGATCATTCCACCCAAGGCACAAGAGAAATGAATCCAATCTAGGTCCTATACTAAAATACTTTGCTCTGGGTGATTATTCCCCTTTGCCTATTGCTTCAATAATTGCAAAGCTTCCAACTGATAGTAAACTACTGAAAAATACAGATGGTAATCTGGTACTTCACTGAAACAGCTATAATCCATTACGCAAATACATTTGCTTACCTCTAACAATTTGCACTTCCAGAAACAGATTCTTCAAAAAAATCTTCTTGTTGGTCTGTACGTTGGAGAACAGCAAGCTTCAATTTTTTTAATAGTTTGTCATGTCCATCAAGTATTCCATTTTCCCCCTTTTAACTTCAATTTAAGAATGTGTCACAAGGCATCAGGAAGAATGCAGAGTGAAACCCTTCCACAAACTTATCTTGAATTTCTGCCCTCATCCATTTCTATCTCTAGCATTATCCAGTGAGAATACTATGTCTTTTCAGGGGCAGCCCAGCATTCCTTATAATATCTGTTTCTGGTCAATTTCTTCAACAGGGAGGTAAAAATGTAATGATTTTAACTAATTTTGTTAATTAAGTTTAGTAATTTTAAACAGCAAAGATAATAAATAATTTAAATCTCTCATAAAATTATCCAATGATGGCAGTTTGCTTCTTGTTGCAGTGTTGGGAATTTTAAATCAGAATTAGTTGTATTAATGCAGCAGTTTCAGAAATGCCAGGAGTGTAAAACACTGCCCACCAGAATCAATGAGAAAGAATTTATGTGAATCTGTATTAAAGAATGTAAAAGTGGGCTTACAGTTCTAGATAACAGCAACAACAAAAATGTTCAACACTTGAAATTCTAGTAGATACTAGGAAAATGTGATTATTAGTTTTAAGTGCTTATTAGAAATTTGACAGAATTTACAGAAATAAGTTGCTTTTGCATGGAAGAACAGCCTTCAAATAATACACAACTAAAAATGAAAAATGTGATGCAATTACTAATCAGGAGAAATGATTCTAATAAATCATTCAACATTGCATTTGCTCTTCATTAACAAACCCATGGTATCCGAAGTTATTTACATTTTTAAAAGGCCCACCTGGCTTTGCAAATAACATTCACATCATTTGCATGTCACCTGACAAAGGCAAAGTACCAACTGCTTATTAATTTTGTGAACGTTCTATCAGACCCATAATAAACAAAATGAAGGGATGAATCACATAGTGTCAGTAACTAAAATGTTAGAGCACACTATGAGCTTTCAATTCTTATTCTAAAGCAGGAAGAAGCAAACTATAACCACTGGTATGCAATTTTATACAAGCCAATGTTAAAACTTAAAAATCCACTTTTCCTAAAATAAAGAAAAATAGTTCATCTCTCCAGATCTTGTTTTTCACCTTTGAGCATGGTCTGCATAACTGGCTATTATAGAATAAATGTCATTATTCATTCACATGCTTCCGCTGATGTTTAGAAACTATAGTTGGATGCAGATTCATTCATGTCTAGCAGAACTTTCCTCCTTGAGCCATATTGATTGATGCCATACTACTTTAAAAGGCAGCTTCCCTAGTAATGTGGAGGAGCTAATAATAATTTCGTGTCAGAAATTATTCTGGGTTGAAAGGATTTTTGCGGAATTAACTCCACTCAGGGAATGTCCACATGAGGCTCCTTTCATGTCCCCAAGAGCTGGGACAGAGAGAGGCACTCAATCCGTCATGCGGTACCCAGGTCTTGAACTGCCGACTTACCAGCCTTCCAGCTAACAAGGCGAGCTTCTTAACCACTGAGCCACCGCAGCCCCTTCATAAGCTACTGCTTATGAAGGAGAACATTATAGTGTCATGGACATTTTTTATATTCAGGTAACTAAAAGACACAACTGTTTTGTTTCTTTTGTATTGCAAGTTGCCTAGAGATTTTTTGACAAATCAGTGGAAAAGTATACCCAAACTGGAATGCACTGCATATGATATTTAGATGTGAGGCATTAAGCTGCAATGACGATGGAAGGTCTGTTTACCACTGGCAGTTACTTTTATTTTTTCCATCTGTCTTTGGTGTCTTCAGAGATACAGCCTGACCAAGGGAACCAATATGATCAGAATTTTCCAATAAAGGAAATGAGCTCTGGCATGCAACTAAGGAACAATTATGTTTAAGAATTAAATATGCTGTCTTGGAAGACAATACACAATGGGTTTGTAAAACATGCTCCATTAACGGAGCACATGTATTTAAGGCATTTAAGATCAAAGTTATGGGAATAATTTTGAATAGATTATCAATATAGAGATTGGCGGCAACTGAGCACAGTCTTATGAGTCAGACTCTACTGAAATCAATAAGCCTCCATCATATGTAATTGTCTATTTACATTAAAACCTTGTGAGATCGGCCTACAGAAGAAACATCAAGTTTCAAAGCAAGGATGTATTTCTATTCTGTTCAGCTTCTTTGACATTTACAAAGTAAATTAGGAAACATGTAGTGAGAATTTAAGTTTGGTCCCATGGTTAAGAGAAAAGTGGATGAAATAACATTTGGAACATCCAGACACTTTCAGACCAACATTTTCAGAGCCTTTTAGTGCAACTTGGAGTTTTCATTAGTTGGCTGGATAGCTCAGTGGGAGTTTTTATTATCTGCCCGTTAACTCCCCTCCCTCTCCCCCTCCCATCCTAAATGTACCAAGAACACATCCAGGATTCAACTTCTGTTCAAGGAATTTGACTCTTTTTGCTTTTAACCCATAAAGGTGTATCATGATTAGTGAAGTTTTTTTTAAAGCAGACACAGAAGATGGAAGATGGACTGCAGCAAAAGCATGGCAAACCTGAAAGGTCAATTAATGCATAAATCTATTTCAAAAAAAAACAGAAAAGATAGAATTTACAAGCTATAATAGAAGTTATGTCTTTAAAGCTGTAGATTGTATAACAGGGTGGGAAATGTTCAATACAGTATCAATTTCTGTCTGTGCTTCCAATCAAGCACTATGGTCTTAAGGCACTTTATGGTCTTAAAAACGGCTACATTTTCTGTAACATTTGATTTTCATATTGTATAAATCTAACAAATTATAAAATCAGATTATCATGCTTTTCCCACCCTGGCAGAGAATAAACATGAATTCAGAAGCACAGTGGAAGTGGAAAACAAAGAAGAAAAGAGAGAAAAGGCAGCAGAGAAAGACAGAAGAGGTGAATACAGAGCTACAGAAGTGTTTATTGAGCATGCTACAGAGGCAAGCAGCGTACACATAGGAAGAAATTAAACAACCATCAAACCTCCCAACTTTGTTAGAAAATTAATTTTTAATTGTGCCGCTTTCAAACTATACTGAAATATTACATTTCTAAAGATGTAAAAACTTAACTAATAGAAAATATACATGACCTTTTTCTACATAGATAACAGAATCTATGACTTTTGGAACTAAGTACATCAACTGCAAAAAGTATTGGTCATTTGAACAGAATCAAGACAACAGTCCAACTTGACAGAGGAACTGTTTTCAAATGAAATTTTTTTCCTGTAGATTCTGAGCCATGTTTATAGTAAAGTCAGATCCATTTCTAGATATAAAATATTTTGAAGAGATTTATTAAAACTGAATATTACAATGCAAGGTAAATTAAGACTAAAGGCACATAAACTTTGGTCCCACCTGGTTGTCAGTTTTGTTTTTGTTTTTTTAATAAAGAAAACTGCCACAAAATTATTAATCTTTCTGCAAAAATTTGCAATATACGTTCTTCGTCCTTGAAATACATGCACCAACTCCTGAACTAGCTAGACCAGTCTGCACATGCTCAGAAATCCACAACCATATTTCAAATTGTAATTACTAACTAAAATGGCAATATATATTTAAATGCACATAAGTCATGTCAACTTCAAAAAACATCTACAAAAAATATTCAGCCACAAACAAGACATTACTTAGTGCCAACATTTATATGATACGCCCCAGACTGTGTGTACAAAAAGGTTAAGACTTTACAATATTTTCCCCCAGTGGGAAACAAGCAAACGAAAAACCCCAAAAGAATCACCCTTCTGTCATTTAAAAGAAATTGCCTTTTCATTTTGTTAACTTGCCTAATGCCTATATTCTTAACTAAATCTGGAATATACAAGGTCATTTTTTTTTAAAAGTTAAAACAAAAGAAAGAAAAATGTGCTGCATTTCTCTTAATGCAATTTTACTTTGTTTTTAAAATGATTCATGAAAAGCCAATAAATTCCAAGCAGGAGAAACAAAGCTTAACCCTTTTTACACACTCCTGCCTAATACATATTTGGCATAATCCTGCAAAAATTAGGTACAGCAAAATCCCCTTGAAATCACTGTTTTAACTCCAGCGATTTCAACTGGTGTAGGCAGACCTAATGCTCACTGGATTGTACCCACTAACTCCCAAGTAACAATGTGCCCCAGACAACCAAATTTTAAACTAGTAAATGCAACTCTAGCAACTCTAGGTTTTCCTTTTTTAAGGCACGTATGTTAACTAAGTTGAAAAACTATAGGATTTCCTCAGAATCCCTTTTAAACAAAATGGTTTCATAAACATATGCAAAACCAGCAGATTGTTATTACTGCTTCTTCCTTGTAAATCCTTTTTTTGTTCTCAATTATACATAAACAATCAAGGAATGGTAACAGCATGAAAAACAGATGTCCATCTCTGGTCCCCGCTTTCCCGAACAGTCATAGATGACAACACTAAACAATGCGATACAATCTTATTATTTTGATCTCTCACTTCAAATGGTTGACTTGGAAAAAGAAACTCTCAGATGATGATTTTCTCCAAGATTGTAATTATGCAGATCAATCAATGCTTGAATAGCTTCTTCTACTGTTGACATCTGAAGAAGAGCCATCTTGTGATCTCTTCTGAAACAAAGCAAAAAAATTAGATACGGAAACAGCATAAAAATATTGTTACATCCCAATTTTACCAAAAACAGCTGAACTCTCATTTTAAATGAAATTTCAAAGAGAACATGCTTACTGAAAAAATTTAAATCCTTTCACAGTGCCCCCAGTATTAGCAAACAGCATGCGCAGGTCATCTTCTGATACTGATGGCCTATACAAAGAAAGGTGTAAGAGAGAGAAGAAAGAGAGAACATGATTAGAAAATAACATTGTGATCTTACAAGAATCCTTTAGTAATTTGTTAGCTCAAACTTACGGAATATTAGATAAATGAAGAGTTGCAGATGGAGGAAAAATATTCTGGAAATTTTTTGATCCAGGTTTCTTGAAGCGATGCAGAGGAGAATTACCAAAGTCTTTAGTTAGTCCTTGGTCATCAAGTCCTTCTCGAGGTAGCTGAACAGTTTGATGTTTGGAAAGAGTAACACGAATAATCTTTCCATACATTTTCTGCCCATTAAGGTGGCTCATGGCTGGAAAACAAAACAAAATATTCATTTCTGTGTTTTTTTCTATATTAATATGTTCTATGTTAAACAGAATACACTGTCAGATACAGTTTCTTTTGTCAAATTAATAAATTTAGCTCACAACACCTGCTGAAAATTTTACTCATAGCTAACATAAAACCTGAGCTTAAGCTGCAATATATAATCAGCGGAATCGACTGTGCGACTGAACAACAACAAAAGCAAAAATAAAATAAAGTTCATTTCATATATAAATCATAAGAACAGCCTTGCTGGAACAAGCCACAGCCCATCCAGTCCAGCATTCTGTCTCACACAAATCAGAGCATTTAACCAACAACAAGCCATTGCTAGTTATACATTAAATCTTCTATTTAGTTCAAAGAGATATGGATCAGGATCCAAAAAGCCATACATGTTCCACATGCAGCAGGGTACTTCAAGCCCCCCACCCCCAACACACACACACAGCCTATTTGTGATGACTTGTAAAAATCATGCAAAGAAGCGGGGAGACATTTACAGTTATCCCTCCATATATAGGCAGGTAATGAGAACACAGGGCTATAGGGTGATATTTGTTGGCAAAAATACATATATGCTCAAAAACCTTTTGAAGCCTCTCTTATGACATGAAACATGATGTCTTGCTGCCTGACAAATCATTCAAAAGCAAGGGAACTCCAAGGGTAGATTTCTAAAGCAGTGGAAGGACCTACCTGTAATCTAAACACCAAAAAGTGAAGAAGAAAATCTAGAAAATATTCTAGAGCACACAACAATATACCTGGCACACAGTGTAGAAGCAATTTGAATCCTGACCATATTCTCCAACCGAACAGTCCTAGCGACCACAGAATTTTAGATATTTTAGCCATGAAATTTTCACAGCGTTCACTGAGCAACGTCTCCTTAAATACAAATTCTCAGATTGCAGAAAGATTAGAAGAAAAAACTGAACTGTGAACATGGCTTGTGCAAAGGAATTTTAAACATACTGAAAAATATTAAAGTGGCATGTGGAGGAAAAAACACTAATCTCACCGAGCTGCGATTGGTTTCCATCAGCCATCTGTATAAGAGCACTGTCTTTCTTATTGTATAAAATCTTCACACGCTGCACATCCCCATAAACACCTTTTTAGAATCAGAAAAGCAATCCAAAAGAAACAGTATTTTTTAAGTAATGCTGAGCAGAACATTTTGACATATTAATGAAACATTCGGACACATCTCTCACTTCTCCCAACATTCATACATATGAATAAAGAAGAACAAGATTTTGAATAGGTGAATTTGAAAAAAGAAAGACATTTTTGATAAACCCTTGAAGCTATGTGAATGATATTAAATTAAAGATCATGCAAAATTTAAAAAAAGAGCATGCATTAAAAGAAAATCTTGCATCTATGGAGAGATTTAAAAACAGCAAAAGAAAAATAGCAAAAGATTTACTATTCAACTTTAAGCCAAAGTGCTAGCTATAAATAAGAATTAAGGTGAAATAAATAATTAAAACAATAATAAAAGTATAGTGCTAACGATAACATACCGAAGAGGGTAAACAGACTTTGGGGCGTAACCATCTTTAGAAGGAGAGAAGAGCAAGCAGCATAAGACAAGAAGAGAGAAGAGTCGAGGAAGAGCGGAGATGAACAGATCATCCATAACGAAGGGTGGTTCCCGCAGAATGGTGAGGTGGTCATGGATCATGGTTCAAGGCGGTTAATTGGGGCAAGTTGGTCCGAGGAACATTTTGTTCAAGCACAGAAGCATGAACATAGGGAATGGAGACAGGGGGTGTAGACAAGGAATTCAAAGGAGAGGACAGGGAAGGGTGTGGGGATTTGGGAAGAGATAGGGAAAGGGTAGGTGAGCACAAAGGGAGAAGGATGAAATGGGGGAGGGAAACAGCAATGCAGAAGAAAAATAAGGAAGTGGGGAACAAAAAAAAATAAAATATAGGTCAGTACATAGGAAATGCAGGAATTTGGTCAGAAAATGGTTGGTTTATGTATTGTACAAGAAAACTGAGTAAAATGTAGTCACCCAAGACAAAATATGGGTAAAGTACATCCATATCAACAGTAAATTACATATCATCTGAACGTGAAAAAACATGCAATAGAAACTTAACTTTAACTGCATAAGCATGGCTGGCTATGAAATGCAGGTGAGTCTTTCAAAATGGCACTCTGGTCCAAGCATTTTAACATGCAAGACTATGAATGACAAAATGATAGAAGTATAAATGGTTCCTATTAAAAACAGAGGCCAGTAAAAATGGAACACATATCTGAAGTAGACAAACTGAACCAAACTATCCCACATTTCATACCAGCTTTCACAACAAGTCAAAGTAAAGGTACAAGACAATAAAATGCAAAACTAAACAAAATCTTAGAGTTGAGAGTTAAGGGAAGTATTGAAGTGAAGATTTTTTAGAGAAGGCAAAATGAATAGCGACTGCAAAGGAAAAGTAAAATTACTAAGATAGACTGAAGAATGCCGCACCAAGATCTTTGGGAGAACCTTTAAAGAAATATGTGTTAGAGTAGTTCACATAAATTAATATTACAAAAATGCAGAAACATGTGAATATGAAATGAACAAGCAAATCATTAGCAAAGACAAAAACCTGTAGCTATTTTAAAGTCTAATGGCAAAATTAAACATTAAAGATTACCAAAATAAACAAAAAAGATATCAGGAAAATGCAATATTTACCATATATATATATATATATTTTAAAAAATAGGTAGCTGAAAGGCAGTGGCTATTTTAAAAGGTGCTAGCTACCTAGGAAAACTAAAGTAGTAACTATAAAAGAAACCGTTTATTAGAATCTAGCTGTAAAATGGGTCTGCAATAGAATAAAAACTGAGAATAATTAACAAAGACACAGAAGCAAGCTCAAAACAAAGACCTACTTACAACATTCACAAAATGAAATGTGTTTTTTTTATTAAAAAAACAGAAGTCTAAAGAAGCAGATTCACTGACCTCTTCATTCAAATTGCTGACCAGAAGGACTATATTACCGCCACCTGAAACTCCGGGCATACCCACACGGCCAGCGGCTGCGGCTGCAGCAGCAGCATTTGGAATACCCAACGGACTCAGCGCTCCTGGAACAGCTGCAACAGGAAGCCCTAATTTTAAAATAAAGCATATTTTACGAAACACACACAAGTCATTCCAATACATTTTAACTTAAGAGTGCTGTGTTGATTCTGCTCCTCAATTCAAGCTGTCTTCAGGTATATTTTCCTCAGTAGAAAAGCTGTTAACCTTCCAAATGGACACTACTGCCATTCTCAAGTTCACTACTCCCAGTTCCCAAGAGTAGTTAGGTCCAGAATCTGCCTTATGAGGACAGAACAGATCCTTCTATTCAAAACAGGTATATGATCCATTAGAAACAGGATGAAGATATTGAATGGTAGGGGAGAAGTAAAGGTCTACTGAGCAGCAGGATTCAGCTCATATCACCTTTTGTATCTTTTTCAGAATAATCTGGTGGAAATATTTGAAATTCAGTAAGAGAGCGTCCTTAGAAAAGGTAGACCCAACATATGGCAAACTAAACACTGTTTAAAAAATCTATGAGAGAAGAAACTACTAATATCAAATGCATTGATTTTTAGTTGTGTTTATTTTGTATTAGCTTTTGGGTTGATTATTCTAGCAACACAAATATAATATTAAATTATTCTCATTTAAAGAAATAATGGCTGAAATCCTGTTGCTTACCATAGTAAGGCACACTAGAGCAGGCCCACTGAATCAATGGGTATTTAGTTAGTCAACACATCTGTAAGTTCACTGATTCAAATGGGATTTGTTTAGCTGTGACTTATTACTCATCAAGATACAATGTGCCTATTCTAATGTATCATGCACTAAGCAATAGGATATCAATACATTACTCAAGATCCTTCTGCAAATATGATATACAGTAATACCTCGGCTAACGAATGCATCAGATAACACTAAAATTGGCTAACGATGCAAATTTTTGAAAATAATTTGCATAGTATAATGTTATTTTAGCATTATCCAATGCATCATGTTTGGCCTTCCGGGAAAGGAACCAGCCAAGCGCCTGGGTGCTTACCTTCCCGGAGGGCCGGCAGGTGAGTACAGAGACACCCGCTGGGAAGGGAACCAACCAAGTGAAAGGCAGCCAGCATATGGGTGCTCCGTTCAGCAGTTAGCTTTTGGGGAATGCAAGGCCCGCCTTCCCTTCCGCAAAAGGCAGCCACCGAACAGAGCGCCGACTGCCCACGCCCACAAAAAGGACGAGTAATTTCCTACCTTTTCATGCTGTTTGGGGGGGGGGGAATCAACATCATCGGGTACATAATTCAGGCTCTCCGCCTCCCCTGCAGCCTCTGGGAGGGTTGGATGACCTTTTTCATGCTATTCTCGCCTTCCTAGGACATCCCTGGGCTGCACAACAGCTGAAAATGCACGTGGTGGCCATTTTGTTTTTTTAAATAAAAAGGCCACTGCATGCATTTTCAGCTGTTATGCGGCCCAGGGATGTCCTAGGAAGGCGGGAATGGCATAAAAAAGGTCCTCCAACCTCCCAGAGGCTGCAGGGGAGGCGGAGAGCAACAAAATGGCCACTGCATGCGTTTTCAGCTGTTGTGCAGCACAGTGATGTCCTAGGATGGCGGGAATAGCGCGGAAATGGTTCTCCAACACTCCGAGAGGCTACAGGGGAGGTGGAGAGCCCGAAGCATGCACCTAACGATGGTGTTTTTTGTCCCCAAACAGTGTGAAGAGGAAGATCACTCATCTTTTTTGTGGGGGTGGGTAGCCAGCGTATGGGTGCTCCGTGCAGGCTACCTTTACAGGCGGATCGATCCCTGGTTCTCTTTCCTCTTCGGAAAGGGAACAGGGTGGTTTTTTTTTGTTACAAAGTTTTTATTGAGTTTTAAACAACATACAAAAAAATTACAACTAAGAAAAATACAAGTAAATATAAAAGTACATAAAAAACTAAAAACAATGAGAAAAATATAAAGAACAATTACATTAAAAATACAAAAAATACAAAACAACTCTAAATAAAATTGCTTATCTTACCCACTCTTTCAAGCTAATTTCATTTTTATAACCTTCCTAATTCATCTTAAACATAATTCTTAGTTGATTTGATTTTGATTTGAAATTTAATTTAAATACCGCAATTCTCTGTCCAAGGGGCGACTCAATGCAGTTTACAAGTTACAAGGTCACAAGTTATAACTACGTTAATTACTTGTATATATCAATAACTTCAATTCTATTAATCCCAATGTTCTATTAATGTATAAGATAACAGGTTGTTTTTAAAAAACATTATCTAATGCATGCATCGGATAAAGTTAAAAATCGGATAACGCTAAGACTTGCAGAACCAAGTTTTAGCATTATCCGAGGTATTACTGTATCAATGATAATGGAAAACAAGTTAGTCTGACAAATGTACTAGCATAGCTAGTTAAGCCAGTTCTATGAGAGTCTCTGATGCATGTTTACTATCACAAAAGAGAGTAAATAAACATGTGCTCCCTTAAATAGATACAAAGAAAACTTCATATTAAACTGGTATTTAATAAGGCCCGCTTCCTTCCTAATATCTTACATTGCAAATGACTAAAGATAGCGAGGAAAGGCCCACAGACATAAAGTTATAGACATTTCAAACGGGGAGGGAATCACTCAAAATAACAATTATGTAATCATTCATTCCTGAATCAAATGTCTTCTTAAACATTTATTTTATATATCACCAATCTGTGTGGTACTGTTACTCTGGGCAGTGTACAAAACAGTGAAGAAAACACAAATAAACAGTTTAAAAGGACAATTACAAATAAGAACTCCATCCTTCTGTTGTCAGTAATGAATACAAAACTGATGCCAGATCTTGTGCCCAGGAAAACCAATATAAGATACCAGAAGTAAAGAATAAAATGAACAAAATCAGAAATAAAATTGAACTAAATTTATTGGCTGTTGGGAGATCTTTGAAAGCTTCCTTGAACAGGTGAATTTTTAGATGTTTCTTGAAAATATGCAGGCGTGGGACCTGGTGCAGCTCGACAGGAAAAGTGTTCCACTGTTGGTGGTGGAACCAAGAAGGCTCATTTCTTTGTTGAAACCTGCTTTGCCTTTCTCTATGTCAGCACCTAGAGCGTTGTGGGCAGATGATCTTTGTTCCTCCAAATAACAAGGTCCTGAATATTTTAGGGCTTTATATGTCATCTTTGATACTGTGGTGTCTTAGTGGTTAAGATGATGAACATGGTGACTGGAAGGTTGGCAGGTGAGCAGTTCGAGACCTGAGTGCTGCATGACGGAATGAGCGCCTCTCTGTCCCTGCCAACCTAGCAGTTTGAAAGCAACAAATTGCAAATAGAAAAATAGGTACCACTTCGGTGGGAAGGTAAAGGCATTCCGTGCACTCTGGCATCTCGTCGTGCCTGCCACATGACCATGGAAACAGCTGAAGACACAGACAGCACTGGCTCTTTGGCTGTAAACTGAGGTGAGCACTGCCTCCTAGAGTTGGATACAACTGGCTTTCAAGCAAGGACAACCTTTACCTTTGTAATCATTAGAACCTTCTAACTAACATGGAAGAGAATGGGAAGCCAGTGTAGCTAGGCCAGAGCCAGGGAGATATGATATTTCTTTGTACCAGAAATTAACCCAGGTATCCAAATTCTTGACCTATTGGAATTTCTGTACTAAACAAAAGCTCCACATATAGAACATTACATCATTCAATCTTTGAGGCTACTAATGCATGGATCAGTGTTGTTTGGGATTGTCTGTCCAAAAGTGGGCACAACTGGGTGATCCAACATCACTGAAAAGATGCAGATTTAGATACAGCCTCAATCTGATGTTCTAGACCAGTGGTTCCCAACGTGGAGCCCACACTCACAGGAGGGCTTCAATTCTCAGAGGCCTATGTCAGTAAAAGGATGCTGTGGTCAACAGTATTAAAAACTGCTGAAAAAACCCAGGGGTATCAGGAAGAACCAAGACCCCACCTGATCAAGTTCACTATGCAGGGCAACCAAAGTGGTCTTGATGATGTAATGAGGCCTGAACCCTCATTGAAACAAATTCAAGTAACTGGCTTCATCCAAGAATGCCTACAACTGGTCCACCTCCTCTCTCAATCACCTTGCCCATGAAAGGTAAATTAGCCAAGCCTATGGGTCTATATTATTATTATTATTATTATTATTATTATTATTATTATTATTATTATTATTATTATTATTATTATTATTATTATTATTATTATTATTATTATTATTATTATTATTATTATTATTATTATTATTATTATATTTCAACTTGTATGCTGCCCCACTCGCAAATGTGACTCTGGACGGCTGACAAAGAAAAAAAGTATTACAAATTACAATTACAATTACTTCATTGACAGCTTTTAATAGCCAAGATGGACAAGGCTCAAAAAGGAGGTGGTGGCCCTATACCATGCAAGCATCTTGTTCACTGCCGAGATATCCTATAAACCCTGACCAGATGGTGCACTGGACATCTCTACTTGACCTATTGCCTCAAGTGAGGAATCAAGGTCACATCTGATGTCCTCAACTTTAAGCCTAAAATGTGTGACAAAGCTTTCACATTGGAACATCTTGTTGAGGTCTGCTTGGGCAACCAATTCCAATGAGGCTACATACTATGCTTCACTAGTTGGTTCACAGCTTCACCGATTCATTGGTAGTTGTAGTTTTTCTGTTTGCTGTTGGTATTTGTAGGTCACAACTCAAACCTATGCCATCATCCAAAGGAGCTTGCCTCCATCTGCTCTCTAGCCTTCTCATTTACTGTTTCATTGGTAGGAGTTGCTCTGTGAACTACGGTACCAGATAAATTCTACAGTAGAGTGTGCTCAGGAGCAATTATGTCAACAGTCCAGGTCACCTTTGAGTACCATCTGGCCACCTGGAATTTGACAGGAGCACCAACTAAATGAACCAGACCACCACCGCCCCAGCATCATGGAAACCTATAGGATCCATAGTCTTCAAGAGTAGACCATCTCAATCAGTTCTAGCTCCTTACAGACGGGGGCGCAGCCATCACCTTAAAATTTAGTAGGAAGTGATCTGACCATGACAAGGGGATGGACTTAAGGCCCATCACCTTTAAATCACTGCCTCTGCAGTCAAATGTAAAAATGATATGTGGAGACCTTTACGTACTGAGAGAAGCCCATGACTGTCATGGAACATGAATTCTGAAGTCATATCAAAAACTGTCCCCTCCACATAGATGAAGTATATCAGGAGCAAAAGCCTAGAGCATGCCAACATCACTGCAGAGACAAAGTCTGCCAGCAGAGAGAGAGTTGGGTCATCGGGAGTTTAGTAAACCACCACCGTCCCTCTTCTCTCTCTATGGTCAACATGGAGGTGGAAAGCCTCTCAATCTGAATTTGAGACAGCAAAGACCCTGCTGACTTCAGACTTATCTCTGTGGATTACTGTGCCCCCACCCATCACCATCCATTTAATCTGCCCTGATGCTGGATGGAATACCCAGATGGAAAAATTAGGGACAGAGCTACCTCACCACCCAGGTCTTGGTAACATAAACCAGTTCAGCTTGATGTCCCATCACTAGATCACATATAACCTGTGATTTATTATTTACCAACCTGATTTAGCAGCATCAGATACAGGTCTGAGGGCTGCTTGAATTAGTTACCTTTTATCTGACAAAAGGCCAATTAGAGCTCATGATAACAAATATCTAGGACAAGCTCTTCTGTAATGATCAATTGCCCTTCCACCATCGTAACTCCCTCCCACATCACCAAAGTATTTTTGCACCATCCCTGAGAATCTCCCATGTTTTAAGAAATTAATAAAACTATCTCCCTAGATCTCAAGTAAAGATTCTAAACATGTAAACTCTGGAGAAGGAAAAAGAAGCAAAAAACAAATAACTGCAATTCTACTGTCAATCAACCAATATACAACATGATGTTGTAAATGAGGGGTAACAAGCTGCTCTATAGCAAACCTTTTCCAAAACCATTTACAGTAGTACTTCGCTTAAAGAGCATAATGTGTTCCACATGATTGCTCTTTAAGCAAAACACCATTGTAAGTGACCAATTGTGACTTCTGGGGGGGGGGGGGAATTGCGAACCCCAATTTAGTTGTTAAGCGAGTTTTGGGTTGGTTTTACTTGTTAAGCGAAGCGACCATTCAGAGAAAAGTTTGCTCTTTAAGCAAGTTAGTCTCTAAGCAAGGCATTCTTTATGCAAGTTTTTTACTGTATTCACAAGTTAACTGGAACACGAATAAAAGCCACTACCACATAGTGTAATAAGAATTAGCTCTTCAATACAGGGACTGGATTATTCAAGATTGCAGTGATGAACCTGAAATACTATGCACACTCTCTGTACTGTGAGATTTTTATATTTAATGAACAGTTTGCTTTAATACCATAGCCAGTAAAGTGCCAATGGATCGTCCCAAGTATACATATTTTAAAAAGCAAGCTTTTCCAAAAACTACTACTTGTACAACTTCCATATAAGGAATATGAGTTTGTTCTTTCAAACAGAAAAAAATCTGTTTACAAGAAAAAAATCTGTTGTGGCTTCTGTCGCTCTTCTACTGCCTTTCTCCAAATGTGTCACAATACAACAAACTTTAACCCAGATGATTCAATCATTTCAGCTTCTACCACATAGTTCTTTGATTTGGGGCAAATTTCAGAAGTTTACTATTAACTTTACCTTTCTTAATAAGAACCTGGTTTTATAAAACTGAAAGGAATCATAACTTCCGTGAAATAGGATACAATTTTTTCTCTGGTTATATGGAAGTCACTGTTATTGTTTTTACATTTTTAAAATTCTGTTCTTTGTTACCAAACAATGCTGCTTTTTAGTGGAAAAAAATCTGTGATCTGTACATTTCTGACTTGTCCATATTCTTTATCTATTATTAATGCTCACCTGGGCATACTTTAAGACCCTTGAATTATTCAAAGAAAATGAATACTATATGTAATCTGGAAATGGTTTTAAAAACAAAATAAGATCACCTATCATAAGAAACACCACTTCCACTATTGTGGAGAGAGCTCAAGAGAAGGAGAGCATAAACTGATGATAGTGTCCAGTGGGATTGGCATGTCTTCCTTGAGGAAGAAAAAGTCTGAAAGAGAATGACCAGGGCAATCCTAGGATGATCAATGGACATTCTTCCTTGGATGATATCCTAAACAGATATAAAAGAAAGCAGCCCTTCCCTTCAAGATCAGGTCTGACTGTTGTCAAACATAATCACACACTTCACTGGAAGACCATGGCTAAAATCTGGTAAAATCAACCTCATGGCAGTGAAGTTCACTGATTAAAAGATTTCCCTATTCTATCCTACATCACCCATGGCTTTCCAACAATGAAAAGGATGCCACAGGAAACCCAGGACTTTCTAGAAAGAAATCAGAAAAATTAATGTCCAAAAATTCACCAGTGATGGTGTCATCATACAGTTTAAGTTATGGCAATAGGACCTCAGCCCACACCTAACTTCACAAACAGCATCAACATAACTATCTAGCTACTAAAATTGGTAAGGGTTTGGCACATAGACCCCACACCTGGTTTTCATATTAGTCCTCTGGATATGAGGGCAATCTGGCTGCAGCGGTCATCCCAATGGTTTTTAAGGGGGCAATTTGAGAATGAGTTATTAACAGTGAATGACCTTTTAAGGTGGGCCATGTCCAAAAAAAAACAAAAACCCAAAAGGGGTGGGTGGGTGAGGACTACTGCTCTAGTGTGATTTAATAAGCTAAGTCCAAGATCCGAGAGCAAGACTTTCTGTTGATGAATTTTCTTCTACAAAAAATAAGTAGGATAGGGACTGTGGTGGCTCAGTGGTTAAGAAGCTCACCTTGTTAGCTGGAAGGTAAGCAAGCTGGCAGTAGAATACCAGAATATTGCATGATGGAATGAGCACCCGTCTCTGTCCCAGCTCCTGCCAACGTAGCAGTTCGAAAGCAAGAAATCGCAAGTAGATAAATACTACTTTATCTACTTGAAATTGCAAGTAGATAAATACTTCAGTGGGAAAAGATCTTGGGGACAGGAAAGAAGCCTCATTCGGGCGTCCCCTGAGCAAAGTTCCTCCAGTAAAAATCCTTTCAACCCAGAAAGCACCTTTGTGTGCTTCTGACACGATTTTTTAAAAAAGGATGGCCAAATTACAATTTCAACAAGTAATTGTTCTAAATGAATGAGAGAATGAGCATGTGAATATTTCCGAGCAAAGATTATCTGCTTAAATTTAATGTTATAATCATGGACACACTTTGAATACATTAAATACCCCAAATGTGAGGATATGAACAGTTAGTGATGCCTTTTCGTCAAATCTAGCTTTAAACTAAGAAATAACAAGAATGGGCAGCACATATTTATTTCATTTTATACCACCCATCTAACAAGAATGTTACTTTGGACAGTCTACACTCAGAAATTATGCATGCCTTATTCACATTGTCAGGAAGACAATTATATTAAGTTTATATTCACCTACATATCCTGTCAAGACAACAATCTTGTATTTGAGTCTGATAAACAAGTGTAACAGATATTAAAAAATTTCATGCATGATCTGTAACCATACTCACAGTTTACTGTATATTTCCTTGAAGCAGTATTCATCAGCACAAAGCAAAAATGATTATAGAAAGATTCTTGTAATTTAAAGCAACAAGTCTCACCACCTAACAACTGCATAACCAAGGACAAGTAACCAGGAAAAGGAGTGGGGTCAGGAATAATTTTCAGTTCTTTGGACACATGTATGAAAGGTTTTAAAATAATAAACTTTTAAGAAACTGAAAAATCTTGAATTTTTTCTCTATATTCCATCCTCCCTAAATAAGAGGAGCATAACAAAAGTCACAACTCAATACTAAAGCAAAGGAGTTATACAGAAGTAGTTCAAGATTCAAACAGCTTAGTGACAGGTGCTATAATTTCTCTCACAACACACAAGTCTTCATTTAAACAAAGTGAAGCATCTAATTAGTGTTTGGGGCTAGTAGCAGACTAAGACAACAAAGAGAAAATACTATTTGGTAGGTGATTAGATTGACCAGGGGGAACAACAGCTCAGCCTGATATGAAGATGCACTTACCACCACCACCACCACCAAACCACAGATGCTGGATATACTAATAGACCTAGATATGAAACGGTCTTCTCTCCTTCTCCCTCAGTGGAATCTAATGTGGACTGTATTTGTTACCTCTCAAGATTTTGTAGTCCAGCTACTACTGTTTCTAGAAAAAAATCTGAACCTAACTGTCTGCGATTTGGGGACCTCTAGATCACCAGAGTGGGTGATGTGCTCTATGCAGAGCTTTGACATCTAAAGATACTGACTAGAGAGATCTATCTAACCAGTTCTTAAGTGGCTGTGCTGGTTATTAGTCAACAAAACACCATTCAAAGTGTCAACTGGTATCCATAATACCCTAGTTTGGGGCCCAGTTACCTCTTACAACATATGTACTTATCTGAACTTATGTTCTTCAAAAAACTTTCCTCAGGCCCTTCAACCATGTCCGGTTACAGGTAAAGTTTGCCCTTGCTCAAAAGTCAGTCGTATCCAACTATAGGGTTCAGTGTTCATCTCTGTTTACAGTCAAAGAGTCAGTGGTGTCTGCGTTTGCAGACATTTCCGTGGATGTGTGGCAGGCATACCTCAACACGGTTAGGTGGTTATTAATCGGAGAACATTCTCTTGGTCCTAATGTCTTATATTTAGAATGTGTTCCCTTGAAATGCTCACATGGTACCCACTTTAGTATCTTCTCTGTGAGATTTTAAAAAGCCCCAGGCATTTCAGCATATTGAAATACAGTACCTAATTATGTATGTGGTGCTATTCCCAATTTTCTTTCTACTATTGTTGAACTTTATTGTATCATTTTATTGTTTTAACTATATATTATTCAGGGGGGATATATTGCTAGAGGCTGTCATATTTTGGGCACATCATGAAAAGGCAAGATTCACTGGAAAAAAATCAACAATAATGTTTGGGAAGGTTGAATGCAGCAGGAAAAGAGGATCAAATACAAGTAGGATTGCTCCCTAAATGGAAGCCACAAAATTGCAGAGCAGGGCTCCTGGGGACAAGACATTTCGGAGTTTGCTCATTCATAGGGTCATTATAAGTCTGAGGAAACTTGATGTTACATAAGCAGTACTTAGACTTAAAGACTGGTAGTGATTTATGTGAACAAGTAGGGACAGTGTTAAATATGGCAGAACTGGCTATGATGTGAAGAAAGAACAGTATTCAACAAAGTAGTTCTTCAGGACTGGAGGCATATTTTATTCATCATTATCATATTAAAACGATTTCTGTATGCCGCCACTTTAGAGACACTGCAAATACCTGGCTGGGTGGTTCAGTGAATTGGGTACCTGGCCATGGAGCCAGATATTATGAGTCCAATGCCTTACTTCTGGAAGAAGTCAGCATATGTAGTTTGGACAAGCTGCACAAGCACAAAGCACCCCCGAACAAGGGAATAATAATTGACATCTGAATATTCTATACCTAGAAACCCTGTAAATGATCTCCACAAATTGGAATTGGCTTGATAGCATGCACTTGTTATCATTACAAATAGCAAGAACAATTGAGGAGAGTAAGGGAGGGGGAGAATCATACCTAGAAGAGAGGTCTCCTTTGCAAATGCAGCAGCAATAGCTGGATCCAGAGCTGGCTGGCCATCACCAGAGGGAAGATCAGGACGAGTGTAATCCCTACTTTTATCATTATTGTACTTTACATTCAAGTTGACCAATTTGGAAAAATCAATCCGTAAGGTACAACAGGCATTATAAATATTCTGACCATCTAATGCCTAGAATAGAACAAGATAATTTTTAGTAGAATATCAGAAAATTTAACATATATGCATTATGTCCACTGATACTAGTCAAAAAATAATTTAAAAACAGTTTCATAGACCATACCATTTAAATTCTGCCCACTGTGCCAAACGACACCATTTTTCAAAAATAAGACTACAGCATTTACCAATATTGCTAGCACACTTTTAGCAGATCCCAATTCTAGCATTGTTACATAACATGGAAGTGATGTGATTTGGATTTAACGGATTCTTCATTTTAAATTACTACTCCTAAAAACACTTTCCCCAAGTAATGGAGAAGACTGCATAAATGATTTCTATACTGAATAGCCACATTCTTAAGACATAAGTTTTAAAAAATTACGTATGTTTATGGCTTGTAATTTTTGGCACTAAATAAAAGCCAAATCTTCTACAATCACTCCTTTGATGACCTTATATAATTGAGCCCATAGCCTACAGGGGATGGTTGGATTTGGGATACAGTATTTGGATTTCC
Organism: Bradypodion pumilum; assembly: GCA_035047305.1. NCBI lineage: Eukaryota > Metazoa > Chordata > Lepidosauria > Squamata > Chamaeleonidae > Bradypodion > Bradypodion pumilum. Next base: position 132,346,782 of record JAWDJD010000004.1, read on the forward strand.
TCTCACCAGAAACACTACCTTTCTCCTGACTGGGAATAAGATATGAGTAGATACAACCATTTTTGTGCACATTATATGGGAAAGTAAAGGCAGGCAATATTCCCTTATTTTAAATTGTATTCTTTAAGCATCAGGACCATAGAAAAAATAAATCTAAATATCAATTGCTGGAGAATAAACTAGGAGAAGGGGGCACATCCTCTACACCTCTAGAAGCATGTGACTAAGCACTGCTTCTGAAGCTACATTAGATTGATCTTGTCTGATCCGGCAGGGCTCTTTATATTCTACTCAGCACAAAAGAACCTCCCAGTTAAGAACCTCTCAGTGTTTTGTTCAGTTTGTTTTAAATTGTCTGTGAAGGGACCTATGGAATAAGCCACAGTGAACTCCTTAGGACTTCTTATACTGTACATGTGTATCAAGATGCAACAGACTATTTGTCTTCAATCCTGTACAGAAGTTGTTTAAAATTTTAAACAACCAGTTATTGTATCACAACGGGATTTATAATACTCCATAAGATAATGCCTGTCTTTTGTGACCTCTGGCAATATGGAATTAATTATCTTGCAATCAATTTAGAGAAGCAAGGGTGCACAGTAAGAGGTCATAGCTTACCCACACAGGGAGCGTTACAGGGGCTATCCTTTGGTCAAATGGTTGTTTGTTTCCACCCCAATGAAGAAAACATTACTTTACCTAAAATACTATCTGTGGATTTGGAAGACTGATGCCTACTAATTGGTTAGTAAATTAGTAAAGCTTCAGTTTCCTAGTACACCAGGTGTAGTGACACTTTTGCTAGTGAGATAGTAATTTGAGCACTTATGTTTGGGAATCTATTTCAAAATTATACAGTAGTTAAAAACAAGTATTAATGTCTCAGATCTAAATTTTAACAATAATGTTGCGACAGAAATGAACATGGCTAAATAGACTTATTCCGTCCGTCAAAGGAGACATGATGGTGTAATAAATGGAAGCACTACATGTCAGCACAATAATAATTAGTATTGATGGCAACACCGAGTATCTCTCGAGTATCTATTTATGTTCATTTCCTGAAGGGTTTCAGTATTTTATTTTTCCTTACACATACACACACTCCTCTTGAAACATTTATAAACAGCCAATGCAGCACAGGCAAATCATTATATACAGATAACATTATTGAACTGTCGTTTTCTTCATTAAAATACTGGCAATAAACAAAGAAGTTACAAAAGGTACATCATGAAAAACATTCAGTTGATAAATTCAGCTCTAAATGAGCATTCACAAAAACTTCCTGCAACATACATGCACATAATTAGTTTCTCTTAGATGATGCAAACATTTGCCATCTGTTTTGAGACCCAAGGAAAACCAATCCCAGGCACAGAATACAGCTTCTGCTGACATAAATGGCTATACAGTTTCTCCTTATCACACGCCTCTTTTCAAATTTCATCCATCTTTCAACCCTTCCTGATTTTCAAAAGAATTGTATCACCCTAGTTGTCAAATTACAGTAAAACCTCTACATATGATTTTTTCCCATTCCACAAGGTTATTTGTATGTTGAAAAATTTGTACAGTAGAACCTCGGAGAACGTCCAAACTCTGTTCCACAAGTTTGGACTTTATCTGATTTTGGACTTTATCCGAATCAAATGGGTGATGCATCGGATAACGTCCAAAAATGGACAGTATCCGAGGTTCCTATACCAAATACCTCGGATAACGTCCATTTTTAGCGGTTTTGGACTTTATGCGATGCATCACATGTGCATGAAAACCACTACTTTATCTGAATCGGACTTTATCCGAGGTATCACTGTATGTCGAAAACACACTGCATTACCAGAGAAGGCCACTAGATGTCACTGTATTTTTTGTATGTCGAATTTTTCCTATTAAAAATTTGTATGCCGATTTTTTAAAGCCAGGATTTCTATTTGTATGTTGAATTTTTTGTAAGTCGAACTGTTTGTATGTCGGGGTTCCACTGTATATTGGAGAATAAGACTATTACTGGAAAGTTAGGTATGGGAGAGGAAGCATTGTTCTGCTGGTTAATTAAAACAAAAAATGCACTATCTGGATCGAGGAACATAATCAAGAAACAAGACACAATTAAGAAACAACAACACTAGGATAGTTTTCATATGGATAATAGTGGCATGGAAAACTTCAAAGCTAGATGGTAAGAAAGAAAATTGAAACATTTTTGTCACAATCCTAGGCACAGCTACTCAGAAATAAATCTTGCTGAGTTGAATAAGACAATAAGTGAGTACAAGATAACAGCCTTTATTGATTACTCAAACTCCCTAAGATTTCTGATTAAGTCAGAGTATTGTTGTTGATTTTCATGTGAGTAGTTTAAACAGCACATTTCATGACAACACTGTCTCCCCCCCAAAAAATTGTCTTCTACTCAGTCTAATCCATGTGTCTTATACTAAATCAAGTGCACTGAATCCAAATCTGAAGTCCAATTCTGCCTAGGATGTCAGGATCTTAAATTAGCAAATCTCACCCTCTTCGCTAGTTTCCTGCATTGATCATGTGAAATGCCACAAATGTAGCAAAAATTGACCCATTTATTAACACAGCTGTGCCTACTCATCTTTAGCTCAAAACAGACTCACTATGGCCTAGTTGTACTATCCAATAAGATGGTTTCGTACTTGAGACAAGTCCTTGGTCCATTTCGTCGTATGTACCTATTTCTGACGTTAGCTCACCGACTTGCCCAGCCGCTGATGGAACATGCATGCCACCCGCTGAGGCGGCAGCAGGCATACTGGTAGCTTCAACTGTTATAATGTTCCCATGTAAAAATAAATTACTCAACTACCGAACATTTGAACAGCTATAGCATGCCTCAAAATCTCTATGTGATAGGCAAATTCTCAGTTCAGATTTGGGATCAGCACACTCGATATAATGTAAATCACATGACATCGCCACCGCCACGAGGCCTTTCGGAGCCGGGGCCGCCCGGACATCACCCCCCCCAGCCGGGGTGAAGAGGACAGCTGAGCGGCGGGAGGCCAGCCATCACCGCCGCCACGAGGCCCTCGGAGCCAGGGGCCGCCAGGACAACACCACCCCCAGCCGGGGGTGAAGAGGAGGAGGACAGACGAGCGGCAGGAGGCCAGCCGTTGCCTCCTATGTGAGGCCTTCAGAGCCGGGACCGCCCGGACATCACCACCCCCGCCAGGGGTATCATCCACCTCCAGGCACCAGTCGAGCGTCGAAGGAGAGGACCAATTGGAAGAAGGGAAGAAGGCAGAGGAGGAAAACCAGGGGGCGAGAATCAGAGCCCCATGCAAAGGATAAGTAGCTGATACACAAAAATGTAGATGACTTAATATAGCAACTCACATAGAGACTTTGTACTGACTTGATATAGCAACTGACATAGAGACTGTGTTTTAAAGTGTGAAAATATGCATGATAATATGTTGTTTAAAATGTTTTAAACTTTTAAAATTGTGATAAAATGTATGGCGTAGAAACCGGCAAACCACGCCACAAGGCTTGCCAAGAGAATCCTATTGACCAAAACAAAAGGCAAAACAAAGGAGCAAGCCAGGTGATACAGGATGCTTAGCACAACAGAGTAGAGGAAGGGGAGGGACAGGAAAGGGGGAGGTGAAATGCAATGTTGCAAGGAACAATACTGCATAGGGACATGGAATGAGAGATCAATGAACCAAGGTAAACTGGAAGTGGTAAAAAAATGAGATGGAAAGAATAAGCATTGAAACCTTGGGCATCAGTGAGCTAAAATGGACAGGGATGGGTGAATTCAGCTCAGGAAACCATTATATCTACTACTGTGGACAGGAAAACCTTAGAAGAAATGGAGTAGCCATAATTGTCAATAAAATAGTGAGAAAAGCAGTAATGGGATATAACCTCAAAAATGACAGAATGATGTCAGTCAGAATTCAAGGCAAACCTTTCAATGTCACTGTGATCCAAATATACGCACCAACCACTGGTGCAGATGAAGCCACAGTTGACCACATAGAACAGACACCAAGAAATGATGTACAAATTATCTTAGGAGATTGGAATGCCAAAGTAGGAAATCAAAAAGTGGAGGGAATAACAGGCAAGTTTGGTCTTGGAACACAGAATGAAGAAGGGCAAAGACTGATAGAGTTCTGCCAAGAGAACGCATTGGTCATAGCAAACACTCTCTTCCAGCAACACAAGAGGCGACTTTACACTTGGACATCACCAGATGGCCAACACCGAAACCAAATTGACTATATACTCTGCAGCCAAAGATGGAGAACCTCCATACAGTCAGCAAAAACAAGACCTGGAGCAGACTGTGGCTCAGATCACAACCTACTGATCGCAAAATTCAGGCTTAGACTAAAGAAAATAGGGATGCAAGACAGCATCCCTAAAGAATACACGGTGGAGGTGATGAACAGATTTAATGGCTTAGACTCGGTAGACAGAGTGCCAGAAGAATTACGGACAGAAATGAGGGACATCATGCAGGAAGCAGCAAAGAAAATCATACCATGAGAAAGGAAGCGTAAGAAAGCAAGGTGGTTGTCTGATGAGGCTCTTAAGATAGCAGAGGAAAGAAGGAATGCAAAAGTCAAAAGAGAAAGGAAAAAATACAATCACCTGAACACAGAATTTCAAAGAAAAGCAAGGAGTGATAAGGAAAACCACCTAAAAGAGCAGTGCAAAGAAATGGAGGAAAACAACAAAAGAGGCAGGACTAGAGATCTTTTCAAAAAAATCGGGGAAATCAAGGGAACATTTAAAGCAAAAATGACCATGATAAGGGATAAAGACGGAAAGGAGCTAGCTGATGCAGAGGAGATTAAGAAAAGATGGAAAGAGTACACAGAGGAACTCTACAAAAAGGACCTCAACACTCCTGATAATCACAATGATGAAAAAATTGAACTAGAGCCAGACATCCTGGAAAGCGAAGTCATAAAGGCCCTAAAGAGCACTGCAAACAACAAAGCTAGTGGAGATGAGGGTATCCCAGTGGAATTTTTTAAAGCTCTAAAATATGATGGTGTCAAACTACTGCATTCAATATGCCAGCAGATTTGGAAAACAAAACAGTGGCCACAGGATTGGAAAAGATCAGTATACATTCCAATCCCAAAAAAGGGAAATGCCAAAGAATGTTCAAATTACCGAACAATTGCACTCATTCCACATGCCAGCAAGGTGATGCTCAAGATAATACAGGATAGGCTTCAGCAGCATGTGGAGAGAGAATTACCAGAGGTGCAGGCTGGTTTCAGAAGAGGCAGAGGGGACTAGAGACCACATTGCCAACATACGTTGGATCATGGAGAAAACCAAGGAATACCAGAAACAAGTTTACTTTTGTTTTATTGACTACACTAAGGCATTTGACTGTGTGGACCACAACAAGATGTGGCAAGTAATTAAAGAGATGGAAATACCAGAGCACATCATATGCCTCATGAGAAATCTGTACACGAACCAAGAGGCAACAGTTAGGACAGAACACGGAATGACAGAGTGGTTTGGAATAGGAAAAGGAGTGAGACAAGGTTGCATTTTATCACCCTGCTTGTTCAATCTACACACAGAGCACATAATGCGCAATGCAGGGATGGAGGAATCACAATATGGGATCAAAATTGCTGCGAGAAACATCAATAATCTGAGATATGCAGACGATACCACCCTAATGGCAGAAAGTGAGGAAGACCTAAAGAACCTCTTGATTGGGCCGAAGGAGGAGAGTGCAAAAGCTGGCTTGAGACTTAATATTAAGAAATGGGGAAGAAGTAGAAGCAATGACAGATTTTACTTTCCTGGGATCTAAGATCACTGCAGATGGCGACTGTAGCCATGAAATAAAAAGACGACTGATTATGGGGAGACAAGCTATGAGAAACCTGGGGAATATAGTGAAAAGCAGAGACATCACCTTGAAAACAAAAATTCGCATAGTCAAAGCAATGGTATTCCCAGTGGTAATGTATGGGTGTGAGAGCTGGACCATTAGGAAAGATGAGCGCAGAAGAATAGATGCCTTTGAGATGTGGTGTTGGAGGAGAGTCCTGAGAGTCCCTAGGTCAGCAAAGAGAACAAACAGGTCAATACTGGAGAAAATGAAACCTGACTGTTCATTGGAGGGACAAATAGTGAAGATGAAGCTGAGGTACTTTGGACATCAAATGAGAAGGGAGGACTCACTTGAGAAGGCCTTGATGCTGGGAAAGGTAGAGGGCAAGAGAAGAGGACGTCCAAAGATGAGATGGATAGATGGTATTGTAGACACAGTGGGCACAGAGCTGGGCGGGCTGAGGAGGATGGTGGAGGACAGAGGTGCCTGGAGGAAAATGGTCCATGGGGTCGCAAAGGGTCGGAATCGACTGTGCGACTGAACAACAAAATTCCCAGTAGCAAAATCATTGTTGTGCAGTGCAATTTCCAAACTTTTTAATTATGAAATTCCTTTATTTGGTTCATATCTGTTTAAGAATTGGGAGCCCTTTAAAAATATTCCAGTTATTTTCTACAAAGCGCCAAGCTATTTTGTTATTATTAATAAAAATATTAATAATTTACACAAATGAAACATGTCATTTGGCCTTGCTTATTTGTACAGAATGATTGCTCAATCTTCTCATTTCTTCTAGTTTGCCATGAATAGATAAATTACAATTCCTGAGGTACATATGTCCACTGGTCTGAACTAAACACTGTGGGAAACTACTGATGAAAACATGAAATGGAAAAGGAAGAGCCAAGTATATTCTGCAGTAGATATATGTATCGTGCAAGTCGTGTTTTGTAAAATATTTGATTTTAGCGAATGAGCAAAGTAGAGAGAGATACAAATGATAAAAATAGCCTAACATGATTTGAAAAATTCATAAAATAATTTTCATGCAGATTTGATCTTAAAAACACAGCAGCATTTATCCAATCTGACCGTAGGGTTTTCTTCTTAACTGACTTGTTTTATAAAGGCAGAAGAAATGTAAGGCTCCTGCCAACCTAGCAGTTCGAAAGCAAGAAATTGCAAGTAGATAAATAGGGACCACTTTGGTGGGAAGGTAACAGCGTTCCGTGCGCTCCGGTGTCTAGTCATGCCTGCCACATGACCACGGAAACGTCTGCAGAAGCAGACAGCGCTGGCTCTTCGGCTTAGAAACAGAGATGAGCACTGCACCCTAGAGTCGGATACGACTGGCTTTCGAGCAAGGGAAACCTTTACCTTTAATGTAAGGCTAAACACACCTAGGATACATATGCAATCAATTACCATTATAAGATAGAGAATCAGTATGAGCCAATCATAAAATGAAAGTAACCATTAGCTTCCAGAATTCAATTCCCAACCTGCACAGGCAGTACGGACATTATAGGTATTTCAAAGGTGACAGCAATTCTGACAACACAGCTATTTTCACCAGATTTTTTGGGAAATGGACTCTTGATGCTTGATTGTCTTAAATTGCTCTTTGCACTTCCTTAGTAAGCCCTTAGCTTCTCTAAAGGACACATTCTGATTCCCTATAAATGCTACTATATAGAAAGTAATATTATCATTACCCTTCAGAATAAAACACAATTATGAAATTCACTTAACTTTTGTGTATTACTAGTTATTTGCTCTTTTAGAGTGTCATAATTTTATACCCCATAGTCATTTTAATAATTGTCTTCCTTTTAATTTTCTTCCGGTGTACTGTATATTTATATAATTATTTCTTCATCCTTTCCCCCCACCTCCAATTTATACTATTAAAGTAAAAGAATTTTTTTTCAACCAATGGTCTCCTGTATTTTTCAATGTTGATAGAAAGAAGCTTTTTACTTTTAATACCATCTTCTTGCATGCTTTTGAATGATTTTGTTTTTTTAAAAATCAAATACATCTTCACGTCTTGATTTTTAAAATTTACAAAGGTGAATTTACATACTGAGGACATTGCTGCCTAAGGAAAATTTTTGATATCAAAAAGTAAATATCAAAGAGTAAATAAAACAAAGTCAAAAATGCTGTGGCACCTTAAAGACTAACTCCTGTATTTTAAATGTGAGTTTTTGTGGATCAAGTCCACTTCATCAGACAGAAGAGTAAAACTTCATGACATCAACTTATACACAGAGGCAACAATGGCTGGCCAGCCTAACAGAAAAGTAAGATTACAGCTCTTTACAACTAAAATTGTTCCTCTGGATCGGCTACACGATTCATGTGAGGCGCTTGTTGACCTGTGGAACAGGATGGTAATAGCAGTCTTGAATGAAATCGTGCCACTGCAGCCTCTCTGAGCCCGTGGGGCTAGGTCATCCCCGTGGTTCATGGAACAACTGCGGGAGCTCAAACGGGCAAACAGCGCCACTGGGTGAAAACCCAGAGTGACTCTGATTGGACACTAGCTAGAGCCGTTGTTAGGGTCTACCTAGTGGCGATGGGGGTGGTGAGGCGACAATACTTCACCACCCTTATTGCCTCCGCTGATAATCGCCCAGCCGTCCTGTTCCGGGTAACCAGGTCTCTCCTTGGTGGTGGTGGTGGTGGGGGGGGGAATCGGTGCCCGGTTGGCAGGGTTCGGCTGAGGACTTTGCTAACTATCTGGTGGAGAAAATCGATCGGATTTGTTCAGGGCTTAATCTCAGCGTGGATGGGGAGGGTTCGTGGGGGGACACCAGTGCACAGTCTTGCCGTACAATCTGGGATCAGTTTGATCCTGTTGTCCCTAATGAAGTGGACAGGCTCCTTGCGGCAGTGCATGCCACTACATGTCCTTTGGACCCCTGTCCCACCTGGTTGGTAAAAGTCTCCAAGGTGGTGACATGTGGCTCGGTCGGGCAATAATAAATGCATCATTACGGGAAGGGGTGTTTCCTGCACCGCTAAAATATGCTTTGGTGTGCCCCCTCCTGAAGAAAACATCCCTTGACCCAGCTGTCCTTACCAACTACAGGCCAGTTTCCAACCTTCCCTTTTTGGGTAAGTTATTGGAGAAGGCGGTGGCACGCCAGCTGCAGAGTGTCCTGGAGAAAGCGGATTATCTGGACCCCTATCAATCAGGATTCAGGGCTGGACATGGTATGGAGACGGCATTGGTCGCACTGAAGGATCTCTGGCGGGAGCGGGAGCGGGGTCATCCTTCCATCCTTGCTCTTCTTGACCTCTCAGTGGCTTTTGATACCGTCGACCACGGTACCCTTCTGGAACGGCTCAAAGGATTGGGGATCCAGGGCACTATGCTGTCCTGGTTTTCCTCTTTTCTGGAGAGACGTACCCAGTCGGTGTGGTTGGAGAGTGAGAGGTCCAGCCCTAGGCTCCTCAAATATGGGGTACCTCAGGGTTCGGTGCTCTCTCCTCTATTTAACATCTACATGAAGCCACTGGGTGAGATCATTCGTTCCCACAGGGTGCAGTACCATCAGTACACGGATGACTCAGCTGTACATCTTGGCCCGTGGGGACCCTAGTGATGACGTTGAAATCCTATCCGGATGCCTGGAGGCCGTTGGGGTCTGAATGGAGTCAATGGGCTTCGGCTGAATCCCAGCAAGACAGAGTGGCTATGGATAAGGGGCCCTGCATTATCCCGGGAGCTACCATTTTTTGTTCTGGACGGGGCTGTTTTGCCCCAGACAGACCCATGCGCAATCTGTGGGTCCTTCTGGACGTGTGGCTGCTGCTAGAAGAACAAGTAGCAGCTGTGGACAGGCGGGCTTTTGCCCAACTTCGGGTGATTTGCCAGTTGCGCCTGCTCCTGGACCGGGACTCCTTGCTCATGGTCACTCACGCTCTGGTCACCTCCCGACTAGACTACTGTAATGCGCTCTACATGGGGCTGCCCTTGACAACCATTCGGAGGCTGCAGCTGGTCCAGAATGCGGTAGCCCGGGTGGTGATGGGTGCGGATGATATGCCCGCGCCTCGCCGCTACTTCGGGAGCTGCACTGGTTACCGGTTTGCCTCCGGGTACAATTCAAGGTGCTAGTTTTGACCTTTAAAGCCCTATATGGTAGTGGGCCAGGATACCTTCGAGACCGCATCGCCCCAAGAGTGTCTGCTCGTCCAACCAGTGTACCGGAGGGGCTCTCTAGTTGTGCCATCAACTAGAGGAGCACATCTATCTAGTACCCATAAGAGGGCTTTCTCCGTGTCCGCTCCAGCCCTCTGGAACCCCCTGCCAACAGATCTAAGACTTCAAACAGAATTGCTGCCCTTCAGGAAAGGTTTAAAGACCTTGCTTGCAGGGCAGGTGTGGGGCCCTAATGGGAATTTGTTCCCCGCCTGCTGGCTCATAACATGATAACAATTTAAGAACCCTCTCTTCTCGTTTTATAGTGGGTGGGGTGGGTGATTGGGATAATTGGGGTTTTTAAGTGTTTTTATATGTTTTTAAAATTGTTGTAATGCCGCCCTGAGTCAGGTTTTACCTGAGTGGGCGGCATATAAGTATGACTATTAAATTAAAATACTAAAGACAATTTCATTCATAAATTATCATTTTTAAATGTATTTTGGCATACTTTATGAATATTTTAAAAATTTCTGTACTGTAATACTAAGCTGCTACTTTTTAATCCTTGCTCAGGAAAATAGTCTATATAAACAGAGCCACAAAACATGTAACAGATTTAGTGCTTGTTTTAAAAATTATTTTTCTAGGTCAAACCAATATTCTCTATTCAACAGCCATTTTTATATGTCATAGTAAGCCATTTTTAATGCCTTGTCTGAAGAAGTGATCATAAATCACGAAAGTTTGCAATGCATTTTTTTTAATTTAGTGATCCAGAAAATGTATCACCCTTCTGCACATTTTTATACATGGATCACACGGCTGACTTTGCTTATGGAGCATACATCATCTAACTGGTCTGCTTCACATCTTTTGTGCTAATAGTAATATAATTAAAAGAAGCTTTATTTAAGTTCAAAACAGGGTCAGTGATTCATTATTTCAAAAGAAAAAATTCATGACTAGCAGCTAGATTTACAAACTAGTTTATTAAGTCAAAACTAGTTTATTCTGGCATATAGATGTAAGCCAAAGAAATTCTTCTGGAAACTAAACCTATCATCTTGTATTTTAGATAAATTTTGAAACAAAAGAAATCAAACTGTTTATTTAAGAAAAGCAATGATAAAAAGATTAGATTTTGAATTACAATCTCCCAAAATTTATTTTACTTGATAAATCAAAATCTGATAAAACAAATGCAGCCAAAATTAAATAACCCATACTTATTATTACAGACTACAAATAATAACTAAAAGCATACTTACAAGTTTAGCTTGTTGGGCATTTACTGGATCGCCATACTGTAATAATGCTTGAAATTGGTTATTCTTTGTGAATGTGATAATTTTCAAAACTGCGCCAAATTTAGAGAATATCTATTCAGAGGGGAAACTTATATCAGTATACAATTCTTAAAGTCACAATAACAAACACCACATCCCCACACACCCCAATATATTCTATTAAAATATTTGACCAGTAATTGCTCTGGGCTAGACACGTCTCTTGAATGACGGGAAGTTGGACAGCAGCAGTCACTGAATGGTATCCCAGAGGAGTAAAAAGACCCCTTGACAGGCCCCCAAAGGATGGGAAGACCCAACTGTGAAAATATTTTGTTGAGAAGAAAACCACGACAGTGAAACTAATGGAAAATGAGTTGCGAGCAGCAGGAACTTATTCCTTGATAATCTGATCAAGGAATCATTAAATTGACTGACTTTCAGAGATGTATTAAAACTACTGTAACAATTATGGATAATATTGGCCAAAAAAACAATGCTGCAAACTTCTCTAAATTAAGAAACACCGTAAACCTAAGCAGTTGAAGTTGAGTCTTTTTTTTAAAAAAAAATATTGTTTTATTTTATCATTTAGAAAACACAATACACATATACAAAAAATAATAACCATATGAAAAACCCAACATATTTAAAAAGAAAATACATCTAATTAACATAGATGCTTAATATAGCATCTATGTTAATTTTTATCAATATTTATAATAAAAACAATTTAATGAAAACTACATTAACCTTTGACATGTGCATTCTCCACCTTCTCTTCTATTCCACTGTACACAATTTTCCATTCTGAATTCAATATATCTATCCCTATTTCCAAGTTGAGTCCTATACCTCAGTATGCAACAGATAATGTTTATTGAGACTTTTTAAATTTAAATCAATTTGCCCCACAAGGTACACTGTTATAGACCAATATAACTAGGCAACAGGTTTTGAGTTCTCATAGTGGAAGCTTTCATGGACTGAATTCCGTTTCATCAAATAAATGAAACATCCTCAGTTAATAAACACAATGATACAATGACTTGTACAACAATTTTACTGAATACTCAAGTTATCTATATATATAATACTCTGAGGACATAGACAGCTTTCAGAGGGTAGCCTACAGATATCTGCTTGTGGTTAAGCCCTCTTCAATTCATTCTATATATGTATAAACAACTGCAAACCTAAATTGGCTTAGATCAAGTTATTTCATTTTAATGTTAACCACTTTTGGGATTTCCAGTTTCAAGTACCAAAATAACTTGACCAAATTTGGATAACATATTTAATGACTTGGGAAAACGAAAAGAGAACTGCTACTCTGATTTGAGCAGCATAATTTTATGAACTGTGGATTATATCATATTTATGTTAGTTTTTAAGCTGTGGGGGTCTGCCTTTTAACTTTGCAGAGGACCTGAATGTTTTCATTGGTTTTATTATACCCCAGAGAAACTGTTTTCAGTGGCAATGATGTTCTGCTATAAGGACTACAAAACTGTAATCCTGAGAATTTAGAAATAAAAGGTAGCATTTTTAAATGACGTAAAGGATAGACACCTAACATTAAGTTACTTTCTTCCCAAAAAATTCAGCTTCACTAATATAAATATTTTTAAAGTTTAATATGACTACTCTGTCTTCTATTACCTGATATAAATTAATCAGAGACCACATGAACTTTCTTATATTTTCAGGTCCCTTTAAATCAGTGGTTCTTCAATTCCCAGAAGCCTAAGTGAGCACTTTGGCTGATCAGTGCTTCAGGGAATTAACTTAGGCTTCTGGGAATAATAAAGATTGGGAAACACTGCTCTAAATGTACCTGAACACATAAAACTTAACTTATAAGCTCCCAAACTATTCAATGGATCCCTCACCTAGCTAACAAAATCATGCCAGAAACATAAGGTCATAGAAAATGGCAATTAAGTCACAGGGTAAATTTCTCATGCCAGAACAATTATACAGTTACACAACTTACCAAGACTGCTATAGTGTAAAAGACAACATCTGGATTTTGAAGTGTATCAAACCAACAATTTCTATTTTGCAACACTATACTACTGTTTTTGCTGACATAGTGCTGCAAATCAGAAGATTTTAGGTATACAAAATAGATTGAAATAGATGAAAGTCAGACTTTTTAAGTTGTGTAACAAGGCTCATGACGCGCTGGGTCCTTTTAACCCTTCACCAGCAATCTCCAGCTCATCTCACATCTTGTTTCACAAGCATTAAACATACATCCTAAAAATGTAACAGTGAAACACTGTAGATACTGTGAAGGAAGAAAAGGTCCTATTCACACTTAGCTGCAATTAGAATAGTGCTGCTGAAGGCAATGGCTGAAATCCAGTTGCAACTAGAATAAGCCGACTGAATTAATGAACACATTATTGTAACTCACTACTGGATTTCAGCCATTGCTTGTATTAGGTAAAGGTAAAGGTTTCCCTTGCTCGAAAGCCAGTCGTATCCGACTCTAGGGTGCAGTGCTCATCTCTGTTTCTAAGCCGAAGAGCCAGCGTTGTCTGCTTCTGCAGACATTTCCGTGGTCATGTGGCAGGCATGACTAGACACCGGAGCGCACGGAACGCTGTTACCTTCCCACCGAAGTGGTCCCTATTTATCTACTTGCAATTTCTTGCTTTCGAACTGCTAGGTTGGCATTGTATTAGCTAGTATTAGCTAGTATTAGCTTGTATTAGCTAGTATCATTTTACGCAATAGAAGTAGTGTCTTATATTAAATTATTTAATATACCTCTCATTTAGGAGGTATTCACACTCTGGGTGGTTTACAAAACAGTGAAGAAAATACAAATAAACAGTTAAAAATGATAATTACACATAAAACAAACTCCCCTCCTTTCATTAATTTATTTGGACAAAGTAGATGCACTGATAGCCATAAAACTACCATAAAATGATAATAGTATTCAATTCAATTCAATTTTATTTACAGTCCATGACCAGCATAACAGGAACACAAAAGCATAAACACCACATCCTAAGCTGCAATGCGACTACTATCCAATTTCCTCTCTCATACATTTCAAGCAGAATGTGTCTTGTGCTACATCAGTATATAGATCAGTTCTGTTACATGTACGGAGAATGGGTCTACAAACAGAAAACAAAATTCTACCAGAAAAAAGTGTATGTAATTATGATATCTGCTTTGTTTTCAGATGAAAGAAAAATCCCCAGAAAAAAATAAGACTTACTTGATGGAGAACATCAAGGGTTACAGGGTAATACATGTTGTCAATAATTATTCTAAGGACCGGACTTTGTGCTGGCGTTATGGCACTCTCACTAACTGTGGTTCCACTTATAGGAGTATTTGTTGTCTGTACTGCAGTCACTGCCTGGAGAACAGCTTGAGCTCGCTATATATAAAAAGGGAGGGAGAAATACATTTAAAAATCATATGTAAATTAGGTTTATAGATTAATACATTTGCTTGTTTTTTCAAACATCTTCATAAAAAAAAGTTAATAAGGAATTTCAAAAAGAATTGTTAAATTTTCCTTCTCATAGAACAACATACCGTATTTGCCGGCGTATAAGACACACTTTTCCACTTTAAAATACACTGGAAAAATGAAGTGGGTCATATACGCTGGTAGTAGTCCCTCTGGTGCAGTTTGGTGGCCGCCGCTGACCGCTAGGAGCCAGGTGAAGGATGGTTTCCAAAGAAGCGATCTTGCCAGGCCGATCCTGCCCTTCCCGTCTCCTGGCAACCAGCAGCGGTGGGATTGGGGCAAGATCGCTCCTTTTTGAGCAATTTTGCTTGGCCGATCCTGCCCTCCCTGGCTCCTGGAGCTCAAATGCAGAAAATTATTTTTCCCCTTAAAAATGTGTATAACACCTGGGGTTTTATCGGCCCAGTATTACTGGCTCGCTCTAAAGCAGTGGTTTAGGGGGACTTCAATTCCCAGAAGCCTAAGTCAATACATTGGCTATGGGGAATTGACTTAGGCCAGAGATGTCCAACCTTGGCACACCAGGTGTTCTTGGACTTCAATTCCCAGAAGCCCAAGTCAACACACCTGCTGATCAGGGCTTCTGGGAATTGAAGTTCAAGATCATCTGGAGTGCCAAGATTGGCCATCACTGACTTAGGCTTTTGGGAATTGAAGTCCAAAAGCCAAAGGTTGGAAACACTCACCTAAAATAAGATTTTACATATTTCACTCAGAATCCTTTTACAAAATACAGTAAAACCCTGACTTACAAATGCTCCGAGTTACATTAAATTCGACTTACATAATGATTTTGTGCTAAAACCATGTCCCGATTTACACAATTTCCTATGGGTTTGCTTCGAGTTATATAAAGATTCTTTTTCCTATGGGTTTGTTTCGAGTTATGTAAAAATTCATTTCCCTATGGGTTTGCTTAGATTTACATAAAAATTTCACTTTTCCTATGGGTTTGCTTCGAGTTACATAAAAAAGATTTAAACAAAAGCCTACAGAAAGGACTTTTTTCATAAGTAGGGGTTTCACTGTACAGTACTATCTTATATATGATCATAATATTTAAAGAATGATCATTAGGAAATAATCATTCTTTTAGCATGCTATATCCATAACTAATATTTATTAAGATCTGTGGAATTTACATATACTGTACAGTGGAACCTCATACAACAATCGCCCCGCACAGCAACGAAATCGTATAACAATTAGGGTTGGGGTGGTTTTTTTTTTGGGGGGGGGTGGCATCCCACATGACAATTTTCCTTATGGGGAAAAAACGTACAACAATTTTTCAATCCATCCCATAGGGAAAATTGCTATAAGATGCGTGCATCGTATAGCAATTGTTTCATACAACAACGAGCCCCATGGAACGGATTAAAATGTTGTATGAGGTACCACTGTATATTTAAAATATAATGCACAACACTTAAAACTGATGCATTTCCTTTCACAGAAATCAACTGAAGATATACAGTATAAACAAGTTCCATCCAATGTCTTAAAAGATACTATTTCATGAATAGTATTTGCAATGTGCACTCTGAAATAGCAAAAAGTATATGTCTAATATTTTCCATATTATTATTATTATTATTTTGAGAAAGCTGTGTTTAGCATTATCTTGTATTCAGTTGAAAGCAAATTGGATAACAAAACAATTTTCTTCCAAGTATTTGTGCTTTGTGTTTTGAATTAAGAAGAATCTTTTACTGGCCTTCACAGATTTTTTTCTTCCTTGATTTTTAAAAATTTATACTGTATATGACTAACTTTTAAAAATTTACATGTCTAAAAGCCAAGGTAAATACAGCAGCAACAGCAATTTCATTTTTCTACTGATACACAAATATTTCACTAGCTCGATTTTATTATTGGCTTTTCTTTAATGGATATTACACCAGATTGTCCACTTTCTTAACCTTAAATTATCTTCAGTAGATTTGCAGGACAGGCAAAAGGGAACTGAGTGAAATGAGTATACAGCACACTGAGACAAAATGCTATTTTTCTTTCTTTCTTTCTTTACATTTATATCTTGCCCATCTGGGATGTTTTCTCACTCTAGGCGACTTACAAAATGTTAAAAAACTGATTACAATCGAAAATAGGCAACACTAATAAAAACCCTAAATAAATTATAAATAGCAACAAAAAACTATGATTTATATTGTGAATCACCCACAGGGTCTCTAACAACTAAGGAGCATTATATTAGTATAATTGCTAATTGTTAACTGACAAAATTTTAGGATGAAGAACAGCATATTTTCCAATCCACAATACACGCTACATAAAGGCACTGTCCAACAAGCATAAAGCCAAGTCTATTAATTCTGTTTCTCACTTCAGTCCTGTCCTATGAGATAAAACTGTTCTTTAAATCACAGCTCCTTTTTAAAATGCATTTTTCACCAATCTAATTTTTTGCTGTCACAAGCAGAAAAATGAAGTGAACTTCCTCTTGTAACTTCATATTTTATAAAGGCTCGCTGTTGAAAGGTTTTCTTAGAAAGATATATCTTCCAAATATAACCATCCACATACAATACATAAAGCTTCTTGGGAAGGAGTTCTCAACCTTTTTAAGCTGGGGACCAGGCCATGCTCCCTCAGACAGCTTTGAGGGCCAGATGGCTATTTCGCCCTTCCTCCACCACATGACACTTCCTGGTGTGGTGGAGCCCGTGGGGGGCCATAGGAAATGGCACCGTGGGCCGCATCCAGCCTGTGGGCCGCAGGTTGAGAATCCCTGTTCTAGGGGAACGGTTCTGTATCATTAACACTTTAAAGTTCTTAGTAAATCTGCCCAAACAGTTTATTGGACAATTCAGTTTCAAATGGAACACTAGTAAAGGTAAAGGTCGCCCTTGTTTGAAAGCGAGTCGTATCCGACTCTAGTGTCCAGTGTTCAACTCTGTTTATAGCCGAAGAGCCAGCACTGTCTGCGTCTGCAGACATTTCCATGGACACGTCAGGCATGACTAGACACCAGAGTGCAAGGAACACAGAGTGCTTTCGAACTGCTAGGTTGGCAGGAGCTGGGACAGAGACGGGAGTTCACTCCGTCATGCAGTACTCAAGTCTCAAACTGCTGACCTGCCGCCTTCCAGTCAGCATCTTAACCACTTGAGCCACCACAGTCCCTAGGCAAGGCTTAATGAGAGAGGATTATAACAGAAAACGTCCTTAAAATGTTGCTTGTTATAACACAGTTAGTATGATCAAGGGGAAAAATGCAGGAAACGAATGTGGCAATATTACCATTTGATAGAGCACAGGTCACTGCCATTTTAACATTCTTCATAGGAAATGGGAACATCAAATACTTAAAAGAACTTTAAAGTTAGCACATGCAGGAACAGTAGTTTCCCTGTTCAAGTGGGAGTGCTGTCTTGATCTGAAAGAATTGGTTCTAAATGTCTTCAACATCAAATACTATATTCTAAGTTATTTCCCAGAGTGAATAAAAATATATTTTTCAGTGACTGCTTTATAGTAAGAGTAGATCAAAAATATATTGGAAACACAGTTCTCTTTTACAAATACAAGAAGGCAGCATTTTCCTTTTACGGGCAAACCTGAACTCCAAGCCTCTAAGGTTAAAAACCTTTATTTTTCAAAAGTAAATACATTTTAAATGCTATTAGGTATTTTCAAGATGTGTCTTTCCCATGCGAAAATACAAGACAATCCAGCTCTTCTATACAACAACACAAATCAATTGAAGTGATGCCTTAAAAAAAGGGTATCAAAAACTACTGCAAGTGTGAAAAACTTTTATTACCTGGTTTAGTGTGTTATCAGTCTTCAATTCTTTATGATTTGAGTACTGGATATAAATGGGTTGGTTACGAAGGTGAGGTGTCACAGCAGAATAATAGTTAACCATAGTGATAGCAGCTTCTTCTGTAGCCAATTCCAAAAATGCCTATAAAAATATTTAAAAGTTTTGTAGTGATTAAAAAGCATCAACAGTGGAACTTCGGTTAATGCAATTAATGCGTTTTCCAGGAAATTTCTTACAGCGAAAATTACTTAACCGAATTTTCCATAGGAATGCATTGAATGCAATTTCACATAGGAATGCATTGAAAACCAAAATACTTTAACCGAAACGCAGTTTTCCCTTAGGAATGCATTGAAAACCAACTAATCCGTTCCGAAAAGTTCCCTAAACCAAGCCACTATGGACTTCCTTTTGTTATGAGATTTTTATGTTAACTGAGCCGTTTGTTAACCGAGGTTCCACTGTTTCTGTATTCTAATTCTGAATGTGGTAGACTGTATTCAGGTGAAAAGTTATAAATAGTCTTGGAGGCCACTCAAAATCTAGGACTTAAGCAAAATTAATGTACACACTATAAATATGCATAATTACTCTACTGAAATGTGTCCCAATCCAAACAGTTGATAAAATGGTTTTTTAATTGTTCATGGGAAATAATGGCCACTCTTCTGCTTTCAGTTTATTGAAATGAATATGCACTTTTAAAAATCATGCCCAGTTGAAATAAACTAAGAATACGTGTGAGGTAATTAATCAGAATACCATCAGACTAACACAGACGGATGGCGATGAAACGTCCAAAAAATAACAAAAAAAGAGAATCCTAAAACTAATAATCTAGAAAAATGCAACTCTTACATGAGCTTGTAAACAAATGACTGGAAGAAAAGAAAGAGGCATTAGTACTGCGCAAGCTTGTCCAGTTAGCAAAGGCCAGGAATCATAACAGTCAAGACTATGCTAGCTACAAGGAAAGCCATAAAAACCTGAACATGCAGATTCCAGAACCTTAAAAAGCAAGTTACATGTTAAGCCCATCAGCAGTGCATTGTGACTATCTGAAATTTGCCAAATCTGAACAAAAACTCAGAGGAGCACTGTTCAACTCTCCCATTTTCTGAAAAGACAGCTCTAATAAGCAAGAAAAAGAAATGGCAGATTCATAAACTCAAGTCCACAACAAAGAGAAAAGTGGCATATGAAATGAATGAATGAGTTTCGTGTTCTTTCTCCTAAACTGACGATATCTGCATTTTCCACAGCTTTCAGCTGGAAAACAACAATTTAAAACACTCCATTAAGCAACATGACCCACCAGTTACTTATTTTTGTTGCCAAACACAATGCAATAAAACCTCACATAAAGAGCACCTTGCTTAGAGACTAACTCACTTACAGAGCGGAATTTTCTCTGAATGGTTGCCTTTAAGCAAACTCGCTTTTAAAGAGCAATCCTGTGGAACACATTATGCTCTTTAAGCGAGGTACTACTGTACTGGTAAATAAACGCTCCACAAGAATTGGGCAAGGTGGCACAAACTAGACTTCATCTTTACCTATAAATCTGTGCGTTAACTGTTGGAATGTGACAAAGGATGTTGCACCAGGCCCCACTAGCCCCAACCGAGCCTCCCTGCACTCACCTGAACCGGGTTCGCAGGTAACTGTCAGGTTGAGAAATGTGGCAGTGGGGCAGGAGCCCCCCGAACGTGAACAAAGAAAAAGGACTTCAATTCCCAGCGTCCTTTGCACTGTGCAACCCCTCAGCCAATCAGGCTGAGGGACACGAGCACAGAGGCTGGGAATGCGCGCTGACTTAAAAAAAAAACGGTGGGAGCCGGAGGGAAAGACTTTGAAAGACCCAGCTGGAGGGAGCCAGGAAAAGCTAAGTTTTAGGTAAGGGTTAGGGGGTGGGTGAGGGAGGGAATGAAAGTTGCTGGGTCCAGAAGGGTTGGGGGGACAGACCCCTTTTGTCCCCCCAACCCTACCAAACCCAGCGGACCAGGAAGAGGAGATCGAATACACCCCCCTCCCAAACACTCTGTTTTAAAAGAAAAGAAAGAGCTTGGTTTCTTCTCTTTAATAATGGGGTGTCCTGCGGGGGGGGGATCCCCTCTCTGCAGGGTCCCCTGGCTCTGGAAGGGTTGGGGGGACAATATACACACACACACTGCTTCTCATTCTCTCTCTCTCTCTCTCTCTCTCTCTCTCACACACACACACACACACACACACACACACACACACACACACACACACACACACACACACACACACACACACACACACACAGACACTCCTGCCTTGCCAGGAATTTTTAATGTGTGTGTTGGTGGTTGGAGTGGTATTGTATGGATAGTGGTGGTTGTGCACACCCAAGACCACCCCTAACCACCAACACACCTCTTTTTTACATAAATTACCTAAAAAAAATATCCCTTACAACACAATTTAAAACAGCCCGGCTCTTTACCAACATTAAGAAAAAAAACCTTCCAAAACCATTTAAAACAGCCCGGCACCGCCGGGCAAAATCTGCTAGTACAATATAGCAGAAGAGATACAGATTTATGTCCCTTTGTCATAGAATATTTAAAAACGGCTATCCCCTAACTTCATTGTCTAATTTGAAAGCCAGAGATTTTTAGTTTACCTTTCTGTAATGGTGTAAAAGGATGTCAAAGCAGACATTTATGTTAGTCTGGAAGATCCTAAGGTCTATATAATTAACCTTCAATTTTGCTAATAATATGGTTTACTCAAGAAATTACTTTAGCTACTTCTCCAAAAATATCATGGCACAAAAAATAGAAGTCTTCCATCATATAGAAATTAAGTATGCTCAGGAAAAGAATGTAAGAGTCAACTGTTCCCCAAAAATTAGTATTTCGGCTAATTAAAGATCTGATGACATTTTTATGGTATCTACCAGTAAATAAATACATAACAATAATAGTCAGCAGAACATAGTCTACAAATTTCCTGCTCAAGAAAATCCTAAAGGTTTTCAGAAATATGTGTCCCATCCCTTAATTCTCATAAGCAACTCATAGCCAAGCAGGAAACAGAATTTTGCCAACCACACTAGTTCTTAAGACTCTGTTCACTACAAACTAATGGCCAAACTGAAACTGAATACCTACGCTGACAAAAAGAAATCTAGGTAGAAGCAACTGCTCCCTCCAGAAGGGCTGGAAAACCATCCTGATCTTTAGGTGATCCAGAGAGCTACTGAGGGAAGAAAGAATAATTCCACCATCTCCTGTTGTAGGTAATAGAGGAATCAAAATCACCTATTTCTGGATGTGCTGACAGGACTTCCTCCTTTACCACAAGAACCCAATTAACTGCTTACCAATGTAAGTTAAATTATTATTATGTAACATAAAATACAACAGGCAGTTTTCATGATACTGTGGGGCGGGCATATGTGTATAAGGAAAAATAATAATAGTTGTTTTTGCAAACTAATATCTAGTGTCTTAATACCCCTAGAAAAATGTTCCTAATAAACTGTGAATAATCTTAAGTATTCTCAATAAACAATTTTAAAAAATCATTTGTACCATTTGAAGCTTCATATGCCTGTTTCTACATGCCATTTATAAGTGAATCCCACAGCTGTAAAATCAGCTCAGAGCTGTGAAATATCAAATGCCTGCCTAACAGGTTCAACACAAGTTATAGGAAAGATTGGAAAAATATTCTTTTTTCACAAATAATGTAGATATTAAACAATGAATGACCGGTATTTCAGCTTGGCTTTGTCTAAAGCAGTGGTTTTCAATATGGGCCCCACAGGGAGACTTCAATTCCCAGAAGCCTAAGTCAGTACATTGGCATATCAGTGCTTTGGGGAATTGACTTAGGCTTCTAGGAATTGAAGTCCAAAAACCAAAGGTTGGGAAACACTGGGCTAATAGGAATGGAAAGTTAGAACCAGTGGTTCTGGATCTTTGAGGGAAAGGGATCACAGTGGCAATCCCAACCTTTGCTGTGGGCCTGACCATGCGCCTGGACAGCCGAGTGGTCCGGACCATGCCCCCCGGAACGAGAAGCATTTGCAGCTGTCATAAATATGCCCGTTTCTGTATTTATAACAGCCATAGGCGCGTTTGCACATGCATGGGCGCATTTTACAGCTGATGTAAACATGTCTATTTCCACTCCCGGGTGCAATGGAGGACAGGTCTGGCCCACAGGCCGTAGTTTGGGAGCCCCTGGTCTAGAGTAAACTAGGCTAAGACTGTATATACTGAAAGTAAAACGAATGCAAAGCAAATGTGCGTATGTAATTGAGAATAAATATAATGGAACTTAATGGGGCCTACTGCAGGTAAATATTGTTAACAGCTTACAGGGCTTTATTTAAGGCATGTTCTCAGATACAAAAAAAAATTGAGTCACCATATCTCAGTGATTCAATGGTCCTACTCTAATGCAACTTACTACACTAAGCAACAGGATTTCCACCAACAGATCAGGGTCTGGGAAATGTTGAATCCGCAGGTGCTTTGGGCATCAGCATTCAGAAACTCCAGTCTGCAAACCAGTGGTAAAGAATTATGGGGTTGCCCAAAACCTCTACGGGACAAAAAATCCCTACCATTGCAGGATTCTTCTGTGTCCAGGCCAGACGTGAAATTGCCAAAATGAAGCCACCTTTTGGGGAGTTCGTTCTGTAGTTCCTTTCGCCTGACCTAGTTTGAGAAAGATTAGCCAGCACAAGGTGGCCATTGCCCAGGGTACAACCAAGTGTGGTTCAAAAATACCACAATCTTTCCATGTACCCCTACAATATAATTAAATAAATACTACAACTGCTGCTAGAAACAAAAACAAATAAACATTAAGCTAAAGTTAAGAACCAATTTCAATTAGAGCCATGCTACTGGTAAGGAAACCTCTGATATTAAAAATTCCAAAGGTTGATTTCCCACAAAACAGGCGCCTGGAGATAGGAGGTTTCAAATGGGAAGACAAAAACTATGTTTTCCTTGCTCATTAACTTTCCTTAAGTACTGTTAGGAGGAAGAAACAAATGTTTGTTAAGGATAGGTCTTTGAGGGGTCATCTGTAAATTTATACTAATGGGTTCATTTTGCGCCTGTCCAAATATCCTTAGAATCTTCCAGGACCCAGAAAGCTTTTTGCTTTCTCTAACATGCAGGCTCCTCACCCTGCGAGGAGCCTAAGTTGCCAGTCTGCTACCATTAGAAGAAAATAGGAATTGCATGATGGAATGAGGGGAACACGGGTGGGCTGAGTTAATTCACAGATGACCATCTATAAAACTAGTTACAAAGTCGATAGTTACAGATAAGAAACCTCTCCTTCTTCATGGTCTGTGTAAAATCACACTTAAGGGTGATAGACAAGCTCACTTATTGGCTGGTGGATTGTCATGGCAACACCAACAAAATCACTATCCTGCCAAAAGAAGCATCCAATTTAACTTGGATAGTTGACTCAGAGTGAAGATGTTGTTGAATGCCTCTGGTGAGAGCAACCCATTTGCATGTCAGTGTCTATTGTTTGCTGAGAAGGTCTACTGCCTGATTTTATTCTCCCTCAACATGAATAGCTACAAGGATAATATTTCTCTTGAGGCACCATTCCCATAGCTGGATTGCTAGGTATAGGGACATCAAATGTGTCTCTATTTGTTGATGTTGTACACAGGAGACATATTGTCTGTAATCACCTGTACTACCCTGTCTTTGAAACTCTCTTCAAAGGCTCAAAAAGCTTTTATTACAGTCAAGATCTTTAATTTGTTTATTTATGCACAATCGATTCTTAGTCTCCAACAAGGCCAAATTAATTTGATGTTCCATGCAATGCACTCCCCAGCCTATAACTCTTGAGTCTGTTGTGATGTGAATGTGTAGGTGAAGTTGCTTGAACCTTCTGTCAAGAGGTTGGATGCATTCATTCACCAGAGCAGTTGTCAGACGAGTTCCTTAGTGTCAACAAAGTTTTTTCTCCTTTCCCTTGAGTATGTTGATAGAGGCAAGATACCAGGTATGAAGGGAACATATCTTCACTTGGGCATGTGGAATTATGGAGACTGTCAATGTCATGAGGCCAAGAAGTTTAAATGTTGTATGGATCACAAATGAAGCATTCAATTTGAACGTATCAATCATAGGCAGAAGGAATGTTCTTGTAGTTTTGGAGTTTAGTATTGCTCCTATATACTGGACATTCTGATCTGATGTCAACAGTGATATTTTGAGGTTGACATAGAAGCCAAGACCTGAGAGAAGCCTTAGGGTGAAGGCTATACAGTTTTCTCTTTGAGTTTGCAATTAGTCCAGGAGAGCAGTTATTCTTCAAATCCAAGATGTGCAGCAACTGGAGTCATATGCTGAGAGATGAAGAGGGAGTGCTTTAAATTCATAGATGTAATTACCAATGGTGAAATGCAAGAAGCAACAGTGCTCCAGTCTGATTGGCAATATGAAAATAGGTCTCCTTAGGTTTATTTGAGCAAACTAGTCTCCTTGCTAGAGGAGGTGCAGAGTTTGTTTCACATTACCATTCTAAACTTTTCTGTATTATGTACAAGTTTATACCTCTGAGGTTCAAAATAGGTCTCAGACCTCCATCTTTCTTCAGGACAATAAAGTACCAGAAGGACAAACCAGGACTTGAATGGAATCTTTTGTATGGCACCTTTTTGAAGAAGCGTAGTTATCTCTATCTTCAGCACTTGCAATGGTGTTGTAAATTTGAAATAACCCATTGGAGAAAGGGAAGTTGAGGTTATGGCATAGCTTTGTCTAATTATGGCTAACATCCAATCATTGTTGGTGATGTTGTACCAGGTGTTGATGTAGAACACAAGGAATGTGCATTGCAATGTTGTTGAGACGAAGGATTGTAAATCTCAGCTGGTATGAAGTAAAAGCTGCTGTACAGATTATCTTTTAGATCATTGGGATGCAATATTGGGTTTGGACTTTGAATTATGGAGTATTGCAAAGATGTAGAAGAGACTTTGGTCTGTCAGAGGACTATTTTGTCTATGAAGGATGTTTCCAAAATGATCTATAGGGTCTTTGGTAAGTCTGTGAGGAGAAACCCATTCCTTTAACTTTGGTGAATTTTTTAAAATGTTCACATCACCCATTTTTGTTACTGAAAAGGCCCTCATCATTAAATGTTAGGTCTTTGATACATGCTCTGGAAACCTCTGAAATGCCTGTGCATCTGAGCTAGGAGTATCTCCTCAGAGCTAGTGCTGCTGCAATATTCTTGCCTGTACAGTCAGTGGCATGCCAGGTAGCGTACATATCCTGCATTGCTATAGTCATTACCTCTTGGTGGAATGTCAGCGCTAGTGTTTTCTTATGCTAAGGCATGCTGTCAATCAGTGGGAACATTT
This sequence comes from Bradypodion pumilum, assembly GCA_035047305.1. Classification (NCBI taxonomy): domain Eukaryota; kingdom Metazoa; phylum Chordata; class Lepidosauria; order Squamata; family Chamaeleonidae; genus Bradypodion; species Bradypodion pumilum. The sequence continues at coordinate 132,372,769 of JAWDJD010000004.1, forward strand.
TGTTCCATATGAAACTCTGTTATGCTCCCATTGCTGCTTGATAGTTAGCAACCTTTATACCAAGGGACCCAGCAGAATAGACTCTCCTCCCAATCATGTCTATTTTGCAACATTCTGCATTGCTTGCGTTGTATCACCCTCTGAACTCAGTATAAGAAGATTCTACAATGATAGAATTGAGTTGTAGATGTTTGAGGAGGAATGTAGCCTCCTAATTGTGTATCTTATAAAGAATCTCTACTCGCCTTGATGATGGGGACAAGGTAGGGGGTGTCTGCTATGATTCTTTCATAAAGTCCAAAAGAGAAGGAAGAATGGCTGGTGATGTGAGATTCTTACTAATTTCAACTTATACTGGGTGGGGTAAACAGTGTCCTTGAAGATTGTGGTAGTTTTGAACCACAGTTGGGCGTATCCCAGGCAACAGCAACCTCACTGTGCTGGTTCATTTTTCTTACACTAGGTCTGGCAAAAGGAATGATGGAATAAATTCACATGCTGGCTTCATTTTGGCAGTTTAAAGTCTGAACTAGACACGAAAAATAAAAAAATATACTGAGTCAAAATAAGGTGAGTGTTGCTGCTGAATTTCGAGCTTGAGTGACTTAATCATCTGTAAAATCCAGTCTACATAAGAAACATAGTCTTCAAATGAAGAGGGCGGTTGATATCCCCTATGTTTGCCTCTGTAATTGTAGCCAAAATGGCAGATGGATTGTCAGAAAGTTCAGCGTCAAATAAGCTGGAGTCACCTGATGCCTTCTTTCCAAATAGAATCCTTTGTAATTTGCTTACCCTCTCCAAGGCAATATAGACACTTAAGAGCAGGGGTGGCCAACCTATGGCCTGTGGGCTATACCTGGCCCATGGCACCATTTCAAGATCTGTCCTGCCTCCGCCCTCGCCACTACCAGAAGTGGATGTGTTTATGACAGGCGTAAAATGCACCCACGTAAATGTGTTCACACCTGTTGTAAACACTGTTGTAAACGTGTTTATGACAGCCGTGGACGGGTTTTATGGCAGCATTTACAGTGGGAGGAATTACGTGACCAGGGCGTGGTCCAGCCCACAGTGCAAAAAAGTTGGGAACTCCTGTTTAAGAGTATGTCAGAGGAAAAAATAATAATGTTACAGCTGTCTCACCTTCTAAAGGCCCACAGAGGCTATAACATGGTGGGAATAGTCATTAAACAAATGATCAACAGAGTTCGTAACTTCGTCTTTTTTAAAGACAACAGCAAAACAGAGGGAGTTAAAAACTACATATAGATCTATTTACAAATGGTTAATAAGTAGACTACAAAAATCCACATGGTGTTTTCTTCACAGCAGAAAAAAGGAAACTGAGGATTCCTTGTAGAGTGGGGAGCATGCATAGCAGAAAATGTATGTTCTAACAGCTTTTTGGAAGTAACTAAGGATGTTTGTGCAGATGCAAAATGAACCTGTAAGAGAGATTTCACAGAGATGATAAAGAGTTAACCAAATACTAAACAAATTTGCTTTCTCCTTCCCAATGTATTTATGAACCTCTACTTTCTCATCAAGTACAATTATGCTATTCTCATACAGGGATGGTTAACCTATGGCCCATGGGCCAGCCCTGGCCCACAACACCATTTCATGTGGCCTGCCTCTGTCCTCGCCACTACCTGAAGCAGATGTTTGAGCCATAAAATGTACCTGTGCATGCGTAAACACGCAAGCACCTGTCATTAACACTGCTGTAAATGCACCCACGGTTGTCGTTAATGTGTTTATAGCAGCCGCGGGCTGCAGTGTTTACGGTGGGAGGAACGTGCCTATCCTGCTTAGCTGTCCAGGGGGTGTGGTCTGGCTCAAGGCATGAAAAGTTTGGGAGCCCCTGGTCTTCATGTTGGGCAAACTACACTGGGCTCAATTTAGGCTCAAACATGTGAGTTAATATTGTTTGGTATACACTTCAGTTTCCCTCTAAACATACATACACGCTCACATATGCAGCGGGATAATAATTATGGCCTGGGCATTATACTGAGCACACACAGGAATGTCTATTAATGTCACAAAATGCTTCATTTCCAGCACAATATAAGAAGACATCAATTTCCCCAGCTCCGTTACTAGATGCAGTCCTCTCCCCTGGAGATTCAGAATATTTGTTGTTGGGTTGAAAGATGCCTTCTATCCTAAAACAGTAAGACAAAATTAGAAAGTACCTGGTTCTTTCCTTTCAGCATGAGAATGTTGGTCACCTTACCAAAAGGTAAGCCTAAAGCAATAACTTCTGTTTCTGTCACTTCCCCTGGTAATTTCCTGATATGAAGAACACGAGAAGGAGCTCCATCCATTTTATCTTCACCTTTGAATTTCTTGTTGTCGTTACCATTGGCTGAAAGACATTTTTATAAGTCATTTCATATTGAAAAGCTAACCTACTTATTAGAAACTCAATGAAAAAAATGCAGTTTTCCAAATCATTATGTGAGATGAGGAAATTATTTTTCAATCCAAATTGTTAAACACAGATAACTGAAGACAAACTGCAACTGTTACTGTGCTTCTTTACTAGGCTATGCAGTTCGATGGATCAACTTACCATGGATTTTTTTCTGCATCCGTTACATAATTAAAAATCTGAAGAATGAGAAGCAATGATAATAACAGACTAACATAGTTATCTCTGAAAATTGGATATAATAACTGATAACCACTTTAGATGTTTATATTGTCGATTAATTCTCGAATTATGCACTCTCAAGTATCTGTTGGGACACATTACTATGCTGTAACATGATTGACAGTATACAGTGAGGGAAATAAGTATTTGATCCCCTGGTGATTTTGTCAGTGTGCTTTCTGACAAAGAAATGACCAGGTCATAATTGTAATGGTAGGTTATTGTAGTTGTGAGAGACAGAATAACAATAAACAAACCTTCAAAAACCCAGTGCCCAAAAGAAGTCAGAGATAGATTTATATTGTAGTGAGGGAAATAAGTATTCGATCCCCTATGACCACCATGCCCAAGACCAAAGAGCTGTCAAAGGATGTCAGGGACAAGGTTGTAGACCTGCACAAGGCTGGACTGGGCTACAAGACTATTGCCTAGCAGCTTGGTGAGAAGGTGACAACAGTTGGCATGATAATTCGCAAATGGAAGAAACACAAAATAACTGTCAATCTCCCTTGGTCTGGGGCTACATGCAAGATCTCACCTCGTGGAGTTGCAATGATCATGAGAATGGTGACAAAGCAGCCCAGAACTACATGGGAGGGGGAGGGGAGAGGACTTGTCAATGATCTCAGGGCAGCTGGAACCATAGTCACCAAGAAAACAATTGGTAACACACTACGCCGTGAAGGACTGAAATCTTATAGTGCCCGCAAGGTCCTCCTGCTCAAGACAACACATGTATAGGTCCTTCTGCAGTTTGTCAATGCACATCTGAATGATCCAGAGGAGAGCTGGGAGAAAGTGTTGTGGTCAGATGAGACCAAAATCAAGCTCTTTGGCATCAACTCAACTCACCGTGTGTGGAGTAGAAGGAATGCTGCCTATGAGCCCAAGAACACCATCCCCACCGTCAAACATGGAGGTGGACACATTATGCTTTGGGGGGGTGTTTTTCTGCTAAGGGGACAGGACACCTTCACCGCATTGAAGGGATGATGGACGGGACCATGTACCGTCAAATCTTGGGTGAGCACCTCCTTCCCTCAGCCAGGGCATTGCGAGTAGGTTGTGGATGGGTATTCCAGCATGACAATGACCAAAACACACAGCCAAGGCAACAAAGAAGTGGCTCAAGAAGAAACACATGAAGGTCCTGGAGTGGCCCGGCCAGTCTCCAGACCTTAATCCCATAGAAAATCTGTGGAGGGAGCTGAAGGTTTGAGTTGCCAAACATCAGCCTCGAAACCTTTCTGGACTGACCGCGGTGAAACTTGCCACACACCTACAGGCCCCATGGGGAGGGAGAACTGCGCATAAACACAGTTCATGGGGGGACAGTGGTCACGCGGGTACAGGCGCACAACAGAAGGTGTGCGCACTCAACACAGCAGCCCCGTGTCCAACAGCTGACTGACCTGAGTCTGCCCCGCTGCTACTACGATGAGGTCAGGACGAACCATGGTGGGTCGCCACGGGCAGTGGTTGTTATGCTGCCTGCTGGGGGCCGCCTTGGTCCTCCTGTCACTGGCCAGGTCCGGAGCTTGGTCGGCCTGGAACCACACCACCGAGAAGCTGAGTAGAAGGAAGTGGTGACAAGGAAGGCGACTGACACGAAGGGTGCCCGGGAGGTTGCAGAGCCGGCGCTAGAGCACTGCTGGCCAGGGGACTGCACGAACTTTGGCTGCCATCCCACCAATAGCAGCTCCCCAGTAAGTCCCAGGCAACATGACCAGGCCCTGCCATCCCTCCTTCTCCTTCTCCTTCGGCCTCTGCTTCCTCTTCCTTCCGGGGTGGGTGGGTGGGGGGTAGGGCTCTGCTGCCTCCACCGCCTCCGCCCGTGCCAGGGCCTCTCCTCCTTCTCCTCCTCTTGGGCCTTCCTCCTCTCTGCCTCCAACTCGCCTGCGCCACTGCCGCCAGCCACCATTCAAGCCTCCCTCACAGAAAAATGACGGCTGGGTAATCTGTGTGTGCGCGCATGCGCGAGAGAGCACATATATGTATATCTGTGTGTACACAGGTGTGGAGGAGCGGCGGACCAGGCCCTGGGCCGATTCCCCGCCTCTACAGTACCCCCCCCCGGGGCTAGGCCGGGTAATCAGCTAGTATTCCATAAGTAGATCTTCTCTATTTCTGTTCACTGAATAATACAGAGGATCCCATGGATTGCTACTATGGACCAACACACTTCCAGTCAGGAAAAAAGCTCAAATCAACAACCTGCAGTCAGAAAGGAATCTGCCAAAGGTTATTCTTATTGAACAAACCTAAATATTTTTGACTATAAGTATGAAATCTACATTTCATTTTAATTCAGTATGGAAAGAAAGATGATTCAGTAGATATTTAGAGAAACAGCATTAATTCCACTTAAAATAGGTTCTCTGCAGCAGTTCTTTGGCTACTTATTTCCCAAAAGAGATAACAAATTGGTTGAAATCTAGGAGTAAATTATGGCTACAGCAATCTCATTGAATCAGTAGTGTTTTGGTGAGTCAATTCCTCCGTAGGTTCCACTTATTTAATGGGCTTGCTACAGTTGCAACTTAATATTGGATTTCAGCCACTATTTCCTTTGTTTCAACCAGGGGGCATATTATGACATAATATTTTGAATTCCTAAATGAAACTAAATTTTTATTTAACTACAAACAAGTATCTCAGCAAGAAATACAGTTGTTTTATGTACTATGAAAAAGCAGCATGAACATAACCCACATACAGGAAAAGCACAAGTTAATATCTGCTGGAAAGTGAAATCAGTTACCATATTTGCCACAATATACGATGCATCAGAGTATAAGATGCACCCTGTTTTTATACACATTTTTAATGGGAAAAATAATTTTTCTGCATTTTTTTCATGAATTTCCAAAATTAACTCCAGGAGCGGGGGAGGGTGGGGGAATGAAGGCTTCATAGAAGCCCGTTTCCCCACCATCTCACTGCCGATGACCACCAGGAACAAAGGAGAGTGGGATGGGGTGGGGGGTGGAGGAAGAAGGCTCCTTTAAGCCCATTTCACCCCCATCCCACCACCAGCCAGAGTGGGATGGAGGGGGAATGGAAGGATCCTTTAAGTCCGTTTCCACACACATCCATCCCACCAACAGCCGAGGAGTGGAATGGAAGGGGGAAAGAAGTATCCTTTAATTTTGTCCTTCCCCCCTTCCCACCACCAGATGGAGAGTAGAATGGAGGGGGAAGGAAGGATTCTTTAAGCCCATTTCCACCCCATTCCACCACTGCTGAGCATCAGGAGGCACGGAGGGCGGGATCGGCCGGGCTAGAGCTCCTTTGGAAGCCACCCTTTGCCTGGCTCCTAAAGATCAGCAGCAGCTGCTGAACTGCACCAGTGGGGGAAGGGTGCCTTTAAAAATAGCCCTTTTCTGTCTCTAGCTGCCGATCCTGTCTAGCTACCAAACCCCACCAGCTTGGAGGGGGGGGGGCTGTTACCAGTGTATAAGATGCACTCTTTTCCCCCAGTGTATTTTAGGGGGGGGGTCTTATCCGCTAGCAAATATGGTACTTTGATGAAGAAAAGGAACATCTGCTCAGATTACAGGTAAAACTGACTACTGAAGTAGAGAATGATTATCATGATGAACAGAACTGCTCCTGTTAACAATTATTTCCTAAACCTTTTGAGGTATAACATGGATAAAATCAAAATCTAAACAATATTACAAAAAAACTATCTTAACCATGTCACTCATTACAACTGCCAAACTAACTAAAGAGAGAATTATTTATTTACTTGATTTTCATCCCATCTTTCCTCTGATCGCTAGATCTAAGAGCATACTCGTCAAGCGCGGCTTTTGCGCATGAACAGAACCCCTTTGCACATGCGCAGAACTGCCTTCTGATGTGTGCATGTGCAGTAACCCCTTTTCCTGCCATTCAAAATACGGGACGGCGGCGGGAAAGGGGTGGAATGACCACTGAAATACGGGAATTCCCGGCCAATGCGGGATACAGGTATTCTAAGAGACCTTACAAATTGCTAAGACATACATACAAAAAAAAAAAAAACACACAAGAAAATTACAGAAGCAAAATCTGATTAATCATGTTTTGAGCATTCAATTTAAGTGGACTCTAACAAGTTTCTTTAGTTTCAAGCTTCCACAGCCGAGTAAGGATTTGAACCCAAGCATCCTAAATTAGGTTTAATTGTTGGGATTTGAATGCTCAATGGTTCTGATAGGTGATGTTGGTTTGTTTTATATCACTTTTTGGGTTGAATATTATTATGTTCCTGTTATTGTTTGGTTGTTGTGATTGTTTCTGCATTGGATGTTTTATATAACTGTAAGCCACTGTGCTTGCACCAAAAGGGCAAAGTATAAATGTGAATAAAATAAATAAATATTCTGTTATTTTAATTGTATTACACTATTTTATGTTTTTAATTGTATTTTAGTATTTGTACTACAGTAACTGCTGAAAGACAAAGACAGCCATTCACGTATAAATTTAAACCTCATGCTAGTTTCAATTAGTGTTGTTGCTGTTGCTATGTACTGTCAAACTGTCTCCACTTTTTGGCAATCCTATGAATGAAAGATCTTTAAAACATACTACCCTCAACAACCCTGCTCACCTCCTGCAAGTTACAGCCAAAGGCTTTCTTTAGGGAATCAATCCATTTCATGTTTGACCTTCCTCATCTCCTGTTGCCTGTCACATTTCCCAGCATCACTGTATTTTCCAGAAAGTCTTGCCTTTTCATGATGTACCTAAAAGTAGGACAGTCTCAATTTTGTCATTTTGCCTCCAAAGATAGTTTAGGCTTGATTTACTCTAGGGCCCACTTGTATTTTTGGCAGACCAGTGTATTTGCAGAGCTGACCTTCTTCTTCTTGTGCCGTATGATTCCAAATATTGGTAATCATCATGGCGATCAGCTATGAAGACTGTCCTGTGAATATAATGCCGTGGCCTTTCATCTGCTGACCTACAACACTGTATTTCAGTTTAATCATTTTTTCTTTACTGTCCAGCTTTCACACCCATACATGGTGAGTGGTAATATAATAGTATGGATTATCTTAGTCTTTGTCTCTAGTGACATTCTTTTTACTTGAATTTTCCCCCCAAACTCCATTGTTGCCATTCCAAGTCTCGGTCTTCTTCTGATTTATTGGCTCCATTTGGATTGATGATCGAACCTAGGTATATAAGATCTTTCAATATCTCAATTTCTTCATTGACAACATAAAAGCCATGTAGTTATTCCATAGGGATAAGTTTTCTCTACTTAAAGTTTAAATGTGGTCCTATTTTTGGCACTTTATTTTTTCACTTTCATTAAGTCATTTCAAGTCGTTGCTGTTTTTTGCCAGTAAAATTGTTTCATCTGCTTATCTTAATTCATTGCAATTTATATCAATTTTCACTCTTCCTTCATCTAAATCTAGTCCTGCTTTCTGCATGATATATTCCACGTTCAACCAGTGTAGATCAGATGAACTGAATGAGACTTGAAAGTCAAAGTCTCACCTATTTAGGGAATTCTCTATGTTACAATGGATTTTATTCCCTTGATTTTTATTTTTATTCTACTATTGACAATATACGCTGAAAAGTAATTCCTAATAACCCAAATCATAGTGTGTTTTTCTGACACAACAGCAAAACATGGAACTTGCATCAACTCACTGAGGCTAATTAACAATATACCAGTTGCTTCCCTGGTTTTGCAACAATAATTCCACTGAACATCTTTTAATAAGCTGCTACAACTTCCAAAATTACACTATGGAACATTTCTATTTCTTTTTAAAAAATTGCAGTATCTGAAAGTTCCATAGCTTTTAACTTTATACCTTCATTTTGGGGCTTTGCTAGTTTCAGAAAAAGGAAGATTTGCATGAACCTTCTGAATTCTGAAGTTTTTTAAAACCACTTTTCATATTTGTTTGTTTCCTGTATTTGACATTAATTTACAGCCATTTATTGCTACATTTCAAAACCCAAAACCCAAATGAAAATACTAAGCCAATCTAACTTGTAATGCTAGCACTAGGCTTAATTCAAATATATGACCATAGAAACTGCTTGGTGAATGTTTCCCATTCAATCACCTAAAGCTTCTCAAAATGTTCATGGGGATTGGAAGGAGCTTACTGAGTAGGGAAAGAGGCTAATGGGGGAAAGGTAAATTGCAAGCTGAATAAATCAGCTATGTGTACCTTCTAAGAGGGGGAAACACAGCCACATAAATGTTTACAGTTTTCCTTTTCCTTAGCTCCCTTCAAGTTACAGCTCAATATATCAAACAATTCTGACTTATCATAGGAAAAGATAGTAGATATCCATTTCAATTTGCCATTCCTAATTCCAAGGAAGAATATTTATTCTCAGTGCTACACTAGAAAGACTTTTATGAAGCTCATGTTATCAAATACAAAAATAATAATAATCTCAATTTGATATGAATATTTGTAAAAACCAAACATGAAACCTTCAAAAACAAATCACAACTCAATTCTCTTCTCAAGAGTATAAGAACACAGCAGGGGTCAGATATGCCAGGTGAGGGAAAGGTGGAACAAGCGCATAAAATTTATCCTGAGTTTCGACCCTTCTGCCCTCAAGATTCTGGTTGTCCTGTCAATTCACCCTCCAAAGTCTGCTGGTATTGCAATTGAATGCCAAGTTAGTCCAGAATGAAATACAGGTACTCACTATCCATGACATGACCTGGGAAGATGAGTTGGCTCTGTCTTAGCTCTGCCATATCTCTCAAAGGAAACTTCTATGTCCTCACACCAATTTTGACGGCCTATATGTCATGTTGGGCCAAAGAGACATAACCAGATTGCTGCTGACATACAACCTATTCTGCTGCCCTGTCTGAACTAGCTGCCGTGATCTCAAAGGTGGTCCTGGATAATCGCAAGACTGTTGTTGTGAACTGCCCAGAGAATGCTCTAAGCCGGGGTAGCCAGCCTTGGTGCCCTGAGTTCTTGGACTTCAATTCCCAGAAGCCCTGATCAGCAGGTGTGCTTACTTGGACTTCTGGGAATTGAAGTCCAAGAACACCAAGGCACCAAGGTTGGCCTCCCCTGCTCTAAAGACCATGAGGTGGTGGTATATAAGTGTAAATTATATTGCTATTCATGCTGAGGCTGAGTTGATACATCCTTCTTGGGATTTCATGGCAACCACAGAACTTTCTCCATACAGCATGGGCCCAACATGTATCTGGTTTTGCCCGTATAAGAATAAAAGATCATCTGTTTCAGAGAGGGGGTCTAAGATAATTTCCTTGTAAAGATTAATTTGATAGCAGCAGACCTTCTCTGCAGGAGTGTTGGACCCATTAAAATGGCCTACCCACTGTTTAGAACTTTCCACATAACAGGAAGTCCCATGTAGGTGTGTGCCTTTAATGTAGAAAGACCCAAACATAAAATAGGCTCCCTTACTCACAATTCATGTTCTTTCATCAACTAATAGAGGAGAATCTCAAAGACACAAATTATCTGTGTTTACAAAAGAGTTCTGGTGCTGGAGAAGACTTTTGAGAGTCCTATGGACTGCAAGGAGATCCTGAAGGAAATCAACTCCGACTGCTCCTTGGAAGCTCAAGCACTTTGGACACCAAATGAGAAGAGAGGACTCACTGGAGAAGACCCTGATGCTGGGAAAGAATGAAGGCAAAAGGAGAAGGGGGTGGGCAGAGGATGAGATGGCTAGACAGCATCATTGACACAGTGGGCATAAATCTGGGCAGACTCCAGAGGGTGGTGGATGACAGATGAGCCTGGAATTCTGTGGTCTATGGGTTCACAAAGGGTCAGACTGTGACTAAATGACAATGGGTTGGGTAAGTCAACACTCGGGCTGTTGACCCAAGAGGCTGCAGAGGAGAGTTGGAGATAATCTCTGGCATCCAGCTGCATCATTCCTCAGTGCCTGGTCCATCAGCTGCCTCTAAGAATTCCATTTAGTTGTGGAGAAAAGAGAGAAGGAAGAAAGGAGGAGGAACCATGGTGCTTTTTTCCACTTGGTATAAACTGGTAGACCATCTCCAAAGCTGTGAGCTCATTAAAGCTAAGACCTCCAATGCCATATGTGGTGGAGAGTCTGCCAGTACCTACTACTTATCCAGATGTATGAATGAAGGGAGCCAATTGTGGGCCAAAGAGATCAGTTGACCCTTGGAAGCACATCTAGTAGGATGAAGGTGTCATGATTTCATAGCCAGGGAAGAATAAATTTTCATTCTTTATTCTGTTATCTTAAAGCCTAGATGCTTAAGGTTTCGATAGGTTTCATTTCTGTTAAATTGTTTTAGCTTTTATTAGTCTGAACGGGTCCATTTTGGAAGGCTATAGTACGCAGAAGCCATCATCTGTCCAATTAAAAAGTGGCAGGTCGAGCTGACCTCCGTTCACAGACAGCGAACCAGGCAAAGTGTCTGCTCTCAGAACAATCATCTGGGAAAAGCGCAGTTCTCAGACCAGCCACCTGATGATAGACGTGAAATGCACGTCTTTCTGATGGGAACGCTGATTAAATGTCCTGTCCCAGACTGGACTTCAAAAGGCAGGTGTCTGTCATTCAAAACACCTCTGCATGCGTTCTCACCACAAATTCTATAAATATTATGGCAATCAAGCCAGATTAGAGAGGAACAGGGCAGTTATCTCAGATCATCTCGAGATGCTGCTCTCCATCTTCCAGAATTGATCCAACCCGTAACCCGTTACTCTGATGGGCGGCCCGCTAGCCGCACTCTTTTTAGATAAGTATGTCTTTCTGGAACGCTGATTTACTTTTATAATAATATGTATTTTTATAGCTTAGTTTAGAGAGGATTTTTATATGATATTTTGGAATATTCTCTATTTTTATTCCAATAAATCTTTTTAAGGATTTCTTCGTCAAGAGCAGTTATTTTGCCTTCTTCTAGCCGAGGAGGAGCAGAAGAGAAATTTTTCAGATAAGGCCTTGTTGCTTTTACAACACAGACTCTTTGTTATATTCGGCCAGCGTAGCTGTGACCGATAATAAGGAGTTAGAAAGGGGAGAGAGATTTTGGGAGTCTAGGCTTAGAGTCTAGGCTCATAGTGAATGAGAGCATTGTAAGTACCATTGACCACTGATGGTTATTGGATGAAATCAAGCCTGAATTCTCCCTTGAAACAAGAGTAAACTGAGATTATTGTACAGTATTTTATGCACACGATTGAAAAGACGAGATTCACTGGAAAAGATAATAATGCAGAGAAATGCTGAAGAAAGAAAAAATGAGGAAGACCAAATTTAAGATAGACTCAATAAAGAAAGCCATAGCATCGAGGTTGCAAGACTTAAACAAGTTGTTAAGGACAGGACTTCTGGAAGTCACTATAGGGCTGCCTAAAGTTGGAAATGACTTGATAGCACACCAACTAACAATAGCACTGCATATACACAAAAGGTTGAGCTTTCTCAAATATACTGTTCAAAAAATAAAGGGCACACAAAAATAAGGCATCCCACGATCTGAATGACTGAAATACTGTATTCCTATTGTTGTTCACATACTGTACTTGGATGTGCTGACAACAAAATCACACAAAACTTAACAATGGGAATCAAATTCATCAACCCATGGAGGTCTGGATTTGGAGTTACACTCAGAGTGACAGTGGAAGAAAACACTACAGGCTGATCCAACTGTGACGAATTGCCCTTAAATCAAATCAAAATGAGGCTCAGTAGTGTGTGTGGCCTCCACTTGCCTGTATGACCTCCCAACAACGCCTGGGCATGCTCCTGATGAGGTGGCAGATGGTCTCCTGAGGGATCTCCTCCCACACCTGGACTAAAGCAATCCCCCATCTCCTGGACAGTCTGTGGTGCAATGTGGCATCGGTGGATGGAGCGAGACATGATGTCCCAGATGTGCTCAATCGGATTCAGGTCTGGGGAATGGGCGGGCCAGTCCATAGCATCAGTGCCTTCATCTTGCAGGAACTGCTGACACACTTTAGCCACATGAGGTCTAGCATTGTCATGCATTAGGAGGAACCCAGGACCAACCGCACCAGCATATGGTCTCACAAGGGGTCTGAGGATCTCATCTCGGTACCTAATGGCAGTTAGGCTACCTCCAGCGAGCACATGGAGGGCTGTGCGGCCTTCCAGGGAAATGCCACCACACACCATTACTGACAAACCGCCAAACCGGTGATGCTGGAGGATGTTGCAGGCAGCATAATGTTCTCCATGGCATCTCCAGACCCTGAGACGTGTCACATGTGCTCAGTGTGAACCTTTCATCTGTGAACAGCACAGGGCGCCGGTGGCGAACCTGTCAATCTTGGTGTTCTCTGGCAAATGCCAAACGTCTTGCACGGTGTTGGGCTGTGAGTACAACCCCCCACCTGTGGTCGTCAGGCCCTCATACCACCCTCATGGAGTCTGTTCCTGACTGTTTGAGCAGACACATGCATATTGGTGGCCCACTGGAGGTCATTTTGCAGGTCTCTGGCAGTGCTCCACTTGTTCCTCCTTGCACAAAGGTGGAGGTAGCGGCCCTGCTGCTGGGTTGTTGCCCTCCTATGGCCTCCTCCACGTCTCCTGATGTACTGGCCTGTCTCCTGGTAGCGCCTCCATGCTCTGGACACAACGCTGGCAGACACGGCAAACCTTCATGCCACAGCTCACATTGATGTAATGACGTCTGTCCGTCCAACCAGGGTGGATCGGAGGGGCTCTCTTATTGTACCATCCGCTAGAGGGGCTCGCCTCTCTAGCATAAGGAGGAGGGCCTTCTCCGTGTCCGCACCGGCACTCTGGAACCTCTTTACCAACAGAGCTATGTCTCCAGACAGAATTGCTGCCTTTCAGAAACCTGGCTGGCAGGCCAAGTATGGGGTGCAGGTGGAAGGGTGACTTCCATGGGGTGGCTGGTATAGTGAAATTCCGGCCCCCTTGGTCCCTGCACCCTTTTTTAGGGGGAGGGTAGTTTTTAAGCAGTTTTTATTTGTTTTTATTATGATTGTGAACCGCCCTGAGTTGGCCTTGGCCAAGTGGGCAGTATAGAAATCAAAATAAATAAATAAATAAATTAAATGTGCCATCCTGGATGAGCTGCACTACCTGAGCCACTTGTGTGGGTTGTAGGCTCTGTCTCATGCTACCAGTAGAGTGAAGGCACCGCCATCATTCAACAGTGACCAAACCATCAGCCAGAAAGCAAAGAAACTGAGAAGTGGTCTGTGGTCACCTCCTGTTGAACTACATCTTTATTGGGGATACCTTGCTAATTGCCTCTGATGTCGACCTGTTGTCTCTTCCATTTGCACAACAGCTTGTGGAATTGATTGTCAATCGGTGTTGCTACCAGGGTGGACAGTTTGATTTCACAGAAGTGTGATTGACTTGGGGTTACACTGTGTTGTTTAAGTGTTCCCTTCATTTTTTGGAGCAGCATATTTGTGCTTTGATCTCCTAGCTAAACAGATCATGATCCTAAGGATTGGGCAGAGAATTTTTCAGGCTACCCCCTTTCCAACAAAGCCCCCTCCCCTTTTTGAAACCTCTCTAGTGCAGCATCTAGCATAATGTAAGAGGCTCCCGCCCAAATAGTACATCAGCATGTTAACATTTTTCTGTAAGCAAGTCTTTGAACCAGAGTCTTAATTCATTCAAATTGCTGTTTCAATATTTTACTATTATTTTAAAGGTTAAAAAATGTATTTCTGAGGGATCAACCACCCCCATCTCAAACAACCTCCGATACTGCAGCCAGAAACCTAAACCACTGAGCTATCCAGCAGAACCCCTGCCCAACTCCTTTAAACTTGCAGTTTCTGTAATTTCCTCACATAATTGTTTACTGTCTCAATAGTCTACTGCTCCTATATTCAGTTTTAATATAAGATTTCAGACAAAACAGATCAACAGAAGGAAAATTTGATGGCAAAACGCCATACAGCAGTGGTGCCCAAAACTTTGCACCAGGGTCCTGACCATGCCCCTGGATCAGCTGAGTGGGCCTGACCACACCCCCGGAAGCAGGAGTGTTTGCACATGCACATCCAGAACCACTTCTGGGAGTGGCGTGGACACGTTTGCACATGTGCAAATGTGGTCGCACCACTCCTGGAAATGGTTCTGGATGCCCCAGTGTATGCGCAAATGCGTCTGTGCCACTCCTGGCACGGATGCATCTGTGCATGCATGGGGGTGTCCCCATCCACTTCCAGGAGTGGTGCAGATGTGTTTTCACATGTGCTGGGGCATCCATAACATTTTCTGGGAGTGGTTCCAGATGCGCATGTGCATTGGTGGGCGCGTCCCCCGTCCACTTCTGGGAGAAGCAAGGGGGCCTCGGGCCTGATGAATTGGCGTAGTTTGGGCACCCCTGCCACACAGTGTAATCTAACTGATTATTTCAAATTACTGAGAAAAATCAAACTAACACAGTAGAAAAAAAGCTAATGCAACAGTAGGCTACATCAACAGAAGTAAAGATCAAGGTAATAACGGTATTACTGTATTCCATGAACAACAGTTTAAAAAGGACGATGACAATCTTGATTGTTATCCAGAGGACAACCACAAAGTTCCAGATAGCAAGAGAAACAATAGATTCAAATTAAATTTGTTTAAGCATTCCTATCAGTAAAAGATGTTCAATTTGTTTGTTGGCATCTCACTTTTCTCTCCCATTCAGGACCCGATGTGGTTTACAAAAAATTAGTTAAAACAAATTTATTTAAATTAAAAACTATTACATATAACATGTGTCAAGATCAGAGATGCTTTAGCTGTGGATTTCCTGCTTTATAGTGGTTTTAGGGAGCATCACCCAGGACTCAGTGACTGTTTGGGCCACGTCCAGTTCAACAGCTCTATGACTGAGTTGTTCTATGATTTTAATTCTTCTCTGTATATATGAATGTGCATAGACAACAACACTCTTTATTACAGTCATAGACCAGTACAAAATAAGTTACATAAAGAAATGTCTAGTACACAAGAAGTGAAGCCTATGTTATGAATTCTAGCATAAATGTGCATAGAAAAACTAAGGAATTCCCCACTGAGGCAATAATGCAGTCCCAGGAACAGGGCATTTGCTGTTTTGACAAAGAACATTTCCTTTCCACTCCAAAGCAGAGCCTCCCTTGTCAGCAAAACAATGGCTCATTTACCATGAAAATGTTTACACATGTTAATTCCATTTTGATATAGAATTTATGCTTAAAATAATTTTAAATACTGTCTATGGCATCATCATTAAATTTGACCCTGACCTATAATCTCCTTAACAAGGTATATGTTTTACAGTGCTTCATATGTAACAATTAATTCCCATTACCAAATAACCTGGCAAAAAAAATGGGTTCTGGATTACTGCAAGAAGCCTCACTGCTGCAGAGATATGCTTATATTTAAGGACATTTAATGCTTTAAAACATCTTATTAGCCACTTTTCAGACATAGCAGAAAGAGTGGCCTATGACATAATACACTGAAAGCTGACAGAGATAAATTTAGGAGGCAGTTCAAAGACCTGTCTAAAATCATATATCTTCAACCAGTTTAACTAACTAAATAGCAGAAGATAAAAGTTTCAGCACAAATATACACAGTAGGACTGTCATACCAGTATTATAGAAACCTTGGCATAGATTTGTTGTCCATCATAGCTGAATGGGATGGATAAATGAAGCTCAAGCAAAAGTATGTGTTGGACCACTGTACCATGTAGATTTTCAAAACTGACAACTATTCAAGTGTATAATTTCAGAATGATTATTCACCATTATTTTTTTAAAAAAAATCATTTGCAAAGGGGAGTAAATCTTCAAAAAGGACTAAGATAATTATTAAAAAGTATCATGTTAGAAAAGAGGTTTGTGGGGTTTTTTAACACAAAGAGACCATTTTGATGTCACACTGGGTGATGCAGTGAAGAGGAGGGATCAATTCTCATTTTCCACCTAGATCCTAATATTCTGCTGGCAGAAATCTACCTGTGGATCTTACTCATAACTATCTACTTCAAATTTTACTTTTGCATCTATGTGTCAATGTGTCAGGCATTTGGAATTTATAAAAAGACTTAAAAACACCAATATCAAAAAAACATAAAAGATATATATTGTCAGGTTTCCAGTTGTGCTCTGTAAAACAAATGCATTTTGACATAAAAAGTAATGGATGGCTCCTTTAAAAATATTTCACTTACCAGTCACTACAATGCTGCTCATGTTAGAGTTTGGGCTAGTGAGTACACTGCCTGAAAGAAGTTCGTCAGATCCTCTCTATAAAGAAAGAGATAATACATTTGCTATTTTTAAATAATACAAATACTGCTTCTAAAAATAATAGTTTAATATAACATTTTAAAAAGGAAAACTTAAGAGCATGAGACCTATACTAAACTCTAGCAGAGCATCTCTGAAAAAGGCTGAAGCATTTCTATATTTAAAATATATAAGAGGTCCCTTTTTCCTGTCCTCCACACACAAATTGCTCTAACAAATTAACTGGTAAATAACATCTTGCTGCCTAAAAGGACAGTTCCTTTAACATTACATGAAGAAACAAACTAGACAAAATCCTGTTGCATAAATTTACAGTGCAAATAGGATCAAGTGTAAGAAATAATTTAAACTAACTGAAAGCTTCCTATCCACCCCACCCACCCCCCAATCTGGTACACAGAAAGAGCCTCCTCAAAGATTGTGATATTTTTCAACCACAATTGGGCATACCCTGGTAACTGCAAACTTGTGTTGTCGGCTAATCTTTCTCACACTGTTAGGCGAAAGGAACTGCAGAATGAATTCACTAAAAGGTGGCTTCATTTTGGCAGTTTCATGTCTGGCCTAGACACAGAAGAAGTCCCCCATCTTTCAAGCTCTGAGGCTCCCTGTGCTTTGCTTTTGCCTTGCCGGAGGCTTCGGGGGCCTTGATACAGGAGTGCTTGTGGTGAAGCCTTTAACAATAAATTTAAAAAAAAGGTCACAAGTGATCTGTTGGCAATTTTTGACTATTAAAGGAATTCTCTCAAGATCTCAAACCTGTGCTCTGTAACTGTATACCAGCAAGAATTTGCCTAGCATTGCAATATATAATACCCAAGGTGATTTAAATCAACATCCTTACACATACAACAGTGCAAACTCTTTCACCCTTACAATTCTAACAATTAAACGAAGCCACCAAAATACCCTTTTCAATTTGGATAACTTTAAGAACTCTTATATAGTTCACTCTGATTTTATGTACTGATAGGCTTACAGAAAGCTGTTGAACAGTACAGCCTGTGCTAAATTATTTCTGCTGTTAAGCAGCACCCAGAACTTTTTGTCAGACTCCTTTAAATATTATTCAGATTGGAAATAATAATCTCATGTTGTCAAATCAATTCTGGCTTATGCCAACCCTTTCTAGGTATAGTGTAGTCAGAAGTGTTTACCATTCCCTTCTTCTGGAAACACCCTAAAAACCCCAACCTACCAAAACCACTAAACTATCCACTCAGCTAGCTGGATAGCTCATTGGATTACATATCTGGCTGCAGAGCTAGAAATTGAGAGTTTGATAACCCACTGGGCCTCCTGGGAGAAGAGCTACCCTATGTAGTTATGGGCAAGCTGTTACAGTCCCAGGCGCCCCCAGAAAAAGGTAATAGCAAATCACTTTTGAGTATTCTCTACCAAAAATAAAATAAAAAGACCTGGAAATAGTCACAAGTCAGAATTGACAACAGTAAGAGCTGTTGAAAATTACAATGGTCAAAGACTCAATTATCTTCAATATTAGAAAGTTTGTTAACTGACTGACTCGCATTAACATATTTCTGTTTAAAGATTTAAATTTTAATACAGTGAAATAATATAAACAATTATCTGAAAGTTATGGATACCAAGTTTACATTATACCCCTTCCATCTTCAGCAGTAACCAGGCACAGATAAGTTATCTGAGATAACAACTGAGTCTGACACTACAAATTAAAATACAGTAATACACAATGACATATATCTTTCAATATTGTTGCTTGGGGAGCATATGATTCTAAATATATTTATGAAGTGAGAAAAAATACCAAATATGTCCATATTTTAAAACAACAAACTTTTAAGAACTAAATATAGCCATGCTGGATCAGAGCAAAGGTGTATATTGTTTGCCATCCTATTCCCACAGTAACTAATCAAATGTCTATGAAATGCCCATAAGGACAGGAATGAAATACCATAATTCCATTTATATACAGTAATAACTCATACAAAGTCCGCTTCGTACAACATCAAATTCATACAACATCGCCTAATTCCTTGAAAAAGTTGGTGTTTTCCCCAGGTTGCATTGTGCCTGGGCAGGATAAAAGGCAGAATGCATGTGTGCATTGCTCTTGTGGGTTTTACAAGAGGCAAAGAGTGTTTAGGAGTGGTTTTGAGTGCGATTTTGGAATTTTTTTTATTTTTTCATCAGAATTTTTAGAAGCATTCCTGGGATTTTTGCAGCATTCTTCAGGTTCTTGGACAATCAGGGTTGTTTGACATGTTTTTGTTTTGGTTTTATTTAGCCTTTAGACAATGATTTCTTAATGTTCTGTCAGTTTCCTGTCTGTTTCCTTGACTTTGCCCTGAAGTCTGTGCTGTTACAGTACAATGTATCTCTATGGAAACGACGTTGTACGAGGCATCGCGGTAAGGATTTGGACGTTGTATGTGGCATCACAGCTAGGATTTTGCATGCCTCATACAAAGTCCAAATCCGTACAAAGTCCAAACTTGTGGAACCAAGTTTGGACGTTGTATGAGGTACCACTGTACAGTGGTACCTCATATGACGATTTTAATCCATTCCCCGGGATTCATTGTTGTACAAAACAATTGCTATACGATGCATGCATCGTACTGTATAGCGATTTTCCCTATGGGATGCATCGTACAATGATTATTATATTTTTTGCTAAGTGGTTTTTCCCATAGGGAAAATTGTTATGCGGGACACCATTTCTCCAAAAAAATAACTAATTGTTATGCGAGTTTGTTGATATATGGGGCAATTGTTGTATGAGGTTCCACTGTAGTACCAAAACTGATGTACAGAGACACTGGCATGCAGCATCCAATGTTGGGGATCACATGAGTAGCAGCCACTGGCAACATTCATCTTCCTGAACTTATTTAATCCCCCTTTAGGGAAATTCAACCTGTCAGCTGTTATGTCTGTAGAAATAAATTCATGTACAGTAAAACCCCGCTTTACGAAATTAATCCGTTCCACGGGGTTTTCCTTGTAGCAAAAATTCCTTGTTACAAAGTGCAATTTCCCATAGGATTGCATTGAAAACCAAATATTCCACTCCAGAGGTCAGAAAAAAAGCCAAACAAACATATTTTTTCTGTTCAAAACTCTTCATACAGTGCACTTTGGAATTTTCTGCCACATTTTAGTCACTGTATAAAGAGATTTGAGCAGGTAAAAGACGTTTTCCCCCATTTACTTCTGACCTCTGGAAGGGATTTACTGTACAGTAATTGGTTTTCAATGCACTTCTTACAGCAGCCTCTAGTAGCCAGATCTGGTAATGTGCTGGATTCTTTCCGACAATCAGCTATTAGTTCCCCCGGCACCCAATGTGCTGAAACACCGATTTTAAGCTGCCGAAACATTGCAAAAAAAAAAATTCAGAAACGGAGCAAACACACTCTAAACATTGCTTGCTAAGCACTAAAAGCAACCACAGCTGAGTCTGCTGTCAGGGGGAGGGGGGACCCTGGCCATGTGGCAAAAAAAACCCCGTAAGCTGAGGGGTCATTTTCATGGGTTTTCCTATTGTGTAGCGAGTTTTCCACTGCATGAGGCATCCGTAAAGTGGGGTTCCACTGTACTTCCTTTTATTTTACTGACTTTCCTACAGTTCAGCTTTAGTGGATGATCCCAGATTCTAACATGAGAATGAAACAAAGTATTGTCCTATCTACTTTTTCTTCAATTTTACATAGCTCTAACCCAAGAGTTCTCAACCTTTTAAAAGCTGGGGGCCAGGTCAAGGCTCCTTCAGACAACTTTGCGGGCCAGATGGCCATTTTGCCCTTCCTCCACCACATGGCACTTCTGGATGTGGTGGTGGTGGTGGGGCAACATGAAATGGCCCCATGGGCCACAGGTTGAGAATCCCTGCTCTATCCTGTCCGCCTCACCTATAACCTGCCCCTTATTACCATTTTAGCTTCCCAAACTGTAAACCTTTTTCATATGGCATTTACTCCTATCATCTAACTGCCCTTCTTCTGACCTTGTACAGTTTAGTAAATCCTTAAGAGTGTCCAAAATTTTATACTGTACTCCAAGGAGAGTTACACCATGATTTTTTTTGTAGAAACATTATGATGGCCTACACGGATTTTTATTTTTAAACAGCAGCCATACAGTGGATCTAACATCTTTCTCAAGTGGTTCACCTCAACCCTCCAAACAGTGTATCCACACAGGCTGAACAATTTAAAACCCATCCAATAAGGAGAAATCTCGGTTATTTCCATAAAAATGTGGCCATCTAATTTATCACAATCTATTTATTACTTTAAAAAACCTCTACAGGCCAAAATTATGTTGACTCAGTGATGGTGCTAGTGGAGTAAGCTCCAAAATAGGCACAACTTTTGTATCCATTCTCAGCTAACCAATTTTTCATTGTGTCTGAACCAAGACAAGTTTTTGGTACTATTAATCATGATTTGCCAACCATGTAAACAGTTACTTTTTTTAAAAAAAATCTCCTCTCCAAAACAATACTTTAGATTTTTGCTGCTATATTTACATTTGTGCTACAACAGTAGAGACAATAAATAATACAGTTAACTAAAGGGATTCCTAAATGAGACCTCTTATTCTAAGATTCAATGCCATTATACTCTGGCTTCAGGTTTTGCTACAGAAACTATTCTGGTTCCTTTGGTAAATACGCTTGGAGAGGGATGGGGAAGTGCAAGTCTGTTAATTCTTTTGGACTTATCAGCAGCTTTTGCTCCTGCTGTCCACAGTATTACTCTGGCCAGGCTCCCTGAGTTCAAGGTTTTTACAGCTCAACCACATGACATTTATACCATATGTCATTCATGTTGGCAAAGGATTATCTGCAGCTCTCCTTTTCATTACCATCTGAATCAGGTCACGTCAGACACTGGCTGCAATCCAGCTGCATAATTTATGCCATGTATGGCTGATGATGTTATCAGCAACAGTGCTTTTCAGAAAATAGACTTTCCTTTGTCCCACAGCCCAAGAGCTTCTTAATAATGAAAGGGATCCCAATGAAACCTCTACACCGGGATGTTCAGAGAGCAAAAATTTTAATTTCTTAAAAATATGCTAAGCATGTCATCATTATGTGGCATAAGTTAAAACAATACAATTTTAGTCACTGTTAGCCAAACTAGTGCATGTAGTCAGTAATAAACTTGAAGAGGGCCACTAAACTAAAACATAAACCTTACAAGATGAAGGTGCTACAGTTACTCCGTTTAACTGCTCAGAGACATTACTCAAATTATACAGTAATCTAGAGACCAAGTGACACTGTCCCAGATATATGAGATTCAGATACAATAATGCTACCACAAACAGCATCTACAACAAAGAAGCTGGTGGACCAGATGCAGCCACTAAAAGTCTAAGAAGAATTCTGCTAGACCACATTAAAAGCTGATCTAGCTCATTATTCTGTTTTCAGAGAAGCCAGATGCTTATGGGAATCCAACAAACAAAATGTGAATGCAAGAGTACCCTCCTACAATTGAATTTCAGAAGCTATACTGTACTGCACACTGGAATATTTCTAAGGATTGCACAAGATCTCTAGATCTCTATGGTTAACATTGTTAACATTCTTCTATAACAAATTATCAAAAACAAATGTTTCTTTAAAGCACCAAACTATCTACACTAGCATTGGTCAATCAACTTCTCCTTTGGGAAATATACACAAGACACGCAGAGCAGAACAACAGGAACCGGACAAAACAATCCAAATCAATTACTGTATCTCAATCGGATGACAGCATATTACCTTCAAGCTAACATCATATACCAACAGGAAAATTCCCAGAAGGGTGTATCAGGTGAATAAGCACTCACTGAGAAAGTGGGAAATGTGACTGATTCATCCAGTCAAAGCATATTCATGAACATACTCACTACTTCAATTATTCAAGTTACTAATGAACATTTGGTAGCAAACACTATTCTGCTGTCTGAAATCCTGTTGCATAACTTACGAGAGTGATGTTGTCATTGGCAGGTGACAATTTACAATAATTAAAAATGTTGGTATAGTAACATTACCAGCTGGATACAATTAAGAACTTATTTATTCCATCCTCCACTGATTCCATACAATGGAAGGGATTATATGGGAACCAGAAAGCCACAAAAGAAAAGTAGGAAGTTTTAATTCCCCCAAAATGAGCCTTGCCAGGAACATCAGCCTTCTGTAGGCATAAGTTATGTAATAGGATTTCAGTCACTGCAATTACTTTCAACGTGATTCATTTATTCTCTCCATCAGATACATTTATTGTTGTCGCACAGTTGAGTCCGACCCTTTGCAACCCCATGGACCACCGCACGCCAGGCTCCTTCTGTCATCTGCCATCCTCCGTAGCCCACCCAGATCTACACTAACTGTGTCAATGATGCCATCGAATCCTCTGCCACCCCCTTCTCCTTTTGCCTTTGATCTTTCCCAGCATCAGGGCCTTCTCCAGTGAGTCCTCTCTTCTCATTGGATGTCCAAAGTACTTGAGCTTCAGCTTTTGTCCTTCTAAGGAGCAATCAGGTTGATTTCCTTTAGGATTGATTGATTTGATCTCCCTGCAGTCCAGGGGACTCTCAAGAGTCTCCTCCAGCACCACAGTTCAAAGATGTCAATTCTTCTACGCTCAGCCTTCCTTGTGGTCCAACTCTCACAGTCATACATTACTACTGGGAAGACCATTGCTTTGACTATGCAGACTTTTGTTGGCAGGATGAAGACTCTACTTACAGCAACATACAGCCATCTAATAAAGAGATAAAGTTTTTTTCACAGAGGGTGCCACAAGCACAGTGATAAAAGCTATAAGTGAGGCCCCCTAAACCATCAACTGTAGCATGTGTTTCTGTTTTTTCTATTTAGGCTTGCTATTTTTTTCTTGACAATGTTTAAATATCTGTCAAAAGTATATAGCAGATATCTGTAGATATGCAACTCATATAACTTTACCTAACAGAGATGCAGTACTGGGGAAAACTGTACCTATCAGTCCTCTGTCTAAGTTCTTCCAAAAGCACATAAATAGGGTCCCTCTGCAATATGTCAGAACTCACTCCAAAACATACTGCTCAACAAAGCTGAGCTAGTTAAAATGAGTAATATCCACCCCACTCATTTGTGTACCTTAGCAATATTAACAATAGGATAAAGCAGATCTATGCAAACACAACTGAGTCTGTGCTTTGCCAATGAACCAGCTGCAATAGTATAGTATTAAAAGATCCAACAAACCCCCTCTCACAAAAACATCCAACTTCTGGTAGGCCTGTTTGTTCCTATTACATAGCAAAGCAAAGCGATCACACTAATATACCGCCACATAACACTTAGTGCACTCTCTGGGCAGCACACGAGTTAATTAGCATTTTGCCTACAACAGGCTGGGTACTCATTTTACCGACCTCAGAAGGATGGAAGGCTGAGTCAACCTTGAGCCCTGGTCAGGATCAAACTCACAACCTTTTGGTTGAGGACGGCAGCTTAACCACTGCATCACCAGGGCTCCCTCAAACTTACAGCAATCCTATGAATAAGTTACCTCCAAAATGTCCTGGCCTCAACAGCCTTGCTCAGCTCTTGTAAACTTAAGGTTGTATTTCCTTCATGGAACCAATCCATCTCATATTTTGTTTCCACTTTTAAAGCTACCTTCAACATTTCCACAAATTATTGTCCTTGCCAGATAATTTTGTCTTTTTATGATGTGCCAAAAGTATGAGAAGCTCAGTTTCATCAGTTTTGCAATTCCAAAAGAAGTTTAGGCTTGATTTGCTCTAGGATATATCTGGACATCTATCTGGTGATCCAGGATATTCACAAAGCTTTCCTCCAGTATCATATTTAAAAAGTATCAATTTATTTCGTATCAGTTTTCTTCATTATTAAGCTTTTACACCCATACATAGTAAACAGGAATACAATAGTGTGGATGATCTCAACTTTATCCTCCAGTGACACATCCTTAGATTTGATTATCTTTTCTAATTCCTTCATTACTGCCCTTCTGAGTCTCAGTCTTCTTCTGGTTTCTTGGCTGCAGTTTTTATGTAAACTGCTGAGTGAAAAATTTACACAAACTTGCTAACAGTTTCAACTCCTTCATTGTTAACAATGATGCTGTATAGTTCTTCCATATTAATTTTTGTCTTCTCAGTGTTCAACTACAGTCCAACCTTGGCCTGCTTAACTTAAATAATCTTTAACAAAGTCAATAGAACTTCACAAAATTGAGGCCTTAGTCCAGGGCTGTCCAACCCTGGTGCCCCAGGTGTTCTAGGACTTCAATTACCAGAAGCCCTGATCAGCAGATGTGCTTACCTAGGCTTCTGGTAATTGTAGTCCAAGAACACCTGGGGCACCAGGGTTGGCCACCCCTGCTTTAATCAGAAGACTGATAGCTTTTATATACAACACTTTAAAAATTTATAATAAGTGTATAATTTCAATTTAGAATGCACAATCTCTATTCCATAATGAGAGCTTTCAGACATAACATTTTAAATTAAAATTACTAGTGCACAGGGTTTTTCTTATAACTAGGAAAAACCATTTTAATTGCTTTTTTAAAATGATTTAAATTTTAAAAAATTCTTTCGCACAAACTTAACAAATTAGATTTTTATCTACTCTGCCAGGAAGAAGTTGAATCAATGTACAAGATGGTTTACATGGTTGAAAAGAAATTAAAGGAATCTGGGTCATGAATGAGTCAGAAAGCTACCCAAAAAAAGGCCATTAGACTAAGTTCCAGTCACCTTGATTTTCCTGAGCCAGGCAAGGCTGCACATGATGCAATAATGCCCATAGCCAAAAGTTAAACTCAACCTCTCTTATATAGTAGACCTGTACATTACTGCCTAATAAAACTGCAGAAAGTGCTTATAAGGCCGATAGCAGGAAAATGGGACTGCATAATGAAACTTTATACCCCCAGAAACACAAAGGTTCCACAGAAGGTCTGCCTTCCAAATGGTTTGTGCAGTTAAGATGTTCTATGGAACTATCAGCTTTTAATTAATCCCCTTACTCTTTCTGTTTTATTAATAACTGTTGACAAGATCACAAGATAGGCTTTACTTTTAGCAGATACACCACCATCTCCCAAGTGGAGGAACTGAATTTATCCTTTCTTGTCCAAGTGCCCTCCCTGAGAAAGTGCTAGTTCCTGTATTTGTACATATTTTATGACTTTAGCTGTGGAAAATAAACTAGACAATTCAATTCACACTTTTCTCAAGAGATGATGTCATCAGCTCACACCACCAAGATCAAATTCTCATAACCACTTAGTCCTGAATTGGTGCTGGGAATGCTAGTGTAGCCTCAGTTCTTACAGTATTATTAGGTCCATCTATGTTATGCCCTAAGAAAGGGCAGTTTGTATAACGTTTCTGCTATTATAACACTGGAGCTCATGAAGAAAAGAAACTTATCTTCAAATCACCCAGATGCACTACAGGTTCCATGTTGTGTGACTGTTTCAAAAACTGCGCTACAGACACATTTCAATGGGGAAAGGCAGCTGTCCGCAATTTGTTGCAGCCTTTATGAGCATTATGTACAAGAGGCAATATGGAATAACTTGAGTGACATCAACTCAAACTTCATTCCATTGCCAAGTGTTGACTGGCAAAATCCCATGCATTGTTTTAATAACAATTCAACCATAAGGATTTCTACAGTTTTAAAATTTATTTTTAGCCATTTAATACAACATTACTATAAAGATTACAAAGATACTTATTACTGCCAATATGCTAGGTATAAATATACTGACAAAGAATATTCTGCATCCATAAAACTTGCAGATGCAGAATTCTCAACTGTCCTTTCTTTCTATTTGTAGAGGTTGTTTTTCTAGTTTTGCCACAAGTTTAGGTATTTTGTGCAATCTTTCCACATTACTGGATTAGGCCCAATAAAGTATTTCCAATCTCCTCACCTACTAGAGTGGGTCAAGTGATAATTTGCCTAACATTTGACCTTTTTAATTACTAGCAAGACATAATGGAGGTCTTAAAGGATCTGAGGAAGATAAAAATAAAGGTATACATTCAAAGATTAATTAATCTATTTCCTTTGAAATAAAACAGGAACGTATACTGCTCAAAAAAATAAAGGGCACACAAAAATAAGGCATCCCACGATCTGAATGACTGAAATACTGTATTCCTATTGTTGTTCACATACTGTACTTGGATGTGCTGACAACAAAATCACACAAAACTTAACAATGGGAATCAAATTCATCAACCCATGGAGGTCTGGATTTGGAGTTACACTCAGAGTGACAGTGGAAGAAAACACTACAGGCTGATCCAACTGTGATGTAATGCCCTTAAATCAAATCAAAATGAGGCTCAGTAGTGTGTGTGGCCTCCACTTGCCTGTATGACCTCCCTACAATGCCTGGGCATGCTCCTGATGAGGTGGCAGATGGTCTCCTGAGGGATCTCCTCCCACACCTGGACTAAAGCAACCCCCATCTCCTGGACAGTCTGTGGTGCAATGTGGTGTCGGTGGATGGAGCGAGACATGATGTCCCAGATGTGCTCAATCGGATTCAGGTCTGGGGAACGGGCGGGCCAGTCCATAGCATCAGTGCCTTTGTCTTGCAGGAACTGCTGACACACTTCAGCCACATGAGGTCTAGCATTGTCATGCATTAGGAGGAACCCAGGACCAACCGCACCAGCATATGGTCTCACATGGGGTCTGAGGATCTCATCTCAGTAACTAATGGCAGTCAGGCTACCTCCGGCGAGCACATGGAGAGCTGTGCGGCCCTCCATGGAAATGCCACCCCACAACATTTCTGACCCACCGCCAAACCGGTCATGCTGGAGGATGTTGCAGGCAGCATAACATTCTCCACAGCGTCTCCAGACCCTGACATGCCTGTCACATGTGCTCAGTGTGAACCTGCTTTCATCTGTGAACAGCACAGGGTGCCAGTGGCAAATCTGCACATCTTGGTGTTCTCTGGCAAATGCCAAACATCTTGCACCGTGTTGGGCTGTGAGCACAACCCCCAGCTATGGTCGTCAGGCCCTCATACCACCATGAAGTCTGTTCCTGTTTGAGCAGACACATGCATATTGGTGGCCCGCTGGAGGTCATTTTGCACGTCTCTGGCAGTGCTCCACCTGTTCCTCCTTGCACAAAGGTGGAGCTAGCGGTCCTGCTGCTGGGTTGTTGCCCTCCTATGGCCTCCTCCACATTTCCTGGTGTACTTGCCTGTCTCCTGGTAGCGCCTCCATGCTCTGGACACAATGCTGGCAGACACAGCAAACCTTTGTGCCACAGCTCGCATTGATGTGCCATCCTGGATGAACTGCACTACCTGAGCCACTTGTGTGGGTTGTATGCTCCGTCTCATGCTACCACTAGAGTGAAGGCACCGCCAGCGTTCAACAGTGACCAAACCATCAGCCAGAAAGCAAAGGAACTGAGAAGTGGTCTGTGATCACCTCCTGCTGAACCACATCTTTATTGAGGATGCCTTTCAAATTGCCTCTGATGTCCACTTGTTGTCTCTTCCATTTGCACAACAGCATGTGGAATTGATTGTCAATCGGTGTTGCTACCAGGGTGGACAGTTTGATTTCACAGAAGTGTGATTGACTTGGGGTTACACTGAGTAGTTTAGGTGTTCCCTTTATTTTTTGGAGCAGCATATTTGACACTGTAGGGCAGGGGTGGCAAACCTTTTTATGCCGCAGGCCTGACCATGCTCTGGGATAGCTGAGTGGGCCAAACCATGCCCCCCAGAAGTGGGTGCATTTTACAGCTATTGTAAATGCGCCCACTCCCGCATTTATGACAGCTGCAGGTGCATTTGCGCCTGCATGGTCACCTTTTACGGCTGACGTAAACTTGCCCGCTTCCACTTTCAGGTGCGGTAGAGGGCCGGATGGAATGGTGTCATGGGTCAGGGCCAGCCCATGGCCCATAGGTTGGGAACCCCTGCTGTGGGGTCATCACAACTCAGAAGCAAATTTGTTGAATTTCAAGCAAGGTATAGTAGCTGAAGAAATCAAAGGAATTATCTCCCACAGGGTAACATCTGGAACCAGTAGTTCTTAGCATTTGCACAAATCGAGCACCAGCTAACCTCTTTCTTAGAATATATTTCCTTATACAGTGGTACCTCATACAATGATTTTAATCCATTCCATGGGGCTCGTTGTTGTACGAAACAATTGCTATGCGATACATGCATTGTACAACATTTTTTTCCTAAGTTTTCCCATTGAAAAATTGTTGTACGATTTTTTCCATAGGGAAAATTGTTATGCGGGACACCATTCCCCCCCACCTAATTGTTATACAATTTTGTTGCTATACGGGGCAATTGTTGTATGAGGTTCCACTGTATCATAAAAACAACCAAATCCTTTAAACACAGATCTGTGCCTTCCATTTAAAGATCAGAAAAACAAAGAGGACGCTTGGAGTTAGCTGGGAAGGATCCACAAAAAAACAAAACACCACCAAACAGAAAGCTTCTGGCAGGAAAAAAATACGTAGAGAACTGACTGGATCAAATTGGGGTCCACAACCACAAGCAGTAAGAACAAGAGTTTATACTACACTCAAACCTAGGCTAGTTTGATATTCTCTAACAAACCAGGATCTATAAGCCAACTACAACCTCTTCTTTACCAGAGACAGCATGTCCTAACAAGTTGCTGGTAGTTTGTGTTGCCAGGAAACAACACGTGGAAGTACACCAGGACACATACGTATGAACAGTAAGCCAGAATTCTGAAGAATCTTAGTTTTAATTAAATGTTATATTAGCCTGCATTCGGAACCTAGAGAGCCACTGTGTTCAATGAAACAACATATGGGAACAGGACCTCTGAACATGTTCAGAACAGGAGCTGATGTAACATATGAATGAGGCTTTTGGCTCACTGAGAAAGTGCAATCATCGTTTCAAAGGATAACCTTATTTTTAAAATGATGGGGCATCTAATAATGATTGCCACAGTGTTAGGACAGCAATATTCTGATGCCCATCAGCATAAAATATTATGGATTTCTTATAAGAAAGTGACATTTTTAATTACCATGGCTTTCACTATGCAGAAGCATGATCATTCCAATATGAAACAAGTCAGTTATAAAATACTTCATATCCTTTTACAAAGCAGTAAACCTATTCTTATTCATTATCATTTTTAAGTGGTAGCCATGTTAGTCTGTGCAGGCACATGAGCATAAACAAAACAACAATAAGACAAAAACATTATGGTGCCTTAAAGATAACTCCTGTCTTTAAATGTGAGCTTTGTGGATCAAGTTCACTTCATCAGACATTACATTCATTACAGACATTATTCATTACAGATGGCATTTTGCAGATAATACATTTTATATCCTAAACTGAACATACTATTATGTTTACCATTTTTTAAAGAATTTTGGAAAATCCTTGTTTTCTTTTGTGATATATTATGATATACTTTGGAGTTAGTGGAAATCTGTGCATAGATCATAAAAGATTCCTTTAACACGCAACACTTATAGTACACATTTTTATCTTATCTAAAATAAAATTTCATCTTTATAAAATGATTTGGGGGGAGGGAATCTATATTACCATACTATACTAAGCACACCTGATACTATACTAAGCACACTGAAGCTAAACGGGGACCAACAGGCAATGCCAAGGATCTCCAAGGAGGGCTAGATAAAGTCTGCCTTAAATTCTAGACAGCCACTATCAATTAATACCAGAACAGAAGGGCCAACAGTCAAGCTCTGTATAATGCAGCTTTTTATGTCCCTATGAACATGTTTCAAATATTTTAGTAAATTTGTGCAAGTGGTTTTAAACAAAATACCATATTTGCCAGCGTATAAGATGCATCAGAGTATAAGACACACCAAATTATTAGCAAAATAGCCCACTATAGGGTACTGCAGTGGCTCAACTCGCTAAGACGCTGACTGGGAAGTGGAAGGTCAGCAGTTCGATTCCCGAGTACTGCAGGACGGAAATAAGCTCCCATCTTCATCCCAGCTCCTGCCAACCTAGCAGTTCGAAAGCAAGAAATTGCAAGTAGATAAATAGGGACCACTTCGGTGGGAAGGTAACAGCGTTCCGTGTGCTCCAGTGTCTAGTCATGCCTGCCACATGACCATGGAAATGTCTGCAGAAGCAGACAGCGCTGGCTCTTCGGCTTAGAAACAGAGATGAGCACTGCACCCTAGAGTTAGATACGACTGGCTTTCGAGCAAGGGAAACCTTTACCTTTACCTAGCCCACTATATACAAGATGCACCCCATTTTTTCAGTGTATTTGAAGAGGAAAAAAGTGGGTCTTGTACGCCAGCAAATAGGGTACAAATTTGTTGCAGGTACAATTACTGGTTTAAAATGTTAAAATTTTCTTGCCAACAAAAACATTTAGACTTAAGTATATGAGGAAGCATACTTCTTTTGAATATCTGAATACAAGGATAAGACAAAACTTTGAATTATAGATCAACTTCCTGAACTGACGTTTCAAAAAGAAAAACATTAAGTAAAACCACGACTTACGAATGCCTCGAGTTACAAAAGATTCGACTTATGAAAGGGTTTTGTGCTGAAATCCATGCCCAATTTACGAAAATGTCCTGATTTACGAAATACAGCACAGTACTGTAAAACCCTGACACAAGTCTTTAGAGGTCAAAATGGCGCTGCTGCCATTTAGATCACTAAAAATCCACCTGCCCTCATCGCCGGAAGTCTCAAGAAGTGACTTACCATGGCTGAGGAGGAGGAGGCTGGTCCGCAGGCGGTGCCGGAAGGCAAAACACCAGAGGAATACTCCTTTGTCGGCTGCAGGTTTTGCTTTGCAGCACTGCCCGGGAAGGTCGGGGAACGTCGTTAACAACGCGGATCAGGTCCCCCGACTCTCCCAGAGGCGGAAGGGGTGGCGGAGAGCCCGAAATGGGTGAAAAAACTCCATTGTGACATAATTTTTTTGTCCATTTCAGGCTCTCCACCACCCATGCTGCCTCTGGAAGGGTCGGGGGACCAGACCTGGGTAGTTTCCGACGTCCCCCAACCTCCGTGGGCAGTGCTGCAAGGCAAAATGCCAGGGAAAACTCCTTCGCCGGCTGCAGGTTTTGCCTTGCAGCACAGCATGTGAAGGTCGGGGGACGTCGGAAACAGCCCGGATCGGGTCCCCTAACCCTCCCAGAAGCAGCCGGGGCGGTGGAGCTGTGGCAGCGGCAATGGCACACTTCCCACTCTGGAGGAGCAGGAGGAAGCAGCTGAAAGGGTATGAAGATTGCTCCATTTAAATTATTTTTTTGGGTTTTGGGGTTTTTTTTCTATGTCTCCCTATGGGGATGCCTCGAGTTACGCAAAAAAATTGAGTTACGCAACTTGCTGTGGAACAGACTTTTTGTGTAACTTGGGGTTTTACTTATATACAAAACTAAGTTGCTGTATCTTTTTTATTCATTTGCTAACCTAGCCATTAAATCAGGGGTTCCCAATGTAAGAATTGTGGGCCGGATTTGGCCCATGGCACCATTTCATGTGCCCCCTCCAAGGGCATGAGAAACAAAATGGCCACCTCTTTGAAGCTGTTGGGACAAAATGGCCACCCCCATCGTGCAGGCAGTGCAAAATGTCCATCCAGCCCTCGAAGCTGACTGTGACCCGGCCCCCGGCCTGAAAAGGTTGGCAACCCCTGCATTAAATGATGATTTCATTCATCCCCCCCCACACACACACACACACACACACACTGCATTTTACATAAATTTGTCAGCTGAATGCTTGTGGGCACCTAAAGAAAGGCTGCTGCTGAGAAATCACCAGCATAATCATCCAATTAAATCCTCTGCTGTCAAAGCCATAAAATTACTACAAATTGGAAAAAAAATGTGCAAACTTTAAGTGAAATGCAAACCAAACGTCTAAAGTCCAGCTGCCAGTTTGTCTGTCCTACCTCCATTTCAAGTATCTGCTTCTTCCTGAATTTTCTGCTATAGACTAACAGACATCTCCAAGAACATGCAAGTTGTTCCAAACAGGAATAGAAGGACAAACTAGTGATCATGAGGATGGTTACTTAGTGTTCCATGAGTGTATCTCTGAAACATCGTAAATTATCATAAGAACAGCCTTGCTGGAACAGGCCACAGTCCATCCAGTCCAGCATTTTGTCTCACAGTGGCTCACCATTTGCTTCAGGGTATTCCCAAGCAGATGCTTTCACCTGCTTAGGATTCCCTGGAAATGGCATTGAGAGATATCCTGCCTATCTCTCCAACCCGGAGGTTGTCCTTAAGTATCCATAATTATAGCCATTGATACCCTTGTCCTCCATGAACTTATCTAATCCTTTCTTAAAGCTGTCAAGACTGACAGCTGTCACCACTTCTTCTGGCAGGGAGTTCCATAGACCAGTGATCCTCTGGGTGAAAAAGTGCTTTCTCTTATTTGTTTGAGAACTAGTACCCAAAAGTTTCATGGATTGCCCACTAGTTCTAGTGTTGTGCGATAGGGAAAAGTTTTTCCTTATCTACTTTTCCATATCCTGGGTCATGTTCTAAATACCACATATTTAGGGCCATAAATCTATTTACGTCTGCTTATGAGACGAGTGATTAGATTGAACTAGAAGTCCTGACTTGAAGACCTCTTCCAGAGATGTACATAAAAATGTAAGATTTTTAATCTTGACTGCTAGGATCGTATTATAATACCCTATGTCAGTGATGGTGAACCTTGGCACTCCAGGTGTTCTGGAACTTCAATTCCCAGAAGCCCTGATAAACAGGAGTGTTGACTTGAGCTTATGGGAATTGTAGTCCAAGAACACCTGGAGTGCCAAGGTGCGCCATCACTGCCCTATGTTAACACAAAAACCCTATACTATTCCAAATGGGAGAGCCAGAAAGTGCTTTCTTCCATTACTATTGTATCATTATGAGTCAACAGCTAATATGTATTTACTGTACTGTAATGCAAGACACTTTCAGCTAAGAGTTGCAACTAATGACACACTCATTCTTTTATGGAGCAAGGCAGCCACTCCCTTGACCACAACCAACAATGACATCACTTTGGCATCACCAACAATGATTTTGACAAATTAAATCATGTCCTCAAATTTGTCAGCTCAGCTCTAAAACAGGCAGAACACCAGTCAGAAAAAAGGATAGTTTTTAAAAACTTGCTTCTTAGAGGTAACTATACTGAAGAATGCAAGAAAAACATGTATAGTACTATATACACATGTCACAATAAGAATCTGTTCTCATGCTAGTCTCCTGAACATGCAGATATGCTCTGAAAAGAAGGCATCTTAATTTTACCAAAACACTGGCTAAAATCCTGCTGCCTGTCACAGTAATATCATTGAACCACTGGGGATTTGATGGATGAATGTATGTTCCATTGATCCAAATAGGCCTACTTTAATCGCAACTCAGGTTATGATGAACTATGGAAGAAAAGGGATATATAGTATACACTCCTCTTGCACTTAACACTGTCCACATGATCCCCAGCTAGTCTTGCTGCTAGGCTGCACCACAACAAGCTTTTTTCTAAATTAGGTAAGGATAACATATAGGTCAGAATCTACATATTCAATGGAGTTACTTATAGTGGATTTGCAAGGGTGTCTAGCTCTTCTCTTGACACCAGATGGGGTAAAAGAGGAAGCAAAGAAGTCCACCCTTTTAAGAAAAGAAACCATCTCTATTTGGCATGGTTATAATATTCTTCTTAAAGGGCTATAATCAAGAGCCAACATAAATGCTGGTAAAGTGGAAAGCCCCACTGCTATATTTATAAAGTACTGGAGAAGCTGAGGCCCAGCAAGAAGGTGTCTAGTCAACTATGGCACAGCATGCATTTTCAGCTTGTGCCTTGGTAGATACATAACTCTGAACTATAACATTATTAAAACTAACCAAAGAATGGAAGAGAAAACTGTGCCTGAAAAGGAATATTCTGGCTTACATGCTTCCACACTTCTAAGGTCCAGAAACTAGGAGCTTTATGGCTATATAGTAATGTTGCTTAGTGTTTAAGATGCATTCCACAAAAATGGGGCACTAATTGAATCACCACTAAGCAAGGTCTTTATAACATTATGCCTCACAGTTGACCCTTGAAGAACACAGGTTCAAACTTTATGAATCTACTTATATGCGGTCCTTTGTTGTTGTTTTTGAAGTTCCTATATGATCCCTAGGAACTTCAGGAGGGAAAATAAAAAATTTCCCTTTGTTGCAGTACGATTGTTTGGTTGGACAACTTGCTATAGGAATGGAGTAGACCGTACAGCCAGCGACTCAATGCCAAGTGTTGGGTGGCGGTAAATAACCTGACTCCCTAAAGGGGCCAATGGCTACAGGCGGATGAGCCCCTTTAGGTGGGGTGATGGTCACCCTCAGTGGAGGAAATGTCACTGAAAACCATCATATTGGGCCCAACGGCAAAATGAGCAGAGGAGGAACCACTTCTGATTCCCAACTGTCAAGGAGGCGGAAGAGGCCATGCCAGATAGATTGGTTGTGAAGGCACACCTTGTCATGGCTGCAGCAGTCCTTTGCTGTCCTGGTGTTAAATCATGCATGTCTCATTTCATATGTGCCACAGGAGATGGCTCCATGATCACAGTGTGCAGGTCACTTCATAGCAATCTGGGATCCACCTTAAACAAGGTGGCATTTTTTTTCCTGTTTCCAGGAAATCTGTATACTCAGATACGAATAGCAGCCGACGATGACTGGCCACTGGAGCTGCCATTGCTGGAGCAGCCAGGCTCCTGCAGTGCAATCATGGTGGTATCAGCAGACAGGGGAGTAAGCAGCAGCAGGACCTGGGGTGATCGGCCAACTGTGGGGGAGAAGAGAAAATGTTGGCTTGGGCAGGCATTTGGTACTGGGGCTACAGCTGCCTCTGAACAAGATGAATTTTTGACTACGCCTAACCCCAATCTTGTTCAGTGGTCAACCCATATGGTAGGAGTTCCAGAGGCCCAGTCTACCTCCATATAGAGCAGGCAAACTCAGAGCTAGGTCTCCCTAGGTCCGCCTCATTTAGGCCAGGGGTGGCCAAGTCAGCATACCTGCTGATCAGGGCTTTGGGAGTTGAAGTCTAAAAACAGCTGGAGCACCAAGGTTGGCCACTCCTGCTTTAGGCAGTCCAGTCCCCTGTTGAGTTCCACCAAAAAAATACCCACGTATACATGCTGTAATGTATTAGAGGTAAACAGGGAAGTGCTATGCAAGTTATTACTGTACTAGGAAGGAAAACTAGACCAGGGGTCAGCAAACTTGGCTCTCCAGATGTTCTTGGATTTCAATTCCCAGAAGCCCTGATCAGGTGTACTGACTTGGGGTTTTAGTATCTGAAGTCCAAGAATACTGGGAAAGCCAAGTTTGCTGGCTACTAGAACTTTAAATCATTTACAAGATAGTTAGAAATGTTTTTTTCAGCAATCTTTACTCCACAATCCACTGAGAAGATCGGCTGGACAGGAATATCTTTTTCCTAACCACCACGACAATTGCTGCTTAGCTGTTGCTATCAAAGAATAAAAATTTCAAAGATAAAAACAGCAGTGTTTTTCTTGAGGCTCTAGACTGGTTGTGTACCGAAACAAATTACAAAGTGTATGCTAACTATATCAAACAGGTTTTTTTTAAAAAGAAAAGCCAGTTACTCTGGATAATTTGAAATCTGTTGATGAAAAGACAATCAGAGAAAGCATCCAACAAATTTAGAAATTAACTTTGAATGATTTGGATATTTGGCATGATCTGTTTGATTTAAAACATACCTTCACACCAACTGCAACATCAGTGACAATGCTGAAAAGGAAAAATAAGTTTTTAGAAAAGAAAATTTACTTTTATTTTTCTTTACCAGTAAGTTACACTTTCTCCCAGGAACCAATATATATGATGCTTAAGAAACAAATGCCAGTTTCTAACACAAAGACTATACCATTTTTTTAAAAAAACAGCATTTTCAGAAGTGTCAACTTTTAAAATATGGAAGGTTAAGTTGGAATCATGATTTGACAGAGCATATCCTCTTGATCCTGAGGTATTATTTTTGCCATTGAATACCATGCTAGAGTCAAACTTTCATAACATATTTTCCATCCCTGTCATTTAAACACAGATTTGTAAGACTTTAGATTTATGCACAGCAATACTGATATAGGGAAAGCATTTTCTATGACCAAAACACTTGCAGACCAACAACATTTGAAGGGCTACTGTTGTTCATCTCTCCTCTAAGAGGGGATGGCCATGGTACAGTCCTCCATATATTGCTGGATACTAACTTCTAGCATTCCTCTCTGTATGCTATGCTGGCTGGGGCTGATGGGAGTTGAGGTCCAAAAATATCTGAGGCACTTTGCCACACCTGGCTTTTGAAAATCATGTCATCATGTGGCTCCCACAGCCCCAATTTAGGACTCTGCACTACAAAATATTCACCAGTCATACTTCAATCACACTGCAATATACACAAAGCAAAATGGATCCTAAATGTAGTGATTAAAAAAATCTGCTTCATGCTGAATTACCACAGAAAATGAATATGAACAAGGAATCCATCACTAAATGGCCATCATGCAGTCTGATAAAAGCAACCACTTGAATTCATTCACTATCATACACAAGGAGTCTTATGGAATAAAATAAATGATAAATTAAACATATGTTGGATTTTATCAAGACAGGAAAGTTTGTTTCAGAAAGTTGTAACTGGTGTGAACTGTTTCTAGTGATTTTGTGCATAGGGAACTAGTTTGCAAATTCTCACAAAATAATATAACTTGTATGTAACAATTTCTTCCCCAATATCATCTTGGTTTCAAGTTACTGATAAACCTGTGCCATGATTATCAGAGAGTAAACAAAACAAAAATACAAAATGTGGCATTAAAGCCATTAAAGACTAATGGCTCTATTTTAATGTTAGCTTTTGTGGCTCAAGTCCACTTCGTCAGACATGTCACAGAGGTACACAACGGTTGGTTACATACCATGATATGTATAAATTAATGCGATTAAGTCTCACGTTTATACCTGACGAAGTGGACTTGATCCACGAAAGCTAACATTAAAATACAGGGGTTATTCTTTGAGGTGCCACAATGCTTTTGGTCTTTTTTTGTTTGTTTGTTTTTACTCTCCGATATGCTTGCACTGACTCACACGGCTACCGCTTCAAACATTTCAACTATGAAGGGCACTATACTGTACTGTGCCATGAAGTTGACTAACTTGTGCAAGTTTCAGAAGGCCTAGTCATGCTGTGGTTATGATGGCTAATCATCATCCTCTATATCTATACCATCAGTTTCTGCTAAGCAACTTTCTTTCACAGGCTGATTTGGGGTGGGTGTTTGGCAACAGAACCCAGCAAACTCTTCCTGCTGTCACTGGCTGCGACTACAAAAGGCAGACATCCTGGCTCCCAATAAAAAGAGAGCCTTTTTTCTGCAAAAGCTCCATGCTACCAATGAAGGCCCTTCTGTGGTTTCCATATGGCTGACGCCGGCCTGGCCTGGCCTGGCCTTCCCTTCCTTTGGTCTCAGGCAGCAGCCTGTATCCCAACATACAAAGGCATCTTTTTACCTTGGAAAAAGAGGACATGAAGCAGCTCATGGGAACAAAAGAGCAATACTGTTGCTCTCGCTGCTGCTGCTGCTTCCTCCCCCCCCCCCAAAAAAAAATGTCTAGCCAGCAGCTCCAAATGGGAGCTGAGAGCTCTTCAATACTGTACTAATAAAAGGGTTCACGCAGAAAGAGCGTCTGTCCTCGAAGACTGTGGTGGTATTTTTGAACCACAATGGGGGGGGGGGGAGTACCCCAAGGCAACAGCCATCTTGTTGTGCCAGCTAATCTTTCTCACACTAGGCCAGGCGAAAGGGACCAGCCAGGGAATAAATTCACACAAAGGTGGCTTCATTTTGCCAGTTCTGACCTAGACACGGAAGAAGGGAAAAGAAAAAGAACACTTGAGAGGGGAAGCTAAGCAAGCTTTTCCATGGCCAGAACCGGAGGGAGAGATAATGTGGGAATAAAGGCCCAAAAAGGGGGGGGGAGAGGGCTGCCACAGATGACCCATACCTCTAAGGGGTTTAAGATGGAGGTCTTTTCCTAATTTTTTCCCCTTCTGGCCCTCTCATAATTCAGCATCCTTCGGCCGCCCCACAATGTCTGGCCAGCAGCTCCAAATGGGAGCTGAGAGCTCTTCAATACTGTACTAATAAAAAGGGTTCACGCAGAAAGAGCCTCTTCGAAGACTGTGGTGGTATTTTTGAACCACAATTGGGGGTGGGTGGGCGTACCCCGAGGCAACAGCCACCTTGTTATGCCAGCTAATCTTTCTCACACTAGGCCAGGCGAAAGGGACCAGCCAGGGAATAAATTCACCCAAAGGTGGCGGCTTCGTTTTGGCAGTTCTGACCTAGACACGGAAGAAGGGAAAAGAAAAAACACTTGAGAGGGAAAACTAAGCAAGCTTTTCCATGGCCAGAACCAGAGGGAGAGAAAAAATGTGAGAATAAAGGCCCCAAAAAAGGGGGAGAGAGATGACCCATATACCTCTAAGGCTGTGCTTCTCAACCTTTGGTTTTTGGACTCCAATTCCCAGAAGCCTAAGCCAGTACTTAGGCTGATCAGTGTTTTGGGGAATTGACTTGGCCTTCTGGGAGTTGAAGTCCAAAAACCAAAGGTTGCGAAGCACTGCTCTAAGGGGTTTAAGGAGGAGGTATTTTCCTAATTTTCCCCCTTTTCGGCCCTCTCATAATTCAGCATCCTTGGGCCACGCTAAGCTCCCTCAGGGCCCAGACCCTGTTATGAGGTAAACCCCTTATGCTGAGGTGTTTTTTCAACCCAATTTCCCGGGGTCCCCACCCACCCCCAGCCATACATCCCTCTCCTCCTCTTCCTCCTCTCCCACAGACAAGGGATGCGCTGACTGGCTCCGTGAGAGAGAGAGAGACAGAGCAAACGGCGGGGAGGAAGGAAGGGAGGCGGGAGAGGCGGCGGCGGCGGTTGCAGCAGCTGCGGGACAACTCCCTCCTCCCTCATTTCTTCCCGCCACGCCGGCGGCGGCGGCGTCCGTCCCTCATCCACTCCCTCACTCACCCGTCCATCGCCGAACAGGACAAAAGCGCAGGCGAACCAGGGCAGGGTAACGAGTTAAGACAGAGGGAGCGAGAAAATGGCGGCCGGGCCTTAACGGAAACCGCCGAAGGTTGCCGAACGGCGAACGCTCGCAGAGCCTGTGCTCTCCCCCCCTCCCCCCACTCGCCTCAATCCAACCGTCAAGCCTCTTTGTTCTCCATTGAGCCTGCGCAAGGCGTCGGTGGGCATGCGCAGTCCGCCAGATTGAAGGTTTTTTTTTCCTTGAAGGCTAATGGGAGAGAGTGAGGGCATTGGCAAGGAGGAGAAAATGGGACACACAGAGAGACACACGGCAGAGAGAAAAAGAGAAGAAGAAAAAGAGCGGGATAGTCCTCCCGCCCAACCGGCCACCCCTAACACGACGCTTCTCAGCTGTGTGACACCGAAATAAATATTTATTTATTTTTAAATATTTTTTATTAGTAAAGGTTTCCCTTGCTCGAAAGCCAGTCGTATCCGACTCTAGGGTGCAGTGCTCATCTCTGTTTCTAAGCCGAAGAGCCAGCGCTGTCTGCTTCTGCAGTCGTTTTCGTGGTCATGTGGCAGGCATGACTAGACACCGGAGCGCACGGAACGCTGTTACCTTCCCACCGAAGTGGTCCCTATTTATCTACTTGCAATTTCTTGCTTTCGAACTGCTAGGTTGGCAGGAGGCTCAGGAGCTGGGACAAAGACGGGAGCTCATTCCGTCCTGCAGTACTCGGGAATCGAACTGCTGACCTTCCGCTTCTCAGTCAGCGTCTTAGCTACTTGAGCAACAGCAAATACTTATACAAAAAAAGCACAATACAAAATAACATTACAATACAAAATTACTTTCCACCAATCAAGAAATAAAAATACAGAAATAAAATAATAAATAATAAATCCATAATAAAAAGATTTTGTTTTGTTTACTCTCTGATATCCTTGCACACAGACTATAACGTCAACCACTTAAAATAAATATTTAGATATCTGATAAATAAATAATATTTATTTTAAGTGGTCGATGTTTTAGTCTGTGTGCAAGGATATCAGAGAGTAAACAAAAACAAAAAAAGACAAAAATCATTGTGGCACCTTTAACTCCTGTATTTTATTTCATTTTTGGAATACTAGCCAGGTTTAGTCTGTGTTTCAAGCATATTCTGCACATCTGTACCTGATGTGTACAAATTGATGCCATGACGTCTCACTTTTATGTCTGACGAAATGGGCTTGATCAAAAAAAAAAAAAAAAAGCTCACATTTAAATATCTGTACAGCCATTAGTCTTTAAGGAGCCACAATGGTTTTTTGTCTTTTTGTTTTGTTTACTCTCTGATATCCTGTATTTTAATGTTGGCTTTCATGGATCAAGTTCACTTCGTCAGACATAAGAGTGAGACTTTATGGCATCGATTTATACATATAGAACAAAAAAAAATGTGTCAAGGCAGTTTTTGTGAAGAAATACAATAAAACCTCGCATAAAGAGTGCCTCGCATAGAGACTAACTCACTTAAAGAGCAGATTTTTCTCTGAATGGTTACCTCGCTTAACAACTAAAACTATCCAATAACTCGCTTAACAACTAAATCGGGGTTCGCAATTCCCCCCCCCCCCCCAGAAGTCACAATTGGTCACTTACAATGGTGTTTCGCTAAAAGAGCAATCCCGTTGAACGCATTATACTCTTTAAGCGAGGTACCACTGTCAATACTTTAGATTTTCCTCCCTCATGTGTTTCATATGTTTGTTATGCTCCTCAGACTAGCTGAGTTAATATCAGGTGGTTTTTTCCTCATCTTGTAAACATTCAGATCCAGGTTTCCAGTTGAATATATCCCTCTTCCTACAAACAAATAGTGTAATGTACATTCTTTGCTGAAAATGCATCATCCTAGCAGTCAGAGGAGTCCTTTTATGGTATGAATTGGGTGAAAAAATCGTCTCATAAATCACAGATCAAGAATGTGTGCACAAATGTTTGCTCACCCAATTAAAGCATCTGTGCGTGTCTGTTTCAAGTACACACTTTGTTCGCATGGCCCACAAACCACAACCAAACCCATTTGATCTCTTTGTACACAGTAAAGGTAAAGGTTTCCCTTGCTTGAAAGCCAGTCGTATCCGACTCTAGGGTGCAGTGCTCATCTCTGTTTCAAAGCCGAAGAACCAGTGCTGTCTGCTTCTGCAGACGTTTCTGTGATCATGTAGCAGGCAGAACGCTGTTACCTTCCCACCGAAGTGGTCTCTATTTATCTACTTGCAATTTCTTGCTTTCGAACTGCTAGGTTGGCAGGAGCTGGGACAAAAACCGGAGCTCATTCCATCCTGCAGTACTCAAGAATCGAACTACTGACCTTTCTCCCAGTCAGTGTCTTAGCTTTATGGTGGTAACAGAACGTAGGCAATTAAAAATCTACCGGTATTACATTCAGCTAAATAAAATAAAATAATTATGTTTTTGGGGTTACCTGTTTTTGGATGGCAATTATCGCGTATATTTATTAATTCCACTGTGGTGTTTCTGACATTAACAAAGGGGGGGGAGGTTTCTCTGTAAAGACCTGATGCCTGAGAATGGGAAAATACAAGCAGCAAGGCCTGACCATAGACTGAATGGTGCAGCCAAGAGAGAAGGGTATCAGTAGCAGCCTGCAGAATTGGATTCTAAATTATTTTTATTTATTTTTTCCTTTTCTACCTACCAGGAGAAAGTCTCAGGAACCTCTGAAGGTAGAGAGAATGTTGAGGGTGCAATCAGATAGTGTTTTGTCCAGAACTTTGGACTACTTTGGGAATGGGCTGGTTTGCTCTCTTTCCTAACCACACAATTTTCTTCTTCTTTTTCTAAAGAGAATAACCCAAATCTTTGGGTGTTTCTGAGAGGGGTTATTTATTTATTTATTTATTTATTTATTTATTTATTTATTTATTTTAGTGTGGGTAGATCACTCCATTTTGGTTCAGTTGAGCATGTGTGATTACCTCATACCCGTCAAGCGCGGCTCTGGAAAATACGGGAACTGCTCTGGCCCGGGTGCGCATGCGCAGCAACAACTCCTTTGCGCATGCGCAGAACCCCTTTGTGCATGCACAGAACCCCTTTGCTCATGTACAGAAATGCCTCTGATGGGCGCACATGCACAGTAACCACTTTCCCTGCCATTCAAAATACGGGATGGGGCGGGAAAAGGGAGGAACGAGCGCTGAAACCGGGAAATCCTGGGATACTTGACAGGTATGGATTACTGTATCGAACCAAAGTAGATTGCTTAGCTGTTGCTTCATTTCTCAGTCACTTTTTCCTTTTCCCCTTGTGTAGGTGATATGTATGTTAACTGTGTTTTCTGACAGGAGTGGAATGTATCTTTTCTCATGTATCTATTCTTATGCAATAAGTGGATCGAAAAATGTGCACACTCTGTTAGCCAATGGGCTTGTTGTATTATTGTTACTGTTACTGTTTATAGTGTATATAAGTCCGAGTTTTGCCCCATCCAAACTGTGTTCAAACCCCACTAATAAAGAACTGAATTTCACTACTTCATTCGTCTGCTTCTTCATTCCTTGAACACTAAAGTAGGGGAAAACAGAAGAGGTCCCCCTTGCTCAAAAGCCAGTCGTATCCAACTTTAGGGTTCGGTGCTTGTTGTGTATTGAAGCACAATTGCAAAGTAGTGCAGGAGCGCTCTTGCAAAAGGAAAATGGCGGTTTCCCGCCATTCTAGAAAGAAGCGCAAAGTGGTGCGAAACCCTTACAAAAGGCCGCGCTTGTTAGAC
This sequence comes from Bradypodion pumilum, assembly GCA_035047305.1. Lineage (NCBI taxonomy): Eukaryota > Metazoa > Chordata > Lepidosauria > Squamata > Chamaeleonidae > Bradypodion > Bradypodion pumilum. The sequence goes on from JAWDJD010000004.1 coordinate 132,416,656, forward strand.
TAAACCAAGCCCTGTGATTGATTACACTTTTGAATCCTGTTCTCCATTGGTTAATTACATATATCCCCGGTTATGATTGGTTAGTTACATCCGTCCAGCAGGTCGCTACCTTGTATCCAGGAGCTACCGGAGAGACACTACCTTGTATCCAGGAGCTTCGGAGAGACACTATATAAGCCCCACGGGTACACCAGGGTGGGGCCGGACCAGATCTATACTTCCCACACACCAGTCGGGTAGCCGGGTAGTGCTATGCCCTGGGTCCCTCCACTGCTACGCTTCATGGTAGCACGTATATTGCCCAAAGACGTGCAAGAATCTGGAGGGACTGAATACGCTGGGATTGTATAGCCATCTCGGGATCCGGGAACGCCTTGTAAGCTCATCTCTTTTTGTATGTTAATAAAGCCTGTTGCTGCTTGTTACATCATTTTAATGTAGGCAGATTGATTGCACACAAGCCGGCAGGTGGGCTAAACACTACTTTATTGTAACATGGTCAATCTGTACATGAGGCAATGGCGGAGCCTTGCCTCCTTATATATGGTACATAATACATTTGAATCTCTCCCAAAGGCGCCTATTGGTTACAGAGTTGGTGGTGTCTTCCTGACGTAATGCATACCTGACATAGTTTCACCTGTGGCGGGAAGGTTTCCCACGGTAGTTACCCATTGGAGGAATTGGAGTCACGTGAGCTCCGTCAGCTGCACTACCGGCAAACAGCTGGACTGCATGGTGTTGTGTTCTGATGGTTTTACTGTACACATGGATTACAATGTATCTGAGCCAATGTAACCTTGCCTATAGCAACAATGTAACCTTCAGCTGTATCATATAAACCCTGTAATAGGACGCGAGCTAATGACCACCAGCTGGCAGCAGCGAGCGTCCAAGCTCTCTTGGTCCGAACTCATCAAAGGCAACAGCGCGGGAAGTTTTCCCGCCACCACCTACACCTGGACAAGAAGGGCGTGACCTGCAATGACGTCACGCAGACAGTGGCCAATGGGCTACCATGGCACCACGTTCAAATGTATTACTGCTGTATATAAAGAGCTATCGATCCGCCATTACCTCATGTTCCCTCTGTCCACGATGCAATAAACCTGAGTTAACCCAGCCCGAGGCTGTGTCCTGTGTCTTGGTTTGCATACACCAAATTGGCGACGAGGATGGGATCATGGATCCCCACGGAACAGCCAGGGCGCAGAGCGGGTTCAACATCACCAAACCGCAAGACTGGGAGCTGCTTGAGATGGACTTCCAGGCGGCACTGGTGGAACTCAGAGTCAAAGGAGACGACGAGGAGAGGAAGAGGGCCATCCTCACCAGAATGCTCGGGATGGAAACCAAGCGGACGCTGGTGGGCATCATCGCTCCGAAGAAGGTGAGCGAATTTAAGGCGAGCGACATCATGAAGCTGCTGCGAGAGCGGTTCTGCCCCTCGAGGGCGATGTTTCCCGCTCGGAGCGCGTTTTGGAGGCGAGTCCAAGCGCCGGATGAGTCGGTTGAGGCATTCGTGGCCACCATGAGGATAGCCGCCGCCCCCTGTAAATGGGGCGACATCCTAGAGATGGCCCTCAGGGACGGCGTGTTGTGTGGCCTGAAAGACAAGGAGGTACAGCGCAGCTTGATGAACAAGGAGCCGCCACCCACGCTGGCAGAGGTCGTAGAGGCCGCGGAAGCCGCAGAGTCCACGAATGCTGGAGTGGACGAGATGCACCAGTGGCGTGAGTGGCGTCCTAGAGCCGGCAAGGCGGAAAATTCGGTGCACGGGAAGTCCGGACAGTCGGTGCACGCAACTCGACGGGCCTCAAAGTCGTCTACGGAAGGCAGCGACGGCGAGGAGGTCCAGAAGGTCCGAAAGGGTGGTCGACGCTGCGAGGGTTGCGGAGCGGCCCATGAGCGCGCGAGATGTCCGTTCAGGAAGGCCGAGTGTTACACCTGCGGCCGTCGGGGGCACATCGCCAAGGCATGCAGGAAACGGAAAGAGGGCCGGAGGCAGTCACAAGACCGTGCGGCCAGACCGGACCGTCCAGCGAGGCCCAAAGATGGCGCCCAGACCACGAGGAGGCAGGACGGCGTGGGCCGCGTCTCGGACGACAGCGAGGACGACGCCCCAGTGTTCAGCGTGTCCGCGGGACAGTCCCATTACTTCGTTGAGGTATTAGTACAAGGGGCCCCTATTAAGATGGAAATTGACTCGGGGTCCTCCTATTCCATAATTCCCCAGAAAGAGTTCCTGAAAATCGACCCCCACGTGCGGCCCAAACTTAAAGCGTTGAGGTCCACGCTACGAGACGTACAGGGAAACAGCATTCCGGTGTTGGGGGTCGGGAAATTTCGGGTCAATTTTAAGAAACATTCTGCGGAACTGCCCCTAGTTGTCCTCAAGGGGGGAAGCTGTAGCCTCCTAGGGACACAGTGGTTTCAGCCCTTAGGTTTGTTCATAGGGGGGGTGCATACCGTGGGGGGGGACCCAATACAAGCGGTTTGCGATGCGCATCCCGCCGTTTTTAAGAAAGGACTCGGAAAGTTCAAGGGACCCCCTGTAGCTTTCGACATAGACCCGGAGGTCCGCCCGATAAGACTCAAACCGCGCAGGGTGCCGTTCGCACTCAAGGACAAGATAGAGGCGGAACTGGACAAACTGGTGGGCCAGGGGATTCTTATTCCTGTTGATTCCGCGGAGTGGGAAACTCCAATTGTAACGGCTCTAAAGGCTAACGGGGAGGTGCGCATTTGCGCTGATTATAAGTGTACAATTAACAAGGCGATCCGCCCTAATGCATACCCGGTGCCAGTGATCAGCCACCTTTTGGCCAGGCTGAATGGGGGAAAGTGTTTCGCTAAACTCGATTTGGCACAAGCCTATCAGCAACTTCCTGTGACCCCCGCCACGGCCGCGGCACAAACGATAGTTACACATAAAGGAGCGTTCCAGGTGTCGCGGTTACAGTTTGGCGTGAACTCGGCACCCGGCCTTTTTCAGTCGCTTGTGGAACGCCTCCTGAAGGGCCTGGAGGGGGTGTTGCCTTATTTTGATGACGTGTTGATAACAGGGGGGAGTGAGGCTGAGCTGGCAAAGAGGTTGGACAAAGTACTGACCGTGTTCGAGAAAGCGGGGCTGAGATTGAGGAAAGACAAATGTGTGTTTTTCGAAACCGAGGTCGAGTTTTTAGGGTTCCGGATCACACCCGAGGGGATTAAGCCGTCTAAATCCAAAGTAGCAGCCATTAAAAAGGCCCCTCGCCCCACATCCAAAACCGAGCTACAGTCCTTCCTGGGGCTCCTCAATTTTTACCATACATTCCTCCCGCGGAAGGCGTCCGTGGCCGAACCGCTCCATCGGTTACTTAAAAAGGAGGAGCCATGGATGTGGGGTGACGAACACGAGAGGGCGTTCAAAGAACTAAAGCAACTCCTAACATCTGAGGCAATCCTGACGCACTTCGACCCCAAACGGCCAGTGGTCCTAGTCTGTGATGCATCCCCGGTGGGGGTGGGGGCGGTGCTTTGCCACGTGTTGGAGGACGGAAGGGAGGCCCCGGTAGCGTTTTACTCAAGGTCCCTGTCCCAAGCGGAGCGAAATTACGCACAAACCGACAGGGAGGCGTTAGCGATAGTAGCGGGAACCAAAAAATTTCACGATTTTTTGTATGGCCGCCCGTTCAAAATCGTGACCGATCACAAGCCACTATTAGGGATTTTCACGGCGAGCAAGCCCACGCCGCAGATCCTGTCCCCGAGAATGCTGCGATGGGCTATTTTCCTCAACGCATACCAACATGAGTTGGAGTACCGGCCCGGAAAGGAGATCAGCCATGCTGATGCACTTTCGAGATCCCCTTTGCCCTTGTCGGATGACCAGAAGGCGAGAGTTGAAAGAGACCGCCAGGTGTTGCTAATTGAGGTTTTAGACGCACCCCCAATAGTACCAGCCGACATTGCTAGGGCGACAGGCAAGGACAGAACGCTGGAGAAAGTTAGTTCATGGGTACAGAAGGGGTGGCCGGCATCGTCCCCGAGTACAGAATTCGACCCATTCTTTCGGAAAAAGCTAGAGTTGTCCCTAGAAAGGGGGTGCCTTTTGTGGGGCCAACGGGTGGTGGTCCCTACGCCCCTGCGGACGAGGGTGCTCGAACTGCTGCACGTCAGCCACCCGGGCATAGTTCGTTCGAAGGCGCTGGCCCGGAGTTACTTCTGGTGGCCACAGCTGGACGCGGACATTGAGCACATGGTCGGCACTTGCGAGGCGTGCCAGGGATCCCGCCCTGAGGCGGCCCGTCTTCCGCATAGGGAATGGGACACAGCAAGGGGGCCATGGTCCAGAGTGCACGTAGATTTCGCTGGCCCATTCCGAGGAACCATGTTTCTCCTGGTGGTGGATGCGTTCTCCAAGTGGCTGGAGGTTATCCCAGTAAAGAGCACGTCCTCCGCCACGACAATTAGCCGGCTAAGGAGAGTCTTTTCCACGTTCGGTTTACCCGACACTTTAGTCAGCGATAACGCTAGTTGTTTCACCTCCGCTGAGTTCGGAGCATTCATGGAGGCAAACGCCATTCGGCATGTCACATCCGCACCGTTTCACCCGGCCACGAATGGCCAAGTGGAGCGGCTGGTGCGTACAACAAAGGAGGCGCTGCGGCGCATGGGCCCGGGGGACCTAAATCACCAAGTATGCCAGTTCCTCTTAGCGTATAGGGTAACCCCCTTAGCGTCAGGCTACTCGCCGGCAGAGCTCTTGATGCGGCGAAAACTGACCACGATCCTGTCCAGGCTAGACCCGACGAGAGTCGAGGATAAAGGAAAAAACATAGGGTTGGCAGTCTCGAAAGGTTTCGCCGCCGGTGACCCTGTTCACTGCAGGAACTATTCCAGCGCAGGGCCAGCCTGGGTGCCAGGGACGGTTGTAGAACAGACGGGGCCAGTGTCGTACCGGGTCGAGACTAACACAGGCCTCCTCTGGAGGAGGCACGCAGACCAACTGAGGCACCGAGTGAGTGGGCCAGTCGGTGGGGCTCAGCAACAGGATTCAGCGTTAGGGTTCTCCCCCACCCGCTTAACCCAAGGGGGAGACAGCAGTGGACAACAGTCCCAAGCAAGGGGGGAAGGCAGAAGCAGCGGCCCCGACTCATACCCTTTTGATACGCCAGTCCTATCAGGGGCCGGGGAAGGGGGAGAGGAGTTCGCGACCGCTGCCCCCGATTGTAATTTTGATTTTGATTTTGCGAGCCGGGGGGGTTTTCAGGAGTGTTCCCCCACCCATCCAAGCGAGAAGAGGGGTTTTTCGTTGGCCCCCAGTGCCCCCGGTTCCTCCCTAAGAAAGAGCACACCTCCCAACAACGCCGCGGAGCCGCGGCAAGTCACTAACGAGTCTCCCTCTCCAATTACAGGACAGGAAACCAGGGGACAAAGAGAAGGTAGCAAACCCGGGGAGAGGCAGCCCGCATCGAGACCCCAGCGTGTTCGAAATAAGCCATCTTGGCTGAGAGACTTTGTCTCCTAAGGGGGGGGAGTGTGTTTAAGTGTGGGCTCGAGACTTTGTCTCGTCCTAGGGGGGAGGGGTGTTGTGTTCTGATGGTTTTACTGTACACATGGATTACAATGTATCTGAGCCAATGTAACCTTGCCTATAGCAACAATGTAACCTTCAGCTGTATCATATAAACCCTGTAATAGGACGCGAGCTAATGACCACCAGCTGGCAGCAGCGAGCGTCCAAGCTCTCTTGGTCCGAACTCATCAAAGGCAACAGCGCGGGAAGTTTTCCCGCCACCACCTACACCTGGACAAGAAGGGCGTGACCTGCAATGACGTCACGCAGACAGTGGCCAATGGGCTACCATGGCACCACGTTCAAATGTATTACTGCTGTATATAAAGAGCTATCGATCCGCCATTACCTCATGTTCCCTCTGTCCACGATGCAATAAACCTGAGTTAACCCAGCCCGAGGCTGTGTCCTGTGTCTTGGTTTGCATACACCAAACATGGATACACAACAATCTTTGTCCTGGACTAGTGCTTATAAGGGCCGGATCCAACCGTGTTCATCTCTGTTTACAGCCAAAGAGCCAGTACTGTCTGCGTCTGCAGATGTTTTCATGGTCATGTGACAGACATGACTAGACACCGGAGTGCACAGAACTCTGTTACCTTCCTACCAAAGTAGTACCTATTTATCAACTTGCAATTTCTTGCTAATGAACTGCTAGGTTCACAGGAGCTGGGACAGAGATGGGAGCTTACTCTGTCATGCAGCACTCGGGCCTCGAACTGCTGACTTGCTGACCTTCCAGTCATCAAGTTTAGCATCTTAACCACTAAACCACCGCAGTACAGAAGAGAATGCAAATTTTAAAAAGCCTCTTTAAAAGCTAATGCTGAATCATTTCAGTGGCAAATCAATAAAGCAATATTTCGCTTAAAAATAACATTTAGAAATTGTGGCTTTTCTTTATTCACCCATAAATGGTGATTTTTTTAAAAGTCTCTTTCTCCTTCTCTTTAAAGGGATGAATGATTTGAATAAGGTCACTGCAGATGTGATGTAGTTTCTTACCCGGAAATCACCTGTACATGCAAGAATCACTTCAAGTGGCATACAACATCTCAGAGAAACTTTGTTTATCCTGATCCAGCTCAGGAAAATTTATCTGTCTAATCGCACATTGAGTAAAGGATTATAAAAAGATAATGGGTACATAATTTTTTCAGACGAGGGCAGTGCAAGGAACCTGCTTTTCTACACTTTTTGTCCAGTCTTTCCTAAACTACTCCAGGGTAGTGCTGTTATTGTATTCTGCATTTATGACTCTGGCTGTTGCACAGGAGTAAGACAATATTGTGAGATTAGTTTCAGGAAACAGGTATGTGTGTTGACAAACTGTAAGAGAAGCGACATTGCAGGTGTCATCTTCAGTGATGATTTTCATTGTATGTGTAATTTGAAGGTTAGGTTGTTACTCCCAGGTAAGGATTATAACTATAAAGGTATCCTGTGAAACAGTTATTTTTTTGCTTCTACAATGTGGGATGAAACACTATCCCAAATTACTATGCAATATCACATTTCTGAAGAATTTAATAACCGAAAGATCCTTAGTAGCTGTGGTATCAAACAGAGCCTACAGCTTCCGAGTCATTTTTTCACATAGCACTGTGTTGTCCTAAACCAGGGGTGGCCAACTGTTTTGCCCTGTGGGCCGGACCATGCCTCCTCTGACAGGTGAACGTGCTGGAGGCGTGGTTACTCCCACCGCTTCCACCACTTCTGGCAGCGGCAGGTGGATTCACATCTTTTTTCACCGCTTCCGCTGCTTCCTGTGGAGGTGGGAGCGAGGGCAGCCCGTTTTTGGCATGTTTTCAGCATGTTTCCAATGCTTCCACTGTGAAGGGCATCGTCCTCACCGCAAGCTAGATTAATTGGTGCCACAGGCCAGATCCGGCCTGCAGGCTGTAGGTTGCTCACCCCTGTCCTAAACCATACCACATTATAATATAATCTCTCAAACTTAAGCAACTTGTGAGTTAATACTGTGTACCTGAGTACAAAATATATGCAATTTGTATTAGTGGAAATTAGTATACATTCATTTAAACAATCATTTTGTGCAGCAAAATAAACACAAATTAAGTCCCAAGCCCTTTTTCTAAACACAGTTTTTATTTATTTTGCTAATATTCTATGAAATCACATGGGTATCTACTCAGAAGGTGGTCCTACTGAATTCAATGCTGTTTGCTTTACGTAAGACTCCAGACTATTGCATCCCATTGCTATAGTTGAAATTCTGGAGTGCCGTTCTCAACTGATATAACATGAATTTATTATTAAAATGAATAGCAAAATCACAACTGAGAACAAAATGCCCGCATGCTCATTCATATTAAACTACATGTGAGTAAAGTGCAGCCCATGTGTCACATACAATCCCCAAGCCCTTTTTGACAACCCCAGCAGTACCTAACAATGCTTCCGAGAAAAATGGCTAAAGAGAAATTACTGTTTTCTGCTGAAATTTGGGAGCTAATTACTAAAGCTATAGAGGAACTGCAATATGGCAGCAGGCAAACCTCTTTGTCAGTATAAATGTAAGAAGGAAACCTTCAATCAACACCTTATTCTTGGCTCTTTCCTCAACATTTGTCTCCTTAAACCTTGATTGTTGCGTGTAGGGGATTAAGTCTTTTGCAGGACAGAGAAAGCCTTAGCTTTTATGTTCACTTTCTTTCCTTCCCCCTATCATTTTAGGACAAAGAATTTGGAAGTTTTCATTTCTGATTTTGCTTTTTAAACTTGTCACACAAGCTGAAGCTAGTGCTAACTATGGCTAGTTTAAGAACATAAGAACATAAGAACAGCCTTACTGGAACAGGCCACAGCCCATCCAGTCCAGCATTCTGTCTCATACAGTGGCACACCATTTCCTTCAGGGTATTCCCAAGCAGATGCCTTCACCTGCTTAGGATTCCCTGGAAATGATATTGAGAGATATCCTGCCTATCTCTCCAACCCGGAGGTTAAAGCAAGCCTGCTTGAGTTCAGGAGCTGGAAAGCTGGCTTGTTCCCTCACTTGCTGATTTACGCAGCACAGGAATCCTGTCACCTGTGGTTTACTTAAAACTAAAGGGAAGGACTCTACACTCTTTCTTCTGGCTCATTGGCAGAGGAGAAGAAAAGATTTATTGATGAGTCGGATTGCTCTTGCTCTTTCGTGTCACAAAAAACCATGGTTTATGACAGCGTCCCAATGTGACCAATACAAAGTGAGAAGCGGCCTTTTTAAAAAGAGTGATGGTACAGAATCTCATAACACAATTGGTTGTGCAATGATTAAGGCAGGGTGCTATTTTTCCCCGTCATAGATCTATGTTTTTCCTGCTGAGTCATTGCAAAACCAGAATGCCATTATTTTAATTAGAACATCTTAATCTATAGTATGAGCCACACACACAAAGACCTGAGTACTTTGGAAACAGGAACAAGAATTTGGAAATACAGTTGTTTACAGTAAAGTATTCACACTTTAACTTCTCTGAAGATCAGGCTCCATTCATGTATCAAAAGTTACTATAAGCAAAGCACTGCACAGTTATAAAGAATTGCCAGAGACAAACATCAGAAGATGAAAGAGATATTTTGTATGTAGAAAAGTCTAATAAATTGTCATCAAAATGTTGAGTACTGTATATAATCTGATGGGCCTAAAAGATATTGCTAAATTTTGGAGATATTTTTCTTTTTCTTTTCTCAATACAATCCTATGCAAACTCTGTAAATAATCACCACTTAATGCAATTGGCCTTCAAATATACTGTATATGTATGAGATCAGATGTCAACAAACTTGGACCTTCAGAAACAGTCTCACAGATTCTTCAATGCCACAATCTATATAAACATGCCCAAGATAAGCATAATGGCATAAAGTAGTTTGTGGATCATAATTCTAATTCTTAAGTGGCTATATTTGCATTGTAAATGTATCACATAATTTGTTCAGGTTCAGAGAAACACATTAAAGATAGACCCATGAGCAAAGTTGTGTTAAATGTGCTGATTTAAACATTTTCATATTAATTGAGGTCTATCTAGTGAGATCTTTCATTGTTAAGAACTAAGAAATGGATGCCAGCAGATACTTTAAAAAAACTTATGATAACCTCCTCTTCTTGTTTGTATCTAATATGAGTTAACCCGTTATTCCAATATATCCAACCATGTATCTTAAGTGACATAAACACTCCACATATCTTCACACCTTTACCACCTTCCATAAAACAACTATCCAGTTTTGTCCTAAGTATTGAGTTGCACTGGATCTGGTACTACAAATGGAAAAGATGGTTCAAAGAGAGAAACGGCAGGGTTACTCATGTTTTTCACCCACTTGACTTGAGTTCTTCTGGGTGGCTGAAAGTTCTACCTGTTTTATTTGACAGCCAAATATGCTTTCATGGTTTGCAAACAAATAAAAATAAATATGTATCTTAGAACTTTCGTACAGGAAAAGGTCATGGTCAGACAAGTCAACTGCAGAATATTAAGCTTAAAAGAATAAATTCAAAGCACAGCTGAATATGGAATGGGTATAAGGCAAGTCTTTGACCAACAGCAACACAGCTAAAAAGCCAAATGATCAAGAAAACAAGAAGTAACAACTCTTTCTCTTTTTAGCAGGGACTGGGGACTCACACCTTTTCTATTCCTTATACAGTGGGACCTCGGTTAACGTAATTAATGAGTTCTCCGGGACATTTATTACAGCAAAAATTACTTTAACCGAATTTTCCATAGGAATGCATTGATTGCAATTTCCTATAGGAATGCATTGAAAACCTAAATACTTTAACCAAAACACAGTTTCGCATAAGAATGCATTGAAAACCAATTAATCCGTTCCTAAGGACTAACAGCCTTGGCTGCTGAAGTCCACAGGGAAGGATGATGGTCCCCAAACGGATTAAATCCCACTTGAATCCATCTTGATGGAGGGCAGCAGCTTCTTCAATCCTGGCCTGGGGTTGATGAGGACTTTGTGTGCCAAAAGGACTTAGGACCAGAAGGTGACTTGTGGAACTGGATCGGTGGTACGGGTGTCATGCTGTGATGCGGAAGCCAGAAGGAAGATGAAAGGCCACTGCATAATATTCTCAGGACAGTCTTCATGGCTGATCGGCATGATGATCACCTATACTGTATTCGGATTTGGATACGGCAGAAAAATAAGAAAGAAATTGTAGACCCTGTGTGTAGATTTAAGTATCATATTTAGAGTAAAAGTGGGAGATCATAATTAATGGAAAAGAAGTCCAAGGCTAGTCCAAGTCAGGACACAGAGGTGATCAGATTTTAGAGGTTTTGCAAAGAGTAGTCACAGTCCAGAGCAAAGGCAAGTCTATTCATCACTTATGAATCTAGTTAAGAGCCCAGATGGGGAGCAGGTGGAAGTAAAATTATTAAATAGTACAGGTCAGGGCAGAAGGAGATCAATCAGGGAAAGAGGTAAGGGATGGTGAAGGCAGAGAACAGGAACACAAAGCAGGCAAAAAAAAGTACTTTGGCTTCAGCAATTTGATCAGGGCTTTTGTACTCATGGCAGGAATGCCTCATTTTTCCTGCTTTGTCAACTTAGTTACTTGCTATAGGTGGCCTGTCCCTGGAGATGGTTTTGGTGTAGCTTTGTTCTTTTGTGCAGCACTTTGAGCCATCAGCATTCTTTCAAACTCAGTGGTCATCCTGCTTCCCTTGCCACCTGGATCGACTGTGCACAGGTTCTGCTTCGGTCTCCTGTGCCTCTGGGAAGGTGCTATCAGCTGGGACGTCAATCCCTTCTTTTGTCCAAGTTCCCTTCTGCTGAGGCAGGTGATCCTGGCCTTCATCCTGTAAAGGAGACTCTTCCAGGTATAACAGGACAGATACAAATAGAAAACAAAATCCATCAACAGCTTCATGTTCCAGTTCCTGTCAATGGCATTCATGCATGATAGAAGAAAAATTGATAGAACTATACTGGCTCTCACATGATATGACATAGAATTGTGAAAAACATAGTTGGCCAGGTGAACATAAGGTAAGTATGGAACTGTTGTCATTCTAGACATGCAACACCTGTAATCTTTCAGTATTAGTCATACTGGTATGAGTTTGGGGGAGCTGAAGATCAAAAGTCTGACATTAGGAAAGGTTCCTCACCTTTAGTTTAAGGTTAGACTACCATTTTTAAATCATAGTAAAATTAATGAGAACTTGGAACTGCTTTAGGGGATCTACTGCATATATCCACAATCAATTCAATATATGCTGTCTCCCACTACATATAAAGTATATATAGATATAATAGAGAAAAAATAAATATACTGCATGAAGTATATGTAAAATGTGCATGAAATACATAGGTGAAAAATGTATATTATTCAAAGAAAAGAGATAACATGTGAAAGTAAATCAATGCTAGAAAAAAATTAGTAAGACAAATCATAGCTATCTCTGCCCATTTGCTATTGTGCTCAAGTGGCAAAATACATAGTCTGAATAATGTTTGAATGTTAAGTATTCCTCCACCTTTTTAAAGATGTTATTTTTCATTCTTTACTCATCATTTCAGCTTACCTAGGATATTATTTGATTTTTTTCTGCACCCACCCACCCATTCCTAATTGGCACAACTGGCAATTAGTTTGCTCCATTAACTGATCCTTCTTTGTAGCGTTATAAAGAAACCATTTTTCATAGTCCTCTTTGGTTTCATCGTGCATTGTGGAACGTCAGTTGTATGGCTGCTTAAAGTAGACTTGACAGGTGAAAGCTTCCATAAAAGATCTTCTTTAAATGTTTAGATCAGAACTTCTCTTGCTAGTGCAAGTGAGCTAAAATGTCAAAGCTAAGTCCTATAGGCTATCCTCTGGCATTTTCTTTCTATGCAGGCTAGGGTTTATTTCTCTCAAACAAAACATGAGTTGTTTCTTGGGAATGTACTCCTGGTGTCTTACATGCAGCAGTCAAAACTCAAGATTTAACTCTTTATGCACTATAAAGGTCCATCAGATGTAAAGAGAGCTAGGTCTGCACATTAATGCTATTTCATTCCCATTAGTGTCAAATACATAGCAAATTAGAATTACAAGCAAGCCAAACCTGTGAAGTATGAAAGATCATGTCTTTTCTTTCCCTCCCAGTGCAAATGCTGAAATTTAAATCTCATTTGTCAGTCCTGTAGATTAATTCTCCTTGTCACATGTATAAAAAGCTCTCAGTGACAGCTTTGATGTCTGTGTTATCATTGTTCACTATCAACATCCTCAAGAGGTGTTCTCAGAGGAACAGACGGCTGGACAGAATGATGCTAAGAACAAAAATATGCCTAAAAATCCAGGCAGTGGTTGAATGCTTTATAACTATTCTAAAGACAAACAATAGTGGAATCCATTTTAACAGGAGGTTTACAAAGCATTGGACAAACTCCAGTTCAATTGTTGTGCCATTGAGGAAATTGTTGAAATAATTACTTTCAGTTATTTTATTAATTTAGTAACTACCTTTATTTATTTTATTTTTGTATAATAAAGCAATCAGAGAAAACTGAAGTGTAAATCTTTTGGAGCATAGAAACTGGAATAGACCATACCCAGCACAGTACTAAAATACTATGGATAAGACCACACACATTTACGTGGCAGGTTGCTATACTTCTGGACCTATATCTAAGGTATGTCATTGACGTTCCATGCCACATCTTTGGATGGGACTACCGAAATGACATGGAACTTCTCCATGATGAGACTGCTGTGGGTTCTTCCTGCAACTCCTTTGGGAACCCTAACGAGGACCTGCTTAACACTCAGAGTTCTAAAAGTGTTCTGCTCTATAGTACGCCTCTGGATTTTAACCACATACCATACCCGTGGTAGGATACAGAGGTAGCCTAGGTTGATTAAAAATTACTAAGAATTCACTGTCCCTCAGCACCTGTATTCTCCTGCAAGTGTGACATGCTGTCTCCTACTGACCTTTCTTCCAGGGATTATCCTTCTATAATCCCCTGATTTGCTAGCAGTAAGTTTGGGACTCTGTGTTTCTTAGAACGTTCTCTTCCCCGAACCAACCAACTTACTATACACAATGGCTGAAATCCTGTAGCTAAGCCACATAAGGTTGATAATGTCATCAGACTCAGTAATTTTTCAGAAAAAAAAAATCTGATCCCTACACCCAATGGTCCTCAGGACCCCCTGAAATCCACTTCATCATTGGGAAGACATCTGGGGCTGTGGGATAGAGGGAGATATTTCTTTTTTTAAAAAAAAAAACGCCACCATCAGGACTACTTTCCCAGCTTGGCATTTTTTCTGAAATTAAAGATGCCCAATCCCCTGTGGCTCCCAATAGCTTCCAAACAACAAAGGGGATCTTCCCCCCCAAAAAACAAACAAAAACAAAACCCCAACTCTCAGAATCTTGAAGGAATTCAGAAATTCTTTATTTCTGAGCAAAAATAAATTGTATGGATTATCTGTTGTTAAATAATTTCAGTTAGCAAATATAATAAAAGAATGTCATAAGTATCTTTCTCAGAAAAAAATATATGTTCCTTCTGTCCTGGTGGGACTCTGATGTTTGACAGAGCACTTGCTGGGATGCAGGATACCAAAGACTGAGAATAACTGTTCTTGTCTTTTTCAGTAGGTTTCCTATTAATCGCAGTAGAGGGAATAGCATTGGTAGTCATTATTTTACACATATAAAGAGGTGTTTGCCATTGAAGTGATTGTGGAAGACTATGCAAGCAAGAAAGTTCTATCTATATATCATATAAAATATTTCTATATACGGCAACAAAATTTGCAGATGGTATCAACATAAATAATTTATACCATACCATGTTATCTGTGTATGGTCCAGTCCATTCCACACTAAGAGTGTGTGTACAGTGATTAGAATGTCCTGGGTGCAGCTACATTGGAAAATTGCATTTTGATCCACAGCCTGTATTACACTTGAAGTTATAATCACACTGTAGGCTTGGGGATGAATCGGGTGTTCAGTGTTCTCACTCAATGCAATACGTTTGGCATTCCAGCCCACAGCCTCCTTCCTCTTCTTTCTTCCTCTCATCCCACCTCTGCCAATCCTTTTATGGTACCCTCCCTTGCCAGTTTTGTGTGTGCAATTAGAGAAAACATTCAAAACCACAAAAGAGAACCTCCTTAGCAATCGTATTAAGAACCCAAGAATGTTAGAAAATGTCCCACTAAGGGAAAACAGTCGGAGCGTTGAGATGTGTATTAACTGGGATCCCTCCTGAACCGGTCCTTCTTCCTATTTACAGGCTGAGTGCTTTGGATATGTCTCAGGTAAGATGATCTTTCCATCTGAACCTCTGCCAAAAATACTGCTAAATGTTCAAGCCTATCCCCCCCCCTCCTTTAATTTTTCTTTACATAAATGAGATTAACACTAGATCACTCTGTCACTTAATTGCTGGGTTACTCTTATTAGTGTTTGCTGTATGTATGCCCCTGCACTGCATGTATGTATTACAGCTAGAGAGTGAGGGTAAATAACTACTTACCAGTAATGCTTTCCCAGACTGTGGAAAGAGTTGAAAGTGCCTTCTCTTACTGCAATACATACACACAGCATGGGAGCGTACATAAGGGGAAGACTAATAATGATGGCCCAGCAATAAGGCAACTGCATTGAGTTTGTGGTAATCTCATCTGTGCAAGAAATTTAAAAGATAAAAGATGATCGGGGGAGAAGTAAATCTTTGAACATCATACCAAATATGCCGATATCACTGAAAACACTACCTGCAGACATCACCACCACCCATGTTATACATATCTGCATGGGGGGGGCTTTTGAATTATCCCAGTATGGAAAAAGTAGAAGCCCCCCCCCCTCATGCCCACAGCAGAAATTTATTTTTTATTTATTTATTTAGTGTTCTTATATACCGCTTTTCTTATCTACTGACAACTCAAAGCGGTTTACAACACAATTAAACAAATACAAAGCAAATCACAATCCTTTTCAAATTTACTTACTGGGGTTGTCCAACAATTAAATCACTCCCAGAAGGTTAAACAATTGCAACAGCCAAATTCAAGTACATAAGTTCTAAGAACTATAACATGTACACATCCAAATTTAATTTTTCATCAATTTCTAAGCACAGGCAACTAATGATTCCACAGAGTAGGCTGCATACAAGCCCAAAGTAATACCAATAATATTCCAATTTTTATTCTGAGCTTCTCAATATGAGAGGCCTTCTGTCAATTTTAACATCAAGTTTTCCCTTCTCCCTTTCTTCAGACAAATTCTAGCCATATTTCCCCAACCTCATGGATGCAGGCACCTGGCTTATAAGACATTTCACACATAGTGTACTGCAATTTATGGATACTGCGAGCGCACCATTTCTCCTCCAAGAACCATGAGGCTGTGCTTCCTGTTTATCGAATTTGAGGAATTATGACTTATATTTGGCACCCCCAGATCCTTGTTCTAGCCCACTGAAGGGATGGTCTGAATCATGAATTTTGAACAGGGATCCCTTCCTGAAACCTCTACCACATTCTAATCTGTCCCCATTTCTAAACTCTGCAGGGAATTGCCAGATTGTAGCATCTTCCCTTGCCCATTCACCCAAATAGACAGACAAACTTTCTGGCTTTCACCATAGGCCTCTGCTATGTATAGGGTTTTCCTTGCCCTCGTGGGTTTACCTTTGGCTGTATCAGCAGTTTGAAATCGCAGGACAGCTGAATGCCTTTTGAGGTGTCCAGGGGGACTCTGCTCGGCGTATTTTGTGCCAGCCACAAAAAAACCCCTGCTTTTAAAGAAAAGAAAAGAAAAAACACAAAAGGAGGCCAAAATTTCCAGATGGACAACAATCACCCTTTGTGCCATGCAGGCAGCAAAAAAAAATTCAAATGCAGCCACTTTATATATGAAGCAAGTCCTGAGGTATTTGATGGTGTAGTTGGGCTCTTAGTAAGGCTAGTATCCTATTGCCTAAATGGAAAGGTAATCAGATTTGCCGCCATCTCTCTGACAGGCTGCTCTGTTAGGAGGAGTACCAGAATGGGTGAGATACTCAGTCTAGAGCTGAAGAGACCAGTTTCAAATCACTACTCAGTATCATGTAATGCACAATCTCTCAGTATAATTCACCTCAGTGAGCTGTTCTGAGGATAAGGTTGGATGGAAGGAAAACCCTTGTATGTTTCCTGAGGTCCCTGGAGGAAGAGCTAAAATGTCATTAAAATATTATTTGACTTATTAAAGACTAAAATATGTACTATTGATCAATAAGGCATGGCATAAAGTAATTTATTTTAAAATGAAAAAACTATGTAAAAGATTAAGGATTTATTAATGTGGTTATATACTATATAGCTTTTCACATAGTGAAGCCAAAAAAATTTCAAACCTCAAGGTGTTGCTTATTTATAAAGACTCTATTTGTGACAATTAGCAAAAAGTGATAAATTTCTTGACAAAATATTTCTAGTATCCTTTAATAAACAGTAGACAGCAGAAAGACAAATAAATCTGTAATAAAGAGGAGCAAATAAAAATGGCAAACAATGCTTTGTGTAAATCAAATAATTGGAAAGTATGCACAACTGCTTCTCATTATAAATGTAATGTTCAGATGCAGTTCTTCTAACTACAAAATCTTAGAAGCTTTTAATAATTGTATCATTTTCACTCCTTTATTGAATGCATTTCATATCCCAGTATGCTAAAAGATGAAAGCACCTTACACAAACACCAATCTTAAAAGTCCAAATGTCATCTGACCATTTGTAATGTTTGTTTTGATGGGCTTTCTGATCATACCTGTCAACCTTCCCAGATTGGCCGGGATTTCCTGTTTTTCGGTGCCGATTTTTGCCATTTCCCACCCGGAGCTGCTGAAACCCTGGAATTTGGCAGCAGGGGAAATGGCGTTACTGCGCATCCCTTCTGTGCAGCTTGCTTCTACGCATGCGTAGAAGGCTTTTACGCATGCGTAAAAAGCGACCTGCGCAGAGCCATTCTGCGCAGGTCCCAGATTTTCCAGACCCACGGTTGACATGTATGTTTCTGATCCAACTCTCTTTATAAATGTATGCAACTTAGTATGAAGAGTCATTATCGGTAAGACATTACAAAGAGAAATGTTCATAGCTGAAATTTTTGAAGGGGTAGTTTAGTGTATGGGACCAAAGACACCAGGACAGCCGAAGAGCTGGCTTAACACAACTTTATTACATGCTGGTCAGAGGGAACCTGTGGTAATGGCGGATGAACAGCTCAATATATACAGTGGCTATACATTTGAATGTGGCTCCGTGACAATCTATTGGCTACTGTCCGCGTGACGTCATTGAGGTCACGCCCTTCTTGTCCAGGTGAAGGTAGTGGCGGGGAATCTTCCCGCGCTGTTGTTCCAGGTGAGTCTTGGACCAATGAGCTTGGACGCTCGCTGTTGCCATCTAGTGGCCACTAGCTCGCGTCCTATTAAGGTTACAGTGATGCAGCTGAAGGTTACATTGTTACACATAGAAAGGTTACATTGGATGCACATGGATAGGTACATTGTTTAAAGGCACAGGCTTTAGGACACAACACCCCTCCCCCCTAGGATGAGACGAAGTCTCTTAGCCAAGATGGTTTATTGCACTCGCGTTTGGGCCGCGATGTGGGTTGGCCCGCCCTGGGGCCGCTCCCGCTTCCTTGTTCCCTGGACCCTTGTCCTGTAATGGGAGAGGGAGACTTGTTAGAGGCTTGCCGCGGTTTTGCAGCTTTAGGGGAAGGGGTGGATTCCGTTGTGGTTGAACCGGGGGCACCAGGGGCTAACGTAAAACCCCTCTTCTCGCTTGGATGGGTGGGGGACCACTCCGAAACCCCCCCCCCGGTTCTGGAAATCAAAATTAAACTCTGTTGGGGGATCCCGCGGGATATCTATGAAGATGAATTCCTTCTCCTCCCCCCTTGGTGGGGACTCTGGACCCCTCTCTCCTCCCCCTTGGGCTAAATGGGTGGGGGAGAACCCTAACGCTGAATTTGTGTTCGCGCCGTCGGCGCCCTGACTTCCTGGGACCCGGCTCCGGAGCTGGTCCGCGTGTCGCCGCCACAGTAGACCCGTGTTGGTCTCCACGCGGTACGACACGGGGCCGGTCTGTTCCACGACCACCCCCGGTACCCAGGCTGGCCCCGCGCTGGCGTAGTTCCTGCAATGTACCGGGGCACCCACGCTGAAACTCTTGGTGGCTTCTAACCCTATGTTCCTCCCCTTGTCCTCAACTCTCGTGGGATCTAGTCTAATGAGTATGGTGGTCAGCTTCCTGCGCATTAAACGCTCCGCAGGGGAGTAGCCTGACACTAGCGGGGTCACCCTGTACCCTAGCAGAAACTAACACACTTGCAGGTTGAGGTCCCCGGGGCCCATGCGCCACAGCGCGTCCTTCACGGTGCGTACGAGGCGCTCCACTTGGCCATTGGTGGCCGGATGGAAAGGGGCAGAGGTGATGTGCCGGATGGCGTTAATCTCTGTGAATGCCCTGAACTCAGCGGACGTGAAGCAACTAGCGTTATCGTTAATTAGAGTGTCGGGTATGCCGAACGTGGAAAAAATTCTCCGCAAATGCTTGATTGTCGCGGCCGAGGAGGTGCTTGTGACTGGGACGACCTCCAACCACTTAGAGAAAGTGTCCACAACAAGGAGAAACAGAGTTCCTCGGAACGGGCCCGCGAAATCTATGTGTATCCGGGACCACGGCCCCTTAGCCGCGTCCCACTCCCTGTGGGGAAGACGGGCCTCCTCTGGTCTGGAGCATTGGCAACTCTCACAAGTGCCGACCATGTGCTCGATGTCGGCGTCTAACTGGGGCCACCAGAAGTAACTCCAGGCCAGCGCTTTGGAGCGCACAATTCCGGGGTGGCTGACGTGCAGCAGTTTAAGCACCCGCGGTCGAAGGGATGTAGGGATCACCACCCGCTGCCCCCACAAGAGGCACCCCCTCTCTAGGGACAGCTCCAGCTTCTTCCTAAAAAATGGGGAGAATTCCTCTGCTGGGGAAGACGCCGGCCACCCTTTCTGTACCCAGGAGCAAACCGCCGCCAACGTCTTGTCCTTCCTTGTCGCTGTGGCAATGTCGGCGGGCACTACGGGGGGCGAATCCAGCACCTCTATCATGAGAACCTGATGGTCTCGCTCCCCCTTGCTCACCTGGCTGGGCGTCAGGGGGAGGGGGGACCTCGATAGAGCGTCCACATGGCTGATCTCTTTCCCGGGCCGGTACACCAATGCGTGCTGGTAGGCGTTGAGAAAAATGGCCCACCTAAGCATTCTCGAGGACAGGATCTGTGGCGTGGGCTTATCTGCGGTAAAAATGCCTAGTAGGGGCTTGTGGTCAGTCACGATGGTGAAGGGGCGGCCATACAGAAAATCGTGAAATTTTTTGGTCCCCGCAACTATCGCCAGCGCCTCCCTGTCTGTCTGGGCGTAGTTTCTCTCCGCTTGGGACAGGGACCTGGAGTAAAACGCTATTGGGGCCTCCCTCCCGTTTTCCAACACGTGGCATAACACTGCCCCCACCCCCACTGGGGACGCATCACAGATCAATACCACCGGCCGTTTGGGGTCGAAATGGGTCAGAATGGCGTCAGACGCCAGGAGTTGTTTCAGTTCCGTGAATGCCCTCTCCTGGTCATCACCCCACATCCATGCCGCATCTTTCTTGAGCAACTTGTGAAGCGGCTCAGCCACCGCAGCCTTCCGTGGAAGGAAGGAGTGGTAGAAATTTAAGAGCCATAGGAACGACTGCAACTCGGGCTTGGATGTGGGACGAGGGGCTTTCTTGATGGCGGCCACCTTGGATTTGGACGGTTTGATTCCTTCGGGTGTTACTCGGAACCCTAAGAACTCAACCTCCTTCGCGAAGAAGACGCATTTGTCTTTTCGCAACCTCAACCCCGCCCGTTCAAACGCCGCCAGGACCTTGTTTAGCCTTTCAGCCAACTCAACCTCACTCCCCCCCGTTATCAATACGTCATCAAAATATGGTAAAATGCCGTCCAGCCCTTTGAGGAGGCGTTCCACGAGCGACTGGAAAATTCCAGGCGCCGAGTTCACGCCGAATTGGAGGCGCGTCACCTGGAACACCCCCTTATGCGTGATTATGGTCTGTGCAGCAGCTGCGGCAGGGGTTACCATGAGTTGCTGATAGGCCTGTGCCAGGTCGAGCTTAGCGAAACACTTTCCCCCATGTAACCTGGCTAGCAAATGGCTGACCACCGGCACCGGGTACGCATTAGGGCGGATTGCCTTATTAATGGTGCACTTATAATCGGCGCAAATGCGAACCTCCCCATTGGCCTTCAATGCTGTGACAATTGGAGTTTCTCACTCCGCGGAATCAACAGGGACAAGAATCCCCTGGCCCACTAATTTGTCCAGTTCCGCCTCTATTTTGTCCTTGAGTGCAAAAGGCACCCGGCGCGGTTTGAGTCTGATTGGGCGGACCTCCGGGTCCAGGTCGAACGTTACTGGGGGTCCATTGAATTTCCCAAGTCCCTTCTTGAAGACTTCGGGGTGCGCGTCGCACACCTCCTGTATCGGGTCAGACCCAACGGCGTGCACCCCCCCAATGAACAAACCCAGGGGCTGGAACCATTGAGTCCCGAGGAGGCTGCAATTACCCCTCTTAAGAACGACTAGGGGGAGTTCCGCGGCGTGCCGCTTGTACTGAACCTGGAAATTCCCGACCCCCAACACCGGGATACTGTTCCCTTGCACGTCCCGAAGCGTGGACCTCAACGCTTTGAGCTTGGGCCGTACGCGGGGGGCAATTCTCAAAAACTCCCTCTGGGAAATGATTGAGTAAGAGGAGCCAGAGTCAATCTCCATCCTAACAGGGGCCCCTTGCACCAGTACCTCAACAAAGTAACGGGGGTGTCCCACGGACACGCTGAAAACCGGGGCGTCGTCGTCGCTGTCGTCGGAGATGCGGCCCACGCCGTCCTGCTTCCTCGTGGGCCGGGCGCCATCCTTTGGTCTCGTCGAGCGGTCTGGCCTCGCTGGGCGGTCAGGCGAGCTCCTCCGGTCCCTCGCTGGGCGGTCAGGCGAGCTCCTCCGGTCCTTGCGCCGTTGTCTGCAGACCTTGGCTATGTGCCCGCGTCGCCCGCAGTTGTGGCACTCCGCTTTTCTGAACGGGCACCTGGTACGGTCGTGAGCTGCCCCGCAGCCGTCGCACCGCCGGCCCTCCTTCCGGACCCTCCGGACGTCCTCGTTGTCGCTGCTTTCGGCGGACGATTTCGAAATTCGCCGGGCTGCGTGCACCGAACTCTCTGTTTTGTCGGCCTTCGGCCGCCAGTCCTGGAGCTCTTGCACCCCGGCCTTCGTGGCTTCCGCGGCCTGTGCCGCTTTCAGGACCTCCTGCAACGTGGGGGGCGGCTCCTAATTCATTAGCGTGCGCTGAATCTCGGCGTCCTTCAGGCCACATAGCACGCAGTCCCTGAGGGTGACTTCCAAATTTTCCCATTTGCATGGGCCGGCAGCCAGACGCAGGGCCGCTACGAAAGTGGCGACCGACTCACCAGGCGCTTGGACTCGCCTCCAAAACGCGCTCCGAGCGGGAAACATCGCTACTGAGGGCCGGAAATGGTCTCTCAGCACCGTCAGGAGCTCTTTTGCCTTGAATTCAGCCGCCTTTTTGGGTGCGATGAGGTCAATCAGTACTCTCTTTCCGTCGTGCCCGAGCATTCTGGTGAGGATGGCTCTCTTCTTTGCCTCGTCCGTCACCTCGAACTCCACCAGCGCGTCTTGGAAGTCCATTTCGAAGAGTTCCCAATCTTGCGGTTTCTTGATGTCGAAACCGGCGTATGTCTTGGTCCCGTGGGCAGCCATTATCCCATCCTCATCGCCAATTTAGTGTATGGGACCAAAGACACCAGGACAGCCGAAGAGCTGGCTTAACACAACTTTATTACATGCTGGTCAGAGGGAACATGTGGTAATGGCGGATGAACAGCTCAATATATACAGTGGCTATACATTTGAATGTGGCTCCGTGACAGTCTATTGGCTACTGTCCGCGTGACGTCATTGAGGTCACGCCCTTCTTGTCCAGGTGAAGGTAGTGGCGGGGAATCTTCCCGCGCTGTTGTTCCAGGTGAGTCTTGGACCAATGAGCTTGGACGCTCGCTGTTGCCATCTAGTGGCCACTAGCTCGCGTCCTATTAAGGTTACAGTGATGCAGCTGAAGGTTACATTGTTACACATAGAAAGGTTACATTGGATGCACATGGATAGGTACATTGTTTAAAGGCACAGGCTTTAGGACACAACAGGTAGCTGTGTTAGTTTGTGCCAGGAGTTCTCAACCTTTTAAAGCCAGGGGCCGGGTCACAATCCCTCAGACAGCTTCAGGGCCCAAACGGCCATTTTGCCCTTCCTCCACCACATGGTACTTCCTGGTGTGGTAGAAGTGGTGGTGGGGCCACATGAAATGGTGCCACAGGCCACAGGTCAATAATCCCTGGTCTGTGCAATCATATTAGCGAGGAAACAAAACAAAAGTCATTTTTATTTTTTTATTTTTTTTTATTTTTTTTATTAAATCTTTAATAAACATACAGAAAAAGAAAAGAAAACATTAACAATACATTAACAGTACATTACACTAACAAGTCCATAATATCATACTAACAAACATTACTATATGCTAGCACATAACAATATCTATATTCATTAACTACTATTTAACCACCAAATATTAAGAACCTTTATTTCAAAATCCAAAATAATAAAAAGAAACTTTCTGTACTACCACTAATCTTTTTAACCAAAAAAAAAAAAAAAAACACCCTGTGAATATATACAATGCCCGGAGAGTTTATTTTTTACTCAAGTCCAAAAACTTCTTTGAGATGGTACTGGTCCTGAACTATCACCTGCCATAATAGAGTGATCCACGAACGGTTTCCATATATTCCAGAATCTATTCTCTTTTAAATTATCTCTTTTGACTTTAATCTCCCATGTCAATTTATCGTTCAATGCTAAACTCCACATTTCTTTATACCATTCTCCAACCTGAATGTCTACATCGTTTTTCCAATTTCTGGCTATACATTGTCTACCCGTTGTCAGTACAATTTCCAGTAGTTCTTTTACAAAAGTCATTTTTTTTAAAAGTCATTCTTTGATATGTTCGTAGCTGTGGCAGAGCTAGAAAGGAACCAAAGACTGGTCGAGTCCTGCTCCCTGCCAAATCAACAAATGACAATTGGCCATCTGACTTCTATTTAATAAATTCCAAAGTTGGAAAGTTGTTGTGATCCAGTCCTTGTCGGACTCTGAGGACAGCCTGGATCAGGAGCACTCCTATGCCCAGCCCAGTTCTCCCTGCACCCGAACCTGAGGATGTCCTGAGTCAGGGATCTCAGCCTGTGCCTGGCCCAAATCTGTTTCCCCCGGCAGCTGATCTGTCAGATCAAGGGTCTGACTCTGACAGTGATCAGCCCTCAGTCAGGGAAAGGTCCAGAAAGGAGCTACACCTGAGACGCAGGCAAACTAGAGTGAAGTACCAAAGAAGGCTCCCAGCTGATACTGATCAGCTGGGAGGCTTATAAGCAAGCTTGTTGCAGCCTTTCAGTGTGGGTACAACTTTTCAATGCAAAGACCAACACCCTGCTTGACTGCCTGCCTAGACCCTGAACTGCCTGCTGTGATGCTGACTTCTTTGCCAACCCTGATGATGCCCCTGGACCATAGCTGTCAAGTGTCCTGTATTGGCTGGGAAACTCAAGCATTTTACCATCTTTCCCACCGTCCTCCCGTATTTATTAGACTGCAATGCCCTAATGCCGCCACTGGAGGGCTGCACAGGATAAGCATAGCTGTCAAGTTTCCCGTTTTGGCTGGGAAATGTCCCTTATTTTCAAATCCAAAACTTGACAGGTATGCCCTGGACATCCTTTCAGGTCTGTGCTGGCCATTTGGGACACAGGGACAAGTCCTGGTATGCCCCAGTGACTGGTACCCCCCAGAGGTGGGCAGAAGTATGTCACCTGGTGGCTACAATCCATGATGTCATGCAGTACCCCCCTAGGCACCGCTCCCTCCCTCCCTCCCTATCCAGCGCCCTTTTAGCATAACCAGCACACCCCTGCATCCTTTGGATTAGACGCTTGCTCGGACTTCCAGTAACCAGACCTTGGCTTGCCTTTTGGACTTTGATATCTGGACTCTCCTTGAAAAGACCTTCTGTGTAGCGCCACAGTGCGTTGACCATGCCCACTCAGGTAGGTCAGCACAAAAGTCCACCACCCTCTGTGACAGTCCATTCCACTCACCATCAAGAACTTCTTCCTGATGTTTAAATGACATCTCCTTTCTCCTAATTTGAATATATTACTTTTAGTCCCACCTTGTACAGCTACAGAAAACAGGCTTGCTTCATCTTTAATGTGACGTTCCTGGATATTTGAAGGAGCTTCTCTCCCTATCTATGTAAACCACCTGCCCGATCACTAAGATCTGCTGGGGAGGCTCTCCTGTGTGTCCCACCATTAGGAAATATTAATTATGGGGAGACATGGGGAGAGGTTTTTCTGCTGTAGCACACCAATTTTGGAATGCCCTCCCATTGGAGGCTCAAATGGCATTGTTCAGCACCACATCAAGACATACTTATTTATTAGAACCTTTGGAGAATTGAGGACCCTGGCTTGCATTGTTTTTAGTGCAATGATTTTAATTTTGTGCATTACATTCTTTTTGTTTTGAATTATTTTAAACAGCTTATGCTTTAAAATTGTTTTATACAGATTTGTAACCTATTCTGAGATCCTGTGATATAAGATGGGTTATAAATCTTTTAAATAATAATAATTTTGTGTCACAAATTTTTCTTGGTTGAAAGGATTTTTGCTGGAGAAACTCTGCTCAGGGGATGCCCGAATGAGGCTCCTTTATTAAATAAATGAACATATAATACTGCCTAGGGCTGATGGGAAGGAGCACAGCCTCTCCACATCTGTTTTAAACAAAACCAAATGCACAAAAAATCCCAAAACCTCCATATGGCCTTTTCAAGCTGTCAAACTACAAGTAGGGGACACAGATAGCATTGCATATTATTCAACTGAATGTTTTTTGTCCAGATTTTAGTTTATCAGCTGGATTGAATTTAAGCCATTTGATGTGCTAGATTAGGGGTTTCCAATCTATTATCTATGGGCTGGCCCTGGCCCCCGACGCCATCCCATCTGACCTGTCACTTCCTCTGCTGCACCTGGAAGTGAAAGTGGGCGCATTTACATAATCTGTAAAATGTACCCGTACAATTGCAAACACACACGCGGCTAGCATAAATGCAAAAGTGCGTGCATTTACTTCAGCCGTAAATGCACCCACTTCTGCTTTCAGGGGGCATGGCCCAGCCCACGTCGCTGTCCGAGGGCATGGTCAGACCTGCAATGGAAGAAGGTTGGCCATCCCTGTGCTAGGTGAACCAAGTATTTCCATGGGATCAGTCAGTGAATAAGGCCATCTTGCAGCTTAATTGGATCCCAGAGATATGAAATAAAAGATGGATATGAGTTACGTTTATGGGCTTGATGCTTGCAGATTTGCCCACAAACATGGCACAAAAAAGCAGGTATCCCATATGCTGAATGCTGATGAGGGAATCATATGAGCTGCTATCCACAAAGGACATTTTCTGTGCTTTGATATTATGCCTCTTGTAGCATTTTCTGCTTGGTGGGGAGCTGTATTCTATGGCTTTCCAGAAACATCAATTTCACTTATCATCCAAAGGCTTCTTGGAACTTAACAAGGAGTTTCATTAGGTGTGGCATTGAAGAAAAACGTGTGGCAAAATTGTGATGTGTATGTAAATGATTGCTGTTGAGTTTGTTAATTATTGTGGATATTAAATTTCCTGGAAATTGCTTTCAGACAACAATGGGAAAATCATAATGTCCTTTGTGAGAATCTAATTGCATCTGCATTTGAGAGTATAATATGTCTCTTTGAACTGCTTACTCAGATATCCTATTAAATCAAAAAGGTCTTACACCCCAATAAATGTACATAGAAAATTGATATATTTGTACTTATTAAGAAGCAAAGATTGGATTACACAGACTCTTCCGCTCAGTGACTGTTCTGGTTGAGGGATCCAGATGTTGTAGTTCAAAAATTTAAATTTCAGGCAGTGCTGTGAAGCTGATTTCTTCCTGTGGCTCATACAAAATAACACAGCAGCTAACACGAGTAAGGGTTTAAGAAAGAGGACTCTCACTGGATTGCTGTGCATGTGTGTTGTGCATGTTAAACATGGCAAAGAAATTAATCTAGAAAATATCTTATCTTTAAAGAAGAAGGCACCTTGTGTTTTTGCTGATTTCCACCATTTGCTTACTTTCTCCTGAATTTCCCCTGCAAATCAGATTGTAGTGAGTCATTTAAGGTGAGTTCCTCTGGTGTTCTCAGGTATCTGAAGGAGTTGTTTTTCCGAAAGTAAAAACTGATAGCAAAACATAAGTTGTTTATTGAGAACATCATCAGAATCCCATGTGCATCACAAATTTCTTTATTTAAACACCAGGAAGGAATATAGCTGCTTTGCATGGTACTCCTCTCCCCACTTCTTCCATGTTTAGGCCAGATGTGAAACCTTCATTTTGAAGGTACACCTGATTGTGGTTAAAAAAGCCAAATACAACTATATAAGTTACAGTTGTCCACAATACAGGTTACGCATAAAGACAATCAAGTGCTGAGACACAGCCATATCTTTCAGAACAACCCACAGTTTCTCCTGATCCATGGAATCAAAGGCTTTGCTGCAGTCTCTAAAGTAGGGACTGTGGTGGCTCAGTGGTTAAGTAGTTCGCCTTGTTAGCTGGAAGACCAGCAAGTCAGCAGTACGAGACCCAGGTACTGCACGATGGATTGAGCACCTGTCTCTGTCCCAGCTCTTGGAGACATGAAAGGAGCCTCATTCGGGCATCCCCTGAGTGGAGTTTCTCCAGCAAAAATCCTTTCAACCCAGAATACTTTCTGACACGAAATTATTATTATCTATATCTATAAAACAGAGGTGTGGGTTTGTATGTGCTCCAAAGGAACCCACACCCCTGGACCAATCTCACTGAAAGTTTGCACATACATACCTTGGGCTTGCGAGATCATCACTGTGGGGGTCTCAAAACCCATTTGAGGGTTTATGCCCCGCAATGTGGGATGCAAAGGTGACACCCCCACCAGCCAGAGTAGCAGCAACAAACCAGCAGTACTGCGCACGTGCAGCACAGCCAAGCCAGTGGCTTGAATTTTCCATTGGGAGACACTGCCGCTAAAGAAAGCTGTGGCCGTGATTAGTGGCCCCAGTTTTCTTCAGTGGCGGGGTCTCCTGCCCATCAACATACAGTTCTGTCAAGCCATGGCCTCCTTTCACTGACCAAAGGAGGCCACGGCTTGACAGAATTTAACGTTTATGGGCCGCAGACGCCGCTGGGCAGAAAAGTAAAACCGCAGTCAAGCCGCGTCATCCTTGCTTTAAAGGACAAAAACCACTCAGGCAAGGCCAGGTAATTAACTAGTAGTCTATAAAGTATAAACTGAACTTCTTCTGAAATTCTTTGGAGTCCTCCATTAGCCTGCAAATATTTGCAATATGGTCTCAGGTGCCTCTTCCTTTTCAGAATCCAGCCTGAATATCAGGAATTTCTCATTCTAGGTATGGTAAAAGCTTTTATTACAACACATTGAGCATCAATTGCATGAATGGGAAATTAGAGCAATGGTCCTGTAGCAAATGCACTCCTTGACATCTACTGGAATGTATATTTAATATTTCCACTCTGTAGACAATTGTTTTATTTCCCCACACTTGTTTGCAGATTCTTGTAAGGATGTTGACAGATTCAATCTCTGTGATTTGAAATATCTCATCTACCCATAGGGATTTAGTTTTTCCCAGCACTTTCAGAGTAGCTTTCTAGAATTGTTTTTCCCCCTCATAGTATTCTTCTTCAAGGATCTGTTGTCCTTTTTTCTGTACAGGTTTTCAGTATATTGTCTCCACCTTATCTTTATCTTCTCCTGGTCAGATAGTGTACCTCCCTGTTAGTCATCTGCCATTCCTAATTTAGGCTTAAATTTCCCTTTGATATTTTGGATCTTCTGGAAGAGATCACTTGGCTTTTCCCCCTTTTGCTCTTCTCTATATCTTTACACCGATTATTGTAATGATGTCAATTGAGGCAATTATGAGAAGGGAAGATTCTCTGGGTAAGACATGAATGCTAGGAAACACAAAAGGCAGATGGAAAACAAGGCCAACGTGAGATGGATTGACTTCATAAAGGAAGCCACAGGCTTCAATGTGCAAGATTTGAGCAACCCATTGAAGATAAGACATTCAAAGACATTCATAGGGTAGCCATGGGTCCAATGCAACTTGATGGTGCATAACAACAAGAATAAAACAGGAGTGCGCAAAGTGCAGCTCTCCAGATGTTCCTGGGTTCTTCTTCTGCCATATCCAAATCCAAATATAGACGATAATCATGGCAATCAGTCATGACGATTGTCCTGAGAATGTAATGCAGTGGCCTTTCATCTGCCTTCCGCATTGCCGCATGATGCCCATACCACTGGATTCAATTAGGATTTAATCCATTTGGCGACCATCACCCTTCCATGTAGACTTTGGCACCCAAGGACATTAGTCCTCAGAGTTGTCAGGTTAGTTAACCACCACCTGTCACTCGGTGTTGAATCGCTGGCAATATGGTCTACTCTCTATTACCATAACAGGATAACCTGGCCAGACAGACATTCAATTGATCCCTAGGTTGCACACATACATTTCCAGCAATCTTCTTTGTTACATATGCTAGCCGGGGCTAGTGAAATTTGCAGTCCAGTCACATCTCAAGAGCCAAATTTTGCTCATTCCCTCATGAAAATATTTTGTTCTCCAGGTGGTATCCTAATTTTAATAAAGAGGACAGGTTTTCTTGGTGTTATTTTCACCCTTCCCAAATGAACACTAAATAAGCCTGCGGCACCGTCACTTGGGCACAACTAGAATAAATCCGTTAAACCCGTGGGACTTACATAAACATTGACATAGCATGCCCCATTTATTCAAAGGCTCTCAGTAGTTGGGGCTAACAATTGGATTTAGTCCAATGTAATTATTGTACAGCTGATTTTCAGGATAAGTCCCCAAATTCTATACATCATCAAAGAGAATCAGTGTCATTGAAGAAACAGTCACTTCCCAGCAGGGTGAAGAAAGTCAAAGGAGAAATTCTTCAAGTTGTAAAAAAGAAAAAAAAGGAACACAAGCAACTCAGCTTCAAAGAGGATACCCAAGCAATGTAACTGAAGTGGGAAATAACCAAAGGAGAAGATATATTTTCTCTGCGGTGTGAAGCTCCTCAAAAGGGATTCCCTAAGGAATTAGGATCTTTGAAGGTGAAATCTCTTCAGTACAAACTTTCAAGGCAGAAAAATAATAATCTGAAAACTTTTTAAAAAGCTATTTTTAATATTTCACGTTTGTGTGTGTGTGTGTATGGAAGGAGGGGAGTTTCAGATAGAAAACATAGGCTGCCATCACGTATATATTATTATCAACTGAGCACTACTAGAACAATATATTTCCATTCAGTAGAATGAATTACACCATACAAAGGAGAATGAATATGCAGCTATAATATTGTGAGATCTTTTAATAAAATATTTTAATGGCTTTATTTCTTAATCAGGCATTTACACAGCACTTTTGATATAGGCTCAAAATATCTGGCATACAGTGGAACTTTGGTAAACAAACAGCTTGGTTAACATAAAAATTGCATAACAAAAGGAAATCCAGAGAAAATAGTGGCTCGGTCTATGGGATTTTTTTTGGAACAGATTAATGCATTCCTATGGGAAATTCAATTAGAGTAATTTTCGTTGTAACAAACATCCCGGAGAATGCATTAATTACGTTAACTGAGGTTCCACTGTACTTTATTTTTAGTAGTTCTTATAATACTCTGTAAAAACAACTATTGTCATTTTATTCCAGTATGAACACAGTTAAGCTACAGAAACCAGTACCCTGTCTACATCAGTGAATTCAACAGGCTGCTGTCCACACCACAGAGTGGTGGGGTGAACTCTGTGCTGGGGGAGGGAAGAAGAGCTCCCATTGAGCTGCTGGGCAGAGGTGTGAACTCTGTGCTGGGACAATAGTTTGTGTGCCCACAGAGAGGGCTCTGAGTGCCCCCTCTGGCGTACATGCCATAGGTTTGCCACCACTGGTCTACATGATCGAAAAGGAACAGGCCAGATCAAGCTAAATCAGATTCATAGGTGATTCGGTATGCCATTTGGTATGATTCTTGCATACAAATGGCATACAGACTACAAGTGATCCTGTTTGATGTGCAGCAGCTTCCTGTCAATTAGGAAATATTGCAAAGTAATTGAATAAGACAAAAACTTCAGGATACTGGCAAATGTTTCACTTCCTTGGCTCTGTGGAGGGGTCATGCATCATCTCCTACTCAGTCACTCTTCCTTGTGGTTCCTATAGGATGGAAAGATGCGCTATAAACCTTATTGCACCATATACGGTTTGTTAATTTTGATGTGAATAAGGAAATCACTAAGTTTGGAAAAAATACTTTTGAGTGATCTTGTTATGCAGTCACAGTAAAATGGGGCAGTTTTAGGCAATCTTAGTTTGAAATTGAAGTTCTCCAAGGCTTTTACTCCCTGTTTAGCACAGCAATAAATACACTTCACTAAATGCTTAGAAAGAAATATATATATTTACTCACAGTTAGGTGAGAGAAATATACATACGCTCTAGATTCGTAATAAGAATATTTTCAGAAAGAAATAAAGCTAAAGTTAACATCAACAACCTGAGATATGCAGATGACACTACCTTAATGGCAGAAAGTAAAGAAGACCTAAAGAACCTCTTGATTAGGGTGAAAGAGGAGAGTGCAAAAGCTGGTCTGAGACTCAACATCAAAAAACCCAAGATACAGTAATGGCAACTGGCCCTATCAATCCCTGGCAAATAGATGGTGAATGCAGCCATGAAATACAAAGAATATTAATTCTTGGGAACACAATAAAAAGTAGACATCATCCTGCCAACAAAAGTCCACATAGTCAAAGCAATGATATTCCCAGTAGTAATGTATGGTTGTGAGAGCTGGACCATAAGGAAGGCTGAGCAAAGAAGAATAGACGCCTTTGAAATGTGGTGCTGGAGGAGAATTTTGAGAGTACCCTGAACAGCAAAGAGCTCAAATAAGTCGATCCTGAAGTAAATCAACCCTGACTGCTCTTTGGAAGGACAAATATTGAAGATGAAGCTAAAGTACTTTGGACGCCAAATGAGAAGAGAGGACTCACTCGAGAAGGTCTTGATGCTAGGAAAAATAGAAGGCAAAAGGAGAAGAGGATGGCAGAGGATGAGATGGTTGGATGACATTGTTGACACAATAGGCGTAGAGCAGAGCGGGCTGCGGAGGATGGTGGAGGATAGGGGTGCCTGGCGTGCAGCGGTCTATGGGGTCGCAAATGGTCGGACTTGACTATGTGATTGAACAACAGCATCTTTTTGTTCTTTTAGGCCTGCCATGTGGCCTTCAAAATGGTGAATTCAAATATACATGTTTCCCCTTCAAAGGCAAAAAAGCAAGAAGAGAGACGCTTGAACAAAAGAGCCTTAATACATGCAAAATAGGTCAGGTGGCCCTTAAAGCTGTGAAGACAGAAACTTCCCTATTAGTTAGTTAGGGACAAAATGATATTAACAACTTCCTTTAGGTTAGTCTAGTATTTTTGTCTAGTGTGGTCATTATACTAACACTCACTGCATGCTGGGATTGCATTAAAATACTCAACAGATCTAAGTGCCGGAATCCCACAGCCAGCATACTTAGAAAGGTCTGGATGGGAGCAACTACTTCAGGGGCAGAAGGGACCAGCAGTTCCTCTAGTGTTGTGTGTGTAGAGAGGCAGTGGCTGCTCTCTGACTCCCCAAGTCACATGTTCCTACCCTGAGGCAGCTTAGCATTGCCCACTTGTACTCTTTGAGTGAAGAATGAGTGTATTTCCTCCACTATTGATTTGTCTCTAACATAGATAACATGAGGCCAGAGTTTTTCCCTTATGGCCAGGCAACTAATTCATTTGTTTTCATTTTTTAAAGCCCTTAACTAGACAGATGGAGCAATAGTACGCCAATGAATCTGCAACAAGTAAAATATATCTGGAGACATCCATATGGTGTGGCAAGTCTGTTTTTAAGAAATGTTATTTGTTTGATGAACTGTGGGAATAAGTGTATTTGATTCCTTAAAGAAGCATAAATACCTGTAGAATGCCATGTTGGAAGAAAACAGTATGTGAGAAACACACTTTAAAATGCTAGGCTGGTGTGTTTGTGAGTATTACACTAAAGCTGGAAAAACCTGAAACTGCTCCTTAACTAATGCTGACTAGTATTATGGCAGTAATTAAAGGCACATAGAGACTGCAGTGGCTTACTGGTCAAGATGCTGACCTTGACAACTGGAAGGTCAGCAGGTCAAAAGTTCAGGACCTGAGTGCTGCACAACTGAGTGAGCTCCCATCTTTGTCCCAGCTCTTGCCAACCTATCAGTTCGAAAGCAAGAAATTTCTAGTAGATAAATAGGTACCACTTTGGTGGCAAGGTAAACAGCATTCTGTGCACTCTGGTGTCTAATCATGCCTGCCACATGCCCATGGAAACGTCTGCTGACGCAGACAGCGCTGGCTTTTTGGCTGTAAACGGAGATAAGCACCAAACCTAGAGTTGGATATGACTGGCTTTCAAGCAAGGGCGACCTTTACCTTTAATTAATGGCACAGTTTAGTTCATTTTTCACCATATACAGTTGTGATATCACTTGTGCAGCAGGTGTTTGTAAATAGCACAAAAGTTTTCTTTAACATGCTGGTGCTTAGTGTTGTGAGTTACAATTGAAGTAGGCCCACTGAACGAGCAGGGATTTGGTGAGTCAAGTCCTCCAGAACATAGCTTTCAAGTATCCCGTTTTGGCTGGGAAATTACCGTATTTTACCCCTCTTTCCCACCACCACCCATATTTTTCCATAAATCTCCCGCATATATATATATATATATATATATATATATATATATATATATATATATATATATATATATATATATATATATATATATATATATATATATATATATATATATATATATATATATATATATATATATATATATATATATATATGAGGAACAATACAGCAAGCTACCCCATTAGGCAAGACTCAGCTGCAGTGGAAGAGATAAATGCTGTAATTTTAAGTCCCTTTCCCCACTCACTCCCACATCATTTCATAGTATGGTAATTTTTTATGGAACAGTTTTTTACACTTACATCAGTTAATTGTCTACTGTCTTAGCCTTGTGTACCGCAATTTCATTTTTAAAAAATCTGTGTTTAAGACAGGACCACGGAAATATCCTCTTTATGTTGTATGCAAATATACTTGAAGCCAATTGGCTCATCGGCTCTTCTCCCTCCTGGGAAAGACGGTGGCTCCTACTCTTCTAAGCTCTTGGATGTGCCTGGATTGTGGAAAGGAGGTGGCGTGGCCTGGTGGGGATGGGGTGTGGCCCAAAATTTCCCTTATTTTCAAAACCAAAACTTGACAGGTATGCTCCAAAACATGCTTAAGAGTATGGACTGGGTTTTAATCTGAAGCTTTAAATCTGGGATTCTGAACCTGCGGCTCATGGGCTGGATGCGGCCCATGGTGCCATTTCATGTGCCCCCCCCCACTGCTTCCACCACACCAGGAAGTGCCATATGGTGGAGGAGGAGCAAAATGGCCATCTGGCCCCCAAAGCTGTCTGTGGGAGCGTGACCCTGCCCCTGGCTTAGAAAGGTTAAGAACTCCTGCTTTAAATGAATGACATCCTCATTAGTTTGCTCTTTTGCGATTTAGCAAAGAGACAAATCCTGCTGAGTTACCCTCCTGTCAGTCACCAGTCCATTTGCTCAACTTCTGCCTCTGTCTCTTGACAAAGTGAGGGTCAGCTCACTTAGCTTTCCTGAAGTATCAAACAAAGACTAATATTTCTTCTGTTCTTCTAGTTGTAGCTTTATAACACCACAACCTAACTGTCAGCCCTCTATAAACCTTCTAGCAATGTTCCTTTTTGCCCTGGTGGTGCAGTGATTAAACTGCTGTACTGCAGCCAAAACTGCTGATATTGTGAGTTTGTTCCCAACAGGGGGTCAAGGTTGACTCAGCCTTCCATCCTTCCAAGGTCAGTAAAATGAGTACCCAGCAAGCTGGGGGCAAAATGCTAATTACCTCGTGAACCGCCCAGAGAGTGCATTAAGCGCAATGGGGCAGTATGTAAGTGTAATTGCTCATGTGTATTCTAGGGTTGTTTTTAGTTATACACACACAATTTAGTTTTTTGTGAGAAAAATGCCTTTCCAGAAAGCAGAGGGACACTTCAAAATCACACATACAGAGATCTAAAACAAACATTATTGTGGGGGCTGGCTACTTATACTGATGAAAGTACTTTGGCTCCCCACAAGCCCAACAAGGGCTGCATCCTATGCTGTTCATCACAACATCAAATTTGACAAAACGGTAGTGGTAACCCACTTAGAGCCACAGATGCAATTTTCTTTTAAAATAAGATGGGCTTTTAAAAATCTAATCACTGTTCCCAGAAACTTTCCAGAGGCTTTCAGGAGAGATTCTAGTAATCATCTGGACTGGGAATTCAGGGAGCTGTAGTCTAAAAAAATAACTCCCAAGGACTGCCTAATTCTCATCATGCTTTTAAATTGTCTTCCAGCATGTGGTTGCAGGCTATATTACATATAATGATACTGTTTTTCTAGTTGAATTGTTCCAACTCAGATTGCTTCTATCTTGAAAGATTTCATAGGGAAACTTGAAGGTGAACTATGTATGTATAGCTAACATTCTTTTTCAATAGCTACAAATTACTTTAATGGAAGTATTCAATAGCTGGCTGGATAAATTAGATATTTGGCTGTGGAACAAGTGGCTGGGATGTCATATCCCCCCTCCCCATTGGAATCAGTGACTGGGAGTTCATCACCCACCCACCCACCCACCCACCCACCCACACACACACACACACACACACACACACACACACACACACACACACACACACACACACACACACACAGACCACCACCACCACCACCACCACTACCACCACCACCACCACATTGTGCCTCCTGAGAGTACAGCAAACCTGTACAGTCTTGTTCAAGCTGTCATGATAATCACAAGGGATGATTTCATATTTTAATTTAATTTTCTTTACATTTATTAAGTGTTAAGATTCATATAGTATATTCTCTGTAGGCTTGAGGATAGCTAACTCAATAGAGAAGCACACTGAAGCCAGTTGCATTCCAATACACATACCAGAAATATCACACATCAACACGTCATTGAGTATTTGGGTTGCTAAGTAGCAATGGCAATCACTTAGACACCTGTGTGAGGGAGCTCACACTTACATAACAAGGGGGATTCCCAAGGTTACAATTGGTCAATCACCCATCACCTTAGAGAGAGGGGAAAGGTGACTTTTACATAGAAGTGGATCATGGGACATTAACACCTGTTCAAACATCTGGGGACAGGGTGACAACAACTGCACAGATACCTGAGAATTAGGTTACATCATTTCATGTCTGGGAATTTGGTTACATCATAAACACCTGTGTGGGTAAACAATGAGGTAACCTCACATGCTTAACATTCTGGAGGAAGGGTGTGAGGACCCCAAAACATATTTAAACCCCAGAAGTAGAGGGTTCTGGGAGCTCCTATTGGAAGTAGGTAGGAGCCTATGTTCTTTTATACCAGCATCATGGACCCATAAGGAAATCCTAATGGGGGCCTTCAAGCCCATAGAGAAGAAATGCTTTCTTAGTGAAGTTAGCTATTTTCTTATTTTCTTAGTTTGTTAAGTTAGAGTAGTATAGATTATTGCTTCGATGTGTATCCTGCATATTTTTAGATGATTCTTCTTCAATAAAAAGCCTCAAAGACATCAAGAAAGCCTCGTCTTTGACCATCTGAAGGAAGGAGTAATTTTGCAGAGCGGAGAGGAGCCAAGATAAGGGGACTTTTCTCAAGGGCTGATTAGGTCTCTTTGGAGATGGAAAGGGAGTGAAACTTTCTGATCCACCGGCAGGCCTCGGAAAGTATAATATATTTTTGAGACATCTCTGCCTGTGAAGGTAAAAGCTATCTTCGAGCAGGGCAGTTTCCCAGGGCCAAGTTCGCTCTCTGTGTGTGTGGGAAGGTGGCAATATAACGGACTGTTATTCAGCCTTGCCTAACATACTTGCTACCACATTCCTGCCTAAGGTACAAAAGTGCCATCTATCCCACGTCCCACTGCACGACCCGAGGGAAGGTGTTCTCGGGGTAGGCAGGCTGCTGAACCTAGAGGGATTGCCCCGCGTGGGTACCCCAAGTCTGGGGACCCCCAGATAACCTTGTGAGACCACCACCCCTGGTCCTCCAACACAAGCTACACTGTCCCAGGGTACCACTTAGAAGGAATGAATGGCAAGCCACCTCTGAGGACTATTTACCCCAAAAAGCCTAAAAAGGGTCACCATAAGTCTGAACTGACTTCCTATTACATTATTATTAAGTTTTAGATGTCTGTCATATGCGAATCACACATTTTTTAAAATCACAAACAGCACCCACACCGTTCTTGACAAATAAATTGAGACGTGACCTCCAAACTATACATTGCTAAAATTCAAAATTACTTCCTTGCTCAAATGGTTATTACAATCAAAACCATTAGATATTTATCTAGATCGGCTTTTCAACATCTGAACTCTAAGCTCCAGGATCTCAAATGTATACTTTTTACCATATTGCCTTTGAATAGCCTTTTAAATTATAGCAGCTCAATCGACCAAAATTATCTCTGCAGACCATATTCAAAGATAAGATTATTTTGAATTTATACATGTCTGGAGGTATGCTATACAAACTTATTTCAAAGTTTCCTCTTGCATCTTTCTGCTACAGAATGGACCATGCTTAGTGAACACATCGAAAGTTATCCTAAATAAATGATACAACATTGCAACCTTAATTTCTCTTGTATCTGATTATTCATGATGAAAATAATGGGATTAATTCCTCCTCTGCCTCTACACGATCCTAGCGAAAAGAAGTTGAGATGCATAATGGTGACAGCCGGAAAGGATTATTTGACTATGCTAAGAAATTAGATGGGATGGAAAAATATAGGGTATGTGGGATGAGTCTGTGGCTCTTCAGATATTGTTGCATGACAGCTCCTTTCTTGCCTGACCATTGCCTGTTCTGGTGGTCAATAAACTTCCCACTCCTGTTTTACAGGATGAGTATATTTCTCAGGCTTCCAGTCCTGTGTCAATAGTATATGTTTGTTTGTTGCA
Source organism: Bradypodion pumilum (assembly GCA_035047305.1). Lineage (NCBI taxonomy): Eukaryota > Metazoa > Chordata > Lepidosauria > Squamata > Chamaeleonidae > Bradypodion > Bradypodion pumilum. The sequence goes on from JAWDJD010000004.1 coordinate 132,454,726, forward strand.
TTTTTATGCAGTCAAACCTCAAAATACAAATTTAATTTGTTCCTTGAAGTTGGTCATATCTCAAAAAATTCATATCTTGAATTTCCCATAGGAATGCATTGAATGTAATTTCCCATAGGAATGCATTGAAATTCATATCATATTAAAAATTCGTATATTGAGCATGATTTCCCCCAAGATTTCTGTTTGTATCGCAAGTTTTTCATAAGTCAAGTCATTCGTATCTTGAGGTTTGACTGTACTGCCCATTTGGGATATTTTCCACGCTGTATGCATATATTATACATACTAGTAAATTGTCTTTTTGCTCACCAAAGCTTCCAAGGTGATGATCAATAAAGATTATTTTAAAAGACTATTAAAACCATTCTTTGAAATGAGATTTAAAATATTCTCTAAAAGTTCATTTCAAACCAGTCTTAGAGATCAAAACCCTTTTGGGACAATACAGTCTATGTTACTTACAAAAATTTTAAATTTTTTTAGAAATTTCTGATGGCGGCCCTGAGGGACAGATCCAAGCTGACCCTACAGTCAAGGCACAACTCCAGAGTAAACCAGTGTATGTCTATGTTTTGGCAAAATGTGACATCACAGACATTGCTTAAAAGATATGGGGCATAGACATTTATGTGCCAGTCCAACCTTAGATGCAAAGATTTTATGTTCTCTGTGTTGTGATTCCATCTGGGATGACATCATTTTTATGTTTATTACATCATATTCATATAGGTTATTAAGTAAGGATTTTAAATCTGCTTTTCTTTTGTTTTTGCAATATTCTCTGCTTAGCCTAACCAGAGCCATTTTTCATTGGCACCTGCCATTGAATGGCATCATCCTTTTTCTCTGGGAAAGTACATTTTGGTTCTTCTTCCCAAAGTCAGTGTCTGGGAAGATGTTCCATCTCATGGCCTGAGATGGAACATAGATAGGATAGCCACCTGGTATCCTTTGATCTATGCACAAAATCTGTCACTTTGAGAAGTCAATTAGCTCTTCTCAAGGACACTTTCCCAAGAAAAATGGTATAAAAACCAGGTCTTTTGCTCTGTTCGAAAGTCGAATCTGGATTTCAGTGGGAGCTCTATCTCTCTTGTCATCTGATAGACTCCCCCATTGAACCATCTCGTATGGGACGGCGGGGCACCGCCACACTTAGCCTGAAATCTGGAAATGTTGGGACTTAGATTTTCCAGAGACTTTGACAGAATTTCTTCTGAGACTATGCAATTTTTCTATTACGTTTCATTTATTGGACTCTGTTATTTTCTTCAATAAATCATAAAAGGACATTGATTGTCAAGAGTGCTCTTTCTGCTCCTCCCGAAGTGGACCAGATTGAATGGGGATATTTAACAATACAGCCTTTTTCCTAAGAGAAGGATTACAACTTTTGGGTTACTTTGTGGGAGCCACCGTCAAAGGAAAAACTTTGTTTTGAGGCCTGGAATTCAGCTACAGAACAGTGAGCTGCTGCAGAGGTAACTGTTTTACTCCAACACACCTTACCCTGCTCCAAAAATAGATAAGGGCATTTTTCACATGGGAATCCAGAGTCTCATCCCAAGGGGCTTTGCAGCTTTAATTTCTTCTGTGACATCAGTCACAGACCGCCATTTCCCTGCGAACCTGTTGCCCAGCTCCGCTGGACCAGGCTTTCTTGGGCCAACTTTGACAAAGCACACCTTTCTCTGCCTTTTTTGCCAAATCACTGGGGTCTCTTGACTGTGAGGCACCTGTGTGCCTCTGAATCAGAGGGAACCAAGGTGTGCACCAGCTGGGAGTAATCTCGATACTGTCAACAGAAGGACTTCACTCATTGAAGGTGCCTCCACCTGATTTTCAGGTAGTGCCTCCTGCTCATTCGGCACAGCACTCCCTTCCAATCATTTGTGTTTTAAAAGTCTAGAAGGGAAAAGAGGAAACGTTTTCCCCACTGGATTGCTTGCATGGGCCAAAGTTGTTACCATTTCTTTTGTCATGACTCCTACACTACATGAAAGACAAAAGGTTCTAAAGCCGGGGTTCTCAACCTACAGCCCATGGGCTGGATCCAGCCAGCAGCACCACTCCATTTGACCCACACCCTTGATCCCACTCCCGTCCTTGTCTTCTTTGCTTGGCTTGGTGTGTCCCTAATGCTGCTCCATAGCTAGGTGGCTGTTGTAACCCTTCTTACAACATCCATCCTGCTACAGAGTGGCATTAGAGACATGCCAAGCCAAGCAGAGGAGACAAGGATTGAGGCTGCGATGGCAGAAGCGGCAGATGCACACGGCTGCCTGCATCTTTCCAGGGGCCTGTTCTGGCCAAGCATGGGAAAGGACAGTCAGGGCCCCTCCTTCACCCTCGGCAGGCTTGTAACCAGGAAAGTGGCATTGGCATGTGTGTGTGTGTGGGATGTTGGGGGCTGGACTGGTGGCATATGGGGAGTGTTGACAGTTGCAGCAGTGACATGGGGTTGTTGGTGGGCTGTACTGGTGGTGTGGGGGTGTTGGCAGTGGCGGCGGCGAGTGTTGGCAGTGGTGTGTATGTGAGTGGTGGTGGGTGGTGGTGGCATGGCGGTGTGAGGGAGAGCGTTGGTGGGCAGTGGTGGCACCCATGGCATGGGGAATGTTGGTGGGTGGCGGCACTGGCAGCATGGGGGGAGTGTTGGCAGGTGGCAGGGGAGTGTTGGTGGGCTGGACTGGTGGTTCCCCACCACTGTCTCCTCCACCACGTTTGGCAGTGGCAGGAGGGAATCTTTGGGCTCGGGGTGGTCCCACAGCTGCCACCAGTCTGGCCTGCCAACAGTCTGAGGGGACATGATCTGGCCCCCGGCTTAAAAAAGTTAAGAACCCCTGTTCTAAATCTATAAGGCAGACACTTTATCAATCAATCAATCAATCAATCAATCAATCAATCAATCAATCAATCAATCAATCTAGTGCACATCCCACACTCAAGGAAAAACGGACAACGCATGCACACAGGTCAGGGGGAGCACTGTGTGTGCGCAGACTGGCTGCGCGCAGAGCCAATGAACAATAGCAAGCACCCACTGGCAACGCCTGGCTGGGCACAGAGCTGCTACAGACTGCGCGGGCACACAGTTCTGGGGGGAACTTGGTGCATACAGAGCCATTGGGCAGCACATTGGGCAGTGACACCCACCCAATGGCGACACCTGGGTGCGCATGGAGCCGTTGCAGTCTGCATGTGTTCTCGGGTATGAGGGGGAACTGCACGGGTGCATGGATATGAGGGGACACTGGCCGCATGCACAGCCATTGAGCAACACTGATGAGAGAACTGAGGAGAGACTGACCATGCACGGAGCCATTGCACCCGACATAGGACCATGGTCACCTCACCTACACATCTAGCTGCCCACTCTTCTCCTCGGATGCTGCGCACCAGAAGGGCCAAGGCCAGTGCCGCCAGTGCAGGGGAGAGGGGGACCCCGGGCGAAGTTGGGTACCAAGCTAGTAGCTTAAACAGAAGACAGACGTTTCAAAGCTAAATCTTTTCCTACCATTTCAGCTGCATCCAGAGAAAAGCTTAGGCCCCCAAACAGATGCTGTAATTAAAAATCTGAAAATAGTAACACATTGAGCTACTTTTTGGGCAGGCAACCAAAGTGTTGGCAGTAATATGTGTAATGACGCACCTCTGATTTTTAAAATGTATATTTCCAAGATTTTTTTGAGATTCAGAAATTCATTGATAAATCATTGTTATAATATATTTACTATCTGTGCTTTTCACATTTGTGCTTCTTCATGTCTATATCTTTTTTATAATAGAAATGATATAAATATGTTGAGTATATTATATTTTATTCTTTTTATAATATACAAATGTATGCATATACTGTATATTGCACTTGTTTAGGATGTATAATAGCCTGCATATGGATATACAGTATTATTAACTGCATTTTGTATAGTATAAAATATTAAAAGTACAAAATATAATATACACAACATACATTTATAACATTTCTATGCAAACCATTAAAGAATGGTAGGCTTTTAGACAAATGTCTTGTGTCCCAAAAGGGTGCCTTTGAAGCCTGGCCTACATAGATCAGATGAATGAAGTGGGAATGAAGTAGTGATGGTCGAATACATTGTCTCACTTTAGGTTTCAGACACATATCATACCATATATATTTTTTTGCATTACATCTTCCCTTATGTCAAAACCAAGTCAAACTTCCTTTCACCACTGCATTTCTTTGATGTTATGCTTTGGGTCCTTCCCCACTTCTCTCTCTTTCTCTTACAAAGAATTGAGGAATATTGAAAATATGAAATATATTCTTGAAATCTGAAGGGGTACAGTTTATTCTGTTATCTCAGGACCTTAGTGTCTCATGCTACCAAACAATGTATCGGCACTACATGTTGTAGCAGTGGGGGCCACTTTAGCTGCCAATGCTCCATTCTGGAGAATCCTGAGATATGTAGTTTGGTGAGGAACTCCAAATTCTCCACTGCCCTTCAAGGTGCACCTAGTGACACATCTAGAAGAGATTTTTAGGTACCATTTACTTACTTACTTAATTGCCTCCTCTTCTACCTTACAGTGTAGAGGATTTTAGGTACCATGCCAACTACAAATTCCAGGATTCGCCCCAAATGAAGCAATGGCAATTGAAGTGGTATCATCGCTGCAGCACACACAACACTCTAGGACGAATAAGCATGCAGACTGCTAGCGAAGTCACATAAGGTGAAATATTATGCCATATAGCTAACCAAACCACAAACAACTTACACAATGTATATGATCTAACCTACACAACAGGTTGCTCAACAAAGCCAGCCTGTGCTTTGGAAAGTAAGGAACAAAAACATCAATTTGAGCAAAAGGAAAGCTTGACTTCTGAATTTGTTGTTCCTTCACTGCACATTCCATGCTGCAATTCAGTTTTCTCAGATTTTCACGTGCATTGGGCAGATCTGTCAAACCAACATTTAGGAGTCATTATAATTTATTAATGAATTACAAAACTACAAAGTGCTGCTTCAAATGCAAGAGCAATTTCTCTCTCACCGTTCTGCACTCCTTGCTCTCTTTTCATTATGTTTGTTGATTTTACAATAATTCTTCATCTAGTGACACATTTATAACAAGGCAGGGATTTGCCAGAGTTAACAAGATAATGGCATTAATGTATTGGAAACAATTTACTGGGATGGTGAACTAACATAAGCATTTAGTTAGAGATTATGTCACTTTGGTGTATGCAAACCAAGACACAGGACACAGCCTCGGGCTGGGTTAACTCAGGTTTATTGCATCGTGGACAGAGGGAACATGAGGTAATGGCGGATCGATAGCTCTTTATATACAGCAGTAACACATTTGAACGTGGTGCCATGGTAGCCCATTGGCTACTGTCTGCGTGACGTCATTGCAGGTCACGCCCTTCTTGTCCAGGTGTAGGTGGTGGCGGGAAAACTTCCCGCGCTGTTGCCTTTGATGAGTTTGGACCAAGAGAGCTTGGACGCTCGCTGCTGCCAGCTGGTGGTCATTAGCTCGCGTCCTATTACAGGGTTTATATGATACAGCTGAAGGTTACATTGTTGCTATAGGCAAGGTTACATTGGCTCAGATACATTGTAATCCATGTGTACAATAAAAACCATCAGAACACAACACCCCTCCCCCCTAGGACGAGACAAAGTCTCGAGCCCACACTTAAACACACTCCCCCCCCTTAGGAGACAAAGTCTCTCAGCCAAGATGGCTTATTTCGAACACGCTGGGGTCTCGATGCGGGCTGCCACTCCCCGGGTTTGCTACCTTCTCTTTGTCCCCTGGTTTCCTGTCCTGTAATATGAGAGGGAGACTCGTTAGTGACTTTCCGCGGCTCCGCGGCGTTGTTGGGAGGTGTGCTCTTCCTTAGGGAGGAACCGGGGGCACTGGGGGCTAACGAAAAACCCCTCTTCTCGCTTGGATGGGTGGGGGAACACTCCTGAAAACCCCCCCGGCTCGCAAAATCAAACTCAAAATTACTATCGGGGGCAGCGGTCGCGAACTCCTCTCCCCCTTCCCCGGCCCCTGATAAAACTGGCGTATCAAAAGGATACGAGTCGGGGTCGCTGCTATCAAAATGATATGAGTCGGGGCCGCTGCTTCTGCTTCCTTCCCCCCTTGTTTGGGACTGTGGTCCATTGCTGTCTCCCCCTTGGGTTAAGCGGGTGGGGGAGAACCCTAACGCTGAATCCTGTTGCTGAGCTCCACGGACTGGCCCACTCACTCGGTGCCTCAGTTGGTCTGCGTGCCTCCTCCAGAGGAGGCCGGTGTTAGTCTCGACCCGGTACGATACTGGCCCCGTCTGTTCTACAACCTTCCCTGGTACCCAGGCCGGCCCTGCGCTGGATTAGTTCCTGCAGTGAACAGGGTCCCCGGCGGCGAAACCTTTCGAGACTGCCAACCCTATGTTTTTTCCTTTATCCTCGACCCTCGTCGGGTCCAGCCTGGACAGGATCGTGGTCAATTTTCGCCGCATCAAGAGCTCCGCCGGCGAGTAGCCTGACGCTAAAGGGGTCACCCTATACGCTAAAAGGAACTGGCATACCTGGTGATTCAGGTCCCCCGGGCCCATGCGCCGCAGCGCGTCCTTTGTTGTACGCACTAGGCGTTCCACTTGGCCATTCGTGGCCGGGTGAAACGGTGCGGATGTGACATGCCGAATGGCGTTTGCCTCCATGAATGCTCCGAACTCAGCGGAGGTGAAACAACTAGCGTTATCGCTGACTAAAGTGTCGGGTAAACCGAACGTGGAAAAGACTCTCCTTAGCCGGCCAATTGTCGTGGCGGAGGACGTGCTCTTTACTGGGATAACCTCCAGCCACTTGGAGAACGCATCTACCACCAGGAGAAACATGGTTCCTCGGAACGGGCCAGCGAAATCCACGTGCACCCTGGACCACGGCCCCCTTGCCGTGTCCCACTCTCTATGCGGCAGACGGGCCGCCTCAGGTCGGGATTCCTGGCAAGCCTCGCAAGTGCCGACCATGTGCTCAATGTCCGCGTCCAGCTGTGGCCACCAGAAGTAACTCCGGGCTAGCGCCTTTGAACGAACTATGCCCGGGTGGCTGACGTGCAGCAGTTCGAGCACCCTCGTCCGCAGGGGCGCAGGGACCACCACCCGTTGGCCCCACAGAAGGCACCCCCTCTCTAGGGACAACTCAAGCTTTTTCCTAAAAAATGGGTCGAACTCTGTACTCGGGGACGAAACCGGCCACCCCTTCTGCACCCATGAACTAACTTTCCCCAGCGTCCTGTCCTTGCCTGTCGCCCTAGCAATGTCGGCAGGTACTATTGGGGGTGCGTCTAAAACCTCAATTAGCAACACCTGGCGGTCTCTTTCTGCTCTCGCCTTTTGGTCCGCCGACAAGGGCAGCGGGGATCTCGAGAGCGCATCAGCATGGCTGATCTCCTTTCCGGGCCTGTACTCCAACTCATGTTGGTACGCGTTGAGAAAAATAGCCCATCGCAGCATCCTCGGGGACAGGATCTGTGGCGTGGGCTTGTTTGCCGTGAAAATCCCTAACAGCGGCTTGTGATCGGTCACGATTTTGAACGGGCGGCCATACAAAAAATCGTGAAATTTTTTGGTCCCCGCTACTATTGCTAACGCTTCTCTGTCGGTTTGTGCGTAATTTCGCTCCGCTTGGGACAGGGACCTTGAGTAAAACGCTACCGGGGCCTCCCTTCCGTCCTCCAACACGTGGCAAAGTACCGCCCCCACCCCCACCGGGGATGCATCACAGACTAGGACCACTGGCCGTTTGGGGTCGAAGTGCGTCAGGATTGCCTCAGATGTTAGGAGTTGCTTTAGCTCCTTGAACGCCCTCTCGTGCTCGTCACCCCACATCCATGGCTCCTCCTTTTTAAGTAACCGATGGAGCGGTTCGGCCACGGACGCCTTCCGCGGGAGGAATGTATGGTAAAAATTGAGGAGCCCCAGGAAAGACTGCAGCTCGGTTTTGGATGTGGGGCGAGGGGCCTTTTTAATGGCTGCTACTTTGGATTTAGACGGCTTAATCCCCTCGGGTGTGATCCGGAAGCCTAAAAACTCGACCTCGGTCTCGAAAAAAACACATTTGTCCTTCCTCAATCTCAGCCCCGCTTTCTCGAACACGGTCAGTACTTTGTCCAACCTTTTCGCCAGTTCAGCCTCACTCCCCCCTGTTATCAACACGTCATCAAAATAAGGCAACACCCCCTCCAGGCCCTTTAGGAGGCGTTCCACGAGCGATTGAAAAAGGCCGGGTGCCGAGTTCACGCCGAACTGTAACCGCGACACCTGGAACGCTCCCTTATGTGTAACTATCGTTTGTGCCGCGGCCGTGGCGGGGGTCACTGGAAGTTGCTGATAGGCTTGTGCCAAATCGAGTTTAGCGAAACACTTTCCCCCATTTAGTCTGGCCAAAAGGTGGCTGATCACCGGCACCGGGTATGCATTAGGGCGGATCGCCTTGTTAATTGTACACTTATAATCAGCGCAAATGCGCACCTCCCCGTTAGCCTTTAGAGCCGTTACAATTGGAGTTTCCCACTCCGCGGAGTCAACAGGAATAAGAATCCCCTGGCCCACCAGTTTGTCCAGTTCCGCCTCTATCTTGTCCTTGAGTGCAAACGGCACCCTGCGTGGTTTGAGTCTTATCGGGCGGACCTCCGGGTCTATGTCGAAAGCTACAGGGGGTCCCTTGAACCTTCCGAGTCCTTTCTTAAACACGGCGGGATGCGCATCGCAAACCGCTTGTATTGGGTCCCCCCCCACGGTATGCACCCCCCCTATGAACAAACCTAAGGGCTGAAACCACTGTGTCCCTAGGAGGCTACAGCTTCCCCCTTTGAGGACAACTAGGGGCAGTTCCGCGGAATGTCTCTTAAACTTGACCCGAAATTTCCCGACCCCCAACACCGGAATGCTGTTTCCCTGTACGTCCCGTAGTGTGGACCTCAACGCTTTAAGCTTGGGCCGCACGTGGGGGTCAATTTTCAGGAACTCTTTCTGGGGAATTATGGAATAGGAGGACCCCGAGTCAATTTCCATCCTAATAGGGGCCCCTTGTACTAATACCTCAACGAAGTAATGGGACTGTCCCGCGGACACGCTGAACACTGAGGCGTCGTCCTCGCTGCCGTCCGAGACGCGGCCCACGCCGTCCTGCTTCCTCGTGGTCTGGGCGCCATCTTTGGGCCTCGCTGGACGGTCCGGTCTGGCTGCGCGGTCTTGTGACTGCCTCCGGCCCTCTTTCCTCTTTCTGCACGCCTTGGCGATGTGCCCCCGACGGCCGCAGGTGTAACACTCGGCCTTCCTGAACGGGCATCTCGCGCGCTCGTGGGCCGCTCCGCAACCCTCGCAGCGTCGACCACCCTTCCGGACCTTCTGGACCTCCTCGCCGTCGCTGCCTTCCGTAGACGACTTTGAGGCCCGTCGAGTCGCGTGCACCGACTGTCCGGTCTTCCCGTGCACCGAATTTTCCGCCTTGCCGGCTCTGGGACGCCACTCACGCCACTGGTGCATCTCGTCCACTCCGGCATTCGTGGACTCTGCGGCTTCCGCGGCCTCTATGACCTCTGCCAGCGTGGGTGGCGGCTCCTTATTCATCAAGCTGCGCTGTACCTCCTTGTCCTTCAGGCCACACAACACGCCGTCCCTGAGAACCAACTCCAGGATATCGCCCCATTTACAGGGGGCGGCGGCTATCCTCATGGCGGCCACGAATGCCTCAACCGACTCATCCGGCGCTTGGACTCGCCTCCAAAACGCGCTCCGAGCGGGAAACATTGCCCTCGAGGGGCAGAACCGCTCTCGCAGCAGTTTCATGATGTCGCTCGCCTTAAAGTCGCTCACCTTCTTCGGAGCGATTATGCCCACCAGCGTCTGCTTGGTTTCCATCCCGAGCATTCTGGTGAGGATGGCCCTCTTTCTCTCCTCGTCTTCTCCTTTGACTCTGAGTTCCACCAGGGCTGCCTGGAAATCCATCTCAAGCAGCTCCCAGTCTTGCGGTTTGGTGATGTTGAAACCGCTCTGTGCCCTGGCTGTTCCGTGGGGATCCATTATCCCATCCTCGTCGCCAATTTGGTGTATGCAAACCAAGACACAGGACACAGCCTCGGGCTGGGTTAACTCAGGTTTATTGCATCGTGGACAGAGGGAACATGAGGTAATGGCGGATCGATAGCTCTTTATATACAGCAGTAACACATTTGAACGTGGTGCCATGGTAGCCCATTGGCTACTGTCTGCGTGACGTCATTGCAGGTCACGCCCTTCTTGTCCAGGTGTAGGTGGTGGCGGGAAAACTTCCCGCGCTGTTGCCTTTGATGAGTTTGGACCAAGAGAGCTTGGACGCTCGCTGCTGCCAGCTGGTGGTCATTAGCTCGCGTCCTATTACAGGGTTTATATGATACAGCTGAAGGTTACATTGTTGCTATAGGCAAGGTTACATTGGCTCAGATACATTGTAATCCATGTGTACAATAAAAACCATCAGAACACAACAGTCACAGAAATAAGGAGAATGTGAACAGAGGCTGCAATGTGTTTTCTCATCAGAATTTCTGAATAAAAACAACAACTTAAGAGTAGTAATAGCAATTAAACTTACTGTAGATATATGGCCCATAGTGCTTAGAATGCTCTCTGGGCAGTTCACAAGATAACCAGGGTCTGCATTGGCTCCGTGGTTAGGAATCTCGCCTTGTTAGCTAGAAAGCCTGCAAGTTGGCAGTTAGAGGCCCGAGTACTGTATGACAGAATGAGCGCCCGTCTCTGTCCCAGCTCCTGCCAACCTAGCAGTGTGAAAGCAAGAAATTGCAAGTAGATGTACAAAAAAGGACCACTTTAGTGGGGAAAAGATCTTGGGGACATGAAAGGAGCCTCATTCAGGCGTCCCCTGAGCAGAGTTTTTCCAGCAAAAATCCTTTCAACCCAGAATAATTTCTGACACGAAATTATTATTATTATTACAAGGTAACTAGCATTTTGCCCCCAACCCACTGGGCATTTGGGATTGAACTCCGATTGTGAATAGAGTTTTGATTGCAGTACTGCAGCTTAACAACTGTGCCACAAGAATAAACAGCTTTTTTATCATGTCGGAAGCACACAAAGGTGCTTTCTGGGTTGAAAGGATTTTTGCTGGAGGAAATCCACTCAGGGGATGCCAGAATGAGAAACCTTTCATATCCCCAAGATCATTCCATCATGCAGTACTCAGGTCTTATTATTTATTTATTTATTATTCTAATTTATATATTGCCGCCCAAATTGAATGAGCGACTCTGGGCGGCATAACAATAGTGAAAACACTACAATCATAAAATATTAAAAACCCTTAATAGACCTTAACTGCCAACTTGCGGACCTTCTAGTTAACAAGGCAACCTTCTTAACCACTGAGCCACTGCAGTCCCTATTAAGTCATAAACTCGTTTTGCTCAAAGATTGTAAACTTATCATGTGCTCAAAGCAGGACAGCCTCAGCTTCATAAGTTTTGCTTCCAGAGACAGTTCAGGCTTAATCTGCTCTAAGACCCACTTGTTTGTCTTTCTGGCAACCCAAGATATTTGCAAAGCTCTCCTCCAGCGCAATATTTCAAATGAGTCAATTGTTTTTCTTGCCAGCTTTCTTTCTTGTCCAGCTTTCACACTGGTGTGTACAGACCAGCAATAAAAGAGTGTGGATGAGCTTTGCAATTCACCTTATAAGTATGGCCATCGACAGGTTAAAGATTTCTAATGAATTATCCCTCCTGCTTTTAACCAATTAATTAACTGATTAGTTCACAGATGTAAATGATTACTTCTCAGAATGACTAGCCTGATTAACTTTTTAAAATTAATGATCTGTGTTGAAGTCTGATGCTTAATTACTTAATCTAGAATTAGAGGAATGGAAGTAACATGAAGATCATCAGTTTTGATTCTCTGATTGCCTGTCAGAGAATCAAACACCACTTGTCTGACAGCTAAAGATGGAGAATTGCTGTTCTTCTAATCTAAAACTGGAAGCATTTTCCACTTCCACCTCCATAAATTCTCCTTTTTTAGAGTATTTGAGAGGAAACAGTCTGACCAGGTTATCTTGCTATGGTAACAGAATACCTGTAGACCATACTGCCAGCGACTCAACGCCAATCGTCAGGCAATGGTTAACTAGCCTGACAACCCTGAAAATTAATTGCCTTGAGTGGCGAAGTCCACAGCAAAGTGTGATGATCCCCAAGTGGATTAAATCCCACTTGAATCCATCTTGATGGAGGACCGCAACTTCATAAATATTGGCCTACGGCTGATGAGGACTTTGTGTACCAAAAGGGCTCAGGACCAGAAAGTGACTCACGGAACTAGATCAGTGATACGGGTGTCATGTTGCGAATGAAAGGCCACTGCTTTATATCCTCAGGACAATCTTCATGGCTAATTGCCATGTGGGTAGCCAATATTCACAATCAGATATGGTACAAGAAGAAGAAAAAGAAGAGGAGGAGAGGAAACTGCAACAAAATATTGCAGTGTAGTATATGGACTGGAGTTGTCTTTTCAGAATGCTAGCCAGCCATGTCTTTTCCCAGGTCGTTGTTATGCCCCACCTTACTGAATTGTCTGCAGAGGAAGAGAAGGATATGTTGCTGAAAGAGGCCAATTCAAAGGAGAATTCAGCTGCCAACATTTTTCAACAGGCTTTGAAAGGCAAAATAGCTGACAGGAAAGCCAATAAAGGTAAAAATGTGTGACAGATTAGTTAGTCCAATGGAGAAAAAGTGGTAGAAGAATTTACACCAGAAACTGACTCATTTCAAAGCTTCCTGATTGCTAATTAGAAACTGCAGGATGTGAATGAGGGGCTAGCTCAAGACTATACATTCATTGTGTGTTGACATCAACGCCTTTTGTAGAAGACAGTGTGGAGGTTCACCTCTTGACCCCTATTCATGTTGCCTGTCACAATTCCTGGAACCTGGGCCACAGACATCCATGCCTCTGCCTGCTTCCTGGTGTGAAGGTGACTAATTTATCATACTGGACTAATGGCTTGACCCATGGTCTGTGCTGACTGAGCTCCCACACTTAGAAAAGAGGGGATGTTTCCTGCACTGCTGAAACATGCTCTTGTGCACCCCCTCCTGAAGAAGCCATCCCTCGATCCAGCAATCCTAACCAACTACAGACCTGTCTCCAGCCTTCCTTTTTTGGGGAAGGTTCTGGAGAAGGCAGTGGCATGTCAGCTGCAGGGGGCACTGGATGAAGCGGAATATCTGGACCCATTCCAGTCAGGATTCAGACCTGGATATGGTACTGAGACTGCATTGGTCGCGCTGATGGATGATCTCCGGCGAAAGCGGGATGGCAATCATCCGTCCGTCCTTGCTCTTCTTGACCTCTCAGTGGCCTTCGATACCGTTGACCACAGTATCCTTCTGGAACGGCTCCGAGGATTGGGGATCCAGGGCACGGTGTGGTCCTGGTTTTCCTCATTTCTGAGGGGCCAGACCCAGTCGGTGTGGTTGGAGAGTGAGAGGTCGAGTCCTAGGCCCCTAAAATATGGGGTGCCTCAGGGCTCGGTACTCTCTCCTCTCCTATTTAACATCTACATGAAGCCTCTGGGTGAGATCATCCATTCCCACGGGGTGCGGTACCATCAGTACGCGGATGACACACAGTTGTACATCTCAGCCCGTGGGGACCCAAGTGATGCAGTCAAAGTCCTTTCCAGCTGTCTGGAGGCTGTTGGGGTCTGGATGGGGGCAAATGGGCTACAGCTGAATCTTAGCAAGACTGAGTGGCTATGGATAGGGGGTCCTGTGTTATCCCGGGAGCTACCATCTTTGGTTTTGGATGGGGCTGTTTTGCCCCAGACCAACCCGGTGCGCAACTTGGGGGTCCTCCTGGATTCGCAGCTGCTGCTAGAAGAACAGGTGGTGGCTGTGGCCAGGAGGGCCTTCGCCCAACTTCAGGTGATTCGCCAGTTGCGCCCGCTCCTGGACCGGGACTCTTTGCTCATGGTCACTCACGCTCTGGTGACCTCCAGACTAGACTACTGTAATGCGCTCTACATGGGGCTGCCCTTGATGACCATTCGGAGGCTGCAGCTGGTCCAGAATGCAGCAGCCCGGGTGGTGATGGGGTGTGGACGTTATGCCCATGCCTCACCACTGCTTCGGGGGTTGCACTGGTTACAAGTTTGTCTCCGGGTGCAATTCAAGGTGCTGGTTTTGACCTTTAAAGCCCTACATGGTAGTGGGCCAGGGTATCTTAGAGACCGCATCGCCCTAAGGACGTCTGTCCGTCCAACCAACCAGAGCGGATCGGAGGGGCTCTCTAATTGTGCCATCAGCCAGGGGAGCTCGCCTCTCCAGCACAAGGAGGAGGGCCTTCTCCGTGTCCACACCGGCCCTTTGGAACCTCCTGCCTGTGGAACTGCGTCTCCAGACGGAGTTGTTGCCCTTTAGGAAGGAACTAAAGACCTGGCTGGTGGGCCAAGTTTGGGGTGCGAGTGGGGATGGGGGTACCGTTGGGTGGTTGGTATAGAGAAGTGTGCCTTCCCCCAAGGTCCCTTCGGTTCTTGCGCACATTTTAGGGGTGGGTTTTTAACTTTTAACTTTGTTTTATCATGTGTCTTTTATGTATTTACTGTCCGCTATGTAAACCTCCCTGAGTTGGGTTGTACCTGAGTGGGCGGTATATAAGCATGAAAAATAAATAAAATAAATAAAAAAATAATAAAAGGACTAGCTTAGATGACAATACTGGCACTTACTGTATATTAAAAACTGTTACAGTCTTTTTTGTTCTCAAAGCTCAAGAAAGCTTCTTCAAAAGCAAGTTTAGTCATCTTTCGAAGCAGTAGTTGGTAATTCTAGATTTTAGAAGTTCTGCAGATCCATCCACTCCTAATTTTTTGTTGTTGTTGTTGTTTGGTCTCACAGTCAATTCCAACCCTTTGCGACTCCATGGACCATTGCCCGCCAAGCACCTCTGTCCTCCACCATCCTCCTCAACCCGCCCAGCTCTGTGCCCATTGTGTCAACAATACCATCTAGCCCAGTGATGGCAAACCTTTTAGAGACCAAGTGCCCAAACTGCAACCCAAAACCCATTTATTTATTACAAAGTGCCAACACAGTAACAGGGGAGGAAGGAAATGCTCCCATTGGGCTGCTGGGAAGAGGGGCGGGGTGAACTCTGTGCTGGGGGAGAGAGGAAGCATTCCCATTGGGCTGCTGGGCAGAGGGGCGGGGTGAACTCTGTGCTGGGGAGAGAGAGGAAGTGCTCCCATTGGGCTGCTGGGAAGAGGGGCGGGTGAACTCTGTGCTGGGGGAGAGAGGAAGCGTTCCCATTGGGCTGCTGGACAGAGGGGCAGGGAAAACTCTGTGCTGGGGTGACTGCATGGGTGCCCAGAGAGAGGTCTCCAAGTGCTACCTCTGGCATGCATGCTATAGGTTTGCCATCACTGATCTAACTATCTCATTCTCTGCCATCCTCTTCTACTTTTGCCCTCCACCTTTCCCAGCATCAAGGCTTTCTCAAGTGATTCCTTTCTTCACATTTGATGTGCAAAGTACTTTAGCTTCATCTTTACTATTTGACCTTCTAAGGTCAAATATTTGACCTTCTATTGGGCCTTTTGTCACCCTATATGGGAACTCTCCACAGTGTTGGACACTATTCTCAAAATAGTTTCAACACTGTGGATGACTCCTGCAAAGTGCAGACTATAACTGAGATTCAAAACAACTGAAGTCACCATCCTCTGTATTTGCTGATCTATGTTCACAACTCTGGACTTTAACCTCTGCCTGGTCTACTTTCCAATTCTTGTCCATAGCCTTTCCAACTAACTGTTGACAGAGCAGATCCTGCATAATACTGACAAGGAAGAACTGCTGAGAGAGAAGATAATTGGTGGTGTTTCCTTTGATTTAAAAGTGGATGTGCGCCTCAACCACCAATCTTTACTTGTTCTTAGAGACTATATTTCCTCACAGTGAGTACCTCAGTCAGTTCTTGAGGACAGCATACATCAAACCACAGCTTTTCCTCATCCTTTGTAATGGGCAGCAGAGAGTTTATACCACTTAGGTTCACAGAATGGAACAATCTTGCTTTGACTTCTCTCAATGTGCAACAGGCCCTTCTGTACTTCCCACGAGCATGTGGTGGCAGCCAAATCAGAAACTGCTGTCAGCCTTGGGAGGAAGGGCTAACCACAGGAAATTGATAACGATAATGCAAGGCATAAAAGGAAGTCTCAGGCTGCCTGTTATTCTTGGTAAATCGGGGTCAGCTACCATTAAGCGGAATGAGGTATCTGCCTCAGGCAGCATACTGTGAGCATCATGAAATATTTAATTTTTTATTATAGTCTTATCTTTTTGTAGGAGGGTTTTTTTTGTTTTGCATTTCCGCCCTTCCAGATGAAGGATAAGGTGGGTGTGGATTTTCTGTCTCAAGTGACAAAATAACTGATTTTTTGTACAGTACTATGTACCCTGGCAGATGAATGGATTGTAAGGGTGTGTGACATGTGCTATCCAACTACAGCCAGCACAATTTGTTGGGCAGGCCTGTGATGAATGTGTCAGTATCAGAGACCAAACAGAATATGCCCTTAATTATTAGATTCTTCCCTCTATAGATATACATTCTCTCACAAGTGCTAACAACAAATAGCTCACAACTCCCCAAATATCATTAATATATTATTTCCACCTGTTTCTCTGCCAAGTCATAGAATCACAGAATTGTAGGACCCTGAGGATCATCAAGTCCTGCCTCATTGATGTGCCTGCCTTCAGTTCTTGCTGTCTTCCTGTTCTCTTCAATATCATCTCCCTCCCAAGATGAATGCAATCTAAAGCTCTCCTGACCAGGTCTGCAGGCCTCATGGCATTTTAGTCAGCAGCAAAGGGTGGTTGTGTAGCTACAGATCTGCATACCTCAGTGTGGCCACCAGCTGGGTGAAACAGGGAAATGTTGCTTTAAAAAAACATGTCCAGGCTGTGATCAGCAGAAATCTACTTTAAGCATCCTACAACCTCCAAGCCAGCCCATGGTCCACTTCAAAATGGTAACCTCTTTGACTCACTCAGAGGAACATAAGCCAATGTCTGTCTCAAAACTGAGTCCTTTCAACAAAGTAGGATTCATTGCTTCTCCTCCCTCCTAGTGTATTAATGACTTGTAAAGTCTTGGCAGACAAGACACCAGGTGTACCCGGAGATATACACAGTGGCACAGGAGCCAAAAGTCTAACACCTGGTCTAAATTCTTACAGGATCTAAGCAAAACCAAGGACACAAAATTAGGCATCCTTAATAAGGCTGGTTCCTGTGCTATTGTTTAGTTCTGTCCCTACTAAATTTCTGCTCTATAATATAAGACGATGTACACTTTCCCTCAGCGAGAGCGAGGGTGGGGAGAGAGACTGACCCCAGCTGTGGGGCAGCCAGCAGGGCCACAAGGACCTTGCTTGTGTGTTTTTTTTTGCAGATCTTATTGTATGGATGTTTACTTTGTTAAATGTTCCTTTTATATTGTAATGTGATGTTACTTTGTTAAACTTTCTATTTATATTGTAGGCCGCCCTGAGTGGTGCTTGCACCAGGAGGGTGGGGTACAAATAAACCTCTTCTTCTTCTTCTTTTTTTAAAAAAAATATTTTTATTGTTTTTAATCACACATACAAAACAAACAGAATACATAAAATAGAAACTATATTGACGTAACTAAAATACAAATAAAGAATAGATACAAACAAAAAAAGAATGAAATTAAGAAAAAAAGTAAAAGTAACACCTATCCTAGTACATTTTTCAAACTAACATATTACATATCATTACTCTTCAGGATAGGAGACCAAGCAAAAAACATATTTGTAAAACACCCTGTGATAATACAGTGCCCTGGAGGACTTCGGGTGCCACAGTATATTACATCCAAAAGCTACTTTGATCCGGTACAGGTCTGTTACTTTTATCTCCCTTAACTGCATAATCCACAAAAGGTCTCCAAATATTCCAAAATCTATTCTCTTTCAAATTATCTCTTTTAACTTTTATTTCCCACGTCAATTTGTCATTCAATGCTAAATTCCACATTTCTTTATACCACTCTTCAGTCTGTATAATTATATCATTTTTCCAATTTCTGGCAATGCATTGTCTACCCGTTGTAAGCATTATTTTTAATAATTCTCTCACATCTTTATCTTGACAAATACATTCCACATTTGTTAACATGATGGTAACTGACCCCAGCTTAATTCTCTTACTCATTATTTTACTCATTTCTTTTTCAATTCTTTTCCAAAAATCATTTACCACCTTACAACATCACCACATATGTTCATAAGATCCCACTGTGTCTCCAACACATCCTATCGTTTTTGTTATCCATCTGGTGTAACCTCACTGGGGTCAAATACCACCTACATAACATTTTATAATTATGCTCTTTTATCCTAACTGACATAGTTCTCATTATTCGCTTCTTCCATTTATTTTTCCATGTGACCTTGTCTATCTTTGTTTTCAACTCCTCCTCCCAGATTGATATCAAATCCTCCTGTGGGTCACCCTCTTTGTTTAATAAGGTGTATAATTTGCTAACTAAACCCTTAATACTTCTTTCTCCCTTCCTAATTTTCAAAACCAAGTCCTCAAATTCTGTCTTGTCTCTTTCCCTGCTGTATTCCCTTATATACCTATCATTCCACTTGTTAATTTTCATTATTTGAAACCAATTCAATTTTAATTGTTCAAAGAGGATAGTTCTACTATTAACTTTACTACAAACCCGTAACCAATCTTTCAATTAATTTTTTTTCATTCTTATCCAAAATTTCTTTTACTACATTATCTATCTTAATCGGGAAACCCATCATATCTGAAAGTTGCATAATTAGAGAGAAATTCGGGGCCAGAACCTTTTTAGCTTTCTTCCAAACCCTCATTAATCCTTTCATCATAATACTTTTGGTTTCTAATTTTCCCATGTTCTCCCCCCAAAAGACCATTTTGCCTATATGTCTATAGTCCTTCATCTCAATTTCCTCCCATATTTCTTTTTCTCTTGCCAAGATCTTTACCACATTCTTAATTTGAAACGCTCGATAATATCCTCTCAGATTTGGTATTCCCAGACCACCTTCCTTCTGAGGCAGATACCATTTTTTTTAGAAATCCTCGGCCTCTTTCCATCATTACAAAAATTATTAATCATTTTTTGAAAATCATTAATTTCTTTATCCTTCAGTTGAATTGCTAATGCATCGAATAAAAAATTATTTTTGGGTAGGACCATCATTTTAATAAGCGCTATTCTCCCAAACCATGACAATTTCAATTTTTGAAATGATTGTATTTTATTTTTAATCTCCATCTTTAAATTATCGTAGTTTAATCTTTTAAGGTCCTCCAATCTGTTAGATACAACTATTCCCAAGTATTTCAATTAACCTTTAATTTGAATGTTGCTCCTCCCAATTATCTTCTTCCTATCTTCTTCTCCTGCATTACACAATATCATTTCAGATTTATCTTGAGGCCGGTAATATCCTCAAAATCCAGTAATTGTAATCTAATTTTCTCCATTGCCCTCTCAGGATGTCTTACAATTATCATTGTGTCGTCTGCATACATACTTATTTTATTTTCCATAATCCCCTCTATATTTCTATCATGTCTTATAGATTTTGCTAAAATCTCCATTGCCATAATAAACAGAATTGGTGATAAGGGACAACCCTGCCTCATACCTGCCTCCAACTTTATCTCATCTGTGAACTCATCATTAACTCTAACAATTGCTGATCCTTGATAATATAATTGGTCTATTACTCTTCTAAATTTGTCGCCAAATCCATAATATTTAATTATTTCCTTAATTGAGATCCATTGCAATGAATCAAATGCTTTAAATATATCCAATGATATTAGTCCCACTTTTTCTTTTGTTTGACTCACAACATCTATTAAATCCACAACTCTTCTGGTCAGGTCAGCCATATGTCGCCCCTTCAGAAAACCTACTTGGTCCGTATTTACATAATTACCCATGAAATTATTTAAGCGGTTAGCTAATATTGCTGTGAAAATCTTGGCATCTTGATTTATCAATGAGATAGGTCTATAGGATTCTACTTTTTCTAAATTTTTACCAGATTTTGGCAATAACATAATTGTGGTCCTATACCATGAAGTCGGAATTTGACCTCCATCCAATATATAATTGTATAATTTTACTAACTTTGGTACCACTATATCTTTAAATTCCTTGTAAATTCAGCTGGTAATCCATCTTCTCCTGGGGCCTTCCCCAGCTTCAAACCCCCAATCACCTCCCTTACCTCCTTTTCCAACACTTGATCCTGCATTCTGTCTTTATGTTCCTGTTTTATTCCATTGACTATTTGTTTCTCTAATTGTTGTTTAAGCATTTCCACATCTATTTCTTTTTTTGCATACAAAGCTTGATAAAAATCCTTCACAATCATACATTTATCCTTATTCTTATTACATCTTACCCCTTGTTTATCGATCAAAACTCCAATTTCCCTTTTTTTCACGCTTATCTTTTGCTGCTTTTGCTAATAATTTTGAATTTTTATTACTAAATTCAAAGTATTCTCTTTTCAAATAGACCAAATTTCTTTTAACCTTTTCTATATCGTTACCTACCACTTCAGCTTTTAATCTTTGTAAGTTTGCAAAAACCTTACTATCCTTTGTCCTTGAGTGTTCCTCCTGTAACTGCTTTATCTCCTCTTCAATTTTAACCTGTGCTGATTTATACTCTTTATATCTATTACTTGCCACTTTAATACATTCCCCTCTAAAGACCGACTTCATGGCATCCCAGACCATATTAAAATTTACTTCATCATTGTCATTCAATTGCCAAATTTCCTTCCAGTTTTCCATAATTTGAGCCTTGACCCTTTGATCTTTAAATAAATTAGCATCATATCTCCAGCTCCTTCTCCCTCTATTTTCACTTTGTAATCTCAGCTCCAGAACAACTTTAGCATGGTCAGACTCCTTAAAAATTCCAATTTCCGTCTCCTCCAAATTTTTGACCATCTTTTCAGTTACAAATACATAGTCTATTCGGGAGTATGACTTATAAACATGTGAAAAATATGAGTATGCCCTTTCTGGCCCCTTAAATTCTCTCCATGAGTCTTTCAAACCCAAAGCCGCCATCCAGTTATCTAAGATCTGTCCTTTAATTCCTTTAAAACACCTTAAAATATTTGTACAGTCTAAATTCTATCTTACTAAATTGAAATCCCCAGACACAATCATCCTTGTTGGTAATTCTTTCCCCAAAATTTTTCACATTTTTTCTAAAAATTCATATTTATGTTCATTTGGGGCATATATATTAACCAAAATTATCTCTTCATCATCCAGTTTCCCTTTTACTATCAAATATCTACCTTCTGCATCTGCAATAGATTTTGTTACCTCAAACCCCAATCAAGAAGAGATTAAGATTGCAACTCCTCTAGCTTTAGACGTGCCGTATGATTTCTCATAGTGCTGCATCCATCCTAAAAAAAAAATCTAATCGAGTTTTGAGATTTTTGATGAGTTTCCTGTAAAAAAAGTATATCTGGTCTATCTTTCCTCAAAGCTGATTCTAATCTCTTCCTCTTAATCACAGATCCTGTACCTTTTACATTCCATGTTAACACTTTAATTACCCTCATTGTTAATTATATCACCACAATTTCTATCACATCCGAGTCCTCCAATGGGCATGCTACCTAATAAACTACAATACACCACACAACCGCAAAAAAAAATACTGCTAAAAAAAGAAAAACAAAAAACATTCATCTTTACCCTCCTCACTTTCCTCACAGAAAAATTGCCTTTGTCTTCCAAAGAGGGGGGGGGGACATGCCAGATGTACGTCTTTCCCTCTAGCGCACCTTATATGATTCTAAATTGACTACTTAACTATTTTAGCCATTTCCATCCTCTTCCTCCGCCACTGTTAGCAATACCTCCTCAGCTGTACCAGGTTGTTCTCCTCCCACCACACCACCCTCCTCTGTACCATTGAATTCTCTTCTTATGGCGCCCGAAGCCAGCAACTCTTTTCTCAAAGCCAACCATTCATTTGAGCTCACCTTAACCAGATCAATCAGGCTCAAAAGTTCCAGAGCATCAGTCTCAGCATCAATAACTTGCATCTTTTTATCATGAAAAAATCTTAATTGTTGCGGAAATCGGCAATTATATTTTATTCCTTTCCTTATCAAGAGTTTAGTAACAGGTTTCATCTTGTATCTCCAACTGCGTTCAGTGATCGAAATATCATTATAAACCTCTACATCAGTCCCATCAATTTTCAGAACGCCAGACCCTGCTTGTTTCAAAAAAGCCATTACCTTCAATTTATCCCCCCAATTTGCAAATTTGACCAAAACATTTCTTTGAACTACTTTCCCCTTCCTTGGTCCCACTCTATAAATACTTACAATGTCTTCATTAACAAAATCTTTCCCCATTTTCAGACCATTTAGCTAATCAACTATTCTATCCCTTAAATTGTCTGGCATTCTTTCCGGCATCTGACGTATCAAAATATTTTGTTTCCTCATCACCTCCTCGATCATGTCAATTCTTATTTCCTGTAAATCCACTTTCTTCTTTGTCTCCCTCCCCTCTTTCTTAACCTCTTTTATTTTTCCTTCCATGCCCTTTATATCACTTTTCCTTGTGCTAACACTTCCTTCCAATTTCTGCAAACTTGTTTCCACTTTTTTAGAAAAATCAAAAAACATTGCTGCTAATTTGTCCTGTCTTCCCAAAAATTTCACCTCTATCCTTCACTCTTGCCTGTTCCATACTATCAAACTTCTGAAACATTTTACTGAATTCTGCCATTATCTGTGATTAATCAAATGCCGATGGTTCAGGGGATGTTGCTGATGGCACTTCCACTGCTGCGGGTTTATCCCTCTTCTTAGCTTTCACCACCGGTTCCTCCTCTTTATCCTTTCCCTTTATAAACTTTATAAACACAGTATGTACAGAATCAGAGGACTCTTGCGATCAAAAATTAATCCATAGCACAGAAAGGCACTAAAAAATTTATATCCATTGAAAACCCAAAGAGTATATCCCATTAAATGTTCATGGAAAGAGAAAAACCCAAAAACTTACAGGCTCCGAGAGCCCCCGCAGCCAAAGCCTCCTCCTCCTCCCAAATTCACGGGCTCTTCTGTCCTCAGAACAACAGTTCTCCAAAAACGTTCCTTTTCCTGTTCTTTCTTTTCATCCATGCACCATCGCCGTGTACCCTCAAGCCTCTAATGCTCATGCCAATGCTCAGCTCCTTCTCCGTGCCTCCTTCTTCCTCAGCACACTCTCTTAACTTTTGCTTTCTGCGAACGCTGCCATTACCCCTTGAACGTCCGAACTCTCTCTCTCTCTCTCATAAACTTACATTCCTCTTGCTCCTCTCTCCAAGCCTCGGCTACTGGAGGACTCTCCTTCCATCACAGTTCCCTTCGTCTGGTCGTCTTATGCCTCTTTGATGCATTATTATTCAGTTTCCCCACTTTCTCCGACCCCCCTTCTCCATAGTCTCGCCCGCCCGCAGCACAGCTGGCTTGGGCCGGCTTTGGCCGCCTACCTTGCCACCCGTCGCCGCTCCGCGGACTCCGACTCCTCGAAAAGGGAAAGGGGACAGATTTTGAAGCTCCACAGCAAGACCGGCACGAACCAAATTTTTAGAGTGAAACTCTTTCTGATTTAAGAGGAAAAAAACACTTTCATTATCGCATTATGTGCGCGGAGAATTACAATGGATGTTATTCCGTCTCCATCTTGGCCATGCCCCCTTCTTCTTCTTCTTCTTCTTCTTCTTCTTCTTCTTCTTCATATTATTATTATTATTATTATTATTATTATTATTATTATTATTATTATTATTATTATTATTATTATTATTATTATTATTATTATTATTATTATTATTATTATCTATACCTATAAAATGGTGCGTTAACCATTGGAATGTGACAAAGGATGTTTAGCCAGGCCCTACTAGCCCGTAATGGGCCTCTGTTCACTCGCCCGAACCAGGTTCGCAGGTAACTGTTGGGTTAAAATTTGCGCCAGTGGGGCAAGAGCCCCCCGGATGCAAAAAAAGGGAACTTCAATTCCCAACGTTCCTTGCGCCACGCTGCACCAGAGCCAATTAGGCTGAGCGGTGCGAGCAAAAGGAATGCTCGGAAACGCGCCGCGGCCAATCAAAAATAAGCCGCAGGAAAAAAACAGCTGCACTAACCAAAATCACGCATGCCAAACTACAAGCCCCAGCGTTCTGTGCACCATGAGCGCCCAGAATGGCGAGGCAGCCGGCGCGCGAAAAATAAAAATAAAAACCGCCGCTGAAGTTCCCGTGGGAGGCCAGGCTGCAGGAACACCCCCCCCCCAATGCCACCAGAAGCAGCACTGGCCTTCCTGCAGCCCATCCAGCGAGGCCAGGCTGTGAGAAAGAAATACCACACACCCCCGGCCCGCAAAAAGAAAAGACACACCCTCTGGCTGCTGCCGTTCCTTTCCACAGGCCAGGCATTGAGACCAGCCCACGGAAAGAAAAGACACCCCCCCCGGCCGCTGCCTTTCCTTTCCACAGGCCAGGCATTGAGCCCAGCCCACAGAAAGAAAAGACACCCCCCCAGCCGCTGCCTTTTCTTTCCATGGGCCAGGCATCGAGCCCGGCCTACGGAAAGAAAAGACAACCTTCCAAAAAAAAAAATACCAAGAATCACAAACATCAAAAAACCAACAAAAACAACCAAAAACAACACGAAAAACATACTCCACCAAAAACAACAAAAAACAAACAACACCCAGCCAAACACCATAAAAACAACAAAAAAACCACACAAAAAAACACAAAAACCAACCCCCCCAACACAAAAAATAAATAAAACAAGGGAACTCACCATCAGACGTCCTCACTCCATGACAGCCGGAAACGAAATGAATAAAGAAACAGAATACTTACTGGATAAAGCTCCACCCAGAGGCCACGGGAGAAAAAACAGTCAAAATACAAGAAAACACCTTACCAGCACCACCTGCTGGCCACAAAAGTAAAAAACATTCACAAACACACAACAGCCCCAAACAAAAGGCCCCAACGGTAAAAACAAGTCAACAAAATAACACAAAATCACAATTTAACACAAATCACAAACATTGGATAATAAAATAAAATAAAAACTTTACAAAAATCCTGTGCTGAATTTTAACTAAAATAAAAAACCCAAAACATCTAAACACAACTAATCACAGTTTATAACAGCCCAGCAAAATAAATAAATAAATAAACAAACAAACATATTAAAATTTCAAATATAGACTAGCCTCTCCTTTACAAACATTAACAAAAATAAATCCACAAAAAACCCACCAAACAAAAAATGATCACAGTTTATAACAGCCCAGCAAAAAATGTATATAAATAAACATTTTAAAAATTTCAAAAAGAGACTAACCTTTTCTTTACCAACATTAAGAAAAAAAACCTTCCAAAACAATTTAAAATAGCCCGGCACTGAGGAAGCCGGTACGCAAAAAATAAAAATAAAAAACACACTGAGAGCGCAAGTCCGCTGCAGGCAGACGCAGCGCCTCAAAGCCAGAAAATCACAAAACCTTTCAACACCATTTAAAACAGCCCGGCACCATTTGTTCAAGAAAAAAAAACCAAACCCTTTACTATCCAACACAATTTAAAACAAAATATGCTAGTTATTATTATTACTAAAGCGGACCCATACGTTTGTGGGTCCTGGCTGCATTTGCCCCCCCCCAGCCACCCTCTACCCTTAAAGTTTCCCCAGACCTACCTTACCCACCAAAGGGGTCAAAGAAGGAGGTCCGGAGGCCACCGGTGGGGCATAAGCTCCACCGGCACAGATCATGTCCCTTGCGCCAGTGCACATGTGTGCGTCAGCGTGCATGCATCACAACTGGGTACTGGACACCACCGCTCCATGCCAAGACCACTGACGCAAGAGAGCACTGGGAAACGCAAGGCCACCAGAGGTGGCCGCCACGCCTCTTCCCTCGCTGCTGGCCAACATCACTCCACGCCAAGGCCACCGGCGCAAGCCAGTGCTGGGCCAGCGCCATGCCACCGTGCCTCTTCCCCCACTGCCAGCCACAACCACACAGCAACAACCCCCCCACCCAGGTCGGGAATGCAAGGCCTTGGTGGGGAACGCAAGGCCGCCGGTGGTGGATGCCACGGCTCTTCCACAACTGCCGCCCGGCAGGCCGGTACTACAAAGCCTCCATCCCCCTACCCAGGCCAGGCCACCACGGTAAATTCCCTGTCAAAAAAAACCCAAAACTGCCCCAAACCATCCCCAGGGCGAAGCCCGGGCAAGAATGCTAGTAACATAATATAATATAATATAATATAATATAATATAATATAATATAATATAATATAATATAATATAATATAATATAATATAATATAATATAATATAATATAATATAATATAATATAATATATATTCCTTTCCCTTGTGTATGATCACCTATATTGCTTACCTTTTCTTTTTCCATATGATGCTTGTTAGTCTCCACCAGCACTTCTTTACTCTTGTTCTTTAGTTCAGTGGTGGAGCAACACAGTTGATAAATATGTTTTTCCTTTTCTGCATTCCTCCCTGCTTTTTTCTGCAACTTTCCCCAAGTGTAGCCCTCCTTTTTTGGCTTTTATTTTCTCTCTAGCTAACACCTCATGTTTCTGGCAATGAATGATGGATAGGTTGAAAAAATGAATATAGTGTCAGTTATTATTACAGGCCATCAAGTCATATCTAAATTACGGCAACCCTAATAGGGTTTACAAATATGTGAAATACTTAAGGGGTAGTTTTACCAGGGATAGTTTTGCCCCATTAAGTGTCTATCAATGAGTGGGGATTTGAACTCAGGTCTCCTATGTACTAGTTCAACACTCAGTACATTACACCACAATTGCATATCTTGCACAAACTGAATTTTTTCCCCTGTTTCTTTTTATCTGTTCTTCTGTCTCAAAGTTTTGGTTTAAATAGAGTGCAATCCTAACAACAGCATAGCAACTACACTTAAATACCTCCCCATAACACTTAGAGCACTCTCAGGGAGGTTCACAAGGCAATTAGCATTTTTGCCTCCAATATCTTGAGTACTCATTTTATCGACCACAGAAGGATAAAA
Organism: Bradypodion pumilum; assembly: GCA_035047305.1. NCBI lineage: Eukaryota > Metazoa > Chordata > Lepidosauria > Squamata > Chamaeleonidae > Bradypodion > Bradypodion pumilum. The sequence goes on from JAWDJD010000004.1 coordinate 132,481,993, forward strand.
GGCTGAGTCAGTCCTGAGCCCATCGAGAACGAACTCAGATTGTGATCAGAGTTTTGTCTGCTGCAGCTTAACCACTGTGCCAACAGGGACAGAAATAAACTCTATTGACTTCAACAGGATTTACCTCTGAGTACACATGCTTATGATTGTGCTGTCCCGAAACACCGTCATTCATTGCATTTTTATGCTGCCTTTCTTTTAGTGAAAGCTTCCAAAGTACAGAAGTCATGGCAGCCAAACTTAATGTCTGCACCACAAAACTAAAAAAGGAAGGACTTTTTCTACAATGTTCCATATTATGCTCATTTCCAAAGGGTCTTTTGGCCCCTTCTTGCTCCTTTGCAAAATATTCTTTGCCACTTGGACACAACAAAATAACCTCAGTGAAGAAAATATGCTGTGATGACTTCTTTGCTCCTGTCAATAGACATGTTAATACAGGTAGCAAAATCTTCCCTCACAGTATGATGGTAGAAAGATCTGCACCTGCATGAAGTGCTGTGAGCCAAAAGAAGATTGAAATTCTTTCCCTCCTCCACATCATTCACTCCAGCTGCATCATTTGAAGAAAACAACAAGTTTCTAAAGTCAAACAGGGACCTTTCCTGAAGTATCTACTGTGCTTTCAAACAGATTGACGTACTCCTGGTTCAAACTGTGAGATGCCAATAATCTAATTATGTTGCTTGCCTGCCAGGTTCCCCTAGCAATATGATGTTCCTGGCTGATGTACTTTATTTAGTTCGTGTATAAAATAGAAGTTCAAGTTCTGAAAAGGCCCTGTAGTGACTCTTGTATTATAGCTAAAATATGTCAAATCTTTCCTCTTGATTAATGAAGCTTACTGATGGCTCACTATTTGGTGGTTCTTGTGGCAACTTTAACTAGCAACTAAACCAGGAAATGGTAGCTCTAATTGTGCCTGTTTTATATAATGTTTTGCATCCAACTGCAATATGGCAAGTGATGAATCAACTGCATGGAGAAATGAGAAGTCTCTGGTTTGAATCAGAGCTTGGACGTGTCACTTTGAGTTTATGAAACTCACAGAAAGGTAAGATTCGATCCAGAGTTTAGACATGTAACTATTTGGGTGCATGTGTGTGTCAAAATGTAACTTATCCAAGCTCTGGATCAAATCTTATCTTTACTATGAGTTCCATAAGTAATATTAGATTAACAATTCCCTGTCTGCATGTATGTTTGAAAGTGAAAGACTCTAATAACTTGGAAATATTTTCCCTAATTTTGCACCTGGTTATATTTCATTTTATTTCTCACTGTATTTATAATCTTTACTTCTCATTATCAGGAATAAAAGCTTGTTTGGAGGTTCTAGCAGGGGAGCGCAGCTATCGTATACCCTTGACCGAAGAAAGGTACACTTCTATCTGGGATGGTCGTCCTCTTCTTCTGAGTGCGCATTTCCTGAGATCAGAGGAAAAACAGATCATTGTCAAGTAGCTATTAGGAACACATGCACCAAAAACTATCCTTCAAAACATCATGATTAGTACATTCATGTGAGCAACAAAAATGTGATAGAAGGTAATCCACGCGTTATTGCCCTATTACAATGCATGGTATAGTTCAGCCCTTCCTAGCCTGGAAGCCTCCAGATATGTTACATCCTATTGATTTCTAGAAAGTAGAATTTGTAGTCCAACACATCCCAAGGGCATGAGTTTAGGAAAGGCATTTATTTCTGTCTATACATAAATGTACAGTATAACTGAATTGCATACCTCAGTCTGAAATGCACAATTTCAGTGTGTCTTTTGTTTCAAATAGCATTCTATCATTTCTTCTTCTGCCTCTTACAAAACTTACTTTTAGTTTATATTGGAACAAAACAGTTCTGTGAGGCCTTTTGGACATAATAACTCACAGGAGGTCATTCCATCAGGCCACATAGAACACCATCAGTTCTTCTCTCTGGAATCTGAGATAGAGTTCTTTCCTAGAGATGCCTGGGATTTCAAATATTTTAACCCTCTAATTTTTTGTTGCTCCAACTTTTTCTGAAATGTAGACATTTTTAAGCTACCTTGGAGCCTTTGTAGGAGAAAGACAGGATAATAAAATGAAATATGAAATAGTTGTACTGTATATGCAAGATGACTCAGGAGGCTAAATTTTGCACACTGGCCACACTTTGCTAACCTCAGATCTAAGTGAATTCTGTGGGTATGGACAATTTTTATTTCTTTTTTAAAAGATATTTTCGTAGTGGGTTTTTATTGTATGAAATGTTTTAGTTGATGTGAGCTGCCTTTGGTCGCCAAGGCGAGAAAAGCAGCCTATAAGTCAAGTAAATAAATAAATAAAAATAAAATAAATATTTAAAAAATGTTATGCCTTAAGTCAGGTGTGGGAAAGCAAAACAGTAGGTTACAAAATCACTAATTGCCTCAATTATCTGGTGGTGGTTGTTGTTTCGGGTGTGGATGGGAGGTAGCAGAATTTTATATTGTGAACTGCTTTGAGTATATCAGCAACAATTACCAAAGATGATGTATAAATTTGATGTAAATTGCATGAAAGTAGGCCCATTGAATCAAAGGGGTTTGTCAAGTCAACTCCTGTATAAGTTCCATTTGTTCAAATGGCAGTACTTTAACTGCCACTTATTTTATCATAGTAAATTATGGTTAGGTTAGGCCCATCTGAATTAGTGGATCTTATGGCAGCACTGACTCACTAAATCCCCACTGATTCAATGGGCCTACTCTAGCATGGTTTACTGTGCTAAGTAAGAGGATTTGGGCCAATGAGTAAACATGACAGTTACTGAAAATGCATGTTTTTATTAGGAGTGAAATGTTTCATTGAGGAAGCAACTGAATTAACTGCCTTAATTGCCTTGAATTTATTGACAAGGAACCCCAGCTAAATGAGTATCAATTTTTAATTTTTCTGAAGACCACTATGAAAAATTTTGGATTGCAGGCACACAGAAAATATGGCTTAGGTAAGGTGAGACCAACTGGATGTATGATCTAAAATAGTCAAGCAAGTCCTCACAGAAAATTTACATCACACCATATCTCTGTCCTTTCAAATCATTTACAGACCAAATAGTCTGTTGTTGTTGTTGTTGTTGTTGTTGTTGTTGTTGTTGTTGTTCTCCTCCTCCTTGTCAGGGCTGTAGCCAGTGTGGGTTGCCCAGGTCAATAATTGGACAGGATCTTTCCCAATGGGTTTGTCGGAGTCTGCAAACGATCCTGAGATCATCCTGGCTCGTCAGGAAATTTTAATTTAACTTAATTTAATAGTCATATTTATATATGTCGCTCACTCAGGCAGAACCCGACTCAGGGCGGCATTACAACAAATGCAATTGGGCACTGGCAAGTTAGTTATAGGGAGCAATTGTGACTCCATCTTTACTTGGCAGAGGGCACTGAAAGCAGGTAGAGCAAGTGTCATGAGGAGAGAGACTCAAGGTCTCGCAAACAGCCACAGTGTCTCGCTCACGTCCGTGTAAAAGGGCTGAGCTGACACTAACCACAGTTAGACCAAACAGCTATGCATTTGTACGCAGAGCCTTCTAAGAGTTAGATAACATGGGAACAATGAGTCCCACCGCAATCCATTGATATTGCCTGCCTATGAGCAACCTGGGCACTCAGGCTGGTAAGTGTAACCCAATCAGCCAAGTGCCACGTAGTAAGCTTTTCTGTCATGAGGGTCTCATGCAAGCTGTGCGTGTGGACTCCCAATTGTAGTCAATAAATACAGTCCACCCCAGAATTCAGGGCTGACTTTTTCCATCATACTTCAGTCTTGCGTGCCTTCCTTGAGTTCAGCACCTCGGCTCATACAGACCATTACAACAAGCCAGGATTCTAGATGTGGGTGGACAAATATTTTTTCAGGATGAGCAACCATGTCGTATATATGTGTCTTTTATATAAGCAGCCGGGAGTTTGAGGGTGGGTAAACTGCTAACTCAGGGTGGGTGAGGCCCACCTTGGCCACCCCCTGGCTATGGCCCTGATTCTTGTTACAAAACCCTGCGAAAAAGAATGGGTTTGATCTAATTCATGACAGGCATCTCCGTTTTCATCCTCTTGCCCTACTACCATACAGGTGCAGATAATATCATGCACCTAGAGGCATGAGTGTACCTCCTTACCTCCTTCCTGTGTCTATGATTATCCCTTCCCTACCTTGATTCTTTAGCTAGCTCATGATCAGAGTAGGAGAGCACTCTCCACAATTTCAGGGTGAGTTGTCCCTCGAGTTGGCTCACAAACTGCCACTGCCATATCCTACTGCTGAAAGAGCTCAGTATAAATACAGTTATCACTGTTACAGTCACCGTTCTTGAGTTTGTTTGTGAATTAATACTTTGCCTATTTACAATTTGTGCATAAAGGACACTCTCTGTTGAGCCAGAATCAAATTGAATGAAGGCTGCATACTGATGTGGAACTTGTTTCTGTATTAGATTGTAGTACATGGCTATGGACTTCCCTTTATCTCCACTTACAATTGCCTTCTTTCTGCCTTCCCCTCCACCCAATTTTCAGTTTTAGCTAACCGCTGAGAGCATTATTGTTAATATTTGGCACAAAATTTTCTAAGAAGAGATTTCTGGAGTTTTTGAAGTAATACGGTTAATTCTAGATAAATTACTTAGAATTCCAGCTTGTCCTAAATTCTCCTGAGTCTCTGCAAGGTCATGTCTTGTCTGTCCTGAAGAACAACTTGTCTGACTGAATCTGTCGCAGTAAGAAAGAGGTGGAGCATGAGGTCAGATATGATCACCAGGTTGATCCTTCTTTATTATAGCAGAGAACATCCTTAACCTGAGGGAAACGTGGATTTTGTCGATGTGTGTTCATTTTTCAATCCCTGCATGATAAGTAGTTCAGCCAGACGTGCCCTTGAGAAACAAAGACTATTCTGAAGCTAGAAAACAAAAATCACAATTATCTTTAGTCACACAGGGTAAGGGTGAAGAAATATTTGAAAGCATCGGATTGAAGGGCAGTTGAGGTGGTGGCAGAATATACATCTTAGAGAACAATAAAATGGTTTGAAAATCTGTCTCTAAAGTTATCGGCAAACATGGTGATGGCAAAAATGGGAAGCCAAGAGTGTTCACCAGTTTAATTGCTGCCAATTAGCAACTCCTCTCTCTGCTTCCAATTCAGCAGCCACATGGCTGTCTTGAAAGTCATTTCAATTATACTCATTTATGAAAATATTAAAATCAGCATATTCAGGAGGTTCTAATTTGAATTTGCGTGAATGTAGCCATGTCATGAATGACAACCAACAAAGATAAGCATTACAGAATGCTGTTTAAATTCACTTTTATGGAATGGTGGGATAGCTTTACTATAAACAGGAAATGGCTGACTTCATTGCAAAATAATTAATACTGGAACTTTTACTTTTTGAAAAACATGAATGCCACTAATCAATGCCCTGTGTTGTTTTTTAAAACCTTTTATATTCATTCTCTAGCATTTATCAAACAACCACTCACTTAGTCAAATTTGGAGACAGGGTTGAAAAGATCTTTGCAGGCGCACGCCCCAAAGAAAGACTCAGACACCGGTATATGGATAAAGGCATTGGGCCACTTTTATTGAATAATGCCCTAGTCCGAATTATAACTTTCAATTGGTGTATTCATCCAATTGTAATTCTTAAGGCAAGCAGGCCGCAGTAACACTGGTAAGGTTCCTCCCAAAATGCCAATGATAATTGGCTACAGTGTAACTATTTGTATCAATTTGTTTGTTGACACAAACAAATTGTTGACCGGAGTCAATAAACTATCTACTGACCCCACCCTCTGATGTGTATCCGTCAAATCACAGGGTGATGCATGCTGAAAAGCTCCTGCCATCACCCCTTGCCTGGTTCGTCGTTGACTGGTCAACGTTATTACACCTGTACCTGTCTAAGTGTTGGCCAGTCAATTGCGAACCTGCCGGATACCTATGGGTCATAAATATTTACCTTACCAGTGCTACCCGCCTAAGTGACCAAAGTCAAGAGCAAAAACCCCTATGTCAAACCTTAGCAACAGTGTGGGATGGGCAAAAAAGCCAGAACCCAAGGGCCAATTGTAGGTTCAGGCCAAAAATTCCCACCTGGCCCCGAAGCGACCAAAATATCACACTGTTCACGAGGGAGGGGGTGGAGGAAAACTTCTCCTCTCCGTCGCTATTTTAAAATGGCAGCTCGGCTGCCTCGTGGCCACCCCTTTTATAGAGGGGTGGCCACGCTCCCTAACTCACCCGGATGTCTGAGTCCGGGTCGGGGGGGCCTGCAAAGAGTGCGGCGGCCATTTTGGCGCCACGCTTTCATCGCAGGCCTACCCCCCAAAGAAAGACTCAGACACCGGTATATGGATAACGGCATTGGGCCACTTTTATTGAATAATGCCCTAGTCCGAATTATAACTTTCAATTGGTACTCATCCAATTATAATTCTTAAGGCAAGCAGGCCGCAGTAACACTGGTAAGGTTCCTCCCAAAATTGCCAATGGCAATTGGCTACAATGTATCCATTTGTATCAATTTGTTTGTTGACACAACAAATTGTTGACCGTAGTCAATAAACTATCTACTGACCCCACCCTCTGACGTGTATCCGTCAAATCACGGGGTGATGCATGCTGAAAAGCTCCTGCCATCACCCCTTGCCTGGTTCGTCGTTGACCGGTCAACGTTATTACACCTGTACCTGTCTAAGTGTTGGCCAGTCAATTGCGAACCTGCCGGATACCTATGGGTCATAAATCTTTACCTTACCAGTGCTACCCGCCACACGGGGAGGCTTCAATGAAGACTCACCGCCCCCCCCCCCGACCGTCAGCTCGGTCACCAGGCCTGCTTGCAAATCTTCCAGAAAGAGGTTCATACCTCTAGCCGACATGTGGACCCCATCCCCTGCATAGAGATCGTAATTTTGCAAACTAATCGTGGGGTGCCGGATGACCATCCCCAAACCCTTGTCTGACAAGAACCGGGCAACCGCCCTGTTCACCGAGCGGCGAGCGCGGTCAAGGGCACAGAGGTCAATACCTCCCCTGTAAGTATGACGCGGCACGATGTCCGACCATAGCAGCCTTGTGGATGGCCACACATAATGCAAATAAGCCAGGTCACTGCAGATCGTGAATTTAAAGGAAAGGCCAGTGACCTGGGCAAGGTCATTGCCCCCGAGGTGCAGTACAAGGACATCAGGCGGTTCAGCATCCCTGACGGAAAACAGGAATGGCAACAGTTCCTGCCATCTAATTCCACGCTTACCGTACCAACGTATACGTGCGGTTGCACGTAGTCCAAGCTGGGGTCCCCACTCTGTCGCCGCAGCATACTGTGCTGCCCAGTGCACGTAACTGTGGCCCACCAGCCATACTGCCACCAGTGTGCGGGGACACACAGGGTCTGTAAAAGAAGAAAAGAGAATAATGACTTAACTGGTACTCATGCCTGAAGTGGGCGAACATACAATGCAAAACGCATGGATCCCCATCTCCCCATCCGGCGTATATCAGCCTTAGAGTACCCAAATGCAGCCGCAGTGGATGCAGCACCTATCCTAAATGAATGGGTGCCGTAACGAGCCCTGGGGAGGCCAACACTGGTTAGTGCCATACCGGTCACCTTCCAAAATTGGAATTTAGTAAGGGGAGACCCATCATGGTGGCAGAAAAACGGGCCAGGGTGCGCGCCACGCACTGCCAAAAACTCATGTAGGGCACCAACCAGACAGATGTCTGCAATGGAACATCGTAGCAGTCTAACTCCACTGCCTACGCCATGCTGATCAACTTTTTAGGACCGTATCCTCAACTGAGCCCACTCATTAGTGACATAGACATCGTCGAGTTCCAGTGCCCTACGAGTCGCATCCGCCTTAGACAGTAGTACCAACTCACTGATGCGGAGCGCTCCAAAGAAGGCCACCGTGGTAGCCGCATGAAAAAGAGCCACCTCATACCTATCATAACACAAGTTATGCCAGCCTCGTGCAAGGTGGGTCAGGACCTCTGGTGAAATTGGGTGGCGAGTGTCCGGGCGGCGGCCACGTTCCCGTGTCCACCCCTCCAAAACATGACGTATGCGGAAATCATTCACGCAGTCAGCAAAGCCCCTCACTTTGGCCATAAATGCCAGTGCTGACAGCCTGGATGCTATAGTACGAGGAGCCAAACCCTGACTGTGTAGATAAACCATAAATTGTAAAACCTGTTCGACTGGAATGGGCCACACTTCGGGCAACTGTAGTTGCACACAAAAGGTTCTAAATTGTACAAAAGCATGTTGATATGCCTTACGCGTGCGAGGTGCCAAAGACATGCCAATCGCCCGGTTCACCTCTCCTCGCCAAATGTCCAAATCTCGGCCGGGAGTGGCGAGGGGAATTCCTCTGCTTCCGGAGCAAAGGCACGGAACCGGGGGATCTGCAGGTGGGATAAAGCATCAGCAATATCATTATTAATGCCTGGGACATGTCTGGCCTTAAACATTTAGGCGTAGGCTTCGTAACACAAATTGGCGAACCAACGCCATAACCCTAGGCGATTTAGACGTCTGAGCATTGACAATGTGCACCACTGCCGCATTGTCACACCAAAAATGGACCACTGAGTTGGCCCACTCCTCGCCCCATAGCATCAAAGCTCCCAGGATGGGAAGGAACTCAAGAAAGGCAAGATCCGTGCCAAGCCATGCGGGAGGCCATTGGCCGTAAGCCCACCTCCCCTCAAAATAAATCCCATATCCCAGGGAGCCGGAGGCATCCGACTGTACTTGGAATCTAGGGGAAACCATAAGGTCTGATCTCCAGAAAGAGACCCCGTTAAAATCCCGTAGGAATGTGAGCCAAACCAAAAGGTCAGCCCGCATGCCCCTGGTCAGTCGGACCCTATGGTGGCGCTTTAACAGGCCAGACATGGCGTCACATAGGCGCCGGGCAAATGCTCTGCTGGGTGTTACCACCCTGCAGGCAAAGTTAAGATGTCCATGAAGTACCTGCAGCTCACGAAGTGACACTTTACGTTTGGCCATCAATGCCAAAATCATCGCAGAGATCCAGGTGACCTTATCCATGGGTAACTGGGATGCCTGTGCGACCGTGTCAATTTCAATACCTAGAAATGTGAGCGTAGTAGATGGGCCCTCGGTCTTTTCAGGCGCTAAGGGGACACCCAGTTCCCGCATTAGCGTCTGAAATGTGGTGAGGAGACCTGTGCACGTGTCCGAGCCCCGTTCACCCCCAAACAAAAAGTCATCAAGGTGATGGGCTACAGACCGAGACCCGGACCTGCAAACAAAGGCCCACTGAAGAAAAGTGCTGAAACGTTCGAATGCTGAACATGAAATAGAGCAGCCAAAAGGCATGGCCTTATCTACATAAAACTTCCCTTGGAATCTAAAACCCAATAGCTCAAAGTCCCCAGGGTGCACTGGCAGCAATCGGAATGCTGATTTAATGTCACATTTTGCCAGGAGGGCATCGGGACCACAAGAGTGCACCACCCGTAGTGCCTGGTCAAACGACATATACCTGACCGAACAAAGGTCATCAGGAATAGCATCATTGACAGAATAACCCGCCGGGTACGATAAATGGTGGATTAAACGAAATTCCCCCGGGGCCTTTTTGGGTACCAACCCCAGAGGGGAGACCTTCAGGTTAGGGAAAGGCGGTTCGGAAAAGGGGCCTGCCACCCTCTTGGCCTCAACCTCCTTAGCAATACTCAGGGCAGCTACCCCCTCCTTACCCTTCAGGGAAATCAAATTGGGGGCATCTTGGGGTCCCCGAACCCCCTCAAACAGAATACGAAAGCCCCACTGGAAACCCTCCAGAAGGTACCTCGCGTCCTCCCTTCTTGGATAAGTTGAGAGCCATCGCTCCAGCATATACACATTAACCGGGGAGGGGGCCTTTTGACTGGCTAGCTCCGTCAGAGGAAGCCCTGCCCACCCCCTGCCCACCTCTACCTCTGCCCCGTGACCCACCAGCCCACGGGCACGCGGAGGCGGTGTGGGGGCCAGCGCAAGAGGGACACTCATGTTTGTACCGACACTGTCGCTTATTGCACACGCCATTAGCTGAGAAGCTCCAACACAGCAAGCGGGCTGGAACCCCCTGCCACGCCGGCTGGCGGGGAGCCTGTGTTGGAGCAGCTCGCTGCACAGCATGGCCACAATGGTACCTATCCCCAGGCGCCGGACGCATGGGGGTCATGTACAAGAGCCACAATTTCTGGCAGGGCTCATCCCACCTCATCTCTGGGTGTAGGGCCACCCTTATTCTAAATTCCTCATCGTAAGCCAACCACGATGGGCCAGGGAAATCAACCATCACCCTGTAAATATTGTCCAAGTATTGGACCATCGGAATGGCCAGATCAGGCCGGGCCCTAAGGTATACCGCCATATAAATAAGATATGCCGGCAACCAGTTGGCCCAAGTGCGCGGTGGCTTACGACGACGGGACAGCTCTTTGTCTCTGTCGTCCTGTCCCTCTCTCTCTTTCTTAGTGGGCTCACGGTTCAATAGGGAGAATATATCCACATACTCCCCTCGCCAAATCTTATCCCTCGTGACCTGTGACAAATGATCACCCAGGGGCAAGGAATAACCAGCCGTCGGCAAAGCCATCGTCGGCACATTCTGTATAGAGGGCATACGCAGCGGGACCTGGACAGCCCCTGCGATGCTCGGCACTGCCCCGGGGCGGACACCCCCGCCCTTAACAAGGGACCATTTTGAAACCAGGGGGTACTGGGATAGGATGGTAACTGATGCCCACTCGCCTCAACTTGACGAGGCCAGGGCCACTGAACCCCACCACTGTAAGTGGGCTGTGGTGTTGGTGCACTAAATTGAACCTGATACTCACTAGGTGCACCCCCGTGAGCCGCCCCCACCGGGGGTTCCGGCCCATGGCGGGCGTCGGAGCTCGCGACCAGAATCGAGCTCTGGGACCACCCCTGACTGCTCCCAGTCTGGACATCAGGTCGAACAGGGAGCTGCGAGACACCAGCTGGGGCCGGCCGGACTGTCTCAAACAGCTCAACCCGGTTGGCCGCCCGCTGAAGCATTGTGGCCGGCAAGGTAGCCGGGGCCGACGAAGGGGCCCCTGTTGAAAGAGTAGCGCCCCCCTCTGAAGGAGGCTGTGCAATGCCCAAGGATGCTTCCAGCACTTCTAACCGTGCTAACAGAGCATCCACTGCCCCAGAGCCCCCAGTATAAGGCGGGCCGGGTGGGCCAGACGGCCCACTAGGCAGTTGAGGAAAAGGTAACCCAAAAGGAGAGCCAGGGCCAGAATAGGGCCATGCCCCAAACTCTGGCCCATGAGGGGCCGGAGGAGCAGTGGGTTGGACACCCGCACCAGGCCCCCCAGGCTACCCTGTCCCATGCCCGGCAAAGGCGGGCTGAGGGCTGAAGCCCCGGAGGGGCCGGCCTGTAGCTGACCAGCTACCAAGCTGGAACCCGGCTGCCAAGTGGTAGCCTGACCAGCGCCACTGGTACCAGTGGGCAAGGCTGGCACATTGCCCTGCCGTGGGGGCGCAGCCCTGGTCCTCCGACCCAAAGGCTGGCCCCCATCCAGCGCAGGGCCGGTAAAAGTTCTTCCCCTCGGCCGCGGCTTTAGCACCGGGGCCTTCCGCTTGGGAGCCATGTCTCCCTAGGAGAAGAAAGTCGTGGCAGGATCCCTATCCAGGGATCGAACTCCTAGTGTTTAAGCACCGCGGTAGCCAAGCAATCCAAGGCTCCACGTGCGTTAATCCTCCTTTCCCAGCCGGGAAACGAACTGCAAGGGCTCAATAGCCGAAGACTTAAGGAGAAAAAACAGCGACGGAGAAAACTTCTCCTCTCCGTCGCTATTCTAAAATGGCAGCTCGTCTGCCTCGTGGCCACCCCTTTTATAGAGGGGTGGCCACGCCCCCTAACTCACCCAGATGTCTGAGTCCGGGTGGGGGGTGGGGCCTGCAAAGAGCGCGGTGGCCATTTTGGCACCGCGCTTTCATTACATACGTTATTAGATTACTGTCCATTCAAAAGGCCACAGAACATGTTGGCCAAAACGCATTGGACAATTTAAAAATAAATATTCCCACCATCACCAAATTTTGCCCAATATTTTGAGACTTGGTCTTTTCTTCTGATTACCTTCTACATCTATTGGCTTCTGTACACCTTGCTGTTGCCTGAAGAGGTTCAACAGAGCACAAGGTAGCAACAGAAGCATGTAAATGAAACATTCCTCCTCCATATCTAGTAAAGATGCCCTTGCAATTGTACAGGTCACTATAGAAAAATTACAGCTCCCTCAAAATAAGGAGTAAAATTACTAGTTCCTTCCAATGTCTGCAAAAGGCACATTTAGCTATTTCAGTCTGGATGAGCGGTGTGATCCAGGTTGGGTCACAGAAACACAGGAAAGTTGTCTCAAATCAAATCAGACATTACTAATCCCTCTAGTTCAGAGTTTCAGATAGAAGTGTTTCATAATCCTATACAATCTTTTGGATGCAATACTTTCTATCCATCCTTAACAGCTGGATTTCTGCATAATTACCCTGGCCAGGTAAAGTATTACTATGTTAGGGAATTTTGGAATTAATTGCTAATTTACTAACAGATGCAAAATGTTATCATTTCATTATTAGAGAGAGGGGAGGGAACCATAATTTTACTGAATGAATAAACTGTAAATGATAGAATAAGAAAGACATAAAAGGGGGTTGGCAAGATATAGCCTCTCTAGGGCCATTTTTATAAGATTCCAGGATCCTGGGGATGCCTCACCCCTATATTTTATATTTAAATAAAACCCTCTTTTTGCTCAAAAAGCCATTCATGCCTTCTAGGAGGACACTGAGAACAACTTTACCAGGTTCTGAGAGTCCCACCATACCCCCCCCCCAAAAAAAAGGTTTTTAAAAACATATACCGTATATTTATGCTACTAGAACAGGGGTTCCCAACCTAAGGCCCGTGGGCCAGATCCAGTCCACGGCACCATTTCATGTGGCCTCCACCCCTCCAAGGTCATTCAAGAAACAAAATGACCACTCCTTTGAAGCTGTTGTGGCAAAATGGCTGCCACCATCATGCAGGCAGGGCAAAATGGCCATCCGACCCTCAAAGCTGACTGAGAGAGCGTGACCCAGCCCCCCCCCCAGCTTGAAAAGGTTGGGAACCCCTGTACTAGAGTGTGTGGAGCTTTTATCAATAACTATCCCACATCGTATTTCTTAAACCCATTTTTCAGTTTTAAAAATGCAAATTAGTATCTTTATACCTGTCCCTTGGGAATGTAGCCCTTAGATTACCTCAGATCTAGGGAATGGCCCTAAATCTTGTTGGGATAGTCCCATTAAGTAAAGCCTTTTGCTACAATCCGTTAAGAGAGAAAACACATTTGGAAACACAGAAGATTAGATTCAGGATCTGCTTGCATCCATTTCTTAGAGTTCCCACTCACCTTTAAGTTGCTGTGGGGTAAAATGATATGCACGTTTACTTCTATAAATCTCATTTCATACATTTATATCTAGATTGGACCTGTTTGTGTACAGCAATTGTTTCCATAATTGCACTACATTTTTGTTACCACTTCCTTGTTAATTGATCTATGAAAGAACATTTCTCAAATCAGCTGAACAGCATGTTTCGCACGGGCAAGAATCCAAAAGCAGTCACTCTATATAACAACTATTGTGAAGCAAGCAATAAAGGATAATTCAGCTCTTTTCTGATGTGTTTTTAAAATCCCACCACCATTCTTGATCCATCCAGGTTCCGTAGCAGATTATGAGACTTTCATCTTCCTGCATTGAAATTTTTATGTTCCAGTATGCACTTTCCCCAATACATGCACTATTGAGGTCCCCACACCCTGAGCACATGCCTTTCTTTGAATTTCTCCCCAAGGTGGCATGCTCATGTGTACAATTTGGGGACAGGGGAACAAATCTGATATTGTTTTAATAGTAGGAAGCCAAAACAAATATGGATCTTTTTGTTTAAAGTCTCGTAAATTAAGCCTTTGATACATTCATTAAAAAAATATATTACTTAATGGAAACTTCTTTCCCATCTGCCTGCACAGCTGCCTGCTAGATAATTTTACCTAACAACACTCAGGTCCTTTCCTATCTTTCTTTTGCTGTTTACAAAAAAAAAAAGACCATCCAGTTCTAGCGATGGTGATCAGATTGCACTCAAACTGCTCACAGTGCCGTGATAGCTACAGTGGTCCAATGATTTAAAGTGACTTCTTCTTGTTGTAGCTATAACCAGAGACACCAGTTTTAAATCAAAGACTTTGGCTAAATCAGGCTTAGGGTGTAAGTTTCTGTGTACATGTCTGTGTGTATATGGGCCTGTCATGTCCGGCCCTTATAAGCAATAGTCCAGGCAACGATGAACAGAACAACAACAGGAGTTTATTGAACAGTCTTTCTGGTTAGTCTTACAAGGCGTGCCAGACAACAGATGGCTACACAAGTCCCATGTAATCAGTCCCTCATGTTTCCTACCATAGAGGCAGTGACTAAGCTACACCTTGGTGTGATAGCGTATAGAGGAGACCCAGGCTTAGTCCGATGCTGGCAAACCTGTGCGGTAATGGGAAGTATAGATCCGGTCTAGCTCCACCCTTGTTTACCCATGGGGCTTATATAGTGTCTTCCTGGTGGTGACTCCTTGCTACAATGTAGTAACCCGCTGGACAATCATAACCAACCAATCGTAACAGGATATATAAGTATTAACCAATGAGGAACAGGATCCAAAACTGTAACCAATCAGAACTCTAATTAACATAATGAGTGCACCCAAAGAGGGGGAGTGCGTGCCAACTTTAGCTTTTAATTTGGATGGCGGGAAACCACTATTTTATCTTTACAAGGCATTGCCTGAGCAACTTGCAATTCTGCCTTAATACACAACAGGGCCCCAACCTATGCCACAAATAGGCCAACCTGGGAAGACTTCTGAACTAGTAGCTGAAATTTCAGTATTCTCCCACCTCCTTTGGGTTACCTTCGTGACTATATTAAATATTGTGCTTCATGTGTGCCGTGGGTGATGGCTCCGAGATCATAGTGTGTGGGTCTTTTCATAGCAAGATGGGATCCACCTTAAAGAAATTCATGCCAGTGACATTTTTCCTGCTTCAGGGGGGGGGGGGAATGCATTCTCGGATACGAGTTGCAGTCGATGATGATATTAAATGTGAAAAATAGACTTCCCTCCACTGAAGAATCATTTGCATTCACTGTACTCATGAGAAATGTTGGTCACAGAAACTGAAATCTGAGAAAGAAAATTATAAACATTAACCATAGCAGTTTGACATTTCCAGCACATAAATATTAGATATGGCATTCCCAGTAGCAAACTATAATATGATATAACGACAGAATTCCTTTCTTGTACAGAAGAAATAAAAAAACTCCATTTTGTGAACTTAACTATTAAGCAAACAAGTGTGCATTGAACCTGTACACACAATTGCATTCTTGATTTGTGCACTCAATTACCATGATAGTACATAGAAATTGAATAATTGAATAATTACTCATAAAACAGGAAATTATTATTTCCATGCATAATTACTTGATCTGCATGTACATTCATGTTAAGTATGCACAGAAATTAGCTATCACCTAATTGCATGACTTACCTTATTAAAATAATGTCCAATTCATTTAATGCAAGTTGTACTTATTCTGTACAGCATATGCACATACAGTATGTGCATACAAATACACATGGACAGGGAAATATTCCCCACCAGAAAACATACTTGATGTATTTGTTACAGGGAAACTAACAAGAAAAATCCTACAGTGAGGCATTTCAAGCAGTCTTCAGAGGGATGCTTCAGTTCTCTGGAGCCCAGGAAGGTTTCCTTAGGGAAAAGGCAATAATAGAGGACAGGTTTCTATGAAAAATGTCTTGCCCATTCTGATATTTTTACAGTACCCACTCAGGGGTCATATATACTCTAGAACAGAGGCAGGAACCCTTTACCCATAAAGTGGCATCAACCCATGTAAAACATCAATGCAAGTTGTGTGTGTCACAGCTTGTAGTGGAGGAAGACAGAGACCAAACGGGTTGGAGTTTGCGTTGATTCATGGCTGTTCTCTATGACAATCCCTATGACAATCCCAATTCCTTCTGCCCCTTTCCTGGTGGAATAACTTTTTCTTCAAGTGCCATATCCGATTCTGAATATTGGCTATCATCATGCCAATCAGTCATGAAGATTATCCTGGGAACAATCTAATGCAATAGTCTTCAAGGGGTTCTCAAATTTTTGAATTCATGGGCTGGACCACGCCCCCTCAGACAGCTAAGCAGGCTAGACTGGTGGTTCCCTTGCCGTAAATGCATTTACAACAGCCATGGGCGCATTTACGGCTGCTGTAAATGTATCTGGTGGCAGTGGCAGCAATGATGCAGGCCACATGAAATAGTGCTGCGGATTGAAGGCTGAGAACCCCTGGCCTTACACATTGCAGAATGGCACCCATACCATTGATCCAGTTCTGTGAGTCACTTTCTGATCCTGAGCCCTTTTGGCACATGAAGTATGTTGTGTTCTGTAAAGCTGTGCCTTTAACAATGTACCTTAGCCATGTGTTAACAATGTAACCTTTCTGTGTGCAACATCATAACCTTCAGCTGTATCAATGTAAACCTGATAAGGGGACGCGAGCTAGTGACCACTAGATGGCAATAGCGAGCGTCCAGCTCTCATGGCTCAGATTCACCTGGTTCAGCAGCGCGGGAAGATTCCCCGCCACCTCTTCACCTGGTCAAGAAGGGCGTGACCTTCCAGACATCACGCAGGCAGCAACCAATAAGCTGTCGACGAGCCACATTCAAATGTATAGCCAGCTGTATATATTGAGCTACCCATCCGCCATTACCACATGTTTCTCCGGATCATCATGCAATAAACCTGTGTTAAGCCAACCCTTCGGCTGTTTCATTGTCTTTGGTCCCTTACACTAAATTGGCGACGAAGGTGGGATATGGCAGCCCACGGGACCAAGACATGCGCCGGTTTCGAAATCAGGAAACCGGGCGACTGGGAGATCTTCGAGATGGACTTCCAGGCAGCACTGATTGAGTCCGAAGTCACGGAAGAGGCAAAGAAAAGGGCCATCTTCACCAGGATGCTCGGACAAGAAACCAAAAGGACCTTGGTGGACCTGATTGCACCGAGGAGGGTGAGCGAATTCAAGGCCAAGGAACTCATGCAGTTGCTGCGTGAGCACGTCCGGCCCGCCACGGCGATGTTTCCCGCTCAGAGTGCGTTCTGGAGGCGAGTCCAAGCGCCCGGGGAGACGGTCGCCGCATTCGTGGCGGCCCTGCGGCTGGCGGCCGACCCGTGCAAATGGGAGAATGCCGAAATCAACCTCCGGGACTGTGTGCTGTGCGGCCTGAACGACGCCGAAACCCAGCGCACATTAATGAACCAAGAGCCGCCTCCCACGTTGCAGGAGGTCATCAGAGCGGCCCAGGCCGCAGAAGCTACAAAGGCTGGGGTCCAAGAACTCCAGGACTGGCGGCCGAAGTCGAGCAAGGCAGAGACTCCGGTACAGGCGGCCCAGCGAACTTCGAGGTCGTCCACAGAGAGCAGCGACGATGAGGACGTCCGGAGGGTCCGGAAAGAGAGCCGGCGGTGCGACGGCTGTGGAGCGGCCCACGACCGCGTAAAGTGCCCGTTCCGGAAGGCCGAGTGCCACAACTGCGGCCGCCGTGGGCACATCGCCAAGGTGTGCAGGAAGAGGCACGAGACCCGGAGGAGCTCAGCAGACCGTTCCGCGGGACAAGACCGCTCAACGAGACCCAAGGACGGCGCTCAGGCCACGCGGAAGCAGGACGGCGTGGGCCGCATCTCCGACAGCAGCGAGGACGACGCCCCAGTGTTCAGTGTGTCTGCAGGACACCCCCGCTACTTTGTTGAGGTACTAGTCCAAGGGGTTCCCATTAGGATGGAAATTGACTCGGGGTCCTCATATTCAATCATTTCCCAGAGGGAGTTTTTGGGAATTGCCCCCCACAAGCGACCCAAGCTCAAAGCGTTGAGGTCCACACTACGGGACGTGCAAGGGAACAGCATTCCAGTGTTGGGGGTTGGAGAATTTCAGGTTAAATTCAAGAAGCACGCCGCGTCCCTCCCCCTAGTCGTGCTTAAAGGGGGAGATTGCAGCCTCCTCGGAACTCAATGGTTCCAGCCCCTGGGTTTGTTTATTGGGGGCTTGCACGCCGTTGGGATGCACACCGCTGGGACTGATCCAATTCAGGAGGTGTGCGAGGCGCATCCCGAAGTTTTCAAAAAAGGACTGGGGAAATTCAAGGGGCCCCCAGTGACATTCGACCTGGACCCGGAGGTCTGCCCAATTCGTCTTAAACCACGCCGGGTGCCGTTCGCACTTAAGGACAAGATAGAGGCGGAACTGGACAAATTGGTGGGCCAGGGAATCCTTGTGCCTGTTGATTCTGCGGAGTGGGAAACTCCAATTGTAACCGCACTAAAGGCCAATGGGGAGGTCCGCATATGCGCCGACTACAAGTGCACCATCAACAAGGCGATCCGCCCGAATGCATATCCGGTGCCGGTAGTCAGCCATCTGCTGGCCAGGTTACACGGGGGAAAGTGTTTCGCTAAGCTCGACTTAGCACAGGCCTACCAGCAGCTTACGGTGTCCCCTGCCGCAGCTGCTGCGCAGACCATAGTCACCCATAAGGGGGCGTTCCAGGTGACGCGCCTCCAGTTCGGCGTGAATTCGGCGCCTGGAATTTTCCAGTCACTCGTGGAACGCCTCCTGAAGGGACTGGAGGGGGTGTTGCCTTATTTTGATGACGTGTTAATAACGGGGGGGGGGAGTCAGGTTGAATTGGCCAAGAGGTTGGGGAAGGTCCTGACAATATTCGAAAAAGCGGGGCTGAGACTGCGAAAGGACAAATGCGTCTTCTTCGCAACCGAGGTTGAGTTCCTAGGGTTTTGTGTGACTCCTGAGGGAATAAAACCATCCAAGTCCAAGGTGGCAGCCATTAAGAAAGCCCCCCGCCCCACCTCCAAGCCCGAGCTGCAGTCGTTCCTAGGGCTGCTCAACTTTTACCACTCCTTCCTCCCCCGGAAGGCAGCGGTGGCTGAACCGCTACACAAACTGCTAAAGAAAGACCAGGCATGGAAGTGGGGCGATGACCAAGAAAGGGCATTTAGTGAGCTAAAAAGCCTCCTAGCGTCCGATGCCATACTGACCCACTTCAACCCCAAACGCCCGGTAGTTCTGACCTGTGATGCATCCCCGGTGGGGGTGGGGGCGGTGCTGTGCCACGTGCTGGAAAATGGAAGGGAGGCCCCGATAGCATTTTACTCCAGGTCCCTGTCCCAAGCGGAGAGAAACTACGCACAGACAGACAGGGAGGCACTAGCAATAGTTGCGGGGACGAAAAAATTTCACGATTTTCTGTATGGCCGCCCCTTCACCATTGTAACGGACCACAAGCCCCTGCTGGGCATCTTTACCGCAGATAAGCCCACCCCACAGATCCTGTCCCCGAGGATGCTCAGGTGGGCCATTTTTCTCAACGCGTACCAGCACGCGTTGGTCTACCGGCCCGGGAAAGAGATCAGCCATGCGGACGCTCTATCAAGGTCTCCCCTCCCCCTAACGCCCAGCCAGGTGAGCAAGGGGGAGCGGGACCATCAGGTTCTTATGATAGAGGTGCTGGATTCGCCCCCCGTAATGCCCGCCGACATTGCCAAAGCGACAGAGAAGGACAAGACGTTAGCGGCAGTTAGCTCCTGGGTGCAGAAAGGGTGGCCGGCGTCCTCCCCAGCGGAGGAGTTCGCCCCATTTTTCAGGAAAAAGCTAGAGCTGTCCCTAGAGAGGGGGTGCCTCTTGTGGGGGCAGCGGGTGGTGATTCCCATTTCCCTTCGGCTGCGGGTGCTCAAACTGCTGCACGTCAGCCACCCCGGCATCGTGCGATCCAAGGCGCTGGCCCGGAGTTACTTCTGGTGGCCCCAGCTGGACGCCGACATCGAGCACATGGTCGGCACTTGTGAAAGTTGCCAATGCTCCAGACCAGAGGAGGCCCGCCTTCCCCACAGGGAATGGGACACGGCTAAGGGGCCGTGGTCCCGGGTGCACGTTGATTTCGCGGGCCCGTTCAGAGGCACCCTGTTCCTTCTTGTAGTGGACGCCTTCTCCAAGTGGTTGGAGGTTATCCCAGTCACGAGCACCTCCTCGGCCCAGACCATTAGGCATTTGCGGAGGCTCTTTTCCACGTTCGGCATACCCGACACATTAATTAGCGACAACGCTAGTTGTTTCACGTCCTCCGAGTTTAGGGCATTCATGGAGATTAACGCCGTTCGGCACATCACCTCCGCCCCGTTTCACCCAGCCACCAATGGCCAATTAGAGCGCCTCGTCCGCACCACGAAGGACGCGTTGCGGCGCATGGGCCCTGGGGATCTGAACCTACAAGTGTGCCAGTTTCTGCTAGGGTACAGGGTGACCCCGTTGGCGTCAGGATACTCCCCCACAGAGCTCTTAATGCGCAGGAAACTGACCACCATCCTTACTAGGCTAGACCCCACGAGGGTAGAGGACAAAAGAAGGAACATCGGGCTAGAGGCCACGAAGAGTTTCAGTGTAGGCGCCCCCGTGCATTGCAGGAATTACGCCAGCACGGGCCCAGCCTGGGTACCGGGCGTAGTTGTGGAGCAAACCGGCCCCGTGTCGTACCGCGTGGAAACCAGCACAGGGCTCCTGTGGAGGCGGCACGCGGACCAGCTCCGATGCAGGGTCTCCGATGAGCAGGGCACAGACCAAACAGAGGAAAAATCAGCGTTAGGGTTCTCCCCCACCCGTTCAGCCCAAGGGGGAGGGGAAGGGGGCCGCGGGTCCCCACCAAGGGGGGAGGAGGATGTTCTCGTAGATATCCTAGGGGATCTTTCTGAGGAGGAGGAGGAACCCGACCCCATACATATCTCGCGGAATGTCCCCACAAATGCGGATACCCCTACTAAGTTAGATTTTGATTTTCAGAACCGGGGGGGTTTTTTGGAGTGGTCCCCCACCCGTCCAAGCGAGAAGACGGGTTTTTCGTTAGCCCCGATTGCCCCCGGTCTGCCCACAATGGAGTTCTTCCCTTCCCCTAAAGCCGCCAGACCGCGGCAAGCCACTAACGAGTCTTCCTCTCCCATTTCAGGACAAGGGACCAGGGAACAAAGAAGCAGTAGTGCCCCCGGGGGGGGGGGGTCAGCCCTCGTCACGGCCCAAACTCACATGCAACAAGCCATCTTGGCTGAGAGACTTCGTCTCATCATAGGGGGGAGGGATGTTGTGTTCTGTAAAGCTGTGCCTTTAACAATGTACCTTAGCCATGTGTTAACAATGTAACCTTTCTGTGTGCAACATCATAACCTTCAGCTGTATCAATGTAAACCTGATAAGGGGACGCGAGCTAGTGACCACTAGATGGCAATAGCGAGCGTCCAGCTCTCATGGCTCAGATTCACCTGGTTCAGCAGCGCGGGAAGATTCCCCGCCACCTCTTCACCTGGTCAAGAAGGGCGTGACCTTCCAGACGTCACGCAGGCAGCAACCAATAAGCTGTCGACGAGCCACATTCAAATGTATAGCCAGCTGTATATATTGAGCTACCCATCCGCCATTACCACATGTTTCTCCGGATCATCATGCAATAAACCTGTGTTAAGCCAACCCTTCGGCTGTTTCATTGTCTTTGGTCCCTTACACTAAATTGGCGACGAAGGTGGGATATGGCAGCCCACGGGACCAAGACATGCGCCGGTTTCGAAATCAGGAAACCGGGCGACCGGGCGGCGCAAGAAACATTGGGAATTGAGGTTCCCTTTTTTTGTTTGCGACTGGGGGACTCCTGCCCCCGGGTTGAAAATTTCAACCCGACAGTTACCCGTGAACCGGGTTCGGGCGAGTGAACGGAGGCCCATTACGGGCTAGTGGGGTCTGGTGCAACATCCTTTGTCACATTCCAATGGTTAACGCACCATTTTATAGGTATAGATGTCTGCTGATCATAGCTGCATGCTCCAGACATCCATGTATCCATTGTGTCAGGACGATTAAGAATAGAAAGTTCTTGTCAGTTTTGTTTACTCTGCCACCCATACTCCTTCAGCCTAAAGTTTTTTTACCCTCCCAGATGTTTGATTTGCAAAATTGCATTCTTCTATGAGACTGCAGTGGCTCAAGTGGCTAAGATGCAGACTGGAAGGCGGCAGGTCAGCAGTTCGATACCCGAATACTGCAGGACGGAATGAACTCCCATCTTTGTCCCAGTTCCTGCCAACCTAGCAGTTCGAAAGAAAGAAATTGCAAGTAGATAAATAGGGACCACTTCGGTGGGAAGGTAAACACCGTTCCGTGCACTCTGGTGTCTAGTCATGCCTGCCACATGACCACGGAAAAGTCTGCAGAAGCAGACAACGCTGGTGTTTCGGCTATGAAACAGAGATGAGCACTGAACTCTAGAGTTGGATATGACTGCTTTCAAGCAAGGATGATCTTTACCGTTATCTATTTTTCTTCTATAGGTCAGTTAAGACTCTGTTGTTTTGTATAGTCTTTGAGGTGTAAAATTGTTTTAAAAGCTGGCTTTTAAAGTTGTGGTTCATTTGTGTGTGTCTGTGTTTTAAAAGAATGTTAGTTTTTAAAATTGGATTTAAAACAGCTCTTTATCTGCTCTTGAATAAGGTTTGTATCCTCTTGTGGTAGAGCATTACTTTGGGAGCCGTATTGGGCTTAGAAGTGATTTAAAAAACTTTTCAAATAATAAATAACTCCCCTAACATCAGCCATATTTAACAGGTACAGCTATTTCCATTATAAAGAGGATTGTGTTGCCTTACCTGCTAACCCTCTAGCTGTAAAAAGGGCAGACCCTAGCAGGAAAAGACAACCCTAATATAGCACTAACTGGGTCCTAGAGAAAATCAGGCTTGAACTGTCTCAGGAGGCAAAAAATGATGAAGCTGAGGGTGTCCTACTGCAGGAACATATAAATCTAAATAAATGAATAAATAAATAAATAAACATATGAAAAGCTAAGACCCTTCGGTTGTTGTTGTTCAATCGCACAGTTGATTCCCTTCAGAAAAGATAATAATGCTGAGAAAGGTGGAGGAAAAATGGAAGACCAAACATGAGATGGACTGACTCCATCAAGTAAGCCACAGGCTTGGGTTTGCACGAACTGAGCAGGGCAATTGAGGATGGTACATTTTGGAGACTTCCCATTCATAGGGTGGCCATAAGTCACAGATGACTTTGGAAATATGTAACAAGATCGGTGGGCAGACATAGTTCATGGGACTTCCTCAGCAGGTGGGGCTGCTATTCTGAAAGATTCTGCCCTTCCCACTGGAAACTGGGAGGAGTCTGAATCCCAGCCAACCAATCAGAGGAAGTGGGTCATCTGGGAGGTGGAGCTTGTCTATGAGGACCTGGAGGTTTAAACTTGAATCAAGTCTCTGCCTGCAGGATAAAGACAGGCTTAATGCAGCCCGTAACAGCCAGTCTTCGTTGGATGGTTAAGATGAAGCTGTGGTCCAGGTGCCCGCTGGGTTGAGCAATCTGTGCAGACCATAACTCACAGCACATAGACCTCGGTTGTTGGTTACACTGCAACCTTTTATATGCACTCCATGTGTACCAGGACTGTGAATTAGTATCACAGAGATAAACAAATCAACAAAACAAAGTGCCACCCCAAGAGATTTTACTGCCTAAAGTAAGGAAGAAAATGGTGCCACTTTATTTTCTGTGTACATAATGTGACTGGACTGACAGCTGATTCTTTCTCAGCACCACAATCGGGCAGCATCCTTCCATCCACCTGAATGCACTATCATATATTAGGGAGCACAAAATAAGAAATGTGACAGATAACTCTTTCCTCCAACACACTGCCGCCACCTTCCATGATCTGCCATTGGGGCAAAACGGTTCTCTTTCCATGTGCCATTTTTTTTAAAAAAAGCAGGAACCCCATTCCCTAAAATTTCATTGTTAAAACATGAGACTAGGGTACAGAACCTTATGATGCCACAGAGCTGGGACTGGCAAAAGGTGAGTGTCCCTCCCCTAAAGGCTTGTCAAACAAAAAGGCTCTTAAATTGCAATGGTCAGGTACATCACTTCTTGCTTTGATCCAAGTGGGACAATGGCCCCAATGTCAGCATGGCAAAAAGCCAGAAGAGAGAAGGAGGAAAAGGTAAGGAGAAATCATGGTCCCGTTGTTCCTTCTGGAGTAACACATACAAAAACAAAACAAAAAAACAACAACTTTGCCCCAAGCCAACTGGAAACAGATGGAGGTAGGCGTTCATGTCTCATGCTTCAAAGCCATCTCACACACAAGAAATCAAACTATTTTCTCTTCAAGTGCTGGGCACCCTGAAATTTATCCCACACACGTGCAAACATCTTGGTTGCTAGAGAACCACAGTAATTCCCTGAGACTTCAGCAGGCACACTGAGGCCTGGCTACGTGTGAATGATAGCCATACACTTTAAAGCTACAGGTGCTGTTGTTTCCATAAAGAGGCAATTTTGAGCACCATCTACATGACATAATTAAATGTGTCTTCTAGCTACTCAGCTTTGCTAACCCAACAATCCATTTCAGGATGGGTTGCTTAATTTACAGTAAGTGCATCATGACCTCTTCTCAGTGATTCTAGAACATTATTCCACCTTCCTTGTTATATCCTAGTCTTTGGGGATCAGGCAGTTAGAACACTAATGACTTGATGGTGCAGTGGTGCTATAAGGATAGATTATTTATAGACAAGTTGATTTCATTTTTTAAATAAAAAACCCCCCGTCAGTTTAGTAAAGCTATAAGAGATGTGTGTCCTGTCATTCTGTTGTTCTGTATAATGATTTCTGATTACTAAAATGTAGAGCACAAATAGTAATCAGTGCCCCTTTCAGTCTAAGCCTGATCCTGAGTACTTCCTGTATGTTTAATCATAGTGTGCCATTCACTCAGTAATGAATCATAATTGCCCCCTGCAAAGTTGGCTGGAGGTTCTGACTTCCTTATAATACAAATGGACTTCCTAAACAGCTAAAACTCAACATGTCTTCCCAGCCTATAGATCCTTCATCACAAATTCCACAGACATGATTATAATCTCAGACAAAGTTGCAGTAAGAAACCAGAGAGGCTCTTTTTTCTTTCTTTCATTGTCTCCTTTGTCTGGGGTGGGTGGGAGTGGAGAGATTTATAAAGTTAAAACATACCAGTGATATTTTTCTTTTTTACTTAAAAAAACAACAACTACACTGCCAGACAATTTTCTCTTAACTTGTGATCAAGGTCTGATTATTGCCATCTTGTTATATAATTAAATCTATTTTTTTTCACAAGTGTAGATTATTAAAAGCTAAACTGAGAAGCTTTTTCATTTCTGCAGGGTTGCCCAGTCAGGGTGGGTGCGGGGTTATTCTCATTTTGATACACAGAGAACGATAAATATAAAAACACTCCACGTATATCAGACTGTAAGCTTTCTTAAAAAACAGCAACCTCTCATACCCCAAAACAAAAGAGGCCTAGATATATACTGTTGTGTATTTAAGGAAACGTGTTTGCCATTTTGTATTTGTTGTGATAGAGTTTAATATGTATTTGCTTTACTATGGCCCAAAGTCTCACGAGATTTAGGGAAGGATCTGAATGAAAAGTGCACGAGCAGAGCTGTCAACGGTTCCAACGGTTTTTTCCAACTGTCAGTTCTGATCAGAGATAAATAAGGAATGTGAGGGTGTGTTGTTAGCTCTGGTCACCTATTCTTATTCTGAATAAAATTGTGTGTTTGGCCTATATTGCTGGCTGCTACCTATTATTTCCAGAACACCAAATATACATAATTCAGACACTACTTGTTTCAATATAAAGTAATACCCCAGTTAAGGTGTGCACCGCACAGCATTAAAACTGGATAACGTTGAGGAATTTGAGGAAAACGTTGTGTGATGCAATTTTCCCCTCAAATTCCCCAATGTTGATCTCTGCCCCAAAGCCCGCAGAGCTGGAGACCAGCCCTGTGGGCTTTGGGACAGATATCTCTGGAGGCCCCCTAGCTGGGGGGACAAGGGGGCCTCCAAAGACCCAAGCATCAGATCGCCAGTTTCCTCTGAGTGAGAGTGCACACACGCACACTCTCACCCCAAGGAAACCGGCAATTGGATGCTCAGAGCACCGGTTTCCTTGGGGGGGGGGTGACCATGCATATGTACCCTCACCCCAAGGAAACCAGTGCTCAGACGCTGTTATGTATGGAACTTGTGCCTTTAAGAAATGTAACCTTGTATCCAATTGAACTGTGAATTAGTCTCGGTGATTACAATGTAATTCAGCTGTTCATGCTAGTGATTCAGCTGCCACTAGAGGCAGCTGTAGAAGCTCAGTCCACATGGTTCAGATCACCCAATCACTGAGTAGCACGGGAAACTTTCCCGCCACAGGTAAACCTTGTAAAGTATTCAGTACATCCCGATGACGTCACTGATACCGCAACCAATAGGCACCCATGAGGCGAGATTCAAATGTACTTCAAGCATATATAAGGAGCTGTGTCTCTGCCATTGCCTCATGTTCAGATTGCATACCTTGCAATAAAGATGTGTTTGGCCCCCTGAATGCTGCCTACCATGTATCAATCTTCTAACATCAAAGACGCTCAGATTGCCGGCTTCCTTGGGGGGAGACCAGGCATGCATGCCCTCACCCCAAGGAAACTGGCGCTCAGATGCTCAGAGCACTGGTTTCCTTAGGGGGAGACTGGACGCGTGCACCCCCACCCCAAGGAAACTGGCGCTCAGATACTCAGACTGCCGGTGAGCCAAGACCCAAAGTCAGAGATTAGTCCTGCCGACTTTGGGGTTTGGCTTGATCCACCTACCTCTTTGGAAAGGGCAGCGGGGATTCCACGCATGGAATCCCCGCTGCCCTTTACAAAGAGTCAGGCAGATTGACCCCCTGTTCCCTTTCATCTTTGGAAAGGGAACCGGGCTTTTTTATCATTGTGCAATCAATGTATCACACAATGTTAAAAACGGGATAACGCTAAGACTTGCGGAACCAGGTTTTAGCGTTATCAGAGGTATTACAGTAATGTGCAGCCAATCAGGCTGTTTAGCAGCCACTTAGAGTGCAAACTTTACTTGCCATCATGATATAGCATCGCATATCATTTCATCAGAAATTAGGTCATAGCCAATCCTAGCTAGATGAATTGTTCATTGCGCACATATCATTCCTCACAGTTCAGAAAGAGAGTATTTTACATCTCATTTCTTAATTGTTTGCAACAAACTCCTATGTGCCTATCATTAAACACATCACTTTAAGAGAATTCTAGGGAATGGAATGCATACCTATTTGAACAAGACTCATAGTTTTTGTTTCACTGAGATGTTTTGTCATGTTTCAATCTTCATGGACTAATTCGGAATCTTGTACTACTTTTTATTAAAAAGTTGCTGTGCTGCAACCAAAAGATATTAAGGTTGACTCAGCCTTCTATCCCTCCATGGTCAGTAAACTGAGTACCCAGCATGTTTGGGCAAAATGCTAATTAACTTTTAAACTGCCCAGAGAGTGCACTAAGTGCTATGGGGTGAGATAGATGCATGATTACTTTGTTTTGTTTTTGCTTTGAGTGAAACCCACTTGATTATGCACACAAATGACTTTTGGACCATTTCTCCATTCTCTACAGGTAGAACTCACTGGGATAGTAAAATATTCCACAGCACTCAGATTGTGTGGTATTTTTGTTGTTTTCAATCTAGAACATAAGTTTAAAAAGAGTTTTTGTTTCATTCTGTTTTT
Source organism: Bradypodion pumilum (assembly GCA_035047305.1). Taxonomy (NCBI): domain Eukaryota; kingdom Metazoa; phylum Chordata; class Lepidosauria; order Squamata; family Chamaeleonidae; genus Bradypodion; species Bradypodion pumilum. The sequence goes on from JAWDJD010000004.1 coordinate 132,509,906, forward strand.
GTTGTATTTTTAACAACACTGAATGCAACCAGAAACTTCTTCAGCAGCCGCATCCATTTCAGATATTGGCTATCATCATGGCGATAGTCTTTCTGTTCTTAACCCCTTGGAACAATTCTTCAGAGAACATGTGTTGTGTATTAAGGCTCATTTGCAAGTTACGCGGGCAGTGCCTTGCAAGAGGAAAATGGCGGTTTCCTATCATCCAAATTAGGAGCTAAAGTTGGCGCCAAAAAAAACCCGTTCAGGGTGCGCTCATTAGGCTAATCCAAGCCCTATGATTGGTTACAGTTTTGGATCCTGTTCCTCATTGGGTAATTACATATATACCTTGTTATGATTGGTTAGTTATGTTTGACTGGTGGGTTGCTACTTTGTATCAAGGAGCCACTGCCGGGGAGACACTATATAAGCCCCATGAGTAAACAAGGGTGGGTCTGGACCGGATCTATACTACCCATTCCACACAGGTAGCCAGCAACGTGCTAAGCCTGGGTCTCCTCCACTATGCTACCGCTCCTGGTGTAGCTAGCCTTTGCCTCCTACACGGCAGATTCTGGAGGGACTGATTTCATGGGATTGTATAGCCATCTCTGTGTCCGGAGCACATTGTGAGCATATCCTAAAAGACTGTTGAATAAAGACTGTTGCTGTTCTGTTCATCATTGTCTGGACTATTGCTTATAAGGGCCAGACATAACAACATGCCACATCAGTCTCTCAGGTTCTTCAGCCACGGTCCTCTCTACCCCGTCCAGGGCCTCTCTTCTTAGGGATCTCCATCCAGGGCCTCTCTTCTTAGGGATCTTTCCTTGTAGAGCTAGTTGGAGGATTCTATACTATACCATATTTTCCAGTTTATAAGGCGCATTGGGTTATAAGACGCACCCCCTTTTTTTGGACACATTTTAAAGGAAAAAATAATTTTCTACATTTTAACTACAGGAGGCAGGAAGGGAGGGATTGACTGGGCAAGACAGCTCCTTTGGAAACCTCTTGCCTGGCTGATCCCACCACCGCTGGCTGTCAGGAGGCGGGGACAAAAAGCGGGCAAGTTTGCTCCTTGGCCAGCGAACTTGCTTGGGTGAAGCCTCCCTTCCCTGCTTGCCTTCCTCTCCAGGGCTGGTGGAAGACTGAGATGAATGGTTTTAGCATGGAGGAAGGCAGCCGGGATGGGGCCCCTTCCACCCCTTTCTATGGACAGAGTTGCTGCCTTATCCAGCCTGGCGATTGGTAAAGGATTGCTCTTCCCTGTGGATCCTGCCAGAGGACTTGAAAAAGCCCTTTCCATGCAGATCCCAAACCTCCCTAGCAGGATCCGCAGGGAAGGGAAATCCTTCCGCATCACCCCCTGGCAGCCAGCAGTTGTGGCAGTGGGGGAAGGCAGGTGATTAGGTCCTTTCAGAGCATTTCTGCTCATCCCATTCCACCCCTTTGGATTATGGCAGCTGGCTGGTGGTGGAAATGGACCTTAAAAGGTCCTTCTTTCCCACTCCACTCCACCCCATCCCCTTCGGCTTATGGCAGCCAGTGGGGATGGTGTGGTGGTGGAGAAACACCTGTCAGGAGGTGAGGGCTCACCTGGGAAAGTTGCTCACAAAAGTGATCACTTCTGGGAGCAAACTCACCCACTTTCTCTCCCTACCTTCTGATGGCCATCAGGGGCCAAGAGGGCAGGCCCCGATTCCCTCCCCCCAGTGTCCAACCATGTGGCTAGGGCAGGGCTCGGGCTTTGAGAGAAGCTCTCTCAGAAGCCCTGATCCCAGCCCGGTGACTGTCACGCCAAACTGCACCAGTGTGTGTGTGTGTGTGGGGGGGGAGGGGGGCTGATACCAGATTGTAAGACACTGTTTTCTCTGCATATTTTTTTTTGGGGGGGGCGGGAATTGCATCTTATAAACCAGCAAATATGGTATGTTGTTCCTCATTATATGGCCAAGGTATTCTTTGCTTAATGGTCTTAAATAATTCTTGTTCTTTATCCATTTGGCACAATACTTCTATATCAATCACATGGTCAACCCATGTTATCCTTAGCAGCCATTTATAGATCCACATTTCAAAAGCTTCTATTCCCTTTTCAGATACTTTAGTCAATGTCCAAGCTTCGACTCCATGTAGCAACACTGGGAATAAGTAACATCTCACTATTCGGATCTCTATAGCGAGAGTTAGAACTCTACTGCATAACAAATGTCGCATTTTTATGAAGGTGGATCTTGCTTTTTCTATTTGTATTTTAATCTCTACCTTGGGATCCCAATTTTCATTTAACATACTCCCCAAATAGGCAATTTTATCCACTCTTTCAATTTCTTGTGTACCTGCTATTGCCGTAAGTTGGTGTTTGGCTTATAACCAGCTATTCCGTCTTCTTGGTATTGAGATCCAAACCATACAGGTATTCTGCACTTGAAGCTCTAACTCAATCCAGCATCAACTGAAGAACTGCAAGGTTTGTGGCCAACAACACTGTGTCATCAGCATATCGGATGTTATTCAGGTATTCCCCATTCATTTTAATTCCCATGTTTAAATCTGATAGTGCTTCTGAAAAAATACTCTCCGAATATATATTAAACAGTGTCGGGGACAACACACAGCCTTGTTGCACACCTCTGCGAATTTGAACCTGCTGTGTCAGCTGCTCTTCAACTCTGAATTGAGCTGTCTGATTCAAATAAAGGTTGGTAATGATTTTGATATCTTTACCATCTACACCTATTTTCTTCAGTGCTGTGATTATCTTCTCATGCTGGCATCTTTCAAAAGCTTTTGCATAATCTTATCCCCCATTTCTTTTCTACACTTCTTTCCCCTTGATGTTTTTTCATTTTTTTCTAACTCCTCTCTAATTATCTCTTTGGCCACTGTTCTACATTCTTTGTTCTTAAGGACACTGACATTAAAATCAGTTTTCATTGTTTTAGTTACGTTTTTATGCCATTTTAGGCAGAGATGATATATTAACAGGTTATGGTCTGATGAAATATCTTTGCTGACAAGATGCTGTTACGAAACCTTCTGTTTATAAGAACAAACTATTTTATTTCTGACAATATTATTTGAATAATCGGCAGGGGATTTCCAAGTGTAAAGTTGTCTAGGTGGCATCTTAAACCATGTGTTGATGATCACTAGATCTTTTCTACATAACTGTACAAGGCGGTTTTTTCTCATTCTTTTTTCCAAGGCCATGTAGTCCAACTATATCATTCTCTTTAACCTGGCCAACATTAGCATTACAATCTTCATTTCCTTTACTACATTATAAATCTTTCCTTTTTCATAAATACTTTCTGAGCCAACTTACATAAGATCAGGCTGCATAGTTCTGCTCAGGACTGGCTCATCAGTGAGTAAAGCCACAAGCATTAAAGGAATAACACGAAGTGTTGAAAATTGTAAAGATTTAGACATATTTTGAACTGTTGGCATGAAATATAATTATCTAATGCTGCTCTGTGAAGTTCATAGCAAATTTGGCTCTGATCCACCTTCCCTGAAGCAGAAACTTTGATTAGATGCATTAATATTGAATATTTAGCACATTTTAAAGTTAATCTATGGTTTCTTGTAGGATAGAGACAGAAGCTTGGAAAGTGGGTCCATTATGTTCTTATTTCTAGGCATTTTGAAAACTCCTTAGTAACAGTTTCATTAATGATTATGTCCCATCAATGCAATCACAACTTAGGGCATCCATCACAACATTTTCCAGGTATAAAATAGCCAGCAGTGGTTTACCAGTGGTGCTCTAGGAATGTGAAGCTTGCCAAGGTCTTGCAGGTGGGATGCCATGCAAACCCATCAGCTAAGTACAATCTGAATGATATAGGCTGACCGCTCTCCTGTGAAACACAATAAGAATGAGAACAAGAACCAATGAATGTTGGATTCAAACTATTGAGTTATACCAGCTCTAGATATAATTTGAATATAAGGAAAGAGGTGTCTGTCATTTTTTGCCAGACCAACATGTTAACTATTTAATTTTCTGACAATACCTGATCCAAAGCTAGGGAAAATAGCCTTGTGGCTACAGCTCCTAGAACTCCTCTATTAGTAGTCCTAAAAAAGTCCACTTTCTAAACTCAGATTTCTACATAGCTTTATATGACAGAATAGCAAAAATTCCTAGCAGTTTCTGAGATATTTGATTTTCCACCTCCTCCTGTCAACATTACTTTGCACAAATGTAAAAAATGAGAATGTTTCAGTTTTCCTTTGATATACAATAGGAGGGATTCTCTAAATGAACTCGTAAATTCCAACTTGTTAACAGTCTTGTAAATCTACTTCAATGGACTTGTTTTACATCACTCACTTGCTGGCTATTTCGCAAAACTCTTTCTAAAATCTCAGAAAGCTATTGCAAAAATTGAAGATCTGCGAAGAATACAATAGTAATATAATTTTTACCCTTACACCTTGAGCAGAATTGCATTGATGTTCAACTGCTATACTGAGGCTGCAAGTTGAAATACTTACTAGAAGTTAAGCTCTACTCACTACAGTGTAAATATACATTAGCTTCCTTCATTAGATAACCAAATATAAGTGGGGTTGGGGAAGGGATAAGCCAGAAAACCTTCTAGAATCCCCTTCCGTAGAGATATCCGTTACAGATTCATTGCATGTCACCATTTCCCTATACCAGAAGACACTGTATACAGTGGTGGCCTCCAAAAAAATTTACTACCACACTGTGGGCATGGTATGGTGGGCGTGGCTAGGGGGAAAGTCCTGCGGTGCACCCGAATTAGGGCTAATTTATTTGTATGTTTTATTTTTTTTTGTTCAATTTGTGTCTTTGAAAATTTAATAAACATTAAAAAAAATTAAAAGGACTGCAGTGGCTCAAGTGGCAAAGACGCTGACTGGAAGGCGGGGAGGTCAGCAGTTCGATTCACAAGTACTGCGGAACGGAATAAGCCCCCGTCTTTGTCTCAGCTCCTACCAACCTAGCAGTTCAAAAGCAAGACATTGTAAGTAGATAAATAGGGACCACTTCGGTGGGAAAGTAAACAGCATTTTGTGCACTCCGGTGTCTAGTCATGCCTGCCACATGACCACAGAACCATTTGCAGAGGAAGACAATGCTGGCTCTTTGGCTTTGAAACAGAGATGAGCACTGAACCCTAGAGTCGGATACGACTGGCTTTTGAGCAAAGGAAACCTTTACCATTTTTTTTAAAAATACTATTTTATTTCAAAACTTGGATGGGCAGGGTCAGCCAGAATTTCTGCTACCGGTTCTGGTGAACTGGTGCGAACCTGTGGATGCCCACCATTAACTGTATGCCATGTTTTTCTTTTTAGAAGGGTGTTGACAATGGTCAGACAGTTAGATTTCAAGCTATTTCACTGCAACAACCATATTAGTTTCTATCTATTATCATAATTCACAGATATAGAGCACTCGGCTACCTATAAGACAGTTAGGTATTTCAAATCAACAGTGGTGCTGCCAAGCTTGACAAAAGCCCCAGGCAAGAAAATCTTCAGTGGGCCCTCCCACATCACCCACTCCCGATTGCTTCACCTCATGCTAGGAAAAAAAAACCACAAGAAAAAGAGAACTCTTCCTTCCCTTCACAGAGCTTGAAGTAACACCTCACAGGTAACAACATTACCTGCAACACGTTATTCAAGGATAACGAGGGCATTGTTATCCTCCTCCTGCAAATTATATAATGGCTCATAACGTTATTGCTTTTTTATACTATACAAAGAAAAATATAACTTTACTTCTTGAAGGGCTGGAATATTTTCTTAGGATGCTTGAAGGGCACCCCCCCCAAAAAAAAAAGTCAGAGCACTTTAAAAAGAAGAAGCAGAATATGGGTTTTCTTCAGAAAAGAAACTAAAAGAAACTGCCCAAAATGGTGAACCTTCACTAGATGGGTGATATAGAAATATACTAACTAACTAACTCATCATCATCGACTGCAACTTGTATCCGATAATGCATTTTTCCTGAAGCAGGAAAAATGCCATTGGTTTAAGGTGAATTTGTTTAAGGTGGATCCCAGCTTGCCATGAAGTGACCCACAAAGTCATCTCCTGCAGCACATATGAAATGAGACATGCAGGATTTAACACTGGGACTGCAATTGACTGCCACAGCTTTTGAGGATATTGACAAGGCACACCTTCACAGCCAGTCCATCTGGCATAACCTCTTCCACAGTGGTGTGGGCATTAAAAATTTCCCTACCACACTATGGGTGTGGCCATGTGACTGGGTGGGCATGGCCTGTTTGCCATGTGATTGCTCTTCGCTATAAAGCTGTGAAAATTGAAGCCTCTTCTATTTACATCACTCTTTGGTGAACCTCTGAAGCCATTTCCCCTTTGTTCAAGGCTTTTACAGGGCTCTGTTACACCCCAAAGTGTCTCCCCAGCCACTCCAGAGTGGCTGGGGAAGTGCTTTGGGGTGAAACGGAGCCCAAGAAAAGCCTTGGACAAGAGGGAAATGGTTTCAGAGGTTCGCTATAGAGTGATGAAAATAGAAAAGGCTTCTATTTTCATAGCTCTATAGCAAAGAGCCCCCTCTGAAGCCATTTCCCCCTTCATCCAAGGCTTTTCCAGGGCTTTGTTTCACCCCAAAGTGCCTCCCCAACCACTCCAGAGTGGCTGGGGATGCGCTTTGGGGTGAAACGGAGCTCAGGAAAAGCATTGGACGAAGACGGAAATGGAGCCAGACAGTACCTACCTACCTACCTACCTACCTACCTACCTACCAACCAACCAACCAACCAACCAACCAACCAACCAATCATAATAGAATAAGTTACTATTTTTTTAGCAAATACAAAAAGAGCAGGAGGAAGGGGAAAACATTGGAGGGGGGGAGAATAAAAGAAACAAAGAAAAAGAAAAGAGAAGAAAGAAATTGTGTACAGTCATGGGCCAGGCATATATATATTAATATTAATCAACCCAATGTACACAAGAATATCTGACTAGACAAAGTGGTGGTTCAGGATCCAAAGAGAAGACCCTGCACCTGTGGGGAAATACTAGGAAGATGTAGAAGAGTAGTCTTTAAAATCTACATTTACGTGTTGATTAAGCAGTAACATCTTCTGGCCTCTGAGCAATGGTATTTCCCCCCCAGTTGTGGGCTCAAAAGGACCTCAGAGGGCTCAAAAGAATGCTGCCCCACACCGCCTGAGGAATTGCCCTCTATGTTGACTGATATTGTATCTTTTTTTCTGCTGCTGCCTGCTGCGCAGGCTGCATACCCCAATGTGAACTGCTTGGAGTCTCCTTTGAGAAGAGACAAGCGGTATATAAATAAAACATCATCATCATCATCATCATCATCATCATCATTATTATTTTCTACATTAAAGACTCACAGATCTAATTATAATAACCATCAGTTGAATCCCTAATCACAGGAATATAGCTGAAAAATGCATGAGTCTACAAATGTCTGCAACAGCTTGCAAAGTTTAATACAAAATGAATGAAGTTCAATAAAAGGAACTACTTCTGAATGCATCACACACCAATGGAAGCAATACCTGAATTACTTTGTCAACATTTAGCTGACCTGGCCAAATTCTTTCTAAAAAAATGTGGTTTCTAATACAAAAAGACATACGTGGAGGCTCTCCTCATGAGGTGGAAGCCTGGTTTTCCATTCATGTGGAACACCTACACAGATACACAAGGCTCTTCTCGTCACCCTCCACACACAGGAGAACAGTTCAATATCACTTAGTGCAAGTATAGAGAAGCACTTTTGGTCCAAGGTTTTGTTTTCAGAGGAGTGCAAAGACAAGGAGAAGTGTTTCAGAAACACTTATAGAAAGCTGAGAAGCCATCCATTCATGTTGAAATGGAGAAAAATATGTGGCCATCAGAGGGACCTCAGAGAACTAGATTCATGCCCAGGTCTCGATATTTACCACCTGTTGTGTTCTGTTGGTTTTATTGTACACACGGATTACAATGTATCTGAGCCAATGTAACCTTACCTATAGCAACAATGTAACCTTCAGCTGTATCATATAAACCCTGTAATAGGACGCGAGCTAATGACCACCAGCTGGCAGCAGCGAGCGTCCAAGCTCTCTTGGTCCAAACTCATCAAAGGCAACAGCGCGGGAAGTTTTCCCGCCACCACCTACACCTGGACAAGAAGGGCGTGACCCGCAATGACGTCACGCAGACAGTAGCCAATGGGCTACCATGGCACCACGTTCAAATGTGTTACTGCTGTATATAAAGAGCTATCGATCCGCCATTACCTCATGTTCCCTCTGTCCACGATGCAATAAACCTGAGTTAACCCAGCCCGAGGCTGTGTCCTGTGTCTTGGTTTGCATACACCAAATTGGCGACGAAGGTGGGATAATGGATCCCCACGGAACAGCCAGGGCACAGAGCGGCTTCAACATCACCGAACCGCTCCATCGGTTACTTAAAAAGGAGGAGCCATGGATGTGGGGTGACGAGCACGAGAGGGCGTTCAAGGAGCTAAAGCAACTCCTAACATCTGAGGCAATCCTGACGCACTTCGACCCCAAACGGCCAGTGGTCCTAGTCTGTGATGCATCCCCGGTGGGGGTGGGGGCGGTGCTTTGCCACGTGTTGGAGGACGGAAGGGAGGCCCCGGTAGCGTTTTACTCAAGGTCCCTGTCCCAAGCGGAGCGAAATTACGCACAAACCGACAGAGAAGCGTTAGCAATAGTAGCGGGGACCAAAAAATTTCACGATTTTTTGTATGGCCGCCCGTTCAAAATCGTGACCGATCACAAGCCGCTGTTAGGGATTTTCACGGCAAGCAAGCCCACGCCACAGATCCTGTCCCCGAGGATGCTGCGATGGGCTATTTTTCTCAACGCGTACCAACATGAGTTGGAGTACAGGCCCGGAAAGGAGATCAGCCATGCTGATGCACTCTCGAGATCCCCTCTGCCCTTGTCGGCGGACCAAAAGGCGAGAGCAGAAAGAGACCGCCAGGTGTTGCTAATTGAGGTTTTAGACGCACCCCCACTAGTACCAGCCGACATTGCTAGGGCGACAGGCAAGGACAGGACGCTGGAGAAAGTCAGTGCATGGGTGCAGAAGGGGTGGCCGGCTTCGTCCCCGAGTACAGAGTTCGACCCATTCTTTAGGAAAAAGCTTGAGTTGTCCCTAGAGAGGGGGTGCCTTCTGTGGGGCCAACGGGTGGTGGTCCCTGCGCCCCTGCGGGCGAGGGTGCTCGAACTGCTGCACGTCAGCCACCCGGGCATAGTTCGTTCAAAGGCGCTAGCCCGGAGTTACTTCTGGTGGCCACAGCTGGACGCGGACATTGAGCACATGGTCGGCACTTGCGAGGCTTGCCAGGAATCCCGACCTGAGGCGGCCCGTCTGCCGCATAGGGAGTGGGACACGGCAAGGGGGCCGTGGTCCAGGGTGCACGTGGATTTCGCTGGCCCGTTCCGAGGAACCATGTTTCTCCTGGTGGTAGATGCGTTCTCCAAGTGGCTGGAGGTTATCCCAGTAAAGAGCACGTCCTCCGCCACGACAATTAGCCGGCTAAGGAGAGTCTTTTCCACGTTCGGTTTACCCGACACTTTAGTCAGCGATAACGCTAGTTGTTTCACCTCCGCTGAGTTCGGAGCATTCATGGAGGCAAACGCCATTCGGCATGTCACATCCGCACCGTTTCACCCGGCCACGAATGGCCAAGTGGAACGCCTAGTGCGTACAACAAAGGACGCGCTGCGGCGCATGGGCCCGGGGGACCTGAATCACCAGGTATGCCAGTTCCTTTTAGCGTATAGGGTGATCCCTTTAGCGTCAGGCTACTCGCCGGCGGAGCTCTTGATGCGGCGAAAATTGACCACGATCCTGTCCAGACTAGACCCGACGAGGGTCGAGGATAAAGGGAAAAACATAGGGTTGGCAGTCTCGAAAGGTTTCGCCGCCGGGGACCCTGTTCACTGCAGGAACTATTCCAGCGCAGGGCCGGCCTGGGTACCAGGGAAGGTTGTAGAACAGACGGGGCCAGTATCGTACCGGGTCGAGACTAACACCGGCCTCCTCTGGAGGAGGCACGCAGACCAACTGAGGCACCGAGTGAGTGGGCCAGTCAGTGGAGCTCAGCAACAGGATTCAGCGTTAGGGTTCTCCCCCACCCGCTTAACCCAAGGGGGAGACAGCAATGGACCACAGTCCCAAACGAGGGGGGAAGGAAGCAGAAGCAGCGGCCCCGACTCATATCCTTTTGATAGCAGCGGCCCCGACTCATATCCTTTTGATACGCCAGTCCTATCAGGGGTCGGGGAAGGGGGAGAGGAGTTCGCGCCCGCTGCCCCCGATAGTAATTTTGAGTTTGATTTTGCGAGCCGGGGGGGTTTTCAGGAGTGTTCCCCCACCCGTCCAAGCGAGAAGAGGGGTTTTTCGTTAGCCCCCAGTGCCCCCGGTTCCTCCCTAAGAAAGAGCACACCTCCCAACAACGCCGCGGAGCCGCGGAAAGTCACTAACGAGTCTCCCTCTCATATTACAGGACAGGAAACCAGGGGACAAAGAGAAGGTAGCAAACCCGGGGAGAGGCAGCCCGCATCGAGACCCCAGCGTGTTCGAAATAAGCCATCTTGGCTGAGAGACTTTGTCCCCTAAGGGGGGGGAGTGTGTTTAAGTGTGGGCTCGAGACTTTGTCTCGTCCTAGGGGGGAGGGGTGTTGTGTTCTGTTGGTTTTATTGTACACACGGATTACAATGTATCTGAGCCAATGTAACCTTACCTATAGCAACAATGTAACCTTCAGCTGTATCATATAAACCCTGTAATAGGACGCGAGCTAATGACCACCAGCTGGCAGCAGCGAGCGTCCAAGCTCTCTTGGTCCAAACTCATCAAAGGCAACAGCGCGGGAAGTTTTCCCGCCACCACCTACACCTGGACAAGAAGGGCGTGACCCGCAATGACGTCACGCAGACAGTAGCCAATGGGCTACCATGGCACCACGTTCAAATGTGTTACTGCTGTATATAAAGAGCTATCGATCCGCCATTACCTCATGTTCCCTCTGTCCACGATGCAATAAACCTGAGTTAACCCAGCCCGAGGCTGTGTCCTGTGTCTTGGTTTGCATACACCAAACCACCCATGCCATAAGGACATGACAGCAGCCTTCTCAAAGGAATTGCATCATGATTGGGCTGATATTTTTAGTGTGGTTCTCCATGCAAGCAAGTATATTGGTTTTTCAAGATTCTAGTCAGGAAAGTAAACACATATCCAAGAACTTCTCTTCTGCAGAGATATTACTAGGTGGAAAAATGACAACAATAGGGGGGAGCTAGGTGCTCGCCTGACCACAAAACTGGAAAACTGAATAGGACCGCTGATAGACTTTGTAAATTTAAAAGCTAATAAAGCAAACTAGTGCTCTAGAACCTTTGAAAACATGTATCAGTGGAGTTACTAAAATGGCAATCAGATAAAAAGACCAGTAAACTACCTCATAGCTATTAAAGAGGCCACTGGCTCTGTTGAACTGTATCCCTTTTTATAATATATACTTCATTTTCAGTTCAAAGCAAGAATGCTTTATTTGGTTTCCATTCATTCAGGCACTTTAGTACTTTCTCATTTAGTTTGCACTAACCATCCACTCCAAAGTAATTAATCTCTCGATCAATGAAAGCTGTTTGCTTTTTCCTTTTACCAGATTGGTCTCTTCTTTGACGCTACCTCTTTTGCCACTCTCAAGATAGGCCAAGGGTCTTTCGGGTAAGATTTGATGCTCAGATGAATGAAGAAAAACAAAAACCATTTGGTGAACGGAATGCTTTTATCTGAACCAATGAAAACATGAGCATGTAAATTTAGAAATATGGTCTGCTGCCAATCATCAGTTGCTGGAATAGCTCTCCTCCGAGGAAAGGTTTCATCATGCAAGGTTTTTTAAGCTTGGGGGTAAAAGACATGTAAACAAAGGCACTGTAGAAACAGAATTTGGAAAGTTGTCTTAAATTGAAATTCATTTTAGTTATGACCCCCAAAGCCCCCCCCCCCAGAGACACACTCTTAACTTTCCCATTTCTTTAAAGAAACTGAAACAGTTTCTTATGATTACTCAATAAAAACATCTGAGTACAGCTGTGGGAGACAGAGCATAAATCAGCACCTGAGTCACCTGATCTTCCTTCTCCACTGTTTTGACAGGTTATACATCTGTAATGATAAAATAAGTGTAAACATCGGTGACCAGTAGTCACAATGAGTATGCGTTACTATGAGCATCAAGAAGAGTCTGCTTCTAAATAATGGATGCTGGACTCGGCAAGCAACTCCAAACTTTTATTTGGCTTATGGGCTTCTCGCAGGCATCTGACTGACCACTGTGATAGCAGAATATTAGACTAGATAAGCTTTCAGTCAGCTCTAGAAGGGGTACAATGTTTATTTTATAACAGTCTTGCCTGGCTGCAGACTCACATTTCACATTATGCTGAAGATGCATAATGATTTTTTATTATGATAATGTGGTGCCTTGTAATTGTATCTGTATATTTTGTATCTTTGTTAGCTGCCAGAGTCGCTTTGCAAATGGGGTGGCATATGATGATGATGATGATGATTGCTGCTGCTGCTGCTTTTGTTGTTGTTGTTGTTGTTGCTGTTATTGTTGTTGTTACTAGCAGGGGTGCCCAGCCTTTCCCGGCCGGGGTTTGGGGGACCTGGCGTCTCCTGCGTGCACCCCCCCCAAAATGCTGCAGTCTGCCCTGCTCATGCTGGCGCATGCCCGGCAGCCTTTCCTGCATGTCAGGCAATGGCTGCACTGCCAGGCGGTGGCTGCTGCTTCTCTGTTGCTGCATATGCCGCAGTCTGTCCTGTGGGTGCCGCAGCACGCCTGGCAGCATGTCCTGCATTGCCTGGCAACAGCTGCGTTGTCAGGCAATGGCTGCTGCTTCTCCATTGTGGGTGCCCGCCTGCCCATGCACCATCCTGCCCTGCACCTCAAGGGCATGTTTGCCATTGGTTGGGCGGTGCTCCTTCTGTGGGCATGGCACCCGCAACCCCAGTCCATGGTTCCTGGCTGCTGTGGGTCTCAGCGGCTCTGCTGCAACACATCGCTTCCCTGGAGGCCGGCAAATATGCCGGCTCTTCCGGTTGCGCACACAGGCTTGTGGGCAGTTTGGGACTGTCGTGCAAGTGCAGTCTCGCCTTTCATTGCTGGCCTCGCTGGGTAGGCTGGCCAACACGCTGGCTCTTCCAGGTTGTGTGTGCAGGTCACGCATATGCAGCCCCATCTTTCCCTGCTGGCCTCGCTGGTGGGGGGGAATCCCCTTTGTGCTCCCTTTTCAGGGTGAAGGGAGCCAAAGGGCACTGCCATTTCCCTGTGCCAGACACACCAGAAGTGTAAGGTAGGCATGCGCACAGGTTCCAGCGTGCTGGGTGCAGGGGTGTCGGCGTGTATGAGTAACTTACAGCATGGCACCTCAATTATATTATTATTATTATTATTATTATTATTATTATTATTATTATTATTATTATTATTATTATTATTATTATTATTATTATTATTATTATTATTATTATTATTATTATTATTATTATGTTTTTACCTTGAATTAATTGCAGGCATGAGGAAATAAGTCCTTATTTGTAAACCCCTTGGGGACTCTTGTTAGGAGTGTAAAATTATTTTATAAGTAAAAGCAAGTAATTATCAAATAACTGGCTAGGGAATTTGCATCTAGGTTTCACTAAATTAAAGAGAAGCCACATGAACACAGGTCTGAGGTCACTTAATAATCTGACTTCCCTAAGAAGGAAGGCTAGAAAAAACATTCTCTAAGAATATTCATGATAATCTTATTTAGCTACTTGCTGGGTTATGATTATATAAAGATTAAAAAGATGTCATTACAGGCAAAGCTCACGAAGAGGAAACAAAATATGCTCATTTCTGATGAGTTTAAGGGTTATTAGGATTAATGGGAATAAAGTGAGATTCTCTAATAGATGACAGCCATGAGTACACTATTCCTTTTATTGATTTTTTAAAAATAGTAGCCATGTTAATCCGTGTTTCAGGCATATCAGAGAATGAACAAAACAAAACAAAAATACTGTAGCACTTCAAAGACTAACTGTTATATTTCAGTGTGAGTTTTTATGGATCAAGTCCACTTCATCAGACATGGGAGTGAGGCTTCATGGGCTTGATCCACAAAAGCTCACATTGAAATATAACAGTTAGTCTTTAAAGTGCTACAGTGGTTTTTTTTTTGTTTATTCCTTGTATGTGATTTATGCTTGACATCAGCAGTGTATTCATCTTTACAGGAGGGGGTATTCCCTGCACCTTTAAAACATGCTTTGGTGCACACATACCCTAAAAAAACTGCCCTCGACCCAGCAATTCCAGCTAATTATAGGCCGGTTTCCAACCTTCCCTTTTTGGGAAAGGTATTGGAGAAGGAGGTGGCGTGGCAGTTGTGGGGGCCCTGGATGAAGCGGATTATCTGGACCCCTTTCAGTCAGGGCTCAGGCCCGGACATGGTACGGAGGCGGCATTGGTCGTACTGATGGATGATCTCTGGCGAGAAAGGGATGGAGGCCATCTGACCATCCTTGCTCTCCTTGACCTCTCAGCGGCTTTTGATACCGTCGACCACAGTATCCTTCTGGAATGGCTCCGAGGATTAGGGATCCAGGGTACTGGGTTATCCTGGTTTTCCTCATTCCTGAAGGGCCGTACCCAGTGGGTGTGGTTGGAGAGTGAGACGTCCAGCCCTAGGCCACTCCAATATGGGGTGCCTCAGGGCTCGGTGCTGTCTTCTCTCCTATTTAATTTCTACATGAAACCGCTGGGTGAGATCATCCATTCCCACAGGGCATGGTACCATCAGTACGTGGGTGACACCGAAGTGTACATCTCGTCTCGTGGTGATCCCAGTGATGCTGTCAAAGTCCTGAGTGCCTGGCGGCTGTTGGGGTCTGGATGGGGGACAACAGATTACAACTGAACCCTGACAACACTGAGTAGCTATGGATTGGGGCCCGGTGTTATCTTGGGAGCTACCATTGTTGGTTTTGGATGGGGCTAGTCTGCCCTAGACAGATCCAGTGCGCAACTTCAGGGTCTTCCTGAACTCACGACTGCTGCTTGAAGATCAGGTAGTGGCTGTGGCCAGGAGGGCTTTTGTCCAACTTCGGGTGATTCGCCAGTTGCGCCCGCTCCTAGACTGAGACTCCTTACTCATGGTCATTCATGCTCTGGTCATCTCTAGACTAGATTATTGCAATACGCACTACATGGGGCTGCCCTTGATGACCATCTGGAGGCTGCAATTGGTCCAGAATGCAGCTGCTCCAGTGGTGATGGGGTGTGGGCATTATGCTCGTGCCTCACCACTGCTTCAGGAGTTGCACTGGCTTCCAATTTGCCTCCGGGTGCAATTCAAGTGGCTGGTCATTACCTTTAAAGCCCTATATGGTAGTGGGCCAGGATACCTAAGAGACCGCATCAGCCCAACATCGTCTGTCCATCCAGCCAGAGTGGACCGGAGGGGCTCTCTGCTTGTACCATTTGCTAGAGCGGCCTGTCTCTCTAGCACAAGAAGGAGGGCCTTCTCTGTGTCCGCTCCGGCCCTATGCAACCTCCTGCCAGTGAAACTAAGGCTGCAGATGGAATTGCTGCCCTTCAGGAAAGATCTGAAAACATGGCTGGCGGGGCAGGTGTGGGGTCCTGAAAATGTCGTGACCTCCACCTGCTGGTTGGTTTAATATCAAAGTAATTTTCCTCTCTTTAATGTGTGGGGTTTTTAGTGGGATAATTTGTTTTAATGGGGTTGTTCTTGTTTTAAGGGTTTTTAAAATTGTATGCCACCCAGTCTACATGAGTTGGCCGGCTATATAAATCTATACCTATAAATCCAGACGTTAACCATTGGAATTTGCTATATGCTTCTGCACCCATCCACACTATCCCGTACCGAGCCTCCTGCACTTGCTTGAACCTGGCCCACAGAGTACTGCAGGGTTGCTGAAGCCGCCAGTGGGGCAAGATCCCCACGAACACGAACAAAGAGAAACAACTTCAATTCCCAACATCTTCTGCGCTGCGCCGCACCTCAGTCAATCAGGCTGAGAGGCGCAAGCAAAAAGAACGTTGGGAAATGTGGCACACCCAATTGAAATTGAGCCGCAGGAAAAAAAAACACTGCATGAATGCAAACAAAACAAACAAAACTCCAAGTCACAGCATCCTACGTGCCGTGAGCACTTCAGCCAATCAGGCTGAAGTGCACGAGCGCAAAGAACGCTGAAAAAGCCGGCACGCAAAAAATAAAAATAAAAATATGCCAGCCTCCCGCAACGGGAGCGCAAGTCTGCCGCAGGAGGACACAGCACCTCACGGCCTTGCAAAACAAAAAGCCACAAAAACCCACCACAAGACCACCACCGGCCTTCTTTCCCAGAACAACAGGGAGAAGAGGGACTCCCTCTCCTCCCCGCTACCCCACCAAAGACACGGTAAGACCACCACCGGCCTCAAGGTCAGTTGAGCCGGGGTGGAAAAAATACCAGCAGCAGGCAGCAGTTCATCAGGGGAAGCACACTCCCTGGCGAATGACTGGCTGCTGCCTTTGTACTTCTGACACCACTGTTTCGAGAACTAACATGAAACAGCAGTGGAGGTAATACAAAAGCAGCAGCCAGCAATCCGCAAGGAAGAGCACCACCCCTTACGGATCGCTGCCTACCAATCTCTAGTTAGGTAAGCAAGGAGAGAAAGGAGACAGAGAGGAGAGAACCATCATCAGCCAGATAGCTCTTCTCTGCCTCCTTCTCCCCTGACCTACCTAACGAACCTTACCGGACAAAGAGCCAGCTGACTGCTGGCTCCTCCTTTTCCCCATTGCTGTGTCGAAACCAAAAATTCGAAGCAGCAATGGGGAAAAGAGGAACCAACAGGCAGCGCGTTATTCATGCAAAAATACACAACAACAACAAAACCAAACATTCACCAAAGACGCCAAACACCAAAATTAATAAAACAAAAATAAATAAATATTTTTAAAAATGCATTAATAAACAAAAAAGTAAACAACAAAATCCACAAATAAAAACATCCACAATGGGGGCGTGGCTAAGATGGCCGACGAGTAACATCTTGATCCGGACGCTCGCGCCTAGCAAAGTGGTAAGCAATGTGATTGAGCGAAATGGAAAAATTTTAAAGTGGTAATTTCTGTTGATAAGACTCCTGCTTGCCTTTCTGGAAAATTTTGGGAAGTTTTGAGGTCGGATGGTCGAAGTTCGGGAGGCTTTCCTGGGCGGGTGAGGCTCGCGATGGCAGTCGCGGCTTTTCTGCCGAGGAGCTGAGAACGGGACCAGCGAGACAGCGGAGATTTATGGAAGCACTGGAATTGGCAAGAAATTGTTTGGCAAGAAAACAATCACATGTAAGTGCATGAAAGGATATACGGAAAGTTAAAGTTTAAAGTTAGCTGGGGACTTTGCTTAGAAGAGCCTGAACTTTGAAATGGAAATGGGTGGAAGTAGATGAAACCATGTGGTTGTTTCATTAATGGCGGCGGTCCTGGAAAACGAAAGTGATCGTGTTTGGGTCTATGGTTTCCTTGCACCCCAGGAGAACCACGGCGTTTTGGCGATAACAAAGTGGTTTAAAAAGTTCTTGTTTGGGCTTTAGTATTGGAAGGCTGCAGTGTGTTTTCCAGTTTAAAGCGTGTGGGAAAAGTTTGCCGTTCCACAGAAGAAGGGGAGTTTTCACCCCGAAGTGAATGCAACCGCTGGAAAATGGCGTTTTGATTTGTCCGCCTCAAGAGAAGGATTAATTGGTCTTCTTTTTGTTCCTTCACCATGTGGATTACAAATATCATCTTCTTTTTTTAGCACATTGCTTCTCACGTCTTCTTCCCTTCCTGCTTGGATTTTGGGCTTTTTTTCCCTTTCATTCCCCCCTCCCTTTTTTGGCGGCTTGGACTCAAACGAGAAGTTCTGGGTGACTGTTTCCTTGGAGCCTTTACTTTCATGGTTTGGAAGATGATCAGCTGGACCGCTTGCCTTGGGGAAACGGATCTGATGTGGATTATTATTTTCTTTTTCTTTTTTCCTTTTCTGCTGTTTGCTGGGAGTACACTTCGGTTCCTTCTGGTTTTTTTTTTTTTGTGGATTATAGTATCTAACTCTTCGTTGGATTTCTTCCTCCATACAAGTTTCCATCTTGGACTTGTGGTACCAGGGGTTGCAGTGTCACAGGTCCTGTTTGACTGACTAATTTCTACAATGTTCTGCAACATTGGACTCTTATATTGTGTATTACTATGGATAAAGGCACAAGAGGGAAAGCAAAAGAAGAAGAGCCAGTCGTGAAGTCTAAGAGGAAGGAAAAAGCACCAATGGAAGAAGCCCCTCAGTCTTCATCTCCGCCCCCAGAGCCCTATGATGAAACCCAAATTATGGTGGAAATTGGCAAGTTGTTTCAGAAATTGGAGAAGAATGAGGAATCAAGGGTGAAAGATAGAAATGAAATGATGAAAAAGCAAGATAAGGTGGTGTCATCTGTTGCAGATTTTTCAAAGAAGGTGGATTTAAGTCTGAAAAAAATAGAGGGAAATGTAAAATTGGTTCAAACTGAGGTAATTGCCAAAAAAAGGAAATAAAAGGGACTCCGGAGGTGGTGCGGGAGAATAAGCTGAAATTGGATGAGCAAGAGAGAAGGATTGATGCTGTGGAAGATATGATGAGAAAGCAGAATATTGTGATCCGTCAGGTGGTGGAACGGACACCGGATTTGTTAAGAGAAAGAGTGGTTCAGTGGTTAAACGGTTTGAATATGTGAAAATAATTTGTTCAGGAAGATTTTGTAAGTGTATTTCAGGTGGGCCCAAGAAGAGGGAGGGTGGTTCAAAGAAATGTGTTGGTAAAATTTGCAAACTGGGCCGATAAGCTAAGAGTAATGGCCCATTTGAAACGAGCTGGTCCTGATGCTTTGAAATTTGATGGTTCTGATGTAGAAGTTTATAATGACATTTCATTGAAAGAAAGAACGTGGAGATATAAGATGAGGCCTGTAACTAAATTGTTGATGAGTAAAAATATAAGGTATAATTGGAGATTTCCACAGCAACTGCGCTTTTATTATGACAAAAGAATGCAAGTAATTGATGAAGGGGCTAATCCATTGGAGTACTTGAGCTTGTTGGAACTGGTAAAAATAGACTCGGAAGAATGGATAAATCTCAAGAAGGAATTGATGGAATCGGGAGCCTTGGGGAGGGCATATGAGAGGCCGGAGGCCGGTGGGGCAACAGGTGGAACACCGCAGCGAAGGGAAGAGGAGGAGGAGCTGTCGCTGATCATGGTGGAGGAGGAGACAAGTAAGGAGCAATGAGAATTAGATTATTACAATTTAAAGCATTTAATTGATACAGAAGGGTGAGTAGTGCGTAGCACTGGTAGGAAGGCACATCTTGCATGTCCCCCCTCTCCCCTCTTTGGTTGTCAAAGGCGGCTTTTTTTTTTGAAGAAGGTGGGGAGAGAGATAGTGTGTGTTATATGTAGTTTTGTGTGGTATGGGGGTAAGGGGTTGGTGGTGGCACACCCGATGGAGAGTTCAGAGCTTAGAAAGGAGATAGGTTATGGGAAGTATTAAAATATTATCATGGAATGTGAAGGGTACAGGTTCTGTTCTTAAGAGACGGAGGTTGGAACTGGCGTTGAAGAAAGATAGACCCGATATATTGTTTTTACAGGAAACACATCAGAAGTCAAAAGACACGAATAAACTTTTTCTGGGATGGATGCAACACTATGAGATGGCGTTTGGAACTTCAAAAGCGAGAGGGGTGGCAATCATGATTTCTAAAAAATTAGGATTTGAGATTACAAAAAGTGTTGTTGATCAAGAGGGTAGATATTTGATTGTAAGAGGAAAAATAGAGGATGAGGAAATCATGTTGGTAAATATTTATGCTCCAAACGATCACCAAGCGGATTTTCTAGAAAAAGTTCGGAAAATAGTGGAATTAGAGAATGTTGCAAAAACTATTGTGGCGGGAGATTTTAACTTGATAAGGTCAGGGTTAGATTGTACGAGCATAGCAAGAAGTGGAACTGGCTTGAAAGGGAAGGTTTTGGATAAATGGATGGATGCTATGGGTTTGAAGGATTCTTGGAGAGAGTTTAAGGGCTCTGAAAGGGCATATTCCTTTTTTCCACATGTCCATGGGACCTACTCGAGAATAGATTATGTCTTTCTTATGGAAAACTTGATTAAAGATATAGAAGGAATGGAAATTGGGATCATTAAGGAATCGGATCATGCCAAAGTACTTTTGTAATTGAAATTACAAAAAGATACCCGAAGAGGAAGAAGTTGGAGGTACGATCCTAATTTATTTAAAGACCAAAAATGTAAAGAGCAGATTATGGAAAGGTGGAAAGAAAGTTGGCAGTGGAACGATAACAATGAGGTTAATTTCAATGTTGTATGGGATACCATGAAGTCGGTTTTCAGAGGAGAAAGTATAAAGTTGGCGAGTTTTAAGTATAAAAGACATAAAGTAGAATAGATAGAAAAAGAAAGAGAAATAAAGCAGTTACAGGAGGATCACGCGAAAAGTAAAGATAAAAAAATCCTTACGAAATTGCAAAGACTTAAAGCAGAATTAATGGGTAAAGATATTGACAAAGTTAAACGAGACTTGATCTATTTAAACAGAGAATACTTTGAATTTAGCAACAGAAGTTCAAAATTATTAGCAAGAGCAGCTAAGGCCAAAAGGGAAAAAAGAGAAATTGGGGTACTGGTTAATAAACAAGGTTTAAGGTATAATAAGAACAGAGATAAATGTAAAATTGTGAGGGAATTTTATCAAGCATTATATGCAAAAAGGGAGGTAGATTTGGAGAGGCTCAAAAAGATACTGGAGAGACAGTTAGGGAACGGAATAAAACAAGAACATAGAGAGAAAATGGAGGAAAGGATCAATGATAAAGAGGTAAATGAGGTAATTAGTGGGTTGAAGATGGGGAAAGCTCCGGGGAATGATGGACTATCGACAGAGTTTTATAAAGAATTCAAAGAAGTGGTGGTTCCAAAATTAGTGAAGCTATATAATTATATTTTAGATGGAGGACCAATCCCGACTTCATAGTATAACACTACAATCGTTCTACTGCCAAAGCCTGGTAAGAACTTGGAAAGAGTGGAATCGTACAGACCAATTTCTCTTATAAATCAGGATGCCAAAATCTTCACAGCAATATTGGCCAATCGTCTAAACGGTTTTATGGGGGAATACATAAATGTCGATCAAGTTGGGTTTTTAAAAGGTCGGCACATGGCGGATTTGACTAGAAGGGTATTAGATTTAATTGATAATGTTAATCAAACGAAGGAAAAGGTGGGCTTATTATCATTAGATATTTTTAAGGCATTTGATTCATTACAGTGGTCTTCAATTAAGGAAATAGTTAAAAATTACGGGTTTGGGGACAGATTTAGAAAGGTAATTGATTTATTATATCAAAAAGGGAATGCTAGGATCAGAGTAAACGAAGAGGTTACTGATGTGGTAAAGCTTGAGGCTGGTACTAGGCAGGGATGTCCATTATCTCCTATCCTGTTTATTATGGCAATGGAGATATTAGCTAAAAATATAAGGGATGATTTAAATATAGAAGGGATAATGGGTAATAAAGTGAGCATGTATGTGGATGATACACTGCTTATGGTGAAACATCCGGAGTTGGTAATGGATAGGATTAAAGATCACCTACAGGTATTTGAAGCTATAACCGGATTAATGATAAATTGGGATAAATCAGAACTGATGCTGTGTAATTTGGGGGTAGGCGAGATGGGAAGGATAGTGGAGACACTTAATATACAAATTAAAGATAAGCTGAAATATCTGGGGATAATTATATCAAATAAATTGGCAGAACTTAAACGATTGAACTATGACAGTTTGAAAGTCGAATTTAAGAGTAAAATACAAGAGTTTCAGAAGTTGAAGCTGTCATGGTTCGGAAGGATTGCAATTTGTAAAATGATATTGCTACCAAAGATTAATTTTTTATTTGATGCACTAGCGATCCATTTGAAGGAGAAGGAAATTAATGAGTTTCAAAAGATGTTTAATAGTTTCTGTAATGGAGGTAAAAAATCTAGACTTTCAAAGAAGCTCTGGTATTTATCTCAGAAAGAAGGGGGTTTGGGCATGCCAAATTTGTTAGCATACTATCGAGCATTTCAAATCAAGAATGTTGTGAAGATTTTGGCAAGAGAAAAGGCAATTTGGGAGGAATTGGAGATGAAAGAGTATAGAAATATTGGTAATATGATTTTCTTGGGAATAAAGGACAAGCCGAAAAGGTGAAATAATACTATGATGAGAGGGCTCATGGAGGTGTGGAAAAAGGTAAAGAAAGATATGGTCCCAAATCTCTCTCCAATTTTGGAATTGACTGATACGGTGTGTTTTCCAATAAAATTAGATAAGGGAAAAAAGGAAATATTGGATAAAAATGAGATGTTCTTACTGAAGGACTGGTTAAAAGCTTGCGATGATGATACCAAGAGAAAAAAATATTTGAGAAGTTAAATTTGGATTGGTTTCATAAATTAAAAGTGGATAACTGGAATAAAAAATATAGAAGAGAAGTAGGGATAGATAGAACAAAGACTGAATTTGAAGAATTGGTAATAAAGATCAGAAAAGGGGAAAAGAGCATTAAGGGTCTTGTAAGCAAACTTTACACTATATTGAATAAGGGTAAAGATCCACAGGAAGATTTGAAACGGAAGTGGGAACAAAATTTGAATATAAAAATAGGGGAGGTTGAATGGAGAAATAAATGGAAAAAGAGGATTATGAGAACAATGTCTGTAAGAATTAAAGAACACAATTTTAAAATGTTGTGGCAATGGTACTTGACACCACTAAGACTTTATCAGATGGATAATAAAAGGGACAAGTTATGTTGGAGATGTAAAGAAACGGATGGAACATATGAACACATGTGGTGTAGTTGTGAAAAAATAAGGGATTTTTGGGGAAGAATAGAAGGGGAGTTTGGTGAAATAATGGGTAAAAGTGTTAAGTTGGTGTCAGGTACCATTCTTCTAACAAATGTGGAAGGCTTGGGTTTGAATAAGGAGGAAAAATAATTATTGGAAATTGTATTAACTACAGGTAGACAATGCATATCTAGAAATTGGAAAAACAATGTAGATATACAGATTGGAGAGTGGTATAAAGAAATGTGGAGTTTAGCATTGAACGACAAATTGACATGGGAGATCAAAGTAAAACGAGATAAATTAAAAGAGAATAGGTTTTGGAGTATTTGGAAACCGTTTGTGGATCATTCTCTTATGGTAAACGATAGCTCAGGACCTGTACTATCTCAAAGAGGTTTTTGGAGTTGAAGCAGAAACTAAACTCTCCGGGCATTGTATATATTCACAGGGTGATGTGTAATTATTAAAAAATAATAATAGTGGTAGCACAGAAAGCTTTTATTGTTATGATTATAGTAACAATTTACAATGTGGTATCCAATTAAAAAAAACATCCACGATACCAGAAAAGCACAGAAAAAACACCTAACTACAACATGAAAATACCTAACTCTAACAAAACAACTACCACAAATTACACAAATAAACACCAACAAAATCACAAAAATGAAAAAAAAGAAATAAAGAAACCAATTAAACAAATCTAAAACCCAACCAAACTACAAAAGAACAAACAGAAACACCTCCCAGCCCACCACCACAAAAACAAAACAAAGAAAAAAACCAGAAGAAAGAAAACCAGAGAACTCACCAGCACATCCTCCCTCTATGAGACCGGAACAGAAATGAAGAAATAAAGACTACTTACCAGAAGAATCCCCATCTAGAGGCCAGGAGAGAAAAAACAAGTGAAACAAAAAAAGGATCCAACACTATTACTAACAGCCCCACCTGCAGGCTGGAAGAGTAAAAACAAGTCAAAAAATTCACAGCAGCCCTCTTGCTAACAGCCGCACCTAGAGGCCACAAGAGTAAAAACAACTCAAAAAATAACAATAAATCTAAAGTTTACAGAATAAAAAAAATATGTTAAATAAAACAAAATAAACATTTGTAGCATCCTCTGTTTATTTTTTACTCACCCCCCCAAAAAAACAACAACACAAAAAACCCCACAACAACACACATCTAAACACAGTTTATGATAGCCCAGCAATGCTGGGCAACCTATGCTAGTATGAATATAAAATAAAAAATAAAAAATAAAATTAGGCACAGATACTAAATTAAAAGGGGCATGATTTGCACTTTGATTCTGGTAGTACTTCTGTCATTTTATATTTCACAAAAGTACAATGCTGAGACATATAACATCAAAATAAGGTTGCAACTATATGGCCAAATTCTATGGGATTTACTGTGGGTATAAAATGAATGAATTAGACTTTTTTAAACTGATCACATGATATAAAAGCTAGTTCAGTTAAGTCCAACTCTTCTGCTCATGGTGCAGAGTAATTTTTAATCTGCTGCTGGAACTTCTACTTTTTTGAAGCCAGAACAATTTGAATCAAATTTTACCCATGTGAGCAGTTGTTTCATTATGCAATATTATAGAAGTGTGTGTGTGTTTGCAGCTGGTGCTGTGGCAACATAAGCAGTTGGAGCATGGCATGATGTTTAGGAACTGCAAGGATACTCACCCCAAGAGCTGTCTCCAAGTGTCCCAGAATTTGTTAATAAATGAGTTTAACTCTGAGTCATTGCATTGATATACTAATTTAGCACCAGATACCATTGGACTGCAGTGGCTCAAGTTGCTAAGACGCTGACTGGGAAGCAGTAGGTCAGTAGTTCGATTCCGAGGACTGCAGGACAGAAATGAGCTCCCGTCTTCGTCCCAGCTCCTGCCAACCTAGCAGTTCGAAAGCAAGAAATTGCAAGTAGATAAATAGGGACCACTTCGGTGGGAAGGTAACAGCGTTCCGTGCGCCCCGGTGTCTAGTCATGCCTGACACATGACCACGGAAACGTCTGCAGAAGCAGACAGCACTGGCTCTTTGGCTTAAAAACAGAAATGAGCACTGCACCCTAGAGTCAGATACAACTGGCTTTCGAGCAAGGGAAACCTTTACCTTTTATTACCATTGGGGGGGGGGAGATCAGCACAGACTCCCACATCCCTAATTCATAGTATTTTTTCCCCAACTAGAGATCCTTCTAATTTTTAAAATAAAATCCTATCACTTTCTCCAATACAGAAAGGAAAGACCAACTGAGAGACACCCACCACCTTCACCCACTGGTGCTTTGGCAAAGCACCTCCCCCCTCTCCTTCTGCCTCTCTGCAAACCTCTCTCCCAAGACATTTCTTTTTTAAAACAAATTTCTTAGGCAGAGCTGCTATTATTTTATTTTTTTATTTTTACACTTTACAGCTGTAGGGCCAGCAAGACAAGAGGAGGAAGCAGAGGAGTGGAAGTCTTCTTAACAGTTTCTTTGAAATGTGCCACCTACAGGCACTTCAAATAGAACTGCAATTAAGAGGTGTTTTTTTTAAACAAAACAATCATTTCCCTCACTGTGTAGTTAAAACCTAACTTAAGTACTGTACACAGTAAAACCTCACATAAAAAGTGCCTCACTTAAAGAGCACAATTTTATCTGAATGGTCACCTAGCTTAGCTAGCTAGCTAGCTAGCTAGCTAGATGGATAGATAGATAGATAGATGGATAGATAGATAAATCTTTATTGTCATTGTCCTGCACACAACAATGAGATTGGGGACAATGAGATTGAGGTTGGTTTTAACAACTAAAACCAGTTGTGGGCATCAGCAGGTTCCCACCAGTTCGCCAGAACCGGTAGCAGAAATTCTGGCTGGCCCCGCCCATCCAAGTTTTGAAATAAAGTAGTCCTAATCCAGGTGCAACACAGGACTTTCCTTTCCCCGTGGCCACGCCCACCATACCACGCACACAGTGTGGTAGTAAATTTTTTTGGAGCCCACCACTGACTAAAACCAACCAAAAACTCACTTATCAACTAAATCGGGGTTCACAATCCCCTCCAGTCACAATTGGTCACTTACAATGGTATTTTGCTTAAAGAGCAATCCCGTGGAACGCATTATGCTCTTTAAGCGAGGTACCACTGTACTCTGTAATACAATGTGTCAGTTATTTTGTTTTGGATTGACAGAAAACACTCAGCACTTTTGATGGAATAATTCCTACAGTGTTTAATCCCCCCCTTTTTTATTGGCATTTGTTAACTCTCCAGATGGCTGAAAATCAGAAAAAGGAAGTATTTTTCTTTCATATACAGTACTTAAAAACTAAAACAAAACTCCTCTCTGTTCCACACCCCATGCTTTTTTAAAAAATAATTAATTATATCCTCATTTATTACTGATTAAGTGTTGAATCTTGTTTGACTTTTGAAGAATAAAGATGAGATATGACAGCATCAGGATCAGATCTCAAGTTGCACTAAAAGGAGAAAAAATGTCCTCTTTCAGCTTCAGTTTTTCTCACTGCTCCTTAAAAACAAAAGTGTGTACTTTCTCTTGACATTCTATCAATTTGGCCCTTAAACATGGTTTGAAACAAGCCCTGTGCCCATGGTTTCTTTGCATGCTATCCCAAGCCATGACTCAGCATCAAAGAATGGAAATGGCATATTAGATTTAAAATTTAATATTCTGAAAATAACATCTGAAAAGTAAGATTAGAGTTGTCCTTGTTAAAAATGTCACTTTGACATTCTCTCTGCACAGGGGGCATGTTGCTTCTTACTCACATTTTTTAAAAAAGGAAAAGTTCTTATGCCTTTCTAGTCAAGGTACATTATTCTAAGTAAGCCAACTGCAGCCCTATAAATGCCCTTTGAGTATAATCACCCAATGCCTTAGTTAAATTGCCAATGGCATTCTGTGGGGCTTCTAGGAGATGTAGTCTAAAATCATAAAAATAACAATCTAAGGTTGAAAACCATTGTACTCTAAAAGAAAAAACAGGCCACTCCCAGCAGAACGCTATGCCTGAATAAAAGCATATACCTAAGGAAAGTGGCAGAGCGGGATTTGAACCTTGATCTATTCAGTCCTGTTGCAAAAATTATGCATTTCGTACCTCTGGAGGAAAACTAATATACCTATGAGAGTGAAAAGGAAGAAGCCCAAAACAAACCACCAACAAGGTAGTATTTATCAAAGGTATCAATTTTAACACTATAACTTTGGGTATTAAAAAAATTACACCAGTCTCATGAGTGGAATTACATGTGAAAAAGTGAAATAGGAAGACAAATCCTCCAATTTCTGAATAGCTTCTTCTTTTTCTGGAGCTCTTGTTCACTATCTACTCTTCACACATGCTCAGGAAATATCAAAGCAAGTTAAAATACTTTGTAGAGAAGTGTTCCCCAACCTTTGGTTTTTGGACTTCAATTCCTTGAAGCCTCAGTAAATTCCCCAAAGCACTGATCAGCCAAAGTACTGACTTAGGCTTCTGGGAATTGAAGTCTGAGGATTCCCCGTGCCCGGTTGGGCATCAGTGGCCTCTGGCAGAGGTTAAACCAGCGAGCAAACTCCTGGCCTCTGGCCCTTGTCGGGGCGTAAGGGGGGTGAATTAATGATAGGGATTAATTCGGCCGCTTGTAGCCTGACCGACGATTCTGCCAAGCAAGCATCTCGCAGACCTCAGTTACCCATTAGAGTAATCACTCATCCCCTGGCCAAGGTAATCCCCGGTGTAAATATCGGCCATATTTACCCCTGCCTAAGCCCTAAACAATGGTCTCCCTCGCCCCGTGTTTGTCCAAGTTAATTAACTTCCCTTTGAGAGGTTCCCCATTAACCCGGGTACGTGGGTTAGGTAATTTTCCTGTCCGATGACGGTTTCGCCACCGTTGCGCTTTTCCCCTATAAATGATGTTGCCTTTTCCCAATAAAGTACTGATCTGATCTCGCTCCATTTGCCTCGTGTCGTCACTTGATCAGTCTCCTCCGGGACCTTAAGGCCACCCCAGTGGCCCCGATTCCTACAGAAGTCCAAAAACCAAAGGTTGGGGAACATTAGAATAGAATATAGAATAGAATAAATATATAGAATAGAATAAATATTTATTGTCATTGTCCCCTTGTAGGAGCAACAAAATTTCTTGGTTACTATACTGGTGCAGAGCAGGGATTCTCAACCTATGTCCCATGAGCCAGATCCAGCCCATGGCACCAACTCATCCAGCCGACACCCTTGCTTCCACTGCTGCTGCTGTGGCTTCTGCCATCATCTCAATCCTTGTCCCCTCTGCTTGTCTTGGAGAATCCCTGGCAGCGCTCTGTAGCAGGGTGGAAGTTGTAAGGCTTACAACATCTACCCTGCTATGAGCACCATGGTGAGGTGAGGGGAAAAGAAGGATCTTTTAAGCCTGTTTCTTTTTCCCCACTCTCCTCGTTTGGTGGTGGGGTGTGTCAGAAAACAAGTTTACTCACGAGTAGGACTTCAGCCCACAAGTGGTTAGTTCCTGCTTCTGAGCTGCCTCCCCTCTAGTTTAGCAACCCAGGATATTAGCTTAATGTACATAATAAGGTAACGCATAGTCAAGTAAACACTCCAGTCATCTTCAGGTATTTGAAAAGTATATTGTAATCAGAGTCAGTTACAGAAGAAAGTTTATCAAAAGTTCAGAAAGCATATCATAGCAAAGAGAACTTCTCTAATTGGGCAAGCCCAGCCCCACCCTTTCTAGCTTAATCCCCTACATCAGGGATTCTCAACCTGCAGCCCACAGGCTGGATGTGGCCCATGGTGCCATTTCATGTGCCCCCCCACTGCCTCCACCGCACCCCGAAGTGCAATGTGGTGGAGGAAGGGCAAAATGGCTGTTCAGCTCCCAATGCTGTTTGAGGGAGTGTTGTGTTCTGTAAAGCTGTGCCTTTAACAATATACCTTTGCCATGTGTTACCAATGTAACCTTTCTGTGTGCAACATTATAACCATCAGCTGTATCAATGTAACCTAATAAGGGGACGCGAGCTAGTGACCACCAGAGGGCAGTAGCGAGCGTCCAGCTCCCATGGATCATAGTCACCTGGTTCAGCAGCGCGGGAAGATTCCCCGCGACCACCTCACCTGGTCAAGAAGGGCGTGACCTCCTACGACGTCACGCAGGCAGCAACCAATAGCCTGTTGACGAGCCACATTCAAATGTATAGCCAGCTGTATATATTGAGCTACTCATCCGCCATTACCACATGTTCCTCCGGATCATCATGCAATAAACCTGTGTTAAGCCAACCCTTCGGCTGTTTCATTGTCTTTGGTCCCTTACACTAAACTGGCGACGAAGGTGGGATAATGGCAGCCCACGGGACCAAGACATGCGCCGGTTTCGAAATCAGGAAACCGGGCGACTGGGAGATCTTCGAGATGGACTTCCAGGCCGCACTGATCGAGTCCGAAGTCACGGAAGAGGCGAAGAAAAGAGCCATCTTCACCAGAATGCTCGGACAAGAAACAAAAGGACCTTGGTGGACCTGATTGCACCGAGAAGGGTGAGCGAATTCAAGGCCAAGGAACTCATGCAGATGCTGCGTGAGCACGTCCGGCCCGCCACAGCGATGTTTCCCGCTCGGAGTGCGTTTTGGAGGCGAGTCCAAGCGCCCGGGGAGACGGTCGCCGCATTCGTGGCGGCCCTGCGGCTGGCGGCCGGCCCGTGCAAATGGGAGAATGCCGAAATCACCCTCCGGGACTGTGTGCTGTGCGGCCTGAACGACGCCGAGACCCAGCGCACATTAATGAACCAAGAGCCGCCTCCCACGTTGCAGGAGGTCGTCAGAGCGGCCCAGGCCGCAGAAGCTACGAAGGCCGGGGTCCAAGAACTTCAGGACTGGCGGACAAAGTCGAGCAAGGCAGAGGCTCCGGTACAGGCGGCCCGGCGAACTTCGAGGTCGTCCGCAGAGAGCAGCGACGACGAGGACATCCAGAGGGTCCGGAAGGAGAGCCGGCGATGCGATGGCTGTGGAGCGGCTCACGACCGCGTGAAATGCCCCTTCCGGAAGGCCGAGTGCCACAGCTGCGGCCGCCGCGGACACATCGCCAAGGTGTGCAGGAAGAAGCGCGAAACCCGGAGGAGCTCCGCAGACCGTTCCGCCGGACAAGACCGCCCAACGAAACCCAAGGATGGCGCCCAGGCCATGCGGAAACAGGACGGCGTGGGCCGCATCGCCGACGGCAGCGAGGACGACGCCCCAGTGTTCAGCGTGTCTACTAGACACCCCCGCTACTTTGTTGAGGTACTAGTCCAAGGGTCCCCATTAGGATGGAAATTGACTCGGGGTCCTCATATTCAATCATTTCCCAGAGGGAGTTTTTGGGAATTGCCCCCCACAAGCGACCCAAGCTAAAAGCATTGAGGTCCACACTACGGGACGTGCAAGGGAACAGTATTCCAGTGTTGGGGGTTGGAGAATTTCAGGTCAAATTCAAGGAGCACGCCGCGTCCCTTCCCCTAGTCGTGCTCAAGGGAGGAAATTGCAGCCTCCTCGGGACTCAATGGTTCCAGCCCCTGGGGTTGTTTATTGGGGGGGTGCACGCCGTTGGGATGCACGCCGTTGCGACTGATCCAATTCAGGAGGTGTGTGAGGCGCACACCGAAGTTTTCAAAAAAGGACTGGGGAAATTCAAGGGGCCCCCAGTGACTTTCGACCTGGACCCGGGGGTCCGCCCAATTCGCCTTAAACCACGCAGGGTGCCGTTCGCACTCAAGGACAAGATAGAGGCGGAACTGGACAAGTTGGTGGGCCAGGGGATCCTTGTGCCTGTAGATTCTGCGGAGTGGGAAACTCCAATTGTAACCGCTCTAAAGGCCAACGGGGAGGTCCGCATATGCGCTGACTACAAGTGCACCATCAACAAGGCGATCCACCCGAATGCATATCCGGTGCCGGTAGTCAGCCATCTGCTGGCCAGGTTACACGGGGGAAAGTGTTTCGCTAAGCTCGACTTAGCACAGGCCTACCAGCAGCTCACGGTGTCCCCTGCCGCAGCTGCTGCGCAGACCATAGTCACCCACAAGGGGGCGTTCCAGGTGACACGCCTCCAGTTCGGCGTGAATTCGGCGCCTGGAATTTTCCAATCACTCGTGGAACGCCTCCTGAAGGGATTGGAGGGGGTGTTGCCTTATTTTGATGACGTGTTGATAATGGGGGGGAGTCGGGCTGAATTGGCCAAAAGGTTGGGGAAGGTCCTGACGATATTCGAAAAGGCGGGGCTGAGGTTGCGAAAGGACAAATGCGTCTTCTTCGCAACAGAGGTTGAGTTCCTAGGGTTTTGTGTAACTCCTGAGGGAATAAAACCATCCAAGTCCAAGGTGGCAGCCATTAAGAATGCCCCCCGCCCCACCTCCAAGCCCGAGTTACAGTCGTTCCTAGGACTGCTCAACTTCTACCACTCCTTCCTTCCCCGAAAGGCAGCGGTGGCTGAGCCGCTACACAAACTGCTAAAGAAAGACCAGGCATGGAAGTGGGGCGATGACCAAGAAAGGGCATTTAGCGAGCTAAAAAGCCTCCTGGCGTCCGACGCCATACTGACCCACTTCAACCCCAAGCGCCCAGTAGTTCTGATCTGTGATGCATCTCCAGTGGGGGTGGGGGCGGTGCTGTGCCACGTGTTGGAAAACGGAAGGGAGGCCCCGATAGCATTTTACTCCAGGTCCCTGTCCCAAGCAGAGAGGAACTACGCACAGACGGACAGGGAGGCACTAGCAATAGTCGCGGGGACGAAAAAATTTCACGATTTTCTGTACGGCCGCCCCTTCACCATTGTAACAGACCACAAGCCCTTGCTAGGCATTTTTACCGCTGATAAGCCCACCCCACAGATCCTGTCTCCGAGGATGCTCAGGTGGGCCATCTTTCTCAACGCGTATCAGCACGCGTTGATCTACCGGCCCGGGAAAGAGATCAGCCATGCGGACGCCCTATCTAGGTCTCCGCTCCCCCTAACGCCCAGCCAGGTGAGCATGGGGGAGCGGGACCATCAGGTTCTCATGATAGAGGTGCTGGATTCGCCCCCCGTAGTGCCCGCCGACATTGCCAAAGCAACAGAGAAGGACAAAACGCTAGCGACTGTCAGCTCCTGGCTGCAGAAAGGGTGGCCCGCGTCCTCCCCAGCGGAGGAGTTCGCTCCATTTTTTAGAAAAAAGCTAGAACTGTCCCTAGAGAGGGGGTGTCTCTTGTGGGGGCAGCGGGTGGTGATTCCCACTTCCCTTCGGCCGCGGGTGCTCAAACTGCTTCATGTCAGCCACCCCGGCATCGTGCGATCCAAGGCGCTGGCCCGGAGTTACTTCTGGTGGCCCCAGCTAGACGCCGACATCGAGCACATGGTCGGCACTTGTGAAAGTTGCCAATGCTCCAGACCAGAGGAGGCCCGCCTTCCCCACAGGGAATGGGACGCGGCTAAGGGGCCGTGGTCCCGGGTGCACGTAGATTTCGCGGGCCCATTCAGAGGCACCCTGTTCCTCCTTGTAGTGGACGCTTTCTCCAAATGGTTGGAGGTTATCCCAGTCACGAGCACCTCCTCGGCCCAAACCATTAGGCATTTGCGGAGGCTCTTTTCCACGTTCGGCATACCCGACACGTTAATTAGCGACGCTAGTTGTTTCTCGTCCTCCGAGTTTAGGGCATTCATGGAGATTAACGCCGTTCGGCATATCACCTCCGCCCCTTTTCACCCGGCCACCAACGGCCAAGTAGAGCGCCTCGTCCACACCACGAAGGACGCGTTGCGGCGCATGGGCCCAGGGGATCTGAACCTGCAAGTGTGTCAGTTTCTGCTAGGGTACAGGGTAACCCCATTGGCGTCAGGATACTCCCCCGCAGAGCTCTTAATGCGCAGGAAGCTGACCACCATCCTTACTAGGCTAGACCCCACGAGGGTAGAGGACAAAGGAAGGAACATCGGGCTGGAGGTTACAAAGAGTTCCAGCATAGGCGCCCCCGTGGATTGCAGGAATTACGCCAGCACGGGCCCAGCCTGGGTGCCGGGCGTAGTCGTGGAACAAACCGGCCCCGTGTCGTACTGCGTGGAAACCAGCACAGGGCTCCTATGGAGGCGGCACGCAGACCAGCTCCGACACAGGGTCTCCGATGAGCAGGACACGGATCACGCAGGAAACAAGTCAGCGTTAGGGTTCTCCCCCACCCGTTTAGCCCAAGGGGGAGGAGAAGGGGACCGTGGGCCCCCACCAAGGGGGGAGGAGGATATCCTCGTAGATACCCTGGGGGATCTTTCCGAGGAGGAGGAACCCGACCCCATACATATCTCGCGGAAAGTCCCCACAAATGCGGGTACCCCTACCAACTTAGATTTTGATTTTCAGAACCGGGGGGGTTTTTCGGAGTGGTCCCCCACCCGTCCAAGCGAGAAGAGGGGTTTTTCGTTAGCCCCGACGGCCCCCGGTCTGCCCACAATGGAGTTTTTCCCTTCCCCTAAGGCCGCCAGACAGCGGCAAGCCACTAACAAGTCTCCCTCTCCCTTTTCAGGACAAGGGACCAGGGAGCAAAGAAGCAATAACGCCCCCGGGGGGGCAGCCCTCTTCACGGCCCAAACGCACATGCAACAAGCCATCTTGGCTGAGAGACTTCGTCTCATCCTAGGGGGGAGGGATGTTGTGTTCTGTAAAGCTGTGCCTTTAACAATATACCTTTGCCATGTGTTACCAATGTAACCTTTCTGTGTGCAACATTATAACCATCAGCTGTATCGATGTAACCTAATAAGGGGACGCGAGCTAGTGACCACCAGAGGGCAGTAGCGAGCGTCCAGCTCCCATGGATCATAGTCACCTGGTTCAGCAGCGCGGGAAGATTCCCCGCGACCTCCTCACCTGGTCAAGAAGGGCGTGACCTCCTACGACGTCACGCAGGCAGCAACCAATAGCCTGTCGACGAGCCACATTCAAATGTATAGCCAGCTGTATATATTGAGCTACTCATCCGCCATTACCACATGTTCCTCCGGATCATCATGCAATAAACCTGTGTTAAGCCAACCCTTCGGCTGTTTCATTGTCTTTGGTCCCTTACACTAAAGGGAGTGTGACCTGGCCCCTGGCTTTAAAAGGTTGATAACTCCTCCCCTACATGTTTGCACCTCACCCTTAGCATGAAGCATCGAATCAAGAGAGTGTCTTGGCTCCTCCCTCTGGGTTTTCTCTCCTCACACACAGTCCACCACCCCTTCCCATTCCCCTAAAGAAATCCAGCCAATGACCATACAGTATAACATGCCCATCATACATTAGGTTTTGTTCTAGGCTAGTATGTTTTGCATACGGGCTCAGGAATGTGTTATCAGTCCTCTCCATCTTGTAATGAAGCTCAACCCAGGGTACAATTCATACCCTGACAGGGTGAGGGTAAAAGAAGGATCTTTTAAGCTCATTTCTTTTTTCCCCACCCCACTCTCCTCATTTGGTGGTGGGTGAGGGAAAAAGAAGGATCTTTTGTTGGTGTTGGTGTTGGCATTGGTGGCAGCGGGATGGGAGGGAGTGTTGGTGGCAGTGGCATGGGGAAGTGTTAGTGGGCTAGACTGGTGTTCCCCACCACTGCTACTGCCACCGCTGCCACCACCACCACCACCACCAGGGCTCAGGGTGGTTGTGATGGTGGCAGGGGGAACATCAGTCCAGCTCACCAAAATTCTGACAGCGTATGTTTAAAAAGGTTGAGAACCCCTCAAGGATAGAGATGAAAAATGTTACTGGATCTGCCAGCTCAATTCATTATTTATATTTATATTTATATTATTCCAACAAATTACATGAATAAAAAAATACAGCACATATCCAACAATAGCAAATGCCGGCTTTGTAATGAAAAGGGTGAAACAGTAGATCATCTGATCAGCGGATGCAGCAAAATTTCACAGACTGATTATTTGCAATGTCATAACAGGGTTGCAAAAATTATCCATTGGAAACTTTGCCAGAAGTTTGGATTTGAATGCAGTAAAAACTATTGGGAACATCAGGTAGAGAAAGTTTTTGAAAATGAGAGTCAAGATACTGTGGGACTTTAAAATTCAAACAGACAGACATTTGCCTCACAACACACCTGATGTAACTGTTGTGGAAAAGAAGAAGGTCTGGTTTATTGATATTGCTATACCAGGAGATGCACAAATTGAAGGCAAACAACTGGAGAAAACCACAAAATATTGTGATTTGGAAATGGAAGTTGAGCATCTATGGAGGAAGAAATCTGTTGTTGTTCCCATAGTGATTGGAGCCCTTGGAGCAATACCTAAAGGACTCCCTAGATATTTGTAAATAATAATAATAATAATAATAATAATAATAATAATAATAATAATAATAATAATAATAATAATAATAATAATAATAATAATAATAATAATAATTGCTCAGGGAACACAAAAACGAGGCTCCTTTCATGTCCTCAAGAGCTTGGACAGAGAAAGGCACTCAATCTGTCATGCAGTACCCGGGTCTTGAACTGCTGACCTGCCATCCTTCCAGCTAACAAAGCAAGCTTCTTAACAACTGAGCCACAGCAGCCCCTTTTATTACTATTTATTACTATTTATTTCTTATTATTTATTAAATGATGTCTGTAATATTTCTCAGCCCATGAGGAGATCCCAAAGTGATATACAAACACACACAAAATATTTAAATATAATTAAAATTAAAACCAGTTTTTAAACTAATTTTAGAAGTCATCCTTGTTGAAAACAGATTAGCAACAATGTAAAAAGTGAGTGGGGAAGTAACTCTTCCTTATTCCACTAACCAACTAGGCATTCAATACAACCTGCATATCTACTCAATGAATGAAACACTCTAAATAAGTGGGTGTAAAGTTGCAGCCATAATCTTCTACCTAATGGGGTTTTGTGGGTCACAGAACAGCCCAAATTGCCCTTCCCTTCCCCATTAAAAGAGCCACCTGCTTTTTGCCACTTTGTATTGAAGAAACCCCTTCATTCATGTAACATCTGATTCCACCCCTCCCAACAGCGATCAGCAGCTTTCCATTCCATAATCCTCATCATTGTGTAAATACTGCAGGATGGCTACAGGCTAATAAATAGAGTGTGCTGACATTAGCAAGTCTCTAATCAATGAAAAGAAAGAGATGCTGTTCTAATGGAAGGGCTAAAGCCTACTTTTATCTCTTCTTGATGGAGCAAAACAAATCAGAAATGTCCTTGCACGGCAGGACTAGTTGATAAAATGTGGTAAAATCAGAGTCTCTGATTTTTCCTCCATTTGCGATCGTGTGAGGTATCCTTGGCAGCTACTTATTAGATTTTAATTTTCCCCTGGTTCTCTTCATGTTATAGGAAATCCTCAAGGAAAGGTTTGCATGAATAAATAATTATCCCTGACAGACAGAGAAAGATGCATAGAAAAGGGTTTACCAAGACTCCTTTTTACCCATCTGCATTTTAATAAACAAAGATGATATTGAAGTTTTGTTAATCCTACCAATGTCAGCTAGAATGCTGTTGATATAATCCTCTGAAGCACAGTTGAAAGCCATAAATGAACAGCACACCGAAAAAATCCAACACTTTCTAGATAAGGTTCTCTGTGCTAGGATTATTTGTTTTTACTGGCAGAGTACAGCTATCTTTGTGCTGAGTTTATGACTACAGGTACACAGAAGTGGCCAAACGGTGTGGCAATGTTCAAAGATAGGAAATCCGTTTGAGGCTTGAATATGTAGTAATATAATATAATGTTTTATTCTGGTAGTTAATATATTCAGTATCTTCCAGTAGAGCAATACAACAAGTCCAATACATTGTGAAAGTCAACCGGTATGCAGACTCTTTCAGGAGAATTTCCCTTCATCAGACAACTTGACTTGCTAACTTTCCAATATCTGAAAATATATACAATATATATATAAAAATTAATTCTGAACTGGAATATTGCTACTGAGCTAAGTATAAAAGAGAAACCCACCTGGATATATAACATTTAGTTTTCAAAGGGTATCTTGTTTTCATGTTGCATCCAAACCTCTTTTCGTTTATTCATTTTGGGCTGTGGATGTTACTGTCTCAAAATATTACTCCCCTTATAAATCCTGCTGATAGGAAACCAGGTGTGCATAATCTAGCATTCCCCTCCCATGCCTCCTAATTGACTAAATATATTTATACATTTTTATATTTTTATACATTTTATATTCCAGGGCTACAAATTGACATAATTGTGTAAAGGGGGACAAAAATATATATCTACAGAAGTACATTACACCACAATGCTTGAACTCTTAGCAATCTCAGAATTGTATTAGCCAGGATAACGCTGGCCATGTAAGTAATTAGTAACAGCTGTGGGAAGAGGTCTCATGCTTGTGGAATCCCCACTGTTTTATAGTCTTTGTAAAAGCCCTGAGTAAACAGTTTGAAACATCAAAATAGAGGTGCCATTGGAGGATCTGCCCATTCTCAAATGCCATAAAGCCAAGAAATGCAAAAGCACAGGTACACAGAAGTGGCCAAACGGTGTGGCAATGTTCAAAGATAGGAAATCCGTTTGAGGCTTGAATATGTAGTAATATAATATAATGTTTTATTCTGGTAGTTAATATATTCAGTATCTTCCAGTAGAGCAATACAACAAGTCCAATACATTGTGAAAGTCAACCGGTATGCAGACTCTTTCAGGAGAATTTCCCTTCATCAGACAACTTGACTTGCTAACTTTCCAATATCTGAAAATATATACAATATATATATAAAAATTAATTCTGAACTGGAATATTGCTACTGAGCTAAGTATAAAAGAGAAACCCACCTGGATATATAACATTTAGTTTTCAAAGGGTATCTTGTTTTCATGTTGCATCCAAACCTCTTTTCGTTTATTCATTTTGGGCTGTGGATGTTACTGTCTCAAAATATTACTCCCCTTATAAATCCTGCTGATAGGAAACCAGGTGTGCATAATCTAGCATTCCCCTCCCATGCCTCCTAATTGACTAAATATATTTATACATTTTTATATTTTTATACATTTTATATTCCAGGGCTACAAATTGACATAATTGTGTAAAGGGGGACAAAA
This sequence comes from Bradypodion pumilum, assembly GCA_035047305.1. Taxonomy (NCBI): domain Eukaryota; kingdom Metazoa; phylum Chordata; class Lepidosauria; order Squamata; family Chamaeleonidae; genus Bradypodion; species Bradypodion pumilum. The sequence continues at coordinate 132,548,032 of JAWDJD010000004.1, forward strand.
ATATATATCTACAGAAGTACATTACACCACAATGCTTGAACTCTTAGCAATCTCAGAATTGTATTAGCCAGGATAACGCTGGCCATGTAAGTAATTAGTAACAGCTGTGGGAAGAGGTCTCATGCTTGTGGAATCCCCACTGTTTTATAGTCTTTGTAAAAGCCCTGAGTAAACAGTTTGAAACATCAAAATAGAGGTGCCATTGGAGGATCTGCCCATTCTCAAATGCCATAAAGCCAAGAAATGCAAAAGCACAGGTACACAGAAGTGGCCAAACGGTGTGGCAATGTTCAAAGATAGGAAATCCGTTTGAGGCTTGAATATGTAGTAATATAATATAATGTTTTATTCTGGTAGTTAATATATTCAGTATCTTCCAGTAGAGCAATACAACAAGTCCAATACATTGTGAAAGTCAACCGGTATGCAGACTCTTTCAGGAGAATTTCCCTTCATCAGACAACTTGACTTGCTAACTTTCCAATATCTGAAAATATATACAATATATATATAAAAATTAATTCTGAACTGGAATATTGCTACTGAGCTAAGTATAAAAGAGAAACCCACCTGGATATATAACATTTAGTTTTCAAAGGGTATCTTGTTTTCATGTTGCATCCAAACCTCTTTTCGTTTATTCATTTTGGGCTGTGGATGTTACTGTCTCAAAATATTACTCCCCTTATAAATCCTGCTGATAGGAAACCAGGTGTGCATAATCTAGCATTCCCCTCCCATGCCTCCTAATTGACTAAATATATTTATACATTTTTATATTTTTATACATTTTATATTCCAGGGCTACAAATTGACATAATTGTGTGAAGGGGGACAAAAATATATATCTACAGAAGTACATTACACCACAATGCTTGAACTCTTAGCAATCTCAGAATTGTATTAGCCAGGATAACGCTGGCCATGTAAGTAATTAGTAACAGCTGTGGGAAGAGGTCTCATGCTTGTGGAATCCCCACTGTTTTATAGTCTTTGTAAAAGCCCTGAGTAAACAGTTTGAAACATCAAAATAGAGGTGCCATTGGAGGATCTGCCCATTCTCAAATGCCATAAAGCCAAGAAATGCAAAAGCACAGGTACACAGAAGTGGCCAAACGGTGTGGCAATGTTCAAAGATAGGAAATCCGTTTGAGGCTTGAATATGTAGTAATATAATATAATGTTTTATTCTGGTAGTTAATATATTCAGTATCTTCCAGTAGAGCAATACAACAAGTCCAATACATTGTGAAAGTCAACCGGTATGCAGACTATTTCAGGAGAATTTCCCTTCATCAGACAACTTGACTTGCTAACTTTCCAATATCTGAAAATATATACAATATATATATATAATATATATATATATAATATATATATATATATATAAAAGTCTGTCAAGGGCTGTCAATTTGTAGCCCTGGAATATAAAATGTATAAAAATATAAAAATATAAAAATGTATAAATATATTTAGTCAATTAGGAGGCATGGGAGGGGAATGCTAGATTATGCACACCTGGTTTCCTATCAGCAGGATTTATAAGGGGAGTAATATTTTGAGACAGTAACATCCACAGCCCAAAATGAATAAACGAAAAGAGGTTTGGATGCAACATGAAAACAAGATACCCTTTGAAAACTAAATGTTATATATCCAGGTGGGTTTCTCTTTTATACTTAGCTCAGTAGCAATATTCCAGTTCAGAATTAATTTTTATATATATATTGTATATATTTTCAGATATTGGAAAGTTAGCAAGTCAAGTTGTCTGATGAAGGGAAATTCTCCTGAAAGAGTCTGCATACCGGTTGACTTTCACAATGTATTGGACTTGTTGTATTGCTCTACTGGAAGATACTGAATATATTAACTACCAGAATAAAACATTATATTATATTACTACATATTCAAGCCTCAAACGGATTTCCTATCTTTGAACATTGCCACACCGTTTGGCCACTTCTGTGTACCTGTGCTTTTGCATTTCTTGGCTTTATGGCATTTGAGAATGGGCAGATCCTCCAATGGCACCTCTATTTTGATGTTTCAAACTGTTTACTCAGGGCTTTTACAAAGACTATAAAACAGTGGGGATTCCACAAGCATGAGACCTCTTCCCACAGCTGTTACTAATTACTTACATGGCCAGCGTTATCCTGGCTAATACAATTCTGAGATTGCTAAGAGTTCAAGCATTGTGGTGTAATGTACTTCTGTAGATATATATTTTTGTCCCCCTTTACACAATTATGTCAATTTGTAGCCCTGGAATATAAAATGTATAAAAATATAAAAATGTATAAATATATTTAGTCAATTAGGAGGCATGGGAGGGGAATGCTAGATTATGCACACCTGGTTTCCTATCAGCAGGATTTATAAGGGGAGTAATATTTTGAGACAGTAACATCCACAGCCCAAAATGAATAAACGAAAAGAGGTTTGGATGCAACATGAAAACAAGATACCCTTTGAAAACTAAATGTTATATATCCAGGTGGGTTTCTCTTTTATACTTAGCTCAGTAGCAATATTCCAGTTCAGAATTAATTTTTATATATATATTGTATATATTTTCAGATATTGGAAAGTTAGCAAGTCAAGTTGTCTGATGAAGGGAAATTCTCCTGAAAGAGTCTGCATACCGGTTGACTTTCACAATGTATTGGACTTGTTGTATTGCTCTACTGGAAGATACTGAATATATTAACTACCAGAATAAAACATTATATTATATTACTACATATTCAAGCCTCAAACGGATTTCCTATCTTTGAACATTGCCACACCGTTTGGCCACTTCTGTGTACCTGTGCTTTTGCATTTCTTGGCTTTATGGCATTTGAGAATGGGCAGATCCTCCAATGGCACCTCTATTTTGATGTTTCAAACTGTTTACTCAGGGCTTTTACAAAGACTATAAAACAGTGGGGATTCGACAAGCATGAGACCTCTTCCCACAGCTGTTACTAATTACTTACATGGCCAGCGTTATCCTGGCTAATACAATTCTGAGATTGCTAAGAGTTCAAGCATTGTGGTGTAATGTACTTCTGTAGATATATATTTTTGTCCCCCTTTACACAATTATGTCAATTTGTAGCCCTGGAATATAAAATGTATAAAAATATAAAAATGTATAAATATATTTAGTCAATTAGGAGGCATGGGAGGGGAATGCTAGATTATGCACACCTGGTTTCCTATCAGCAGGATTTATAAGGGGAGTAATATTTTGAGACAGTAACATCCACAGCCCAAAATGAATAAACGAAAAGAGGTTTGGATGCAACATGAAAACAAGATACCCTTTGAAAACTAAATGTTATATATCCAGGTGGGTTTCTCTTTTATACTTAGCTCAGTAGCAATATTCCAGTTCAGAATTAATTTTTATATATATATTGTATATATTTTCAGATATTGGAAAGTTAGCAAGTCAAGTTGTCTGATGAAGGGAAATTCTCCTGAAAGAGTCTGCATACCGGTTGACTTTCACAATGTATTGGACTTGTTGTATTGCTCTACTGGAAGATACTGAATATATTAACTACCAGAATAAAACATTATATTATATTACTACATATTCAAGCCTCAAACGGATTTCCTATCTTTGAACATTGCCACACCGTTTGGCCACTTCTGTGTACCTGTGCTTTTGCATTTCTTGGCTTTATGGCATTTGAGAATGGGCAGATCCTCCAATGGCACCTCTATTTTGATGTTTCAAACTGTTTACTCAGGGCTTTTACAAAGACTATAAAACAGTGGGGATTCCACAAGCATGAGACCTCTTCCCACAGCTGTTACTAATTACTTACATGGCCAGCGTTATCCTGGCTAATACAATTCTGAGATTGCTAAGAGTTCAAGCATTGTGGTGTAATGTACTTCTGTAGATATATATTTTTGTCCCCCTTTACACAATTATGTCAATTTGTAGCCCTGGAATATAAAATGTATAAAAATATAAAAATGTATAAATATATTTAGTCAATTAGGAGGCATGGGAGGGGAATGCTAGATTATGCACACCTGGTTTCCTATCAGCAGGATTTATAAGGGGAGTAATATTTTGAGACAGTAACATCCACAGCCCAAAATGAATAAACGAAAAGAGGTTTGGATGCAACATGAAAACAAGATACCCTTTGAAAACTAAATGTTATATATCCAGGTGGGTTTCTCTTTTATACTTAGCTCAGTAGCAATATTCCAGTTCAGAATTAATTTTTATATATATATTGTATATATTTTCAGATATTGGAAAGTTAGCAAGTCAAGTTGTCTGATGAAGGGAAATTCTCCTGAAAGAGTCTGCATACCGGTTGACTTTCACAATGTATTGGACTTGTTGTATTGCTCTACTGGAAGATACTGAATATATTAACTACCAGAATAAAACATTATATTATATTACTACATATTCAAGCCTCAAACGGATTTCCTATCTTTGAACATTGCCACACCGTTTGGCCACTTCTGTGTACCTGTGCTTTTGCATTTCTTGGCTTTATGGCATTTGAGAATGGGCAGATCCTCCAATGGCACCTCTATTTTGATGTTTCAAACTGTTTACTCAGGGCTTTTACAAAGACTATAAAACAGTGGGGATTCCACAAGCATGAGACCTCTTCCCACAGCTGTTACTAATTACTTACATGGCCAGCGTTATCCTGGCTAATACAATTCTGAGATTGCTAAGAGTTCAAGCATTGTGGTGTAATGTACTTCTGTAGATATATATTTTTGTCCCCCTTTACACAATTATGTCAATTTGTAGCCCTGGAATATAAAATGTATAAAAATATAAAAATGTATAAATATATTTAGTCAATTAGGAGGCATGGGAGGGGAATGCTAGATTATGCACACCTGGTTTCCTATCAGCAGGATTTATAAGGGGAGTAATATTTTGAGACAGTAACATCCACAGCCCAAAATGAATAAACGAAAAGAGGTTTGGATGCAACATGAAAACAAGATACCCTTTGAAAACTAAATGTTATATATCCAGGTGGGTTTCTCTTTTATACTTAGCTCAGTAGCAATATTCCAGTTCAGAATTAATTTTTATATATATATTGTATATATTTTCAGATATTGGAAAGTTAGCAAGTCAAGTTGTCTGATGAAGGGAAATTCTCCTGAAAGAGTCTGCATACCGGTTGACTTTCACAATGTATTGGACTTGTTGTATTGCTCTACTGGAAGATACTGAATATATTAACTACCAGAATAAAACATTATATTATATTACTACATATTCAAGCCTCAAACGGATTTCCTATCTTTGAACATTGCCACACCGTTTGGCCACTTCTGTGTACCTGTGCTTTTGCATTTCTTGGCTTTATGGCATTTGAGAATGGGCAGATCCTCCAATGGCACCTCTATTTTGATGTTTCAAACTGTTTACTCAGGGCTTTTACAAAGACTATAAAACAGTGGGGATTCCACAAGCATGAGACCTCTTCCCACAGCTGTTACTAATTACTTACATGGCCAGCGTTATCCTGGCTAATACAATTCTGAGATTGCTAAGAGTTCAAGCATTGTGGTGTAATGTACTTCTGTAGATATATATTTTTGTCCCCCTTTACACAATTATGTCAATTTGTAGCCCTGGAATATAAAATGTATAAAAATATAAAAATGTATAAATATATTTAGTCAATTAGGAGGCATGGGAGGGGAATGCTAGATTATGCACACCTGGTTTCCTATCAGCAGGATTTATAAGGGGAGTAATATTTTGAGACAGTAACATCCACAGCCCAAAATGAATAAACGAAAAGAGGTTTGGATGCAACATGAAAACAAGATACCCTTTGAAAACTAAATGTTATATATCCAGGTGGGTTTCTCTTTTATACTTAGCTCAGTAGCAATATTCCAGTTCAGAATTAATTTATATATATATATATTGTATATATTTTCAGATATTGGAAAGTTAGCAAGTCAAGTTGTCTGATGAAGGGAAATTCTCCTGAAAGAGTCTGCATACCGGTTGACTTTCACAATGTATTGGACTTGTTGTATTGCTCTACTGGAAGATACTGAATATATTAACTACCAGAATAAGAGTTTATGACTACAGAATGAGTAATCACTGGATACTGGTCTATCTGCTTGAAATCCATTTAAGATTAATGCGGGAGGAAGAAGTATAAATGAACTTGACCCCTAGAGCATGGAGGGAGGGGAATGGTTCCCAGAGAAAGAGGTGGAAAGAGGGATCCTTAAGAGTACCCATCTGCAGGTAGGTCTAGAAAAGGCACAAAGGGAACACATTTGGGCTGTCTATTGCTTCTCTCCCCATCTTATCTCAAATCACTTGCTACGTGCTTTGATACTCTGTTCCAAACCTCTTGTCATAGTGGTCATATTTTGAGAATGTAAAAAGGCTGTAAGCAATTGCAGCATTCCTTACTTAGAAAAAGTAAGGAAGACTTCAATGGATACATTCTAGTGCAACCTACTACACTAAGGCACAATCATTAATATCTTTTTCACAATTTTTAGCAGACTACTTACCAACATAGTTTGCCTTCTGGCCTGAACATGAATTGTTGAGAAAAGCAAAGGTAGCTATGCTGGCCATTATGCCATTATGAAGCCAACTAAAATGTCATAAAATGGTGTGCAAGCACCAGTCTACACACCTTGATGAACATGCTAAGGCTTTTAAGGTAAAGGTCTTCCTTGCTCGAAAGCCAGTTGTATCCGGCTCTAGGTTGTGGTGCTCATCTCCATTTGTAGCCAAAGAACCAGCGCACCTGCACCTGGAAAAGTTTCCAAGGTCATGTGCGAGGCATGACTAGACACTGAAGTGAGAAAACAGGAAAACTCCATTTGAGGCACAGGAATGGTAATGTGTTGTTAATTGTTGATTTTAATATCGCAATATAAAATAGTAGACAGTCATCCAGTAATGCTATGTTGTGAAAGTTGACCGGTAAGCAACTCTTTCAGGGGAACTTCCCTTCTTCAGACAACTTAATAGCTTTACTTTCCAACTTCTGTAAAAACAATTAATACATACTAAATTGAATGACATTAAATTTGAAATATAATATTATTATTAACAATTATAATAACAAATATAATAACAACTCACCTGGTTACATCATATATATATATATGCCTAGTAGCATCATTCTTATATTGGATCCTAACCTCACATTGTGTTTTCTTTCTGGGCTACGGACTTACTGTATCTAAATCCTATGTCCCTTTATATGGTGATGAATCAGGTGAGTATAATGAGAGCATGCCCCTCCCGGTCCTCCCAATGCAGCTCCATGTGTATACAGCATACTAATCACAGTTTAAGGGCTACAAATTCTAACACTAGCCATATATGCCAGGATATATCTATATAAGTACATATCACCACAATATAATTAGTTACAAGACTTCAAAAAGATTAAGCCAGAAAACAATGGCAATAAATGTACAAAACAACAGTGGGAAGAGGTCTCTTTATCTCTAAGTCCCGGCTGAATAAGTGTATATGAATTGGGAAAGCCTTGCTTATTCTTATAGAGCTAATCAAAACATAAATGTTTGTTATACGGGGTTTCGTTATGCGAGGTATGCAGTATCTCGCTTAATGGAAACCCTGTATAATGAACATTTTATTTTCGTTATGCAGGGTTCACCTCGCTTAACAAAAACCTGATATAATGAAAAATTTGTTATGCAGGGTATCACAGTTAGCACAAAAACGCTTCATTCTACAAATTTTTCGTTATACGAAATGTTTGTTATACGAGGCTCCACTGTACTTGCAATTTCTTGCTTTTGAACTGCTGGCTTGAAAGGCTTTCAAACCATGTACATATGACAAAATCTCTTTGCAGGCGCACCCCCCAAAGAAAGACTCAGACACCGGTATATGGATAAAGGCATTGGGCCACTTTTATTGAATAATGCCCTAGTCCGAATTATAACTTTCAATTGGTACTCATCCAATTATAATTGTTAAGGCAAGCAGGCCGCAGTAACACTGGTAAGGTTCCTCCCAAAATTGCCAATGGCAATTGGCTACAATGTATCCATTTGTATCAATTTGTTTGTTGACACAAACAAATTGTTGACCGTAGTCAATAAACTATCTACTGACCCCACCCTCTGACGTGTATCCGTCAAATCACGGGGTGATGCATGCTGAAAAGCTCCTGCCATCACCCCTTGCCTGGTTCGTCGTTGACCGGTCAACGTTATTACACCTGTACCTGTCTAAGTGTTGGCCAGTCAATTGCGAACCTGCCGGATACCTATGGGTCATAAATATTTACCTTACCAGTGCTACCCGCCACACGGGGAGGCTTCAATAAAGACTCACCGCCCCCCCCCGACCGTCAGCTCGGTCAACAGGCCTGCTTGCAAATCTTCCAAAAAGAGGTTCATACCTCTAGCCGACAGGTGGACCCCATCCCCTGCATAAAGATCATAATTTTGTAAACTAATGGTGGGGTGTCGGATGACCATCCCCAAACCCTTGTCTGCCAAGAACCGGGCAACTGCCCTGTTCACCGAGCGGCGAGCGCGGTCAAGGGCATGGAGGTCAATACCTCCCCTGTAAGCGTGACGTGGTATGATGTCCGACCATAGCAGCCTTGTGGACAGCCACACATAATGCAAATAAGCTAGGTCACTGCAAATCGTGAATTTTAAAGAAAGGCCAGTGACCTGGCCGAGGTCATTGCCCCCGAGGTGCAGTACAAGGACATCAGGCGGTTCAGCATCCCTGATGGAGAAAAGGAATGGCAACAGTTCCTGCCATCTCATTCCACGCTTACCGTACCAACGTATGCATGCGGATGCACGCAGTCCAAGCTGGGGTCCCCACTCTGTCGCCGCAGCATACTGCGCTGCCCAGTGCACGTAACTGTGGCCCACCAGCCATACTGCCACCGGTGTGCGGGGAAACACATGGTCTGTAAGAGAAAAAAGAGAACAGTGACTTAACTGGTACTCATACCTGAAGAGGGCGAACATATAATGCAAAACGCATAGATCCCCATCTTCCCATTCGGCGTATATCAGCCTCAGAGTACCCAAATGCAGCCGCAGTTGAAGCAGCACCTATCCTAAACGAATGGGTGCCGTAACGAGCCCCTGGGAGGCCAACACTGGATAGTGCCATACCGGTCACCTTCCAAAATTGAAATTTAGTAAGGGGAGACCCATCCTGGTGGCAGAAAAACGGGCCAGGGTGCGTGCCACGCACTGCCAAGAACTCCTGTAGGGCACCAACCGGACAGATGTCTGCAATGGAACATCGTAGCAGTCTAACTCCACTGCCTACGCCGTGCTCAACTTTTGAGGACCAACTTTTGAGGATCAACTGAGCCCACTCATTAGAAACATAGACATCGTCGAGTTCCAGTGCCCTACGAGTCGCATCCGCCTTAGACAGTAGTACCAACTCACTGATGCGGAGCGCTCCAAAGAAGGCCACCGTGGTAGCCGCATGAAAAAGAGACGCCTCATACCTGTCAAAACATAGGTTATGCCAGCCTCGTGCAAGGTGGGTAAGCACCCCTGGGGAAATTGGGTGACGAGTGTCCGGGCGGCGGCCACGTACCCGTGTCCACCCCTCCAAAACATGTCATATGCGGAAATCGTTCATGCTGTCAGCAAAACCCCTCACCTTGGCAATAAATGCCAGTGCTGACAGCCTGGATGCTATAGTGCAGGGAGCGAGGCCCTGACTGTGTAGATAAACCATAAATTGTAAAACTTGTTCCACTGGAATGGGCCACACTTCAGCCAACTGAAGTTGCACGCAAAAATTTATAAATTGAACGAAAGCATGATGATACGCCTTACGCGTGCGGGGCTCCAAGGACATGCCGATCGCCCGGTTCACCTCTCCTTGCCAAATGTCCAAATCTCGGCCAGGAGTAGCGAGGGGAATTCCTCTGCGTCCGGAGCCAAGGCGCGGAACCGGGGGATCTGCAGGCGGGATAAAACATCGGCAATATCATTATTAATGCCTGGTACATGTCTGGCCCTAAAAAGCACATTCAGGCGTAGGCTACGTAACACAAACTGGCAAACTAAAGCCATCACCCTGGGTGATTTAGACGTCTGAGCATTGACAATGTGCACTACCGCAGCATTGTCACACCAAAAGTGGACCACAGAGTCGGCCCACTCCTCGCCCCATAGCATCAAAGCTCCCAGGATTGGAAAAAACTCAAGGAATGTAAGATCGTGGAGGCGATCCGTGCCCCGCCATGCTGGAGGCCATTGGCCATAAGCCCACCTCCCCTGGAAGTAAATCCCATATCCCAGGGAGCCGGAGGCATCCGACTGTACTTGAAACCTAGGGGAAACTAAAAGGTCGGATCTCCAAAAGGAGACCCCGTTGAAGTCCTGCAGGAATGTGAGCCAAACCAAAAGGTCAGCCCGCATGCCCCTGGTAAGTCAGACCCCATGATGGCGCCTTGACAGGCCAGACATGGTGTCACATAGGCGCCGAGCAAATGCCCTGCCAGGCGTAACCACCCTGCAGGCAAAGTTAAGATGGCCATGTAGAACCTGAAGCTCACGAAGTGACACTTTACGTTTGGCCAGCAAGGCCAAAACCATCGCGGAGATCCGGGTGACCTTATCGATGGGTAACCGGGATGCCTGTGCGACCGTGTCAATTTCAATACCCAGAAATGTGAGGGTAGTGGATGGGCCTTCGGTCTTTTCGGGCACTAAAGGGACACCCAGTTCCTGCATTAGCGTCTGAAATGTGGTGAGGAGACGCGTGCACGTGTCCAAGCCCCGTTCACCCCTGAACAAAAAGTCATCGAGGTAATGGGCTACAGACCGAGACCCAGACCTGCGAACAAAGGCCCACTGAAGGAAAGTGCTAAAACGTTCAAATGCTGAACAGGATATAGAGCAGCCAAGCGGCATGGCCTTATCTACATAAAACTTCCCTTGGAATCTAAAACCCAATAGCTCAAAGTCCTCCGGGTGCACTGGCAACAATCGGAATGCCAATTTAATGTTGCATTTTTGCCAGGAGGGCACCAGGACCACAAGAGCGCACCATTCGCAGGGCTTGGTCAAAGGACGTATACCTGACCGAACAAAGGTCATCAGGAATAGCATCATTGACAGAATAACCCGCCGGTTACAATAAATGGTGGATTAAACGAAATTCCCCCGGGGCCTTTTTGGGTACCAACCCCAGAGGGTAGACCTTCAGGTTGGGAAAGGGTGGTACAGAAAAGGGGCCTGCCACCCTCTTGGCCTCAACCTCCTTAGCAATACTCAGGGCAGCCACCTCTTTTCTACCCTTCAGGGACAGTAAATTGGGTGCATCTTGGGGTCCCCGCACTCCTTTGAATGGGATATGGAAGCCCCACTGAAAACCCTCGAGGAGGTACCTCGCGTCCTCTCTCCTTGGATAAGTTGAGAGCCATCGCTCCAACATATACACATTAACTGGGGAGGGGGCCTTTTGTCTGGCTAGCTCCATCAGTAGAAGCTCTGCCCGCTCCCTGTCCACCTCTACCTCTGCCCCGTGACCCACCGGCCCGCGGGCACGCGGCGGCGGCGGCGTGGGGGCCAGCGCAAGAGGGACATTCGTGTTTGTATCGGCACTGCCGCTTATCGCACACGCCGTTAGCCGAGAAGCTCCAACACAGCAAGCGGGCTGGAACCCCCTGCCCCGTTGGCTGGCGGGAAGCCTGCGTTGGAGCAGCTCGCTGCACGGCATGGCCACAATGGTACCTATCCCCAGGCGCCGGACGCGGGGGGTCATGTACAATAGCCATAATTTCTGACAGGGCTCATCCCATCTCATCTCCGGTTGCAAGGGCACCCTCATTCTAAATTCCTCATCGTAAGTCAACCACGATGGGCCAGGAAAATCCACCATTGCCCTGTAAATATTGTCCAAATATTGGACCATAGGAATGGCCAGGTCAGGCCGGGCCCTAAGGTACACCACCGTATAAATAAGATATGTGGGCAACCAGTTGGCCCAGGTGCGTGGTGGCTTACGACGGCGGGACAGCTCTTTGTCTCTGTCGTCCTGTCCCTCTCTCTCCTCCTTAGTGGGCTCACGGTTCAATAGGGAGAATATATCCACGTACTCCCCCCGCCAAATCTTTTCCCTCGTGACCTGGGACAAATGATCACCGAGGGGCAATGAATAACCAGCCGTCGGCAAGGCCGTCACCGGCACATTAGGTACCCGGGGCATACGCAGCGGAACATGGACAGCCCCTGCAATGCCCGGCACTGCCCCGGGGGCGGAAACCCCCACCCCCAAAGTTGTGCCAGTATGGAACCAAGGGGCACTGGGATAGGCTGGCAACTGATGCCCACTCGCCTCGACTTGACGAGGCCACGGCCACTGAACCCCACCACTGGAAGTGGACTGTGATGTGGGTGCATTAATTTGAACCTGATACTCACTAGGTGCACCCCGGTGAGCCGCCCCCACTGGGGGTTCCGGCACACGGCGGGCGTCGGAGCTCGCGACCGGAATAGAGCTCTGGGGCCACACCTGACCACTCTCCTGCTGTAGCTCTGGATGAACAGGGAGCTGCGAGACATCAGCAGGCGCCGGCCGGAGCGTCTCAAGCAGCTCAACCCTGCTGGCCGCTTGTTGCAGTGTGGCGGCCGTCGAGGTAGCCAGTGAACACGAAGGGCCCCCAGCAGAGACAGAAGGGCCCCCTGTCACGGGGTTGTGTGTGATCCCCAAGGATGCCTCAAGCACAGCTAAACGCGTTAGCAACACATCCACTGCCACAGATCCCCCAGTATAGAGTGGGCCGGGTGGGCCGGACGGCCCACCAGGCATTTGACCAGGAACCCCAAAATGAGAGCCTGGGCCCGAATAGGGCCATGCCCAAAACTCCGGCCCATGAGGGGCCGGAGGGGGAACGTGCTGTGTACCAGCACCGGGCCCTCCCCCGCTGACCTGACCCATTGCCGGCAACTGTGGGCCGAGGGCCGAAGCCCCTGAAGGGCCGGTCGGAGGCTGGCCAGCCGAGGGCCAAGCACCAGCCTGCATCGCCCCACCGATATCGGTGGGTAAAGCTGGGGTAGTGCCCTGCCGTGTGGGCGCAGCCCCGGTCCTCCGACCTGAGGGCTGCCCCCTGCGCTGCGCAGGGCCAGCAAAAGTCCTCCCCATTGGCCGCGGTTTCGTCGCCGGGGCCTTCCGTTTGGGAGGCATATCTGTAGAAAGAGCAGGATCCCTGACCGGGGATCAACCTATGCCAAAAAGCATAGAGCAGCCAGCAAGCCAAAGGCTCTGTGCAACTCCTTCCTTCCCAGCCGGGAAGGACCAAGGGCTAAAGAGCCGAAGAATCGAAGGAACGGCGACGGAGAAAACTTCTCCTCTCCGTCGCTACTTTAAAATGGCAGCTCGGCTGCCTCGTGGCCACCCCTTTTATAGAGGGGTGGCCACGCCCCCTAACTCACCCGGATGTCTGAGTCTGGGTGGGGGTGGGGGCCTGCAAAGAGCGTGGTGGCCATTTTGGCGCCGCGCTTTCACTAGCAGCAGCCATTCTTACATAGAACAACATAAAATGTTGCAGGATTTAGCAGATTTGGCATATGGGCTGTGTGCTAGCAAGCAGTAAGGAGAAGCCTTCAATGGCTACTATAAAGAGAAAGATCAGAAAGTCTCAGCTGAAGACACATGTCGGAAGTCAGGATGTAACTGGGCACATCAGGTGGGTTGACAATTTTAGCACTATGGTTTGTAAATTATCAGGGGGGAAATACTTACTATGACTTAAAATCACAAATGTCCAGCTTGTGGCTTGTGCCATTCACTGTGTGACCGACTTGTATGCAAGAGTACTAGTCACATAGCATGATCCCGGAGAGGATCAGCAAAACACTTTTCTTTTTTGGCTGCTTTGGAGTAACTGCTCAGTCAAAACATCTGACTTTTGATAACAAATGAAAAGGTATTATTTTTTGTCTGTAGCTCCCTGAATTCCTCAGCCATGGTACTTGCTACTACTTGAACAAGTTAATAGAATGAGTTATATCCACTTGCCATGTTGATGAAAAGATTCTGGGAGCAATAATCCAAAAAAGTAACTTTTCCAAGGTGTTCTAGTCACTGTCTTTGTTCCATGCTGTAATGGACAGAGAACCATAGTACAATGTAAGAACATTTTAAAGACAAAATAATAACTGCAGCCAGTTTGCTGGCAGTTCATCTATATGCTTACACAGTTTGGGGGTAAAGTGCATTAGACGAACTTGGAAGTTCTCCTAACTTTCCAGAAAAGGACATAGGATGTTAAGAGTGAAATCAAACATTGGTGGAAGGTCATTATTTCAGGAGACTTTACACTTTCTCCCTGGATGGAATTCTTGTAGAACAGGTTGATTTTCTGCAGAAGGCCAGTACAGTCAAACCTCAAGATACGAATTTAATTCGTTCCTTGAGGTTGTTTGTATCTTTAAAAATCCGTATCTCGAAACACAATGAAAACACATTGCAATACCAGAAGTGGCCACTAGAGGTCACCATATACTTTTTTGTATCTTGAAAAAATCCTATTAAAAATTCGTATCTTGGAAATAATTCCCGATATTTCTTTTTTTATTGCAAATTTTTTGTAAGTCAAGCTGTTCATATGTTGAGGTTTGACTGTATTTCTATTGCACACTTGGAAACAAAAATCTGTCATGTCAGTTTATGCTGGCCAGGGCTCGAGGACCATGTCTTTATTTTATATTAATTAAGACTGCTGCCTGGAACACATTGCACCCAGTGAACTGAGCATAGCAATGGACTAATATCCAGGAGATCTGGATTCTAATCCTACCTGAGCCATGGAAACTCTTGGGGAGTTCACACTGGTAATTAATATCTCATCTATTTTGAAAGCCCCATTATAAATTGGCTTTGACTTGATGGCACATAACAAATGCTGGAACACATGTTGCATTTCCTGCAGCCATTATTTTATTTTACAGTTTTATAAAACCTATGACAAGAAAACTGTTTTCGAGTGTGCCAATTTGAAAACTACTACATGACTGAAGAGGGACTGTGGTGGTTTAGTGGTTAAGATGATGAACTTGATGACTGGAAGGTCAGCAGGCCAGCAGTTCAAGACCTGAGTGCTGCATGACTGAGTGAGCTCCCATCTCTGTCCCAGTTCCTGCCAACCTAGCAGTTTGAAGGCAAGAAATTGCAAGTAGATAATCAGGTACCACTTCGGTGGGAAGGTAAACAGTGTTCCATGCACTCCGGTGTCTAGGCATGCCTTCCACATGTCCACGGTAACACTGGCATATGCAGACAGTGCTGGTTCTTTGGCTGTAAATGGAGATGAGCACCGAACCCTAGAGTTGGATACAACTGGCTTTCAAACAAGGGCAGACCTTTACATGATTGAAAGTAACCCTAGTAGTTATAGTACGCAATCTTTTGTTTACATTATGCTCAGCAATCAGCAAAGTTTTAGGTGGACTTTACTTAAACAGAGAAAATGATTTTAATGACAAGTTGACTAGCATTTTCTAGACAAATCTCATATTCAAAAAGCAATATTTTTCTGAATTGTGCAAAAGTAAGGTTATCTTTCAGATGAAAGATTTAATAAATGAAGAGCCTAATTATATTACCCTGTGTGTGTATTGTGCAAATTATGCAAATGCAAATTAAACAATTAAATTGTTAGCATCATTTTTCTAGCAATGTGGTTAAATGTAGTTGGTATCATATTGTAACCACTGATCTGAGAGAACCAATACTAGTGCAATGATTTCAGTTGTTTGCCCCTGCTTAACAGCAGAACTTATCTTAAGGCCTTTAGTGCCAAATCTACCATACAGAGGTGTCTCCCAGCCGAATATACGTTACAGGGTTATTTTCATGATAAAAAGAGGAGGGGAACTATATCATCAATGTTGCTGTTGCATATAAATAAAGAAATTATTTTTCATGTACAGATCTTGTGATAGGCTTACTGATGACTGGGAAAGGAAAGAATTGGCTGGCAGGGCAGGTGTGGGGCACTGGTGGGGAGGTGACCCCTACCCGCTGGTTCATATAAATAACCAAATCCTCCCTCTCTTTTTTAAGGATAGGGTGGGTGTTTTTTTAAAAATACTGATGGTTTTAAATGATTTCTTGTTTATGTCTTTTATACCTTATGTGTTAGCCACCCGGAGTCGCTTTGGTGACGGGGTGGCAATATAAATATGAACAATAAATAAATAAATAAATAAATAAAATAAATAAATAAATAAATAAATAAATAAATAAATAAATAATTGTCCTGCAGAAAAGGCTGTAGCTTGTTGAGGATACACGCGAGTGGACTCAGCTGAGAGTTGTAGATGACAACCAGGGACGTTCTGTCATTCTGTTTTTGGTCTGGCTTGTATCAGCTTGTTCCTGGTTACCAGTCTTGCACTGTCAATTTGCCGGAAGTTGTTTTCACCTCATTGATTGTGTACTACACTTTAAGAAGTTCTGACTGTAAAATTTGGGAGCTTGATTCTCTGCCTTGTCGATCTGAGCAGAGGTGTTCAGTATACAAAAGCAGAGCTCTCATGAATGTGCCCTGACTCCTGCCACCACCGCCAGAATCGGCCATGGACATTTTTACGGCAGCTGTAAATGGCGGGAGGACCACAAGTCTTGCCCCCTCAACTGTAGGATGGAGTGGGACCTGGCCCACAACTTAAAAAGATTGGGCTATACTGTAGCAGGGATGAGATATGTAACAGAGTTTGGGAAATTTACTTTTTGAGCTACACTGTTGAGAATCAGATAACCATTTGAATGGGTGAATCCTAGGATTTATTGACCAAGAAAATAACTCCCTAATAAATACAACTCCATGGATCTCTTATGCACATTTAGTGGGCTGTAACACACATTTAATTTAGTAGGACATATATCCGAGTGAGCAGTTCAAATAGCTATATCATTCTTCCAAAACAAATGAATGTAGTGTTAGTTCTTCTGAAGGGACTTTGCAATTTCATCATGATTACTTGAAGCATCTTTATACAAATTCAAGATCCACAGAAACTATAGGCTCAAAAAGTTTAACAATAACAGCATGCTTCTAACAATTATCTTCCTACTCTTATTGTTCTATTGGATGTTTAATTAAATTTTGCTCTGCAATAACAAATTGATTCCATCCAGAGAGGCCCACAGGGGAGGTGAGTAAAGGATCCTGCCCCTCCCTCCCCATCCAAAGACCTGGGCCTGGAGAGGAAGAAAAGACTTCAGGAAGGCCCAGCTCTACTGCCCATTCCATCCAGAGAGGCCCATGGGGGAGGTGAGTAAAGGATCCTGCCCCTCCCTCCCCATCCAAAGACCTGGGCCTGGAGAGGAAGAAAAGGCTTCAGGAAGGCCCAGCTCTATTGCTCATTTGCCATCCAGGGAGGCCCACAGGGGAGGTGAGTAAAGGATCTTGCCCCTCCCTCCCCATCCAAAGACCTGGGCCTGGAGAGGAAGACAAAGAATCAGGAAGGCCCAGCTTACTGCCCATTTGCCATCCAGAGAGGCCCCAGGGGGAGGTGAGTAAAGGATCTTGCCCCTCCCTCCCCATCCAAAGACCTGGGCCTGGAGAGGAAGAAAAGGCTTCAGGAAGGCCCAGCTCTATTGCTCATTTGCCATCCAGGGAGGCCCACAGGGGAGGTGAGTAAAGGATCTTGCCCCTCCCTCCCCATCCAAAGACCTGGGGCCAGAGAGAAGGACACCTCAGGAGACCCCTGACCACCCCCAGGAGATACCATCCACAACCACCATCACAACGAGGCCCGAGCTGGTCCCTTTGACCGACTCCATGCGGCCGAAGGGAGGCAAGAGCTGCTGCATGCATGCAAAGGATAAGTAATCGAACTGAAATAATATAGTTGACTAAACAAAGATGGCTTATGGCAACTGACATAGTGACTGTACAAGAAACTGACTTACATAGAGACTTGATATAGTGGACTTTTTCTTTCTTTCTTTCCCTTTCATTAATTAGTTCAACTTTTACTTTGATACTATGTGATAAACTGTGATATTGTGTATGATAATACTTTGTTTTAAATCTGTTTAAACTGTGATAACATGTGTCATGGGAAAAGACTGGCGTAGAGACCGGCAAGGCATGCCACAAAGTTTGCCAAGAGAACCCTATGGACCAAAACAAAAGGCAAAACAAAGGGATGCTCAGCACAGCAGAGGGGGAGGGATACGAAAGGGGGAGGAGAAATACAGTGTTGCAGGGAACAATACTGCATAGGGACATGGAATGTGAGGTCTATGAATCAAAGAAAACTGGAAGTGGTTAAAAACGAGATGGAAAGAATAAGCATTGACATCCTGGGCATCAGTGAATTAAAATGGACAGGGATGGGTGAATTCAGCTCTGGAAACCATCATATCTACTACTGTGGGCAAGAAAACCTCAGAAAAAACGGAGTAGCCATAATTGTCAACAAAAGAGTGAGGAAAGCAGTAATGGGATACAACATCAAAAATGATAGAATGATGTCAGTCAGAATCCAAGGCAAACCTTTCAATATCACTGTAATCCAAGTCTATGCACCAACCACTAGTGCAGATGAAGCCACAGTTGACCAGTTCTATGAGGACCTACAACACCTCATAGAACAGACACCAAGAAATGATGTCCACATTATCTTAGGAGACTGGAATGCCAAAGTAGGAAATCAAAAAGTAAATGGAATAACAGGCAAGTTTGGTCTTGGAACACAGAATGAAGCAGGGCAAAGATTGATAGAGTTCTGCCAAGAGAATGCACTAGTCATAGCAAACACCCTCTTCCAGCAACACAAGAGGCGACTTTACACATGGACATCACCAGATGACCAGCATCGAAATCAGATTGATTACATACTCTGCAGTCAAAGATGGAGAACCTCCATTCAGTCAGCAAAAACAAGACCTGGAGCAGATTGTGGTTCAGATCACAACCCACTGATCGCAAAATTCAGGCTTAGACTAAAGAAAATGGGGAAAACAATTAGACCAGACAGATATGACCTACACAACATCCCTAAAGAATACACGGTGGAGGTCATGAACAGATGGGGAAGAAGTAGAAGCAGTGACAGATTTTACTTTCCTGGGATCTAAGATCACTGCAGATGGCGACTGTGGCCATGAAATAAAAAGACGACTGATTATGGGGAGACAAGCAATGAGAAACCTGGGGAATATAGTGAAAAGCAGAGACATCACCTTGAAAAAAAAATTCACATAGTCAAAGCAATGGTATTCCCAGTGGCAATGTATGGGTGTGAGAGCTGGACCATTAGGAAGGCTGAGCGCAGAAGAATAGATGCCTTTGAGATGTGGTGTTGGAGGAGAGTCCTGAGAGTCCCTTGGACAGCAAAGAGAACAAATAGGTCAGTATTGGAAGAAATCAATCCTGACTGTTCGTTGGAGGGACAAATAGTGAAGATGAAGCTAAGGTACTTTGGACATCAAATGAGAAGGGAGGACTCACTTGAGAAGGCCTTGATGTTGGGAAAGGTGGAGGGAAAGAGAAGAAGGGGGTGTCCAAAGATGAGATGGATAGATGGTATTGTAGACACAATGAGCACAGAGCTTGGTGGGCTGAGGAGAATGGTGGAGGATAGAGGTGCCTGGAGGAAAATGGTCCATGGGGTCGCAAAGGGTCGGAATCGACTGTGCGACTGAACAACAACATAACAAATTACAAATATAAGCAAACACATTCAACCAATATAATAAAAACAACATAAAAATAAAAAATACACTACATGCTTACGTTAACTAATAAATGCACCCACCACATATGGAACATTAGATAGTCCATTCATTATTGTTGTCATTTTCATTATTTTCATATCTATACCTATAAATCTGAGCGTTAACCATTGGAACTTGACAAAGGATCCCACACCCAGCCGTACTAGCCCGTACCAAGTATTCGTGCACTTGCCCGAAATGGGTCTGCAGGTCAACAAATGTTTGAGAAATGTGCCAGTGGGGCAGGAGACCCACAAACTCAAACAAAGAAAAAGAACTTCAATTCCCAACATTCCTTGCACTGCACCGCACCATGCCACAGCCAATTAGGCTGAGAAGCGCGAGCAAAAAGAACATTGGGAAATGCACCGCAGCCAATCAAAATCGAGCTGCAGAAAAAAACCACACAAACGCAAAAATACAAGTCCCAGCGTCCTGTGCGCTGTGAGTGTGCAGAACGCTGAGAAAGCTGGCGCATGAAAAATAAACTTACAAAAAGCAATGGAAGCGCAAGTCCCCAGCAGGCAGACTCAGCACCTCACAGCCACACAAATCAAAAAGCTACAAAACGCCACTGCGAGACACCTGCCGTCCTTCTTTCCCAGAGCAATGGGGAGAAGAGGGACTCCCTCTCTTCCATGCTACCCCACTGAAGACACGGCGAGACCACCACTGGCCTCAAAAAAAGTTGAACTGGGATGGAAAAAAACCCACACAAACTGGAGGGAGGGTTCAAGGGGGAAAAAAGATACTGGAGCATTCTCCCCCTCCTTGAAAGCAAACCAATTCCTCGGGAAGCAAAGGCAGTGAATGAGGCTCTGGTCGCTGCCTTTACTTCCTGAGGAAGTGTTTCTCTTTCAGGGGGGAATGCACCAGTACCTCCCCCCGTTGAATGCAAACCAATTCCTTCGCCTCCTGGAGGTACTCACCCGGGCGCAGCACACACATACTGGGCTGCACATTTGAAACCTGCCCCGTTTGTGTGTGTGCGCACACCAAAACAACCCCTAAACACCAACATCACCAAAAAGAAAACAACAAAAACAAACACCAAAACTATTACAAAATAATAACACAATAATTAAAATAAATAAATAAATAAAAACAAATAAACCACAAAATACAGAAACAAAAACTTCCACAACACCACAAAACCACAAACAAAACACCTAACTACAACACAAAAAAGAAAACACAAACAAACAACAATGAAATAAAACAAATTAAACGCAACCAGAAATAATCAAACCAATTAAACCAAACTAAAAATAAACCAACACAAAAAAGAACAAACAGAAACACCTCTCAGCCCACCAACACAAAAGCAAAACAAAGAAAAACCCCAGAAGAAAGAAAATCAGACAACTCACCAGCATGTCCTCCTTCCACGACGACCGGAACAGAAATGAAGAAACAAAGACGACTTACCAGAAGAAGCCCCACCCAGAGGCCAGGAGAGAAAAAACATCTGAAATGAAACCAAAACCCTTAGCAGCCCCACCTGCAGGGCACAATAGTAAAAACAACTTAAAAAGACTCAACAGCCCCACCTAGAGGCCACAAGAGTAAAAACAAATCAAAAACATAACAAAAAAATCACAATTTTACAAAAATCACAAATATATCACAAATATATCTCAAATATATATATATATATATATATATATATATATATATATATATATATATATATATATATATATATATATATATATATATATATATATATATATATATATATATATATATATATATATATATATATATATAAAGATTTCTAAAATCCTGTGTTGAGTTTTAACTCAAATAAAAACCCATAACATCTACATATAGTTTAAAAAACATTGAATGTAAAAAACATGTACTTTCACATTTTTAAAATTATTACCTACGATGCAACCATTAAAAAAGGACACATACTAAAATATTATTTGGTTAACCAGAAAATTTAGAAAAAATTATATCATCCTTTGTTCTTTTGTTAATCCACAAAAAAAGAAAACCAAACAAACTGATCACAGTTTATAACAGCCCGGCATCGTAACAAAAAATAACATATATGTTATTACAAATATTCAAAAACACATTAGAAAAATTACAACATACAAGTTGTTATTACTGTAAAGTATCAAAACAATACAATCTATTTAACAAATGAACACAGAAAGAAATTGTGCATAAATAAAAATTTTAAAAAGAACAATTACAGACTAACCTCTTTTTTACAAATATTACCAAAAAACAAAACCTTCCAACACAATTTAAAACAGCCTGGCAATGCCAGGCAAACTCTGCTAGTATACTATATAAACACACACACACACACACACACACACACACACACACACACACACAATCTCATTTTCTTTTCCCAGTTCCACTCCTATTGATTTAATAAAAACATAATCAATAAACTCTTCCCAAATCTCTTTAAAATCACTTTTTGTTTTTAATCCTTTGTTTTTCTTCAAGTCACATGTCAAGCTATCATTTATGTTCCATTGTTTTCTGTGTACTAATTGCAGTTAGTTGTGCAAACAGATTCCAGCTGTCTAGGAAAGCAGCTATGGCTGGCCTTTCTCACAATGGCAGCATTTACCTGTGAGAGGATGTCTTTTCAATGTACAGTAAATCTCCTACTTATGAAAAAGCCCATTCTGTAGGCTTTTGCTTAAGTAATTTTTATGTAACTCGAAGCAAACCCACAGGAAAACATTTTTTTTGTATGTAACTCAAAGCAAACCCATAGGAAATCGTGTTACGTAAATTTATGTAAATCGGGACATTTATGTAAATCGGGACATGGTTTTAGCACAAAATCATTATGTAAGTCCAATTTTATGTAACTTGGGGCATTTGTAAGTTGGGGTTTTACTGTATCTGTAAGATTCATTCAAACATTGGATAGTTTCAGTCAATGGTGATCACTCTGAAAGCCTTGTTTCTTAACAAAACAACTGGCCAAACAGTGATGGCCTCTGGTTCTACAAGTGCTGGAGATTTCCTTTTCTTATTGTTTTAATGAAACCCTGGAACCCAAGTCACCTCATTATCTAAGGGGATGCTTTGTGATATGCTCAACATGTGGGTAAAACCTTCTGACCTGGTAATATGGAGTTCTAACAAAATTAAAATTTTAAGTACGGAAATTTAATATATTTACAGTATACTTTCATCCTCTAAACCAGGGGTCGCCAACCTGTGGTCCATGAGACACATACAGCCCTAAGCTCTTTCTGTGTGGCTCTCTCCAACCTGCTTGTTTACTGTTATACCCTCATGAAATATCCCACCATACTCAAATGGTTCTTTCTGTCTCAATAGGCACCATCTACTGCTCTTTTTCCTGTCTCTTTCTGGTAAAAAAAAACCAAACCTACACACAATAGCACCGTGGTTTCATCTGGTCTCCAGGGTTCCTTCTGTCATCTTCCTCTTGGTCCTATCCTCCATACTCACATTTTGACCATTCTGGGAACTTTACTAGCCAACAGAACTCAAGTAAAGGTAATGTTAGCCCTTGCTCAAAAGCCAGTTGTGCCCTACTCTAGTGGTTGGTGCCTATCTCCAGTTATAACCGAAGATCCAGCAGATGTTTCCATGGACATGTGACAGACATGGCTAGACACAGAACACTGTTAGCTTACCACTGAAGTGGTATCCATTTATCTACTTGCAATTTCTTGCTTTCCAACTGCTAGGTTGGCATTTTCTTATAACTCAAGTACCCATAACATTAACATTTTTTCATTTACTTTTGATCTATATTGGTAAGTTGACAATTCTGCTACATTTTGTTTTAAGATGTGGCCCTCGGTGGGCATTGGACACTCTAATACATACTCCATGTTCCAAAAGGTTGGGGACCACAACTTTAAATGAATTATTATGTTTAGCATCTCTATTTTATTCAATGCATCCGTTAAGTGACGAATCTGGGTGCTTTTTTTAAAAAACCATCCTGATATATTGTTCATGATGAGTGTAGAACTTTTGTACAACAATGCAATGATGTCTGTCATCTTTCACCCCAGTGAAAATGATGCAGTTTGCTTGCAATTATAGACTCCTATTGATTTCCAATTTTCACCAGACTTGTTCAGGTCCCTGGGGCTCTAGGCGCTTGTAGATCCTTATCAGTCTTGTAGCAAAGAAACAATGTGATAATATAATTGGCACAATATAGTAATAAGGGCCTCCTTTTCTATTTTCATTTTAGTCTTTTATTGCAATATCTTTTATTGATGATAGATCTCTTCCCAATGATATGTGGTTCTCAATGGCCAGTCTTAATTTTGCAAAGTATGCATAGAATTTCTTTTTTAGGCTGAAGTACCTCTACTCCGAAAAATGACTTTAATGTCCAAACCCTATCACATAACAAAAGACAATATCTTTATGGTGTGAAATGGAGAAGATCCATGTTTTTTCCATACTGTGGTCAAATCAGCACCATAAACACTCATCAAATCATATTGTTCATAGGAGTATATGCTTTGAAAGAGCCAAAATATGTCAAAATGAGCAAGTTGTAATAAAATAGGTACATGTAATAGCAAAATAGGGCTCCTTCCTAAAGTATGAAGTATAATAACCACTGAATTAGAAAAAGACTTTTGCAGAGACAAAAGGAAGCATGGAATTGTATGTGGAAATAAGGGAATATTCACTCAGTGCTTTTCATTTTGAGTATTTATTGATCATTACTAGTAATGCAGATACTAGTATTTATTGATCATTACTAGAATTCACTGTTCTCATTTTGGCCTAATCTTATAACAATTATATATATATAAAAGCAGCCAGGAGTTTGAGGGTGGGCAAACAGGTGGACTTTACTACAGCTCTAGAACAAATTCTTGGGAGCAGAGATGATTGGAAGGAGAGGTGCAGAAGAATTTAATCCTCCCTCTTTCATTTTAGGGGAGCAAAGGCCACCTGTTTACTTTATGCTGCTTACTGAGTCCTCTAGTTGGCATTGCCATTGGTCATGCTGGGTGGTAGTTCTGGATTATTTAGTTCAGGGTTTCTTAACCTGTGGCCTGGAGGCCAGATGTTGCCCCTGGCACCATTTCATGTGGCCCCTCACCATCTCCACCACACAAGGAAGTGCCATGTGGTGGAGGAAGGGCAAAATGGCCATCTGGCTCTTGAAGCTGTCTGAGGGAACATGACCCAGCCCCCATCTTAAAAAGGTTGAGAACTCCTGATTTATTCCAACAAAGTAACCTTTACAGGCTTTGTAAACAAGTGGTCCAAATGCTATTTCAGTCCCAAGGAGAGTAGACCCACTGAATTGAATGGTGAGTTGACATATATGTAACTCCTTTTGATGCAAATTGTCTATTTTAGTTGGGACAACTGACAGGAGTGTGAGGGTGTTCACAGCACGATCGCTGTGGCTATTGGCAAACCATGGTCATAAATCGTGGGTGATCGTTCTCCTGCCTCATCTGTTTATGCCGTAACTTAGATGCCTGGTGCCTAGGCCTGGGCCCCCAGCTTGGGCCTCTGACCATTACTCAAGGCTGTCAAGCCCTCCCTACTATACCCAGGGATGGCACGCAGTCACTTAACCAACACGCAGCTGTTTAACCAATCAGCAAGGTGTGCACGAGGCAGGCACGCTGATATTTAGCCAATTATGTAATCTTATGTTATCGCAGGTAACCAATAAGGATATATTGCATACTCTTCTCTGGAATGTCTTTGTCCTGTTATTCCTAATAAACTCCGTCCGGGCTATCTTGCCCTATGCCTCTTCATGAATCAAGCCTCCGTTGTCTCCTTGATCCCCAAACACATCACAGGAGTTTGGTCTGTATGTTTACTACAGAAAACAAATAAATTGCCACATGAGATATGAAGTACCTCTCCTTTTGTGATTGATCATTATTGCATCCGGTAGCTAAGAGCATTTTGTATATAATGGCTGAGGTACGCATGTGGAAAATCTGTGTTTCTTCTCTTCCCCCTCCCCCCAAAAACCCTGTTGCTAGGGAAAATAATCATGTATTTTTGTACTGTGTAAAGGGTAAACAGGTGTTTCCTAAGCACATTTTCCAAACCATTAATGATTTTATATACCTCTAGTGTATCTTCCACTCAGCCATCACTTGTCTAAGCTGAAGAGCCCTAATCTCTTCCATAGAAGCCTTGGTATTCATAGCAGCTGTTCCAGCACAAAACAAAATCCTTGTCTCTTCTCATTTTGGTCTGTAATACCTCTACCCAGCCCCTAAATTTTAAACTGACAACCCAGACCATGAAACTCAGCTGAAGAGTAATTCATGATAAAGATCAAAGCAATTATGTAACATTCTGGAGAAATCAAAGCCAATATGTTCCTATTTACAGCTAGAGAGTGCACAGCATTTACTGTTGATTTAGAGACTTCGTTGGAAGATGAGGCATCATAATTATATAATGCCTATTTTACATAAGAGAAGCAAAGCTGGTGCTTTTTGTATTCCTGCTGAACAATACCATTTGGCATTGTGATCAAATTAGTTGTTTTTTTTTAAAAAAAAATCCTCCTCACCATCACTTGTCTGCATTGGCTCAGCTGAGTGAAACTTTCAAGGACATATTTCTATCACAAAGGAAAGTTTTGGATTTAAGCACAATGAAAACAGATGACACTTTGTTGTTTGTCAAGAGGTACAGCTGCTACAGCTTTTCTCCAAGGTAAAGGCGCCCTGGAAGCCGCCACCACCACTGGGACCCTCTGCTTCTCCCCTCTCCCCAGAGCCCTCGTCATCGGCCAGGGATGAGAGACAGCTGTGTGCCTCCGCCCTCCAAGCCTTGCCTTGCTCAGAGGGCTTGAAAATGCACCTTGGAAGCCGCCACCTCCTCTGGGACCCTCTGCTTCTCCCCTCTCCCCAGAGCCCTCGTCATCGGCGGGGGATGAAAGACAGCTGTGCGCCTCCGAGCCTTGACTTGCTCGGAGGGCTTGAAAAGGCACCCTGGAAACCACCACCTCCGCTGGGACCCTCTGCTTCTCCCCTCTCCCCAGAGCCCTCGTCATTGGCCGGGGATGAGAGACAGCTGTGTGCCTCTGCCCTCTGAGCCTTGCCTTGCTCGGAGGGCTTGAAAAAGCACTCTAGAAGCCACCACCATCACTGGGACCCTCTGTTTCTCCTCTCTCCCCAGAGCCCTTGTCACTGGCCGGGGATGAGAGACAGCTGTGCACCTCCGCCCTCCGAGCTGTACTCTCCAGGGTTGTGGGACTCGCTGGATCCCTGCCCTTGGTGGGAGCAAGGGCGGGGAGAGTGACTGGCCCCAGCTGTGAGAGAGACTGGCCCCCAGCTATGTGGTGACTGGCACGACTATAGGACCTTGCTGCTGCCGGACTCACCAGACTCCCACCTTTGCAGACTGGTGGCCACTTGTGGCTGCGGTGGGAGCTCGGCTTTGGGACTGCCACCATCACCATGGACTGCTGCCTTCATAGTGTGGTCTGATATTTTGTTATTTTCTCTCTTGTTATGCCATTGTATTGTGTTTTTTACGATGATATTTGCTGTATTTGTTTAGTACCATATTTTTGTCTGTAAGTTACTGGATGTTTATTGATCTCATTGCAATGTGTATTTATTATTACTTTTGTATTATATTGTTATATTCTACTTATATTGTCTTGCTGTATGGATATATGGATTGTTTATTGTATTTTTATTGTATACCGTACCCTTAATATGTTGTAATGCCGCCCTGAATCGGCAGTGTGCTGAGTAGGGTGGGGTATAAATTAAAATTGAAATTGACATTGAAAATTCAGTTAGGTGTATCAAGCAAGAACACTTCTTTTTGAATATATTTCCCAGAATCCTCTAGACCAGTGTTTCCCAATCTTTGGTTTCTGGACTCAAACGGGCAAAGAGACGCCTTGAGCGCCGCTGGGTGAAGACCCAGAGCGATTCCGATTGGACACTAGCTAGAGCCACTATTAGGGCCTACCTAGTGGCAATGGGGGTGGTGGGGAGGCAGTACTTCACCTCCCTTATTGCCTCCACTGATAATCACCCAGCCACCCTGTTTCAGGTGACCAGGTCCCTCTTGGGTAGGGCGGGGCCTGTGCCTGGTTGGCAGGGATCGGCTGAGGACTTTGCTGACCATCTGGTGGAGAAAATCGATCGGATTCGCTCAGGGTTCAAACTTGGCGTGGACGGGGAGGGTCCGGGGGGAGCCAGTGCGCAGTCTTGTGGTGTTACCTGGGATCAGTTTGATCCAGTTGCCCCGGATGAAGTGGACAGGCTCCTTGCGGCGGTCCGTGCCACTAATTGTCCATTGGATCCCTGTCCCGCCTGGCTGGTAAAAGCCTCTAAGACAGTGACAGGTGGCTGGGTCGGGGCTATAATTAACACGTCTTTTCAAGAGGGGATGTTTCCTGCACTGCTGAAACATGCTCTTGTGCGCCCCCTCCTGAAGAAGCCTTCCCTCGATCCAGCAATCCTAACCAACTATAGACCTGTCTCCAACCTTCCTTTTTTGTGGAAGGTTCTGGAGAAGGCAGTGGCACATCAGCTGCAGGGGGTACCGGATGAAGCGGAATATCTGGACCCATTCCAGTCAGGATTCAGACCTGGATATGGTATTTAGACTGCATTGGTCGCGCTGATGGATGATCTCTGGCGAGAGCGGGATGGTGGTCATCCGTCCGTCCTTGCTCTTCTTGACCTCTCAGCGGCCTTCGATACCGTTGACCATGGTATCCTTCTGGAATGGCTCCGAGGATTGGGGATCCAGGGCACGGTGTGGTCCTGGTTTTCCTCATTTCTGAGGGGCCGGACCCAGTCGGTGTGGTTGGAGAGTGAGAGGTCGAGTCCTAGGCCCCTAAAATATGGGGTGCCTCAGGGCTCGGTACTCTCTCCTCTCCTATTTAACATCTACATGAAGCCGCTGGATGAGATCATCTGTTCCCATGGGGTGTGGTACCACCAGTACGCGGATGACACACAGTTGTACATCTCGGCCCGTGGGGACCCCAGTGATGCAGTCAAAGTCCTTTCCAGCTGTCTGGAGGCTGTTGGGGTCTGGATGGGGGCAAATGGGCTACAGCTGAATCCTAGCAAGACTGAGTGGCTATGGATAGGGGGTCCTGCGTTATCCCGGGAGCTACTATCTTTGTTTTGGATGGGACTGTTTTGCCCCAGACCAACCCGGTGCGCAACTTGGGGGTCCTACTGGATTCGCGGCTGCTGCTAGAAGAACAGGTGGCGGCTATGGCCAGGAGGGCCTTCGCCCAACTTCGGGTGATTTGCCAGTTGTGCCCGCTCCTGGACCGGGACTCTTTGCTCATGGTCACTCATGCTCTGGTGACCTCCAGACTAGACTACCGTAATGTGCTCTACATGGGGCTGCCCTTGATGACCATTCGGAGGCTGCAGCTGGTCCAAAATGCCGCAGCCCGGGTGGTGATGGGGTGTGGACGTTATGGCCATGCCTCACCACTGCTTCGGCGGTTGCACTGGTTACCAGTTTGTCTCCGGGTGAAATTCAAGGTGCTGGTTTTGACCTTTAAAGCCCTACATGGTAGTGGGCCAGGGTATCTTAGAGACCGCATCGCCTTAAGGACCTCTGTCCAACCAGAGCGGACCGGAGGGGCTCTCTAATTGTGCCATCAGCCAGGGGGGCTCACCTCTCTGGCACAAGGAGGAGGGCCTTCTCCATGTCCGCACCGGCCCTTTGGAACCTCCTGCCTGTGGAACTGCGTCTCCAGACGGAGTTGTTGCCCTTTAGGAAGGAACTAAAGACCTGGCTGGCGGGCCAAGTTTGGTGTGCGGGTGGGGATGGGGGTACCGTTGGGTGGTTGGTATAGAGAAGTGTGCCTTCCCCCAAGGTCCCTTCAGTTCTTGCGCACATTTTAGGGGTGGGTTTTTTAACTTTTAACTTTGTTTTATCATGTGTCTTTTATGTATTTACTGTCCGCTATGTAAACCTCCCTGAGTTGGGTTGTACCTGAGTGGGCGGTATATAAGCGTGAAAAATAAATAAATAAATAAGTAAGTAAATAAGTAAATAAATAAATAAATAAATAAGTCAATTCCCTAAAGGATTGATCAGCCAATGTACTGATTTAGAATTTTGGGAATTGAAGTCCCCCTGTGGGATGTGGCAGGACCACCAGGGCAGTACAACCAGTACTGCTGTATAGGGCCCGGAGCTGATTGGGGCCCAGGTGGCAGCCATAACTATGTGTGTGTGTGTGTGTGGGGGGGTGGTGAATAGGATTGCTCAGTATGGGGCCCAGAAATTTCTGATGGCTGCCCTGGGACGTGGGCACCACATTGGAAACCACTGATTTAGAAAAAATCACCATGCTACCTTGGAGATTTTGGGAGCTATGCTCCAAAACATACTATTTCCAATCACTTTATCAAACTTTAGCTTTCTTAAGACCAGGAGAGCTAGCAGGTTAAGTTTCTAGATAAATTTGGATTTGAATAAATAAATTCAGGTTTATGAATTTCGGGTTTCTAAATGAATAAATAAAAATTCCAAACAATCCTCGTTCCTCTTGCCTTGTCTTTGGATGTTTTGCTCAAAGATGCATCTTAAACCTGACTTTGGATTCTATTGTATGAAAAATCCAGCAAGAGATTGAGGATATAACTTCCTTATGTTCTTGATTACAGTTCCTAACATCTCTAACTTATAAGGACAATGGTCAGGGATAGTGGAAGTTGCCATCCAAAATATCTGAAGAATACCGGGTTAGGGAAGACTAAAGTGTGTTGATGGGGAAGAGACGGGAAGAGATAAGTGAGTTGTTAGTGTAGCTTGAGTGGCAGAAGAACAGGAGCCACCCCAAATAATTCCTTAGCCTGTGGCCCATCTGATCTCTCTCAGTAATAAACTGAGGCAGATGGAGCAAGGTCACACCTTCTTGTCATGTTCTAGATCTAGCACTGATGTGGAGGGGGCTTTACTTTATGGAACTGCCCTGGTGCCTTCTCTGCCACAGTTTTTTCCCCAATTTGATTTCTTCAGCTTTTGTGGCAAGAGGTTAATGTTAGGGATAAACAACATATTTTTAATTGGAGTATAAAAGACCTGTGTACAGTGGAACCCTGTGTTACAAATGCCTTAAGCAACGTAATTCTTGTGATTTGTTGTTGTTCAGTCGCACAGTCGATTCCGACCCTTTGCGACCCTATGGACCATCGTTCTCCAGGCGCCTCTGTCCTCCACCATCCCCCTCAGTCCCCAGTTCTGTGCCCATTGTGTCTACAATACCATCTATCCATCTCATCCTTGGCCTCCCCCTTCTTCTTTTGCCCTCCACCTTTCCCAACATCACAGCCGTCTCAAGTGAATCCTCCCTTCTCATTTGATGCCCAAAGTACTTTAGCCTCATCTTTACTATTTGACCTTCCAATGAGCAGTCAGTGTTGATTTCTTCTAAGATTGACCTATTTGTTCTCCTTGCTGTCCAGGGTACCCTCAAAACTCTCCTCCAACACCACATTTCAAAGGCATCTATTCTTCTGCGTTCAGCTTTCCTAATTGTCCAGCTCTCACATCCATACATTACCACTGGGAATACCATTGCTTTGACTATTCTAATTTTTGTTTTCAAGGTGATGTCTCTGCTTTTCACTATGTTCCCCAGGTTTCTCATAGCTTGTCTCCCAAGAATCAGTCGCCTTTTTATTTCATGGCTGCAATCCCCATCTGCAGTGATTTTAGATCCTAAGAATGTAAAATCTGTCACTGCTTCTACTTCTTCCCCATCTATTTTCCAGGAACTGATCGGGCCTGTTGCCATTATCTTGGTTTTCTTGATATTGAGTCTCAAGCCAGCTTTTGCACTCTCTTCCTTCAATCCGATCAAGAGATTCTTTAGGTCTTCCTCACTTTCTGCCATTAGGGTGGTGTCATCTGCATATCTCAGATTGTTGATGTTTCTCCCAGCAATTTTGATCCCATATTGTGATTCCTCCATCCCTGCATTGCGCATTATGTGCTCTGTGTATAAGTTGAATAAGCAGGGTGACAAAATGCAGCCTTGTCTTACTCCTTTTCCTATTCCAAACCACTCTGTCATTCCGTGTTCTGTCCTAACTGTTGCTTCTTGGTTCATGTACAGATTTCTCAGGAGGCATATGAGGTGCTCTGGTATTCCCATCTCTTTAATCACTTGCCACATCTTGTTGTGATACACACAATCAAATGCCTTAGTGTGGTCAATAAAGCAAAAGTAAACTTGTTTCTGGTATTCCTTTGTTTTCTCCATGATCCAACGTATGTTGGCAATGTGGTCTCTAGTCCCCCTGCCTCTTCTGAAACCAGCCTGCACCTCTGGTAATTCTCTTTCCACATGCTGCTGAAGTCTATCCTGTATTATCTTGAGCATCACCTTGCTGGCGTGTGGGATGAGTGCAATTGTTCGATAATTTGAACATTCGGAAATCCATTGAAAATAACTCATCGACTTACAGTTTTATTTCCATATGAATAGTTTTTTTTGGCACAATGGGTAAAATTGTGCCATTTTTGGCTGTTTTGGCAGTCTCCGCAACTTCCCACAGTGACGGGAGGGTATGGAGAGCATTTCTGCTCCATTTCTGGATTTTTTTGTCACATTTTCAGTGCATTTTGGCAGCTAAAATGCAGAGTTTTTGGTACTTCTGGGTGGCGGGGGAGCTTACAGCTGATTGTTGGAGCACATTACCACGGTTGTCCACTAGAAGCTACTGTTGGAAATGAATTGAAAACAAATTAATCACTTCTGGAGGCCAGAAATAAGTGGGGGACCCCCCCATCTTTTATTTGTTCGAATCTCTTTCAAAAGTGGTGAAAACATCGTGAAACATTCCAAAGTGCACTTTATAAAGAGTTTGGAACAGAAGAAATACATTTTTGACTTTTTTCTGACCTCCTGAATAGATTATTTAATTTTCAATGCATTCCTATGGGAAACTGAACTTTTTGTAATACGAAAAACCCTGAGGAACAAATTAATTTTGTAACCTGGCATTCCATTGTACCTTGAATAGTATGAAAATGCTGAATGGTTAATGCAGACTGGCTGGATAGTTCTGTAAGTTGAAGCCCCCCAAAAAGGCAACTTTTCTAATGCTTTCTATGAGCCAGTATACATGAAATAGCTTACCATGTAAATCACATACTTTTCTCAGATGGCTATAAGGTGATTTAACTTAAAGAGTGAAAGATCTGTTTAACTATTATAGATTCTGCAGCACATTAGGTAACAAAATCTAGTTAGGGAGCTGAGATGAATGAAAGTCCTCTGCACGTGTGATGAGATGGAATGAAAAGTGGCAAAGGGAATATGCATTCCTTTTAATTTTGAAAATATAAAAACCACCTTCATAAACTGAAACTATAATAAAACCTTATGTTGATTTGGTTATATTATGTGCCAAAGTGTGTAGTAAAGGACATCCAGATTTAGAATAAAAGAAAATGTTTGCATTTTCCAATTAACTAAAAACCAGAGAAGATCCATAAGAAAAATGAAGTTATGCCAACTGATCTCAAACTGGATGTATATTTAAAGAAAGACAAGCTCAATCAGAATAATGGAGTTCACAATATCAGAGCCAAAAATACTACTGAAGTCAAAACTGCAAAACTACACATCAGGTTTTTTTGCAATGGAAGATGGAAAATAAGGATACATTCAGACTAACCAACAAGGGGACCAGAAGCTATCTTACGCCACATTACTTTTTGTCCAGACAGTCTGGTATTGTCTTATTGACTGACAGCAACTCTCCATATTTTAGGCAAAATATGTCCCATCACTTTATACTTAAGAACCTTAATTAATAGGAGGTGCCAGAGATTGAATATTGGAATGGAAACTGGTTGGCCAAAAGTCTCTTCTGTCTCTGTCTATCCATATATTTTCATCATGATATAATTCATGTGTTCCTGAGTGCCAGAAGTGGCATTCCTGTTAGGTTACTGTTTGTTCTTTAGATAATCTGAGGCGATCTGTGGTTCATCTTGATAAATATTTTATTTTGATCTTTTAAATTAGAGATAGCATACATACAAATGATGTTCTCTGTGATGACTAGTTATCCTTCCCTCAAAGGCCAGTTGCCTTAAAAGTGGGATTGATAACGTGTGCCCCTTCAGATCTTGGATTGTGAGTCCAATTGACTCTAGTTGGTGGAGGCATTGATTGGAGCTGCGACTGAACAAATGTTGTCTCATTTTGTGACCTACCAAATGTATAAATTAGAAGTTCAGATGTGGTGCTCATTTGCTGTGTCTGAACAGGAGACCATAGTGTGGGGAGGGGAGGAGGCAGATGTGGAGAGGGGTGTTTCAAGATAAAACTGGCATAAATACACTGGCCACAGATCTCTCTAGAAACACCACAACACCTGTGTGCTGCTACAGCAAGGTCTTAAAGCACCACAGGCATTATTATTATTTATTAAATTTATATCCTGCCTCACTCGACACGATGTGCGACTCGAGGTGACGTACAACATAAAAATATAACAATACACAATCCAATACAGTTCATAATACAATACAAATTACAAAGAAGAAGGGGGGGATTCCTAATTGCACAATACATAATCCAATACAGTTCATAATACAATACAAATTACAGATAAGGGAAACAAAAATTACTAATTGCACAATACCCTTGGCTACCCAATATCCATAATGGAGCCCCATGGCTCAAACCTCCATGATGGATCCCCATGGCTCAGACATTCATGACAGAGCCAGAGAAGAACCAACCCCAACCCAGCTGAGGCACAAAAAAGTCCTGGTGACTCTGACGGTGGTGGTTTTTGATGGCCCCACCATGGAGAATGAGGCACAGCTGCGCTCCCACCTCCCCAAGCCCGGCTGGCAAGGGGAGGGAGCTGAAGGTGTTGCGGCAGCTCCTGGTGGCTCCGTCGACAGCGGCTTTTGACAGCCCACAGCGGAGAATGAATCACAGCTGCACTTCCACCTCCCAAAGCCGGTTGGCAAGGGAGGGAGCTGAAGGTGTTGCGGCAGCTCCCGGTGGCTTCATCGGCGGCAGCGGAGAACGACGCACAATATGCCTTGCAACCCAGTTGGGGTACTAGGCAAAGACTTACATCCCCAACACTGTGTTTTCAGCATTTTATCTTTTTATTTGTTTGCTGAGGTAGCCTAATTGAACAATAGAAGAGTGGTTCTTGTCATCAGTTTTTAGGCTTTATGGCTTACCTTGGTCATATTGTTCATCATCAGGGAGCAAAAGAGATGGATGAAGGGGTTGGCATCCTGCCCTGATTAAACGTCTGGAGGGAAGTAATGAGCAACATATTGAGCTGATGGAGTGTAGCGGACATGGCCACTTGGCAATTGCATACTTTCAAATGACACCTCTTATTTGGTCAGCTACTTCTAAGGACATAATCCATCAGTTAATTTGTTAAACTGAAGCTCAGGTGCCGCCTCATGTTGCCTTAATCTCTGTTTGTATGTGTTGGTATGCTTGAGTTGTAATAGGAGAAGATTAACATCATGTGCTGTTTCTCTCCATGGCACATGTTGGGAAGGATGCCCAAAACCAAAGGGAGCTTCTGGTGAGTCAGTGTTAGTAAACAATCAACATTAATCTAGATTAAGTCTAAGTGGTGTTAATATATGGAGTACTGACACTTAGCATGGCATGTGTTCAGCCTTGGCTGGGCAAATAATAAATTAGTGCCCACTGATTATTATTTATTATTTATCGAAACAAAAAGTGGTACTCAAGTTGGCTAGCAATACGGGAATGGTTTAAAAGGAAACATCTCAAATAAATTTTAACATAAAAATAATCAATTAAAAACAGATTTAAAATGACAGAAGTTCCAAGCCTCACTTACATCTCTATCTTAAATCCATTTCAACAGCAGACCTAAAAATGTCTTGGCCTGCTGGCAAATGAACCATATAAAGGCAGCCCATCTAGCCACCATTAGCAGTAAAATCTTTCCCTTTAAATATGTTGATTATGCTAAACAAAGTTCTTAAGATGCAGTGTGGTCTTTCGACCTGCAGCCACCTGACCATTGTATGTGGAGGCAAGGATCACACCACACACCTCAATGGAACTTTACTCAACCATTAAGCAATCCTATTTAGCCCAATCCAGCATGCTCCAATTTGGCAATCTAGCTAAACCCTGAGAATACCTTTCCATATCCTCATCATGCTTCTGATGGTGATGAAAGCAAAACAATCTGTCTAGGCAATCTGTCTAGGCTTTCAGACAATCTGAAAGCATAGATAGCTCATCAAAGGCAGTAAGACCTTTGTGGCAGTAAAATAAGATGAGTTTAATGCACTTAAGTATATCCAAAACAGATCCAAATTCCATCTAGTAATAAGAAGTTTCAGTATAAACCTTCCTCAGGGATCTATAACCTGATCCTTACTCTCTTAGCAACATTGAAAATAAGCTGTTACAAAGAGAATGTTTCTATATCCACCACTTTAAGACGCTGCACCCGCACGGTCTCAATATGGAGATTGACTTCTCCTGTTTCTTGTAATTTGAAATTATACACACCTGTTGATGGGATTCAATTTACTTTAAATTTAGTGCGTTGGTAATGATTTTTTAAGACATCTGTTGGCACAGAAAGACTGAATGTGTGAGGCTTGGGATGCAATTAAAAAACTTTAAGAAATTCTAAAACTCTCAAATATTTGATGAATACTTCGAGTTATTATAACAAGAATGTACAGGCAATCCCTTGTTTGATGTTTAAGATGATATTATGTATCCGAGGTTGTTGTAAATATGTATATATGTATGTATATATTGATTGTTATTACAATATTAGTGTTTTTTTGTATCGTTATGTTTTATAGATCCCTGAGGAAGGTTTATACTGAAACTTCTTATTACTAGATGGAATTTGGATCTGCTTTGGATATACTTAAGTGCATTAAACTCGTCTTATTTTACTGCCACAAACGGTCTTACTGCCTTTGATTGGATTTCACCCTTTGGCCCCTTCTCCTGCTTGAGCATAGATAGCTCACCTAGCTGGCTGCTGTCTTCCCATTCATGGACATGGCATTCAGTAGCAGTACTCTCAACCCACTCCAAAGACCAAGTTGTTTCTCTTCACCACATCTTTATATCAACATGTTTCGTAAGGATTAGCTTTTTTCTGTACCATCAAAGATTGCCCATAAAGTTTGCCTGCACACAAAAAAGCAAATGCAATTTTTCCTACAGGAGATAAAAGAACATAATAGAAACCTATAAAATAGATGCTAGTATCAATGCTTAATAGGGTGTATCCATATGCAATGAAAAATTGGTACCATTGAATGTTACATGAGATTTCATAAATGGACATTTTGGTGGTTTAAAAAATAAAGTACATGAATAGGAGGAAAGAAAAATCTGACCTCTAAATTTTTTAAAAAATCACAATCTTTAATAAGATAACCAAAACTATAATATACTGTGGCCACAATTTTATGGGTTATTAATGCAATAATGTGGCAAATTGTCTTTAGTTAATGCATTGTCACTTGTGTGCCACACTGGGTACCACCTTGTGCAACCTGGTGTGTGATGAGGAATACAAATGAGGATTTGTTACTTAGAAGCAATTCCATGCTTCAATGTATGTCATTGCACTCTTAACACAACTAATGAGTAGGACTCTGGTCTGTAAACCCTAAATTCTAAAGAATGGTGGTTTAATGTGTAGCATATGCAGCAATAGGAAAACATTACTTATTTTGGATTATAGCTCCCAGAAACCTTGAGTTACAGAGATCTGGGAGCTGAAGGCCAAATGAGTTCTCCACATGCTTTATGGTTGTGTTGATTGAATATTAGTACTTAATCAGTATTTCTTCTTCTTTTGTCTCTAGGTCAGATGTGAAACTGCCAAAATGAAGTCATTTTTGGTAAATTCATTCTGTAGTTCCTTTTGCCTGACCTAGTGTGAGAAAAATTACCCAGCAACACAAGGTTGCTGTGGTGGCTCAGTGATTAAGAAGCTCACCTTGTTAGCTGGAAGGCTGGCAAGTTGACAGTTCAAGACCCGGGCAGTGCATGATAGATTGAGCGCCCGTCTATGTCCCAGCTCTTGGGGACATGAAAGGAGCCTCATTTGGATGTTCCCTGAGTGGAACTTCTTCCACAAAAACCTTTTCAACCCAGAATAATTTCTGATGTGAAATTATTATTAATATTACTACTACTACTACTACTACTACTACTACTACTACTACTACTACTACTACTACTACTACTACTACTACTACTACTACTACTACTACTACTACTACTACTACTACCATGGTATGCCCAACTGTGTTTCAAAAATATCACACTCTTCAAGGAGGCACTTTCTGTGCACCCCTTAATCAGTGCTGACACAAGAGCACACAAATTTTGTTTCAGGAAACAAATCTGCCATATCTTCTTAACAAACAAACAAAATCCCTAAAAAGATGAAAATGGTCCCTTGGAAACAGTGACCATGAGTGGCTGTAGTCAACAAATGTAATTTCCCCAAATTCTAAGTGGAGCCTTGTTCAAACATTTGGGAGCTATTAAGATGGAAATTTTGGGAAGTGTCAAACACACATGGAATCATAAATCTATGCTTCTTCTTCAAGTGCTGTATCTGATTCCAAATTGGCTCTCATTATGGCGATCAGCCATGAAGATTGTCCTGGGAACAATGTAATGCAGTAGCCTTCCATTTGCCTTCTGCATCAGAGCGTGACACTCATACCACATCTAGTTCTGTCAGTCACTTTCCGGTCCTGAGCCCTTTTGGCACACAAAGGCCTCATTAGCCCCAGGCCAGTATTGATGAAGCTGCTGCCTTCTATCAAGATGGATTCAAGTGGGATTTAATCCACTTTGGGACCATCATCCCAAAGGCTATTAGTCCTCAGGGTTGTCAGGTTAGTTAACCGCCACCTCGCACTCGGTATTGAGTCACTGGTAGCATAGTCTATTCTTAGGGATGCCATACATAATGGAAAACCAGGAAATGCACGGGTTTAACCTGTCCCGGCACAGTTCCAAAAGAATCATTTAAAATTCCTGCTTTTCAGACCAAGGGGGTTTGAAGAAAAAATATGCACTTTTTTTCTTGCAATAGAGCTGCACTTCTATTGAACACCAGCAGGTGGCATAGCAATAGCAAAGGAAGACAGCAAAAAAACCATGCACCATTTTATTGCTGCCTCTATTGAAGTTGCGGCAGCAACAGCTTGCAAAATGAGCTCCTGTCTTTGTCCCAGCTCCTGCAAACCTAGCAGTTCAAAGGCAAGAAATTGCAAGTAGATAAATAGGGACCACTTTGGGGAAAAGGTAAGCAGCATTTTGTGCACTCTGGTGTCTAGTCATGCCTGCCACATGACCACGGAATACGTCTGCAGAAGCAGACAACTCTGGCTCTTTGGCTTTGAAACAGGGATGAGCACTGAACCCTAGAGTCGGATATAATGGGCTTCTGAGCAAGGGAAATCTTTACTTTTACACATGGCAGTTCCGGTTTGGGAGGATAGGATTATGGTAACCCTATCTAATCTATTACCTACAGCAGGAAACCTGTCCAGACATAAGTCTATAATACAAGCTATTTACAACCCAGTCTAAACTTCAACTCATCTGGTGTCTCCAACACCTACAAAATAAGAAGTCTGTTGCCAGTATGCATCCTAAATCCATTACAGGCAATGGGGTTTTTCATTTCCTACTGATGGTATGTGGATTGCATCTGCAGTTTGTATTGCTGAACATTACAGTTAGTAATAACAATGCCTCTGCAAATATAAATTAAATCAAGTTGTAAGGCTGTAGGTGAGAAAATTAAAAATGTTTCAGCACCTTGAAGCAAAAATTACTACTTCTGCTGCTTCCTATTTGACTAACAGTACAACAGCTCCCGGATAGTCTCAAAATTAAATATATCTATTTGAACAGTTCAAGCACCAGAGCTTCAGCCAGTGGCATTTCATGATGCTTAGGTAATAATAACCACTCAAACTTATATCTATCCGGGGTGGGGTGGGGGGATATGGGAAGAAAGCAGGCTAAGAAACTAAGAAAGTAGAGGAAAGAGTTATTTGAGTAGGAAGTAGGAAGGCAGGAGGGAGACTTGTTGACACAAAACTCAAATTTTTCATGTCAAAGCCTGGCACTCATTAATCTTGCTGATAAATCGAGCCTTTATAAAAGGAGGCCCAGCAGTATTGGGAACTGAAATAAATACTATGGGAAGCGAAGCGCAGTTCTTTCAGTAGTTCACCTAGCTTTATATGGAGTGGCTACAGTAAGAATGTTGGGATAAAAATATGCCACATATATCTTGGAGTGGAGAGAGAGAAAATTATTGATGGTATTTATACTCCTTACATTGCAGGCCCATCTTTGGCATAAATGTTAGATCCACCATACTTCCAAAAATGGAATAACAATTCTCTGCTGAGCAGTGAGTTTACAAAATACTACCCCATACACAGCCTTTATTTGGCAAAGCCTCCTGCAGTCTTTTGCCTTTCATAGCAAGCTGCTTCTATCAGCGTTGACATCTTCCAGATGTTAGTAGCTTTAATTCTGTCCTTCCCCTCCCCCTTCTTTTCCATGCTGCAAATGAGTTGGCATGGAAACAACTCTTTTCTGGCAACATGACATACTATTCAAGCAAAATGCATTTAGCACAGATGAATAGTTCAAGAATATGCCTCTAACAAAAGTCACTTGGAAAGCCCTGCTTTGCATTTGTTGGTGTTGACAACAACCTTCCAAAACAAAAGTCTGAAATAAAAATGTATTTCTGAGCGCAGATGTTTTGATCCTTTTAAAGTTGTGCACCTTGGATGATCCATGAATCTATTTATTTAATCAATAATGGGATACAAAGCCTAAATCTGAACAGTTTAAAGCAGCTCATGCAAAAAGACTTATATCAAAGAACAATGCTTGCTAAACTCCTTTAGATATCAACTAAACTTGCAAACAAACAAAACAGTGTAGTTACACAGTTTTGCTGTTGCAGACTACCTGGCCAGAGGTCCCACTGTGTTGGATCGGGGCCGCAAAGTGGCTGTCGGGTCCCGGAGGAGACTGGTCAAGCAATGAGACACGAGGCAAGATGGAGCGAAGACCAGTGATTTAATGAAGGCAAATCATCAGTATTTATCATGTACAGGCTGCATGCAAAAGAACTGCGATCTGACAGGATCCACATGCCATGTTTACACGAGTTAATTTGGGAAGTCTACAGGGGAAGTTAATTAACTAACTTAATCAATGACAGGGGAAATACATTGTTCCATGTTATCCGGGGTAAACATGTGGCTGGTATTGGTTTTAGGATTTAGAGTAATCCGCAGGTGCGAGATCAATGGATTCGAACAGACCTGAACCATATAGCTGGTCAGGGATTACTGCTCCGCCCATCCTGGCAGCCCTTGCCTGCGCTTTGAGACGATACTCGCTGTCCCATAGCAGATACTGGCTGGGGTTGAGCATCATTCGCATGACGGCTTTCCAGTCGTACGGAATGAGCATCATGGTTTCACACACTTGCTGAAGCGTGCCCCTGGTGAAGCGACTCTGAAGTCCTGTCTCTGTGATGGCCTTCCGAATAGCCATGAGCAGCTTGTACGAAACTGGCGAA
The DNA here is from genome assembly GCA_035047305.1 of Bradypodion pumilum. Lineage (NCBI taxonomy): Eukaryota > Metazoa > Chordata > Lepidosauria > Squamata > Chamaeleonidae > Bradypodion > Bradypodion pumilum. Next base: position 132,589,405 of record JAWDJD010000004.1, read on the forward strand.
TGGACTGTTTGCTGCTGGCCCGTGAGGGCATCTATCTCTATGCGAACTGGGCATATCTGCCTAAGCTCAGCTAGTTCTTCTGCTGGCAACTCCCCCTTGCTGATTTCTTCCTCAACCATGTGCTGGATGTAACTCCTGGTAGCTTGGGAACCTCTAACTGTCAGAGAAGTGCCAGCTCTTCTCATTCCATGCATTCCATCAGTGACGTCTGCAGCTGTCACTGAGGGAAAGCTCCCTACACTACCCTGCTTGAGCTGAAATGACGGATAGAGAGCCGTTGGGGCTGATGGCTCTGCCTGCGCTGGGGGTTCCTGGGTCTCTATTGATGTGATCACCCCTTACCGGGGTTCTGTCAGGGTCAGTATACCAATTGTGTGCGCGGATCCCACACCACTGCTCAGAGTTCACACCTGAGGGAATTATTGTCTGGTTCATGAGACTCATAAAGGCAGGAGGAACAGAGAGCAGGACAATTATGATGGATCACCAGTGTTATCCCAAATCTGAAAAGTGCTCCTTTTATTTTTATTTTTATTTTATTTTATTTTTCAGTCCCCCCCCCCCCCAATTCAACTGGTAGGCTCATGTAGTGCTCTCATAAGCACTACACTAAAACACACATTCATTCAACATACTTTGCAGCTAAATAACTGCAAAGACCTATTTTTAATAAATTTTAAAGGATCGCAAAAACCATAATTTAAAATGGCTCCACAAAAGCCTATTCAATTCCATGGGCAATGGACCGGCCCTCGTTCATTCACTTGCATAGGAGGTAGATCAGCTGGCCCTTCTGTTCAATTGAATGGGAGTAGACCAGATCTCTGGAAGTGAGGCCTCAAAGTGCCTATGCAATTGTATGGAATGTAGACCGGCCCTTTTCAAAAGAAAGAGTAGACCAAGCCTCAGTAGTGAAAGATTTTTTTTAAATGGAAAGCTGAGTAGACTGGGCCGATTTTGAGAATAAGTTTTTTTTTTTTTTTGAAAAAACAAGCACAGTAGAATGGCCTGATTTAGAAAACGGGATTTTTTAAAATAGTAAATGGAGAGTAGACTGGACAGTTTTTCTGGATGATCATATTCAATCAAGAATAGCCAGTAGACCGGATTCATGTCGTCAGATGCCCCCTGGGCTTACATGAATGGGGTTCCAAATTTGGTAGTTCAAAGAACTTCAAAGACTAGAACTTTGAAACATTGTATCCAGTTGACTGACTCAACTTTCCAGGGATTCTTAGATAGTGCCACAATAAAAAAATAATAGTAAAAATTCAGAGCAATCGTGGAAGGCAACGGAGAGGATCTAAAGATGAAAATTAACCCTTTAAACACTGAATTAAACTTTAAAGTAATTATTAAAAATCATGTTTTCACTCCCAGAACTTGGCCAAGCCTCAGAATCGGATGGGCCAGTAGCAGGACCAAACCGAGGATGGTCTCCTCAGGAGTAAGCCGGTAAAAGTTTGTTTATTTCTGATTGGGTATAACTTAGAAAGAGCAGGCTTTTTGAAATTGGATTTCTGTCTGCCTCTTCTCCCGCCTAAAATTCAAGTGCAGCTGCAGCGGAAAAGTAAATTTAAGGCTTTAAAATGATTTAAAAGTAAACATTATTTGGATTCAAATGCAGTTTTCCCATCTTTGGAGCCATGCTTGACCATAGGCATGGCAAACTTAACCTCTTGACTCCCGATTGAGTTTTAATTAGCAGTTTTACCAAAAATGTTCCAAAAATCACTAAAAATACTGTCAGATGTACTAACATGTTTTATTTCTGTATATTTCAAGCAGGAATTTCTTCAATACTCTCATTTGCGTTAGGGATGATTGGGCAAATGCAAAAAGCCCGACCACATTCAAAATAACCACATCTGATACCCCAAAGCCAAGAACTCATCTACACCCTTCCTGGATCCTAAAGCTCACCCTTAAAGACCTTAATTGTTTTAGGGATTATTCTTTCAATCTGTTTGCATGTGTCTTTCACATCTTTGTTTCTGGGGTCTGTAATTAACATACAGTAGAACCACACATAATGGAAAAACTCTGTTCCATCAAGCTCTTTGCTATGCGGTTTTTTGTTATGTGGTTCCCTATGGGAGATATCCTGTATAATGGGGGGAAAGGTTCGTTAACAGGGGTTCCCATTGAGTGGTTATACCCTGGTTACCAAAAAACTTGCATAACAAAAAAAAACATTATGTGGGGAATCGCTCTTGCATAACAAACGCTTCATTATGTGAATTTTTAGCTATGCGATGCATTCGTTATGCGAGGTACCATTGTATGTACATAATGCTGGTTGGGTTTCAATGCTGCTGATAGGGTTTTCTGCCTGGAGACAGGATAGGGTTATTTGGGTGGGGAAATGCCTGAGTACTTCAACAAGTGAAGATCAAATGATGCTGACTGGTCAGTCGAATCTCCCACCTCGGACATGCAGTGTTCCTGATTGGTTCCTGTCTTCAAGCCGAGCATGCCCATTGGTGACAGGCTCCATAAATGAACTCTGCCATTGGTTGCTGCATTATCTTTGCCTTTACCTAATCCTCAATCTCCTCCCTTTATTTTCCTGGAAATTGTAATCTTTTACCGTTACCATTTATTTGCATAAATATTTGCTTTTGTAACCCAAAAATTGATTTAACTATCTATGAAATGACCACTTGCTGCAAGTTTATTGTTTCATTGTAAAAACTTTATTGTTACAGTAGATAGGTGATAGGATTAGTCTGTATCTGTAGAAATGTATAAGAAGACTTTGCGCTGTCAGGAACTTCAGCTCTCTAGAACTCTCTCAAAAAGTAGTTAGGGAAGCTCATGTGTAGATTTTTATAGCAGGCAGATTTGAGAATTGTCTTTGACCAGCAGATAGCCACTGTTAATTAAATGCATTTTAATAAAACTTAATTTTTTGCCTGAAATTCAAGTCTTGGTGGTTCCTGGTGGGTTCTGCCAGTGGAAGAACTTTTTGATTTTAGTGAAGCATCTCCAGTGATTTGAAGATCTCCACTGTGCTCTGTTTGTACAGCTTCTTTGACCTGTGATGGAAAAAGGGGATAGCAGTTTTTCAGGTAACACCATTGTGACCAGCAAAATTTGGACCATTTCCTCTCAGAGGCTTTGGTTACTTTTCCTTTGCCAGCACTGGGCTTTACAAACTGGAATGAATTTGACAAACTGAAAACTGTAAGTAGAATTTACTTCCATTTTTTAGTGAGGACACTAGGAATGGTATCTAGTTATACTGACATGTTTGGGACAGCGCACAACCTCTTTTGGAATCTGGAGCACATAGACTGACAGATATTTTATTTATTCAACTCAAGCAGCTCAGATTATTCCCCCATAATCTGAGATTATGGGGTCATATTTTGCACATGCAAAGGTAAAAAAGGCAAAATAAACCATATAGGACCCAGACAGTGGTCTGGAATGGATTTATTGGACACCACATCATGCATAGTGCACTGATCATGCAGCACTCATGTGTTCACTGCCTAAGAAACCAAGAAGAGAAGCAAGACTACTGCAGCCTGGGTGAAACTACTTCAGCTACATCTGAAGCCAAATAGAGGTAAGGAACATCTGGATTCTGGACACAGAGAAGACCCCAAGCTCTGCTTGATCCCGAGGCAGAAGGACAAGTACCATTGCCACCTTTCCCAGTTGTGACAAAACTCCTTCCAAACCCTCATCATCAAGTCACCCTATTACCTCTGATAGTGAGGGAAGATCTGAACACTACTGTCCATAGATCCAACCTGACCTACAGTGAGGCCAGCTTTTTATCACTGCAAGAAGTGCAGTAATGTGGACAGCCTCACAGAGCATCCTGCCCACAAGGCCTTGTTCTGAGGTGTGGATGGAACTTGGATGGCCAGCAAGGCTCTCCAATACTCTCCTGGTGTGGAGGGGTGCCACGACTTGCCCTCCTTCACTTGTGGGTGGGCATTTCACTTTACCAGATACCTTTGGTCTTGGTTAGACCTTAGCGCAGGGGTGGCCAAACTACAGTCCACAGGCCGGACCCGGTCCATTTCATGTGGCCTGCTGCCACCCTCACCGCTACCAGAGGCAGAAGCGATTGCATTTACAACAGCTGAAAAATGTGCCTGCACCTGCCGTAAACGCTACCATAAATGCACCTGTGGCTGTTGTAAACGTGGCTGTTGTACAACAGTCACAAACACGTTTTACGGCAGCATTTATGGCGGGAGGAACCATGCGGCTGGCCCGTTCAGCTGTCCAGGGGGCATGGTCAGGCCTGTGGTGTGAAAAAGTTGGGAACCCCTGCCTTAGTGTCTTTTACCAAGGATGGCAAAGTATAGAAATATGTTGGCTATATTCAGAATTACCATGTTTGCCAGCATATAAACGCACTTTCCCCCTTAAAATACAGAGGAAAAACGGCGTGTGTCTTATACTCTGATGTGTCTTATAAGCCCAGCAAATAAGGTACTGTAGTTAAATTATTTGGATACAGTGACCATGTTAACAAAAGAACACACTTTGTTTTATTACATTGGCAAAGTAAATACCCCTCCCCTTTCTCTCTTATTAATTTCTCAACATGTAATTGCCCTGCAGTGGCAGATAGCAAACACAATGCTGTCTGCATGCTCAATATTCATTTGACATTCTATCTTTAGACTCTTTAGGAGTATTTTGTCTAAGATGTCCAAGTTAGTGTCATGAATGTAATGAGGGGGCCTTGAAGCATCACTTGCACACTTTGTTGCCATAGTTCAGAACACCCCAGTAGCAGAAATAAGTGCTCCTAACAGACTCCATTAATTTTATGGATATCTAAGTGCAGTGGTCTCCCCCCCAACTAATGAATGCATTTAGATGATAAATTACCCATTTAAAAGAAAGCTCAAGTGGGGTTTTGTGTGTCTGCATGTATATGTGCGTCCTATCTGTTTTGATTACACTGGTGTAAATATGCTGCTGCATCTGCTCTTTAGATTTCCTTATTGTTTCAGAACAGAAGTGCATCTTATTCAAATGGGTCAAAGGACCATATTCCCTGCAGAGTAAAATATACAGGTTTTGTTCATGAAAAAATAGATCCATTCCAAGGAAACTCTCAAATTTCACCTTGTAGGAACATTAGAAAAAATTATAAATGGTTTCCTGAGCAAGTTAGCTGTGACATGTATGGCATGCATATAATAAAGACAGATGGTCTCTCCCTCCCCCATCCAGCAAATGGAAAGGTAAGTATACTTATGCTCATAATTTCAAGTACCATTTTCTGTTTATCTGTTAGAACTGCTGTTGATATTTCTATGATGCTCCATAACAACCATTCTTGAAACAGCAACGATAATTTTAGGGGGAAGGGGAGATCCTAAAAACATTATAAGCAAGAAAAAAATCACAATATAAAACTTATCACAGAAAAAAAATCCAGTCAAAACAAGTACCACAGATCTAAAATTTTAAAACAAGTATGCCAGAATCTTAAAAATGTGTCCTAAAATGCTCACAATGTCTGGGAAAATAAAGGAACCTTCCGTAGAACCAAAAAAAAAAAAATACACAGGAGAGAAGAGAAGTCAACAACTGGGGTGCCATTCAATTATACACTAGTTTTCTCTCCAACCTGTAATTCAAGGCAAATACAAAAAGCACAAAACAGCATAATTCTGCACCACAATTAACCAATTTTTGATATAAAGATGGAATTGATTTAAAAGGAATTAAAAATACATCAATTGAAAAAGTATAGCACCCACTCATTATATTTCAAAGAAACATAATACAGTGGTACCTCATACAATGATTTTAACCCGTTCCATGGGGCTCGTTGTTGTACGAAACAATTGTTATATGGTACATGCATCATATAGTGATTTCCCCTATGAGATGCATCGTACAACGATTTTTTTTTTGCTAAGTGGTTTTTCCCATTGAAAAATTGTTGTACAATTTTTTCCATAGGGAAAATTGTTATGCAGGACACAATTTCCCCACAAAACCTAATTGTTATGCGATTTCATTGCTATATGGGGCGATTGTTGTATGAGCTTCCACTGTACTTTTTTTACTTACTTAATCGACTCCTCTTCTACCTTACGGTGTAGATGATTCCACAAAGAAACTCCATTGGGATATCTCCTTCCTGTTCTTCTTTGTATGTTTCTTTTAATCAGTTAAATTCGGGTGTGTGGGTGATTAGCCCTCAGTACCCTAGCACGGTGAAGGGGCTGCCTTCTTAGCACCTCCATGCAGGCACTGACTGTTTCAGGTGCACTGATCTTCATGTACTTTACTCCCTGAGACAAAGACTATTGCTTCTTCAGGATCAGTAACTGTTAGGGTTATACCTCCCATGCTTGGTCCCCAGCAGAACTTAGCCACTGCCATATTGATGGTCATAGCTGTCAAGTCTCCCGTTTTGGCTGCAAAACTCCCATATTTTACCCTCTTTCGCGCCATCTTCCCATATCAGTTAGACTGCAATGCCCTAATGCCGCCACTGGAGGGCAGCCAAGGATAAGCATAGCTGTCAAGTCTCCCGTTTTGGCTGGGAAATTTCCCTTATTTTCAAATCCAAAACTTGACAGGTATGATGATGGTGCACCCCCCCCCAGATGAGGACCTGTATGTTGAGATTTGCCTGGGTGCGAACAGTAACCACCCTGGCCAGGCGTGCATGGTGTTATACTTTTTAAAAAGTAGCTGATCATCACATGTGACTTGTGTGTTGTTTAAGAGTATCAGCTGTTGTGATAGGGGGGAAAGCCTTCTGCCTGCCCTTCCACCACAGTCCTGCCTTCCACCATGCTCCTGCCTTCCAAAGGGCCTCTCTGTATGCACATGCAAAAAGCAGCTGCCAGAGATGCACTGTTCCAGAGACTCAGAGTATTGCTGTCCTGTAGTAAGTGCTGAAAATCTCACAGGCAGAGTGGAAGCATTCAGGGAACAAATAATCCAAGTCCAAATTCAAAGTCCCCCCAGTGGCCTGGTTAGGAGAAGAGTGTCCTATCAGGGTGTACTACTCTTTACCCCTCCCTTAGAATAAAGGGTGGAGTATAATCAGATTGATTAGAGGTGTGTCCAGTTTAGGGGCTTTCCAAAAAACTGCCACTTAACCACAATGATACAGCATGAGTGCCTCTGGCCATTTTCCCATGGGAAAGTAATGTTCCCCCCTTGTGTGAGAAAGACTAAACATGGATACTATATGTACTGCAAGAGACCAACATGCCTTCAGCCTGGGGAACATACAAGTGGGAGACAATCATGTCTTCTTGGCAGCAAACTTACACAGCATTCCTGTGGTTTAGCAAGCTTACACAAAGAAGCCCAGACTGATTTCCCAGGGCAGGTTTATAAGAGTTTAGACCAGTGGTTCCCAAAGTGGGTCCTATGCCCCATAGGGGACTTCAATTCCCAGAAGCCTAAGTCAGTATATTGGCTGATCAGTGCTTTGAGGAATTGACTTAGGCTTCTGGGAAATGGAGTCCAAGAACCAAAGTTTGGGAAACACTGGTTTAGACTGTACTGCTCTGGCCCCTTCCAGACCCCTCCCTTCAGAGATTCAGAGGTTACCAGAAGACAGTTCTTTAGTCTGCCTGGCTAAAAAAATAAACTAGAATGTTCAGATAAGTAAAGCTACAGAGATACCTGTCTAAAAAAAAAAAAAACAAAAAAAAAAAAACAGAAAAGTTTAAATCTGACAGAGCCAGAAACATGACATCAGCCAGATAATAAGTTTCAACAAGCAACTCAAATTGGCAATTTATTAGAAGATATCTATGAAACTATATGGAAGGTCCTTGGGTAACTTGGTTTTAAAGATTAAAACCAGCTGTTTGAATAGGACCTATAGATAGATGGAGAGTCTACAAGCTACTAAAGCACTGGGGGAACGTATCTGAATTGTTCAGTATGGGTGACTGACCTTGGAGCACTAAAGCTTCTGGACTGTTTCAAAAGTAGCATTTCGTATAACTCATTATAGAAAACCAAAGGGGTGACAAGTTTGAGTGAGAATTGTATTTGATTATATTTTAGAAGCTAAATTAGCAAATTTCTTCAGAAACTCAAGGAAAGGAACATGATGATTTCTAAAAAAGAATGTGCAAGAAAGAAAAACTGATAGATTTCCTTCTTATCGAAGCAAAGGGCTTAAAGTGCTGAGTAATGAAAATTGGCTCACCCCTGAGCTAGACTACTGATGTCCATAAAGAGTCACTATTATACTTGAAGCAGATACATGGAGGATTCTGAGTCATTCTAACTGTTTTTATATTGGTGAAAAAGAACCTTCTTCCCTTTTCGGTACATTATAATACACAAGCTGACTGCAAAATAAAACTCTTGCAAAGTTTACTAGGAGAGGAAGCAAGGTCATAACAAAAGTACTGTTTGAAATTCTGTTACTTAGCAATAGCAAGACGCATTACAGTAGACCCAATGAATCAGTGGGGATTTGAACAGTCAACTCTTTAATATGTTGATTCAATTATAGTTGTGATTTACTATGCTAAAGTAAATTGCAAGAAGAGTTGGCTAAAATAAGTTACAAATAGAGGAGATCTATTGGAATCAATGGCACTTACAGGGAAGTTGATCCACCAAATCCCCACTGGTCCACTGGGTTACTCTAGTGTGAATTACTCTGCTAAACAACAGGATTTCAGCCTCTGTCACACCAATTACCATACATATTCTAAACACATTGAAATCACAGATGGGTAATCACCAAGTTGTGGCAAGTGTTGATAAATATTCCATTTTTAAAACAAAGTGTCCCCCTCCCCGCCTTCATATTGCACTTCTACTTACTTCTCTAATGACTATTCCCAAATCTGGAAATAACATTGGTTCAAATTGTGTTGCTTCATGTAACAAAAGATGCAATTTTCACTCCTTCCTAGCAAGCAAGTAAAGAGTTTCTACTGAGATTCTTGATCATATGCCAAACCACTCCTGAGAATTGCAGCCATTATATTCTTAACTTGCTTGCTAGGAAGGAACTAAAATTATGCCTTTTGTTATACAGAACAACAGGATTTCAGTCACTAAGGGTAGAAATAGATCTTACAGATAATTCAGCCTTAGGAGAAGGAATTTGTTAAGTACTGAAAGCATCTGGTTCATTTGTGCTTTGGGGTCCAGGTATTTCCCTACTAGGTTTCTGGACTAACTCCGTATTTCTGTGAAAACCCTGCTGAGAGTCCAGTTGTTGTCTTGGGTAGATGACAACACCAATAAAATGTATGTGTTCAATGACACTAGCTAGGATCCTGCATAATGAAAGGGAGATTAGAAAGCTTTGTGAGTGTAGAGGCAGAGCACACCTTCAACGTGTGGTTTCAGCAAAGCTGGAAATGAGCCCTGCCTCTCAGTGGTCATCTGGGGGAGGGGTTTTGAGAGTGGAGCTATGACTTGCAGAAAAGTAAACTGTTTGTCCAAGGAGATATTAGATGCTTCCTTCTGCAGTGTCCCCCTCAAAGTAAGGTTGCTCACACAACTACTGCCTGAGCAAGAGTAATAACAGAAGAGAATACATGAGTAGGGGTACACAGAAAGAGCCTCCTCAAAGATTATGGTGTTTTTGAACCACAATTGGGTGTACCCTGGTAATGGCAACCTTGTGTTGCCAGTTAATCTTTCTCACATGAAGTCAGGCAAAATGAACTGCAGAATGAACTGACCAAAAGGTGCCTTCATTTTGGCAGTTTCATGCCTGGCCTAGACACGGAAGAAGAAATTCATGAGTAACAATAGTCTTACTCAGCCTCGCATGCTCCCTGCCCAGCCTAGGGAGCCTACACCATCGGCTCTGGGGTCTGTGGGCAGGTGGGAGCTGCCGCCGTCCCAGCTGCTCCTGCTCCCCGGGCCTCGCCATCCCGGAGAGCTGAAAAGGAGGAGCTGCTGACGCCGCTGCAGCCCCGCACACTCCCTGCCCAGCCCCAGGAGCCCACACCATCGGCTCTGGGGGTCTGAGGGCAGGTGGAAGCTGTCTCCCCCTGAGAGGTTTCATGTTCCGAACTTTTCCGGGTTCTATGCTCCGCGCAAGGACATTGGACTCTGGGTTTGTTGCCGGACTTTTTAGGGGAGATTGCCGTTTGTTATGTTTGCATTTTCACTGTATATTTTGATATGAATATTGTATTGTTTATATTACATTTTTGAACTTTGTATTGCTGTATTTTTGTATTGTGTACGCATTTGTTCTTTATACTGTTAATATTGTATTTCTTTCGCTTTTTTCTGCTGCTGTCTGCGGTGCAGACAGCACGCATGGGTGTAAACCGCTTTGAGTCTCCTTCGGGCCGAGTAAAGCGGTATATAAATTAAAAGTGAAATGAAAAAACCTCAGTGTCCACTCATCTTATCTGCATGTATTTATCTATCTGTTTGAATGATGGCCAATGAAATTGCAAGTAAATTGCTTGTCCCTCAAATCCCAGCGCATAGGGATCTTAGTTTTGCCTGCTCAACCATGCAGCTTCATACAGGAGCATTAGGCATGGATATTTCTATTATCTTGACTCTTTTGATAGGAATAGTATTTGTTCCTCTGCCCATTTGGAAAAAGTAAGCATGCAGGGGTAGCTTGGTGTAATAATGATGTAAAGAAAGCTCCATTAATGGTACAGTATATCAGTTTTATAGACTATCAAGATACTGGTTCAAAATTAAAGCATACATCTTTATTTTACGACTTTACACTCTTGACTGGTGTGTTTTGAAGTACTGGCAGGAACAGCAAATAGTATTTCACAGTAACATTTGCTCTGTTCTTTCAGCTGAAATACTACTGCACAATAAAACTTTCAAAGAAGGCATCCCTGAAAATAAGCACCACAGGCAGGTCAAAGTCAGGGAAGCAGCAAAGCAAAGCTTTCAATGAATGTCCAGTGTGATTTTTCTCCCACTGAGGAAGCTGCTCTGTCTCTTTAATAGCTAGCCCTGAATATCTCAGAGTTTGTCACACTGGGGGGTGCTTTTATATTTATAGAGGCAATTTGGGTCAAACTGACCCGGCACAGTAACTTGATCACTAGGGGCAAGAGTGACAATCATACATTGTGGCCTCTGACATATTACTTATTCATTAGCTTGTTGCTTTGCTAGGACAGGTCAGGAGGAAATGTAGAGCTGCAATGACTCCATTCTTTTGACCTTTCTTTCCTTTTCTGACCTCATCACTGAACCTGACTTTGTTCAGCTCTGTTGTCATTACTGCTCATTGAATGGAATGGAATGGAATGGAATGATGTGTTTAGTTGCTGTGAAAAATATTATAGAAAGGAATAATTTCTATGCCTCTGGTGTCCTGTTGCATTCTACCATAACAGATGAAAAGCAAGTTCAGTTTCTGAAGCTCACCCCCCAGAAAGCAGTTTTATTATTTTTTGGTATTCAGAACAACAGACTTCCCCAAGCTTGCCAATCTTGTCCAATTTTGAAAGGTAAGTAGGGTAGGATGTGGTTAATGTTTAAATAGAAGAGCACCAGGAAGGGCCAGCAATCTCCAGAGAGGGCTAAGATATAAACTTGCTAAAGACCTCAGCTGGCTGGATAGCTCGGTGCTAACCTAAATGGACATTTCTGGATCAGAAGGATTATTCAGTTCTATGCCATTGCCCAAAAGATGCCCAAGTGTACACACAATGCTTCTCACTGTTCAGGGAGGTTCCTACTATGTTAAAGGTCTCCCTTGCTCAAAAGCCATTCATGCCCGACTCTAGCTGGTGGTGATCATCTCTGTTTACAGCCAAAGAGCCAGCGGTGTCTGCATCTGCAGACATTTCTGTGGTCATGTGGCAGGCATAACTAGACACAGAATACTGTTACCTATCCCGCTAAAGTGGTCCCTATTTATCTACTTGCAGTTTCTCATTTTTGAACTGCTAGGTTGGCAGGAGCTGGGACAGACGATGGGTGCTCACTCCATTGTGCAACACTCAGGTCTCAAATTGCTGACCTGCCCGCCCACCTTCCGGTCATCAAGCTGAGTGTCTTAACCAATAATCCACCATGGCACATGTTACCCAGATCTAATTTTTAATGTTACTTCTATATTACCCAGATCTAATTTTTATTAGTAAGCCTATAACTTCACAATGCATTAAGAGCATAGGTGACTATTCCTAAACACTCAGCACAGCACCATTTTATATTAGACTAGCATATTTTGCCCGGCGGTGCCGGGCTTTATAAAATTGTGTTGCATAGTAAAGGGTTTCTTTTTTTTCTTGTACCAATGGTGCTGGGCTGTTTTAAATGGTGTTGTAAGGTTTTGAGATTTTGTGGCTTCGAGGCGCTGCGTCCGCCTGTGGCGGACTTGCGCTCCCATTGTTTTTCGGGTGTTTTTTTGCGTGCTGGGCTCTTTATATTGGTTTTTGAAGGTTTTTGTTTTATGTTTATGCAAATTTTATTTTATTTTAATTATTTTAATTTAATTTAATTTAATTTAATTTAGTTTAAAATTTAATTTTGTTTTTTTAAATCTTTATTTTTACGCATTTTTCTTTTTTGTTTTGGTTTTTTTGAGTGAAAAGTGATTTCTGGTATTTTTTGGTATTTTTTGAGATTAGTGTGATTATTTTTTAATGTTTTTATAACTTATTTGATTAATTTTGGAATTAATCTTATTATTTTCAATATTTTTAAATGTTTTTTTCTCTTTTGGCCTCTGGGTGGGGGTGGTGAGCTTTTCTTCCTCTCTATAATTGTTCTCTTCTGTCCTCTGGGTGTCGTTTCTGGTAAGTTTTTTTTCCCTCATTTGAGTTCCGGTCCTCATGGATAGAAGACGTCTTTTGGTAAACTCTCTGGGGGATTTTTTTTGGGTGGTGGTGGTGGTGGTTTGGATTTGGGGGGGGTCTGTGTGTTTTTTCTTGTTTGTTTTTGGCTTTTTTGTGTTTCCTTTTTGGATTTTTGAGTGTTTTTAATTGTTTTTGTTTTGTGTTTTTGTTTTTACTTTTTCAGGGGGGGTTGGCTGGCCCGTGGGAAGGAAGGGCATTGGCGGGGGGGGGCTTTCTTTCCCACGGGCCATGCTGGCTGGCCCATGGGAAGGAAGGGCAATGGCGGGGGGGGTTTGCTTTCTTTGCTTTCTTCTCCACAGGCCATGCTGGCTGGCCCATGGGGAAGAAGGGCAGTGGTGGGGGGTTCCTTTTTCCCCCTGTGGGCCATGTTGGCTGGCCCATGGGGAAGAAGGGCAGCAGTGGTGGGTTTTTTAACTTTTATTTTTCTTGTGCCGGCTTGCCCATCGAAAGGAAGGGCAGTGGCGGCGGGGGGGTTCTTTTTTTTCCCCACAGGCCATGCTGGCTGGCCCGTGGGGAAGAAGGGCAGCAGCAGCGGGCTTATTTTTACTTTTATTTTTCGTGCGCAGGCTGCCTCAGCATTCGGCACGCTAATGGCGCGCAGGACGCTGGGGCTTGTAGTTTTGCCTGCGCATATTTGCTTACTGTGGCGGTTTTTTCCTGCGACTTTTTTTTGATTGGCCGCGTTGTGTTTCCAAACGTTCCTTTTGCCGCGCCACTCAACCTGATTGGCTCTGGCATGGCGCGGCGCAAGGAACATTGGGAATTGAAGTGCCCTTTTTTGTTTTTGACTGGGGGGCTCCTGCCCCCGGGTTGAAAATTTCAACCCGAAAGTTACCTGCGAACTGGGTTCGGGCGAGTGAACAGAGGCCCATTACGGGCTAGTGGGGCCTGGTGCAACATCCTTTGTCACATTCCAACGGTTAACACACCATTTTATAGGTATAGATTTACTCAGCTTTCTGACCTCAAACTACTGCATATAGTTCTGTAGGAGAAACAATTTTATAGAAGCCCACTGGGAAAAGTTTACTAGAATACTAGAAGCAGCTGTGCTTCAGATTGCCCCTCAAGCAGAGAACCATGATCAATTTGTAACTTCCCAATGGAGGTTCTCACGTCTCCATTCCAAGAGGGTGTTGGATCAACTACATATTATATATTCACACTAAAATTATTTTGGTGAACATACAATAAAAGCTGTGAGAATTTCGATCTTGATTCTTGCAGAAACAAATATAAGTTTCTTGCAAAGTGGTGGGAATCAATGTTATCTGGATTGAACATATTAAACATTTTGGGCAAAACACAAAGGAATGGCTCTTTCAAGTCTTTAATAACTGCTGGATGAGCAAACAAATTGCAAAATATTGCAGGTGAAAGTAATTGTTGTTCTGAAACAATGCAATTAACCATCAGTCCCAAAAGCTACAGGCCAATCTCCCTATTATGCCACTTATACCAAGTGTCTGAATGAATGTTATTAAATCATCCAGCCCCTAAAACTGAACCTTTTGTAGTTCCAAAACAGGTATGCTTTAGACCTAGCAAAAGCTGTGTTATGTCTGGCCCTTATAAGCACCAGTCCAGACAATGATGAACAAAACAGCAACAAGTCTTTATTCAACAGTATTTTAGAGATGAATTTCCAAGATGTTCCGGACACAGAGATGGCTCTACAATCCCAAAGGAATCAGTACCTTCAGAATCTTGCCTTAGCTGGCAAATACTAGCTAGCATAGGAGCGTAGCATATTGGAGGAACCCAGGCTTAGTGCGTATCTGGCTACCTGTACGGAGTGGGAAGTGTAGTCCAGCCAGGCCCCACCCTTGTTTGCTCGTGGGGCTTATATAGTGTCTCCTCTGTGGTAGCTCCTTGATACAAAGTAGCGACCTGCTGGATAACCATAACTGACCAATCATAACAGGGAATATATGCACTTAACCAATGACGAACAGGATCCAAAACTGTATCCAATCACAGGGCTTCAATTAGCATAATTAGCACGCCCTGTGCAGGGGCATTTCGCACCACTTTAAGATCCTAATTTGTATGGCAGGAAACCGCCATTTTCCTCCTGTAAGGCGCTGCATGCGCTACTTGCAAATATGCGTCAATACACAACAAGCTATATTGCTGAAATCTTAAATGTGGCCCATCATATAGAAGATGGTTTTGAAACACGTTAAATAACCAGAGAAGCATTTGTCAGCATCACAGCAGTATATGGCATTGTCCACCATCCATTGCTGTGCAGAAAGCTCTATCTGCTTATTAAAGACTGACAGAAATGATTGTTGTTCTACTGTACTTCAGAACCACTGGACAAATCAAAGGAATGGTCTCCCACAAGGTAGTGTCCAGGCCTCATTATTTTTTAACATTTACACAAATGATCGATCAACATTCCTGTGCTCCAGGAGTTTCATTCATGTTGATGATCTTGCTTTTACAATCTGAGGAAAACCTCTGAGACTGTTGAACACCAGCTAACCTCTGCCTCAGAAGATCTTTTCTTATATTATAAAAGCAACCAACTGAAATCAAACCCTTTCAAAAACACAGGCCTGTGTCTGCCACTTAAAAGAACAAAGAAGCAGAGAGGAAGCTCTGAGTTAGTGGGAAAGGCAAGATTTTGGAACACTGCCCTATCCCAAAGTATTTGAGTGTCACTCTGAATCAAACCCTGACGTACAAAAAACATTGTCTAAATGCCAAAAAAGGAAAATACTACCAGAAAGAATATACTTAGGAAACTGGGTGGTTCTGATCTGAAAGGGTTGAAAAATCGTGCTGTAGATGATGGCTAAAATGGAGGGGGAAAATGTCAGCACAACTAAATATTAAACCAGAAGAGTCCAGACCAGTGTTTCCCAAACTTTCGTTTTTTGACTTCAATTTCTAAAAGTCAGAATATGCAGTGAGAATATGGAGAGTTTCCACTGAGCACCTTGTTCTTATAATTATGGAACTGGGCTAAGGCTTCTTGTACTGCTTCACTGTCACATCCTCCTGTATTCAACCTTTCTCACTGGTCGGGCATAATTAAAAGGACACCTCCCTAGCCTAAAGCCTGGTGCTTTTATCCCTTAGAGAGGAGCCACATGATGGTGGCAGATGGCCTGAAGGCATGTAGGCTTCAGGTACAGGAGTGTCAAGCCAGCCTGGTTCAAGGGGAGAAGTTGACCAAGTGTCTTTTCTGCTGGCTCCTCATGTGCAACCCTCTGCTAGTCTCCTCAGAAATGACATCGGTCCCTTCTCCTTGCTTCTGGCACCTGCCTTGTGACTTGCCAGCATTCTTATTTATTAACCTGTGGCAGCAGGAAGCAACAGCCTGAAGGAGAAAAACTCCCTGCGAAGAATTGTTCATTTTACTTCTGTGATGGCTCAAACTTTCACTCCCATTCTCAGATTTTGGTCCTGTAGTCCGAAGGCATCAGATGCTGCTGAGCTGGTCAACGTAGAGGCAATCTTTGGAGGAAAAAAAATCCCCTGCACATAAAAAAAGACAAATTATCAAGCAGAATTCACATTAGAATACAATGTAGATGCTTTTTGACTTAGATCGGGGTGCCCAAACTATGGCCAATTGGCCAGATCCAGCCACCACACCAACACCATTCCATCTGGCCCACACTGCCCTCGTCTCTCCCGGAAGTGGATGCAGATGTGTTTGGGCATGCATTTGGTGTGGACATGCTCGCGCATGCGCAAATGTATCCACATTCACTTCAGGATACGGCACAGGCACACATCCACAAATGCATCCACAAAGGCATCTGCATTTACTTCAGGGTACGGAATGGGCACGTATCTGCAAATGATTCGCAAATGCATCCACATTCACGTCCAGGTGTGGTGTGGATATGCTCATGCATGCACAAATGTGTCCATGCTGCACCCAAAAGTGAGTGCAAATGTGCATGTGCAAATGTGTCCTCTTCTGGGGGGGCATGGTCAGACCCACTCAGCTGTTCCAGAGGCATGGTCAGACCCACAGGTGTTTAGCAGCGATGCCTTTGAACTACACATCAAACTTTTCAACACCTAGCACAGGGATGTGGCATTCCTGCACATCTCAACTGGACCTGCAGAGCCCGCAACTTGGGCCAGTTCACTGGCAGAATCTGAAAAAACTCACGCTGGGTGAAGATTGAGTATGACGATCCCGAGTCGATCTCCATGCGGCAACGATGACCCTGGAGACTGACATCAATGAAGAACTAGCCCATAACCACATGAACACTGGAACTGGACCCAGAACCTTGACTGGTGTTGACCTTGGAGATTTGGGACTTCTCCTTTCGGTGGTCTTTGTCCTTGGCAGATGCACCAGAATGCTGGTGGCACACTCTTGCAATGTGCCCTTTTCGTCTGCACCTGTGGCATTCCGCTTCCTTGAATGGGCACTTTTCTTGAAGATGCTTGCCTCCGCACCCTTTGCATGGGGCCTTGATGCGGTCAGCGGTTTTAGAAGGCTTGCGGTGAACTTTCTGCACGTCATCCCCAACTCTCAGTCATCTGACAATGATGAGGGCGGCTACTCCAAAGAAGACAAACCATAACACTCCGGCTTCTAGTCAGCCACAGCCTTTTTCACCGAGGAGTGTTTTCCCTGGAATACCTTCACACCTGCGCTGGTGACTTTGGATGCCAGAACCTAATTGAAACCTCGCTGAAGGTCAGCGTGTTCCTTTTCATTAGCTGCCTCTGTACTGCATTGTCTTGGATGCCCATTAGCAACCTGCCCAAAGGGCATCATCCAGGTTTGGCCACTCACATGTCCCAGCCACCTGGCGCAGGGTGGCGACATAGTCGGTTATGGACTCCCTGGGCTTCTGGTTTCGATGGTAGTAATTTACCCAGGCTGTGAAGATTGAGACTCTCGGCTTGAAGTGATCTCTCAAAACCGACAGAATATCTCTCAGAGAAGTGTCCTTTACCTCTCTTGGCCTAAGCAGGTTCACAATAAGATCAATTGTGGAGATGCTGCAGTTTGTGAGAAACATCGCCTTCCGTTCCTCCGGCTTGACCTTGTTGGCTAGAACCCAATTTTCAAATTGGATTTCATAACTTGGCCAGGTGTCCATCTTGGACACATCGAAACCCCCAAATGGTGTTGCGGCGGCATTAGATCCCATCCTCGTAGCCAATGTTGAGTCCGAGAGTAATTAGCAACACGACAGCAAGTTCGGGGTTAACATCAGTGATTTATTATTAGCTCAGTCACTGCTTGTTAGGACTATTCGGACTGGGGAATAAAGGAGATGAGGTAGCAACTTATATACACACAGAACAGCAGTTACATTGATACATTTGCCCGGGCTTTTGCTAACCTGTGCTACAACCAATCAAAGTACATTGACAACATATGAATGTGGTACCTTACAGAAAGAGTACATTATTACAGCAAAGACTTAATGGTGATTGCAGAATTAAAGCAATAAAGTATTTGGACACATCAATGCTGAACTTGACAACTGGAAGTTTGGCAGGTCAGCAGTTCATGACTTGAGTACTGCATGACAGAGTGAGCTCTCATCATCTGTCCCAGCTCCTGCCAATCTAGCACTTCAAAAGCAAGAAATTGCAAGTTGATAAATAGGGACCGCTTCAGTGGGAAGGTAAATAGCATTCCATGTACTCCAGTGTTGAGGCATGCCTGCCACATGTCCACAGAAATATCTGCAGGTGTAGACAGAGCTGCTCTTTGGCAGTAAACAGAGATGAGCACTAAACCCTAGTCAGATATGACTGGCTTTCGAGCAAGGGCGACCTTTACCTAGCTTTTTACAACTGACAAAATTCCCTTTTATTATTCACACATGCTGCAAAGTCTGGCCCTAATGCAAATGGTTGCAAAACAAACTTCTCTTGCAAGCTGATGCATCACATCCAAAGAGTGAATACAACAAATATTGTGACATTATACATTTGCCAATGAGTTAGCATCTATTGACAATGGTTTGAGTGACCCAGGCAAAACTGTAGCATATAACAACCTGTTAGTTGTGGTGCATCAGATTTGATAATGTACCAGAAACCCCTGACTAATATTCAAACTCCTGAGATCACTTCCATGGTCTTTGCAAAAGCTAGGCTGCTGCAGAGGATCTTGGATGCATCCCTAGCAATGCAACCTTGCAGGGAGATGGTTCCCAGGCCTTGATTACATGAAATGCAGCCTTTGAAGGAGCTAGCAATCAAAGAGGCTCCATAGACACTTTTCTCCCCCTTCTACAGAAAAAGGAAAGAAGAAATTGAGATCACTGTCCCAGACTGTTGTCCTTTTCCTGGACCAGCAGTCCTTTCCCTTGACCACTCTGGGAAGCTATATTCAACCCCCCCTTTAACCATTTAAGAGCATAGCTGTCAAGTATCCCTTATTGGCCGGGAAAACCCCTTATTTTACCCTCTTTCTCGCTGTCATCCCTTATTAATTAGACTGCAATGCCCTATTGCCACCATTGGAGGGCAGCACAGGATAAGCATAGCTGTCAAGTATCCCATATTTGCTGGGAAATTTCCCTTATTTCCAAATCCAAAACTTTACTTCAGGGTACGGAATGGGCACGTATCTGCAAATGATTCGCAAATGCATCCACATTCACGTCCAGGTGTGGTGTGGATATGCTCATGCATGCACAAATGTGTCCATGCTGCACCCAAAAGTGAGTGCAAATGTGCATGTGCAAATGTGTCCTCTTCTGGGGGGGCCATTTGTAAATTCTAACTGAATTTACAAATGGCAGTTCGCCCGCCCCAATACACACAAGCAGGTGACATGGCGCCGCCCACTTGAGGACACCGATTTTGATACCACGGACTCTGATGTTGCCGAATCCTCTGCTGATGAGCGACCGAGAGATCCGTATAATTTTCGAATACATCACAACAAACAAGTATCTTCCACTTCTAAAATTGCTTCTGGTGGGGATTTTTTAGGGCAACGTGTCACTCGTCGCAACAAAAAGAAATAGTCTCTTCCTTGGTCTTTAACCTGTCCAATAGGATTTTGACGGTAAGGGAGACTGAATTACTAAACTTGGGCTTGGGTTTCGTACCCACTCCCAAATATTCGTCTTTTAACACACGGGTTGACCTCTTTAAACTTTTTCGTTTACTTAAGTTGCGGGCTTTCTTTAAGGATTCTTCGGGTCACTCTAAGAACATTTTCTCGCCCCGTTCCACCTTTATTCCTCCGATCGAAAACGCTTCCATAGAGGCATTCAGCAAAGTCGTATTGAGGGACATTATGTCCTTAGAAAATCACCCTCATTGTTCTTTCAACCTTTCTTTGAATGACCTACGACTATTAGACAACCTGGGACAGGATCCCAATTTAATCATTAAAGCTGCGGGCAAGGGTGGAGGGGTTGTACTCTTAAATAAGGCTGATTATCTTAAGGAAGCAGATCTTCAACTTTCTAATACTATATTTTACCAACCTTTAGACAAAGATCCCACTAGGCATGTCTCTAACATCATTTCGGTAGTGATTCAAGAAGGGCTGGCTTTGGATTATATTTCTGACAACACCTTTCGGTTTTTACTGAATAAACATCCACGTGTCCCTATTTTCCATCTTTTACCCAAAGTACACAAGCTTGATCCTGCTTCTTCCCGCATACCTTGCAGACCTATCATCGCTGCGAACGACTCCCTATTTGAACCCATTTCCATCTTTATTGATCACCACATTCGACCCTTTGTTTCTGAAGTACCATCATTTGTTAGAGACTCTTCCCATTTTATTCAATCATTAGAATTTACCTCAGTTCCAGATAATTGTGTTCTTTTGACTATGGATGTCTCATCTCTTTACACTAACATACCTCTTCAGGATGTTCGTGTATTGATTGAACATCTTTTGTCCTCTCGGTCTCATGCAGATCCTCCTACTCATTTTCTTATGGATTTGGTGGATATAGTTTTTGAGCATAATTTTTTTCGATTTCAGGATTCTTTTTATTTACAAACACAAGGGGTGGCCATGGGGGCAAATTTTATTTATATGAATGATTTTGATCGGACTTATATTCTTGATCCTCGTGCCAATCCATTTTTTACTCACATTTTGACTTATAAACGATACATTGACGATTTATTTTTTGTATTCGACAACCCCACTGCTATACCAGATTTTGTTCATTGAATTAACTCTATTCATGACCATTTGACTTTTACACATTCTGTCAACTCGCATTCCATCCCCTTCTTAGACCTTGAGATTTATATTTCTGATAATAAGCTCAACATGAAACTATTCAATAAACATACAGACAGACATGCCTACTTGCAGTACCGATCATTCCACTCCCACTCCCTTAAATCCAATATTCCTTTCAATTTATTTCTAAGAGCGAAACGCAACTCATCTAGGGAATCGGATTTCCATCAGGCTGCTTTAAATATCCAGCGTTCGTTACGCCATAGAGGCTACCCCGAACGGGTCATTTTATCCGCCTATAATCGAGCTAAATCTAGACCCCGTGATACTTTATTCCAGCGCCGGGCAGACTCCACGGATAATAAGATCATCTGGTCACTGGACTACACACCTTTAGCACAGAAAATTAAAAATGTCATATACAAACATTGGCATATTGTGGACATGGTCCCGGGTTGCCACAATAAACCCATTATTGGATTCCGCAAGACTAGATCTATTGCGGCTATTATTTCTAAAACTGACTGCTTGTCTAAACCCCTTCCCTCACTTGGACTGCCCGCGGGACATCACACTTGTGGACATTGTCACTTCTGTAAATTTATGTGGACTACTAATCTGGTCTCTATTCCCAACAGTGACTACAAACTTGCACTATCCTCCTTCTCCAATTGCAATACCTCCGATTCCGTGTATATGATCTTCTGCCCTTGCCAACTAGCGTACATCGGACAATCTTCCAGACCCTTGAAAACCCGCCTTGGCGTACATCAATCCCGTATACGACACCATGTTGCCACCTCTCCTCTTGTAGCCCACTTCGAAGAGAAAAAACATTCCCATTTAGACATACGAGTGGTCATACTTGAAATTTTTATTCCTCGCAAGTTCCATCATGTAGATAAGACACGTTTTTTATTACAACGTGAAGCTTTCTACATTCATCGGTTTTCCACCTTGGCTCCTAAAGGTCTTAACAACGAACATGATCTTTCAGCCTTTTTGTAGTTCTTCCTCCCTGTGTTTCTCCTTATTCCTCTTCTTGATATCATTGTGCCTTTAAGTGTTACAGCAGATCGGCACTTTGACAATCTACAGGTGCGCATTGTGAGCTTCGAAAATACCATTCTTATATATTGGGCCAGCTACATTTACAGATAACGCTCTGACCTCGTAGGAATATACTTTTGAAGGCAGCTGAGCACGTGTATTGATGATCTAGGTAATTCTTTTCCTCTTTTCTCTTTATGTATTTTTGTATATCCGAGCTGTTAGAGTGTATTAATTTGTAGATATATTTTTTGTATACTAGTTTTGTGTACTATGTTTAACTGTTGCAGAGTCTTGACATAGGACCACGATATATCCATTTACCGGAAGGATATGGATGATTGATCTTTCCCCTTCTGCAACGACACCTTTACTCTCTTGGCGTGGCTCCCGGATTTATTACTATTTTGGGATCTTCCCCCTTGGACCTTTTGGCAGGATCTTCTGGCTTTCCACATTGGACTTATATTTGTTGCTTACCGGACTTGTACCTTGTATTACCTTATGACTGTTCGATATTAGATTGATGGGACAATTTCGGCGGTTCCATTGATTATTTGAGATCCTCTTGTCCATGGGTACTTGGGATTCACTTTAGGGATATTGTATGATTCATTGGATGTATATGACTTATGATTAGTTTATGTGCCATGACATTATGATCCTTATCCCTATTGTTTTCTCCTTTCAGTCTATTTTACCGGGGTGCCGCACTTGACTACTCATATTAATAAATATTTTTGCTATTTTTATTCATTTGACTCCTGCTCTTAGGGTGTTTACTTCCCTCCCCTGTGCTTATACCCTTGCCGTCTTCCCTCTCCCAAATCCAAAACTTGACAGGTATGATTTAAGAGCCCAAAATAAGGAAATGCCAACAGACCTGTTATGTATGTTAACTGTGTTTTCTGACAGGAGCGGAATGTATCTTTTCTCATGTATCTATTCTTATGCAAATCAGTGGATCGAAAATGTGCACACTCTATTAGCCAATGGGCTTGTAGTATTATGGTTACTGTTATTGTTTATAGTGTACATAAGTCCGAGTTTTGCCCCATCCAAACTGTGTTCAAACCCCACTAATAAAGAGCTGAATTTCACTACTTCATTCGTCTGCTTCTTCATTCCTTGAACACTAAACTAGCGACAAGGATGGGATGGTGTCCCCACACGGCAGCAACATTGGCCCATTTGACCCAGCACGTCCAGAGAAATGGGCAACCAACAAATGCCTATTCTGCCACGCAATGGCCTCGCAGAAGATCACCGACGAAGACCAGAAGCGCTCCTGTTTCCTCGCTCAGTGTGGTTCTGAGACGCTTGAGCTGGCAACCCACCTCATTCTCCCAAGGGATGTAGAAGTGGTGCCGCTCGCAGAAATCATGTCCGCACTGAGGAAACACCTGCAGCCAGAGGTCTTGATCTTCCTGGCCAGGGTGGCCTTCCACAGAAGGGAGCAGTGACCTGGGGAGTCCATTGCAGACTACGCCGCTGCTCTGTGCATTGCTGCCACCCCATGCAAGTGGGACAACATCGAAGAAGCACTGCAGGACCGTCTGCTGGCCGGCATGAGGGACAAAGATGCTCAATGTCGCCTTCATGATCAGGAAGACGCTAACTTTCAAGGCTGTCCTAGAAGAGACGGTAGCGTCTGGGGCTGCACGGTCCGGCATCAAGCTTTTCCGGCATCGCCACTCCACCACCAGTGCCACCGACTCAGCTGTGCAAGCTCAGCAAAATTCATCTTCATCCTCCTCAGCATCACCTGGTTCCACCTCTTCATCGGAGTCCAGCGACACAGAGGGAGAAGTCCGAGTGGTCTGACGAAAGCACAGAGAGCAACATAATGATCGGGAGAAGAAATTCCTTTGCAAGTGTGATTGCTGCAGAGCCAGGCATGACTGCAGGAAGGTCCCCTTCTGCACCGCAGAATGCCACAACTGCGGGCAATGAGGGCACCTTGCTAAAGTATGCCAACAGCAAAAGCAAAGAACTCCAGCACCTGAGTCCAAGAAGAGTCATCACCACAAAACGTCCATCACCAAAGTGTCACCAGAGCCTTAGCCGTGCCAAGTGAGCATCGTCAGCGAACATTTCTTCACAGACCTGAGCCTGCAGGACGTCCCCTTCAAGATGGAGGTGGATTCAGGTACTACCTTTTCCATAATCCCACAGCGGGAGTTTTTGAGAATTCCCCCTGCCTCACGGCCCAAGCTCAAACCTTTTAAAACTTCCCTCAGGGATGTGCAAGGTTGCCAGATTCCGGTCTTGAGGGTGGGAAATTTCTTGGTCAAATTCAAAAACATTCGCACCTCCTTGCCATTGGTTGTAGTTAAGCATGCCACTAACTGTCTTATTGGGACCCAATGGTTTAGGCCCTGTGAATCCGGCTTTCTGGCATTCACGCAATAGACGCTGACCCAATCCGGGACGTTTGTGCTGCACATCCTAAGGTGTTCAGAAAGGATTTAGGGTTATACAAAGGACCCCCTGTGGACTTTGAGCTTGACCCAACCATCCGGCCCATCCGGATGAAGCCATGCCGGGTACCCTTTGCTTTAAAGAAGAAGATAGAAGCCGAGCTGGACAAACTGGTGGGGCAGGGTATCCTAGTGCCAGTGGACTCCGCAGAGTGGGAGACACCAATAGTGACTGCTTTGAAAAGCAATGGGGAGGTCAGGATATGCGCTGACTACAAGTGTACCATCAATAAAGCTATTCGCCCGAACGCATATCCTGTGCCTGTGGTAAGCCGCCTTCTTGCCTCCTTGCATGGAGGAAATTGCTTCTCAAAACATGACCTTGCCCAGGCTTACCAACAATTGACTGTGTCTCCTGCTGCTGTCATAGCCCAGACCAGAGAAACACATAGGAGTGCATTTAAGGTAACTCGACTACAATTTGGGGTGAATGTGGCCCCTGGAATATTTCAATCTCTTGTGGAGTGTATTTTAAAAGGTTTGCCCGGTGTCCTGCCATATTTTGATGATGTCCTGATCACTGCTAAGGATACCGTTGAACTAGCGGCCAGGCTCGATCGAGTCCTCTCATGTCTACGTCTCAGAAGAGACAAATGTGTGTTTTTGACACAGGAAGTGGAGTTCCTGGGGTACCAAATTACACCCCAAGGTATCATGCCCTCTAACTCCAAGGTGACGGACTCCTCAGTTGCCAAACCATTACATCGGCTTCTTCAGAAAGATGCTGTTTGGCACAGGGGCCATTGCCAAGAGAAAGCGTTCCTAGAACTTAAAAGGCTGCTACCTTTGGAAGCTGTATTAACTCATTTTGATCCTAACAAGGAAGTTGTACTTGTGTGTGATGCATCCCCTGTGGGGGTGGGAGCTGTGTTATGCCATGTACTAAATGATGGGAGGGAAGCCCCCATAGCAGTATATTCCCGTTCACTCTCAAAGCCTGAGAAAAATTATACTCAGACAGACAGGGAGGCATTGGCAATCGTGGCTGGCACTAAGAAATTCCACAATTACCTTTACGGAAGACCTTTTACCATCGTAACTGACCACAAGCCCCTCCTTGGAATCTTTGTGAACAGGAAGCCCATGCCTCAAATTCTGTCCTCAAGGATGTTGCATTGGTCAATTTTCCTAAATGCATATGATTTTATTTTGGTGCTATGCTGATGCCCTGTTACGTTCTCCACTGCCAGGGGTTGGGGAAGCTGATTGTGAGATCGAAAGCGACCACCAGGTCCTTATGATTGAGGTTTTCAACTCGCCCCCAGTCGCCCCCTCAGATATAGCCAAGGCTACAGCCAAGGATGTAACATTAAGTAATGTCTTGGGTACAAAAAGGCTGGCCTGTCTCTCCTCTAGCCGAGGAATTCAGAACATTCCACCGCAAGCATTTGGAACTGTCAGTGGAACGAGGTTGCCTTCTATGGGACCAGTAGGTGGTCATTCCTGGCACTCTCAGGAAAAAGGTTTTACATCTACTTCACACAAGTCACCCGGGAATTGTCTGTTCCAAACCCTTGCCCGTAGCTACTTTTGATGGCCTCAACTGGACCAAGACATAGAACAAATGGTCAGCACTTGTGCCAGTTGTCCATCCTCTCACCCAGAGCAATCCCACCTTCTCTCTCAGGAATGGGATTCTGCTCAGGGCCCGTGGTCCAGGTTGCACATAGATTTTGCAGGTCCATTTAGGGGTACCCTATTTTTGTTGGTTGTGGATTTATTCTCTAAGTGGCTGGAAGTGATTAGGCTGCCTAATACCACTTCAGCCACCACGATAATGCACCTAAGAAGGCTGTTTGCAGCATTTGGACTTCCAGATGTGCTGGTGTCCAACAACGTGTCCACGTTCACATCTGCAGAATTCCAATCCTCATGGAAAGGAATGCAATTAGGCACATCACTGCCACCCCATTCCACCCAGCCACCAATGGCCAGGTAGAGCAGCAGGTGCGCACAACTAAAGACGTGCTTTGGCGTATGGGTGAAGGGGATTTGGAGCTCCAGTTATGCCAGTTTCTTTTCACATATAGGCTCACCCCCCTTGCCTCAGGGCTGTCCCCTGCTGAATTGCTCCTGCGAAGGAAACTGTCATCCTTTCTGGACAGATTGGATCCTTCTAGGGTAGAGGACAAAGGCACAAATATAGCAATCTAACACCAGAAGGTTTCTCGTCCGGAGACCCTGTACATTGCCACAATTATGCAGCTGGTGGCCCTACGTGGGTGCCTGGGTTTGTGGTCGATCAAACTGGTCCTGTTTCTTACAGAATTGAAACAGCCACTGGTCTGATCTGGAGGAGGCACGCGTATCAATTGAGACCCAGAGTTCTGGACCCAGAAGACGAATACAGACACTTGACGCTAGGGTTGGCCCCCACCCGTTTAAACCCAGGGGGCAGAGGTAATAGTCAGCAGCAAGCCAACATTGACCCAGAAGTGTCTTCTAAAAACCGATTTCAAGGGGAATTTGTGTAATGCTCCCTTATTCCGGCCAGGTGTACCCCTACACTGTCCCAGCCTAGCACTCTGGATTCCTTTATTGATGATGACCAATTTTGTTTGGAGTCACCCTCCACTCTTAGTACACACAGGAGGGACCCTGAGTTGTCTTATTCATCCACAGAATTAGATTTTGGTTTTGAGCGATCCCCTGCCCCTTCATCTGACAAATGGGGCTTTAATTTGGGTTTACAATCCTCCCCCTCTAGTCATTCCCTCACTCCAGTCGGGTCACCCATCCTACGAGCACCTGAGCTGGCTCAGCCAAGCGTCTGACCCAGAAGGAAAACTAGACCACCATCCTGGTTAGAGGATTTTGTGTTTACCTGTGGTGGGGGTGGGGGGATGTTATGTATGTTAACTGTGTTTTCTGACAGGAGCGGAATGTATCTTTTCTCATGTATCTATTCTTATGCAAATAAGTGGATCAAAAATGTGCACACTCTGTTAGTCAATGGGCTTGTTGTATTATTGTTACTGTTACTGTTTATAGGAGTGGAATGTATCTTTTCTCATTATCTTCTTATGCAAATAAGTGGATCAAAAATGTGCCCACTCTGTTATCCAATGGGCTCCCACTCATGCACTTTTGAGCACACTCACACACTGGCTCGCTTGCTCACTCACTCACTGGGCCAATAATAATAATTTTGTTTTAGAAATTATTCTGGGTTGAAAGAATTTTTGCTGAAGAAACTCTGCTCAGGGGACACCCAAATGAGGCTCCTTTCATGCCCCCAAGATGTTGTCTGTCTCACACATGTTCTCTCCCTCCCACACATACACACATTCTCTCCCTCCCTTCCACTCCTGATCTCACTCATTTACACACACATCTGGCCATTAAAGACCATGTAAGCAACTTAAAACAAAGAAGAAATTGAGGTACCTGTTGTTGTTTGTGGTTGTGTGTGACGCTGGCGAGGCTTTGGATGTGGGCTTCTCTCTGCCATGCTAAGCTGAAAAAGGGGCCCCTGGCAGGCAAGACAGCAAAGAGGAAGGGGGAAGCCTGCCCCCCTCTCTCAACGCTGTAGAAGAGCTCATCCAGCTTGGTGCTCCCAGGTCAGATTCCAATCTGAGGGTGAAGGCAGGGAGCAAGAGTCGGAGGCCTAGTCCCAGTATCCATGGAAGGGGCTCCCCTTTCATTGCTGCTGGGATGAAGCCTCCGAGACTCCCACCCCCTGCCTCACCCTCAGAATCCAACCCGGCACTGCTGTTGCTGCCACCACCGCAAGCCGTGCAGAAACCCAGTGGGTCTTTCCCATCCATTAAGGCCATGGTTGGGGCTGGGGATGGCCTGGTTGTACCCATGGAAAGAGCACCCCACCATCTGGAAGGTTCCAGCTTGGGGAGGGCTGTGGCAGAAATCTTGCACCTGGGTGAATTATGTCACCCGGTGTTGTGTTTGGAATATTGTGCCTTTAAGTAATGTAACACTCAAATGAGTGGATGTAACAATCACCAGCTGTAACACTGTAACCCTCTGTATTAGGACGCGAGCTAGTGACCACTAGGGGCAATAGCAAGCGCCTAGCTCACATGGTTCCAATTCCCCAAATACCTACAGTGCGGGAAGATTCCCGCCACTACCTCACCTGGACAAGAAGGGCGTGACAGGGAGTGACGTCACGCAGACAGTAGCCAATGGGCTATCGAGGAGCCACATTCAAATGTATAGCCACAGTATATATTGAGCTGTTCATCCGCCATTACCACATGTTCCCCCGGACCATCATGCAATAAAGATGTGTTAAGCCAAGCTTTCAGCTGTTTCTATTGTCTTGGTTCTCAAACACTAAATTGGCGACGAAGGTGGGATGATGGATCCCCACGGAATCAAGACAACTCAGGCCAGTTTCAACATCAACAAACCGGAAGAATGGGAGCTGTTCGAGATGGACTTCCAAAGTGCACTGATGGTGTCCGACATCTCAGACGAGGGGAAGAAGAGGACCATCCTCATCAGGATGCTCGGGTTCCCTGCCATGAAGGTATTGGTGGACCTGGTGTCTCCGAAGAAGGTGAACGAAGTGCCGGTCAAGCAGCTCATGAAAGCGATGCGGGACCATTTCCAGCCCTCAGTCTCAATGTTTTCGGCTCGGGACGCATTCTGGAAGAACGTCCAGGCGCCGGGTGAGTCCGTGGCTGCCTTTGCAGTGGCGCTCCGCTTAGCCGCCGGCCCATGCAAGTGGGAGAACCTGGAAATCGCCCTCAGGGACCGCATGCTGTGCGGCCTGTGGGACGAAGAGGTCCAGCGAAAGCTGATGAACAAAGAGCCGCCCCCGACGTTGCAAGAGGTCGTGAAGGAGGCGCAGGCGGCGGAGGCCACGAGGGCCGGGGTTAAGGGGTTCAGGACAAGGCCCCCACAACCCGACAAGGCAGCGGGCTCAGTGCAACCGGCCAGGCGGGCACCACACTCCTCCATGGAGAGCAGCGAGGACGAGGACATCCGGAAGGTGCGGAAGGATGGCCGCCGTTGCGATGGCTGCGGGGCGTCCCATGACCGCATCAAGTGTCCGTTCAGGAAGGTGGAGTGCCACAACTGCGGGCGCCGAGGCCACATAGCCAAGGTTTGCAGACGACGGCGCAGAGACCGGAAAGGCTCAACAGACCGCTCACTGAAGAAGCAGGAGGGCGTCCGGCCCTCAAGGAAGCAGGACGGCGTGGGCTGCATCTCCAACGACAGCGACGACGACACGGCGGTCCACAGCGTGTCCTTAGGACACCCACGTTATTTTGTAGAGGTACTGGTGCAAGGGGTCCCCGTTAAGATGGAGATAGACTCGGGTTCCTCATATTCCATCATTTCCCAGAGGGAGTTTTTGGGAATTTCCCCCAACGTGCGACCCAAGCTCAAAGCACTGAGGTCTACGCTGCGGGACGTGCAGGGAAATAGCATTCTGGTGTTGGGGGTTGGAAAATTCAAGGTCCAATACAAGCAACACGCCGCGGAACTTCCCCTGGTTGTTCTCAAAGGGGGGAGCTGTTGCCTCCTCGGGACACAATGGTTTAAGCCCCTGGGGTTGTTCATTGGGGGAGTGCATGCCATTGGGACTGACCCAATACAGGAGGTGTGTAACGCGCATCCTGAAGTGTTCAAGAAGGGACTCGGAAAATTCAAGTGGCCCCCAGTTGCGTTCGACCTGGACCCGGAGGTCCGCCCAATAAGACTCAAACCGCGAAGTGTGACTTTTGCACTTAAGGACAAAATAGAGGCGGAACTGGACAAATTGGTGGGCCAGGGGATCCTTGTTCCTGTTGATTCTGCGGAGTGGGAAACTCCGATTGTAACAGCGCTAAAGGCCAACGGGGAGGTTCGAATATGCGCTGATTACAAATGTACCATTAATAAGGCGATACGCCCAAATGCGTATCCGGTGCTGGTAGTCAGCCACCTGTTGGCCAGGTTACATGGGGGAAAGTGCTTCGCAAAGCTTGACCTGGCGCAGGCTTATCAGCAGCTCTCGGTAACCCCAGCTGCAGCTGCGGCGCAGACGATAGTCACTCATAAGGGGGCGTTTCAGGTGACGCGCCTACAGTTTGGCGTGAACTCGGCGCCAGGCATCTTCCAATCACTAGTGGAACGTCTCTTGAAGGGTCTGGAGGGGGTCTTGCCATATTTTGACGATGTATTGATAACGGGGGAGTGAGTCAGAATTGGCTGAGAGGCTAGACAAAGTACTGATGGTATTTGAAAAGGCGGGGTTGAGGTTGTGGAAAGACAAATGCGTCTTCTTCGCAAAAGAGGTTGAGTTCCTGAGTTTCCGGGTAACCCCTGTAGGCATTAAACCCTCCGAATCAAAGGTGGCCGCCGTTCAAAATGCTCCTTGCCCCACCTCCAAGCCCGAATTGCAGTCGTTCCTGGGGCTCTTAAACTTCTACCATTCCTTCCTGCCTAGGAAGGCATCGGTAGCGGAGCCGCTTCATAAGTTGCTAAAAAAGGACGAGGCGTGGTGATGGGGCGAGAGTCAGGAGAGGGCATTCAATGAGCTGAAACAACTCTTATCCTCAGACGCCATATTAACCCATTTTGACCCCAAGAAACCAGTGGTTCTGGTTTGTGATGCATCTCCAGTGGGGGTGGGGGCGGTCCTGTGCCACGTGTTGGAAAACGGGCGGGAAGCTCCGGTGGCGTTCTACTCCAGGTCCCTGTCTAAGGCAGAGCGTAACTACGCACAAACAGACAGGGAGGCATTAGCGATAATTGCTGGGACGAAGAAGTTTCACCACTTCCTCTATGGCCGCCCCTTTACCATCGTAACTGACCACAAGCCCCTGCTAGGCATTTTCACCGCAGACAAGCCCACTCCACAGATTCTGTCCCCTAGGATGCTAAGGTGGGCCATTTTTTTAAACGCGTACCAGAACGCGCTGATGTATCGCCCTGGAAAGGACATAAGCCACGCGGACGCCCTGTCGAGGTTGCCCCTTCCCCACATGGGCAGCAACGTGTGCGAGGTGGAACAAGACCACCAAGTGCTCATGATAGAGGTCCTGGATTCACCCCCCATAGTGCCCGCAGAGATCGCCAAGGCAGAGACAAGACGTTGGCCCTGGTTAGCTCCTGGGTGCAGAAAGGGTGGCCAACGTCCTCCCCGGCGGCGGAATTTGCTCCATTTTTTAGGAAAAAGTTAGAACTGTCCATGGAAAGGGGTTGCCTCCTGTGGGGCCAGCGGGTAGTCATCCCTGAGTCCCTGAGAGCAAGGGTGCTCAAGCTGCTGCACGTCAGCCATCCAGGGATTGTCCGCTCCAAGGCACTGGCCAGGAGCTACTTCTGGTGGCCCCAGTTGGACGCTGATATCGAGCACATGGTGGGCACTTGCGAGACTTGCCAAAGCTCCCAGCCCAAAGAGGCCCGAGTGACATAATTCTGCCTGCCTCTGAGGGACACCAGTCACTGGGGTGCACCAGGACAAGTCCCTGTATCCCTGTGGGCCAGCATACCACTGAGTTTGGGCACCCCTGACTTAGATTTTAGTGTATAAATGTGTATCTTTAACTATAGTTTGCTATGATACTGTCCCTTGACAATGTTATTGTTTCTTCTGCACTTTTTCCCCGCTCAGGCCTTCCTTCAAACTTTTCATGCATCCTCCCCTCTAGCTCAGGTCAAGTCTTTGTTTTGTGCATATCATGAAGGAAGACGGAGAAACAGAGTCCACAAAATCTTTCCTTGAGTAACTCCTGAATCTCTACTTCTAACAGATATCAGAAAAAACAATTTTAGAGCCAAACTGTGAGGGATACTAGTAAGACTGCCTGAGGCAGAACATTCCTTGTCAGTTTTCTGATCAAAGTATATGGTGCCCTGGGATTGATAAAGCAGAGGTATTTCATCAGGTCTTTCAAGCAGCTCTCACAGTTAAGAGATCAGCCAGCCAAGCTCATAGTGAGACTCTAATTTATTATTGGTGGAACTAGGAAGCAAAACAATGTTTTTATGCACAAACACAAAGCCACGCTTGCTTAGCCTTGATGGGCTGGGGGCCGGGGAGTATGTATAATAGAGAGGGACCTTTCATGCTGGAAAGAAAGACCCAAAACATGAAAGAAGCTTTTGTTCATGTAACTCGTATTCTTCTAGTGATTTGGAGTAATATACACAAACATCTTCAGGCCGAACCCATAAACCTTGATGCCAGCTTGGTAAAGGTATATATTCATACTTCAAAAGCAATTGCCAAAAGAGAACATTTGAAACACAAATGATTCATGTTTACAAAAGAGGAGTAGACAAAAGTTTCATATCTGTTTCATGTTTTGTTTAACCTTTTGGTGCTCTTTCGCACTTTGCCTGTCAAATTGCCTGAGATATTTTTTTTTAACCCAACAGCATTGTGGGGACTATCATCTAGTCATCCAGAAGGAGCAGGACTTTTGAATCCACAAAAGAGCTTAGCACCAACTGAGGAGTGCTGTTTAGCACTACAATGTCAACAGCTTCAGGCAGTATGCACAAGATTGTAGGATCTGTAGTTTTAAAATCCTGGAACACACTAAAGTCTTCTCTATACTGCCCCTCTTTGGCGGGTGTAGAATGGCTTTTAAGAAGCTGCTTGACATCAGGCGAAGGAGCAAAATGCTTTTTCATGTGATCCCTGTGCCCAGACAGCATCCTGCAGCAACCTCGTCATTTCCATAGCAGACACTTTGCAGCTGATGGGGGAAGAGCTTCCCATGTCAGTTGTAAAGCAGCTGTTACCACCACACCCACTGCTGAATGCATAAAGAGTCTGGTGGGTTGTTGTGTCCTAAAGCCTGTGCCTTTAAACAATGTACCTATCCATGTGTATCCAATGTAACCTTTTCTATGTGTAACATTGTAACCTTCAGCTGCATCACTGTAACCTTAATAGGACGCGAGCTAGTGACCACTAGATGGCAATAGCGAGCGTCCAAGCTCATTGGTCCAAGACTCACCTAGAACAACAGCGCGGGAAGATTCCCGCCACTACCTTCACCTGGACAAGAAGGGCGTGACCTACAATGACATCACGCGGACAGTAGCCAATGGACTGTCAAGGAGCCACATTCAAATGTATAGCCACTGTATATATTGAGCTGTTCATCCGCCATTACCACATGTTCCCTCTGACCAGCATGTAATAAAGTTGTGTTAAGCCAGCTCTTCGGCTGTCCTGGTGTCCTTGGTCCCATACACTAAATTGGCGACGAAGGTGGGATAATGGCTGCCCACAGGACCAAGACATACGCCGGTTTCAACATCAAGAAACCGCAAGATTGGGAACTCTTCGAAATGGACTTCCAAGGCGCGCTGGTGGAGTTCGAGGTGACGGATGAGGCGAAGAAAAGAGCCATCCTCACCAGAATGCTCGGGCACGATGGCAAGAGGGTATTGATTGACCTCATCGCACCCAAAAAGGCGGCTGAATTCAAGGCAAAGGAGCTCCTGCCGGTGCTGCGAGACCATTTCCGGCCCTCGGTAGCGATGTTTCCCGCTCGGAGTGCGTTTTGGAGGCGAGTCCAAGCGCCTGGTGAGTCGGTCGCCGCTTTCGTAGCGGCCCTGCGTCTGGCTGCCGGCCCATGCAAATGGGAGAATTTGGAAGTCACCCTCAGGGACTGCGTGCTATGCGGCCTGAAGGATGCCGAGATTCAGCGCACGCTAATGAATCAGGAGCCGCCCCCCACGTTGCAGGAGGTCCTGAAAGCGGCACAGGCCGTGGAAGCCACGAAGGCCGGGGTGCAAGAGCTCCAGGACTGGCGGCTGAAGGCCAACAAAGCAGAGAGTTCGGTGCATGCAGCCCGGCGAATTTCGAAATCGTCCGCCGAAAGCAGTGACGACGAGGACGTCCGGAGGGTCCGGAAGGAGGGCCGGCGTTGCAACGGCTGCGGGGTGGCTCACGACCGTGCCAGGTGCCCGTTCAGAAAGGCCGAGTGCCACAACTGCGGGCGACGCGGGCACATAGCCAAAGTCTGCAGACAACGGCGCAAGGACCGGAGGAGCTCGCCCGACCGCCCAGCGAGGGACCGGAGGAGCTCGCCTGACCGCCCAGCGAGGCCAGACCGCTCGACGAGACTAAAGGATGGTGCCCGGCCCACGAGGAAGCAGGACGGCGTGGGCCGCATCTCCGACGACAGCGGCGACGACGCCCCGGTTTTCAGCGTGTCCATGGGACACCCCCGTTACTTTGTTGAGGTACTGGTGCAAGGGGCCCCTGTTAGGATGGAGATTGACTCTGGCTCCTCTTACTCAATCATTTCCCAGAGGGAGTTTTTGAGAATTGCCCCCCGCGTACGGCCCAAGCTCAAAGCGTTGAGGTCCACGCTTCGGGACGTGCAAGGGAACAGTATCCCGGTGTTGGGGGTTGGGAATTTCCAGGTTCAGTACAAGCGGCACGCCGCGGAACTCCCCTTAGTCGTTCTTAAGGGGGGTAATTGCAGTCTCCTCGGGACTCAATGGTTTCAGCCCCTGGGTCTGTTCATTGGGGGGGTGCATGCCGTTCGGTCTGACCCAATACAGGAGGTGTGCGACGCGCACCCCGAAGTCTTCAAGAAGGGACTTGGGAAATTCAATGGACCCCCAGTAACGTTCGACCTGGACCCGGAGGTCCGCCCAATCAGACTCAAACCGCGCCGGGTGCCTTTTGCACTCAAGGACAAAATAGAGGCGGAACTGGACAAATTAGTGGGCCAGGGGATTCTTGTTCCTGTTGATTCCGCGGAGTGGGAAACTCCAATTGTCACAGCATTGAAGGCCAATGGGGAGGTTCGCATTTGCGCCGATTATAAGTGCACCATTAATAAGGCAATCCGCCCTAATGCGTACCCGGTGCCAGTGGTCAGCCATTTGCTAGCCAGGTTACATGGGGGAAAGTGTTTCGCTAAGCTCGACCTGGCACAGGCCTATCAGCAACTCATGGTAACCCCTGCCGCAGCTGCTGCACAGACCATAATCACGCATAAGGGGGCGTTCCAGGTGACGCGCCTCCAATTCGGCGTGAACTCGGCGCCTGGAATTTTCCAGTCGCTCGTGGAACGTCTCCTCAAAGGGCTGGACGGCGTTTTACCATATTTTGATGACGTATTGATAACGGGGGGGAGTGAGGTTGAGTTGGCTGAAAGGCTAAACAAGGTCCTGGCGGCATTCGGACAGGCGGGGTTGAGGTTGCGAAAAGACAAATGCGTCTTCTTTGCGAAGGAGGTTGAGTTCTTAGGGTTCCGAGTAACACCCGAGGGGATCAAACCGTCCAAATCCAAGGTGGCCGCCATCAAGAAAGCTCCTCGCCCCACATCCAAGCCCGAGTTGCAGTCGTTCCTAGGGCTCTTAAATTTCTACCACTCCTTCCTTCCACGGAAGGCTGCGGTGGCTGAGCTGCTTCACAAGTTGCTCAAGAAAGATGCGGCATGGAAGTGGGGCAATGACCAGGAGAGGGCATTCACGGAACTGAAACAACTCCTGGCGTCTGACGCCATTCTGACCCATTTCGACCCCAAACGGCCGGTGGTACTGATCTGTGATGCATCCCCGGTGGGGGTGGGGGCAGTGTTATGCCAGGTGTTGGAAAACAGGAGGGAGGCCCCAATAGCGTTTTACTCCAGGTCCCTGTCCCAAGCGGAGAGAAACTACGCCCAGACAGACAGGGAGGCGCTGGCGATAGTTGCGGGGACCAAAAAATTTCACGATTTTCTGTATGGGCGCCCTTTCACCATCGTGACTGACCACAAGCCCCTACTAGGCATTTTTACCGCAGATAAGCCCACGCCACAGATCCTGTCCCCGAGAATGCTTAGGTGGGCCATTTTTCTCAATGCCTACCAGCACGCGTTGGTGTACCGGCCCGGGAAAGAGATCAGCCATGCGGACGCCCTATCAAGGTCCCCCCTTCCCCTGACGCAGAGCCAGATGGGCGGAGAGGGGCATGACCGCCAGGTGCTCATGATAGAGGTTTTGGATTCGCCCCCCCCATAGTGCCCGCCGACATTGCCACAGCGACAAGGAAGGACAAGACGTTGGCGGCGGTTTGCTCCTGGGTACAGAAAGGGTGGCCGGCGTCTTCCCCAGCAGAGGAATTCGCCCCATTTTTTAGGAAGAAGCTGGAACTGTCCCTAGAGAGGGGGTGCCTCTTGTGGGGGCAGCGGGTGGTGATCCTTACATCCCTTCGACCGCGGGTGCTTAAACTGCTGCACGTCAGCCACCCCGGAATTGTGCGCTCCAAAGCGCTGGCCTGGAGTTACTTCTGGTGGCCCCAGTTAGACGCCGACATCGAGCACATGGTCGGCGCTTGCGAGAGCTGCCAATGCTCCAGACCGGAGGAGGCCCGCCTTCCCCACAGGGAATGGGACGCGGCTAAGGGGCCGTGGTCCCGGGTGCACATAGATTTCGCGGGCCCGTTCCGAGGAACCCTGTTTCTCCTTGTTGTGGACGCTTTCTCCAAGTGGTTGGAGGTCATCCCAGTCACAAGCACCTCCTCGGCCGCGACAATTAAGCATTTGCGGGGAATTTTTTCCACGTTTGGCATATCCGACACTCTAATTAGCGATAACGCTAGTTGCTTCACATCCGCTGAGTTCAGGGCATTCACAGAGATTAACGCCAACTGGCACATCACCTCCGCCCCTTTCCATCCGGCCACCAATGGCCAAGTGGAGCGCCTCGTACGCACCACGAAGGACGCGCTGCGGCGCATGGGCCCCGGGGACCTCAACCTGCAAGTGTGTCAGTTTCTGCTAGGGTACAGGGTGACCCCGCTAGCGTCAGGCTACTCCCCTGCGGAGCTTTTAATGCGCAGGAAGCTGACCACCATACTCACTAGGCTAGACCCCACGAGAGTTGAGGACAAGGGGAGGAACATAGGGGTAGAAGCCACCAAGAGTT
The DNA here is from genome assembly GCA_035047305.1 of Bradypodion pumilum. NCBI lineage: Eukaryota > Metazoa > Chordata > Lepidosauria > Squamata > Chamaeleonidae > Bradypodion > Bradypodion pumilum. The sequence continues at coordinate 132,626,727 of JAWDJD010000004.1, forward strand.
TCAGCGTGGGTGCCCCAGTGCATTGCAGGAACTACGCCAGCGCGGGGCCAACCTGGGTACCGGGGGTGGTCGTGGAACAGACCGGTCCCGTATCGTACCGCGTGGAGACCAACACAGGTCTGCTTTGGCGGCGATACGCGGATCAGCTCCGGAGCCGGGTCCCAGGAAGTCAGGGCGCCGACGGCGCGAACACAAATTCAGCGTTAGGGTTCTCCCCCACCTGTTTAGCCCAAGGGGGAGGGGAGGGGGGGTCCAGAGTCCCCACCAAGGGGGGAGGAGAAGGAATTTGTCCTCGTAGATATCCCGCGGGATCCCCCAACAGAGTTTGATTTTGATTTTCAGAACCAGGGTTTTTTTTTGGAGTGGTCCCCCACCCATCCAAGCGAGAAGAGGGGTTTTACGTTAGCCCCTGGTGCCCCCGGTTCAACCACAATGGAATCTACCCTTTCCCCTAAAGCTGCAAAACCGCAGCAAGCCTCTAACAAGTCTCCCTCTCCCATTACAGGACAAGGGTCCAGGGAACAAGGAAGCGGGAGCGGCCCCCGGGTGGGCCAACCCACATCGCGGCCCAAACGCGAGTGCAATAAACCATCTTGGCTAAGAGACTTCGTCTCATCCTAGGGGGGAGGGATGTTGTGTCCTAAAGCCTGTGCCTTTAAACAATGTACCTATCCATGTGTATCCAATGTAACCTTTTCTATGTGGAACATTGTAACCTTCAGCTGCATCACTGTAACCTTAATAGGACGCGAGCTAGTGACCACTAGATGGCAATAGCGAGCGTCCAAGCTCATTGGTCCAAGACTCACCTAGAACAACAGCGCGGGAAGATTCCCGCCACTACCTTCACCTGGACAAGAAGGGCGTGACCTACAATGACGTCACGCGGACAATAGCCAATGGACTGTCAAGGAGCCACATTCAAATGTATAGCCACTGTATATATTGAGCTGTTCATCCGCCATTACCACATGTTCCCTCTGACCAGCATGTAATAAAGTTGTGTTAAGCCAGCTCTTCGGCTGTCCTGGTGTCCTTGGTCCCATACACTAAATGGGTGCAGTGGTAACAGTCATTTTCCAGTTCTTCTTCTTCTTTCATATCCCAATCAAACCCTGGACTGCCAAAATGAAGCTACTTTCTTGGTTTTGCCATTGGCCAAATGTTGTGTTCCGATGGTTTTACCTTTCCACATGGATTACAATGTATCTGAGCCAATGTAACCTTGCCTATAGCAACAATGTAACCTTCAGCTGTATCATATAAACCCTGTAATAGGACGCGAGCTAATGACCACCAGCTGGCAGCAGCGAGCGTCCAAGCTCTCTTGGTCCGAACTCATCAAAGGCAACAGCGCGGGAAATTTTCCCGCCACCACCTACACCTGGACAAGAAGGGCGTGACCCGCAATGACGTCACGCAGACAGTAGCCAATGGGCTACCATGGCACCACGTTCAAATGTATTACTACTGTATATAAAGAGCTATCGATCCGCCATTACCTCATGTTCCCTCTGTCCACGATGCAATAAACCTGAGTTAACCCAGCCCGAGGCTGTGTCCTGTGTCTTGGTTTGCATACACCAAATTGGCGACGAAGGTGGGATGATGGATCCCCACGGAACAGCCAGGGCACAGAGCGGGTTCAACATCACCAAACCGCAAGACTGGGAGCTGCTAGAGATGGACTTCCAGGCGGCACTGGTGGAACTCAGAGTCAAAGATGACGACGAGGAGAGGAAGAGGGCCATCCTCACCAGAATGCTCGGAATGGAAACCAAGCGGACGCTGGTGGGCATAATCGCTCCAAAGAAGGTGAGCGAATTTAAGGCGGGCGACATCATGAAGCTGCTGCGAGAGAGGTTCTCCCCCTCGAGGGCAATGTTTCCCGCTCGGAGCGCGTTTTGGAGGCGAGTCCAAGCGCCGGATGAGTCGGTTGAGGCATTCGTGGCCGCCATGAGGATAGCCGCCGCCCCCTGTAAATGGGGCGACATCCTGGAGATGGCCCTCAGGGACGGCGTGTTGTGCGGCCTGAGAGACAAGGAGGTACAGCGCAGCCTGATGAATAAGGAACCGCCACCCACGCTGGCAGAGGTCGTAGAGGCCGCGGAAGCTGCAGAGTCCACGAATGCTGGAGTGGACGAGATGCACCAGTGGCGTGAGTGGCGTCCTAGAGCCGGCAAGGCGGAAAATTCGGTGCATGGGAAGTCCGGACAGTCGGTGCACACAACTCGACGGGCCTCAAAGTCGTCTACGGAAGGCAGCGACGGCGAGGAGGTCCAGAAGGTCCGAAAGGGGGGTCGACGCTGCGAGGGTTGCGGAGCGGCCCATGAGCGCGCGAGATGCCCGTTCAGTAAGGCCGAGTGTTACACCTGCGGCCGTCGGGGGCACATCGCCAAGGCATGCAGAAAACGGAAGGAGGGCCGGAGGCAGTCACAAGACCGAGCGGCCAGACCGGACCGTCCAGCGAGGCCCAAAGATGGCGCCCAGACCACGAGGAAGCACGATGGCGTGGGCCGCGTATCGGACGACAGCGAGGACGACGCCCCAGTGTTCAGCGTGTCCGCAGGACAGTCCCATTACTTTGTTGAGGTATTAGTACAAGGGGCCCCTATTAAGATGGAAATTGACTCGGGGTCCTCTTATTCTATAATTCCCCAGAAAGAGTTTTTGAAAATCGACCCCCACGTGCGGCCCAAACTTAAAGCGTTGAGGTCCACGCTGCGAGACGTGCAGGGGAACAGCATTCCGGTGTTGGGGGTCGGGAAATTTCGGGTCAATTTTAAGAAACATTCTGCGGAACTGCCCCTAGTTGTCCTCAAGGGGGGAAGCTGTAGCCTCCTAGGGACACAGTGGTTTCAGCCCTTAGGTTTGTTCATAGGGGGAGTACATACCGTGGGGGGGGACCCAATACAAGCGGTTTGCGATGCGCATCCCGCCGTTTTTAAGAAAGGACTCGGAAAGTTCAAGGGACCCCCTGTAGCTTTCGACATAGACCCGGAGGTCCGCCCGATAAGACTCAAACCGCGCAGGGTGCCGTTCGCACTCAAGGACAAAATAGAGGCGGAACTGGACAAACTGGTGGGCCAGGGGATTCTTATTCCTGTTGATTCCGCGGAGTGGGAAACTCCAATTGTAACGGCGCTAAAGGCTAACGGGGAGGTGCGCATTTGCGCTGATTATAAGTGTACAATTAACAAGGCGATCCGCCCTAATGCATACCCGGTGCCGGTGATCAGCCACCTTTTGGCCAGGCTAAATGGGGGAAAGTGTTTCGCCAAACTCGATTTGGCACAAGCTTATCAGCAACTTCCTGTGACCCCCGCCACGGCCGCGGCACAAACGATAGTTACACACAAAGGAGCGTTCCAGGTGTCGCGGTTACAGTTTGGCGTGAACTCGGCACCCGGCCTTTTTCAGTCGCTTGTGGAACGCCTCCTGAAGGGACTGGAGGGGGTGTTGCCTTATTTTGATGACGTGTTGATAACAGGGGGGAGTGAGGCTGAACTGGCAAAGAGGTTGGACAAAGTATTGACCGTGTTCGAGAAAGCGGGGCTGAGATTGAGGAAGGATAAATGTGTCTTCTTCGAAACCGAGGTCGAGTTTTTAGGGTTCCGGATAACACCCGAGGGGATTAAACCGTCTAAATCCAAGGTAGCAGCCATTAAAAAGGCCCCTCGCCCCACATCCAAAACCGAGCTACAGTCCTTCCTGGGGCTCCTCAACTTTTACCATACATTCCTCCCGCGGAAGGCGTCCGTGGCCGAACCGCTCCATCGGTTACTTAAAAAGGAGGAGCCATGGATGTGGGGTGACGAGCACGAGAGGGCGTTCAAGGAGCTAAAGCAACTCCTAACATCTGAGGCAATCCTGACGCACTTCGACCCCAAACGGCCGGTGGTCCTAGTTTGTGATGCATCCCCGGTGGGGGTGGGGGCGGTGCTTTGCCACGTGTTGGAGGACGGAAGGGAGGCCCCGGTAGCGTTTTACTCAAGGTCCCTGTCCCAAGCGGAGCGAAATTACGCGCAAACCGACAGGGAGGCGTTAGCAATAGTAGCGGGGACCAAAAAATTTCACGATTTTTTGTATGGCCGCCCGTTCAAAATCGTGACCGATCACAAGCCACTGTTAGGGATTTTCACGGCTAGCAAGCCCACGCCGCAGATCCTGTCCCCGAGAATGCTGCGTTGGGCTATTTTCCTCAACGCGTACCAACATGAGTTGGAGTACAGGCCCGGAAAAGAGATCAGCCATGCTGACGCGCTTTCGAGATCCCCTTTGCCCTTGTCGGACGACCAAAAGGCGAGAGCAGAAAGAGACCGCCAGGTGTTGCTAATTGAGGTTTTAGACGCACCCCCAATAGTACCAGCCGACATTGCTAGGGCGACAGGCAAGGACAGGACGCTGGAAAAAGTTAGTTCATGGGTGCAGAAGGGGTGGCCGGCTTCGTCCCCGAGTACAGAGTTCGACCCATTCTTTAGGAAAAAGCTAGAGTTGTCCCTAGAGAGGGGGTGCCTTCTGTGGGGCCAACGGGTGGTGGTCCCTGCGCCCCTGCGGGCGAGGGTGCTCGAACTGCTGCACGTCAGCCACCCGGGCATAGTTCGTTCAAAGGCGCTGGCCCGGAGTTACTTCTGGTGGCCACAGCTGGACGCGGACATTGAGCACATGGTCGGCACTTGCGAGGCTTGCCAGGGATCCCGACCTGAGGCGGCCCGTCTCCCGCATAGGGAGTGGGACACAGCAAGGGGGCCGTGGTCTAGAGTGCACGTGGATTTCGCTGGCCCATTCCGAGGAACCATGTTTCTCCTGGTGGTAGATGCGTTCTCCAAGTGGCTGGAGGTTATCCCAGTAAAGAGCACGTCCTCCGCCACGACAATTAGCCAGCTAAGGAGAGTCTTTTCCACATTCGGTTTACCCGACACTTTAGTCAGCGATAACGCTAGTTGTTTCACCTCCGCCGAGTTCGGAGCATTCATGGAGGCAAACGCCATTCGGCATGTTACATCCGCACCGTTTCACCCGGCCACGAATGGCCAAGTGGAACGGCTGGTGCGGACAACGAAGGAGGCGCTGCGGCGCATGGGCCCGGGGGACCTGAATCACCAGGTATGCCAGTTCCTCTTAGCGTATAGGGTAACCCCCTTAGCGTCAGGCTACTCGCCGGCGGAGCTCTTGATGCGGCGAAAACTGACCACGATCCTGTCCAGGCTAGACCCGACGAGGGTCGAGGATAAAGGAAAAAACATAGGGTTGGCAGTCTCGAAAGGTTTCGCCGCCGGGGACCCTGTTCACTGCAGGAACTATTCCAGCGCAGGGCCGGCCTGGGTACCAGGGAAGGTTGTAGAACAGACGGGGCCAGTATCGTACCGGGTCGAGACTAACACCGGCCTCCTCTGGAGGAGGCACGCAGACCAACTGAGGCACCGAGTGAGTGGGCCAGTCAGTGGAGCTCAGCAACAGGATTCAGCGTTAGGGTTCTCCCCCACCCGCTTAACCCAAGGGGGAGACAGCAGTGGACAACAGTCCCAAGCAAGGGGGGAAGGAAGCAGAAGCAGCGGCCCCGACTCATATCCTTTTGATACGCCAGTCCTATCAGGGGCCGGGGAAGGGGGAGAGGAGTTCGCGACCGCTGCCCCCGATAGTAATTTTGATTTTGATTTTGCGAGCCGGGGGGGTTTTCAGGAGTGTTCCCCCACCCATCCAAGCGAGAAGAGGGGTTTTTCGTTAGCCCCCAGTGCCCCCGGTTCCTCCCTAAGAAAGAGCACACCTCCCAACAACGCCGCGGAGCCGCGGCAAGTCACTAACGAGTCTCCCTCTCCAATTACAGGACAGGAAACCAGGGGACAAAGAGAAGGTAGCAAACCCGGGGAGAGGCAGCCCGCATCGAGACCCCAGCGTGTTCGAAATAAGCCATCTTGGCTGAGAGACTTTGTCTCCTAAGGGGGGGGGAGTGTGTGTGTAAGTGGGGGCTCGAGACTTTGTCTCGTCCTAGGGGGGAGGGGTGTTGTGTTCCGATGGTTTTACCTTTCCACATGGATTACAATGTATCTGAGCCAATGTAACCTTGCCTATAGCAACAATGTAACCTTCAGCTGTATCATATAAACCCTGTAATAGGACGCGAGCTAATGACCACCAGCTGGCAGCAGCGAGCGTCCAAGCTCTCTTGGTCCGAACTCATCAAAGGCAACAGCGCGGGAAGTTTTCCCGCCACCACCTACACCTGGACAAGAAGGGCGTGACCCGCAATGACGTCACGCAGACAGTAGCCAATGGGCTACCATGGCACCACGTTCAAATGTATTACTACTGTATATAAAGAGCTATCGATCCGCCATTACCTCATGTTCCCTCTGTCCACGATGCAATAAACCTGAGTTAACCCAGCCCGAGGCTGTGTCCTGTGTCTTGGTTTGCATACACCAAACCAAACTTAAGTCCTCATTGGTGCATGTTTCTGGCAGTAATTGGCAGACCAGTAAACGAGTCAGATTCTGTATCTCTCCACATTCACACAGCATATTGTTGTCAGCCAATCAGAACATCCAGAAGGGGCAGGATTTTCCAGTTGACAAGGGAAGACTTTCAGATGGCAGTCAGCAGCAGATGAGCAGTGGGAAAAGCCACTTTGCAGCTCACAGGAGAAGCCCTTCCAATGAGTGGCAGGGGCATAACAGCTACTTTGCAGCTGAAATGAAAACCCTTCCCCTGTCATCTACAAAGGATCTATTCCCCGCACCCCACCCCAATCTCAATTTAACCTGTCCCCAGCATATGTGCACGTATGCTGTGGACAGGATAAAATAGAGTGGAACAATTTAGCTGAGACCCCTGATAAGGACTCAAGATGAGGTGAGTTGAAGCTGATTGGCTTGATTGATGTATGCTTGTGATCAGACCAACTCATCCCAAAAAGGATGTGATGCTATATATGCCCCTATAGACAGCCTCTATGTTGCCTGTCCTTGGTGAGGATGAGAAGCTTAGTTATCAACAGCATTTGGGGCAATGTAAAGAAGCTGCAACAAACAACATTGCTTGGGCAGAAGCACAATCTGTTCTCTCCCAAAGGAAACTGGAATCAGTTGAGTTTAACATGCAGTCTCCAGATTAGCTTTCCTCAACTTGATAATTGGCAAAACATAACAGAGTGTAACTCCCACCACCTTTACTCAGTATGGCCATTGGCAGCTCTAAGGGGTACATATGTAAGTTTCTTTGTTCAGACAGTCGGCTATAATCAAATTATATAAAGCAAACAGAATATAAAAGGCCATTTCATCCCGAACAAGAATTTATAATTAAAACAAGCTGCCACCTGCTCTTCAATGAAGTTTTGGCAGGTACACATTGCAGTAAAAGCTAAGAAAGCCACCTTTTTTATTTATGGCCCCATTTCTACTTGCCAAGAGAAATGCACTTCTCAAATTCAGCTGGCCTGATTGGTAAGCAATAAAGAAAGAAAGCTGTTTCAAATATTTCTACCAGCCTGTCCCACAAATGGTGCACATTACCAGGTGGAGAGGTGAATGTTGAACAACATTCTTCTTGCAGATATAATACCTCAAATGGAAGGCTTGAAATAGACATCTCTGCTTGTCTCTCCTGTAAATTACTGCACACAGTCAGTTCATGTAGAGGAAAGGTTTTGAAAGGCCTTAAGGAAGCAAATTTCCAAATAGCCATCACTGTTACTCATGTTCTCACTTTGGGTCTGCCTCTCCCCCATGCCATGACATGGGGGGTAGCGGGTATTCAAGGTCTTCATTTGGGTTTTCTTCCTGCTCCGGCTACAGAAAAGTGTGTCAAAGACTGGCCTGTCTGGGCTGTGCCCCATTTTTAATTTAGGAAATTCCCTTTGCTAAATTTGCCTAGTAGAGAACTGAGTCAACTAGACATGGCATTTCTGTGCATACTGCATATCTATCTACTGGGACAACAGGGAGGGTTAAAAGGCCACTTTCTTGCCTTTTGGATGATCTCATTGGCTGCCCACTTCCAGTGTCTGATTGGTTCAGCTCACAGTGGCTCATATTGAAGGGGGGGGGGAAGATGGCCTTTAAAGTAGAGCTACAACTGCTTATGGCAAATCCCTTCAGAGATTTTCTGAGATACAAACAGCAGAGCCTGCTTTCTGTCATGGTGTCTGGGACAACCCTTAGCTCCCACTGCAAGACTGCAGATTAGCCAACCTTGGTGTCCTCACTAGTTAGAGGTGGGACTAGTGGAAAGACACAGCATGGTATCCATGGCCTCAAGCCCTGGGAGAGCCTACTGGGGCATTTCTGGGCTCTGCTTGTCTATCCCATTCCTTTAGTTCATTTATCAAGTGGTAGTACTGATCTTCCAGCATGGCATTAGAATAATAGTAAATCTGGTGGCTAGTGGAATATTAAAATATCAGGCAACCCAATAGGCATTTTTTGCAACATACAGTTGTGCTCTGTTTAGTTTTCATATCTATGAATGGTTCAGGTTCTTAGAATAATTATTTACAAATGTATTCCTCCTTTTGGCTCCTGTTGTTGAGTGGGTGGGCGGGTATTCCTGTGTTTTTAAAATGGATTTTGTCCTTTATAATGCATATTTATATATGATTCTATAAGAGCTTAGAAATAATTAGTTCCCAGTATTTCATTTAGGAGGAACTAGTTATTTTGGGGTAATAAGCATTCTAACTGTTAATAACAATGTTAATTTTAGCTATATCAGCAACACAGGTCTTGTCCTGGATCAGCAACTGGCTAAGAGACAGGAAACAGAGGGTAGCACTAAATGGACACTTCTCCAAGTGGAGGGAAGTAAAGAGTGGGGTCCCCCAAGGTTCAGTACTGGGACCCCTGCTTTTCAACCTCTTCATAAATGATCTAGAGGTAGGAGTAAAAAGCAAGGTAGCCATATTTGCTGACAACACTAAATTATACAGGGTAGTGAAAACTGTGAGAGATTGTGAGGAGCTCCAGAGGGATCTCTCGACACTGGGGGAGTGGGCAAAACAGTGGCAAATGAGTTTCAACACTAGCAAGTGCAGAGTGATGCATGTTGGGGCAAAGAACCCCAATTACATTTATAAACAGATGGGGTCTGAACTCTCTGCGACAAACCAGGAAAGGGACCTTGGTGTCCTGGTGGACAACTCAATGAAGGTGTCAACCCATTGTGCCTCAGCAGTGAAAAAAGCAAACTCAATGCTAGGGATCATTAGGAAGGGTATAGAAAATAAGTCAGCAAGTGTTATTTTGCCTCTTTATAAATCTATGGTGAGCCCCATCTGGAATACTGTGTACAGTTCTGGTCGCCATACCTCCAGAAGGATATTATGGAGCTGGAAAAAGTGCAGAGGAGGGCAACCAGAATGATTAGGGTACTGGAACACCTTCCTTACCATCTGAGGCTGCAACGGTTTGGCCTCTTCACTCTTGAACGACGACGTCTAAGAGGTGACCTGATTGAAGTTTATAAAATCATGCATGGTGTGGACAAAGTAGATAAGGAAAAACTGTTTTCCCTATCGCATAACACTAGAACTAGGGGACACTCCATGAAACTTTTGGGTACTAGTTCTCAAACAAATAAGAGAAAGTACTTTTTCACCCAGAGGATTACTGGTCTATGGAACTCCCTGCCAGAAGAAGTGGTGACAGCTGTCAGTCTTGACAGCTTTAAGAAAGGATTAGACAAGTTCATGGAGGACAAGAGTATCAATGGCTATAATTATGGATACTTAAGGACAACCTCCGGGTTGGAGAGATAGGCAGGTTATCTCTCAATATCATTTCCAGGGAATCCTAAGCAGGTGAAGGCATCTCCTTTGGAATACCCTGAAGGAAATGGTGAGCCACTGTGTGAGACAGAATGCTGGACTGGATGGGCTGTGGCCTGTTCCAGCAAGGCTGTTCTTATGTTCTTATGTACCTGGATTTAAGGCATTATATAGTTACTTTCAGAAGTTACATTTAAAATCACATCAAAAAGCATTTTAGAGGCACAGTTGTATGATGTATTCAGCCACAGTAATTTTCCAGAAACAAAACATTTCTAGCATATCAGAGAATAAACAAAACAAAATAAAAACAAAAATGTTGTAGCACTTTGAAGACTAACTGTTATACTGACGAAGTGGACCTGATCCATGAATGCTAACATTAAAATATTACAGTTAGTTGTCAAAGTGCTATGTTTTTGTTTTGTTTATTCTCTGATATGCTTGAAACACAGACTAACAACGGCTACTATTTTAAAACAATTCTAGGTTACTTGCAAATGTTTTGAGGCACCCCATTCTTCTCATGGAAGCTCTTTCATCAGGATGGAGGGAGCCATTGGGAGCTGCAGAACCGGGAGGAAGCCTTTAACTTCTGAAAATCTCCACTGTTCATAAAGTTAACATAGCAGCGGCAATTTCTGAAAATTAAAGACTGAACCTCATCCATGCTTTATTTCTGAAAACCACTAAGGGTGATGACAGCGTAACTTACAAAACAAGATTTCAGCCACTGCAACATGGATTTTTCAGATTTTTATATCATCTTCTTGTCAATCTTTCTTATGTAGCAAGGGATGTGTTCATTGGTTTTTCCTGATGAACTTTTAAAATAGTTTAAGGTGCAATGTTATAACTGGATGATGGAGGGAACAAGATGTTCCCAGAATGCCTTGGGTTTATTGGCTGGAAGAACAAAGGATGTTGCCTTATGGATGCCTAGTCAGAATGCTGGCTAATCTACCTTAGTGCTTTTGACACTGATTGGCATCAACTCTTCCATATTTCAGTTAGGAGTCTCTCCCCATCTGATGAACATGCCAGGCATTTAACCTGGGACCCCTTCCATGCAGAACAGCAATAGCCTATGAAAGAAAGTATGCGGTTGGGCAAAGCCTTTGCATGAATTCAACATGATTATCTGTAAATTGCTGTCACATTTAATATGAAAAGGACTGTGATAGTTCAAAATTGGCCAAATTTCTTCATCTTTGCTTAATAGAGTTTTGGAAGACATGAGAACTTACCTTATTTAAATTTTTTACTGATATCAGCTATGAATTGATCACCTTGCCAACTGGCCTTTTTTGTATGAGCTTCTTAAAGGCCCCTTGTTTGTAATCATTCCAATATACAATAGATAGGGTGTCCATACCACTACTTGGTAACCACTGCTGATACATCAATTGTCAGTCGAAATTTGTGATGGTCAGCATTATAGAAATGTTGAGCCAGAAGAAGGTACAAAACTTTAAAAGGTGTGAATAAACCTAAAAATACAGTCCCAGCATATATAAACAGGTATTTTCGACACTGAAAACGTGCTGCTGGAAAAACTCAGTGTGAAGAGATGGCCTCAGATAACAAATTGTGCACTTTCTGTTCTCTATGCGAAAGGAAAATGATTCCCTGTAAATAGCTGGAAACTTTGGAAATACTGGAAATATTTGTATATTGCTGATTGGACCAAATCCCAAAACAATTTACAAAAGCAACAAAAGACAATAAAACAATAAAAATGCAACAATAAAGTTCCCTAAAAGTTCTGAGCATTATTTGCAGTAAACACAGCTGTTCATACCAGGACTCACATTCTGACATCTTGTAGCCTTCACTGGGAAGATAGAAGACTTATTAAACTAGTTTAAATATAAATAAACTACAGAGTCAAATTAGAACATACTTCTAATTGAGATTGCAGTTTTGTACACACTTACCTTGGAGTCAGAGCTGCTGTACAAAATGGAATTTACTTCCAAGTAAGCAAGCTCAGCTTAGTATTTACTGGGCATCTTGATATCAATAGCCTTTTCTTTCTTTATTTTATCTAATCCATTAATATTCTGCTCATGGTAGCTAAAATGATGTGTGTGAAAGAAATGAAATTATCATGAAAATGAACAATTTGGGTGCTGAAATAAAAAACATTAAATAATTAGTCAAAACTCATAAAGCATTTAAAAATCAGAAGTTAAAAATAAAATTCTCAAACTGGAGAACAAATTCATTTATGAAAGAAAGTCTTGCTGAGTTATGCCCTTACTAGAAAAGTTAGAAGGCTAAGAATGCAGAATGGTATAGAATTAACTTTCTGAGGATTCCATTTTGTGTTGCTATTCTAGCCTCTTGTCTTCTATCACCATCTTCTGCAATTCATCACCACATGTGTCAGACCTAGTTCCAACCTCTGCAGAGACAACAACATAACCAACTAGAGTTTCATTTCTTTGTTTAAACAAAGTCTGTCATGCTGTCAGTGTTCAGCATGCAAACATGCTTGCCTACCAGTGGGTGAAAGGCATTTCCTGCTATGCAACGAGCAACTTCAGCATACAAACTCAGGGGTAGCTAATGACCAAGGACAACTGATAGACTTGATAAGCCAGGAATAGAAGAATGAGAATGATAGTTTTCATAGAGAAGAGAAAGTCACAAAGTCATAAACACAAAAACAAACACGAAACCAGACACCTGAACTTCAATGAAATATCCATGTAGGAGTCAATATGCACTTGTCATCTATATGCTAAATATTCAAATGTCGGAAGCATTGTAAGACCCTCAGTCCATTGAATAGTGAAAGGTGAACATTTGTCCATACAGTGTTGCAATATCACTAGTCAAGCCACCAATACACCACTACTGCTTTATGTTGCTCTCAAATTGGAATTGGGAATCCTTATACAGTGGTACCTCAGATAAAGTCCGATTTGGATAAAGTCCAATTTGGATAAAGTCGCGATTCTTCATGCACACGTGATGCGTCGCATAAAGTCCAAAACCGCTAATAAATGGATGTTATCTGAGGTATTTGGTATACAAACCTCGGATAAAGTTCATTTTTGGACATTATCCGATGCATCACCCATTTGATTTGGATAAAGTCCAAAATCGGATAAAGCCCAAACTTATGGAATGGAGTTTGGACTTTATCCAAGGTTCTACTGTATACTACTCCCCTCCTCCAGGGCCAGTGATGGGCAGTCTTGGCCCTCCAGCTGTTCTTGAACTTCAATTCCCAGAAGCCCAAATCAGCACTCCTACTGATCAAGGCCTCTGGGAATTGAAGTTCAAGAACAGCTGGAGGGCCAAGACTGCCCATCACTGTCCAAGGCCATAGGAGGAAGTGTTTATTATTTCCATGAAATTTATTGAGGAGCAATATCACCTTTTCATAGTTTAAAAAAACAATTTTGATGTTTATTGAGTAAAAGATGGTTATGCCATGAGTACTTATCACAGGCTTACAAACTGCAATTAGTTGACTTGGAAAAGATACACTAATAGAGATGCCAGCTAAAGAGTTTATTTCTTGCAGTCAACAGGTTACATAAGGACATTGTGACACAACTTCATATGAGCATCTGGTGAGAAATAGTTTGATTCATTATGTTTGACATAATCAATCAAACCATGTGCTAGTATATTCATTATACCTCTATGCTGTTCCTATAGATCTCAGCTTGCATGCAAATTTTTCCATCAGGGGAATATTCCAGGTTCTTTAAGGAAAATAATCATTTCCCCACAATGCAGAGTTATGCCTGCCTGAACCACCAAGTAGTGACAACAACTTTTTACATGGTAAATGTTGACTATTTCGTGCAGATAAGGAGAGGAGTTCTACATCTGGCCTTTGCATTATTCTTTGTTTTTTAATAAGCTCCATTTTCTGAAATATATTTGACCCAAAGACTATGCATATAGACAAGGCCATCACTTGTAGAAGTATGAATCTAATTCTCACAGCTTTACTTCCATCTGGAACTGTTGGTATTGCTGATATGGTTCACTATCATCAGGGTGCAGCACCATCTGTGTAGTAATTTGATAAAGCATTATTTTATTTAAATAAGGTTGAACAGAAAGGGTCACTTTTCTTGTGATGTTTCCACACCTCCTCTGTTATTTCAGTTCTTCATTCTTTTTCTCATACCATATTTGAGCATTGTCCCCAGACTGCTTCTTATAGTAAACTGGTTTCTTTTGTTTAGTTCCTATATAGGAGTAATGTGGGATCAAAGCTCTTCAAAATGAATCAAAGGCCTCAAACAGGAAAATGGGGTGAGAGAAAAGAACATATATGGTGTGAGGAAGTGGAAAGGGCATCATCCAAATTCACCATCTACATGAAAATCAAGAGGTTATTTACTGGTTGGAACCACACTTAGACATGTTTAGAGTAAACCTATTGAAATCACTACAGCAAGTTAATCTTTCTTAACTAAAGTCCACTTATTTTACAAAGTCTTCTCTAAACCTGACAAAGTCTACTTAGATTGATGTCTTCATTTAAACACTGCCATTCATCAAATTTGATTGCTCAGTAGTTTACAGAATTGAAATGCCAAGAATCAATCACTTAAGGAGTAAAAAAAACCCGCAATAACAACCAGCAGATGCAATTCATTGGAGATAGCTCATGCATTGCGATAAACATATATACATTTCACTGAATATACTTGTGCAAACTATAATTTCATACTCATTTATATAATTGCGTACTACCAAGTCAATTCCAACTTATGGAAACCCTTTCCAGATTTTTTTAAAAGGTAGAGAGCATTCAGAAGTAGCACACTGGCTGCAATGTCTACCTGTGGATTAGGATCCCCTTGAACTTCTCATTCAACCCATCTTCTGTTTTGCACTCAGAATGGCATGCAAGTTAGCACTGATGATGTGGGAAGTCTAGCAGTAAGGAAAGGCATGAAAGCACTTTCCCCATGTCGTACAACAGAAAAGTCTGACTTGCCTTAACTCAAGTCCCGCTCCATTTTAATGCTGGCCTTGCTTTTGATGAACTAACTTATGAGTCATACTAGATGGACAATCATTCATGACCTACTTGGCAGCATATGCAGAGCAAAGAAAAGGACACAGTTGATTCATGTTGTGCATTGACACAAGATGGGGTGTTCAAAGAGAAGTGACAAAATTATGGATGATTATCTGTCAGAAGTTGTTAGTCATTTATCCAACCAGTGGATATCTGAGAGGATTCTGCAACCTGCAGACAAGAGCTAAAGTTTCTGAGCTATGTTCTGCATTTGGATATGTTCTCCTTGAGTACTTGCTGCTGGAAGGACTTATTGGGAGGAAAACAGTGGCCACCTTCAAGGCTTTCCAGAAGCATCAAGTTGGCCATTGCAGGAAGCAGGATGAGAGACCACACAGTTCTTAAATGCCCTGTAGGGATTTTGTTATCCATCTGCATTTTAGAGGATAATTTATTTATTTATTTATTTATTGAATTTATATCCCGCTCTACTCAGGCACACAGCCGACTCAGAGCGGCAAACAACAAGTTAATAATCATACTGTTATTATAATATAATAATACAAATACACAATAAATAACCAATAGTTACAAAGAAAACAATAATCCACAATGGTACAGAGTATCAAATACACAATATCAGAGCATATCAAAGGCAAAAGGGAAAAAAACCTCTTTTCAGAAGCCCCACACGTCCAGGCACAGTAGAACAGCCACAGAAATAGTCAAAGGCACCCGCCCTTGTCATCCTCCTGCCACCATGGTGGTGGCATCTTCAGAGTCTCCCGGGCCAGGGGAGACTCCCTTTATCTCCCTGCCGGTGGAGGGGGAGGGGAGAGTGCAATGGCTGCGTCGTTGTCATCTTTGGAGCCTCCCAGGCCAGGGGAGACTCCCTTTATCTCCCCGCCGGTGACATCTCCTTACCTTCTATAGGTAGTTTAAACACTCTTAGTGGTACTTTGACCACTAAGAGTGCTGTCTAGATTCTAAATATACATTTTATTAGGCAAATTATAGTGTCACAAAAATTATCATGTCCATTGGATCCAGATTTTAATTTTTAACTTATTTTTATTAAAAAAAATTAAAATATAAACATACAAAATAAAACAACATTACATTACTGCTGTGTATTAAGGCACAATTGCAAGTAGCATGGGCAACGCCTTGCAAGAGGAAAATGGCAATTTCCTGCCATCCAAATTGAGAGCCTAAAGTGGTGAAAAATCCCCCATTCCAGGGCGTGTTGATTATGCTAATCCAAGCACTGTGATTGGTTATAGTTTTGGATCCTGCTTCCCATTGGTTAATTACATATATACCCCATTATGATTGGTTAGTTACGTTTGTCTGGCGGGTCACTACTTTGTATCAAGGAGCCACCACCGGAGAGACAGTATATAAGCCCCATGAGTAAACAAGGGTGGGGCCGGACTGGATCTACACTTCCCACTCTGTACAGGTAGCCAGCAAGTGCTAAGCCTGGGTCTCCTCCATTATGCTATGCTTCTATGGTAGCTAGCCTTTGCCTCCTACATGGCAAGAATCCGGAGGGACTGATTCCACAGGGATTGTATAGCCATCTCTGTGTCCGGAGCACCTTGTAAGCTCATCTCTAAAAGACTGTTGAATAAAGACTTGTTGCTCTTTTGTTCATCATTGTCTGGACTAGTGCTTATAAGAACCGGACATAACAATTATATTATAAAGTAAAACACAAAACACAAATCAAAACAAAAATATTTTCTCTGATATAAAGAGTATTTTCCATGTTGATAAACTTACTGTATTATATATTTCTTGAATAATAAATTTGTAATATATTGATATACCATTATATATAGAATTAAATATATACTTACTCTATTATATCTATAATCTAATAATATAAACTACTCCCAGTATTTCAGAAACATAAGAACAAACAGAAGATCATAAAACACCAGTGATATTTACAAAGCCCTGGAAGATTGTGTTTGTCTTAGCATTATATTAATGGTTCCAGAAACTCAGTTGATCTGGCACTGGTTTACCACCTTTACCTTTGTACAATGTATATTCCACAAATGGTTTTCATACTTCCCAAAATTTATTTTCCTTAATTATACCCTTTTTTTGGTTCAACTCCCATGTAAGTTTATCATTCAATGCAATATTCTGGATCCAGATTTTAGGCAGTCATTGATTGCAAAGGATTTTCAACCAAGTATCAGAGGCAGTCATTTGTGCTGATGTTAATTTGTTCCATTACTTATGAGCCACTAAAGCAGGGATGACCAAACTATAGCCCGTGGACCAGATCCAGCCTGCAGCACCAAATCATCCAACCCACGCCACCCTCGCTCCTCCCAGAAGCAGAAGTAAAACATGTGCATGCATGCACAAAATGTTGCTGTAAATGCACCCACGGCTATTGTAAACATATTTACAACAGCAGTGGGTGCATTTACGGTAGTGTTTTGCACCTGTACCTATGCATTTTACTTCCACTTCTGGTGGAAGGAACCACGTGACCAGCCCTTTGAACCATGTGACTGGCCCACAGCCCAAAAAGTTTGGCCATGCCTGCACTAAAGATTTGTGTGTGAGAGACTACCAATGGCTGTACTTCCTGACTGGTTAATGCCCCACTTTTGTCAAACATCTTGAATTAAAGCTGACAGTCCTAACATCACTCACATCTTGAAAGTTTCCTTTCATCTTCACTGTGGTGGGGTGCAGAAGCCACATGTAAAAAACAAACACCTGTCTTTATTCCAATAGTTATGGATCAGACTGTACTCTTGAAGTCTGGTTGAAAAACATTATTTTTCTAAGCTTGATAAGGAAGTGATTATAGGTAATGTTCATCTTATATCATGGATTCTCAACCTGCGTCCCATGGGCCAGATGTGGCCCATGATGCCATTTCATGTGGACGCCCCAACCGCCTCCACCACACCAGGAAGTGCCATGTGGTGGAGAAAGATCAAAATGGCCATCCAGACCCCGAAGCTGTCTGAGGGAGCATGACCTGGCCCCCATCTTAAAAAGGTTGAGAACTCCTATCCTATATAGTCTGCATCTAGTTGCAGTCTTGAGATGGAAAGTGAGATGAACCTGCAAACATTCAAATTTGACTGCACCAAGAACTGAGATGGTTTGGGATACCTTTGAATTCATTGAGCATCAGCTAAATTTTGCATTAGAAGACAATGATGATGACGACGACGGTCCTTCTGGTCAAAAAATATATTTTAACATTTAATTTATTTGGAATATTACCTATATTTCATATACTGTACATCCATAATTTTAAATTGTGCAATTCTCTGAAATGAATAAGGAATAACACAGAAATTTGTTTTGCCTGAACAACTTTTTCTCATAGTGTGTACTACCCCCTTTCAGTTGTAGAGCTAGCAATGTGATCCATGGATTGCTGTATGTATAATTTTAAACTTAAAGACATAACTTACATTATTTGTCCTTGGGAACCTTTAGGAGAGTTATAGAAACATGAAATGAGTCCCAGCCAGCAATATAAGGAAGCATATCATGCTGAGATCCATGTGATGCTTGTTTTATAAGACAATGTTGTTATTTTCAGTGTGGGTCTGTTGAAAAATGGTCCCACCTACCCTCAAGCAAACTCACTTGCACAAAAACCTGTCCTGTTTTAATTGTCATTATATTATTTTTTCCACCCCATCATTGGCAAGGAAATAGAAGATATCACAGATTATCCTGGAAATTCCAGACAGCATAGGTGTGGCTGCCATTTATCTGACACACATTTAATCCACAACATATTTAGGATCTGTGTATTTTGGCTCTGGTGGCAGTGTAGTGGTTAGGATGCTGAACTTGATCACTGGAAGGTTGGCAGGTCAGCAGATCAAGACCTGAGTGCTGCATGACAGGGTGAGCTCCTGTTTTCTGTCCCAGATTCTGCCAACCTAGCAGTTTGAAAGCAAGAAATTACAAGTAGATAAATAGGTACCACTTTGGTGGGATGGTATATAGTGTTCCATGCACTCCAGTGTCTAGTCATGCCTGCCACATGTCCATGGAAAAGTCTGCAGACATAGACATTGCTGGCTCTTTGGCTATAAACTGAGATGAGCATTGAACCCTAGAGTCAGATACTACTGGCTTTTGAGCAAGGGCGACCTTTACCTTTATTATTTTGGCCCTGAAGAATGCAGCTTACCTTAGTGAGCTTACAATGGTAAGAAGAGTAAACATTGCTTCAATTTCATTCCACAGGACACACTGCCTGTTTCTTTTAATCTGCTTTCTAAGGCCTTCATCCTGTTAACTCAGTAATATTGGTAGGGATGGCTGCCTCAGCCCATTTCTGTTCAATTTAGTTTTGCATGTGTTCATTCATATATCTGTTCCATCCTGTTTCCACATAAATTTATCAACTGAAAAGAAAAAGCATTTGAACATTTATATTTAAATATGTACTTTTAATTTGATGAGATCTCCTTTCTAGATATATCTGCTTTAGTGTTCCAAATCTAAGATAGTTTGGCTTGAGTTTATTTGCAAAAGACAAAGGAAAGTATAATCAGAGATAGTGATGCATGAAAAGATTCTGAGGCTGTTGTTCACTTGACACTTGTGTTTTCCATTTTGTATGCATGCCTGAGAAAAGATTAGCCTGCTGGTGTAAAAACACAGTCATAGCAAAAATTTCAAATTGGCAAAATTAGTCATTTTTAGTGAAACAGTTTTCTAGGTCAAAAATTACTCGCTGAAGATGCAACATTATAAATGGACTTCTTTAAAACCACTTGTACTACTGGTATGGTAATTCATTTCATTCTACGGGAACACTTTACAGTCTATTAGCAGGAAAGAAAGATTAGGTAGGCATTAATCAAACTTTCAGATAGGGAGAATCATGCATACTACATCCAGGAGTTCCCTATTACCATTTTTCAGAAGCTGTATGTGATCAATATTCAAATATATCTACTTTGTCTTCTGTTACTGAGTTGGTCTTATTCCTTCATCACAGGAAGTTACTCAAAAGAAATCCAGCAGCTTATTTTTTAAATATAACATTTGATTTGGGCCACAGACTTACTAGAAAGAAGTTATTAGAAGGAAGCAGTGTAAACTAATTAAAATCAATTTCTTTAAAAACTACTTCACAAATTAGACCATGCCATGATAACCTTAGATCAGTCAATTAGATGTAAACTAGAATAAGCTAAAATCATAGAGTAATTATATGAAATTATATACTAACCTTAGGGTATAATTCGAAACTACAGAAGGAAGTGTTGTGATAACCAGGGATAAAGAATAATAATATAATAATAATCTTAGCTTGAAGAGACTCTATGATCAGCGATATGGATTAACTTTTTAATAAGCTGGCATGTTTAATATTTTATAGCAATTCATTTCTATTAAGATTTATTTAGTTTCTATATCTTTCAAGGATTTGGACAATTTCTACCAAATGGGTAGAAGCTTCCGAAAGCCTCCATATTTTTCTATATAAAGTTTCTCTTATACAGTTGTGTGAGAAAGAGGTTGGTATTGTTGTAGATCTCAAGTTGAATACGTCAGCAGGAAGATGTGGCTACAAAAAGTTGTCCATGCTGCTATTCAGCACCAATCAGACCACATCTATAGTACAGTGTCCTGTTTTGGACACCTCACTTTGAGAAGGATGCCAACAAAGTAGAACAAGTTCAGAAGAGGGCAACAAGGATGATCAGGGGACTGCAAAACAAACCCTATGAGGAAAAACGGAAAGAACTAGGCATGTTCATCCTTGAGAAAAGGAGAAGTATGATAGCACTTTTCAAATAATTGAAATACAGTAATTAAGAGGGGCAGGATCTGTTTTCTATCATCAAAGAGTGGAGGACACGTAATAATGAGCTGAAACCACAGGAAGCCAGATACAAGCTCAATTTCAGGAAAAATATGTTAACTGTTAGAGCAATAAGACAATGGAAGGAATTACCTTAGGAGGTGGTGAGTGCTGTAACCCTAGAGGCACTCAAGTGCAAACTAGACAACCATCTGTCAGATCTGCTTTAATTTGGATTTCTGCATTGAGCAGAGGCTTGGTCTCAATGGTGTTATAGGTCACTTTCAACTCAGTTATTCTATGATTCTATGTGTATTCCTTGGTACACTATTTGAATTGATTCCAAACCTGACAAAACGGACACAAATGTAGGACATTTTACAAATCAGTACCTTCCTTTCAGAGCAATCAGGGTGAAAAGACCAGCTCTCTCTTATTTTTCTTTACTCTCTTCCTGTTGAGATTTACATCTTATCTTGAATTGTGTAAATGTCATTCTGCTCTCAAATGCCTTGAATCCTAAATACAAAAGACATAAGCCCAGTCTTTTTGTTAGGGAATGTTAAATTGCTATACCACTTACATGCTGCTGTTGCTGCTGCTCCTATTATTATTTCTGTTCCCAAAGGGGAGAGGAAATATTATGGTTGGAGCAATATTCAGACCACAGCACAATACCACCCAAATGCAATACAAAATATGGATATATCAATGCATACTTTTAGTGCCTTATCTTTCTCCTCAAGCGACTAATACTATATAATCAATCTGTTGCCAGTAAAGCACAGGCTTTGTCACCATTGACCTCTATGAACAGCACATTTGCAGGGGCTAAGATGCTGACTGGGAGGCAGAAGGTCAGCAGTTTGATTCCTGAGTACTGCATGACGGAATGAGCTCCCGTCTTTGCTCCAGCTCCTGCCAACTTAGCAGTTTGACAGCAAGAAATTACAAGTAGATAAATAGGGACCACTTCGGTGGGACGGTAACAGCGTTTTGTGAGCTCCAGTGTCTTGTCATGCCTGTCACATGACTATGGAAATTTCTGCAGAAGCAGACAGCGCTGGCTCTTCAGCTTTGAAACAGAGATGAGCACTGAACCCTAGAGTCGGATACGACTGGCTTTCGAGCAAGGGAAACCTTTACCTTTACCTTTCAACAGTTGCATGGATTTTTTTTTTACTTGTCCATTCCAACTAATCCGTCTTTGGGAGAACTCTCACTTATTGCACAGGTTGTATTTATGGTACTTGGGTGGGCTTTAACCTACAAGAAAAATGCAATGATACACCTACAGATGTTTTGAGTGAAAGAGAAAAGTTGATTGGCAGTCTGAAGTTTTTATCTTTTGGGATACACTTTCAACCCAAATGTTTTCCATTAAACTAAAGTTTTTCCTGTGAGAATAATAATAAAGACCATGCTGCAGAAAACCGATGAGCAGGATGATAATTGTTGCCTTGGTCTGCTCCCCAAAATGAGATAAATTGTGCTGGTATATATTTCTCCCACCTGCATAAGTTAGAATTAATTTTTCTGATTTGCATATTTCAGATAACATATAAAGCTGCCTTATATGGATTATGTCTGGCTGGAACTCCCGCTACGGTAATGGAGTAGACAGTGCAGCCAGTGACTCAACGCTGAGTGTTGGGTGGCAGTAAATAACCTGACTCCCGAAAGGTTGGATGAACCCCTTTAGGTGGAGTGATGGCCCCCTTCACTGGATGAAATGCCACTGGAAACCATCATATTAAGCCCAACAGCAAAATGAGTGGAGGAGGAACCACTTCATTATATTGATTCCCAATGGTCATGGAGGTGGAAGAAGCCCTGCTAGATGGAATGGCTGTGAAGGCACACCTTGTTAATACTGTATCTTCAAAACTGTGGCAATCCATTGCAGTCCTGGTGTTAAATCCTGCATGTCTCATTTCATACATGCCACAGGAAATGGCTCTGTGATCACAGTGTGTGGGTCACTTCATGGCAATCTGGGATCCACCTTAAACAAATTCATGCCAATGGCATTTTTTCTCTTTGTCCAACTTCCCCTGGTCGTGCTCAAGGGAGGAAATTGCAGCCTCCTCGGGACTCAGTGGTTCCAGCCCCTGGGGTTGTTCATTGGGGGGGGGGGGTGCATGCCGTGGGGATGCACGCTGTTGGGACTGATCCAATTCAGGAGGTGTGCGAGGCGCACCCCGAAGTCTTCAAAATGGGACTGGGGAAATTCAAAGGGCCCCCAGTGACTTTCGACCTGGACCCGGAGGTCCGCCCTGTTCGCCTAAAACCACGCCGGGTGCCGTTCGCACTCAAGGACAAGATAGAGGCGGAACTGGACAAATTGGTGGGTCAGGGGATTCTTGTGCCTGTAGATTCTGCGGAGTGGGAAACTCCAATTGTAACTGCTCTTAAGTCCAATGGGGAGGTCCGCATATGCGCCGACTACAAGTGCACCATCAACAAGGCGATCCGCCCTAACGCATATCCGGTGCCGGTAGTCAGCCATCTGCTGGCCAGGTTACATGGGGGGAAGTGTTTCGCTAAGCTCGACTTAGCACAGGCCTACCAGCAGCTCACGGTGTCTCCTGCCGCAGCTGCTGCGCAGATCATAGTCACCCATAAGGGGGCGTTCCAGGTGACGCGCCTCCAATTCGGCGTGAACTCGGCGCCAGGAATTTTCTAGTCACTCGTGGAACGCCTCCTGAAGGGTCTGGAGGGGGTGTTGCCTTATTTTGATGACGTGTTAATAACAGGGGGGAGTCGGGCGGAATTGGCCAAGAGGTTGGGGAAGGTCCTGGCGATATTCGAAAAGGCGGGGCTGAGGTTGCGAAAGGACAAATGCGTCTTCTTCGCAACCGAGGTTGAATTCCTAGGGTTTTGTGTGACTCCTGAGGGGATAAAACCATCCAAGTCTAAGGTGGCAGCCATCAAGAAAGCCCCCCGCCCCACCTCCAAGCCCGAGTTGCAGTCGTTCCTAGGGCTACTCAACTTTTACCACTCCTTCCTTCCCCGTAAGGCAGCGGTGGCTGAACCGCTACACAAGCTGCTAAAGAAAGAGCAGGCATGGAAGTGGGGCGATGACCAAGAGAGGGCATTTAGTGAGCTGAAAAGCCTCCTGGCGTCCGACGCCATACTGACCCACTTCGACCCCAAACGCCCAGTAGTTCTGATCTGTGATGCATCTCCAGTGGGGGTGGGGGCGGTGCTGTGCCACGTGCTGGAGAACGGCAGGGAGGCTCCGATAGCATTTTACTCCAGGTCCCTGTCCCAAACAGAGAGAAACTACGCACAGACGGACAGGGAGGCCTTAGCGATAGTCTCGGGGACGAAAAAATTTCACGATTTTCTGTATGGCCGCCCCTTCACCATCGTGACGGACCACAAACCCCTGCTAGGCATTTTTACCGCGGATAAGCCCACCCCTCAAATCCTGTCCCCAAGGATGCTCAGGTGGGCCATTTTTCTCAACGCGTATCAGCACGCGTTGGTCTACCGGCCCGGGAAAGAGATCAGCCATGCGGACGCCCTATCTAGGTCTCACCTTCCCCTAACGCCCAGCCAGGTGAGCATGGGGGAGCGGGACCATCAGGTTCTCATGATAGAGGTGCTGGATTCGCCCCCCGTAGTGCCCGCCGACATTGCCAAAGCGACAGAGAAAGACAAAACGTTAGCGACAGTAAGCTCCTGGCTGCAGAAAGGGTGGCCCGCGTCCTCCCCAGCGGAGGAGTTCGCTCCATTTTTCAGAAAAAAGCTAGAACTGTCCCTAGAGAGGGGGTGTCTCTTGTGGGGGCAGCGGGTGGTGATTCCCACTTCCCTTCGGCCGCGGGTGCTCAAACTACTTCACGTCAGCCACCCCGGCATCGTGCGATCCAAGGCGCTGGCCCGGAGTTACTTCTGGTGGCCCCAGCTAGACGCCGACATCGAGCACATGGTCGGCACTTGCGAAAGTTGCCAATGCTCCAGACCGGAGGAGGCCCGCCTTCCCCACAGGGAATGGGACGCGGCTAAGGGGCCGTGGTCCCGGGTGCACGTTGATTTCGCGGGCCCGTTCAGAGGCACCCTATTCCTCCTTGTTGTGGATGCTTTCTCCAAATGGTTGGAGGTTATCCCAGTCACGAGCACCTCCTCGGCCCAGACCATTAGGCACTTGCGGAGGCTCTTTTCCACGTTCGGCATACCCGACACGTTAATTAGCGACAACGCTAGTTGTTTTACGTCCTCCGAGTTTAGGGCATTCATGGAGATTAACGCCGTTCGGCATATTACCTCCGCCCCTTTTCACCCGGCCACCAACGGCCAAGTAGAGCGCCTCGTCCGCACCACGAAGGACGCGTTGCGGCGCATGGGCCCAGGGGATTTGAACCTACAAGTGTGTCAGTTTCTGCTAGGGTACAGGGTGACCCCGTTGGCGTCAGGGTACTCCCCCGCAGAGCTCTTAATGCGCAGGAAGCTGACCACCATCCTTACTAGACTAGACCCCACGAGGGTAGAGGACAAAGGAAGGAACATCGGGCTGGAGGTTACAAAGAGTTTCAGCATAGGCGCCCCCGTGCATTGCAGGAACTACGCCAGCTCAGGCCCAGCCTGGGTGCCGGGCGTAGTCGTGGAACAAACCGGCCCCGTGTCGTACCGCGTGGAAACCAGCACAGGGCTCCTATGGAGGCGGCACGCAGACCAGCTTCGACGCAGGGTCTCCGATGAGCAGGACACGGTTCAAGCAGGAGATAAGTCAGCGTTAGGGTTCTCCCCCACCCGTTTAGCCCAAGGGGGAGGAGAAGGGGACCGTGGGCCCCCACCAAGGGGGGAGGAGGATATCCTCGTAGATACCCTGGGGGATCTTTCCGAGGAGGAGGAACCCGACCCCATACATATCTCGCGGAAAGTCCACACAAATGCGGGTACCCCGACCAACTTAGATTTCCCAAAGTTGAGGAAACTAGTAAAACTAGTAAAAAAGAAGCTGAAAGGGAAAATTGAGAGAGTCCAAACACTCCAAGAGGCATGGAGGCTGTTTACAAAAACAATAACAGAGGCTCAATTGGAATGCATACCCAAAAGGAAAAAGGGCACTGCCAGGTCCAAGAGGACTCCAATGTGGCTTACAGGAGCTGTTCGGGAAGTGATCAAGAGCAAGAAAAGCTCATTTAGAAGATGGAAGGCTTGTCCGAATGAGGACAGCAGGCAGCAACATAAATTCTGGCAGAACAAATGCAAGGCAACAATCAGGAAAGCAAAGCAAGACTTTGAGGAGCGTATAGCTAAAAATACTCAGAGAAATAACAAAGACTTCTTTAAGTACATTAGAAGTAAGAACCCAACTAGGAAGGCCATTGGACCATTAGATGACAATGGAAGGCAAGGGGTTATTAAAGAGGAAACAGAGATTGCAGAGAGACTCAATGAATTCTTTGCTTCAGTATTCACTGAAGAAGACAGAGGCCACATGCCCAAAACAGAGCCTATCTTCGTAGGGAGGGAAACCGAAGAATTAAGCCAGATAGAAATAACCAGGGAGGAGGTCCTTGCATGTCTTGTTAAACTAAACACTAACAAATCACCAGGACCAGATGGCATCCATCCACGAGTTCTCAGGGAACTTAAAGATGAAATTGCTGATCTCCTAGTTTAGTGTAAGGGACCAAAGACAATGAAACAGCCGAAGGGTTGGCTTAACACAGGTTTATTGCATGATGATCCGGAGGAACATGTGGTAATGGCGGATGGGTAGCTCAATATATACAGCTGGCTATACATTTGAAAGTGGCTCGTCGACAGACTATTGGTTGCTGCCTGCGTGACGTCGTAGAAGGTCACGCCCTTCTTGTCCAGGTGAAGAGGTGGCGGGAATCCCCCACCCGTCCAAGCAATAAGAGGGGTTTTCCGTTAGTCCCGACGCCCCCCGGTCTGCCCACAATGGAGTTTTTCCCTTCCCCTAAAACCGCCAGACAGCGGCAAGCCACTAACAAGTCTCCCTCTCCCATTTCAGGACAAGGGACCAGGGAACAAAGAAGCAATAACGCCCCCGGGGGGGGCAGCCCTCTTCACGGCCCAAACGCACATGCAACAAGCCATCTTGGCTGAGAGACTTCGTCTCATCCTAGGGGGGAGGGATGTTGTGTTCTGTAAAGCAGTGCCTTTAACAATGTACCTTTACCATGTGTTATCAATGTAACCTTTCTGTGTGCAACAGTATAACCTTCACCTGTATCAATGTTAGCCTAATAAGGGGACGCGAGCTAGTGACCACCAGAGGGCAGTAGCGAGCGTCCAGCTCTAATGGATCATCAGTCACCTGGTTCAGCAGCGCGGGAAGATTCCCCGCGATCTCCTCACCTGGTCAAGAAGGGCGTGACCTCCTACGACGTCACGCAGGCAGCAACCATTAGTCTGTCAACGAGCCACATTCAAATGTATAGCCAGCTGTATATATTGAGCTACCCATCCGCCATTACCACATGTTCCTCCGGATCATCATGCAATAAACCTGTGTTAAGCCAACCCTTCGGCTGTTGTATTGTCTTTGGTCCCTTACACTAAACCAACTGTGAAAATGATTTCCAGGAAAAAATGTATACTTGGATACGAGTAGCAGACAACGACCATAAAGACTCAGACTGTTGCTCAGTTTTGCTATAATGTCTACTTCAGTGAGAGTGCAGAGACAGATAGTTATTGCTTACAATTAATTATTTATAATTAATCTCTTTTCCAATTAGAAAAGTATAACTAAGTTACATTAGGCATTTAATGAAGAATAGTGGTGCCGACTGAATTTCTTTGGTTGTAGAATTATAGCCCTAACTATAACCCTTTGTGGGATTTTGTTTCTTTCTTCTGGAGAAACAAAAATTTCCCTGCTTTTTCAAATGCAGGAATGCATACATATCAATGGTGAGGGAAGAATGTTTTATCCTGGGAAACACATTGAAGGATCAGATGTGTTTCACCAGATCTAGTTCTAACCAAGAGAGATATGAGGTCTCTTTATAGAACAATAGAAGAGATTTCTTTTAAAAACAAATCAGTCAATAGTGCCATAACATCTTAGACTTGCTGTTTAAAGCAGTTGTCTCCCAACCAATAATAGTTGGCTCTTTAAGGAAACTGAACCCATTCAGAAAAGAAGGGGGAGTAGCCATTTCAGTCTTTTGCTTAAATAACAGGTCTTACATACTATAATGTTATTCATACATCAACCTGCCTGCCCCCTCCCAAAAGATGTTGATTTGCTGTTCATAGCTACCCCTGGAAAACATATTATATGATCAGATATTATTAGTCCTATCAAAGGAAAGGTTAGAAAACATAGTTTTCATCCCATAACTGAATGAAAGCCACAAGTAGAGGTTTTAAATCTTGGTACCTTGTTAAACTAGTACCAGACAATACTTCAGTCCCAAAATTCTGGGTGGAGGATAGCTGACCTGGTCAAGAGACAACACTGATTCCAAGCTAGCAGAAAGGAGAAAGCAGTAGTAGATTTGTAACATCAATGAATAATTATTGCATTTAAAATTAAAATGAAACTGTTGTCATCATCCATTTTCGTAGTACACATGGAAACATGTCATCTGCTGCAACTATATGGTGGTTAGAGCCACCGTATAAATATTGATTTACATTCACACAAATCTTGAAGAGATTTACAACAATGCTACAAAACAATAAAATAACCCAATAAAAACACCATAATACAACATATGAGAAAATTCTAAACAGCTTACGGTTGGAGTAATGCCAAGGTAAATATTGGAAACAAATGGCATTTCTGAATTTGTTCTTTCGCTTGGGCATCTTATTGTGTCTTGTACAAGGCTTTAAAAGAGAAAAAGACAAAATGGATGAAGAGAACATTTTAGCACATTACTTGCTACCAGTAATAAGCATGACGAGTGACACGGAAAAGCACATCCACCTCGAAAGTAAATACTGTAATGATTCAGCACAATGCTATTCTTGATTCACAGTTCAGTTAATTTTTATTCCGATGTATTCAACAGGATCTGTTGCCATATGAGGGAGAATAACACTCAGCCTCTGCTGAACACCAGTTTGCCTCTTGTCATCATGCCAGCCCTACCTTCTGAAATACTGGTGTAATTATATGCCAGTGAGTAATAAAAATAAAACACTGAAAACAACCTAGTACAGTGATGGTGAACATTTTCGAGACCAAGTGCCCAAACTACAACCCAAAACCCACATATTTATCGCAAAGTGCCAACACAGCAATTTAACCTGAATACTGACACTGCATGTGAGCCACCTGTCTTACCCCAGACAGGGTAGGGAGGAAGTGCTCCCATTGGCCTGCTGGGCGGAGGGGTGGGTGATGTGAGAAATGTCCTCAGGTGTGCATGGAGAGGGGGAGAGGATCAGCCTGGCCCCGTGTCCCTTTGCTGAACTCTGTGCTGGGGCAACGGCATGCATGTCCACGGAAAGGGCACTGAGTACCCCTTCTGGCATGCGTGCCATAGGTTCGCCACTACTGATCTAGTACTTTAAGCTCAAATAAGAACTTCAGCAAATCCTTGCAACCTTCCTTTAGATCTGCAGCTACATACTGCTGTGCAGAAGCTTCTTGAGGCAATTGGTTTGGAAAGGTGGCTTTCATTTTAATTTAATTATGTTTATACATTTGGGCTTGGCTTCTGTTTCCTCAACCTATCCTTATTTACAGGAACCAATAAATGTGGGGTAATACACTGTTAATATGGCACTATTTTAAAAGACTTTCTTATGTAGAATGTCCACGACACTTTTATTGCTCTGTATTGCTATGCATGCATTGTCCCCTTTGCTCTCACAATGAAACCTGATGAGAAGGTCCTTCAGATGTCTTTTAGGCCCAGCTTCCAGTCTAATAGGGGCTCCTATTCCACGACATTCTCTCCCTGTAGATGCAGTGGGGTCTGAAAGCTGGGTAACTCAGCTACATGGGTTTGGGTGAGTTACTTCTTTGGACAACTCAGAATTCTCCAGGCATCTTTAATTTTTGGAGTACAATTATTAGAATCTTTTGATTTGGTATGCTGGCCAGTGGATTCTGGAAATGAAAATCTGGAAGAGTATCTTTTTCACAAATCCTTTCCTTCTTCTCAAAATTCTGTTCCCATATGTCCCTTGTGCACTTCCATGCTTCCCTCAGTTGGTTTCAGTAGTATATGGAGATTTCTGTGCATAAAGCTGTCCCTTCTAGTACTCATATAGTAGCCCCTTCACATCATTATTTAACACCTGGGGCCAGAGCCTCTCCACCCTCCATTTCACTCTTTGGAATGATTCAGCCTTTTCTTAGGATTCTAAGCCCATGGTGACACTGTTATTACTAGTTCCCTTTAAGTAGTTGCACTTTCATTTCCTTCTTCTCACTTTTGCTTCCAAGTAGCCAGTATGAATGTTGATTAGCTGATCACTTCCACCAAGGGGTAAAGAGATGCTTGTTCTTCCAAACAAAAGGTTTTATTTTTATAACAAGTGAAATATTAATAATTATAATACACATAGGTTATTTATATTTTTTGCAGTTATTTTATCAATTTAAGCTAAATTCTATCTTTTCAGAACTGACACATTCTAGTTAGGTCTGTCTCTCTATTTCTCTCATTCAGACACACTTTACTCATCAGAGTTTTCACTCCCCCCCAAACCCCCCCACCCACCCCAACTAGTCCCAGTTTAAGCCTTGTTCCAACAAATCTCAAAATCCATATTTCTGTCTTAACTCATCCCTGTCCTTATCAGCTTTACAGTTTTAATAAGCTATCTAAAGATCACAATCCTATATACCTACCTACTTACCCAACTACCAATCTGAAATCCTTAACACTTGCTTTTGTATATTCGCTTCACCCTTTTACTTCAGCAGGGAAAGCAACATCACAAAAACAGTTCCATGCAAGAATGTTCTTTATTCCACCCCCTTTCAAGTGTCATAACTGCCCCTTCTACCAGTTATCTGTGTCACAACATTTCCAGCCCCCACTTGTCCAGTGATCCATTCATTCCCCCATGCTGCCAACAACATCCCTATAACTATTCACAATGAAATAGCAATGCAATTACACTTCTTTATTTATTTATTTATTTTATTGTTAGATTTATATCCCGCCTTATTTGCGCTCGCGCGACTCAAGGCGGCCATACAACAAAAATAAATACATAATACAATGCAATACAATACAAAATACAATACTGTTACAAATAGATACAAATTCTACAATACAATATATAAGACAAGTATAATAGCAACAAATATGCAGTACAAATTATGCAATAAGACACCATTAAATAATACAATAACAAATAACAAAATAAGTACCGCAATGTCCTCAGCCACCTAATGTCCATCACAGAACCCATGCTCAAACGACCATGATGGAGCCCGATGGCTCATACGTACTCAGCGGAGTCAGGGAAAGCCTGGCCTTGACAAGCTGCGACAGCTCCGGCGTTCTTTGAAACCCTCCTGGCAGATGGGTTCAGGAGAGAAAGGAATGCCTGCGTCCCCAGCTGAGCCAAATCTCCCATCCCGGGCCTATGGCAACATACTTAGTGCTTAGTGCACTCTCTGGGTGGCTCACAAATTAATTAGCATTTTGCCCCCAGCTTCCTGGGTACTCATTTACCGACCTCAGAAGGATGGAAGGCTTAGTCAACCTTGAAGCCTGTCAGGATCAAACTCACAAAGAGTCACAAGCCTCCATGGTTAATTACACAGAAAAAGGCTATATAAAAATCCCAGAACACCTTTTCACAGCATTGGTATTCAACCCTTTGCTGACTGGATGGGGTTGCCATATTTTAACTTTTTGGGTAGTGTGGATTCCCCGTTCCCCGTGGGCACGGAACGGCCCGGCAGAGGCCACTTTCGGGAGAAAGGCTCCCTGGCCCGTGGGCTCTGCGAGCACCCAAATTAAGGGGGGTGGATAAATTATAGGGTTTGATTCACCCAATTACCTGACCTGACCAACGAACCTGCTGAGAGAGCAAATACGTTACCTATTAGAGTAATCCCTCATCTCCGAGTCTCAGTCTCATCCCAGAAGCAAACAGGAGTCATGATTGCCTTAGTCTAAGCCCAAAACAATGGTGTTGTCCCAGCCAGTGTTTGTCTGCACTAATTAACTTCCCCCCGAGAGATTCCCAATTAACCTGAGTAAATAGGTGACGTGATTGACTGTTGGGTGACGGTTTTCTCTACCTTGCCTTCTGATCTATAAATGGTTATGCCTTTTCCTCAATAAACCACTGATCTTATCCGCCTCCATACTGCCTCGTATCGTTCTTTGATCAGTCTCCTCCGGGACCTCCGGCCCTCTGTGGCCCCGATTCCTACACCTGGTGACCCCGAGCGTGATCTACTCGTGAGTAAGTGACCCCCGAGCGGTCTTCCTCAGAGTAGCGATCACACGGTCCGGTTCTGCGCTTGAACCGTGTCCGAATCATCCCGGAGGACAGCGCGGCACTCCGTCCGGCAGCCAGCCGAGCGGAGGGACGGCCTGCGGTGAGGCAGTCCAAAGAGGCATCCTACAGCTTGCTCCCGGCTTTCGCGGCGGCTTGCGCCAAAGGGAAAAACGCGTTCCGCTCAGGGCAGCTGTGAGCCCCTGACAGCGCAGTGGCCACCGAGGGCCCGTGGCCGCAGTCCACGCTCCGAGCTCTACCCAGAAGCGTCGTCGCCAGAACCTATTGCCTGCCACAGACGCGTCGACTCGTCCCGAGGAGGAATCTTCCGAGGACCCAATCGCAGGTAATATGGGGACCTGTCCTCAGCGACAGCGTCCATCCGCTAGCCAAAGAACTCGTGAGGGAGAGTTCAAGATCCTGGCCAGGATATTTAATTTGCGTTTTCACAGCGGGGAGCTAGCGAGACTTTTGGTGTACCTAGGGGAACACTGCCTGCTTTACCCAGAAGTAGGTACGTTAACCCTTGAGCTCTGGGATCAGATAGGAGACTGCATTCAGCAACCCCCGAAAGCTACAGGAGGCGTAATTCGCACATGGAGAAAGTGTAGGAAGCTCTTGGCGGAGATAGAGCCAGTCCGGGTAGAGGCCAAAGAACCCCCAAGTCTGCCAGATGCGCCAGCCGAACCAACGGCGCCTACGGCGCTCTATCCGTCACTCCAATCTAGGCAGAGTAGTGTAGGGAGCTTTCCCTCGGTGACAGCTGCAGACGTCACCGGCGGAATGCAAGGAATGAGGAGCGCAGGCGCTTCTCAGAGAGCAACAGGTTCCCTAGCTACCAAAAGTGCCCTTCAGCGCACAGTAGAGGAAGAACTCAGGAAGGGGGAATTACCAGTAGAGGAGCTAGCAGAGCTCAGCCAGATATGTCCCATCCGCATGGAGATGGACGCGCTTACGGGCGCTCAGCAGATAGTACACTCCCCAGTCCCGTATAAGCTTCTCATGGCTATACGGAAAGCCATTTCCGAGACAGGGCTCCAAAGTCGTTTTACGAGGGGCACGCTTCAGCAAGTGTGCGAGAACACCATGTGGGTTCCCCATGACTGGAAAGCCGTCATGCGGATGATGCTCACCCCTAGCCAGTATTTAATTTGGGACAGCGAGTTTCGCCTAGAGGCGCAGACGAGGGCTGCCAGGATGGGAGGCGCAGTACTTCCTGACCAGTTATATGGTTCAGGTGCCTTCGAGCCCATCGATGCCCAAATCAACTTGCCTCTAGCCACTCTCCAGATGTCGGCCGAGGCCGCCTTTAGGGCATTTTTCAAAGTCCCAGCAACTGGCAAAGCGGCTAAAAATTACACCGCTATCAAGCAAGGAGCCCAGGAACCCTATATGGACTTCATCAATCGCCTGGAAGAAGCCATTAGCAGGCAGATTGATAATGAGCAGGCCCAACAAGAGCTCATGATGAAGTTAACCAAGGACAACGCCAATTTAGACTGCCGTAAAATCTTGCAGTCACTGGGCAATCGTCCTGATTTGACCCTTACGGACATGATTAGAGCTTGCGCCGACGTTGGCACAGAATCCTACAAGATGGGATTGCTAGCGGCAGCGGTGCAAGGGGGTAAGAGACCAAAAGGAAAGACCCAAGGAGCGTGTCACAGTTGTGGCAAGGTCGGTCACTTCGCTAGGGAGTGCCGATCCAAGGGAGGCGGACAAAAGTCCGGCCGTTCCAAGGCTCCGAAAACCCAGTGTCCGAAGTGTAGAAGAGGCTACCATTGGGCTCGAGACTGTCCGGATTCGGGAAACCGGAACGCGGGCATGTCTCTGGCCCCGGTCCAAACAGGGACTCCCCTCATCCAAAGCTCACCAGAGCTAGACTAAATCCCGGTCACACTCCAGACATTGTGAGGGCACAGGCCAGCCCCAAGGGTAGTACAGTGTTAGACTTGACTTGTCAGGCGGACGTTACATGCGACCTGCCAGGCACGGTCTATCTGGTGGACTCCCAGTACATGGGTCCACTGCCCAAGGGCTTTATAGGTCTAGTTTTGCCCCGCAGCGTAGCTGGAGCACGCGGAATTTTCATAATTCCAGGAGTCGTTGACTTGAATTTTTCAGGCGTTCTCCAAGTTCAGCTTTGGACCCATCTGCCCCAAACAATTCACAAGGGAGACACCTTAGCGCAACTGATCATGGTTCCTTGTCACTCGCCAGCAGATAGCCAGGGAAGGCTCAGTGACAGCTCCGAGTCCCAGTCAGAGGACCGCTCGAGCGCCAGTGAGGCAGTACAAGGATACCAGGTCTTAGCGACAGTGGAGACCAACATTGAGTGGAAGCAGCGCCCCGTTATCGAGGTATTTTTGAACAAAAGAGTGTTCTCAGGGTTACTCGATACCGGAGCGGATGTGAGCGTGATAAGCAGAAGCCAGTGGCCAAGGGAGTGGGCCATTGAGCCGGTCTCCGATGTGTGGGGGGTAGGCGGCGTCCAGGAAGCGTTTAGGAGCCGAGAGTGGGTGGAAGTCACAATCCCAAAGGCTGACGGCATGGCGGTAATTCGGCCGCACATTCTTGACGTGCACATCAACCTTTGGGGGTGAGACATCTTGCAGCAGTACGGTGCTACGCTTACCTTCGGGTAATGGCGTTGCCACTTAAATGGCTCACCGATACGCCGGTTTGGGTAGAACAATGGCCGGTAGTGGGAGAGAAATTAGTTGCCCTCAAGCAGCTAGTTAAGGAACAGCTAGATGCAGGACATATAGAACGGTCCACAAGTCCCTGGAATTCGCCAATTTTTGTGATTAAAAAGAAGTCGGGGAAGTGGCGACTCCTCCACGATCTCAGAGAGATCAATAAATGCATACAGCCAATGGGCCCGCTTCAATGCGGCATCCCAAATCCGAACATGATTCCCGAGGGGTGGGAGATTCTAGTCGTAGATCTCAAGGATTGCTTTTATACAATCCCCTTAGACCCCCGGGACCGGGAAAGGTTCGCCTTTACGGTGCCGGTTGTGAACCACAGCGAGCCCACGCAGCGTTACACGTGGAAATTTTTGCCACAGGGCATGCTCAATTCGCCCACCCTGTGCCAAATTTATGT
The DNA here is from genome assembly GCA_035047305.1 of Bradypodion pumilum. Lineage (NCBI taxonomy): Eukaryota > Metazoa > Chordata > Lepidosauria > Squamata > Chamaeleonidae > Bradypodion > Bradypodion pumilum. Next base: position 132,661,821 of record JAWDJD010000004.1, read on the forward strand.
TCACAACACACTGGCAAAGTTCCGAAGCCTTCACCCTAAAGCCATAGTTTGCCATTTTATGGATGACATCTTGCTCGCGATGCCGCAACTCGGCAGCGAAATGTTTTCTGACCTCCAGGCTAGCCTGGGGGACAAAGGTTTACTCATTGCCCCGGAGAAAGTGCAGAGAACCGAGCCCTTCTCATACTTGGGTCATCGGCTTCTCCGCTCTTTCGCAGCACCAGTTTTGCCCCGGATCAATTTACAGGACTCAGTCACCCTTGTAGAGTTGCAGCAAGTTTTGGGGAACATCAATTGGGCCAGACCGTATTTCCGATTGGATACGGATCTTTTGAAACCGCTCTTCTCGCTGCTAACCTTAGGCAAGCAGCCAGCAGACCGGATAAAGATTTCTCGAGACGCACGCTTGGCTCTCGAGAAGGTTAACCAAGTTCTCAGCCAGCGATGGGTAGATAGGATCACCCCAGGCCCATATGCTCCGATCCTGAATTTGTACATCGTACGGTCAGGATCCATGTTTACTGGAGCGCTCGGCGTAGATGCCGAGAAGGGGGCGAATATCGTGGAGTGGGTGTACCTTCCGAATACCTCTTCACGAAACATCGTTCCTCCCCAAGAATTGGTCTCCGCGGTGGTTTACCGCGGAAGGCTGAGAGCTAGGGACATTTCAGGGCATGATTTGGCCAAAATCGTAGTCCTGTTCACCAAGGAACAAGTTCAGCAATTGATGCAGCTCGGTGACTCGCTTCCAATAGCCCTGGAAGGATTCACCGGGAGCTTGGCATACCACTTGCCAAAGGACCCCAGACTTGTCTCACTCCAAACGCAGACAGTCAGCTTGTTTGAATTGCTTTCGCTGGTTCCACTTCAGGGGGCCAGGACAGTTTTTAGTGATGGTGGTCGAACATATGGTGTCTTGACCTGGCAGGAGGGCCAAGCTTGGCGCACGCTGCTAACTCTTCCACAAAAGTCCGCGCAGCGGGCAGAGTTGGCAGCGGTGAACCTTGCCTTGTGCACCTTCGCCAAAGAACGTTTAAACATCATCACTGACAGCATGTATGTTAGGAACTTGCTTCACAGTCTACCGGGAGCATACATTACTCCCGCGATAGACAAGAATTTGCTTAGTCTGTTTCTCACTGCTCAATTTCATTTGCGAAACCGCACAGAGCCGCTCTATATTGCCCACATCCGAAGTCATCAAGACCTACCGGGTCCGATTTCCGCGGGCAATAGCAGAGCGGACGCGGCGGCAAAGGAAATTCAGCAACGTTCAGTTTTGGGTGTTTTTACTACTCCAATTCAGAGCCATGCCTTTTTTCACCAAAATGCCAAAGCGCTCGCCAGACAGTTCAATCTGCCACTCTCTCAAGCCCAAGGCATAGTTCGCTCTTGCCAGCATAGTGCAGGGGCACCGTGGGGGCCCTTGTGGGGGGTCAACCCACGAGGGACAGAGGCCAATCAGGTGTGGCAGATGGACATCACGCATGTTCCGCAGTTTGGCAGATGGCAGTACATGCACGTTTGCATAGACACTTTTTCTCAGTTCGTTTGGGCAACGGCGCAGAAAGGGGAGACTGCTTCCCACGTGGAGCAGCACCTCCTTTCCTGCATTGCAGGCATGGGCAAACCTCGGCACGTTAAAACCGATAACGCCCCGTCCTACAGCTCTAGGCAGCTGGCCGCCTTCATGGCCACTTGGGATATTAAGCATACTTTTGGCGTTCCTTACAATCCGCAGGGGCAAGCGATTGTGGAACGGGTCAATTGGACGCTCAAGTCCTATATTGACAAACAAACAGAAAGGGGGGAGCCACCAGCCCTCCCCAAGTCACAGGGCCAGGCACAGCATTGCCTGAATAAGGTATTGTTCACTTACAATCACCTTAATGTTTTTTCGGATTGCACGCCGCAGGAGAAGCACTTCCGCCGCTCGGAAGCTCTCCCGCGGCTGATGGTCCGATACCGGGTGCCACCGGACCCTTCTTGGAGGGGCCCGGCACCGCTCGTAACCTGGGGAAGAGGGTATGCTGCAGTTATGTCTCCTACAGGTGTCGTTTGGATTCCAGCTCGGTGTGTCAAGCCTTACTTGGAACCACATGGCGTGGACCCAGACCGACCAGAGTCCGATCCCGGAGATGGAGGACCTCACTCTGACCGAGAGGACCCGTCGGAAGAAACGGCCACCGACGACAGCACCCAAGATCACCTGGGGGATGGTCAAGATCCTTTGTCGTGAGGCAGAGGACACCGTCCGGCGCGAAAGGAAGGAGCCAACGCCGGAGAACCTCACAGCTGCAGTTTTCGCCCAGATCCATGCCAACACCCTGGCGCTCACCATCATCCTGACCCTTTCCCTGCTTTTGGGGGGAGGCGCTCAGGCCGCCTCGTTGGAGGCCAACGATCTGCTGCCCGGCGGAGACCTCTCTGCCCGGATGCAGTACAATATTTGGGAGAGGTTGGCGGGTCTCGTCAACCAGTCCGATTTTTGCCTCAGGCAGGACCTTGGTTCTGCCTCGATCCTCAGCACCTGCCTCATCCCTATGTGCCATTCTCCAGGCGCGCACCCCAGGGATGGGGACTGGCTTGTGAAAAGACTTTTCAGCCCGTACATTCCAGCGGCTTCTTCAGAGTACGCCTGCTGGGAGATGCGGCTGACCATGACTTTGCCGGCTGATGCAGCCACCCTCCACACTCCTCGGGTGGCGGTCAGCCCGAACTCTACCTGTGGACGAATGTACGGCTGCGCTTCAGCTGGTCGTACCCGGCGCCGCTGCCTCAACGTTGGCAGTGGCAATTGGACTTGCAATAACCCGGTACCACTTGGCACCATGTACGCTCATATAACCCTGCCATCTGGTTGGTTCTTCACATGCAACCAGTACACGTGGAACTACATTCCTGCAAATGTTTCAGACTCTATATGTTGTATCAGTCGTTTGACATTGTTACTCCCCACTAAGGAAATGGTCACCCCAAGCACAAATGTTGCAAATGTTTCAAATGTTCCCTCACTCGTATGGCACACTCGCACCACCCAGTTAGACAGCTCATGTGAGAGCAGCTTTAGAGTAATGAGCCCTGCCGAATATCTCTCTTTGGCAGTCAGCATCTTTGGCGTGCCAGGCTTAGCCGTCGGCAACACAAAGAGGATTGGTCGCTTGGCTTGCGGTCTAGCAAAAGCCATCAACCATACCTCCTCAACGATAGCGCTCCTTAATCAAGAGCAGGCAGAGCTTCGCCATGCCATTCTTGACAATCGAGCGGCTATCGACTACCTCTTATTGTTGCACCACCTGGGTTGCGAATCCTTTCATGGTATGTGCTGTTTCAACCTGACTGACAACTCCCGCAAAGTACAGAGTCAGCTCACTGATCTCCACACCATAGTCCAGGGCATCACAGAGGGTTCTGCATGGGGAGCTTGGTGGAGTTCATTGTGGAGCTGGATGTGGTCATGGATCCCCTGGGGGTGGCTCCAAACGGTACTCAAGGTGGTTGTGGGGGTGATTATACTAGGCATCGCACTCTGCTGCTTCGCACAATGTATTCCCTCGCTGATCTCAAGGTGCCGCCCCAGAAGGAAACCCCGAGACGTCATTCCCACTCCTCAGCTGGTCCCGCTCCTACGCAGGGTCGCCGGTCAGGCTCTTAAGAGAAATTAAAAGGGGAGATGTGGATTCCCCGTGCCCCATGGGCACGGAACGGCCCGGCAGAGGCCACTTTCGGGAGAAAGGCTCCCTGGCCCGTGGGCTCTGCGAGCACCCAAATTAAGGGGGGTGGATAAATTATAGGGTTTGATTCACCCAATTACCTGACCTGACCAACGAACCTGCTGAGAGAGCAAATACGTTACCTATTAGAGTAATCCCTCATCTCCGAGTCTCAGTCTCATCCCAGAAGCAAACAGGAGTCATGATTGCCTTAGTCTAAGCCCAAAACAATGGTGTTTTCCCAGCCAGTGTTTGTCCGCACTAATTAACTTCCCCCCGAGAGATTCCCAATTAACCTGAGTAAATAGGTGACGTAATTGACTGTTGGGTGACGGTTTTCTCTACCTTGCCTTCTGATCTATAAATGGTTATGCCTTTTCCTCAATAAACCACTGATCTTATCCTCCTCCATACTGCCTCGTATCGTTCTTTGATCAGTCTCCTCCGGGACCTCTGGCCCTCTGCGGCCCCGATTCCTACAGGGTAGCCCACTCTGTAGATTAAACAAATTAGGTAGCCCTATTAAACATATTAATTGTTTCACTGTTTTTCCTGACAATCTGTTTCAGCCTTGATGCCATTTATGAATCCACTACTGATCTGAGACAGCCACAGTTAGTGTATTAGCTTGGGTGAGGAAGACTCCAGTTTAAAGCACTATTCAGTCACATAGCGTATATAGTGTCTTTGCGCTAAGCTACGTCTCAGCCAAACTCACTTTACATAGTTTGCAGGATAAAAGAGAGAGAGGTGCCTAATTTAAATTACTTGTGATAAGTGTTAGCATAGATAAAGAAATAATGACATTTCGTCATGCCTATATTTTCACGTGATATTCTCAGGAGACAGTTGTCATTTTGTGGGGAGAGGGGCATGACATTCTCATGAGATGGGTGTCATTTTTGGCTATCAGATCTGTTAGACTACCACATGGAATCCCTCACATTTGACACACTGTCATCTGATTTGCAGGAAGAAGGCAGGCAAAAGTGAGGGGAAACTGCAGAAAGCAGGCCCAAACCAAAATGTGATTTCCATCGGGGTGGTTTATTATAACTAGAAAAAGTTTTAATCTATTTGGTACCTCACATATTATTTCCCCACTTTTCCTCAAGGGTGTGGTATCTCCAGAAACACATCTCCATCCTTGAACATTGGGGGGGGGGGGCTGTACTTGCTCTGTGACCCTCCTCAATATTTTCCATCAGAGTTCAGCTGGAAAAAAAAGAACCCTTGTGCCTTATAGTGGCCAGTTGTTATTAATTTTAATTTTCCTAGGGTATAAGGGAGGGCAGAGTGCTAAAGACCCCTAAAACATGGTAAAGTTGTATTCATGACTCCTAGAGGGCATAAGGGGACTTTACAGGCCTAAGCTGTTTTTCAACATAGAGTTTGAATTTGGGGGTGTGTGGGGTGGTGAAGCCACATATGAGTCCCAGGGGTTCTGTGTGGCTGATTCCTCAACTGTCCTAAACTTTCAGTTCCAATAGCTACTTTTTATTTAATTACTATGGGTTATATCAGGGGTTCTCAACCTGCTGCTCACGGGCTGGATGTGGCCCGTGACACCATTTCACATGCCCCCCCATGCCTACACCACACCAGGAAGTGCCATGTGGTGGAGGAAGGGCAAAATGGCCATCCAGCCACCTAAACTGTCTGAGGGTGCGTGAGCCGGCCCCTGGCTTAAAAAGGTTGAGAACTCCTGGGGGGGGATTCAACAATTATGTGATCCATTTTTTGGGGGAAATTGACCCCCACCCCCTATGTAATCCAACTGTAATTTTAGCTTCGACCCCCTCCTCCCTTTAAAATTATGTAATCCAGAGCTTTTGTATTGAAACTCTAATTTTTAGAGCTTTTCACTATTGTTGCCTAATGCACAACAGCTCCAAATGGATTATGTAATCTTTGAATTGACCCCCCGCCCCCACGTAATTTTTCTGTAATTCAGATGGCATACTCCCTCCTCCCCTTCAAGGATCACGTGATTGTTGAATGGCCCCTAGGTTATATAGTAGAGGGGAATGAGATTCATAGCAGAGCTTGAACTATTTACTTTTCAGATGGCACCTTTCAGAATTTACTAGTACTCCATGCAATTCTGCCTACCTTTGCTTCCTAAGTATAGATATATCACTATCCTGTGCATATGTATGAGTTATAAGACCTGTTGTAGCTTGGTGGGGCATACATCTGAGAAATCAATTTAAAGAGCCATATCAAGACAAATACTGTGCATGTAGAATGAACTCTTAAAAGACTGCAATAGCCTCCCAATCAGTGGTTGAAAACATTCCTAGAAATAATAACTAGAAGCTTCTAATGTTCTATACTCGCCTCCTTTCCTTTGCTTTTCCTAATTTGCTCCTCAGATTGTATCTAACTCAGTTCTCAGCAGCCTACAGAAGATCAATGGCTGAATGCCAATAAAATGCATAATATTAGATACTGGAGAAGTTTTTCTTCTTTGGCTACAGGTCCCATTATTCCTACAACCAGGATACAACCATGGCCACACAGGCTGGCTTTCCTCTCAGGAGGCATAGTGGGGAAACGAACTCTCAACCTCTAACCCACAGAGCCAGCCAGCCAGCTAGTAGGACATGTTAACATTTAAACCAAGAATCCCAGGAGCTGTGGGCAGTTTAAAGTTAATATACATCTGCTAGGGTCCTGTCAGGAAGACTCGGGGATAAGTGGTTGAACATCTGTAGTATGTTCTTTTTAAAAGGAAATAACAATTGGCAAAACAATCTTCTCAGGACATGGGGAAGGGAAAATTTGTGACCAAATAATCATTACATCTGAGGCCCAGTGGGAAATGGCAGTAGCCAAGGCAAACATAAGGGAGGTATGGCTTACCCTTCTATGTTTGATTCTTTTTAATTTGGTTTATTCAAACTAAGCGCTCAAGGTTTAGACCTGACATAGTCTCACACTACCAAAGAACGGTACACTCCTTCTATCTGGGATGGTCGTCCTCTTCTACCGTGTGTGCAGCTTCGGGAGGGATGCACATAGAGCGGTGAGGGAGGAAGGGGACAACCCCCCCCCCCCCGTGAAGCCAGATCAGCTGAATCAACCCTGACGATCAATGAGGTGGCAGATGCCACAGCCAGATTGCCCTCACATCCATCTCACACTACCATAACCACCACTATGCCAGGATTTTGTGCAAGAATCAAGGGGACTCCAATGAATCCAAAACTTCCCACAAGCAGCTACTCATCCACAGCCCTCATGTCTCCCTTGTCACTTACCACAGCTTTGAAGAATTGTGCTGTTGGTCCATGGAAAACCCCCTTGGGCAGAACTTCTCCTCCACTGGTGGGAGGGGAAGGGGAGGATTGCAGAATCCTTTGGCCTCTGAGATGTCTTTCAAAGTGTGTCTCATTAGATTCCTTGGTAGTTTTGCAGCATCTGCTGGCATGCCAATTGGACGTCTGCACTTTGAACTAGAGATAAGATAGGTATAATCAGGATCATTTCAGAGGTTGTCACTTTGCTTGCTGTCCCATAGTCAGCCTTCAAGGGGAGAACAATAGTTTCTTATATGCCAAGGTGTCTAGTTGGAAGGGTAGGTAGATGGAACTATGAGGTAGTGTGAACCCTTGTAACTCCAACAACTTGTCAGCTAATAAAATTGGAGGGAAGTAGTGATGAATGATGCTCCTTCCCAAAAGCTTGTTCATATATGGGTAGCACAATTGGAGGAAATACTTCATAAGAAGATGAAACTCTTTCAGGACCACAGGATGTCAGAGCTACAGTTTCTTTCAAAGGAGTACCACACTTGTTAAACAAGCCTATGAGCATTTAGTGGACGAGTCATTAATTTTTAAGAGAGCTACTGTGAAGTGGTTTCTAAAAAAAACAAAGAATAAAAATACAACACAGACCCAAATCCCTAACCATAGCCCTTTCGCTGTTTACAGGAAGCTGATACAAGCCTGATACAGAAGACTTTTTCTTTACAGAGTGAGGGGAAATCTTTCTCAGAAGTACTTGCCTCTGAAATTCTTTTCTCCCTATATGTGCTAGGGACTCCTGTTGATATCAATGGTCCATCACTCATGTAGAGCCTGTCAGAATGTCAGAGGTGAGTGCTGCTGTGTGGATCTGAGTGAAGTTATTGACTTTATCTTTCCTCATCAAAGGCTGATCCTTCCGTTCTATTTTTCATTTGAGGCTTACAAGGTCTGCTTCTTTACTGCACTGTGCCCTTTGAGTATGAGTATAGATCTACCAACTCTACTTTGGCAGTAGAGTTGGTAGACTACTGAGATGAGTGGTGCTTTCTCCTTTCCTTTATATATACTGCATATATGTGTTGCATTATGTCAAGATGGCCCACACCCAGTGGTGGGATTCAATTTTTTTTACTACCTACTTTGTGGGTGTGGTATGGTGGGCATGGCCAAAGGGAAAGCCCTGTGTTATTTCAAAACTTGGATGGGTGGGTGTTGAGTCCAGCGCTTAAGAAGTATTCTGACCAGCAGGATCGGGTCAAACACAAGTGATTTATTATTCAATTCATAGATATCGGACTGGGGAACATGAACAAGGTGGTCAGCTTATATACAGTGAGAATGGCAGTTACACAGGTTGATACATTTTGGCGGGCTTCCAGAGAAGCAGGAAGTTTGTACTAACGAATCAGCTATTTTGACAGTAGTTTGGAAATGGCGCCTCTGCAAAAGGCGTGCTATCCCGCCGTAGACTTTACGGCACCAATAGTGGTTTTAATAAATAACACTTGGACACAACAGTGGAGCCAGCCAGAATTTCTGCTACTGGTTCTGGCAAACTGGGATAAAACTGCTGAATCTCACCACTGCCCACACCTATGAGAAAATTATGTAAACCAGCCTACATATTGTTTTTGCTCTTGAAATCTAGAATAAGAAACAATCATTTTCCAAGTTTCATTGAGTATGATGCATGGTGAAAACAGATGGATGGGCTTAACTACCATAAAGCTATAGCACAGGCTTGTATACAATGTTGTTTTGCTCTTTGAGTGTCAATTATTCTGTATTTAATATGATGTATTTAATATTAAGATTCCATTGTGTGAAATTGGGGTTGTGGTTGTGTTCCTATAAGAATGAGATTCCTCCTCCCAAATGTAAACACAAAAAAGAGCCTCCTTGAAGACTGTGGTATTTTTGAACCACAATTTAGTGTACCCTGGTAACGACAACCTTGTGTTGTCAGCTAATCTTTCTTGCACTGGGTTGGGTAAGGGAAACTGCAGAATGAACTCACCAAGGGGTCCCTTCATTTTGGCAGTTTCACATCTGGCCTAGACATGAAAGAAGAACTCCTTCAGCCTTGGCATTCTGTCCTATTCAGAGTGCAAGTAATGAAACAATACTGAGATGAAAAGTTACTCTGTGCCTTCCTGCCTTGTTTACTTGATATTCTGATAACAAACAGCATTATTGTTAGAATAATTTGATAATTAATTAAATATTAGCAGAGCATAAGGCAAGAAAACAGCAGCACAGACAGAGAAACACAAGCCTAGAGAAAACCTCCTTTCAGTAACCAATGCATAAAGTCTTGAAAATTACTCTTGAAGCGTTGTTAAGTAGAAAATTAAAGCATTTTTACTTATACCTGTGTTTAGTAGTTACAAATACAGTGTAAGGAAAAAAGGAAAGACAGAGTAAATGCAGTTTCCATTGTGTGCAGAAGACTGGCTCTGTATGACCTCATTGTCGGGAAAGTCAAAAGAGAAGAAATGACTAGCTAATAAAGGCAGGAAATGAAACAAACAAACTGGAAAAGAAGAATGGTGACTAGATCTGGGGAAAACAACTTTGGTAATTGGTTAGTGAAAAGGGAGAATCCCTCTAGGTTCATGATGGAAAACCATGGCACTCCAGCTGCTCTTGGACTTCAATTACCAGAAGCTCAAGTCACTGCAGTGGCTAAGACACTGGCTGGAAGGCGGCAGGTCAGTAGTTCGATACCCGAATACTGCAGGACGGAATGAGCTTCAGTCTTTGTCTCAGCTCCTGCCAACCTAGCAGTTTGAAAGCAAGAAATTGCAAGTAGATAAATAGGGACCACTTTGGTGGGAAGGTAAAACAGCACTCTGTACACCCTGGTGTCTAGTCCTGCCTGCCACATGACCATGGAAATGTCTGCAGAAGCAGACAGCGCTGGCTCTTCGGCTATGAAACAGAGATGAGCACTGAACCCTAGCATTGGATACGACTGGCTTTCAAGCAAGGGTGACCTTTACCTTACAAGTCAGCACTCTTGCTGATCAGGGCTTCTGGGAATTGAAGTTTAAGAACAGCTGGAGTGCCAAGGATTGCCGTCACTGCTTTAGGTCCTATAGGCACTCCTCCCACTGATCTCCAGTATTACTCGCATGCAAGGTTTTTATTAATCCCCAAAATTACAACACATGAATCTATTTCAGTCTAAATCCATTTCAGTCTGGCTTCTGGACTGCTCATGAGACAGAAGACTGGTTTGATTCCCTTTGTGGCAAAGATGACTCATGGTCATGCCCTGAAATCTTGAGGTGAGACATCCCTCTTCTTGATCTATGAGCGGGTCTCACTTGGTGGCTAATCTTGGTGGCTAATCTATATAAACAGGGCACATATTCATCTTATAGTTTTGTTGGGCTTCTTAGCACCTTCTGATATCTTTGTATTCATCTTGGCTGCTCTCCGTGATGACTGTGTTCTTTTATAGATTGGCAGTTTGAAAGGGCAGCTCTTGGGGTTCTGTTTTGTCCACCATGATTTTTAACATATGCATGAAACCATTGGCAGAGGGTTTTTGACATTTGAAGATTCAGTGCTATTGATATGCCACCTATAGCCAGCTCTATGACTCATTTCCATCTAAGTCTTAGGAAACTCTTCTAGTTTAAAACTGGTATCTAGTGTTATTAATAGACTGGATGCAGGCAAACAAATTGCAACTCAAACCAGACAAGAAAGAGGTGATCCTGGTCAGTCAAACAGATTAGGGAACAGGAATTCATTCTATATTGAATTGGGGTCACAGTCACTTTGTGAGGATTCTCTGACTGCTTGTTAAATGTAAAGATGAAAGGCTTCTGCGTGTGAGAAGACATTTTTAAAGTTGCGATGACATTGATCAGCACATAAACTTGAACACTCGACTCACAATGTGGGAGTTGTATTTATTAGCTGAAGCCTCCATTGAGCTTCATCACACGTTTGCGGGTCAGGGTAATCTGCCATGAATTGATTTTGTTTGATATTTTGGGGTATATGACGTGATCAGATGCTAGAAATTCAAAGCTGTCGCATGTTCACTATTCTCATCAGCTCTGAAGCAATCCAAGAGTTTGAAGTCTGAGAATACATTGAGTTGCTAAGGAAACCAACACATCAATATTTCCTTGCTTGGCCTTGCTGGTCAGTGCTGACCTTCTGATTTAGAAATAGCCCATGATTTTTATTTTAGTACAAAGGAGGTAAGAGCCAGTGTTTGGCACCTTTTGTGGAACAAAAGCTCAGGTGGCAATTACAACTTTGGAAGACAGTAAGTTAAATCCATCGTATTGTACTCAATGAATCCATTGTATTGTACTCACAGTCATTCATGGTGTACTTCAGTGGCTCTCAACCTTAACTCTAGATGATTCTGGACCTCACCTCCTACAAGCACCACCCACCGTGGTGGTCAGTGGTCAGGTATTCTGGAACCTTAACATTTGGAGACATGTGGTTGGGGAACACTAGGCTGGTTACTTTCAGCATAGACTAGTAGGACAGACTAAGAGTGATTTATGGATGACATGAGCCAAAAGTAATAGAATATTCTCTTTGAATGTCATAAAATGCAGTATATTATCTGTAATAATACTGAAGGAGAGAATACTAATTCTAATTCAGCTAATGCCACTCAAAACTGGTCCTGGAAAAGATAGATCTTGCTATAATTTTGAGTTTCTATTCTCCAGCTGGGTCATCACTACCAGAGTGAAAACCAACCTTTTGCAGCAGCAATTTGCTATTCCAATAGGCACATCAATATCAAATGAAACTACTCATATAAAGTTACTTCTTTTGAAAGTAATTCACTGTGTAACATATGCATCCCCTGTGGTGCAGTGATTAAGTTGCAATTTTGCTCACAAGCCGAGTTTGATCCTGATGGAGATTAATTCAGCCTTCCATCTTCTAAAGTCAGTTTATTGGGGATAAATTGTAGTTTGCACAATTACTTTGTAAACTGCCCCAAGGATGCTTTAGCATAATTGGGTGATACCTAAGCAGCTTCGTTTGCATTTGCATTTTTGCAAAGCCAAATAGTTACTGTTACTCTCTCGGAAAATAATGGAGTGACTCTTTGTATTATTTGTTATGTCACTTGTTACTTTGTTTTGTGGGAAGAGGATCTCAAAAAGTAAGAAAATAATGTAACATTTTGAAATTATATTCCTTCAAAATGTCTGTCAAAACACTTTTCTTCCAAAACGTAGTAAGTAAATGCTATTCAATATTAAAAAAACACCTTTATAGTCATTGATGAAGGACTGACACTGTCAAATTAGTCATGTCTTAGTAATACATTACTTCCAAGCTCTAGAGGTACCAGGAAGGGGGATTAGAACTGATTCCTAGCAGTGATGCAAAATTAGCAAGCCATTAGTTATCATCAGACCTTTACACTAAAGAGCTCTTCTGATGCAGATGCCTCTTAGAGCATGTTGCTACAAACACTGACACCCAACATTTATGCAAAAGCATAACTGGCTTTGATCATGTTAATAAAAAACAGTGATGTGAGGTACATTCTTCCTCCTGCATGGCAAGAACATTTACCCCACCACACCCAGGATGAATATACAAAATTGTATATGAATATAATAAAGGGCCTCAACTTTATTGTGATTTACAGGGGACTGCATCAATAGGAAATTGTTTCCAGCTTCCCTAACTAAACTTCACCTTTGCAGGTCTTGTACCACTTAAAGAGAGGGCTAATAAGGAACACCTTCCTGTTGCTTTCCTTAATACAGGCAAAGTCATCCAGACTCCAAGCACTGGATCAAGCTCTTTGGTCATACCCAGAGAGCTCCCAAAAGGTGGTTAAGCAAGTAAACATCCAAGAGTAAAATGTCTCTGGGTGGAAACTGCCTATGTGTTGTAAGGACAAAACCTGAGGAACGTTGAGCTCATAGTCATGCACGCTCTGGTCGCCTCCAGACTTGACTATTGGAATGCGCTCTACTTGGGGCTGCCCTTGATGATCATTTGGAGGCTGTAACTGGTCCAGAATGCAGCTGCTCGGGAGGTGATGGGGTGTGGGCGGTATGCCTGTGCCTCGCCACTGCTTCATGAGCTGCACTGGTTGCCAGTGTGCCTCCAGGTGCAATTCAAGGTGTTGGTTATTACCTTTAAAGCCCTATATGGTAGTGGACCAGGATACTTAAGAGACTGCATCACCCTGAGAACATCTGTCCATCCCACCACAGCAGACCGGAGAGGATCTCTTACTGTGCCATCTGCTAGAGAGGCTCGCCTCTCTAGCACCAGGAGGGCCTTCTCTGTGTCTGCTCCAGCCCTATGGAACCTCCTGCCAATTGAGCTCCGACTCCAGACAGAGTTGCTGCCCTTCAGGAAAGAACTAAAAACCTGGCTGGTGAAGCAGGTGTGGGGAACCAGTGAGGTGGTGACCTCTGCCTGCTGGCTGATAAATAACAGCAACATCTCTCCCTCTTTTAATCCTCTTTCTTTAATCCTTGGTCTTTTAGTACTTTAAATTGGGTTTTTATGGGTGTGGTTTTAATGTTTTTTGTATTGTTGCATTGTTTATAATGTTGTGAGCCACCCTGAGTCATGTTGACTTGGGCGGCTACACAAATAGGAAATTAAAATTAAAATTGTGAGAACTTGCCTACTCAGATCTGAAAGATGACTGGCTTCTTATCTCACTCTTACCATGGGAGATGCCGTGCCTATCACTGTGATAAGATGCCCTCAATAAGAGGCAATGCCAATCTTTAAAGGAGGGGTGGAGAATCATTAGCCTTGGATCTATTTACTATACTGTTCACTACAGTATAGGGAAAGCTGTTTTAGGTGGAGCTGATGTGAAATGGAGTCCAAAATAGGCTCACTACTAGCTTCATAATAATACTCCTGTAGGTGGCCACTGTTATCATAGGAGAGCTTTCACCCTGAGGGCACATCTTGATTTGCAAAAATGCCACATTTGCATCTGTTTTGCCAGGTTTGGCACTTATGCAAATACAGAGATATATATGACATACAGCAAGGCTGCACATTATCTTGCTGAAATGTGGCTTATCTTAAACTACCTGGCAAGAGTCTTTTATTTTGTACCTGTTCCTAAACCTCTGCATTCTTCTACTATGTGCATGCGTGTGTCAGTGCATACTGTGTATTGTACCTTTTGCTCCATAAAGGTTTCAAGATTCCCTACAGTATGAAAATGTTTTCCCCTTACTGTTATAGCACTACTACAGTCTAGCAATCAACTGTCATGAAAAAGAACAGTAGTAGTAGTAGTAGTAGTAGTAGTAGTAGTAGTAGCAGCAGCAGCAGCAGCAGCAGTAGCAGTAGCAGTAGCAGCAGCAGCAGCAGTAGTAGTAATTTCATGTCAGAAATTACTCTGGGTTGAAAAGATTTTTGCTGGAGAAGCTCTGCTCAGGGTACACCAGAATGAGGCCTGAATGAGGCCCCTTTTATGTCCCCAAGTGCAGCCCTCAGTTATCGAAACTCTACCTTCCACTAAGCCACCAGGGGAGCTGCCATTAGTGTGGTGGTGGTCTTCTTCATCATCACCATGGAGCAGCAGCAACAGGGGTTGTGTTGCAGCAGAAGTGATTGCAGTGGCAGCAGATCGCCACCAAGAATGGAGGGCCATGGCATCAGGAATAATAGCTGCAGGGTTATTGCCTTTCAGGCAATGTTTTTCAAAGACTGTGGAAACTGGGACAAGTATCATATATGCTTTACCCAATTCCAAAAAAAGAAAGTGATTGGAACCCCGATTCTTTTAACAGTCAAGATGTACCCTCAGGTTGGCTTTTGATGTAGTTCACATTCAGGTGTGATCACAAAGAAAAATACCCTATTGCTAAGAAATGGTAGAATCTGTATAAATGTGGACTCAGGAAGACAGTATTTGCCTCCTAGCACTTTATTTGCTACCACTGGAAGATGGCATGAAGGTTCTAGCATAAGGTGTCTTTATGGCATTTTAAGATTTCATGAGTTCTATGAGTTGTCAAATTTTGATGTCTTCAACAGCTCCCATATTTTAAAGAAGGTGGGAATTATAGTACACTTCGACCAGGCCCTGGCATGCTCCGACACTAGCTTGCCCAAGACCCGGTCTAGTAATGGCTGCTCTTCTCCTGCTCTCCCCAATCAGCTGGTCTGGTCACTTCATCCCCGGACTAGTAGGACAGTTTGCCAACTCAGAGAAAGAAGGCAAAGCGGAATTTTAGTAGCGTTGCCAAAGGGTGTTTCCTCTGGGTAAACCCGGGCAGGGAAAACCAGTGAGAAAGATGGGGTTCCAATAGGTAATGGTGATGCCTTAAAAAAGTGTCACAGTTTGAAAAACTCTGCAAAGCCCTCTGGGACTGGTAGTGTCTTTGCCCATTAGAACTAGTACACCCTTATCAATATACGCTGGTGGGAATTTTGCCTTCAATGTTGCAGCTTAGGTGAGGTGGAGTAAGGCACAGTCCTGGGAAGGCGAGACTCCTGAAATCTCCCCCCTCTAGCTGCCTTTGATTATCGGCTTCAGCAGCGCTGACCGAAAAACAAAGCATCGGTGTTGAAAAGTAACAAGGCCTTATCTAAGAAATTCCCCTTCTGCTCCTTCATGGCAGGAAGGAGGCAGAATAATAGCTCTTGACGAAGAAGTCTGTTTCAAAGATTTATTGGAATAAAAAGAGAATTCCAACATATAAAAATCCTCTCTAAACTACGCTAAAAAAAAACCCCACATGTTTCTAAGAAAATAAGATAGCATTTCAGTAAAGCAATACTTATCTAAAATAGTGCGGCTGAGCAAGCCGCGCATCCACATAATGGGTTACAGGTCGGATCAGTTCTGGAAGGCAGAGAGCAGCATCTCAATGTGTTCTGAGATAACTGCCCTATCCTTCTACAATCTGGGCTTAATCGCCACAATATTTATACTCATACCTGTCAACCTTCCCGGATTGGCCGGGATTTCCCGATTTTTAGCGCCAATTTGCGTCATTTCCCGCCCTGCACTGCCAAAACCCTGGAATTTGGCTGCAGGGGCGAGGAGGTACTGCACAGCCCCTCTGCGCAAGTAGCATTCTACGCAAGCAGTGTAGCCTTCTACACATGCATAGAAGGGTTTTACGCTTGCGTAGCCCCATTCTATGCATGCGTAGAAGGCTACGCTGCTTGCGTAGGAGGCTACACATGCGTAGAATGCGACTTGCGCAGAAATGATCTGCGCAGGTCCCAGATTCGTCAGAGCCGTGGTTGACAGGTATGTTTATACTGTTGTGGTGAGAATGTGCGCAGAGATGTTCTGATTGACAGACACCTGCTTTTTGAAGTCCAGTGTGAGACAGGGCATTTTATCAGCATTCCCATCAGAAAGACGTGAGTCTCATGTTGGCCCACAGGTGGTGAGTCTGAGAAGCGTGCTGCTCCCAGGTGCTCTGTCTGAGAATGGACACTCTCTCAGGTTCACTGTCTGAGAACAGGGAGCAGGCTGACCTGCCATTCTTAATTGGTCAGAAGTTGGCTTCTGCATACACCAGCCTTCTAAAATGGATTCGTTTGAACTAATCATAGCTACGCAATTTCACATAATAAAAACAGATTAATTGTTAAGGCACACTAGGCATTAAGTAAACAGGGTAAAGAAGTAAAATTAATTCTTCCCTAGCTATGAAATCTCGACAGGAATATATTTTGAAAACCCCACAAGATCTGCCAATCAGTAAGTAACAGGACCGGCCCTATGATGAGGTAAGGTAAATTTACTTACCTATTTATTTATTTATGGTTCAAATTTCTATGCCGCCCAAACAGGCGAACCCGACTCAGGGTGGCTCACAACAAAATTTAAAACATGCATATTAAAAACAATTAAAACCCCAACATACCCACCCACTTATTAAAACTAACCACATTAAAACTGCCTGCATTAAAAAGATGGGGGCTTCATTTTATAAGCCAGCAGGCGGGGGCCACTCTTCCATCTGAGCCCCACACCTGCCCCGCCAACCAGGTTTTTAATTCTCTTCTGAAAGGCAGCAGCTCTATCTGCTCCCGCAACTCGACTGGCAGGAGGTTCCTCAAGGCTGGTGCGGACACAGAAAAGGCCCTCCTTTGTGTTCCAGAGAGGCGAGCCCCTCTGGCAGATGGAACAATTAGAGAGCCCCTCCGGTCCGCTCTGGTTGGATGGACAGATACACTTGGGACGATGCGGTCTCTTAGGTATCCTGGCCCACTACCATGTAGGGCTTTAAAACCAGCACCTTGAATTGCACCCGGAGACAAACTGGTAACCAGTGCAGCTCCCGAAGCAATGGTGAGGTGCAAGCATAACACCTGCACCCCATCACCACCCGGGCTGCTGCATTCTGCACCAGTTGTAGCCTCCGAATGGTCATCAAGGGCAGCCCCTTGTAGAGCGCATTGCAATAATCTAGCCTGGGGGTCACCAGAACATGTGTGACCATGAGCAGGGAGTCCTGGTCCAGGAGCAAACGCAACTGTCGGATGACGCAAAGCTGTGCGAAAGCCCTCCTGGCCACGGCTGCCACCTGATCTACAAGTAGCAGTCCCAAATCCAGGAGGTCCCCTAAGTTGCGTACCGGGTCTGTCTGGGGCAAAGTAGCCCCATTCAAGACCAAAGTTGGCAGCTCCCTGGATAACGCGGGGGCCCCCATCCATAGCCACTCAGTCTTGGAGGGATTCAATTGTAGCCTGTTGTCCCCCATCCAGACCCCGACAGCTTCCAGACATCTGGATAGGACATTGACCGCATCACTGGGGTCCCCACAGGCCGAGATGTACAGCTGGGTATCATCAGCATACTGATGATACCTCACCCCATGGGAACGGATAAAGTAAAGTAAAGGTTGTGCTCAACTCCATTTACCGCCAGAGAGCCAGCACTGTCTGTATCTACAAATATTTCTGTGGTCATGTGGCAGGCATGACTGAACTCCAGAGCACACAGAATGTTGTTACCTTTCTCACGAAAGTGGTACCTGTTTATCTACTTGCAATGTTTTGCTTTTGAACTGCTAGGCTAGCAGGAGCTGTGGCAGAGATGGGAGGTCACTCTGTCATGCAGCAGTCAGGTTTTGAACTGCTGACCTGCCAACCTTCCAAGTGTCAAGTTCAATGTCTTAACCACTAAGTCTCGGCAGTCCCCTGCCCTATGATTAATCAGAGTGAAATGGTTTCCTCTGGCAGATTTCACAAAAGAACTGGAAAATATTAGTCACATGGTTGATAGTTATTATCCATTTTATTCCTAGAGATGTTGAGAGGGCAGTTGTGGGATTTTCTGCTTCATACACCAAAATATCTTGCCTGTCACTTACCGCTGCCTCCAAATCTGGCAGCTACATCTCTTCTACTGGCCTGAGTTAACCAACACTATATCCCTGACAATTCTCACAATTATCTGGTTAATGTGTGTATAAAGATTCCACCCTTACATTCTTTTTCCCTCCCCCCCTCCCATTTAATTCCCATAGCCAAATTTGGACTAAACAGAAATACAACAAGAAGTATCTGTATGTATATACCAAACAGAAAATCTGTCTGAAAGTAACAGCTGCTTTTGTATCAGTGCAGAAAAGGTTCCTATTTGTTAGTTATTACTGACAAGCGATGCTTTAGCGTTTTCCACAGGCTATGTGTAATGGGAGCAGCTGAACAGGAAGGAGAATGTCATAAAGAGAAAATCTCTCCCAGAGGGTTCATTGGTTGGGCTCCCTCAATGGCCATGATTTTCTCTGCCCAAAGAGGAAAGCTAAAAGTTGTTATTGATGTGACAGAGTGAAAGCCCTGGCGTTGAGAGACATTTTCATCTTATTATTAAAGCGGCTGGATTTTTCATCTCCCTCCCTCTCTCTCTCTGTTTGTGGTTAACAACTTAGCAAGCAAATGGAGAATAAGGGGTGGGTGGGTGGGAGAAAGACTCTGAGTGGGAATAAATCAGGAAGGAGAAATAAATCAGTTGATTTCTTCCTGTCTAGCTTGCTAAAGCCCTCTGGAATCATCAGTATGGAAGACAAGAATCGGGCTTCGCTTTCTGTGTTGTCCCTGTCTTCCCCTGTCCAGCTACACTCCTGCCTCCTTCTGGCATATTTCTGAACTGCAGTGTAACAACACAAGGAAAGCTTAAACCACCTTTTTCAAAGCCAATGCCCGTCTTCCTTTTTAAAAGAATGCAGCAAGTAGCGTGAGCAAATAAAATTGAGATAAAATAAATTACCACCTGCCAAAAACCCCAGGAAGGGAGCTTAAGCCCAGGGCAAGCCAGCCAGAGAAGGCCTCCCCTCCTGAGCCTAGTGTAACTAGCTTCGAGTGTTCCCCCAGGCCAGGTACCACATGCAGCCATCAATCAGGGGATGCATTTGCCTGTAGGCACTTAGGGTGAGGTCTGAAGCATGGGCAGCTGCCTGCCTGCCTGTCATAGCACAGCAAGGTTTGTGCAGTTAATCATAAGAGCCATGGCGGCAATGTCTCATGTGTGCGGTGGTCGCTGGACACAGCAAGTAGCCCCTGATGTGAGGAGCAAAATATATGCAGAACTTACAATCAACCACAGAGCGCCCATGAGGTCATGGAAATAGGGGCTGTGGGTCAACTGTCATGTTTGTCAGCATCTTAAATTAATTAAACATCTTTGCTAGATGGAGGAGGAAATCAAGATGGAATGAATAGATGAATAAAGAAAATGAAACCAAAGCAGGTGCGATGTTAGGGCCTTTCCCCCAGCCCAAAATTCTTAATTGATGCTCACATAAATGTCAGGGTTTTGTGGTTTTTTCCTTTTGTGTCCCGATCAAACCTTGGATTGCCAATTGTGGTAATAATGTATCACCCTTGAATATGGGGGCTGCGGTGGCTCAGTGGTTAAGAAGTTTGCCTTGTTAACTGGAAGGGAAGCAAGTTGGCAGTTTGAGACCCAGGTACTGCATGACAAATTGAGCTCCTGTCTCTGTTCTAGCTCCTGCCAACCTAGCAGATTTAAAGGAGGAAATTGCATGAAAGGAGCCTCATTCGGGCATACCCTGAGTGGAGTTCCTCCAGAAAAAATCTTTTCAACCCAGAATAATTTCTGACATGACATTCTTATTCTTATTCTTATTCTTGTTCTTGTTCTTGTTCTTGTTCTTGTTCTTGTTCTTGTTCTTGTTCTTGTTCTTGTTCTTGTTCTTGTTCTTGTTCTTGTTCTTGTTCTTGTTCTTGTTCTTGTTCTTGTTCTTGTTCTTGTTCTTGTTCTTGTTCTTGTTCTTGTTCTTGTTCTTGTTCTTGTTCTTGTTCTTGTTCTTGTTCTTGTTCTTGTTCTTGTTCTTGTTCTTGTTCTTGTTCTTGTTCTTGTTCTTATTGAATACAAAATAATGTTCCAGCCAAAAGTGGAAGCAAACTTGCCCAACATTTTGGTTATATATTTCCCCCCACCCCTTACCATCATTTATCAGGATGGTTTTGGATCTTTCGAATGCATTTTTAAATTTCCTCATCTGAGTTTGCCTTTCCATTTGGCATTTTTAAATGTTATATTTTTCCAGAGAACCTTGAAATTTAAATACCTACTTTTTCTTCTCTGTTTCCTTCTCTTTAATAAACATTCCTCATACAAGTACTTTCACCCTGCATTCATTGCTAGAGGTGTGAGAGTTAAGTTGTATGTAGAAGTCGGTTGCTGCTTCAAAGGGAAAGAATGCCACAAAGCACCCTTGTCTTCTTGTAGATTTTAGCTAGCAGCTTTAAAAAGAATCCCTTAAAACAGAACACCAAAGGAAGCAAATGCAAGTCCTAATAATTTGAATAGAAGAGTTATGTACAAGCTTAAGATCTCACTTTAGGATCAATAGAACTGAGTTTTTATTATTATTGCACCTGCTCGAAGACTGACATATTTCCATCCTCTTTAGAAGGAATTTCTGCTGCCATTATAGAGAAGCTGGTGAGGATTTCTGTCACTGCCCCTAGGTAGGGATCTGAACATCTCTATCTGAAATTCATCAAATTTCTCCAAACTCCATCTTTGTTTCATGACAGGTGATTTTCTTCTTTCATTGAAATGCATGCTTCTAAAGAGTCTGGAAATATATGAGACCTGGAACTGCTGTAGTAAAAGCTGCTCTTCCTAGCAATATTGTCTTTTTCTTATTTTCATTATATGTGCATGGTTGGAGCAGGGTTTACTCAGGTTTGCTCTAGTGAGAGTACAGACAACTTGATTAAACACCCACTTTTCTGCCTTTTGATTCCTCCCTAGCCAAACAGGCATTAGAAAGGGATTCTGTTTCTGATTGTAAAAATATTTTAAAATATATTTTTAAAAGTCTAGATAATAAATGTTCAGAAGCCCATTTGTTTAAGCTATGGATTTAGTTTTTCACTTTGTGGATGGGATTAGTCTTACTTGATGTTAGCATAGCTTTGGCGCCTATTCCATCCCTCTTGACCAAGCTTTGGTGCCTATTCCATCCCTTCTTATCCAAACATACAATTGTTTGGATAAGAAAAATACCTCCAAAGATGCAATGTGCCATCATGTCACTTCTGATGTGTGGTGACTATATTAGTTAATGACCTCCTAAGCAGCTTCCTCAAACTTGGTCCTCCAGCTGTTCATGAACTTCAATTCCCAGAAGCCCTGATCAGCAGGAGTGCTGACCTGGGCTTCTGGTAATTGAAGTCCAAGAACATCTGGAGTGCTAAGGTTCACTAACATGGCCATAGGGCAACAACATAATTCTATTGTAGAGTAACACAGGGAAAAGGCTGTTTTTGTAAGTATGCATACCAGTCAGTCTGGTGGGATTTTTCTTTAATGGCATTTAGACAATTTTTTGTAGGTCAGGGTTTGATTCAGAGTGACACTCAAATACTTTGGGATAGGGCAACGTTCCAAAATCTTGCCTTTCCTACTAACTCAGAGTTTCCTCTCTGCTTCTCTGTTCTTTTAAGTGGGAGACACAGGACTGTGTTTTTGAAAGGGTTTCATTTGGTTGTTTTTATAATACAAGGAAAGATCTTCTGAGGCAGAGGTTGGCTGGTGTTCAACAGTCTCAAAGGTTTTCCCCCAGACTATAAAGGCAAGATCATCAACTGAATGAAACCTTGTCTTACTCCTTTTCCTATTCCAAACCACACTGTCATTCCGTATTCTGTCCTAACTGTTGCTTCTTGACTCATGTACAGATTTCTCATGAGTACTATAAGGTGTTCTGGTATTCCCATCTCTTTAATTACTTGCCACATTTTGTTGTGGTCCACACAGTCAAAGGCCTTGGTGTAGTCAATGAAATAGAAGTAGACTTGTTTCTGAAATTCCTTTGTTTTCTCCATGATCCAATGTATGTTAGTAATGTGGTTTCTAGTCCCCCTGCCTCTTTGGAACCCAGGCTGCACTTCTGGTAATTCTTTCTCAACATGCTGCTGCAGTCTATCCTGTATTATCTTGAGCATAACCTTGCTAGCATGTGGGATGAGCGCAATTGTTGGATAATTTGAACATTCTTTGGCATTACCCTTTTTTGGGATTGGAATGGATACTGATCTTTTCCAATCCTGTGGCCGCTGTTTTGTTTTCCAAATCTGCTGGCATATAGAATGCAATAATTTGATTCCATCATATTTTAGGGCTTTGAAAAATTCAACTGGGATACCATCATCTCCACTAGCTTTGCTGTTTGCAGTGCTTTTAGGACCTTTCTGGCTTCACTCTCTAGGATGTCTGGCTCAAGTTCAATGTTCTCATCATTGTGATTATCAGGGGTGGTGAGGTCCTTTTTGAATAGTTCCTCTGTGTACTCTTGCCATCTTTTCTTTATCTCTTCTGCATCAGCTAACTCCTTGCCGTTTTTGTCCCTTATCAAATATGTTTGCATGCTTAGCTGGCCTTGTGAAAGGGTTAGATGGCTGGGAGTTTACCACCAATATAATATTGAGCTAGCAGGAAACGCTCCATGAATTAAACAGGGCTGCTTGAGTCCATGCCATAAGGTTATGCATTACACCGAGAAAGTGTAACTGAATATGTTGAAAGGGTAAAGGGAGCAGGTAGTAAATTGTTTAAAGTGGTGAGCATCATGTAAAGTAAGGTCATTACAAATGGATTCTACTACGCTATAATAAACTATGAATTGGAAAAAAGGTTAATTGACAAAATGATACTCATCTAATGCCACGTCTGCAACTGCAATTATTGCACAATCTATATGGCTGGGGTCTTGTTATATTGACAGTTATGTTTTCTTAAAAAGGCTCCAGTTATTTCTTCAGACTGTTTTAACCATGGTAATGAATTATAGATTTTCAAGCTAGCTCTGCTCAGTAACCTCTACCACTGAAACTTCCATCCATTCATAGAAAGGGGAGGAAGGCGTTTTATTGCACAGTGCTAACAAATATGGTGATTCTACCAGATATATATTTCAGTCTAACAGCACATACCCAGAAGTGAGAGGGTAGATTTCCTTTCTCTGATGTGCTATGCATGGGAATGTACAGGGTAGCCTGTAAGTCCCTATTGAATATTTCTCTAAATTTGCCACTTATTGTATTTATTTATTTATTTAGTATGCTTATATACCGCTTTACTTGTCTACTGACAACTCAAAGTGGTTTACAAAACAATTAAATAAAAACAAAGCAAATTATAAGTACGGGGGGAAGGGGAGGAGGAGGGGAGGGGAAACACAACAACATACAGAAATACAGTGCAAAATACAATAATAATGCAAGTCACAATAAACTTTACAAAAAATATCAAGTCACAGTCAATAATACAATTAATTGTTCGACTAACAATTACAAAATCACATAATTACAAAGCCTCACAACCTTAACCCACTCACTAAGTCTGTAGAACATGAAATGAGTCCTTCAGCCAATGGTTGCGGGAGTCCTTTTGAACCTTCCCGCTAACAAGGCTGGGGGGGAGAGAGACGTCATCCACAGCGGCAGCTGCCTCGCATCCCCGGCCGGTGACGTGGGGCTCTGGGAAGAGGCAGTGAAGTCCTTCGGCCCATGGTTGAACCCTCCTGCAAACAAGGCTGGGAGGGAGAAAAGACATTGTCCGCAGCAGCTGTTGCCTCGAATTCCCAGCCGGTGACGTGGGACGTGGGCCGGTGATGTGAGAGAGGCAGCGAAGTTGCTGGGCATCGGTGTTGGTGGCAGGAGGTGGGGGAGCCGCTTTTGAGGCTGCGGAAAGGCGAGCCCAGGTGTGGCCAGTTCTTTCCTCCCCGCCTCCTCCTCCGGCTGGTTGCCAGGCGAGCTCTGCAGGGCCTCCAGGCCCCAGTGTTGGTGTTGGCGGCAGGAGGCAGGGGAGCCACTTTTGAGGCCATGGAAAGGCGAGCCCAGGTGCGGCCAGTTCTTTCCTCCCCGCCTCCTCCTCCAGCTGGTTGCCGGGCGATCTCTGCAGGATCTCCCAGCCCCGGTGTTGGTGTTGGCGGCAGGAGGTGAGGGAGCTACCTTTGAGGCCATGGAAAGGCGAGCCCAGGTGTGGCCAGTTCTTTCCTATCTGCCTCCTCCTCCGGCTGGTTGCCAGGCGAGCTCTGTGGGACCTCCAAGCCCTGGTATCCAGGGTGTCACCAGTATTCTTGTACTCATGTACTCACATACTTATCACAATACACTCTTCAAGGGTAAATGGGCTTAAATCAGCCATATTTCTCTGAGAAAAAGTAAAACATTTTATTACATATGGATAGGTAAGGACCGGGTCCATAGCTAGGGGGGGCAGGAGGGGCAAAAACCCTTCTGAGCTAACAGCCCCCCCTCACACCCAATGGTGCCAATGTTATATATGTGAGTGTGACATTGTTGCCCATACTGGAAATTTTTGCCCCTCCTGGAATTTTTTTTTGCCTCCCAAACAATCTAGGATCCTGGCTATGGCCCTGATAGGAACTTAAAGGCCACCCTATACAGGCCTGTCCATGGCAATGTGAAGCTTGGACTTGGGTAACTTGCAAGCCAAGACAATAGGAAGAAGAGCAGCAACTGGTTGTGTGAAAATGAAACTTCTAGTTAGAATATATGGTTAGAAATACAAATTTTAAGGAGCTGACCTAAATCTTTCTCAGAAGTTGGAGGGTCATTTCCCCCCTGGGGGTAAAACAGAAATCATGTTGTACAGGGAAAGCAAGAATTGCAGCCAGATCACTGCCATTGCTGGGAATAGGATTGTTGCTACCAAGCAGTGATGACTTTTCACTATTAAAGATGGGGTACACAGAAAGAGCCTCCTCGAAGACTGTGGTTTTTTTGAACCACAATTGAGCATACCCCGAACAATGGCAACCTTGTGCCAGCTAATATTTCTCACACTAGGTCAGGCAAAAGGAACTGTGGAATGAATTCACCAAAAGGAGTCTTCATTTTGGCAGTTTCACATCTGGCCTAGACATGGAAAAGGACCAGTGGTGGGCATCAGCAGGTTCACACCAGTACATGCGTACCGGTAGTAAAAATGGATGGCCCCACCCACCTCCCCACCCCATGCCCTCCTCCTCCTAGAAGAGGTTTCGGAGGGGGCAGGCTCCATTTCTCCCTTCATCAAAGGCTTTTCCCGGTCTCCGTTTCACTCCAAAGTGCATCCCCAGCCACTCCGGAGTGGTTGGGGATGCACTTCGGGGTGAAACGGAGCCCAGGAAAAGCTTTGGAGGAAGGGGGAAATGGCTTCAGAAAGGGCTCTTCGCCGGAGTGGCTGGGGAAACAGAGCACTGGAAAAGCCATGGACAAGGGGGAAATGGCTTCAGAGGTTCGCTAAAGAGTGATGAAAATAGAAGAGGCTTCTATTTTCATAGCTCTATAGCGCAGAGCAGTCACATGGCCAACAGGCCACACCCACCCAGTCACATGGCCATGCCCACAGTGTGGTAGGAATTTTTTTTGATGCCCACCACTGAAGAGGACTATTAAAGGTTCCTCCCAAGTACTGTAAACAAATATGATAATGATGTTTAAATGTTTATTCTTTTTAAAAAAGAGAGATATTGGATTTCTACTCACGTGCATTTTAACACAACCTTCTGTTATTAAATCTTTGTTAAAAATTCAGGGGAAAAGTGCCATCTTTGTGTGAAAACTCCGAAATCTGCTGCTTGGCATGGTTCCTTGTAGCCTCCTAACTAGACGGCACAGCAGGCCTTTGGCAAACCTCTTCTGCCAAAAAGTCAGTGACAAATGAAGCTCATAGAGCACATTATGAAGGCATTGTTTGCATCAAAGCTCTTTTGGCCATGCTTCCAGCTTTCAAAAACTTTTTCTAAACAAAAAAACCCAACAACCTTGAGATAGAGTTGTCTGAATTGAAAAAAAGAGACTAAGCATAAGGTTAAAAACAAACAAATCATCAATTTTATGTGTGTGTGCATGTGGGCGTGTGCCTTTGTCTTTGCAAAGGACGCATCAATCTAAACGACGGAGAATTATCTTTTTTTAAAAAAGCACATTCTGTCAAAACAAATGGTTAAAGTACATTGCTTCTGAATGCCCACGTCTACACTGCCTGCATCATGTTTGAGAACACAATTTAGTTTTGCAATGTATTATTTTTTTCAAAAAATCATTCCAGTATATGGGACGCGCGGCCTCGCCAGCTGCCCTTGGGGCGCGCTTTGCGCATCCACCTATAGAGAGATACAAAAGGATGACGTGACAGCCGGGACAGAGCTGAGCCTATAAAAGGGGTCGGCTCCTCACCCCGGCAGCCATTTCTAGCTGCTGCCGGTCAGGGAAAAGTTTGGCAGCCTTTTCTAGCTCCGCCTCCACATGGCCATACCGAAGCCGGCCACACGGGATGCGAGCAGCCGGCAAGGTGTTTTGCCTCGCCACCTTTCCCAGAGATCAGTGTGGCAAAGTGCTCGGCCTTGCCACATCGCCGGACCTAGGCCCCACGTGGCCGGTCCCATCGGCCGCCGGGGTGCACGGCAAGGTGTTGGCCTTGCTCATCAGATGATCCAACCCAACCACAGACTTGCTCACCGGGGAGCCACCCCAGCGGGGGGTGCATGGGCCAGAGCTTTGGCCCCAGCATCGTAGCCCATGGGGCCGCCACAACAGCTGGCTACAGCGCATGGCGCCGACCCAGAGGGTTGCCCCCAGGGCTTGAGCAGCAAGGCAGAGGCCTCCCTGGGCATACCCTCTGGCCTCGTCAACTTGCTGGGCAACTGCCCCAGCCGCTGGATGGTCCCCATCAGCCCGCATTGCCACCCGGGTATGGGTGTGCACCCCTGTGGTGCTGCAGGAGGGCAGGCGGTCCCCACAGGGCATGCAGCCGGAGGGCCACCCCCACGGCCCCTCCTTGCAACCAGGGTGCCGGCACCAGGTGGCCCAGGGCCAGGGTGGATGACCTGCTCAGGGGCCGAGCACCACTGGTGTGTGGGGGTGGCCCACTGGCCCACCCCCATGAGGGGCCCACCCCCGAATGCAGCCCATGGCCCGTGAGATTCACCCTCTGCCACTTCCCCCTGCTGGGACCCTGACCTGCAGGCAACCCACGGCTGCTATGTGGTGGTGAGTCCCCCTAGGTGGAGGAGATAAGGGCCCTCCACCTGTGCATCATGCAGCTGGAGGCCAGACAGGCCACAACGCAGGAACACATGGATGTGGCACCCGCCTATGAAGAGGAGGCGGGTGAGGAAGCACATCCTCCCCCACTGGCTGGCTGGGTGCTGCCTGAGGGCTGGGATGGCCCTGCACCGGGGAGTTTCCAGGCCTCTCCACCCACTCCAGTCCACCTGCAAGGGGACACAAATGTGGAGATAATTTTTGGTGAGTATACAGTGAATGCAGACACAACCATACTTCCCCCACTGCCCAGGGGACTGGACCCTTGGAGATCGATGGGCTGGCTGTGCCCCTGCCAGCCTGTGGACACTGGCCTGCCAACCCTAATGCCACACTGCCCGGCACAGACATGGCAGACTCCCTACCTGACCCCGCTGGTAGGCAGGGCTCCCGGCCACAACAGCTGGCTACAGCGCATGATGGCTTGCATGGGTGTCTAGCGATACCGCATACAGCGTGGTGCCACAGGCCGCCATTCCCTATGGGGACCAATCACTACCGCTTGGTGACCACCTCCTCCCCACCACCAGGGACAAGATAGTGTGGGGGAGAATACTTAGATATCTTCCTTCTTCTCAACCGCGACTCAGAGAAGTCTGATCGTGACAAGGATGATGAGCAGGATAAATAGGTGGCCCAATGCAAAATTCCCACCCACCCCGGCACCTGGGCCAACTGGCTTCCAGCATATCTCATCTTTGCTGGGGTCTCAGTATGGGCCCACCTGGAATGAGCACTGCCTTTAATCCAGTACATGGACATAATCTACAGGGCATACGTGGATTTTTCCAGGCAGGAGTGGCTATTATACAACCAGAATTTCAGGATGAGGGCAGCCATGCGGCCCGACATGAGCTGGGATGAACAGCACCAACAATTGTGGTTTCAGTTCATGGTGCCAGTGCGCCCGGCCCTTGGCTACCGCTATGACTGTGGCCACCTGGTACAATGCCTCATGCATGCAAGCACAGATTCCCCGCCAGCCGGTGGGGCAGGTGGTTCAACTCTGCCTCCTGTGCTGGGAGTTCTCCTCTGCCGGGAAGTGTGGCAGGCAACTCTGCCGCTTCAGGCATGAGTGCTCCATTTGCGCCGGCCCCACACTGCCATGGCTTGCATGAAGTTCGGGTCCAGTGCCTGCAGTAGGGAACAAGCCTCCAACCAGCGGGGCCTCCCGGAGCCCCCAGGCCCACAAAGGGCCCCAGCCCAATTAAAATTGCAGCCCTCGCGTAGTGGCTGCGAAGATGGCAGATGTCAAGTTCCTGTGCGAGGGCTTCCAATTCGGCTTCCGCATACCCACCAAAGGGGAGCATGCTCCCTTTACGTCAAATAACTTACAGTCACTGAAGGGCCTGGAACACATGGCCAGGCAGCAGATAATGAAGGAGGTGTGCCTGGGCCAGGTGGCAGGCCCTTTTGCAACCCCCCATTTAAAAATTTGTGGGTTCCCACCTGGGCTTGGTTCCTAAGAATGCGCTGGGTGAGTACCGGCTCATCTACCACCTGTCCTTCCTCAAGGGGGCCTCAGTGAATGAAGCTATATCACAGGAACTCTGCTCGGTCCAGTACGCATCCTTCAACGAGGCTGTCTGGACAGTCAGGGAATGCGGGCCATCAGCCCTCATGGCCAAGTGCGACAGAAAGTCCGCTTTCTGCCTTCTTCTGATCCACCCGGACGACTTTGAATTACTCGGCTTCACGTTTGTGGGACAGTACTATGTGGACAGGGCCATGCCTTTTGGCTGCTCCATCTCCTGCACAGCCTTTGAGTGATTCAGTTTGTTCCTGCACTGGCTTTTGGAGTGGCTGACGGGCCGCCAAGGTGTTGTTCACTACTTAGACGATTTCTTATTTTGCAGCCCAGCAACTGACCAGATGGCTAAAGGGTCCACTTTATGCCTCGGCTGATGCAGCATCACCAGCATCTGCCCTGTCGCTGGGCTCACCCAGTACCTGCATGTATGGGGCACGGCCCCTGGCCCACTGTTTTGTCACCAGGGCGGAGAACTCCTGACCCGTTTTCAGTTTTGGAAGGTCACTGGATGGGCCCTGGTCTGGGTGGGAGTGCAGGGAGCCCAATATGGCACTCACTCCTTTCACATTGGGGCTGCATCCACAGCCACTGCCCTGGGGTACCATGCAGAGGACATAAAACGGATGGGCAGGTGGGCATCGGGGCATTTCAAGTCTTACGTTTGCCTCCTTGGAATCTGAATGTGCTGTTGGCACCTCCCCCTCTTCTTCTCTTTTCTTTCCTGCAGGTCCGATATTCCCGGAGGGACGGTGCCAAGTATGGCTGGTGGGACACAGCTATATCCATTGGGTAGAGTGGCATGCCCAATGCTTGTCATGTGGTAGCCACCTGGGGCTCCAGGACAGGGCATTCCTTTCATGGGTGGGCCGCCGTGGTATGAGCTGGTGCCACCTACTGCCAATCTGTGCCGAATACAGGCACTGCCTGTCCCCTATGGTCATAGTCTTGCAACTGGGTTGCAACGATTTGGGTCTCATGATGGGGGTTGACCTCGTCATGACAGTCAAATGTGACATTGGGATACTGAGGCATTGGTGGCAGGCAGTGTGTTTTTTATGGTCTGATATTACACCACGCGTTGCCTCGAGAGTGCCAGCTAACCTCAGATGGATTGATGGGGCCAGACAGCAGTTCAATTGGGCCATGGCCCTCTTCATCCAGGAGGAGGGCATTGTAGACATGATTCATCACAAGAAGATATGACCACAGGCATGCCACTTGTGCCATAATGATGGAGTCCACCTGTCTGAGGTGGGCATAGAATTATTCCTTTCTGCTCTGCACTGTGGTGTCCAGGCCGAAGTTGAGGCCTGGGAGGGGGCGAGGCACAGTTAGGAACTGCCCCTCATGTGGCGGGTAGCATGGGAATGGGAAGGAACTGTCAACACGCTGAGTTAATGGGTTAGGATGTGAATGCTGGCTACCGGTAACTAATTAGGACCAAAAGGTAGTCTGCATCAAACAAGGTTGGAAAATGGAGCCATATGGAAGCCCAGCATATGGAATGGAATGGAAACAAAGAAAGATGGTAACAAGAAATGGGATATGTAAAAGGTTTAACTTGGAATAGACAAAGCTCCTTCCTGTGCTACCACCACAGTGCAGAACAGAATGTTGCCACTGTAAGTAAATGACAATAAAGTGGCCAAATTCATAACCAAAACCACGGTGTTGTCTCCTTATTGGGGTGGGAGCACAAGGGACGCATGGCCTGGGCGGCTGCCCTTGGCATGCGCTTTGCACGTCCACCTGTAGGGAGATGCAAAAGGATGATGCGGCAGCCAGAGCAGAGCAGAGCCTATAAAAGGAGTCAGCTCCTCACCCCAGCAGCCATTTCTAGCTGCTGCTGGACAGGGAAAAGTTCACCCACCATCCCTCCCTATGCACTAGTGTGACTTGTTGGTCGCTTCATTGGGCTGGATGGGGATTTTTGGCAGGGATCTCTGCATTGGCAATGGAAGCCCCCTGTTTTTTCATCCCTCCCACACTGGTGCGGCATATTGGCCTAACGGAGGATGGGTTAACATTCATTTTGGTCACTTTAGGCGGGTAGCACAGGAATGGGAAGGAACTGTCAACATGCTGAGTTAATGGGTTAGGATGTGAACGCAGGCTACCGGTAACTAATTAGGACCAAAAGGTAGTCTGCGTCAAACAAGGCTGGAGAATGGAGCCATATGGAAGCCCGGCGGCTTCGTAATGGAATGGAAACAAAGAAAGATGGTAACAAGAAATGGAAAATGGAAAAGGTTTTACTCAGAATAGACAAAGCTCCTTCCCATGCTACCACCACAGTGCAGAACAGAATGTTGCCACTGTAAGTAAATCACAATAAAGTGGCCAAATTCATAACCAAAACCACGGTGTCGTCTCCTTATTGGGGCGGGCGGGCAATATGTTATTGCTGTTAAATGCTTGTGTACATTCTTGGGACAAATGAGAAAGTTTTGTTTAGGAGTACTTAAGTTCAAATTAATTCAAAACAACCAGTCCAAGTTTCTGTTCAGTAAACATATACATTCTTACACCTCAGGTTGGTTTAGCAATATACTTTTTAAGAAGAACAACAGTCTGGAAGAATGAGAAAAGTGATTATATTATTATTATACCTGCAAGAACATATCTTTAGAGCAATTTGTTTCATCAGAATTCTCCCAAGTAACTTGGTGAAGCTCAAATGGCTGGTTAGTGAGTTACCAGGAAATATCAAAAAAGACTGTACCGTGAAAATTAATTTGAATATTTAACAAAATGCTGGCAATAAAAATAGATCATACAGGTATGCCAAAGCATTACTCTCCAACAACACCAATTTCTTTTGCCCCATTGAATTCCAAAGACCTACATTTTCATTTTTTAAGAAGCTTCCAGCCCCTTTAAAAGTTGAGACATAAAGCAAAATATTGTGGCCATTTTCCTGCCCAACTGTTTTGCAAGAAGCAAACTTGCTGTTGCCTTTTAGGGTGGCTAGTCAAGGAATAAAACCATCAGTGTGAATGACAAGGTCATAGGTGCAGAATATAAACAAATCAATTTTCTCTAGTGTCTGAGTAAATGTTGCACTTGTGGGGAAACCTAGTTTATCGGAGGAAGCTGAGGTCTGTTTCACTAAACAATGCAAAACAGGAAACAATGCAAAACAGGAATGAATGTTGTAACGGAGCCAATACCTACGGAAAACAAAAAGCTGCTGGTACCATAATAAAAACTGTGATGCAATGGATTCTGATCCTTTGGGTGTCACAGAGTTGTCACGATCATATTATTTCACATGTTTCTGGGAACTGATCGAGGTGCTACTAAAAGAAAGGGAAGATAGGACAACAGGAGAGAAGATAAGAGAAACTTATTAAGGTAGATATGTAGGAATTGGGCCGTGAGGAGGCCCTTAGGATCCCGGAGGAGACTGGTCAAAGGAGCGACACGAGGCAAGATGGAGCGAAGACCAGTGATTTATTGAGGGAAAATCATCAGTATATATTATGCAGAAGGCTGTGCATGGTAGGATGGTTATCTGACAGAGAATCACATCACCTATTTACTCAGGTTAATTGGGAATCTCTTTTGGGGAAGTTAATTAGTGCGGGCAAACACTGGCTGGAACAGCACCATTGTTCTGGGCTTAGACTAAGGCAATCATGACTCCTATTTGCACCAGAGATTAAGCTTAACTCAGAGTGAGTAATTGCCTAATACGTAACAGAGGTTAGAGATTTGCTCTATCAGCAGAGCCGTTGTTCAGGTCAGGGAATTGGGTGAATCAAACCCTATCATTTATCCACCCCCCTTAATTTCTCTCTGCTGGCAAGGGCCAGGGGCCAGGAGC
Source organism: Bradypodion pumilum (assembly GCA_035047305.1). Taxonomy (NCBI): domain Eukaryota; kingdom Metazoa; phylum Chordata; class Lepidosauria; order Squamata; family Chamaeleonidae; genus Bradypodion; species Bradypodion pumilum. The sequence continues at coordinate 132,694,695 of JAWDJD010000004.1, forward strand.
GTGCTCGCTAGGTTTAACCTCTGCCAGAGGCCATGCGTGCCAACTGGGCACGTGGATCCACATCTCCCCTTTTAATTTTTCTTAAGAGCCTGACCAGCGACTCTGCGTAGGAGCGGCGCCAGCTGATGTGCGGGAATGGCGTCTCGGGGTTTCCTTCTGGGGCGGCACCTTGAGATCAGCGAGGGAATACATTGCGCAAAGCAGCAGAGTGCGATGCCTAGTATAATCACCCCCACAACCACCTTGAGTACCGTTTGGAGCCACCCCCAGGGGATCCATGACCACAAGGAGTCCTACCACCCCCATGAAGAATCCTCCTTGATGTTCATAACTAGGGTGTGGAGGTCCGTGAGCTGGCTCTGTATCTTGTGGGTATTGTCTGTGAGATTAAAGCAACACCTGCCATGGACAGACTTGCAGCCCATATGATGTAACAACAGGGGATAATCGATAGCTGCTTGATTATCCAGTATGGCATGGCGAAGCTCTGCCTGCTCCTGGTTGAGCAGCGCTATTGCTGAGGAGGTGTGGTTGATGGCTTTTGCTAATCTGCAAGCCAATTTGACCAATTCTCCGAGCGTCGCCTATGGCTAAGCCTGACACGCTGAATATACTGACTACAGCCTGGTTTTTCAGGGCTGTGGGTCTGAATCCAGACTGCTTTCTGTAGCAAGGCAAGATAATGAGATGTGTCATTGATACTGTGACCTGGGGTGACTCTAAGCTATTTCTGCAGCTTCTGGTGTTGTGCAAATGTCTTTTCTAACACCTATGGGGAGGTGTGAAGATTACAATGGCTGGAGATAGCCGGCTACCGGGTGCTCAATCTTTCCAAGTAATGGGCCAGTGCAAAACATGGGCCGGTCTGGCTTCCTTTGGTGGAAGCTGGCCGTTATTAACAATATACAGAAATTCAAGTGTCCCTTGCAAATCCCAACTGGAGCATTGTACAAGGCATGTATAAATAATAGCAACTACAGATAACAATAGCAATAAAAGACATTCAGCTGCTTCTTGAGGCTTCCCTTCTTGGTGGGGCTTCATGTGCAACTTGAGTTTGGAAAAGTCTTGTTTTGGGGAAAAGCATGGTCCTCAGAAGTAGCACTGAGTATGCAAAAATGTTCATAGAAATGTCTTTGGAGATGTAAGTCATAAAGGAAGACGGACAGCTGATGACATCCAAGGCTGGTGACATCCTTTGCAATAGCCGAACTTGGCATCCGGGCCTGATTCTGGCCTCTGGGACCTGCATGGGGAAGAGACTTGTTTGGGAGATAAAAATTCTGAAAGAGTTAGTTAGTTTTGGCACTTATAGGATAGCAATTGCTGTGCAACTATGGGCTGTGGTTTCCCCCCCCCTTTCTGTTTGTTTGTCAATGCGGGACTCAAGGTCCGATAGGCCCGTTCCTCCACAATCGCTTGCCCCTGCTGATTGTAAGGAACGCCAAAAGTGAGCTTAATATCCCAGGTTGCCCTGAAGGTGGCCAGCTGCCTGGAGCTATAAGCTGGGGCGTCAAGGGACATCGTGTGCTGACGTTCGCCCTTGGCCGTGGGAAAGGAGATGCTGCTCCACATGGGGAGCCGTTACTCCCTTCTGTGCTGTTACCCAAACAAACTGTGGGAAGGTATTAATGCAACGTGCATGTGCTGCCATTTGCCAAAATGTGGGGATGTGTGACGTCCCTTTGTCACACCTGAATGGCCTCTGTCCCTCGTGGGTTGACCCCCCACGAGGGCCCCCCCAGTGGCAGGTTGAACTGCCTTGAGAGCGCCTTGGCATTCTGAAGAGGGAATGCATGACTCTGAATTGGAGTTGTGTGGGACAAACTTAGCAAATTTTTGTCTATCACGGGAGTGATGTGTGCTCCTGGTAGACTGTGAAGCAAATTCCTAGGAAACTGGCTGTCAGCAATTATGTTGAAGTGTTCTTTGGCAAAGGTGCGCAAAGCGAGGTTCACGGCTGCCAACTCTGCCCGCTTGCGGAAGAGTCAGGAGCGTGCTCCAAGCTTGGTCCTCTTGCCAAGTAAGAACCTAATATGTGTGACCCCCATAAGTGAAAACTGTCCTAGCCCCCTGAAGAGGAACCAGTGACATGAATTCACACAAGGTGACTGTCTGCGTTTGAGACGAGTCTGGGGTCTTATGGCAAACCTTGGCACATGAAGCGCCAGGCTTCCCTTGGGTAAATTTCTCATGGAGGCCCCCCTGCGCACATCCGCCCACGGTGTGCGTGCACACTTTTAGAAGAGTGCCAGATGGTGGCTTAGCCTTTTGCCTGTGCTTAGACTAGCAGCCAAAAGGGAAGGGGTGGCCTAAAAATGCCTGTATCTGATTGAAGGTGTGACCTGACTGCACTCTAAAAATGGTCCTAGGCAGTCCTGGCTAATGGGTGGCACTCTGCACATGCTCGGGAGCTCAGGGACTAATCCTTCCTCTGTGCTCTGGAGTTTGCAAAATGTGTCTGCACACTAGAGAGGGTGCTGTGGGCCAGGTGCCATACTTAAAATGACCTACTATGACTTATTAAAAACAAGTCAACTATGACGTGCCAGCTGTAAGGAAATAATACACAAAAAATGAAAAGACACACAAGTTAAACATATTTCCAGCAGGGAGTTCCACTGGCGAAAGGAGGGAAGGAGGAAAGACAAGTCAGAAGTTAGCACAATGGGAATGCAACAACTCTTATCATAACGAAATCAGATTAGGTCAGGTAACCGAGGCAACTGGCTGGGATCCTCCTTTTAAGGGATCCCTATCAGTAATTAACTCCTGGAGCCTGTGAAAGGAAGCAGTTTAAGACTTAGAAGGAAACAAATTGGTTAGTTTTGTTCCTGTAAAGAGGCAAGCATCTTTTGAATATGCAGAGCGCAAGAATGTTTGCGTGCTTCTTCCTGTGAAAGGGGTACAATGAGTGAGTTACTTTGCACAGATTAAAGTCAAAATACCAGAACAATATCTTTCCTAAGAGAATGAAGGAGAGTTAGAGCGATTCTCAACCTGCGGCCAGATGTGGGCGAGTGGGCCGGATGTGGCCCATGTTGCTCTGCCACTCCCCCCACCAAGCCAAGAAGGGCTGTGTGGCGAAGGAAGGGCAGGATGACTGTCCGGACCCCAGAGCTGCCTGAGGCCCCGGAACTTGGCCCCTGACTTTAAAAGGTTGAGAACCGAGGTTACAAGATGATAACACAATACACACATGAAGACAATGCGATTCTCTCACTCCTAGTGAGATACGACTTCCAGACGCTAAGAGACATTCAAAAAACCTTAAACACAGAGATGGTGGTTTGAGGAACACAGACGTAGGAAGGGGCCCCATAGTTTATGATCTGGTGAGGAAAACTCATAGAAGTAATTTTTGTTTTCAGATCGCGCTTCTGAAAAGAAAAATCTGTTTTCCTGAGTGGCAAAACCGGTTTCCAAGAGTGGCTTAATCCTTTGACCAAGAAAAGGTCTCAAGGGAAGGGGGGGGAACCACCCCCCTCCTGCTTTTCGGCCCTTAAGCTGCTAGGCAGGCAAGGCAAAGGGTTTCGTTCATCATGCTTTCTCAACCTTTAAATAGCTCCTGTCCATGAGCAGAGTGCAAATTGTTTTAACACATATTTCACAGTGACATTACCACGCAGTTACACACAAGGAACACTTTTCCAGTCATACTGTGGTCATAGAGACAAGGCTTTGCAATCATACACAGTTCTTGCAGTCATACATTCAGTGGTGCACCACGCATACACACATCTATTTACGCATTCGCACATTCCTCCCCTGATCTGCAGCGTTCTATACTACACATGAGGAGATGGCTAGTACACAGCTGGCTATTTACAACCCCCTGGGTGCTTTTACTTAGGGGCAAGTTTCTCTGGGCTACTCCCAAGGTGAGACAAGTAGATTCTGCCTGTGCCTTGGGGGAACTTGGGGTACTATTGCTGGGATGGTTCTTCTGGCACGGCCAGGGCGATGGCTGCCTCCTTTCTAGCCTGGGCCAGATGCATGCCAGGGTGGCCATTTGGCGTGAAGACAATCTTTTGAAGATCTGCCTGGTCTAGATTGGCTTTCTCTTCTAAGGTGTCTCACTTTTCCACACTGGAAGCAGGCGCCTTGGGGTTTTGGCACTGCTCTGCGCCTGAGTGTGGCGATGGGTCTGCTCTGGAGCCCTGCGTGGCCAAGGGCCGTGCAGATTTCCGTGAGCAGTGGGCGCTGAGCAGCCCTGCCTGAACGTGTGTCTGCCTTCAGATAGGCTGAGCACAGCAGTTGGGCGCTAGCTAATTGTGCCACTGGCAATTTCCCCGTGAATGGATCTTCCTCACCCCTGCGCTGAATGGAGTTCTTTCTTTGCAGGGAACTTTTAACTGTCAGAGAAGCGCCAAGGCCTCTCATGCCATGAATTCCTTCAGTGACGTCTGCAGCTGTCACTGAGGGAATGCTCCCTACACTGCCCTGCTTAAGCTGAAATGACGAATAGAGACTTCTTGGGGCTGATGGTTCTGACTGCGCTGGGGTTTTCTGGGTCTCTATCCGGACTGGGTCATCCTCTACTGAGAGTTTCCTACATTTGCTCCATGTGCGGGTTATGCCCTCTGGAGCTTTCGGGGGTTGCTGAATGCAGTCTCCTATCTGATCCCAGAGCTCGAGGGTTAACGTACCTACTTCTGGGTAAAGCAGGCAGTGTTCCCCTAGGTACACCAAAAGTCTCGCTAGCTCCCCGCTGTGAAAACGCAAATTAAATACCCTGGCCAGGATGATGAACCCCTCCTCATGGGTTCTTTGGCTAGCGGATGGACGCTGTCGCTGAGGACAGGTCCCCATATTACCTGCGATTGGGTCCTCGGAAGATTCCTCCTCGGGACGAGTCGACGCGTCTTTGGCAGGCAACAGGTTCTGGCGACGTCGCTTTCTGGGTAGAGCTCGGAGCGTGGACTGCGGCCACGGGCCCTCGGTGGCCACTGCGCTGTCAGGGGCTCACAGCTGCCCTGAGCGGAACGCGCGTTTCCCTTTGGCGCAAGCCGCCGCGAAAGTCGGTAGCAAGCTGTAGGATGCCTCTCTGTAATGCCTCACCACGTAGCTGTCTTCCCAATCGGATGGCTTTCCGACTGGGGCTGCTGCTCTGTCCTCCGGGATGATTGGACAAGGTTCAAGCGCAGAACCTGGCTGTGCTGATCGCTTACTCACGAGTAGACCGCTCGGGGGTCGCTTACTCTCGAGTAGATCACGTCTCGGGGTCACCAGATGTAGGAATTGGGCCGTGAGGAGGCCCTTAGGATCCCGGAGGAGACTGGTCAAAGGAGCGACACGAGGCAAGATGGAGCGAAGACCAGTGATTTATTGAGGGAAAATCATCAGTATATATTATGCAGAAGGCTGTGCATGGTAGGATGGTTATCTGACAGAGAATCACATCACCTATTTACTCAGGTTAATTGGGAATCTCTTTTGGGGAAGTTAATTAGTGCGGGCAAACACTGGCTGGAACAACACCATTGTTTTGGGCTTAGACTAAGGCAATCATGACTCCTATTTGCACCAGAGATTAAGCTTAACTCAGAGTGAGTAATTGCCTAATACGTAACAGAGGTTAGAGATTTGCTCTATCAGCAGAGCCGTTGTTCAGGTCAGGGAATTGGGTGAATCAAACCCTATCATTTATCCACCCCCCTTAATTTCTCTCTGCTGGCAAGGGCCAGGGGCCAGGAGCGTGCTCGCTAGGTTTAACCTCTGCCAGAGGCCATGCGTGCCAACTGGGCACGCGGATCCACATAGATACTTACTGGGCAACTTATATTTCTGGAAGTATGTTGTGTATTAAGGCACATTGCAAGTTGCGTGGGCAGTGTCTTACAAGGAGAAAATGGTGGTTTCCCGCCATCCAAATTAGGAGCTAAAAGTGGTGTGAAATCTCCCTCTCTAAGCGCACCCAGTATGCTAATCAGAGTTCGGTGATTGGTTGCAGTTTTGGATTCAGTTCTCCATTGGTTAATACATATATATTGTGTTATAATCAGTTGGTTATGCTTGTCCGGCGGGTCGCTACTTTTTATCAAGGAGCCACTGCTGGGGAGACACTATATAAGCCCCATGGGTAAACAAGGGTGGGGCTGGACTGGATCTATACTACCCATTCTCCACAGGTAGCCAGTACATGCTAAGCCTGGGTCTCCTCCACATGCTAACACTACTAGTGTAGCTTAGTCATTGACAATCTTCTATGGCAGATTCCAGAGGGACTGGTTTCATGGGATTCATATAACCATCTTGTTATGGATGGAACTTATGCCTTTAAGAAATGTAACCTTGTATTCAAAGTAACCTTGTAGCCAAATGAACTGTGAATGAGTCCCGGTGATTACAATGTAACTCAGCTGTTCTTGCTAGCGATTCAGTTGCCACTAGAGGCAGCTGCAGAAGCTCAGCCCACATGGTTCAGATCACCCAATCACTGAGTAGCGCAGGAAACATTCCCGCCACAGGTAAACCTTGTAAGGTATTCAGTACGTTACAATGACATCACTGATACCGCAACCAATAGGCGCCCATGGAGCAAAATTCAAATGAAATGTAAGAATATATAAGGAGCTGCGTCTCTGCCATTACCTCATGTTCAGATTGCATACCTTGCAATAAAGTTGTGTTTGGCCCCCTGAATGCTGCCTACCGCATATCAATCTTCAAACATCAAACATCTTTGTGTCTGGAGCGCCTTGTAAGCTTTATCTGAAAGACTGTTTAATAAACGCCTGTTGCTGTTCTGTTCATCATTGCCTCAACTATTGCTTATAAGGGCCAGACGTGACAAAGTACATTTCACAAATGATAATGCCTTGACTTTTTTTTTGGGGGGGGGGAGGGTATGGAATGGCTCTTTGAACAAGTTGCTTGGACATATATCCCCTACTAAATGGTAAGGTTGCCCTTGCTCGAAAGCCAGTTGTATCCAACTCTAGGGTTCAGCGCTCATCTCTATTTATAGCCAAAGAACCAGTGCTGTCTATGTCTGCAGATAGATCACTCCATTTTGGTTTGTTTCCAGCATGTGTGGATTGCTGGAAGTGAACCAAAGCAAAGCTTGTTATTTTAAATTTCTCTTCTGCTTTCATTTTCCCAGTATTGTTAAGTATCTTAAGAAGACATTGATAAAAACCCAACACCCTATTTAAGCAGTACTCTTGCATTAAGCCATTTACAATTTCTTTTTTCTAAGATTGAAAGCCTCCTCCCAGAAAGAGGAGAAGATGACAAAGCGGTGGACCTCTACATAACCTTAAGCAACCTTGCTTCACTCCAGCCTGCTCCAATTAAGCTGTCTAGCCTAGCCCCCCCCCCAGTTAGCAACAATTAACATTCTACTTCCAATTTGGCACTGCTGTTTAATCATAGTGGGTTGCTATTTTTAATAAAGTTCAATGAAGCCTTATTGATTTCCCTGGATAAAGAAAACAGCCACTTCCATTGTGGCTTGCATTCCCAAAAGTGTTATACCAATGTTGGAACAGTTTTTCCTCAGATTATCTGAAAAGGAGTAGGGACACTCTGGGATTTCTGTATGTAAAATACTGTGGGTTTGTTCTTCCGGTTACATTTTTTTCATGTGATGATGTCCTTATCTTGCTTTGCCACAAGCTCATCCTCATGTTGTTTGGTCACAAATTGGTTTCTTATTTATTTTTAATTTGGTGTACTCTCACACCCATCAACTCCAACCAATATGGAATGTAATCAGGAAAGACTTTAATTGTAATCCAGCAACATCTGGAGAGCCACTGGAGATTGAATGAGTGTGGGAAGATTGGGAAGGTGGTATGAACCAATATTACTGTTCTATTTGCTATGCACTGATAATGGGATATAGTGGGTTGTAACCCACAGTCTCCACACATCTCACACCCCCATGAGAAAGAGACAGGGAGGGAGTTAGAGAGAGATTATGTGGGCTTTCTGTTATTATTTTGTTTATTTATGGCATTTATATCTTGCTGTACAGCTGTAAAATCTCTCAGAATCCCATACCTGTACATGTCAATCAAAAAGATGAAACAAAGCCAGCTTTTAGGCTTATGATCTAAACAAAACATGATGCAAAAGGAAAGAAGATGGGGAGAGAGAAAGAAAACGCAACATTCAGGCTCAAGTTCTTAATGTTACAACTGAGGCTCCCCAGCTTGGTGGATGGGAATTGTGGAGAGTCAAAAGCTAGTGGAGATGGTTTCTCAGAAGGGCTTGTGATAGTTTTGCTAGCCTTCTTTCCCTTTTTCTCATTTTGGTGGAATGGTTTCTGGATACTCTTTTGAGAAGAAAGAGCTAAAGCTTGGAAGAGCAATATTCTCTCAGGACACGTGATCCACCTCTTTGTGACATTTAAGCTTATTCAACACAACAAGAATCAACCTCATAAGGACAGCTACATTACAAGAAAGGTTTATTAAGGTGGTAGGGGTTACTGGGTATCAGTGTGACAGCTGGACAGTTTTTTGCATCTCCAGGCAGCAAGAAACTTTCAGGATGAGTAATTCTTGAAGAGAAGATAATTTGATTAAATGAGGTGGTGTAAAGCCAGGTCACAAATCTCCACCCCTTCTCAAATGACTCCAAGGCTCATCAGTTCAACACAAAGGTGTTCACCTTTATATTGTGCTGTCCAGCAACAGCGTAAGGCCTCAAAAATATCTCTTTGTGCCATAAGTTTTATAACACAAGATCTATAGATTCCAAACCCTAACAGAAATAGTGACATCCTCTCCAGGCAATAGGTACATTTTTCCTTACATTTGTTCTTCACAGGTAGTCCGTGCTCTGAAGCAGGTACCATTAGATTTTCATCTCTCCCATCATGCATTGGTTTTACCACACCGGAACTGCCATTTTGGAAAAGGAGCTGGTGCTGGAGAATGCCGCCCCCTTGCTTCACTTCCAGCATTTGTTTTTCTTGTAGCAACTCAAAGAGCTATGGCGAGTTTACTTTAAGACTTTCAGTAGTATGCCCGATTGACAACATGATGGAAAGAAGTGGTAGTTCAGTGATGGGGAACAATTTAATTTAATTTAATTTAATTTAATTTAATTTAATTTAATTTAATTTAATTTAATTTAATTTAATTTAATTTAATTTAATTTAATTTAATTTAATTTAATTTAATTTAATTTAATTTAATTTAATTTAATTTAATTTAATTTAATTTAATTTAATTTAATTTAATTTGTATGCCGCCCCACTTGCAGAGAGACTCTGGGCGGCTAACAAAGAAAAACACAATATCACAATTACAGTACAAAATATGAAGTCATAAGCATTTCAGAAACATTACAGTGAATATCCCAACCACCGTCATAAAACTTCAACCCATCCTCACCCGCACCAATTAAAAAAATCTCGTTACAACATTCCTGCTCTAAATGAGCCAGTGGGGGGTGGTAGTTACTCCCTCTCCACCTCCCCACACCTGCCCTGCCAGCCAGGTCTTCAGCTCTTTCTTGAAGGGCAGCAGCTCTGTCTGGAGATGCAGGTCAACTGGCAGGAGGTTCCATAGGGCTGGAGCGGATATCGAAAAGGCTCTTCTTCTAGTGCTAGAGAGGCTCGCCTCTCTAGCAGTTGGTATTTTTAAAGAAACCCTTCAGTCCACTCTAGTGGGGATGGGCAGATATCCTTGGGGTGATGCGGTCTCTTAAGTATCCTGGCCCACTACCTTGTAGAGCTTTAAAGGTAATTACCAGCACCTTGAATTGCACCCAGAGGCACACTGGCAACCAATGCAGCTCCCATAGCAGGGGTGAGGCAGTCCAGATTTCTATCAATTTAATCAACGTGACAGTAGCTCAGAAACCATGTTCTTTGAGAAAAACACACAGTTAGCAGCCAATACCACATGGAATCCATGGCATTTGCTTTGAGGATGTAATTGCCTTTCTACTCCGCACACTGGTGGGCTTATAATGGGACATGATGTAAGGTTCATATTATTTTTGGCATCACGTCAAAACATACACATTAATATTGGAACACAAATCCTCCAGGGGCTTGCTTCAGATTTTCTGGAATTCATTCTAAAGTAATGTAGAACTCTGCAAAATGCAAGAAGCTAGTGTGGGCATCACCTCAAGCAAACAAAACTTTGCAGTACAATTTCAAAGGCCCAGAAAAACTACTGTCATAGCTCCCCCTACTGCACCAAATAATCCCAGGAAGTGAAATTGCTGGAGGGACTGTGAAGATCCTTAAAAATGACTACAAAGTTTGGAAACATTATATTTCAGAGTACAAATCCTAGAATCTCCAAGCCAACATGGGACTTTGGTTCTTGTGGTTCAAAGAAATGTCACTTCTTAGTCATACATCCTGGACTGCTCACCAATCAAGAGTTGCTGATGCTCCAAAGGACAAGCATGAGCAGATTTCGGGTGTGTAGGATCTGTGTTGCTTTTTTTGTAGAAAAGAGTGCCCCAAGCTGTCAATGCTTGACACAAAAGCAAAACATTTAAAATTACAGAATTCTGAGCCTAGGGCAAACAGGGGGCTTTGGCTATAATGCCCAGGCAAATCTCAGCAGGCGGTTCGTACAAGCAACAGAGGAACGAAGTCAAGAAAGTGATCATGCAAGCCAAGGCCAGGTCATGGGAGGACTTTGGCTGAAAGCTCGAGGCTCACTTTGGAAACAACCAGAAGTTGTTCTACTGAGTTGTGAAGAGCCTGCAGAAGGAAAAGCCATGCCCAATCAAATTCCTGAAGAACAAGGAAGGCCAGCTGCTTACACAAAGTAATGACATTATGGAGTGCTGGAAGGAATACTTCTCCAAACTTCTGAACCCCACACAACCAGCAGATGAAGATGAGGAGGGAGAGGTAGACCAGATCACGAGCACCAAGCTGAGTCTTGCCATCAGGAAGATGAAGCTGTGGAAAGCTCTGGGACATGATAAGATCACTGCTGAGATGATTAGATAGCTGGGAGACAGAGGAAAGTGGCTTCTGCTTCAAGTCATACAGCTTGCATAGTGAACAAAAACCATCCCCAAGGACTGGGAAGTAGCTTAATCATGCCGATTTTTAAGAAAGGTGACAACAGAGCATGTCAAAATCATTGAGGGATCTTCCTTCTCAACATTCCAGGCAAGCTTTATTCCAGGATACTAGAAAGACAACTGGAGGAACCTCAGTACAGATTTAGAACCAATTGGAACACACAGGATCTAATATTTACTCTGCAACAAGTGGCTGAGAAGATGATCAAGTATAATAAGGAAGTACACCTGGCATACATTGACCTGGAGCAGGTGTTCAACTGAGTCTTGTGGAAGGAACTGTGGAGGGTGCTAGAAGCAAGGACAGTCAAGAAGTCCTTGATACTGGTTGTACAAAGTTTCTATAGAACTTGCAGAAATTATTTGCGTAAATGTCCAGTGAGTTTAAGACCAGTGCTGGAATAAGGCAAGAAGACAGTATCTCACCCAACCTCTTTATCCTGCTCATGGATGACATCATGAAGAGCACAAAGTGAAGTGCTAAGAAAATGACCCTGGGATATTGGAAGATGAAGCCAGTCCAAATGTTCTAGATGGCCTTCGCCGATGATGTAACTCTCATTGCTAGGACAAGTTCCCAACTTCAATTCAATCTAAACCTGCAGAATAGGGAGATGGAGAAAAGAGGGATGTCCATTAATAATGGCAAAGATGAAGACCATGGCATTTCCAGGAGCAAGAAGCAGCATACCATCAGCTGAAGGGGCATGTTCTAGAGCAGTTAATAGGCATTTGCAACATACGGCCTGTGGGCCAGATGTGGCCCCAACACCAATTTATCTGGCCCCTGATGTCCTCGCCACTCCTGGAAGCAGAAGTAAAACATGTTCTGCGCATGTGCAGAATGTTCTGTACATGCATGACATGCATTTTACTTCTGCTTCTGGGTGGGAGGAACCACGTGACTGGCACGATCAACTGCCCAGGAGGTGTGGTCAGGCAAATGTGATTAAATAAATAAATAATTCCAATGGAGATCCTTTGTGGAATCCTTTACACTGTAAGGTAGAAGAGTAAGTAAGTAAGTAAGTAAGTAAGTAAGTAAGGAAGGAAGGAAGGAAGGAAGGAAGGAAGGAAGGAAGGAAGGAAGATACCAGTTGTTAGATACCTACGAAACAGATATCCAGTGTGGTGTAGTGACAGATGAGGCCTCAGTGGACCTGGCTTCAAATCTCCGCTCAGCCATGGGGTAGGGGTTGGCACTGATAAAACCACTCCTTACATAGCTTGGGTACCTTGAAAGCCCGATTTTAAGGTCAAGTGAGATGCAGCTGAACACCAAATAACACAAGAAACAGCAGCCACTACTGCTCCACTAGGAGATGTGCTAGTAAACCCCAGGGTATTTCCTACCCTCTGTTGCCATAAAGAATCAGCACTGATCTCATTTGCATTTGAAATATCAATTCTTTAATTCCTTGATTTTGCTGCTGTGCTCTTCTTCTCCAGGTTCAACCAAAACTTTTCACAATTGGGTCTTCCCATCCCTTTTTTTTTGGGGGGGGGTGGCTGCCAAGTGGTCTTTTTACTTCTCAGAGATACCACGCAGTAACTGCTGCTGGAAATATCATTATACCACCAATATATTGATGCCTGCTGCCAGGTTTTGAAAATAACACAGGCTAACAGTGGTTTTGGCGCCGGGGTTTTTTGAGCTGATTTCATATGAACTTGATCCCTTGAATTCAAATATGGCAATAGTTTGTGCCTAGGAGCTCAAATTTCTAAGATACAACATTTTAGTGAAATATACATTACACTGTATTAAGTTAAATCCATGGAACAAATAAAAAAACTAAACACGGAATTTTATTATTATATTATACAAATATTATTATATACAAAGATAGAGAAAAAAGTCATTGATGAAACCAACTAGTCTCTGAACACTTCGGAAGCTTCTTTTCCGTGACATTCTTGAGTGTATTTTGGAACAGTCCCTTTTTAAACTCCAGCAATAATCTGCCATCATGTGCGTATCCCAACTTCCTTGGTAGCAGTCCTCCATAGTTTTAATATCCTGGTGAAATCTTTCACCTTGTTCCTCACTGGTGTCTCCTAAATTTTCAGGTAAATGGTCTAAGTGTCAGTGTAAATAGTGCATCTTAATACTCATGTTACACCCAAGGGATTTGAAACGGTTATGCATCTCGTTTACCAGTTCAACATCATTTTCAGCTTTGCGTTTGCCTAGAAAATTTCCAACAACTGCAACAAATTAAGTTCAGGCTTTTCGCTCAGCCTCATTCATCAAATGAGATTAGGACAAATATACAGGAACCAATCCTTGTATATGTGACTTAGAACTGCACAAAATGGAGTTAGAACTGTACATTTCACATAGAACTGCACATCAAAAAAAAAAAGATCTAAAAAAGTTGACCTGATAGAGAAAAACTGATTTCATATTTAGATTCAGTGACCCAAATATAGCTAAACTCATTTCTAAAATCCTAGGCCCCACAAAAATTTTTTTATTGTAGGCCTGTGTAATAGGTTGGTTTTTTGGATGGTGGTGGTGGTGGAAATATCAATATACAGTGGAACCTCATACAACAATCACCCCGTATAGCAACGAAATTGCATAACAATTAGGTTTTGGGGGGGAAATTGCATCCCGGACAAAAAATTTCCATATGGAAAAAATCGTACAACAATTTTTCAATGGGAAAAACCACTTAGCAAAAAATAATAATCATTGTACAATGCATCCCATAGGGAAAATTGCTATACGATGCATGCATCGTATAGCAATTGTTTCGTACAACAACGAGCCCCATGGAACAGATTAAAATTGTTGTATGAGGTACCACTGTACCACAAAAAAACCTATTGTTTTCAAAACCTGGCAATGGGCTTAAAAAGACAAAATATGAACACCTAGGTACCTGTTGGGACTGGTAGATCAGGGTGGCTGATAGAAGGTAAGTCAAAAGTCAAGGGGAGAAGAAGAACGTAGTCCTTTTTTGTTCTGTCCCCCCCCCCCTCCTTCCTTGTATCGATGCTCCAGTACCACTCTTAACATTTAAAATCTAACTGGAGTGAAGAACTGTCTCTTTATGTTCATACAGTAGCTGCCACTCTGTCATACTTCATTCTCTACTGGGTGTGTCTGTGGAGGGGGGGAAGAGAGGATGTGCCCTTTGTCATGTAGGAGGAGCAGTGCCTCTATTTCTCCGACTGAACCAGCTCCCCTTGCATGTCCCATGGAAGTGCCCTGAAACTAACTGTATGTTGACTGAGAACATTGAGAGAATGGACAATGCTTCATACAAGTCTGAAATACAGTTCTGGGGGTGGATTGCACTCATAACATGTCTCACTATTAGCATGAAGGGTGAGATAAAAGTGAAATAATTGGAATCCATTCCAGAACACGTCCATAGTAAGAAGGCTTTCTTAGAAGATGGCATGAGTTCTTTCAGCTGGTTAGGTTTATGCTCTCTAGATTCCCCAAAGAGACCATATTATATCCCTGGCAATGGTGTAACTCCATTTTACTTTCAGATTAAATTGCAAAAGTAATAGTGTAAAATGAAAAAGTTAAAATAAAAGCCAGTGTTTTGAAGATGAAATGTGAAAGCTACACAGTGCCAGAAGAGCATCTGTTGCAACAGCTGTGGTAATATCTTCCATACCAAGCGCACAGGAAGGGAACATTTAAATAGGGTCAGAGAAAAGGACAAAAAAATTATTGTCCTCCATGGCTTCTTATAGCCATGTTGCTCTTTAATACTTTTTCAAACACAGAAGAATCTCTGGACCTTAGATGGCTGCTTAAACTGATTCAGAGTACAGTAATTATAATGCTGAGATACACAATGGCACAAGGTGTAATATATGTTAGCATATCTTAAAGAGTGGAGCTGTTTCCTTGGATCTTTTAGAACAGATTTCACTATCCTGTCCCCGACAAGATAGCCATGTTTTCAGTTAGCTTCTCCCAACTAGGTGCCTTTAGATCTGTGGTTCCCAACATGGGGCACACACCTCACGCGGGCAATTTGAGAATGTTTAGAACAAGTTAATGGCCTTTTAGGCTTCCTTCGCGTTAATGGCCTTTTAGGCTTCCTTCTGCCCGGAGAGCTGAAAAGGAAGTCATTGCCTGACGCCTTGAGGAGCTCCCTGTCTTGCCCCGGGAGCCCACACCACCGGCTCAGCGGAGGAAGAGACAGGTGGGAGCCATCACCGCTGACGCAGCTGCCCTCACGGATGTTTGAACCATGGGGCGCCTTTGTGGCTGCTGGGTGCTTGAGGTTAATTTTGTAATTTTTTTACAATGTATTGTTATTTTCTTGATGTGATTTTTTGAATTGTAATCTTATGTATGATATTATGCTTATATGCATTGTGTGCATTATATGCCGCGGCCACGAGGAGGAGAGCCATCCAGCTGGGCGAGCGGCAGAAGGGCTAGCCGCGCCGCCGCCGGGCTACCACTCCCAGCCGGGGGGTGAGGAGGAGAGCCAGCCAGCCGGGCGAGCGGCGGAAGGGCCAGCCGCGCCGCCGCCGGGCAACCACCCCCAGCCGGGGGGTGAGGAAGAGGAGGAGAGCCATCCAGCCGGGCAAGCGGCGGAAGGGCCAGCCGCGGCCACGAGGAGGAGAGCCATCCAGCCGGGCGAGCGGCAGAAGGGCCAGCCGCGGCCGACGCCGGGCAACCACCCACAGCCGGGGGGGGGGGGGAGAGGAGGAGGAAGAGAGCCGGTTGAGCAGCGGAAAGGCCAAGAGAAGACCAACTGAAAGACGGGAGGAGGGCAGAGGAGGAAAAGCAAGGGGAGAGACTCAGAGCCCCAGGCAAAGGATAAGTACCTGATATGCAGATGTAGAAGACTTAACATAGAAACTGACATAGAGACTTTATACTAACTAAATACAGAAATTGACATAGAGACTGTGTATAAAGTGTGATAATATGCATGATAATATGTTGTCTAAAATGTTTTTAAACTTTTAAAATCTGTGATAAAATGTATGAGGAGGGAAAAATGGCGTAGACACCGGCAAACCACGCCACAAAGCTTGCCAAGAGAACCCTATGGACCAAAACAAAAGGCAAAACAAAAGGGCAGGCTAGGTGATACAGGATGCTTAACACCACAGAGGGGAGAAAGGGGAGGGACAGGAAGGGGGGAGGGGAAATGCAATGTTGTAAGGAGCAATACTGCATAGGGACATGGAATGTGAGATCAATGAACCAAGGAAAACAGGAAGTGGTAAAAAATGAGATGGAAAGAATAAGCATTGACATCTTGGGAATCAGTGAGCTAAAATGGACAGGGATGGGTGAATTCAGCTCTGGAAACCATCATATCTACTACTGTGGGCAAGAAAACCTTAGAAGAAATGGAGTAGCCATAATTGTTAATAAAAGAGTGAGAAAAGCAGTAATGGGATACAACCTTAAAAATGACAGAATGATGTCAGTTAGATTCCAAGGCAAACCTTTCAATGTCACTGTGATCCAAATATACGCACCAACCACTGGCGCAGATGAAGCCACAATGGACCAGTTCTATGAGGACTTACAACACCTCATAGAACAGACACCAAGAAATGATGTCCAAATTATATTAGGAGACTGGAATGCCAAAGTAGGAAATCAAAAAGTGGAGGGAATAACAGGCAAATTTGGTCTTGGAGTACAGAATGAAGCAGGGCAAAGATTGATAGAGTTCTGCCAAGAGAACGCACTGGTCATAGCAAACACTCTCTTCCAGCAACACAAGAGGCGACTTTACACATGGACATCACCAGATGGCCAACACCGAAACCAGATCGACTACATACTCTGCAGCCAAAGATGGAGAACCTCCATACAGTCAGCAAAAACAAGACCTGGAGCAGACTGTGGCTCAGATCACAACCTACTGATCGCGAAATTCAAGCTAAGACTAAAGAAAATAGGGAAAACACGGAGACCAGAAAGATATCACCTAGACAGCATCCCTAAAGAATACGCGGTGGAGGTAATGAACAGATTCAATGGCTTAGACTCGGTAGACAGAGTACCAGAAGAATTATGGACGGAGATGAAGGACATCATGCAGGAAGCAGCAAAGAAAATCATACCAAAAGAAAAGAAGAGTAAGAAAGCAAAGTGGTTGTCTGATGAGGCTCTTAAAATAGCAGAGGAAAGAAGGAACGCCAAAGTCAAAGGAGAAAGGAAAAACTACAATCATTTGAACACAGAATTTCAAAGAAAAGCAAGGAGAGATAAGGAAAACTACCTAAAAGAACAGTGCAGAGAAATGGAGGAAAACAACAAAAGAGGCAGAACCAGAGATCTCTTCAAAAAAATCGGCGAAATCAAGGGAACATTTAAAGCAAAAATGACCATGATAAGGGACAAAGACGGAAAGGAGCTAGCTGATGCAGAAGAAATTAAGAAAAGTTGGAGAGAGTACACAGAGGAACTTTACAAAAAGGACCTCAACACTCCTGACAATCACAATGATGAAGAAATTGAACTTGAGCCAGACATCCTGGAGAGCGAAGTCATAAAGGCCCTAAAGAGCACTGCAAACAACAAAGCTAGTGGAGATGATGGTATCCCAGTTGAATTCTTCAAAGCGCTAAAAGATGACGGCGTCAAATTACTGCATTCAATATGCCAGCAGATTTGAAAAACAAAACAGTGGCCACAGGACTGGAAAAGATCAGTATACGTACCAATCCCAAAAAAGGGCAATGCCAAAGAATGTTCAAATTATCGAACAATCGCGCTCATCCCACATGCCAGCAAGGTGATGCTCAAGATAATACAGGATAGACTTCAGCAACATGTGGAGAGAGAATTACCAGAGGTGCAGGCTGGTTTCAGAAGAGGCAGGGGGACTAGAGACCACATTGCCAACATACGCTGGATCATGGAGAAAACAAAGGAATACCAGAAACAAGTTTACTTTTGTTTTATTGACTACACTAAGGCATTTGACTGTGTGGACCACAACAAGATGTGGCAAGTAATTAAAGAGATGGGAATTCCAGGCACCTCATATGCCTTCTGAGAAATCTGTACATGAAACAAGAGGCAACAGTTAGGACAGAACACGGAATGACAGAATGGTTTGGAATAGGAAAAGGAGTAAGACAAGGCTGCATTTTGTCACCATGCTTATTCAACCTATACACAGAGCACATAATGCGCAGTGCAGGGATGGAGGAATCACAATATGGGATTAAAATCGCTGGGAGAAACATCAATAATCTGAGATATGCAGACGATACCACCCTAATGGCAGAAAGTGAGGAAGACCTAAAGAATCTCTTGATTGGGCTGAAGGAGGAGAGTGCAAAAGCTGGCCTGAGACTCAATATCAAGAAAACCAAGATAATGGCAACAGGCCCGATCAGTTCCTGGAAAATAGACGGGGAAGAAGTAGAAGCAGTGACAGATTTTACTTTCTTAGGATCAAAGATCACTGCAGATGGGGATTGTAGCCATGAAATAAAAAGGCGACTGATTCTTGGGAGACAAGCAATGAGAAACCTGGGGAACATAGTGAAAAGCAGAGACATCACACTGAAAACAAAAATTAGAATAGTCAAAGCAATGGTTTTCCCAGTAGTAATGTATGGATGTGAGAGCTGGACAATTAGGAAGGCTGAACGCAGAAGAATAGATGCCTTTGAAATGTGGTGTTGGAGGAGGGTTTTGAGAGTGCCCTGGACAGCGAGGAGAACAAATAGGTCAATCCTAGAAGAAATTAACCCGGATTGCTCACTGGAAGGCCAAATAGTAAAGATGAAGCTAAAATACTTTGGACATCAAATGAGAAGGGAGGATTCACTTGAGAAGGCATTGATGTTGGGAAAGGTGGAAGGCAAAAGAAGAAGGGGGAGGCCAAGGATGAGATGGCTAGATGGCATTGTAGACACAATGGGCACAGAGCTGGGAGGGCTGAGGGGGATGGTGGAGGACAGAGGCGCCTGGAGAGCAATGGTCCATAGGGTCGCAAAGGGTCGGAACCGACTGTGCGACTGAACAACAACACATGCATTGTGTTCTTATTATGTTGTATTGTATATTATTTATTATTGGAAGCCACTCTGAGTGGTGCGTGCACTAGAAGAGTGGGGTACAAATAAACAATTATTATTATTATTATTATTATTATTATTATTATTATTATTATTATTATTATTATTATTATTATTATTATTATTATTATTATTATTATTATTATTATTATTATTATTATTATTATTATTATTATTATTATTATTATTATTATTATTATTATTATTATTATGGGTTATACCCCACCCTACTCAGCACACGGCCAACTCAGGGCGGCATAACAACATAGTTAAATACAAAACAACCAATACAAAAATGCAAACAATATCAAAATACAGTATAATCAATACAATGAGAAAAATAACAATTTACAAATTATAAATCAAGGGAAATGCAGTAAACCAAGTGTGTGTGTGTGTGTCAGAGCCCATAGCTCAATGACCATAACACAGACCTTAACAAAGACCAGGCTCAAACAATAACATCAAAGCCCAACTCCAAGTCCAGGTGTTGCCTCTTCCCTGCAGCCAGTGCAGGACTGGGGAACGGTTGAGGAAGGCGGCAGTGGCGCCCAGCTTAAGAGTCTCGCCGCCTCGAAGCCCAGGTATTGCCTATTATTATTATTATTATTATTATTATTATTATTATTATTATTATTATTATTATTATTATTATTATTATTATTATTATTATTATTATTATTAGTAGTAGTAGTAGTAGTAGTAGTAGTAGTAGTAGTAGTAGTAGTAGTAGTAGTAGTAGTAGTAGTTCACTTTTAGAATAATAAGAATTATATGTCATGGGGGAAGGCATCAGGATTTTAGAGATGCTTAGGTGGGACATGGCCAAAAAAAGGTTGGGAACCACAGCTCTAGATTAATGATACAAGGCAGGGAAAATGTAATTTTTTCCTTCCCATTTGTTCACTGTTGCATTGTATCAATTAGGATAGTAGAAACCAACCTTTTTCTTTGTAGTTCCAATCAAGAAACTACCCACAGCTGCAGTTTAAATTAGCACTGCAGAGAAAAAGGAAGAATATTTTTTTACTGTCCTATCCAAAGCAGTACAACAAAGAGCAAATAGGAGGGGGAAATTACACTTTCCTTGTCCTTCCACAGAGGAGCAGGGGAAATGATTGATTTCAAGATCCAATATGTTTACATTAGAAGCAGCCTTCAACACTGTGAAACAGCACACATGGGAATACAGTGAAAAGTTAACACTCTGACAGGGCTCAAAAGGCATGTATTGGGGCTGACTGAGCCAAAACAGTGCTTCCCACTCCCTAAACCCTCCATTGAGTTGATTTAATGCCTGACTGGACAAGCTCTAAGTCAGGGGTTCCCAACCAACAGCCCGTGGGCCAGACCCGGCCTATGATGCCATTCCACCAGGCCCATCGCCTTCTCCCCTGCACCCAGAAGTGGAAGTGGACGCATTTACGCATGTGCGGGTGCATGCCTGTGCATGCACAAACACACCTGCAACTTTCATAAATGTGGAAGTGGGCGCACATGCATCTGCTTCTGCTTCTGCTTCTGGGGGCATGGTCTGGCCTGCTCAGCTGACTGGGGGCGTGGTCAGGCCCACGGCGCAAAAAGGTTGGCCATCCTTGCTCTAAGTTAAAGGAAAAACTTTTGAAAGGCTCTCTGCTCTCATGTCTAGGCTTGCTTTCTGCTGTGACATTGTTGCTGTTTACTTCAGAAAATCTGAGACCTCACCATGTACACAGTGTTTGTACAGTAAAATCCCAACTTACATATGCCTCGAGTTACATAAAATTCGACATACATAATGATTTTGTGCTAAAACCATATCCTGATTTACACAGTTTCCTATGGGTTTGCTTCAAGCTACATAAAGATTCTTCTTCCTATGGGTTTGCTTAGAGTTACGTAAAAATTAATTTCCCTATGGGTTTGCTTCGATTTACATAAAAAAATTATTTTTCCTATGGGTTTGCTTCGAGTTGCTTAAAAAACCAATTTAAGCCAAACCCTATGGAACAGACTTTTTTTTCGTAAGTAGGGCTTTAACTGTATTGTTAATGCTTTGCATCTCCACACAAAGCCGCAGCTTCTGTGGAGAAGGATGTGCTGTAGAGATTTCCAAGCTTTAAGCTCTTTTTAGCTCTGTGTTTCTTTGCAGAATCAACAGCACGATACCTTGTTAGTTTCTTTCCAGGCTAGTCACCTGCATCTTCAGTTGTTTTGACTTGCCAAGGTTATATAGCAAGGCTTATTAATTAAGAATTGGCCTTAGCAGCAATTCTTGTGAGAACCAGCACGTCTTCAAGAGTTCTGAAAAGTTCTGGCTTGGAACTCTTCTAGGCTTGCCAGAACACAGGGCACTGGCTGAAGGCTCAGGTAACTATTTTGCCTCTCTGGGTTTGTCTGTAGGTGAGGACATATGTAGGAATTGGGGCCGTAAAGCGGCCCTTGAGGTCCCGGAGGAGACTGGTCAAAGGAACGACACGAGGCAAGATGGAGCGAAGACCAGTGATTTATTGAGGGAAAATCATCAGTATATATTATGCAGAAGGCTGTGCATGGTAGGATGGTTATCTGACAGAGAATCACATCACCTATTTACTCAGGTTAATTGGGAATCTCTTTTGGGGAAGTTAATTAGTGCGGGCAAACACTGGCTGGAACAACACCATTGTTTTGGGCTTAGACTAAGGCAATCATGACTCCTATTTGCACCAGAGATTAAGT
The DNA here is from genome assembly GCA_035047305.1 of Bradypodion pumilum. Lineage (NCBI taxonomy): Eukaryota > Metazoa > Chordata > Lepidosauria > Squamata > Chamaeleonidae > Bradypodion > Bradypodion pumilum. The sequence goes on from JAWDJD010000004.1 coordinate 132,716,448, forward strand.
TTAACTCAGAGTGAGTAATTGCCTAATATGTAACAGAGGTTAGAGATTAGCTCTCTCAGCAGAGCCGTTGTTCAGGTCAGGGAATTGGGTGAATCAAACCCTATAATTTATCCACCCCCCTTAATTTGGGTGCTCGCAGAGCCCACGGGCCAGGGAGCCTTTCTCCCGAAAGTGGCCTCTGCCGGGCCGTTCCGTGCCCACTGGGCACGGGGAAACCATAGACATAAATCTCAGGGCAAATGGTACTGGAGGAGAAATTTTTATTGTTGTGTTTTTGTGCATGTCTTCGAAGCTGCAAACATATCTCTATAACTTCCCAGCTCAATACAAGAATATTCATACACACATTTGGCTTGTTCTTTTTCCACCTTGCTTTGGGCCTGCCCCTGTTATATCACAAAGATCTGTGACATCGCAATGACACCCCCCCTGTTCTCTGGTTTTGGCCATGAGGGATTTCTCCTGCTACCAGTACTCCTTCCCAGTTTTCACTCACATTTGGCAAATCACAAGGGATGTAAGGAATGTAAGAAGGAATAGCGTGCAGTTTTTCTAGCTCAGGCAGTAAAATGTCTTGAGACAGCACATTGAGTGATAAAAAGTATGGAGGGATGAAGGATGGGTTAGGATGGGTCAGAAGTTGTCAAGATTCCATTTTTAAGTAATTTCCAGATGTCTTTCCAGAGACCTTTCCTAGAACTCATCACAGTATCTGGAGCTGTCTGTACATCCATCGGTCTATGAGAGCAGGTAAATATAATAATATACTCATAGTAAGATCAGAAGCTTGATAATAAAAGGGGGGAAAGTCTATGATAGATGTCTTGATTGAAGAAGACCCAATAAAGTCCTCAAAACATAGTATTTATTTATCCATCCTATGTGGATGTCCAAAGAAAACATGTCAGAAAGCAATGACCCACCTCTTTGGATGGCAACAATGGTGATTAACAGATGAGGCTTGCAGGAAGCTGGATGATATAAAAGTCATATTGGCTGGACTCAAAGAAATAAAATGTTATACATAGTGGGAGGCATGGTGTTATTGGCTAGATGAGAAGTCACAAAGTCCAGCAAAAGATGCACAAAGATGCACAGAAAACAATGAAAGAAGAAATTTGTCATGACATTTGTATCTGTGATGGATATTAATATGCCTTCATTGTGATAAATATTTCCTTGATTGTATCTCCTCTGCAAATAGCTGGGCTCTCTCCTTTGGACTGCCTGGCAGGAGAAGCAACCATCTTTATGTTTGCTTTTCCTCCTATGCCCACCTATCCTTGAGAATATGGAAGAGAGTTCAAAGCTTCACAGTGAGTGGCAAAAGGGCAATTCTAGCTTAATAACTCAACTGAGAGAAGAGACTTCTTGCCTCCTTGTGGAAAAATAACTCTAAGGCCTCATGCTTGAATTGAAATCTCCTAGGTGCTATTTAATAAGAAGTGGTTCAACAAGGTTCTTGCTCAAGTGTCACAGTGACGGCTGAAGCTTAATCTGACAATACTGTACATTATGTTCAATATAACAAACAGCTTGAGGTGCCCTGTATTGAATTTGAGAACCCCATCAGAAGAATAGTAGAAAGTCTTAATGTTGGATTGCCAGGCTTAGCTATTTATAGATTTGGTCATAAATATAGCTATGCACATTTCCCAGATTCTGAGGCCAGCTCTAAACCAGTATATAAACTTCTGGAAGGGATGTTGTGGGACTACTATTCCCATCAATCCTACTCAAAACAGTTAGTAGTTGGGGATAATAGGAGTTAGGCACAGAACGTTCAGATTTTGGGGACTACAGTCCCCAGAATTCACCCAGGTGGAATTCTGAGAACTACAATCAAATACTGTCTATTAAGTATTATCAGAGATCTCCCTCATGAAATCTTGGAGCTTTCATGGAGTCCTGCCATCCTCACACATCCCTGCCATGATTCCTTCTTCTCAAAAGGCTAATAATGGTTTTAGAGGCCTACATGCAAGTAATGGAAACTGCCTGAGGGAATTCCAATCCAGGCAAATTCAGAAAGCCACAGTCCAAAAACCTATTGAATTCCATCCCAGTTGGAATGTCAATCCAACAACATCTTTAGGACCATGCATTGTACACCACTGATTTCAATGTGATCAGGCTCCAAAACACATTTAGGCGCTATCCAAAGGATCGTACATGCTTTGCAGTCGCACCCCCCCAAAAAAGGACTCAGACACCGGTATATGTGGATAACGGCATTGGGCCACATTTATTGATTCATGCCCTAGTCCGAATTATAAATTTCAATTGGTACTCAGCCAATTATAATTCTTAAGGCAAGCAGGCCGCAGTAACACTGGTAAGGTTCCTCCCAAAATTGCCAATGGCAATTGGCTACAATGTATCCATTTGTATCAATTTGTTTGTTTGCAACAAACAAATTGTTGACCGTAGTCAATAAACTATCCGTCAAATCACGGGGTGATGCATGCTGAAGAGCTCCTGCCATCACCCCTTTGCCTGGTTCGTCGTTGACCGGTCAACGTTATTACACCTGTACCTGTCTAAATGTTGGCCAGTCAATTGCGAACCTGCCGGATACCTGTGGGTCATAAATATTTACCTTACCAGTGCTACCCGCCACACGGGGAGGCATCCAAGATGACTCACCGCCCCCCCCAAAGACCGTCAGCTCGGTCGCCAGGCCTGCTTGCATCACACTCAGAACGAGGTACATACCTCTAACCGACAGGTGGACCCCTTCTCCTGCCTACCAGCAAAATTTTTATGTAAGCCTATCTCCAATGGCCGTCTCACAGCCATGCTCAGAACGGGACGGAGCCAGAGCCCTGTCCACTGACTGCCGGGACAGTCCGAACTAGGGAGATCCGCATCTCCCCTAAATTGGTGTCTCGGCACAGTGTTAGACCATAGCGACCGTATATAAGCCATACGTGATACAAAATGCCAGGTCACAGCCCCTCGACGGTTTAGTAACAGCAGTGATCCGTACAAGATCGCTGCCGCCGAGGTGCCTGTAAAATATTGGGCGGTCCAGCATCCCTGTCAGACAGCAGGAATGGCAACAGTTCCTGCCCCCATGTGCCGCGCATACCATACCATAGCATACGTGCGGATGCACACAGCCCAGCCGGGGTCCACTCTCTGTCGCTGCAGCATATACAGCTGCCCAGTGTACATAGCTGCGGCCCACCAGCCCCCTGCCACCGGTGTGTTAAGACCCCTAGGATCTGTAAAAGAGGAGAAAAAGGTGAAGGACATAACTAGGTACTCGTACAGTGAGGGGACATACCTATCTGAAATTGCGCGTAGACGCATATCCACCTCCGAGTACCCCAAACGTAGCCGCGATCAACGCGATGCCTATCTTAAGTAAATGGTGCCAAAACGGGCCCCACCGCGAAACGTGGCAGCAGTCACCCTCAGGGACTTGACTATGGTAAGGGTAGACCCATCCCGGTGGCAGAAAACAGGCTGGGGCGCGCAGCAGGCACTGTCGAAAATTCATGTAGGGCACCAACCGGACAGATGTCTCAAGAACTTTGTAGCAGTATGCACCACTGCCTACACCGTGCTGAATAACCCGTGAGGACCGCATCCCCACTCGAGCCCACTCATGTGTGACAGAGACATCTTCGAGTTCCAGTGCCCTACGAGACACATCCGCCTTACACCAGTGGCACCAACTCTGGCACCCACTCCCTGATGCGGAGCGCTCCAAAAAGGCTACCGTGGTACCTGCGTGGCCAAGAGCCACCTCCCACCTATCTGTACATAAGTAATGCCAGCCTCGTGCAAGGTGGGTCAGAAACTCTGGGAACAGGGGTGACGCATGTAAGGGCGGCGGGCACGTTCCCGTGTCCACCCCTCCCCAACACGATGCATGAATGCATAGTGATATGCCTTACGCATGCGAGGTGCCCATGACATGTCCGGTTCCCTTCTCCTCGCCAAACGTCCAGCCATCGGCCAAAAGTGGCGAGTGGAATCCCTCTGCTCCCAGATTACGGGTGATCTGCAGGTGGTGGAAAGCAGCAGTAATGTCATTATAAATACCTAGAACATGTCTGGCCTAGAACGGCACATTTAGGCGTAGGTTTCTCAAAAGAATAGACAAACTAATGTCATGACCCTGGGGGATTTGCATGTCTGGGTGTTGACAATGTGCACCACTGCCGCATTGTCACTCCGAAATTGGACCACTGAGTAGGCCCACTCATTGCACCATAGCAGCAGTGCTCTCCAAAATGGGAAAAACGCAAGGAAGGTAAGGTCGCGGAGGCGATCCGTGCCCCCACCCTCAGAGTAAACCCCCGTAAGTCCGGGAGCCGGAGGTATCCGACCGTACTTGAAATCTAGGGCAGACCATCAGGTCTGATCCCTGGGAAGAGACCCCCGCCAAACCCAGGAGTAATTTGAGCCAGACCGGACAAAATTAAGGTGGCCATGAATTAACTGCAGCTCACGAGGGCACACTGTATGTTTGGCCATCAATGCCAAACTCGCCGCGGAGATCCAAGCCACCGTATTCGTGGTTATCCCGGATGCCCGCGCGACAGAGTCGATTCAGAAATGTGAGCATAATAGATGGGACCTCGGTCTATTCAGGTGCCAAGGGGACACCCAGTTCCCACCTGAGTGTCTGAATAGTAATGAGGAGACGCGTGCACGTGTCCAAGCCCCATTCACCCCCGAACCAAAAGTCGTCGAGGTAATGGGCTAGAGACCGAGACCCCGACCTGTGAGCAAATGGCCACTGAGTGAAGTCCCCAATCGGCCGAGTGCTGAACATGACTTAACTCAGGTAGAAGGGGGTTGGCCTTAACTAAGTAAAATTCCCCTTGGCACCTAAAAAACCCAATAGGTCTAAATCATTGGGTGCATTGGCAATAATCTGAAAGCCGAGTGCATATCACACTGTGCCAAAACAGCACCAGAACTGTGTGAGCGTGCCCCCCATAGTAGCCGAAGCAGCTACGAGTACCTGACTGAACAAGGTCATCAGGAATGGCATCCCTGAATGGAGAACCCACAGGGTAAGCTGAATGGAGGATTAAATGACATTCAACCTGGTTCTAGCTCAGTATGAGCTTCATGGGGGAGCCATTCGACTCAGGAAAGGTGGTTCCAAGAAGGGCCCCCGCCACTCTCGTAGCCCCAACTCCCTTAGCTGTGGACAGTGGAGCCCCCTCTTCGTTACCCTCCAAGGGAACCAGATTAGTAGCATCCTGGGACCCCCAACTCCCCCGAATGGATACAAAAGCCCCCATAGAATACCCTCCGGCAGGTATCCCGCCCAATCCCTTCTTGGATGAACTGAGTGCCATCTCTCCAGGCTGACTATACTAATTGGGGTGGGGTGGGGGGCTTATGACAAGGTTAGTTGCTTCAGACGGAGCTCTGATCGCCCGTGTGCACCCCTACCTCTGCCCCGTAACCCACCAACCCGCGGGCACGTGAAGGCGGCGTGAGGGCCAGCGCAAAAGGGGAGACGAAGTCGGTAACGACCGTGGTGCTTAGTACACACATCGTCAGCTGAGCAGGCCGAACACAGCAGGCGGGCTGGAACCCCCTGCCCGACCAGTTAGCGTGGAGCCTGTGTCTGAGCAGCCCGCTGCTCAGCATGACCACCGCGGTACCTATCACCAGGCACCGGTCACGAGGGAGTGATGTACACGAGCACACTTGCTGACAGGGCTCGTCCCACCTCCCCTCAGGTATAGAGCCACCCTCATCCACATGCCTCACCGTAAGCCAACTGCCATGGGCCCATCTAATCAACCATCGCCCTGCAAATATTAGCGGTGGATGGAAGCACCAGGATAGCCCAAGCAGGTCAAGCCCTGCGGCATACCACCATACGTACAAGGTATGCCTCCAACCAGTTGGCCCAAGGTGCGCAGTGGCTCACGACGATGGGACATCTCTTTGTCTCAGTCGCCCTGTCCCTCTCTCTCTGCCTAGTGGGCTCGCAGTTAAATAGGGAGAATGTCCACATGCCCCCTCCAGCCCTTACCCCTCATGGCCTGCGGCCAATAACACCCAGGGGCAAGTAATAGCCGGCCATCGGCAAAGCCCTCAATGGTACAGTCTGCATAAAGGGCATGTGCAGCAGGACCCGGACAGCCCCTGCGATGCTCAGCACTGTTCCTGGGGCGGACACCCCAGTGCGTGGTGGCTACTACGGCGGGACCACCCATGTCTCTGTCCTCCTGTCAGCACCGCCTATCCTTATTGGGATCACGGTTCATAGGGAAAATATATCCACGTACTCCCCCCACCAAATCATTTCCCTCGTGACCTGGAACAAATGATCACCAGGGTGCAATAAATAACCAGACATTGCGGAAACCCCCACCCCCAACGTTGTGCCAGAATGCAACCAAGGGGCACTGGGATAGGCTGGCAAGTGATGCCCACTAGCCTCAAATTGGCGAAACCATGACCACTGAACCCCACCGCTGGAAGTGGACTGTGATGTGGGTGCATTCAACTTGAACCTAATACTCACTAGTTGCACCCCCATGAGCCGCCCCCACTGGGGGTTCCGGCCCACGGCGGGTGTCGGAGCTCGCGACCAAAATCGAGTTCTGGGGTCACACCCAACCACACCCTGGTTGCCGTTTTGGACAAACAGGGAGCTGCGAGACGGCGGCAGGCACAGGCCGGAGTATCTCAAGCAGCGCGACCCGGCTGGCCGCCTGTTGCAGAGTGGCAGCAGTCGAAGTAGCCGGCAGACACGAAGGGCCCCCGTAGATAGGGAAGGGCCCCCTCCCACTGGATTGCCCAGGATGCCTCCAGCACAGCCAAGCATGCTAACCAGGCATCCCCTGCCACGGAACCCCCTGGTATAAGGTGGGCCAGGTGGGCCGGCCGGCCGGCTAGGGATTGGGCCATAGGACCCAGTTCGAGATCCTGGGCCAGAATAGGGCCATGCCCCAAACTCCGGCCCCTGAGGGGGTAAAACGTGCTGTGTGCCAGCACCAGGCCCTCCCGCCAATCGTTCCGGCCCATGACCGGCAACTGCGGGCCGAGGGCCGAATCCCCTGAAGGGCCGGCCTGAGGCTGAGAGCCGAGGGCCATATCCCCAAAACTCCGGCCCATGAGGGGCCGGGGGTAAGCCCTGCTGTGCAACCGCACAGGCCCTCCCCCCTGCTCAAAGGCCATGGCCGGTAATTGCGGGCCAGGGGCCGAAGCCCCAACCGTGCCAGGCCCTCCCCCCTGCTCAAAGCCCATGGCCGGCAACTGCGGGCCGGGGGCCGGAGCCCCTGTAGGGCTGGTCTGAGGCTGGAGAGCTGCGGGCCATGGCCTAAGCTGCCCCATCCCACCGGTCCCGGTGGGTGCCTCCGGTAAGGGGTCCTGTTGGGGGGGGGGCGCATTCGCGGTCCTCTGACCCGACTGCTGCCTCCTATTCGGGCGAGCCTCAGTTGCCATAGCCTCCTTCTTAGGAGGCATCGAGCAAGCACGATCCCTTTCCAGGGATCAGAAACCCGATGGCCGGGAAGCCGAAGATAAGAAGCAAAGATCCCGCTAAGGTTCTGCAGCCAAAAAGGCTTCCCTGGAAAAGACGAAGAGCGACGGAGAAAGCTTCTCCTCTCCGTCGCTGTTTCTAAAATGGCAGCTCGGCTGCCTCATGGCCACCCCTTTTATAGAGGGGTGGCCATGCCCCCTAACTCACCCGGATGTCTGAGTCCGGGTGGGGGGGGCCCGCAAAGAGCGCGGCGGCCATTTTGGCACCGCACTTTCATTCTCTCAGCTCAACCAAGTCAACATTTTGGATGGTAAACAATATTGCAATTCACCAGAAAATATTTATATGTCCATGATTAACTTGGAGAACAGCATATGTTGTTATGTGGAGTTTTAACCTGTAAACCACCCAGAATAATTCTTGCATTAATGGAGTGGGAAAGAAAGAAAGGAAAAAAGAAAGAAAGAAAGAAAGAAAGAAAGAAAGAAAGAAAGAAAGAAAGAAAGAAAGAAGATGCCCTGGCCTATCATATCGAGAACAATTTTCCACCTGTCTTAAATATTCAGATGTGCACAGTCAGGTAGTTGCCATTAGAGTTTACAGAGGACTGCAACAAAAATTTCTTCAAGCTCTGTAGTGAATACAGGGCAAATGTTTTCCATAAGCCTTCCTGTTCTTCAGTGTAAATTGAGAAAGTGCATTCATGCTTGTAATGAAGAAGACTGAAGTTTGTTGACCCTGATCATAAAGTAGTTCATCAACCTACATTTGTAGTGAGATGCTGGTCTCTGCTTCCATTGTGCCCAACAACTATCTCAATTTAGTCATCAGAGAGCTGGGCCCAATTCTTTTTGCACTTAGGGGTGATCCGGAGAAGATAATGCATATACATTCCATATAAAGTAGGGCTCTCTATCATAGTGCAAACAGTGGCAAGAAAGTTTTTTCCCATCAAAGACACTGTTTTGCCACCTGAGGCATAACAGCACATGGAACCCCATCCCTGCAGCTCACCCAATGACTTACTACAAGTATTGAAGACTGGACAAGTTATTTTGGCACCTTGCTCTATTAGTAAAAACAGAACAGTAATAATGTGACAACTACCTGGTGCCCTTTTCTGGCACCTAGATTCTGTCATCTGAGACAGCTGTGTCACATGTCTAGTGGTAAGACTGGCTCAGTGCTTAAGGAGACTGCCCAATTGTTTTCAAAAACTGCCAAGCTCAGCCAAATGTGGAGTTTAGCAACAGTAACTAAAATTGGCATAGTCCAGTGGTGATTGTCTTCTGCCCCACAATCTCTGATCACATGAAGTGTGGAGCAAAGCACCTGCCCATATTCATTGTAAAAGAGTCATTTTCCAATAGCTGGAGGGCACAATAAATTAATAAACAGATTCAGCCAGCCAGTAAACCAGCCACCATACACCTCTGCCAGAGAGGAAACACATGCTCATGGTATCTCTACAGCTCCCTTTGTTATAATTACCTCCTGAAATTTTAAGATGAAGTCCCCCCTCCCTCCTCCGGCAGTCCATGAGCTGCCCTAGGGAACATTAAATAGATCAGGGTTGGCCAAACCTTTTGGGCCACAGGCCAGTCACGTGGTTCAGTGGGCGAGTCACTATGGATCACAGGCCAGATCTGCCCCCCTATGCCAATTCATCCAGCCCACAAAGCCCTCATCGCTCCCAGAAGTGGAAGTAAAACGCGTCCATATGGGAGCATTTTACTTCCACTTCCAGGAGCAACAAGGGTTTCGTGGGCCAGATGAATTGACATCAGAGGCCGGATCCAGCCCACAAGCCATAGTTTGGGCACCCCTGATATAGATGGTGGGAGAACACTGATAACCTCAGTGTGCTATCTGGAAGAATACTTAATTAGAGGAATTAATTATACTTAATTAGAGGAGCTGGCCTGATCCGCTACACAAACAAAACATGGGGATATTGGATAAATCAAAATGACTTTCTAATTTCTGAGTTCTGACCTCACTCTAATGGGATATAACTTCTGGTTGTTGGTTTTTTCCTTACCATTCCTTTAAATGTCTAATCATGAGCTAGTAGAAAACTTGGTTCAGCTCAGGAGATTAAAGTACCACTTGAATGTCCCCTCATGGCAAGCTTTGTTCTTCAATATTTTGAAGAACCTCCCTTCGCGTCGATTACCGCCTTCACTCGTCGTGGCATGCTATCAATGCAGTTTAAAGCATTTTACTTCAGTTTACAAGTATGGTTCCAATTAAAAATTATTTTTTCAATTAAGGTTGTCTTGTTGGTAATTCTTTCTTTAGCTATTCCTGCTGTCACTCATAAAAACAATATGGCCGCCTGCTGACATTCATAAAAACAATATGGTCACCCACAACACCATAGTAATAAAAATTTGTTGGCAAATATCCATGAAAGAGTTGCCACTACTCTAAGCAGCAATTTATTGAGATACATACAGTATGTTTTACCTTTAAAAAGGAAAGAATAGAAAAAAATATGAAATTTTGCTGGTGGTCACATTAATATGGCCAGGGACGGTAGCAGTTCAAAAGCAAGAAATTGGTGAGAAAGGTTACAGTGTTCTGTGCACTACAATGTCTAGTCATGCCTGCCGCATGACCACTGAAACACGTGCAGTCGCAGACAGTGCTGCCTCTTTGACTGTAAATGGAAATGAGCCCCGAACCCTAGAGTAGGATATGACTGGCTTTCGAGCAAGGGAGTTCTGAAAAGAAGAGTTTGCTAGAAGCATTTGAAAGAGGACTTCAACAAACCCCAGAAACAGAAAACTGTGAGCTGGGGCATCCTGGAGGAAGGAAATTGTTATTTCTCTCTCTCTCTCTCTTGTGGTGAAACTCCCTCTTTTATTTGTTTATTATTTATTTATTAGAGCAAGGGAAACCTTTACTCCTTAGAAAATGCTCACCCCACCCAATTGTCCAGCAGTAGCTATAAGTGATGACTTTTACACTTTTGACACATGAGGCATAAATCATGGTGAGTCATTTTCATTTGAGTCCATAATTTCCCATTATTGAGAGAGGAGCAACAGAGGAAGAATATCGCAGTACTCTGAACATCTCTGGTGCTTTTAAAAATGTAATTATAATATGCTTATCTCATTTCATCTTGCATATTTTTACTTTTGGGTGACAGTCTGTGTTTCGTTAGATATAACTTCATGTTACTTGCATGGCTTATCTTGTTGTTTGTCTGTCAGATCATTTTGGAGATTTGTGGTGGATGGAGCTGGGGTGCTTCAACTGTAATCCAATACCAATTCCCAGGAACATGAGCTGGGAAGATAGCCAAAGTTGTTGGGAGCTACTAGAATGGTTTTACAGCAGGAGTTCTCAACCTTTTAAAGCCAGAGGCTGGGTCATGTTCCCTCAGACAGCTTTGGGGGCCGGATGGCTATTTTGCCCTTCCTCCACCACATGGCACTTCCTGGTGTGATGGAGGCAGTGGGGGCCACATGAAATGGTGCCACAGTCTGCATCCGGCCCATAAACCACAGGTTGAGAATCCCTGTTTGAGAGAGTTGTGAGTTCTTCCTCTCACCAATTAGAACTACAAGCTGCTTGGCCTTGGGGTTTCAGTGGGTCCTGCAGTGTTTTGTAGTGAGTGAGCAGAAAGGGGATCCTGAGGGCCTTAGGTATTATAAGATAAATAGAAATAAAACATTATTGGGAAAGGTTCCAGAAAAGGCTGCAGACCTGAAGAGGACTCTGAGAAACACTTTACCATCTGCTTTTTAGTACTGAGTGTCCACTTTTCTTCTCTGTCTTGGAGCCTTATAGGTCTAAGGAAGAAATAAATTGAGGCTCTGTCCTATCCTATCCTGAGGAGGGAAGAAGTGTGAATGCTGGGTGCTTTGGAGGTTCATCCTGAGGGTACTAATTACTACAGTGCTTCTTCCTGTTGTTTGTCTTTAGGAAAATTATTACCTAGCTTCTCTGAATATGGTTTGGATAAAGGAGCTAATTCCATCATAAGGGGAAACACACAAGATAATTTATATCACCAGTTTTTTTCTTCAACTTTTCCTTCAGGGATTAATTTCAACTTGTCTCCTTCAGAGTTCTTAGATGAGATTTAATGAAGAGAATAATACTAAAATAATAGATTTATTAAAGTACTTGAAAAATCACTGTCTCCTGACTGGACACATTTTGGGAAACATTATTCAAGACTTTAGAGAAGCCCAAAAGGTAACTTCAGAGCCTATGGCAGCTTCAGCTTCACTGATAGATGCTGGTATCAGAGGCAGGTAACTCCTCTCTAATGTTATAACTGTGCTACGGGGGGTAGGGGTGGGACTTATATTCCTGGTATCAGGGACGTAGGGGGAGGAACATGCCTCACAAAGGCTCCGTTGGGCACTCAGCATTTTCTTGGGGACACCCGGCAGGGTGGACCTTAGATCCTGAGACCTGCTTGCCTTAATGAGCACTCCTCACCCTCGCCCGATTCGCTGGGGTCAGGGACAGAGTAGCCTTCTGCATATGGCAGGTAATATTAAGCACTTGGCAGAAGCTAGGCTTCTTAGAGATGCTACTCTTCCCCTCCCTCTTAGAGACAGAGCTAGTCCCTCTCATCTCCTTCTGGATCTCGAAGTGATGAGGACAAATTGAAGCCACTTTAGCTCTGGCAGGGTTTCCTGCTTCTTTTTTACAAAGGCAGGCAACACACGACTGACTTTTGAAGATTTATTGAAGGAACACAATACGGGATACAGATCTTAAAATAATCTACACTATAAACCCAATCTAATAAAACAAATAAAACAAATAAAATCTTGCTAGCTCCCTAGCAGGTTTCAAGCTTCTTAAGTCTAGGGGCAGTTCAGCCCCTCATGGCATAGCTTTAGCCAACTGGCAAGGGCTCCTGCTGAAATCAAGATCATGGTGATAAGAGACAAGGGTCCCCCTTTGTCTCAGGAGTGGCTATCGAATGAACAAATTGAGCCCTTTTTTATAGAGAAAAAGAGTTCTGGAATGTGGTGATCTAGTGAGAAAGCACCTTTGTTTCCCATGAGAAAGAGTGAGGTCTTCAAGGACCTTTGCAGGTGCAGGTGCCATCTGCTCCGCATGTGGCCCCCACCTTTGCTTTATCTGGGAAAGTTTTATACTAACAGGTGTCCAGGCAATCAGTTTGATTGACAGGAATGGAGACGTCATCTCCCTCGTGGTGTGGTCATGTGTCCTGGCTGTCACTCAGTACCCTCGTGGGGACTGCAGGTGTTTTTCTTGGAATGTGTCCAGTCCTGGACACTCACTTTTCCCTCCTCCCTTTGGGAAGGCAACTAATCTTAACTACACATCATTGTCATGTCAGACTAATAGCCTGGCATAGCAATGTGTTTGAAAAATGAAAACTGACATTTCTAAGCCTAAGCAAAATGCAAAATGTATCTTAACACTATATGAATCAATTGTCACCTTAACATTAAGACAAGGTCACATGTGGAAACCATGACACCTGGTTGTGAAACAGTTTAGAAGGGTAAGTAAAACATATTTTGAAAAATGCCAAGGTCTTGGTATAAGGAAAGAATCCAAGAGTCACCAGTCTAAGAAATACATGAATAAATAAGTTAAGCATTGTCGGCATGGGAGTTAAAATGCTTCAGCCCAGGTGGAGTAACTCATCATCGTAGAAGGCATTGATGCACTTTAGATAGACTGAAGGGAAGAAACATCCAAGTGGGATTTGGAGATGATCTAAAATTTATGATAATTAAAGGGAAATATCAACAGTACCTTCTTATTCCTGACTATCTGAGTCACTTGATGTCATGTTCCACAATAGAGACCAGAAGATTTTTAAGCCCAGCCCAGCCCACCCACAGGAAGACATAGTAAATTGTCACTAAGAAGAATAGGTTTTCTCCAAATTCTTCTCACAAAAAGTTGCAAACAAAGGCTATACTAAGCATATGTAACTGAGAAGTTTAAAAAGGGAGTTTTTTAAAATTGTGGCTGTAATGGTAACACACACACAACCAGAAAATACTGTCCAAAAGACTAAATATGTCTGTACCTTAAGGAGTGACCATAATACCTCTTAGGCACACACCTCTCATATATCCAAAACAGGGTTGAACTTTAAATAAATACATTGTACCAGCAAACATTATTGGCTGTAAATGCTTACATATTTTTAAATTGTGCACTAATAATTTAACAAATGAAACTTTCTGCTCATACTCCTCCATAATAATTATGTGTTCTGAAGTCAAATCTTACTTATGGAGACCTTTTCAGGGTCTCTTAGGTCTAGAGTACTCAGAAGTGGCTTACCATTCCCTTCTTCTGGGGACATCCTGGCCCTGTGCAACTTGCCCAAGTTCACAGAAACTGGCTCTTTTCTGATGCCCAGTGGGGAACTGAACTCCCAACCTCCAGCTTACCCAACTCACCGAGCTATCCAGGCAGATCATAACTCTACAGCTATTTAAAATTATAAATTTACATTTATCAAGTACCCTAGCTCTACAACAATCAGCTAGTAGGGAGGAAAATAATTATACTTTACTTGCTCCTCAGCAGAGGAACAGGGCAAGTGTTTCATTTGCATGTGCCTGTATAGTAAAGTGGTTTGTCAGCCACTACATCATATGGGGAAAGTTTGTTTGCATTGTTTTGACACAGAGATCAGGCTAAATGTGATTTAGGTCCTCTCCTTTCTTCGAGTGATCACAAGAATAGTGATCCCAAACATCCCACAATGGGTAGTCTAGACAAGCTCATATATAAGATTGCACAGTTTGTTGCCTAGACAAGAGAAGTTGTGAAACTGGATTCTTTCAATACACATTTGCTTGCAGTCTTAGAAATTATCAGTGGAAAAACTGGTACCAGCTATCAGCCTAGACAACCCATGATGCATAGGGATATGATTCTATAGTTACCACATGCAAAATTTCAAGATGATGCCAGCCAATAATGAATCATTGTTCAATCAATTTTGTTTTCAGGCTTAACAGGAAAACATGGCTGCCTGGCTGTCTCTGTGTTTTGTTCAGAGAGTGTGTCAGCAGATGATGGCAGTGAGCCAGATATTTTGGTCTCCAGATTAATTTTTTTTCATGACTTTACATTCATAAATATTCCCACAATGTCAAGGGATGGTTCCCCCCCCCCTCATCAATTCATTAGATCTGCTCCCATGAATTATTTATGTGTAGAGCTAAAAATGGTTTTGAAACATTACAAGAATTCAATATCGGTTTTCACAGTGGGGATTTCATCATTTTAGCGCCAAAGCATAATCGCCTAATGCAATACTAATATGATATGGTGCTAATAGGGTACAATGAGAGTTTCCACTAATATGCAAACATTTTCAGTGTTGCATTATTATTTCTTTTAAGTTAATGCGATACGGTGATAATATGATGAAACGAATTAGCTTCATATCATTGTCTGCATGACTTGTGCATATTAAAAGAATATTCCTTCCCCTTCCATGAATTAATTAGAATGAGCCTGAAAATTTACCCTGTAGTTATGCTTATGTTAATGAGACTGTTTAGTTAGGAAACAGCCTTGCTGTTACTTAGCCGACTGGAGAAAAGAACTGACACGTGTGACTTCCTTCTGGAATTAGATTTTCTTTTTCTTTCTTGCCTTTAAAAATTGTTCCCTAAACACGTTACATTTAATGTTTTTCTCACTGGTTTCAATGTACATTTCAGGAAATCCCACAATCAATATTTATGAGGCTCCTCTTGAACTAAACCATTACTTGTCACTCGTTACTGAAGATGAAATCATGTTGCAGAAAATGGAGATGATGGGAGTATTGATGTCGTACCATGCTGGGCATCCCAGATTACCAGTGATCTCAATAAGCAGTTTTCAGTCCATGTTTTAGAGAAGCTGGAAGCTTATTAATGAGATCAATAATGATTGAGAAGCAACCTTGAAAGACAGGTGCAGGGCAGGCTTTAACATTAGGCAGAGGTAAGAAGCGGGAAGGTGATAACAGCATTTGGGAAGAAGAGCTGTATCCACTAGGGGTTGTTGTGCAATCCACTCCAGTTTGTGGTTCTTGTGTGCTGTGGAGAATTCTGCCCTACCTTGACTGTCGAAGAGAAGATTAACCTCACTATTCATTTGGCATCTGTATGTCAAGCAATATGATGTCCTTATCCCCAGGCAGCAATACATCTTGGGGCAGCTCTTGGTAACTGCACCCAGTGCTTCTGACACCCACCTGAAAAATTCAACTGCAGAGGTGAGTTTGATGCATTTCGAAAAACACACTTAGTTTATGTAGGGCAACACTCAAACTTGACAGGCCTGGTTAATGCCCTAGCTGTAATACGCTGTTAGTGCACCTTATAAAGCATCCAGAAATATTCTGCAGTACAGAAGGCTTCTAGAGTTGACATGCTGGGCAAGCAAATTGAGGCGGCAGGGCAAATATGTTGATGAGGAAAAGGTTCCCTCATGGCAAAAAGTTTGAAATCCAGTGATCTAAATAAATGTAAGGGGAAATGACATGGCAGGTTAATTGCTTTGTGTATATGTATAGGAGAGATGCTCTCCCAAGATGCCGGAATCTAAATCCTCAATTAAAAAGCAGGTATTAAGGTATGTCAGCACCTGGCTCAGGCAGCAAAAGTTTAAATGGTCTTATATATTAGGTCATAACAACAGCAATAATAAAAAATTGAAATGTAAAAATTTAGGGGGGGGGAATGAACTGACAGCAAGTGTAGGCTTTGTAAAGAAATGGATGAAATAGTGGATGCAGTAAAATCACACAGATTGACTACAAAAGTCTTGAAAAACCATCTGAGAGTGATTGGTCTTGATAAAGTAATGGTAGAGCAGTTGAAGAGAGTAGCACTATTAAGTAAGGTAAAGGTAAAGGTTTCCCTTGCTCAAAAGCCAGTTGTATCTGACTCTAGGGTTCAGAGCTCATCTCTGTTTTGAAAGAAAGAAATTGCAAGTAGATAAATAGGGACCACTTTGGTGGGAAGGTGACAGTGCTCCGTGCGCTCTGGGGTCCAGTCATGCCTGCCACATGACCACAGAAACGTCTGCAGAAGCAGACAGCGCTGGCTCTTCGGCACTATTAGGTACCAGCTACATTATCAGGCGATACTGGAAATAAAACCCTGAAGCAAATGGTGAGCCACTGTGTGAGACAAAATGCTGGACTGGATGGGCTGTGGACTGATCCAGCAAGGCTGTTCTTATGTTCTTATGTTGATACCTCACTGACTTGTGTCTAGGGCTAGGACCTAAGCAGTGGGGTTCCAAAACTCTGGTCTGAACATCTGGTGGTCAATGTACACCTTTGATCATCATCATCATCATCACCCTGCTCCTATAAGACTCACTAAGAATAAATGCAATTAATCTTTACAAAACTAGCACACAATGCAGGAAGACATTTGAAGGACCAACCTTTTGCTTCTTGCTAAGACTTCTATAGAACATAACAACAAACAACATTTTAATACCTTATGAAATTTTTAACAAAAACTAGGAATTATAGCAATCTTATAGCAATCTTTTTCCCACCGATCAAACAACTTTTTATGTTGTTTACTAAAAAAAAACACTGTCAGAATGTGCCAAGTGAAAATCAGATTTCAGATCTCCAGGGTGGGAACAAACGAGAGGTCATTAACCTGAAGTATGATCCTCAGCAAAACATGAAGTTCTGCTATCAAGTGTAAGCAAATGTAAATTACAAACAAAGCTAAGCAAAAACGAAAACAAACATTTTAGATTATTTCAGAACATTTTGAATATCCTCAAGCCATGCTGGATCAGACCAAAGAGCTGTCTCATTCCCTGGTGACCAAACTGAAGTCCACGGGAAGCCCTGAAGCAAGAAAACAAAAATCACATTCCCCTTGAAAAGGTATTCAAAGGCATTTTATACCTTATGCAATTTATAACAAAAACTAGAAATTATAGCAATCTTATAGCAATCTTTTCCCCACTGATCAAACACCCTGCTTATTATAACAAAAGGTCTTTGGTTTTTAGCGGTGATTATATCTGTTGAGGTGTTTTAAGAATTGTTCTCTGTATTGAATCAATGGCTGCAATCCTTTTCTTCAACACATTAAGCTGCATATAACGTATGCCTATTGTGCATGAGGCTGCAGTCAAAGTTGGGACTCAGATGATGGATAATAGTTCCTGGGAGAAGAGCCAGACTTTGTAGCAATGGGCAGCTACACAGTCTCATTGAATGTGCACAAATAGTTTACTGAACAGTAAACTATTTGTGAGCAACCTCCACAGAAATTTCTAATCTAGAATTTACTTCTCTCTCTCTCTCTCTCTCTCTCACACACACACACACACATGCATGCAGGCATGCATGCACGCACACGCACACACACACCAATTACAAATACAGCATCTAATGGAAAGAATTATCTCTCACTTGAGACTCATTCTGAACACACCCGTTGCCAAAGAAAACTCAATTTTGCCATCTAAACATTCCTAATGCTTTACCCTATGACTCCACTTTTTTTTTAAAAAAAGCAAGAAATAATTGATTTTCTATATAGTCTTTTGATTTTGTGATGCTTGTATTCTAGAGGTGACAACAGGTTCTGATTAACCTAGCCCTACACTTACAGGGCCTAACTGACACAAAAACACAAGTAGCCTAACCCTATCTTGGCCTTTAGCTTTTTCAGCATTTACAATAAAACATTATAACTCATTAAACTTTACCAAATGTGTAAATGAACCTGGTATTCTGGGTTCTCCCTGCACTTTCTTCTCCCACCACTTGGGCTGTGTATGTGTCCTTTTATTCTTCCAGTATTTTTACAGTATTATACATGGGAAGGCACTTGTGGTTGGAGAGTGAGAGGTCCAGTCCTAGGCCCCGCAAATGGGGGTGCCTCAGGGCTTGGTGCTCTCTCCTCTCCTATTTAACATCTACATGAAGCCGCTGGGTGAAATCATTCATTCCCATGGGGTGCGGTACCATCAGTACGCGGATGACAGTTGTACATCTCGGCCCATGGGGACCCCAGTGATGCCGTCAAAGTCCTTTTCAGGTGTCTGGAAGCTGTTGGGGTCTGGATGGGGGCTAACGGGCTACAACTGAATCCCAGCAAGACTGAGTGGCTATGGATAAGGGGTCCTGCGTTATCCAGGGAGCTACCATCTTTGGTTCTGGATGGGGCTATTTTGCCCCAGACAGACCCAGTGCGCAACTTGGGGGTCCTACTGGATTCACGGCTACTGCTAGAAGAACAGGTGGCAGTTGTGACCAGGAGGGCTTTCGCCCAGCTTCGGGTGATTCGCCAGTTGCACCCGCTCCTGCACCAGAACTCCATGCTTATGGTCACTCACACTCTGGTCACCTCCAGACTAGATTATTGCAATGCGCTCTACATGGGGTTGCCCTTGATGTCCATTCATAGGCTACAGCTGGTCCCGAATGCGGCAGCCCAGGTGGTGATGGGGTGTGGGCGTTATGCCCGTGCTTCGCCACTGCTCCAGGAGCTGCACTAGTTGCCAGTTTGTCTCTGGGTGCAATTCAAGGTGCTGGTTTTGACGTTTAAAGCCCTATATGTTAGTGGGCCGGGTTACCTAAGAGACCGCATCGCCCTGAGGACATCTGTCCGTCCAACCAGAGCAGACCGGAGGGGCTCTCTAATTGTTCCATCAGCCAGAGGGGCTCGCCTCTCTGGCACAAGGAGGAGAGCCTTCTCCATGTCTGCGCCGGCCCTCTGGAACCTCCTGCCAACATAGCTACATCTCCGGACAGAATTGCTGCCTTTCAGAAAAGAACTTAAAACCTGGCTGGCAGGTCAAGTGTGGGGTGCAGGTGGAAGGGTAACCTCCATTGGGTGGCTGGTGTAGAAGAACTCCTCCACATGGTGCCTTTGGATCCTGTACCCCTTGTTTTAGGGGGTGGGTAGTTTTAACTGTTTTTAACATGTTTTTAAATTGTCATTGTGAACCGCCCTGAGTCGGCTTTGGCTGAGTGGGCGGTATATAAATTTGACAATTAAATTAAATTAAATTAAATCCTTCCAGGGGAAGAAGCAGAATGTGCAGTCTTGGGCAAGCTTCACATTCCCAGAGTGTCCCCAGAGGGAAGGGAATGGTAAACCACTTCTGAGTACTCTATACTTAGAAAAACCCCAAAAGGTCACCATAAGTCAGAATTGACTTGAAGGCATACAGTTTAGTTATCAACTCAGTGGTGATTTGGTGATGGCGCTCCTCATTTAAGTAAGTTCCATTGATGCTGTGAGACTACTTGTGGTTGTTTCTCACTTAAGCTTACTAAGTCTCAGCTAGGGTAGTCATATTTGAATCAAGAGAACCTGTGAAGTTGACTCACTAAATCCCAACTGATTCAAGGGACCTACTCTAGTGATACTTGCTATGCTAAACAATAGGATTTCAGCCATTGCTATCAGCCTGGCATTGAAGGCGCACCCCCCAATAAAGGACTCCGACACCAATGAAAGTGGATAACGGCATTGGGCCACATTTATTGATTCATGCCCTAGTCCGAATTATAAATTTCTATTGGTAATTGACCAATTATAATTATTAAGGCAAGCAGGCCGAAGTAACACTGGTAAGGTACCACCCAAAATTGCCAACGGCAATTGTTACAATGTATCTATTTGTATCAATTTGTTTGTTGACAACAAACAAATTGTTGACCGTAGTCAATATCTAACTAATGACCCCACCCTCTGACGCGTATCCGTAAAATCACGGGGTGATGCATGCTGTCTAGCTGTAGCCATCACCCCGTCGCCTGGTTCGTCGTTGACCGGACAACGTTTAACCAACTTATACCTGTCTAGTGTTGTCCAGTCAATTGCGAACCTGCCGGATACCTGTGGGTCATAAATGTTTACCTTACCAGTGCTACCCGCCCATGTGACCAAAGTCAACAGCAGCAACAGAAAAAACCCCTATATCAAACCATAGCAACAGTGTGGGATGGGCGAAAAAACCAGGACCCAAGAGCCAATTGTGAGTCCTAGCCAAAAATTCCCACCCGGCCCCGAAGCGACCAAAATATCACAGTGTTAACTAGGGAGGGGGTGGAGGGGAAAAACTTCTCCGCTCCGTCGCTTCGCAAAATGGCAGCTCGGCTGCCTCGTGGCCACCCCTTATATAAGGGTGCTGGCCACGCCCCCTAACTACCCGGATGTCTTCGTCCGGTGGGGGGCCCCGCAAAGAGCGCGGCGGCCATTTTGGTGCCGCGCTTGCATTGCAGGCGCACCCCCCCATAAAGGACTCCGACACCAATGAAAGTGGATAACGGCATTGGGCCACATTTATTGATTCATGCCCTAGTCCGAATTATAAATTTCTATTGGTAATTGACCAATTATAATTCTTAAGGCAAGCAGGCCGAAGTAACACTGGTAAGGTACCACCCAAAATTGCCAACGGCAATTGTTACAATGTATCTATTTGTATCAATTTGTTTGTTGACAACAAACAAATTGTTGACTGTAGTCAATATCTAACTAATGACCCCACCCTCTGACGCGTATCCGTAAAATCACGGGGTGATGCATGCTGTCTAGCTGTAGCCATCACCCCGTCACCTGGTTCGTCGTTGACCGGACAACGTTTAACCAACTTATACCTGTCTAGTGTTGTCCAGTCAATTGCGAACCTGCCGGATACCTGTGGGTCATAAATGTTTACCTTACCAGTGCTACCCGCCACACGGGGAGGCTTCCCAAAAGGCTCACCGCCCCCCCCAAGACCGTCAGCTCGGTCAACAGGCCTGCTCACCAGTCCACTAACAAGAGGTCCATACCTCCCTGCGACAGATGGGCCCCATCCCCTGAGTAAAAGCTCGTAATTTTGCAGACTGATGTCGGGGAGGCGAATGACGCGTCCCCCACCTTTGTCGAAAAGGAACCGGGCAATAGCCCCGTTCACGGAGCGTCGGCTCAGCCAAGAGCCTCGAGGCCGCACGCCTCCCTGTAAGCGTACCGCGGTATCGTGTCCGACCAATTGAGGGTTGTGGCAGGCCACACATAACGTGAGTGGGGCAGGTCACTGCAAATCGCAAGCTTCCGCGATAGGCCAGTGACCCGCCCTAAGCCATCGCCCCCAAGGTGCATAACCAGGACATCAGGCGAGTCAGCATCCCTGATGTAGAAAAGGAATGGCAACAGTTCCCGCCATAACATGCCGCGCTTACCATACCACCTGAGACGTGCGGATGCACCCAGTCCCAGTCGGGGTCCCCACTCTGTCGCCACAGCGTAACGTGCTGCCCTGTGCAGCGTAACGCGCTGCCCTGTGCAGTGTAATGCGCTGCCCTGTGCAGCGTAACGCGCTGCCCTGTGCACATGGCTATGGCCCACCAGGCACACTGTCACCGGTGTAATACGACACCCAGGGTCTGTCAAGGAAAAAAAAAAGGGGGGGAGAAACAGTGCAGTGACTAAACTGGTACTCACGGTTGAAGAGGGCGAACATAAACTGAAAACATTGTGATCCCCACCCTCCCATGTGGCGTATGTCAGCCCCGGAGTACCCAAAAACAGCTGCAGTAGAAGCCGCCCCTATCCTGAATGAATGGGTGCCGCAACGAGCCCCAGGGAGGCCAACACTGGCTAGTGCGTACCGGCACCCTCCAAAATTGAAATTTAGTAAGGGGAGACCCATCTTGGTGACAGAAAAAACGGGCCATGGTGCGTGCCACGCAGTGCAAGGAACTCCTGTAGGGCACCAACCGGACAGATGTCTGCCAAAGAACACCGTAGCAGTCTTACTCCACTGCCTACGCCATGCTGATCCGTCTTAGAGGAGCGTATCCTCAACTGAGCCCAGTCTTTGGCCACATAGACATCTTCGAGTTCCAGTGCCCTACGACTAGCATCCGCCTTAGACAGCATCACAAGCTCGCTGATGCGGAGCGCTCCAAAAAAGGCCACCGTTGTAGCCGCATGAAACAAGGCTGCCTCATACCTATCAAAACATAGGTCCTGCCAGCCCCGTGCCAGTTGGGTAAGAACCCCTGGGGAAATTGGGTGGCGGTCGTCCGGGCTATGCCCACGCTCCCGCACCCACCCCTCCAAAACATGTCTCACACGGAAGTCAGCGGTACTGTCCGCATGTCCGCCTACTTTGGCCATAAAAGCCAGCGCTGACAGCCTGGATGCCATGGTTCGAGGTGCAAGGCCCTGGGAATGCAGGTCAACCATGAATTGAAGTATAAGGGCCACCGGGATCGGCCAGGTATCTGGCAGCCGGAATTGGGCACAGAATGCCCTGAAAGAATTGAATGCGTGTTACATAAGAACATAAGAACATAAGAACATAAGAACAGCCTTGCTGGAACAGGCCACAGCCCATCCAGTCCAGCATTCTGTCTCACACAGTGGCTCACCATTTCCTTCAGGGTATTCCCAAGGAGATGCCTTGTTGATACGCCTTACGCGTGCGTGGCGCTAGCAACATGCCGATCGCCCGGTTCACCTCTCCTTGCCAAAGGTCCATATCTCGTCCGGGAGTGGTGAGGGAAATTCCTCCGCATCCGGGGCCAAGGCGCGGAACCGGGAGATCTGCAGGCGGGACAAAGCGTCAGCGATATCATTATTGACCCCCGGGACATGCCTGGCCCGGAACAGCACATTAAGGCGCAGGCTGCGCAATACAAACTGGCGCACCAGGTCCATTACCCTGGGTGATTTGGAAGTCTGTGAGTTGACAATGTGGACAACGGCCGCATTGTCTCACCAGAAATGAACGACCGAGTTGGCCCACTCCTCACCCCATAGCATCAAGGCCCCCAGGATGGGAAAAAATTCCAGGTACGTAAGATCCCGCAGGCTGACCAGGCTGGCGGCCACCCACCATAGGCCCACTTCCCATTGAAGTACATCCCATAACCCAGGGACCCAGAGGCATCGGACTGTATCTGGAAACGAGGGGAAGCCAGAAGGTCAGACCTCCAAAATGACACCCCATTGAACTCCCTCAGGAACTGGAGCCAGATAAGCATATCTGCCTTAATGCCCTGGGTTAGTCTGACCCTATGGTGGGGCCTGGATAAGCCTGTCATGGCGTCGCACAAGTGCCGAGCAAATGCCCTGCCCGGTGCGACCACCCTGCAAGCGAAATTGAGATGACCATGCAACACCTGCAGTTCCCGCAGTGATGCCTTGCGTTTAGCAAGCAAGTCCGAGATAAGGGCCACTATCCTTGACACCTTATCCCCTGGTAACCTAGAAGCCTGCGCTACCGTGTCAAT
Organism: Bradypodion pumilum; assembly: GCA_035047305.1. Lineage (NCBI taxonomy): Eukaryota > Metazoa > Chordata > Lepidosauria > Squamata > Chamaeleonidae > Bradypodion > Bradypodion pumilum. The sequence goes on from JAWDJD010000004.1 coordinate 132,740,165, forward strand.
CTCCACCCCCAGGAAGACTAGCTGTGTAGATGGGCCCTCGGTCTTTTCGGCCGCTAAAGGGACACCCAGTTCCTCCATTAGCGTCTGAAATGTATTGAGGAGACGTGTGCACGTGTCCCAGCCCCGTTCACCCCCGAATAAAAAATCATCCAGGTAATGGGCTACAGACCGGGACCCAGACCTGCGGACAAAAGCCCACTGTAGGAAGGTGCTAAAACGCTCGAAGGCCGAGCACGATATGGAACAGCCAAAAGGCATGGCCTTATCGAAATAATATTCACCCCGGAACTTAAAACCCAGCAACTCAAAGTCACCCGGGTGAACCGGCAGGAGGCGAAAGGCAGACTTAATGTCGCACTTAGCCAACAGCGCACCCGGGCAACATGAGCGCACCATGCGCAGCGCTTGGTCAAAAGATGTACACCTGACCGAGCAAAGGTCATCAGGGATAGCATCATTGACCGATTGGCTGGCTGGGTAGGACCAGTGATGGATCAGGCGGAACTCGCCCGGTGACTTCTTGGGCACCAAGCCCAAGGGTGACACTTTAAGGTTGGGTGCAGGGAAAGGGCCAGCGACCCTGCCCGCATCAACCTCCTTAGAAATGCTGGCGGCAGCCACCTCCTCCCTCCCCTTAAGGGACAAAAGGTTGGGGGCATCTTGGGGGGACCTATCACCCTGGAAAGGAATACGGAACCCCAGTCGAAAACCCTGAAGCAGGTAAACCGCATCTGCCCCCCTTGGGTACGATGCGAGCCAACGCTCCAACATGTCCACATTAATTGGGGAGGGGGCCTTTCGGTGGACCAGCTCCCTCTGCGGCAGTCTTGCCAGCCCCTTGCCCGCCCCTACCTTTGCCCCGCACCCCTCCAGGCCTGGGGCAGGCGGAGGCCGCATGGGGGCCAGCGCAAGAGGGACACTCATGCCTGTACCGGCAATTCTTCCTACTGCAGGAACCATTGGACGAGAAAGTCCAGCACAGCAGGCGGGCTGGAACCCCCTGCCCCGCCACCTGGTGGGGTGTCTGTGCTGGGGCCGCTCGCTGGACCGCATGTCCACAATGGTATCTTTCCCCAGGCGCAGGGCGCGTGGGAGTCATGTACAGAAGCCACAGCTTCTGGCAGGGCTCGTCCCACCTCATCTCAGGGTGCAGGGGAATCCGCATACGGAATTCCTCGTCATAAGCCAACCACGACGGGCCCGGGAAGTCGACCATCGCCCGGTAAATGTTGTCCAAATACTGGACCATCAGAATTGCCAAATCCGGCCGGGCCCTGAGGTAGACCGCCATGTATATGAGGTACGCCGGCAACCAATTGGCCCACGTACGTGGCGGCTTACGACGACGTGCCTGTTCCTTATCCTTCTCATCCTGCCCCTCCCTCTCTTCTTTGGTGGGCTCTCTGTTAAGAAGGGAGAAGATGTCCACATACTCCCCACGCCAGATCTTCTCTTTGGTGGCCTGGGCCAAATGGTCCCCCAGGGGCAAGGAATACCCCGCTGTCGGCAATGCCGACACCGGCACAGTGGGAACCACGGGGATCTGGAAAGGAGCCTGGACCAACCCCGCCACCCCTAACACATTCCCAACTGAATAAGAGGTACCACCCAAAACGGGGCCCTGGGTGAGCGGTGAAGTCACCGGGTGGGACGCCGGCGACTGAACCGTCGCGACACCCATGCGAGGCCACGGCCACTGGAATGCCCCCCCCAACATGGGTAGGTGTGTGGGTGCACTAGATTGAACCGCATACTCACATGCAGCACCCCCGCGGGCCGCCCCCACCAGGGGTTCCGGCCCGCTGGGGGCGTCAGAGCTCACGACCGCTATTGAGCTCGTCGACGGGGCCTGACCAGCATCAGCCTGTTGAGTGGGGAGCTGCGAGGCAGTGGCCGAAGCCGGCCCACACGCCTCGGGCAGCTCGACCCGTCCTGCCGCCTGCCACTGACCGGCAGACAATGGATCAACCTGCACCCCAAAAGGCACCCCCGGGTGGTTAACCCTCACGAGGGATGCCTCGAGGGCTGCGACGCGGGCCAGAAGGGCCTCAACACTAACGTAGCCCCCTAAGCCAAGTGGGGGCAAAGGGCCAGCCGGCCCACTGCCTGCAGGCACCGGTCCAGGTCCCTGGACCCCGGGGCCCATATATGGCCATGACCCCAGGCCCGGCCCCTGCAGGGCCGGGGGGGGTACCCTGCCAGGGGAGGGAACCCAGCCACCCCCCATGGCTGAAACCCCCCGCAGGAAGCTGCGCACCCGTGGAAGAAGGCCCCGCAGAATGGGCCATGCCAGAGGCAGTGGCCACTGCTTGCGGGCCGGGGACCGCGGCCCCAGCTGGGCCGGTACGTGGACCCCCCGCCTCAGGCCAAGGGGCAATCAACCCCATCCCACCGGTCCCGGTGGGCTCAGGCAAAGGAGGCTGCTGGGAAGGCGCAGCCGCGGTCCTCCGACCCGGCTGGCACCTCCGCGCAGAACGAGCCGCGTTCGCAGTCGCCTTCTTCTTAGAGGGCATAGCAGCTAAGCGATGGGAAGCCGAAAAAGTCAAGAAAATCCGCAGCCAGAGGCTTCCCTGAGAATGGCAAGAGCGACGGAGGTAAGAGGGAAAAACTTCTCCGCTCCGTCGCTTCGCAAAATGGCAGCTCGGCTGCCTCGTGGCCGCCCCTTATATAAGGGTGCTGGCCATGCCCCCTAACTACCCGGATGTCTTCGTCCGGTGGGGGGGCCCCGCAAAGAGCGCGGCGGCCATTTTGGCGCCGCGCTTGCATTAGCTGCACTGAGACAGTCACCAAAGGTGGTGGAGGGCTGGTGATGGCAAATAGTGGCTGCCTCATGCTGTAGGTCCTTTCCAGAAGTACTCCCTGTGCTCCTAACAAGGGTCACTTAGAACTGCACAACTCAGGCCCTGAAAATCACAGCCACTGGGAATATTCTCGTCATGAGAATTGATAGTAGAGATCTTTCAGTCCTTTACCCAGTTTCACAGCCCTCAAGGTCTTCCCCAGAATTAAAGGGAGCTGAAAACCGGGGTGGGTGGGTGGGGTGGGGTGACTTTTAATTTGCTCAAAATGGCCCCAGCATGGTTGCAGCTGGTGATGTCATCCAAGTTGTGTGTTGTGACCTGCAAATAGGATTCCGGCCACTGTTTCGCAATATCCAACTTTGCAAATTATATTAAAATCTTCTAAAATTTCCTTGTTTATTCATAATTAAGATGAGCAGCTAATGCTTGAAAACTAAGTAACATCAAGCCAGATATCATTAGGGTTTCAAATAACAGATGGGTTGGATTTAAATTGGAGTTTAAAAGGACTTAAACATTCCTGTAAAGTTACCTAGTACAGTTCTCAACGTGAGGTCCTAAAATGCTGAAACCTGTTTCTGAGCATTATTGAGTTTTTAAATGTTAAAACAAAAAGGATTTTGAGTTTCCTTTTTAATTATCAAATTTCTAAACCTACTTGTATGTAATTCTTTGCCTAATCAGAGCTTAGATTCACAAGATGCTCATTTCTTCTCTACAGTATTTTCAATAGGAGATTATGGTTAAGAGGATCTAGGTCTTGGAAAATTTGTCTGTAAGCTCGGTATTTAGAACACATTTACTGGCATTTATGTTTTAATCTTCTTATTGACTAGTATTTAAGGAAAATTCAAGTGACTGAAATAGTGATTAAGAGGAATGAAATTCTTTTATTCCAGAATAAGCTAACAGAGGTGGGGGAGACCTTTGTTAGGAATAGTATTCATTTCCTAAATGTAACATTTTTCTGTAGGCTACCATCATCGCTAAATTAATCCTTTTCTAAAATTTATTGGGCTTGATAATGCTAGTATGTCAGGATACACTAATATCAGACCAATAAAATATAAAACAAAATAAAGCCAACCAAACACAAGGAGGAGACAAAAACATTGGAGCTCTTGAAAGACTAGCTCCTATAGTTTAATGCAGGGGTTCCCAACCTTTTTACACCACAGGCCTGATCATGCCCCCATGGACAGCTGAGCGGGCCAGATGATGCCACCGGAAGCAGAAGCGGGTGCATTGATGGCTGCCATAAATGCAGCCACTCCTGCATTTATGACAGTTGCGGGCATGTTTATGCATGCACAGGTGCATTTCATGGCTGACATAAAATGTGTCCGCTTCCACTTTTGGGTGTGTCGGCATCGGCGTGGACCACATGAAATGGTGCCACATGCCAGGTCCAGCCTGCGGGCAGTAAATTGGGAACCCATGTTTTAATGTGATCATTTGTGGATTAAATCAATTTCCTTAGGTGTTTTGATCCAAAAGAGCTCATATTAAAATATAGTTAGTCTTTAAGGAGCCACAATGGTTTTGTCTTCCTTTTTTGTGTATTTTTTGTTTTGTTTCACCTATTATGTTTGCATAAAATAATACAGCTTCTCCTTTGAAGGCTTTGCAAATGATTCTGAACAATCAGCTATAAAAGAGGAAGATTAACAACAATAACAACAAAAATTAGCTATAGCTGACAAAAGCAAAATTTCAATCCTCAAGGGTTGTCACTTGCAATAATTGCTAAAAGAGTGCAATGCAATTTCTTTCCAAGAGAAATCTTGCTGGATGAATTCAATAAAATGAGATTGTACAGAGGTTTTCCCCCATCTAAATTCTTCCTCCACCTTGCCCCCCTTATGTTTCAGAATAGAACATCCACAATTTGTATAAAAGCTACTTGGGCCAAGGGGCTTTGATGTACAGTAATACCTCATATAAAGTCCGCCTCGTACAACATCGAATTCATACAATATCACCTAATTCCTTGGAAAAAGTTGCCTCATACAAAGTTGCTGTGACTTTGTATGAGGCATTGGGGTTTTCACTCAGGTTGGTTTGTCCCCTAAAATCATGGTTGTTTGACATGTTTTTTGTAATGTATCTAGCCTTTAGACAATGATTTCTTAACGTTCTGTCAGTTTCCTGTGTTTCCTTGACTTTGCCCTGAAGTTTGTGCTGTTACAGTACAATGTATCTCTATGGAAACGACGTTGTACGAGGCATCGCAGCAAGGATTTGGACGTTGTATGAGGCATCGCGGCTAGGATTTTGCATACCTCATACAAAGTCCAAATCCGTATAAAGTCCAAACTTGTGGAACCAAGTTTGGACGTTGTATGAGGTATCACTGTATTGCCCTAAATCAGGGGTTCCCAACCATTTCAAGCCAGGGGCTGGATCACACTCTCTCAGTTAGCTTCGAGGACAGCCATTTTGCCCTGCCTGCATGATTGGGTGGCCATTTTGTCCCAACAGCTTCAAAGTGGTGGCCAGTTTGTTTATTGGGAAGGAATGAATCAAAAGTCACAATTAGTCCTCAGGATTGTCAGGTTAGTTAACTGCCACCTGACAATTGGCATTGAGTCATTGGCAGTATGGCTGAGTAGTCTATTACCATAGCAGGATTACTTGGCCAAACTTTCAACCTTGATATCAATATTTGTTACTGTATATTTAGACATAAAGCTTTCACTTCAATAGCTGGCTTAGCTTTGCAGACTTCAGCCCCCCCCCCCATTGCAGTCTTATAGTTTCCATAACTATTTGTCAGATGAACCGCTTAATCTTTGTATGTACAGCGGAACCTCATGCAACAATCGCCCTGTATAGCAACGAAACCGCATAGCGATTAGATTTTGAAAAAAAAGGCATCCCACATAACGACTTTCCCTATAGAAAAAAATCATACAACTATTTTTCAATGGAAAAAACTGCTTAGTGAAAAAAATCATTGTATGATTTTTTCCATAGGAAAAAATTTTTTCCATAGGAAAAAATCATACAACAACAAAATTGCATAGCAACCAGACCCATGGAACAAATTAAAATTGTTATATGGGGTTTTACTGTACTATGAACAAGAAAAACAGAGGCAGGAAAAGCAAGATTGGCGTATGCCAGTTCTCCAAATCTAGGAAGTTTAAATTGCATAATTCACAGCATGATCTACCAAGCCAACAGGCACTGGATGGCATGCCTAAAATCCAAATAAAACCTGATAACCAGGTAGCCCCCCCAAAAATACATCTTTACCTTAGGAGGCCATAGATGAAGAAAAGCAGGACTCCAAATCATTGCCCACAAAAGATTCCCATCCCCCAAGGCAGTATCTCTTGACAAAGACAATGTCCATGTGTGTACCCGATCATACTACCTTTGTTTAATAATACAGAGAAATCAAAAGGTTACAGCTTTACCATTAGTACTGTGTGTCATTACATGTGAAAAACAATTTCACCTATCAGAAAATAATTATAAATGAAGCCCAGTTAATTATGCAAGACAATCACAGGTGCCCTAATTAAGGTTCAGTTCAATAAAACTCATCTAGCAATTAAAAAAAAGCATAGATCTAGTGGAAGCTTTCCTAGTAAACAAGTAATGAAATGGGTATTGTTGAAGGTGTCTGATTAACAAAATTATTCAAAAGCCATTCCTGTCACCTTGATTCATATTATACTTCTGCCTTCCTGACCTAAAGACTATCCAATCTAAAGCCTGGAGAAAATCAGATTCAAGTATCACGTAGGTTATTTATGTGGCTGCAGCACTGTTGGGAAATGGTTCAAGTATAAGGACATAGAGAGGCTAAACCCCCTGCCCAACATTATGTCATGCACTCGGACTCCCTGCTCAACATTGTGCTAAGCTCTATTTAATTAAATAGAAATAGAAATATACTGAAGTCAGAACAAGTCACAACTTATCTCAGTAATATACAATTACACGGTGGAGTGATTCTGAAATGAGATGGCAAGGAGGACCAAAGTTAGCAGGATCAACATAAGAAGAAATGCATTTTTTTAAAAAAATAAAGAGGTTCTCAAAATAAGAGATGAGTAGAATTATTTAAGTGCAGGTGGCGATATAAAGGTGAAGAGCTGGCATTTAGTAAATAAATAAAATTAAAATTAAAAACATATATTTCCACTCCAATAAGTCACCTTTTAGTGTCAGTGATAAATTGTTCTACTTGAAATAAGAAAACACTGGATAAATATACATCAAGCTCTAATATGTTCTCTTTTGGATTTGACAAGGAAACAAAAATGAATTGCCTGGAATTTTTTTTTCACTTCCTTCCTTTTTTAAAATAGATTGGAGAGAGAAGACAAGCATAATGTTTCAACTATGATGAGAATTGTTAATATTATATACATTATTCATATTCTGTTCACAAATTAACTGCCACTGAAACCAGGATAATTGCTCAGGAATTTTGTTAGATGTAGACTAGGGAAGATTAGAAAGTAATATGTGTATAGGCACTTTTGTGGGGGCTACCTAGGATTTGCTGGAAATTAAACATTTAGTAACATTAGACCATTACAGTGTGGGCAGAAACTAGAGCTGGATGAAATCCAGTGGTGCTTGGGGAGTTGAAGGTTTTGTTGACAGGAATCTGTTGTTGTCCAGTGGATCCCCAACCCACTCTACAGGCAAAGCTAAGATGCCCCACTAATACCTCCAACTCCCTGCACGACACCTTCCATCTCTCTCTCATCTCCTTCACTCAATTTTCTAGGTCCCACAATTTATCCCGTGGCAGACTGGACACTTGTCTATCTCCATCTAACTCAATCCCCCAAAATGTCAAACATTGAGCTAGTCCCTCTGTCTTCTCATCAGCCAATGGGACCCCCAGTTCTACACAAATGTCCTAGAAAAACTCCCAGCAAATGCCTATAGTCTACTTCCCCTCTACTGGAACAAATAAAAAAAATCATCTAAATAATTGACAATGTTCCTGGACCCCACCTTCCTATGGTACACCCATTCCAAAACATGCTAAAGCATTCAAACAATGAGCATGTAATAGAGCACCCCATCGGTAGCAGCCTATCTACATAAAAAATAACCCTTCAAATGGAAATCCCAACAGATGAAAGTCATCGGGGTGAATCGGCATCAGCCAGAAAGCCGCCTTGATGTCACATTTGATCACATTTGCTGTTACCAAGGTATGCCCAATTGTGGTGCAAAAATACCACAATCTTCGAGGAGACTCTTTCTGTGTACCCCAATTCTCCACCATTAAAATATGACATAACGAGCAGCTGTCAGTTAGGAAAACTGACAGTGAAAACGCACAGTTGGTAACAATGGCAACTTAATATGTTTGTTTTGATCCATTCCATTATCAAGGTCAGGCACTCATTTATATTAAAATTTATTAAGAACTTGATTTGTCTTTTATCCTGACACATGCATGAAGAAGATAAAGCAAAATTAAGACACTGCTTTTAATGTAACATATACTCTGTGCAAGTGATGATATAGCTTCCTTATCTCCTGGGCAACCATAGCGAGAATCAGTTGTATTTGCTAAATGAAATCAGTTCCTTCTATGACCTTGGCAAGTATAATGTGGAATTCAGTGGAAAGGTCCAAGATTTTGCTTCTTCTGGCTGAATTCATTTTGGCAGAAGAAGTTAGATGCTGACTCTGCCATTAAAAACCTTGGAATTTGTTCTTCTCATATCACAGATGAATTCAAAGGACTTTTTGTTTTGTTTCTGCTGCCTATATGATGCAAAGGCTGAATCAAATTCATTTGTATTTTTAAAAATCCATAATGGCTTTTTTTCTTTGTCACTGGAGGACTTCTATTTTTTTCATGTTGGTATGTTTTGATAGAGGTTTTTTTCCATGGAGATGTGCTAGATGGAAGGAGGAGAGTGATGTGACGATAAGTGGAGTTTTGGTGACATTAGCTCTTGGGCATGATGTTCATTACTGTGATAACAGAGTGTTTCCTCTGTCATGATCATCTTTTTTTAAAAAAAAATCTAATCTATGAGAATAGCATTATAATACCAGTTCTTATTACTAGGTCTTTGTTCTTATGAAATGAATGTTCCATTCTTCAAGCTGATATATTTGTTCAGAATGATATACCTCTTTTCAGAAATTCCTTTAAAAACTTTAGGGTTAACACGTTTCTGTCAGGATAGGTAGAGCCCACTCTACACTGAAAAGAGAAACCAATCAACTCCAAACTAGACAAAAGTTCAGAAATAGTTGATTTAAAAATTGTTAAAAATACTGATCTAACAAAATATTTTCAGTATTCTTACCTTAAACAGCTTGCAGGAGGGGAAAGGGTGAGACCTACAGGTATACCTGAGACTTCCTTGGCATAGTGCATGGAGAAGTTGGCAACTTTGACAATGTCCAGATGGGCAGTTAGTCTGTTCTTTGAAACTCTTGCGGATTAGTCCTGTGCACATTTCATAGATGATGGAGCATCCCAACCTGTCCAAAGTGCTTCTTTTTGAATCTCTATTTGGGGGGTTATACTCTTCTTTCTTTCTTTCTTTTTCTTTCTTTCTTTCTTTTTCTTTCTTTCTTTCTGGTGGCCTAATATACATTGTTCCCAGTGTCTGTTGATGCTGGGAATGGTATATAAGTGAGACTAGGAACCATCAAAGATTGTTTCTGGTATAAACATCCAGTATGCTGGAAGGGCTAACAACTCTCTTCTGTATATTTAATACTTGAATTAAGCACTTCCCCTGCTTCTTTGCAGAGGGACAGGGAATGTGTAGTTATTTCCCCCTTCCTAGCCTGTGGTTTCATTGATAAATTGGTTAGGTAGGCAAAAAAAATTTCCCCTTTGATCATTGATCAAGAAACTACTCACAGACATGATTTTTATTAGCAATAGAAGGAGAAAACAAAGGGGGGGGGAAATGCTACCTTCCTAATTGATCAAGTACTATGATGATTCACTAAAAAGGGGAAATTATTACACTTTCTTTGTCCCTCTTTAAATCCATGCATATTTGGTTTTGTTTTTTTAAATTAAAGTGATGTCACAATAGGAAAGAATGAACTGAAGGCTGGAAGAATTAGAAACTAAAAGGAGGCAAAATGGGTAGGGATCACAAGATCAGAGCCTCTGTCTAGAGCCTTTGTCAAAGGTAATGAGCCGTTCTGAAATTTCTTTGTGATGATTCTCTTCTTGGGAGCAGAGAGAGAAGAGATATGAATTAGGCAGAAACTGAAGACAAAATTTGTCTGTCATCTAAAGAGGCAAGGATGGGAGAGAAAAGGTGAGAGAGATGTAGCAAGCAAAGGAGGCTATAGCATATAATCATTCTGCTGTTGATTCTGTCCTCTCAGGATGGGATTTTCCCCAGATACATGGCACAGACATCGCTATATATCACTTCTTGATTAATCCCAGCCTCTTTATGACCTTCTCTCTGTGCACTGGAGAGGCTCTTCTGAGCTGCAATACTGATTGCCTCTAGTCTAGGGTTTGCTTTCCACACCCTTATAACACTTTTGGCAGACAATATTGGTTGAGTTTTCTCTTTAAAAAAAAGCCCCAGCCAAGAACATTTAAAGTGCATTCTCCATGTGACAGAAAGCCAAAAAGTGATCTTTCACTATCAAATTTTAAAGCAAGGCACACCTTGAACCTCTCATAATGTTGATGAGAGGGAGACTTGCCAATGTTATCTTGATTGGACTACTCTTCTGTGGGTGATACGGGAAGTTTCAGGTGGTGGTAAAGCCTCAACAGAAGGGAAGGAATCAGACATACAAACACTAGATCTGTACTAGCCACAATGGTTCCAGGCTCCCATCAAGATGCTGATTATTAAAATGGCTTGGTACCATGTCATTTGAAGGACAGCCTGCATCTACATGATTAAGCGCAGATCTTATGAGCATCTGCAAATGCATTGCTTGGTGGCAGCGGCTCTGTCATTGTGAATCATCCTTCTCTAAGGAAGCGTATCAATCTCTATCATTGGCTCATTTTAAATGAGGCCTTAGGCCTCTTTGGTTATTTTGAAATCTAGTGTCAGCAACACTTTGTCAACACAGCTCAACAACTCTTGGATCCCCCCCCCCCTGCCATTCTCAAAATTTATACAAGTTAGAGTAATAATTCTATTGGATGGAATGCCAAAATTATTCCTAAATTTACAAAGATATTGAGCCAACTGCAGTGGCTCAAGTGGCTAAGACGCTGACTGGGAAGCGGAAGGTCAGCAGTTCGATTCCCAAGTACTGCAGGATGGAATGAGCTCCTGTTGTCCATCCCAGCTCCTGCCAACCTAGCAGTTTGAAAGCAAGAATTTGCAAGTAGATAAATAGGGACCACTTCGGTGGGAAGGTAACTGCACTCTGTGCGCTCCGGTGTCTAGTCATGCCTGCCACATGACCACAGAAACATCTGCCGAAGCAGACAGCGCTGGCTCTTTGGCTTTGAAACAGAGATGAGCACTGAACCCTAGAGTTGGATACAACTGGCTTTCGAGCAAGGGAAACCTTTACCTTTACCTTATTGTCTAAACATGTCCCTCTGCATTAGACCACTTTGCCTGAATGGAGCAATGCTTCTCCTTGCTTAAATGCTACCTTGTTATTAATATCTTAGGACAAAACTACACTTTCTTGAATTTATAAACTGTAATCTATATTATATAAACCTTTTCATTTTAAGTGTTTGCCTCATTGGCCAATTCTTCTTCCAAGAAGCAAAATTAAAAATCCACCTATTAGGCTAGTAAAAAGATGGAGAGGGAAGGTAATAACAGACTTAATCAAGAAAGAAAAATGTAATTTATTAAAATTGGAATCCAGCAGATACTCTTTGGATTTTTTTTTGCCATAATCTATGTGGCAAGCCAAAAAGAAGAATATACTCCTCTTTTGTGCATATGGAGATAGTAACAATATAGTCACTTCTGAGACATTAACAGCCTGGTTATGTGTGCCACTGAATAACAAGCATGCAACCTGAGAACATAAATTTTGAAGCAAATGCACTTTCATAGTTCCTGCCACGCTGATATCGGAAATATCTCCTGGGCATATAGTGGTGATGCATCCTCATTGACAAAACCTCTTTCACCTGATCTGTTACTGCTAATATAATCCACACGCATAATAACAACAGCTGTAGCACATAAATTGAGTCATTAAGAGAAGTGGGAATTTGTGCAACATCTCACATTATCTGGCTGAGGATGGATCAGAACTCCACTTCAGTTCATGTCTGATGGCTCATCATTATATCTGAAAGTTCATATGTGTTGGAGACACATGGCTGAGAGAGTGTCTCATATTTGCGTAATCAGATATCAAAGAAACCCTCACTTAAATCCTAAAGACTAAACAGAAAACAAAAGCTTATTTGTACCCTTTGCTCCAGATGTAAGATTTAACACGCCATCAGCAATAATGGATTTTCTAATCTAATTATGGCCTATCTGTAATAGATTTCCCCATCCTATAAACTTTGAAAGCTGTGTTCCCTGTATATTCAACCAAGTTTGTGGTTGAATTTGCCACCTCATCTTCTACATTGTCACAGCAGACAGGTACAACATGACGCTTTGTATATTGGGACTAAAGGAACCTCCCGGAAGGATGAGGTTTTTTCTTTTCTTGTTTGGTTTTGTGCACATTTCTTCATAGTCAAGACATTAAGCTGAGTATACTCAGCTGGGAATATTTTTTGTTTGCTATAGAGTTTTCAGTGTAATGAATTCTTTAATATTCTTTAATCTTGCTGACCTTTAAGACTGGTGATTTAACACCACTGTCAGAGTATCCCACTGTGTTAGTACTTATAGCTCAAGGGATTCCCACTCATCTCTCCCAACAAAGATCTCAAGTTTCAAAGTGGACTTCAGCCAGCCTAACTGTTTGGCTCTGGAAGTTCTTGTGCTAACAATTTAGAGTCTTTTACAAAAGGCCACTTTGTATTACTGGGGGAGAAAATACACCATGGACTATATTATGTGAAGGGATTAGACACATTCACAAAACACCACTCAAAAGAAGGCTTCAGCAGTACTCAGTACTCAGACTGAAACCTAGCAGTTTCCTTTTCAATCCTATGATTAGCTTGAGATTCATGTTTAGATTACTGCAGTGAGTTTTACATGAGGCTGCCCTTGAAAAGTGTCTGGAATCCACAGTTAAGAGAGACAGGACAGAGAAAGTTGGTTTGGTGGTGGGACTCCTACAGTATTAACTGATTGCGGGAACCATCATGAGGAGAATCTGTGTTAAATGTTACCCAAATTTGGGAAAACATGGCCAAGAAGATAATATAGCAACCTAAAACTGGGAGAGAAGGGAGAAACATTTTTTGACAGACAGGAAAATAACTACTAGGGCTGGCATTCACTGCTGCCTTTCCAACACTTGGGGAAATTTCTAGGATGCCATGCTATGGCTGCAATTTATGAAAAGCTCATCAGCAAAGGTCCTACAGTGTTATTGCCAGTGCTTATGAAGTAAGAAGGCTCATGAGGTGGGATACTGACATTTTCAAATGGTACAGTGGGCGCAAATGCAGTTACCCATTTGGCACCCTCCTTAGTCCCCTGTAATCAGTTGCAGACTTGTTTGCGGCTGTCGCAAACACATTTGCAACAGCCATAAATAGCAAGGGAGCCACCAGTCCAGCCCCCTCAACTGTCTGAGGGAGCATGACCTGGCCCGTGACTTAAAAAGGTTGGCAACCCCTGTACTAGACTGACAAGCAAGGCATAAACTAGATCACAAAAAAATAAACAAACCACTGCTATTGCTGCTCATGTCAAAGGGTGGGGGGTTGTCTGAAAGCAAGTTCTTCTCCTGGGCATTTACATTAGAGTAAACCACATTTGAGTAGTTACAGAAGAGCTAGCTGTTTCTTTGTATTCTGTTGGGTTCCAAACTTCCAATGATGTATTGCTTTCTTTAAATATAAACTTATGGCATTTTTGACACTTATATGACTTACAGTTTATGAAGACCCATGATATTGTCTAAAATCTTGTATTAGACGTTTTTCACTAGTAGATTTTCTGCATAAAACAGGTTAGATGAGATATTTTGTGAGAGCTTGTATAGTCTGTTTTCTCTTGTTGTTCTAAGGTTTTTGGCAGACATGATTACTAATTCACATATGAGCTTCTTCTGAATTGTATGTGTGAAATGTTAATTTATTAACACTGTTATTATGAAACCGATACGATTTATATTAATTCTATAGGTTGACCTATGTGCACTCAGAAATGCCCATTATATTTCAAATATACAGAAGACTTGGCTTCTGCTTTTCACTCACAAGAAGTGAAGTTGTTGTACCCAAACAGCTTAGAAATAATACAACATCTTCAGGGTAGAATGATGCCTCCACCATGAGAAATACTTGTGTTCTTGCTATAAATCAAATCTTTATTACGGCCATTGGCCAGTCACAATAGAACCTGGTGATACATCCACACCATCTTTCGATACAGTTAAAAAGAAAGGTTATCTAACTCACCGGTATTGTACAATAATATGTAAAAATTGTGATATCTTTAAAATATCTTAAAATAATCCAATACTGTAAACATTGATGTTTGTCAAATGGATATACAAACAAGATAATGAGGCTATGTAACCACATACCCAATATCACTGAACAAGGCTATCTATCTGCATACCCCATATTCCCAGTGGCGAGATTTCGCACTATTAGACTCACTTTTTTATTACTGGAGACTATTGAGCTCACAAGGTGCAAATCACCTTACTTTTGTGAATATATGTTGATTTCCAAGCAAATCTGGCCACAGAGGCCATCAGTCCCTTAGATCTGTCCGATAATAATACACTCAGGGTTCTGTTACTGCTTAAGGCCAAATATGGGACTGCTAAAAAGAGCTCTCTTCTAAGATCAGCATAGAGGTGACACTCCAAGAGTATGTGTTCAGAGTTTTCTATCTTGTTGGTTTGGCAAATGCATATGCACTCATGGACCAGGATTTTCTTTAAATGCCCCTCCCTATAGGCCGATGAGAGCATATTATAATGAATGAGAGTAAAAGCGCGTCTGTGGTCCTGATTTTTTAATGTGGAGAGATAAAACAACAGTCTAGGTTCTTTAAAATAGGGCCACTCAAACAAAGGAGAGGTTACTTTAGTTAAATCCATTTGGCGGTGTATGTCAATAACCCTTTGTTTAATTGCCTCCCTAGCACAATTTGGACCCAAGGAGATAAGGTAGGTTTTTGATAATCCATATGATGTCAATATCCCCTCTATATAAGAAATCCATGGGGCCGTTATATTATCCGCCAACATTGAAATAAATTAATCCAAGGGGGAAAATAAGTTTTAGCCAGTACATTGCAGCGCCTGTTAGTAATCTCGCCTTCACGGTAAGCATACTGGTTTCTGACCTTAGAGCAGCATTAGAAATGCAGGTAGGGGGTCTGCAAAATGGACCTTAAAATTTTTGATTGCACAATGTCTAGAGGCTTAATACTGGAGCCGGCATTGAACGGAGCCCCATACAGTATTTGTGCAAGAGGCTTGTACTGCCCATTGCTGCAAATGAGTACCATAGTGTATTTATACATCAAATTGTTGTAATTACCCAATAAGCTCCCTCAGAACTGACTTGAAGGCTTTATAGATCTGTTGTGTTCTGATGGTTTTACTGTACACATGGATTGAAATGTATCTGAGTCAATGTAACCTTGCCTATAGCAACAATGTAACCTTCAGCTGTATCATATAAGCCCTGTAATAGGACGCGAGCTAATGACCACCAGCTGGCAGCAGCGAGCGTCCAAGCTCTCTTGGTCCGAACTCATCAAAGGCAACAGCGCGGGAAGTTTTCCCGCCACTACCTACACCTGGACAAGAAGGGCGTGACCTGTAATGACGTCACGCAGACAGTAGCCAATGGGCTACCATGGCACCACGTTCAATTGTATTACTGCTGTATATAAAGAGCTATTGATCCGCCATTACCTCATGTTCCCTCTGTCCACGATGCAATAAACCTGAGTTAACCCAGCCCGAGGCTGTGTCCCGTGTCTTGGTTTGCATACACCAAATTGGCGACGAAGGTGGGATGATGGATCCCCACGGAACAGCCAGGGCACAGAGCGGGTTCAACATCACCAAACCGCAGGACTGGGAGCTGCTTGAGATGGACTTCCAGGCGGCACTGGTGGAACTCAGAGTCAAACAAGACGACGAGGAGAGGAAGAGGGCCATCCTCACCAGAATGCTCGGGATGGAAACCAAGCGGACGCTGGTGGGCATAATCGCTCCGAAGAAGGTGAGCGACTTTAAGGCGAGCGACATCATGAAGCTGCTGCGAGAGCGGTTCTGCCCCTCGAGGGCAATGTTTCCCGCTCGGAGCGCGTTTTGGAGGCGAGTCCAAGCGCCAGACGAGTCGGTTGAGGCATTCGTGGCCGCCATGAGGATAGCCGCCGCCCCCTGTAAATGGGGCGACATCCTGGAGATGATCCTCAGGGACGGCGTGTTATGTGGCCTGAAAGACAAGGAGGTGCAGCGCAGCCTGATGAATAAGGAGCCGCCACCCACGCTGGCCGAAGTCATAGAGGCCGCGGAAGCCGCAGAGTCCACGAATGCCGGAGTGGACGAGATGCATCAGTGGCGTGAGTGGCGTCCTAAAGCCGGCAAGGCGGAAAATTCGGTGCACGGGAAGGCCGGACAGTCGGTGCACGCGACTCGGCGGGCCTCAAAGTCGTCTACGGAAGGCAGCGACGGCGAGGAGGTCCAGAAGGTCCGGAAGGGCGGTCGACGCTGCGAGGGTTGCGGAGCGGCCCACGAGCGCGCGAGATGCCCGTTCAGGAAGGCCGAGTGTTACACCTGCGGCCGTCGGGGGCACATCGCCAAGGCGTGCAGAAAGCGGAAAGAGGGCCGGAGGCAATCACAAGACCGCGCGGCCAGGCCGGACCGTCCAGCAAGGCCCAAAGATGGCGCCCAGACCACGAGGAAGCAGGACGGCGTGGGCCGCGTCTCGGACAGCAGCGAGGACGACGCCTCAGTGTTCAGCGTGTCCGCGGGACAGTCCCATTACTTCGTTGAGGTATTAGTACAAGGGGCCCCTATTAAGATGGAAATTGACTCGGGGTCCTCCTTTTCCATAATTCCCCAGAAAGAGTTCCTGAAGATCGACCCCCACGTGCGGCCAAAGCTTAAAGCGTTGAGGTCCACACTACGGGACGTACAGGGAAATAACATTCCGGTATTGGGGGTTGGGAAGTTTCGGGTCAATTTTAAGAGACATTCTGCGGAACTGCCCCTAGTTGTCCTGAAAGGGGGAAGCTGTAGCCTCCTGGGAACACAGTGGTTTCAGCCCTTAGGGTTGTTCATAGGGGGGGTGCATACCGTGGGGGGAGACCCTATACAAGCGGTTTGCGATGCGCATCCCGCCGTTTTTGAGAAAGGACTCGGAAAGTTCAAGGGACCCCCTGTAGCTTTCGACATAGACCCGGAGGTCCGCCCGATAAGACTCAAACCACGCAGGGTGCCGTTTGCACTCAAGGACAAGATAGAGGCGGAATTGGACAAGCTGGTGGGCCAGGGGATTCTTGTTCCTGTTGATTCCGCGGAGTGGGAAACTCCAATTGTAACGGCTCTAAAGGCTAACGGGGAGGTGCGCATTTGCGCAGATTATAAGTGTACAATTAACAAGGCGATCCGCCCTAATGCATACCCGGTGCCAGTGATAAGCCACCTTTTGGCCAGGCTAAATGGGGGAAAGTGTTTCGCTAAGCTCGATTTGGCACAAGCTTATCAGCAACTTCCTGTGACCCCCGCCACGGCCGCGGCACAAACGATAGTTACACATAAGGGAGCGTTCCAGGTGTCGCGGTTACAGTTCGGCGTGAACTCGGCACCCGGTCTTTTTCAATCGCTCGTGGAACGCCTCCTAAAGGGCCTGGAGGGGGTGTTGCCTTATTTTGATGACGTGTTGATAACAGGGGGGAGTGAGGCTGAACTAGCGAAAAGGTTGGACAAGGTACTGACCGTGTTCGAGAAAGCGGGGCTGAGATTGAGGAAGGATAAATGTGTTTTTTTCGAAACAGAGGTCGAGTTTTTAGGGTTCCGAATCACACCCGAGGGGATTAAGCCGTCCAAATCCAAGGTAGCAGCCATTAAAAAGGCCCCTCGCCCCACATCCAAGACCGAGCTGCAATCTTTCCTGGGGCTCCTAAATTTTTACCATACATTCCTCCCGCGGAAGGCGTCCGTGGCCGAACCGCTCCATCGGTTGCTAAAAAAGGAGGAGCCGTGGATGTGGTGTGATGAGCACGAGAGGGCGTTCAAAGAGCTGAAGCAACTCCTAACATCTGAGGCAATCCTGACGCATTTCGACCCCAAACGGCCTGTGGTCCTAGTTTGTGATGCATCCCCGGTGGGGGTGGGGGCGGTGCTTTGCCACGTGTTGGAGGACGGAAGGGAGGCCCCGGTAGCATTTTACTCAAGGTCCCTGTCCCAAGCGGAGCGGAATTACGCGCAAACCGACAGGGAAGCATTAGCAATCGTATCGGGGACCAAAAAATTTCACGATTTTTTGTATGGCCGCCCGTTCAAAATCGTGACCGATCACAAACCGCTGTTAGGGATTTTCACGGCGCACAAGCCCACGCCGCAGATCCTGTCCCCGAGAATGCTGCGCTGGGCTATTTTCCTCAACGCGTACCAACATGAGTTGGAGTACAGGCCCGGAAAGGAGATCAGCCATGCTGATGCGCTTTCGAGATCCCCTTTGCCATTGTCGGACGCCCAAAAGGCGAGAGCAGAAAAGGACCGCCAGGTGTTGCTAATTGAGGTTTTAGACGCTCCCCCAATAGTACCAGCCGACATTGCTAGGGCGACAGGCAAGGACAGGACACTGGCGAAGGTTTGCTCATGGGTGCAGAAGGGGTGGCCGGGTTCGTCCCCGAGTACGGAGTTCGACCCATTCTTTAGGAAAAAGCTAGAGTTGTCCCTAGAGAGGGGGTGCCTTCTGTGGGGCCAACGGGTGGTGGTCCCTGCGCCCCTGCGGACGAGGGTGCTCGAACTGCTGCACGTCAGCCACCCGGGCATAGTTCGTTCAAAGGCGCTGGCCCGGAGTTACTTCTGGTGGCCGCAGCTGGACACGGATATTGAGCACATGGTTGGCGCTTGCGAGGCTTGCCAGGGGTCCCGCCCTGAGGCGGCCCGTCTTCCACATAGGGAATGGGACACAGCACGGGGACCATGGTCCAGGGTGCACGTAGATTTCGCTGGCCCATTCCGAGGAACCATGTTTCTCCTAGTCGTGGATGCGTTCTCCAAGTGGCTGGAGGTTATCCCGGTAAAAAGCACGTCCTCCGCCACGACAATTAGCCGGCTACGGAGAGTCTTTTCCACGTTCGGTTTACCCGACACTTTAGTCAGCGATAACGCTAGTTGTTTCACCTCCGCTGAGTTCGGGGCATTCATGGCAACAAACGCCATTCGGCATATCACGTCCGCACCGTTTCACCCGGCCACGAATGGCCAAGTGGAACGGTTGGTGCGTACAACGAAGGAGGCGCTGCGGCGCATGGGCTCGGGGGACCTGAATCACCAAGTGTGCCAATTCCTCTTAGCATATAGGGTGACCCCTTTGGCGTCCGGCTACTCGCCGGCAGAGCTCTTGATGCGGCGAAAACTGACCACGCTCCTGTCCAGGCTAGACCCAACGAGAGTCGAGGATAAAGGAAAAAACGTGGGGTTGGCAGTCTCGAAAGGTTTCGCTGCCGGTGACCCTGTTCACTGCAGGAACTATTCCAGCGCAGGGCCAGCCTGGGTACCAGGGACGGTTGTAGAGCAGACGGGACCAGTGTCGTACCGGGTCGAGACGACCACCGGCCTCCTCTGGAGGAGGCACGCAGATCAACTGAGGCACCGGGTGATTGGGCCAGTTAGTGGAGCTCAGCAACAGGATTCAGCGTTAGGGTTCTCCCCCACCCGCGTAACCCAAGGGGGAGACAGCAGTGGACAACAGTCCCAAGCATGGGGGGAAGGAAGCAGAAGCAGCGGCCCCGACTCGTATCCCTTTGATACGCCAGCTCTAGCAGGGGCCGGGGAAGGGGGAGAGGAGTTCGCGACCGCTGCCCCCGATAGTGATTTTGATTTTGATTTGGCGAGCCGGGGGGGTTTTCAGGAGTGTTCCCCCACCCATCCAAGCGAGAAGAGGGGTTTTTCGTTAGCCCCCAGTGCCCCCGGTTCCTCCCTAAGAAAGAGCACACCTCCCAACAGCGCCGCGGAGCCGCGGAAAGTCACTAACGAGTCTCCCTCTCATATTGCAGGACAGGAGACCAGGGGACAAAGAGAAGGTAGCAATCCCAGGGAGAGGCAGCCCGCACCGAGACCCCAGCGTGTTCGAAATAAGCCATCTTGGCTGAGAGACTTTGTCTCATAAGGGGGGGGGAGTGTGTTAAGGTGGGCTCGAGACTTTGTCTCGTCCTAGGGGGGAGGGATGTTGTGTTCTGATGGTTTTACTGTACACATGGATTGAAATGTATCTGAGTCAATGTAACCTTGCCTATAGCAACAATGTAACCTTCAGCTGTATCATATAAGCCCTGTAATAGGACGCGAGCTAATGACCACCAGCTGGCAGCAGCGAGCGTCCAAGCTCTCTTGGTCCGAACTCATCAAAGGCAACAGCGCGGGAAGTTTTCCCGCCACTACCTACACCTGGACAAGAAGGGCGTGACCTGTAATGACGTCACGCAGACAGTAGCCAATGGGCTACCATGGCACCACGTTCAATTGTATTACTGCTGTATATAAAGAGCTATTGATCCGCCATTACCTCATGTTCCCTCTGTCCACGATGCAATAAACCTGAGTTAACCCAGCCCGAGGCTGTGTCCCGTGTCTTGGTTTGCATACACCAAAAGATCCCAAATGCTAAGTCCTACCAACTGATAGCAACTGATGACCTGTTAAGCATTCTATTCAAATGGAGGAAGCTTTAAATTATTTTCCTTGTCATGTCACCAAAGTCAACGTGTCATCTGAAACATATTTTGCTGCTGTCACAATACTGTGCTACTACAAGACAGTGTCAAAGAATAAAGCCAGCTGTGAAGGAAGAGCCAGCTATGAAAGTACTCACATGAAAACTCATAGGGCATATGGATAAAAAGATAAACATTGAAATATAAGTCTCAGAAAGTGACAGGAGAGGTGTATAGTATTGTGACTCAGTGTGCCATTTCAACAAAGGTTACAGAAGAGTCAGTGGCTTATGAAAGATTAAAGACGGGACGAGTGTTTCACTTCAATCCCAAAGTGATTCCACATTGTCTTCTTTTTCCTTCATCATCATTGAAGGGGCCTTGTATATGTCACCTTGTCTGAAAAGGAAAAAATCAGGGACTGTGTAAATTAAGAAGAAATTACCACCATATGGTTAAAAAAAAATCAAAACCTCAAGGTTATAGGAAAGTAACAGATTTCTCTCAGGGATTCTCATGTTCCTCATTTGGTAGTACAGTAGTTAGAATGGGTGACCTAGGACCAGGGAGACCCAAGTTCAAACCCATACTCAATCATATAGCTCATTGTGTGGCCTTGGAACATTCATTCTGACTTGGCCTCACAGGATCATCTAGAGGTGTAAATAGAAAGAGAGCAAATATATGCCATCCTGTTCCTCATAGGAGAGGCAGGATACAAATGGACAATAACAACATTTAGGAAGTTTAGCCAGATTATCACTTAAACTATGAAAATAACAAATTTCCCTAGCATGTTGGAAGCTGACCTTTTTGTCATATTTGTGCATTCTTCTCCTACTCCCCCCCCCATGTGATGTATTTACATTTCCTTTTACTGGTTTCCAATCTTCAGACCATTACAAGAGAGTAAAAGAGACCACATTGTTTAGTTTCAATATATTTGATATAGTCAATGTGGCTATGATAATAGAGTAGACCAAACTGTCAGTGACTCAATGCCAATTGTTAGGTGTCAGTTAACTAACCTGGCAACTCTGAGGATTAATGGCCTTGGGTGGCAAAATCCACAGGGAAGGGTGATGGTTCCCAAGTGGATTAAATCCCACTTGAATCCATCTTGATGGAGGGCAGCAGCTTCATCAATCCTGGCCTGGGGCTTTGAGTGCCAAAAGGGCTCAGGACCAGAAAGTGACTTGTAGAACTGGATCAGTGTTTCAGGTGTCACTACAATGCAGAAGGCAAATTGAAGGCCACTGCATTATATTCTCAGGACAATCTTCATGGTTGATCGCCAAGATGATTGCCAATATTTGGAAATGGATATGGCACAACAAGAAGAATATTTGGTATAGTATGGCTGGGTTGGTATTACAGGCAGTAGAAGGCTGTAAAAATTGCAAGGCAATTTGCAAAGATTTTAGGCTGTTGGCTGTATACAACACATACCTGTACATAAATGGTTCTATTTATTTCTATTGCATTATATTTACCAACACAAAACTCAAGAGGATGTCTGTCACCTGAAAGGGAGAATAATGGTGGAAAGAAAGGAGAGAGGTGAAAGCCCTATGTGGTAATTGTCTAAGTACAGTAGCTAGACTTGCCACTGGCAGAAAAGGAGTAGTCACTTCCATTTTTCATTCACTCACCCAGCTCTGTTTGACCTGCTTTTTCAGAGACTTGAATCATGTGGGCAGTACCCACATGCAACAGAGCTCTTTCTCTTCAGACCTGTTATCTTCCCATGTGCTGTGGGCACCAAAACAGGAAATTGAGGGGAAGGGCTAACAATCTCTCCTCTACCAATAGTGAGTATACCCACTTAAGTAACAAATGAATGCAGCTAAATGACTCACTGTAACATGACTCTACCTAACTGTATGCTGAATGCTATAAAGTATCCATGTTCTCTTCCCCAGAGAAATAAACGGGGCAGATTTTGTGCCTTTTATGGCAACCTTTTCATTGTACCTCTTCAGCTGATGCTGCAGTTCTATTTCATATTCCATTTTGCACCATGCAAGCCATGAGTCTCTAAGACTTAAACTGCAACTTCCTCTCCTTTGTGAGTGGCCATGGTTTCCTTTGAAGTCCAACCATTGGGAAAATGGCAGCAAATCCAAGATGCTATGTTTTCCTTGGTCATTTTGTTTATTTATACAGTGGTGCCAAGCAATTTTTAAAGTTCAGTATTATTGTGTATTTCTTTTCATAATACTGATATCTACATGTCCCCATGTTTTTGAATGGAGGAAGATTGCTTGAAGAAGCTTGTTCGATTTAAAGATAAAAGTTACTGTTGAAAGTACAGGGCAAAAAACATAAGAAAATTAGACAATTAGACAATAGATACTCCCCAAAACACTCAGACAATGGGCACGTTGATAATTTATTTCTAACTTAATTTCCTTCCCAAGTAGGCACTATATTTTTTTCCTATTTTATTTTATTTCTATAGCATTTTTCTCCCAGTACAGGAACCTGGCACACAAATAGTTAAAGATAAATGAGATTATGATCCAATTAGCTACACAACTCTCTATTAAGGAATTTCCCAGTACTGTGGAATTGCTGAAATGAAAAGGCTTTGATAATGGAAACATCTATAAACAGCATATTTGCAGCTCAATTACATCCACAGTTACTAATCCAGTCTAGTTTCTATGTATTTGGGGCATGGGGAATCTTGCTTGTTTGTTTGTTTAGATTTGTATCCCACTCCGGGTGGCTCACAAAGATTGAATGAGCCAAAAAAAGAGAAATATTATCAACACAACCATTATATAACTAAATCATATAAACAAAATAAACAAAATATGATACCTACCAAGATGGCAACCCAATAAATCAACAAACCCTACCAATAATACCATGATTTACATTCTCTTATTCACAGCTCACAAAACTGAGTTAAACCAAAACAAATAAGGGAATACTGCAGATATAATATCAATTTACTAACAAGGGAAAAGCTTGATGAAATAAGAATGTTATTTTAGCTGTTGTTTGGATAAAAATCCAACACACGAGGTACTTGAAAACTATTGTAGCCATGTAACAGGTACAAATGGAACCCAAGTTACAGGCAGACACTTTAACAGTGAAAAGTACTTCAGTAAAACATTAACACATCTTAGAAGTAGAAATATGAAAATAAAAGCAATTCTTAGTCCTTAAACATGTTAAATGACACAGAAAAATATGCAAGAAATCCAGGGAGTCAATCCTCTGAATTCCACTAGAAAAGGGCCACACAACCCATGTTCCCACCACACTTTACCTGAATCTAGCCTAAAACCCTTGCTGCTTCAAATTGAGCCTTTGCTGCAGCCAGAAAAGTCTCCCCGACTTTTTCGGTCATGACAAAGGCTCTGAGCTAAGCAAAAAGTTGTGGACCGCAGGACTACGAGCCCAGGACGATGAGTGGAATGGCTTCGCAGCTGCACCACTCTTCCTCTTGGGCTTCAATTCACCCCATATCTCCCCCAATGGGGATGCCTCAAGTTATGAAAAAAATTGACTTACGAAAGAGGCCATGGAACCGATTTTTTTGTAATTCGGGGTTTTACTGTACTATGCTGGTCTTGGACCGTATTAAAGATTGATTGGTTGGTTGGTTGATTTTTGGAGTAAACCTGTGAATAGTTGAAAATGACATGTAAATAGATAGAACTGATACTTGAAATTGTTTAGAAGAAAGATTTGGAGATCTTTTCAGAGGCAACTATCCAGCTTCCTAGGCACATTTAAGTTGAGTCTACAAGCAGTCCTCCTTACATAGGCTGAACTCTTCACAGTACTGTTGAATTTCTGGGACTGGAACAAAACATCTGTGTATAAGAAAAAGAAGTCTGAGAGTCTTCCCTTTGAAAAAGCCATGCCTATGTCACCATCAACATATAATGACTGTCCATAGTTTATGACTTAATGGGTTCCACCTGTGCCCTGCCACCAGAGATTGAGACATAATAATGATTTAAAATTATATTTTATACAGCCAAACTAAAATATAACCCCCCAATGTAAAGGAGCAATAAATGTTAATAGCCATCCGAGTAGCCGTAATATCAAGCAGCCAATGACCCAGGACATCATAGGCCCTCATAGCCTCCGTTATTATGTTGCATCACAGGGGAGCAGATGGGCATCTCCATTTTCTTCATAATGTCTCGATCCTTGCCAAATAGCATGGAGTTGTCTGGAACCATGGTGGCAGCTGACATCAGAGCCTCAGTGGCTATTCTCAGAACCGAGATCTCTCATTTTATTAATTCTTACTGCCCTCCATTTCCCAGCCTTACATTTGTCCATTGATTTAAATTGTCTCATCTTGGAGAGTTCAGGAAGGATTATTTGGAAAGAAAGACAGCCCTGCCAGTTAGCTGGATTTGTATAAGACTTCCCATCACTGTCACTTTAGAAATACAAAATGCCCTGAGAAAGCTGCATTGATGTGACCAAGTGTTCCTGAGGTTAGAAGGCAGGCATTCGCCTGTGCAAATTGCACCAGCAGAATGCCATTTGCCAATCCTGACCCAGAGAAAGACATCAGACCATCAGAAGGGGCCAATCCGAGAAGTATGAAGTGATTGGGTGTGGCTCAAAGTTAACATAAATAACTTGTTTTCTCCACAGCTTCATGAGTCGTCTTCAGGCTACACAGTGAGGACGATTCACTGATGGAGTTTGGATCCAGATGTCTTCCATTTTCAAGAGATCTTTTAATTTCGTTTGCAAGTGCTCCTCACTGTATGGCCTGTTATGGCTCTCCAAAAGAGGGCAGGTTGAGGTAATGGTAAAAGGCTAGGTTCTCCACTAGCCCTCTATCTTCCTCCTCTGATGAGGGGGATGATCATGGTTTTCAGGCTGTCCTGGTCAGCTTCTTTGGAAAAGACAGCAGGGTTGCTGGCTGCTGCATCCAGTCCCTGGTTGGACTCAGAACCAGGTGTATCAAGCAAAATCAGAGGTTCTGCAGGGGTAAAGTAAGAGACCTCTTGGCAGAGATCCATTCCAGACTCATGGTTTTGGAGGCAACGGGATCCTCTGAGACTCCTGTGGAGGGTGTAGTGGCAGATGTAAGGGGTACCAAGGCAGTTGGCTTTGAGGTAACGGCTACAGATGGATCATTTTCAGAAGGGACAGTAAAGCCAGAGCCTGTGGCACCCAGTTTGATGAACATCAGAGGTGAGTCCCCATCTTTAGTTTTGGGTGCCAGTGCCATGGGAATTTCCATGGGGAGTCATGCTCATTCTCCAGCTTGGCCATGGCAAAGGGGTATTCAGGAAGGGCTTTTTCTACACTTTCATCTGTCCTCTCTCCTCTGAGCATTCTTTCACAAAGGGGAGGTGGATTCATTGTGGGGAATGGCAGTCATTTTAAGTCTCATTAGGGAGGCCTGCCTACCAGGAGTGATCTCAGAGGAGGGCACCAGCCACGGTGTTGCCAACTGCTTGAGGGGCAGGGACAGTGGTAGGAAGCATTTTCCCTCCTTCTGTGGTGGCGTGATCAGTCCTGACAGCTACAGAGAGAGGGGTGGAGGGTGCCACAATTATTCACATACCAATAAGGATTGGGGGGAGGCCAACCATACTGAGGTGGTGCCCCTTTCATCCTTGCCTCTGATGGGCCCGGGCTCTGCATTGGGTGGATGGTCAGTAGCAGGAGGGAGGGGAGTCCAGGACTTGGCCATCCAGGCCCAGGTGAGGGGTATAATGTGCAAAAGAATAACCCAGACCACACTGCAATAACTTCTGCTGAAGATCCAATTGATTGGAACAGTTGTTTGGTTTTAATAAAGGTGGCCCTAGTTTTCAACAAACACTGGTGTCTGAGTCTTCTTTGGAGTGGAGGGGCAGAGCAGGCATTCGCCCACACAAATTGTGCCAACAGAATGCAATTTGTCAATCCCGACCCAGAGAAAGACATCAGACCACTAGAAGGGGCCAATCTGAGAAGTATGGAGGGATTTCTTGTGGCTCAAACAACATAAATAACTGTTTTTTCTCCACAGCTCCATGAGTCGTCTTCAGGCTATACAGCAACCCTCCCACCCGCCCTGAAGTACATGACAAGATTAGCTGGTTGCTTTGGGGGCCAATCAGGAATTTTTGGTTCACACCTAGATTGGCCTTTGGTGTAGTTCCCCCCCCTGTCCCTTTATGCATGGAAGGGGATTTGGGGTTTTAGCCAGGAGGGGTTTGCTTTAGGTCACCTTGTAGGTAGTGCAGTCAATAGGGTCCCCTAACGGCCCAGGGTTAGGCACTGGACTTCTGAACAAACTGTCCTAGGGTGAGGTTCACACCTGGGGACATGGGCTGCCTCTTCCAGGCCATGTGTTGGCTGGATGGTCGGTAGCAGAAGGGAGGGAAGTCCAGAAAAGGACTTGGCCCTCTGGGCCCAGGGGAGGGGTACAACATGCAGAAGAACAACCCAGACCACACTGTAATGACTCCTGCTGAAGATCAGTTTAAATGGAACAGTTGGCTCCGGAGTTATATTTTAATAAAGGTGGCCCTAGTTTTCAACCAACACTGGTGTCTTAGTCTTTTTTTGGAGTGGAGGGGCAAGGATCTCTCCTAGCCCATTCTAAAAACCCTGATTACCAGCCTGCAGGTGATTATATCTTTTTTAAACGGTGTGTGTGTGTGTTGAGCAGAATATGAGCTGCCCATTGACATTTTATGTTTGAGCCTTACTGTGTTAACCTTTCAAGATAATTTTCTCTGTGGGTGTTAGATGATTCAGGAGAACATTTTAACAGTGAAGTAGCTGCTCAAGTTCCCGACAAAAACATTTGTGGCAAAAGTTTAGAAGGGAAAGCAGTAAAACGAAGACAAATTAGCCAGAGAATGTGAGATGAGAACCAAACACATTTGAAACTGTGGCGGTATTGGGTTGAATATTTCCGATGTGTCTTAGCAGCATCCATAAAGAATTTAAGGTGCCCTTTTTTCAATATTCATGCCTCTGTCTGTCATTTTATGATCCCCCCCCGAGTATTTTTCCTCTCCAAAATCTGAGATGCAAAATGGATCAGGAACACACAAGCCTCTTAATATTGTATACTGTATTTAGATTAAGGAAAAGGTTACTTTTGAGTAAGGTTCAAAAACACCAAAAAGGGTATTTTTTATACAATCTATATTTAAATTATTGGGGGAGGGGCACATTATTGGGAAGCACAGTCTGGCCTGCTGCTTTTAAAGGGGGACAGTATAAATTCATGGATGATAAGGCTACCAGTTGAAATAAGTATGTACTGTATTACAATTAGTATTAGAGACAAGAAATCTTTCAATTCAATTTGCTGGCATGCCCAATGAAGAGGGGGAGGTGTTGGCTCATGTTTTGCTTGTGGACTTCCTTTAGCTAATTGTTTGGACACTTTGGAATCAAAATGCTGTTTTTCCATGTGTCTTCAAATTGAAGCCAAATTATAGTGACCCTAGTAAGAGATTGTGTGTGGGGGGGGGGACTGCAGTGGCTTAGTGGTTAAAACACTGAACATGATGACTGGAAGGTCAGCAGGTTAGCAGTTCTAGACCCAAGTGCTGTGTTATGGAGTGAGCTCTCGTGGTTTGTCCCAGCTCCTGTCAATCTAGCAGTTTGCAAGCAAGAAATTGCAAGTAGATAAATAGGTACTGTTTCAGTGGGAAGGTAACAGCTCCGTTGTCTAGTCATGCCTGCCACATGACAATGGAAACCTCTGTAGAAGCAGACAGAGCTGGCTCCTTGGCTGTAAACAGAGATGAGCGCTGTTGTGTTCTAACAGTGTAACCTTCTACATGTGATAACAATGTATCTGAACCAATGTAACCTTGCCTACGAGTAACAATGTAACCTTCAGCTGATCACTATAAACCCTGTAATAGGACGCGAGCTGATGACCACCAGCTGGCAGCAGCGAGCGTCCAAGCTCTCTTGGTTCAAACCCATCAAAGGCCACAGCGCGGGAAGTTTCCCGCCGCTACCTACACCTGGACAAGAAGGGCGTGACCAGCCATGACGTCACGCGGGCAGTAGCCAATGGGCTATCGTGGAGCCACATTCAAATACGTTACTACCATATATATAGAGCTGTTCGTCCGCCATTACCTCATGTTCCCTCTGTCCACCATGCAATAAACCTGAGTTAACCCAGCCCTTGGCTGTTTCCTGTGTCTTGACTCTCATACACAAAATTGGCGACGAAGGTGGGATCATGGATCCCCAAGGAGCCAGGGCACAGAGCGGGTTCAACATTACCAAACCGCAAGACTGGGAGCTTTTTGAGATGGACTTCCAGGCGGCACTGGTGGAACTCAAAGTCAAAGAAGACGAC
This sequence comes from Bradypodion pumilum, assembly GCA_035047305.1. Taxonomy (NCBI): domain Eukaryota; kingdom Metazoa; phylum Chordata; class Lepidosauria; order Squamata; family Chamaeleonidae; genus Bradypodion; species Bradypodion pumilum. The sequence continues at coordinate 132,769,258 of JAWDJD010000004.1, forward strand.
GAGGAAAGGAAGAGGGCCATCCTCACCCGCATGCTTGGGATGGAGACCAAGCGAACGCTGGTGGGCATCATTGCACCGAAGAAGATGGGTGAGTTCAAAGCCGATGACATCATGAAACTGCTGCGTGAGCGTTTCCGACCCTCGAGGGCAATGTTTCCCGCTCGGAGCGCGTTTTGGAGGCGAGTTCAAGCGCCGGACGAGTCGGTAGAAGCCTTCGTAACAGCTATGAGAGTAGCCGCCACCCCCTGCAGATGGGACCGCTTTCTAGAGATGGCCCTCAGGGACGGAGTTCTGTGTGGCCTGAAGGACAAGGAAGTGCAGCGCAGCCTGATGAACAAGGAGCCGCCACCCACACTGACAGAGGTTGTAGAGGCCGCGGAAGCCGCGGAATCCACGAATGCTGGAGTGGACGAGATGCACAAGTGGCGTGAGTGGCGTCCGAGGGCCGGCAAGGCGGAAAACTCGTTGCACGGAAAGTCCGGACAGTCGGTGCATGCAACCCGACGGACCTCGAAGTCGTCTTCGGAGAGCAGCGACGGCGAGGAGGTCCAGAAGGTCCGAAGGGGAGGGCGCCGTTGCGATGGTTGCGGAGCGGCCCATGAGCGCATGAGGTGCCCATTCAGAAAAACCGAGTGCTACAACTGCGGCCGTCGGGGGCACATCGCCAAGGCGTGCAGGAAAAGGAAAGAGGGCCGGAGACAGTCACAAGACCGTTCGGCCAGACCGGACCGTCCAGCGAGGTCCAAAGATGGCGCCCGGACCACGAGGAAGCAGGACGGCGTGGGCCGCATCTCGGACGACAGCGAGGGCGACGCTCCTGTGTTCAGCGTGTCTGCGGGACAGCCCCATTACTTCGTTGAGGTACTAGTACAAGGGACCCCTATTAGGATGGAAGTTGACTCGGGGTCCTCCTATTCTATAATTCCCCAGAGAGAGTTCTTGAAAATCGACCCCCACGTGCGGCCCAAACTTAAAGCGCTGAGGGCCACACTACGGGACGTACAGGGGAACAGCATTCCAGTGTTGGGGGTCGGGACATTCCGGGTTCGTTTTAAGAGACATTCTGCGGAACTTCCCCTAGTGGTGCTAAAAGGGGGGAGTTGTAGCCTCCTCGGGACGCAATGGTTCCAGCCTTTAGGTTTGTTCATAGGGGGGGTGCATGCCGTAGGCGTGGACCCAATACAAGCGGTGTGCGACGCACACCCCGCCGTTTTTAAAAGTGGACTGGGAAAGTTCAAGGGACCCCCTGTAGCCTTCGACCTAGACCCGGAGGTCCGCCCGATAAGACTCAAACCGCGCAGGGTGCCGTTCGCACTAAAGGACAAAATAGAGGCGGAACTGGACAAACTGGTGGGTCAGGGGATTCTTGTTCCTGTGGATTCCGCGGAGTGGGAGACTCCAATTGTAACAGCTCTGAAGGCTAACGGGGAGGTGCGCATTTGCGCTGATTATAAGTGTACAATTAACAAGGCGATCCGCCCTAATGCATACCCGGTGCCAGTGGTCAGCCACCTCCTGGCCAGGCTGAATGGGGGAAAGTGTTTCGCTAAGCTCGATTTAGCACAGGCCTACCAGCAACTCCCCGTAACCCCCGCCACAGCGGCGGCACAAACAATAGTTACTCATAAGGGGGCGTTCCAGGTGTCGCGTTTGCAGTTCGGCGTGAACTCGGCACCTGGCCTTTTTCAGTCGCTCGTGGAACGCCTCCTGAAGGGGCTGGAGGGGGTGTTGCCATATTTTGATGACGTGTTGATAACGGGGGGGAGTAAGGCCGAGCTGGCACATAGATTGGATAAAGTTCTGACCGTGTTCGAGAAAGCGGGGCTGCGACTGAGAAAAGACAAATGTGTATTTTTCGAAACAGAGGTTGAGTTTTTAGGGTTCCGTGTCACGCCCGAGGGAATTAGGCCGTCCAAATCTAAGGTAGCCGCCATCAAGAAAGCTCCTTGCCCCACATCCAAAACCGAACTACAGTCATTTCTGGGGCTTCTCAATTTCTACCATACCTTCCTTCCACGGAAGGCGTCTGTTGCCGAGCCGCTCCATCGGTTACTTAAAAAAGAGGAAAAATGGCTGTGGGGTGACGAGCAAGAGAGGGCGTTCACAGAGTTAAAGCAACTCCTAACATCCGAGGCAATCCTGACTCATTTCGATCCCAAACGGCCAGTAGTTTTAGTCTGCGACGCATCCCCGGTTGGGGTGGGGGCGGTGCTTTGCCACGTGTTGAACGACGGAAGGGAGGCCCCGATAGCGTTTTATTCAAGGTCCCTGTCCCAAGCAGAGCGGAATTACGCACAGACCGACAGGGAGGCATTAGCAATAGTAGCGGGAACCAAAAAATTTCACGATTTTCTGTATGGTCGCCCGTTCAAGATTGTGACTGATCACAAGCCCCTGTTAGGAATCTTCACCGCAAATAAGCCCACGCCACAGATCCTGTCCCCGAGGATGCTGCGGTGGGCTATTTTTCTTAACGCATACCAACATGAGTTGGAATACCGGCCCGGGAAGGAGATCAGCCATGCAGACGCGCTCTCACGGTCTCCGTTGCCCTTGTCGGACGATCAGTTGGCAGGGGTAGGAAGAGACCGCCAGGTATTGCTAATAGAGGTCTTAGATTCACCCCCAATAGTACCGGCCGACATTGCCAAGGCAACGGGAAAGGATAGAACACTGGAGAAAGTATGCTCGTGGGTACAGAAGGGGTGGCCGGCGTCATCCCCAAGCATGGAATTCGACCCATTTTTTCGAAAACGAATAGAATTGTCATTAGAGAGGGGGTGCCTCTTGTGGGGCCAACGGGTGGTGGTTCCTACGTCCCTGCGACCGAAGGTGCTAAAGCTGCTGCACGTCAGCCACCCGGGAATCGTCCGTTCCAAGGCACTGGCCCGGAGTTATTTCTGGTGGCCCCAGCTGGACGCCGACATAGAGCATATGATTGGCACTTGTGAGGCATGTCAGGGCTCCCGACCGGAGGTAGCCCGTCTCCCGCATAGGGAATGGGACGCAGCAAGGGGACCGTGGTCCAGGGTGCACGTAGATTTTGCTGGCCCGTTCCGAGGAACCATTTTTCTCCTGGTAGTGGATGCGTACTCAAAGTGGCTGGAGGTCATTCCGGTAAAGAGCACATCCTCCGCCACTACCATTGGCCAGCTGAGGAGGGTCTTTTCCACGTTCGGTTTACCCGACACTCTGGTCAGCGATAACGCTAGCTGTTTCACGTCCGCTGAGTTCGCGGCATTCATGGAGGCAAATGCAATTCGGCACGTGACATCCGCGCCGTTTCACCCGGCCACGAATGGCCAAGTGGAACGGTTGGTGCGCACAACAAAAGATGCGCTGCGGCGCATGGGCTCGGGGGATCTAAATCACCAAGTCTGTCAATTTCTGTTAGCATACAGAGTGACCCCCTTAGCGTCCGGATACTCGCCGGCTGAGCTGCTGATGCGGAGGAAACTGACCACAATCTTGTCCAGGTTAGACCCGACGAGGGTCGAGGACAAAGGGAAGAACATAGGTTTAGCGGTCTCGAAAGGTTTTGGAGTAGGCGATCCTGTACACTGCAGGAACTATGCCAACGCAGGCCCAGCCTGGGTGCCAGGGACGGTAGTAGAGCAGACGGGACCAGTGTCGTATCGGGTGGAAACAAACACCGGTCTCCTCTGGAGGAGGCACGCTGACCAACTGCGGCGCCGAGTGAGTGAGGGACCGGTCAGTGGGGCTCAACAACCAGATTCAGCGATAGGGTTCTCCCCCACCCGTTTAGCCCAAGGGGGAGACAGAGAAGGACACCAGTCCAAAGCCAGGGGGGAAAGCAGTGAGCCCGGCTCATATCCTTTTGATACGCCAGTTCTACCAGCTCTACCCGAGCCCGGGGAGGGGGAAAAGGAGTTTGCAGCCGCCCCCGAATTCGATTACGATTTTAATTTTGCGAGCCGGGGGGTTTTTTTTTGGAGTGTTCCCCCCCATCCAAGCAAGAAGAGGGGTTTTTCGTTAGCCCCCAGTGCCCCCGGTTCTTCCCAAACAAAGCACACACCTCCCAACAAAGCCGCAGAGCCGCGGCAAGCCACTAACGAGTCATCCTCTCCGATTACAGGGCAGGAAGCCAGGGAGCGAGGAGGAGGGAGCGAAGCCGGGGCAGGGCAGCCCGCGCCGAGACCCCAGCGTGCTCGAAATAAGCCATCTTGGCTGAGAGACTTCGTCTCATCCTAGGGGGGAGGAGTGTTGTGTTCTAACAGTGTAACCTTCTACATGTGATAACAATGTATCTGAACCAATGTAACCTTGCCTACGAGTAACAATGTAACCTTCAGCTGATCACTATAAACCCTGTAATAGGACGCGAGCTGATGACCACCAGCTGGCAGCAGCGAGCGTCCAAGCTCTCTTGGTTCAAACCCATCAAAGGCCACAGCGCGGGAAGTTTCCCGCCGCTACCTACACCTGGACAAGAAGGGCGTGACCAGCCATGACGTCACGCGGGCAGTAGCCAATGGGCTATCGTGGAGCCACATTCAAATACGTTACTACCATATATATAGAGCTGTTCGTCCGCCATTACCTCATGTTCCCTCTGTCCACCATGCAATAAACCTGAGTTAACCCAGCCCTTGGCTGTTTCCTGTGTCTTGACTCTCATACACAAAAAGCGCTGAACCCTAGAGTCGGATGTGACTGGCTTTGGAGCTAGGGCTACCTTTACCTCGTAGGAGTTTCAAAGTAAGAAGGTTATAAGACAGGCATATACCTTGCTATTTGGTTCATTTTGGGTGAGGTTTTGTTTCCTCTGTTTTCTGGCAAATGCATATGTTTTCAGTAGTAGCGATCACTGTCCCTTTCTCCTTTCGAGAACAGTGCTATGGCTGCTGTTTTATTTAATGGGGATGGGCAGCGCTCCTCATTATCAAGTTCTACAGTCTGAGTGTTTCAGTAACACAATCCCAAAAAGAGCTTTGGGTGGTGTTCACTGTGGTGACAACACTGTGACATATGCAGGGGGTTGTGACATAAAAAGGGATGATGGAGAAACTCTGTCCTCTGTTTTTGTGCTCTCTGACATTTATAAAAATAAATATTTCCCTAACTGACCCAGCACAATTCTAAATATATTGGAGATGACCGTTGGTACTTGCATTGTATATGGTGTAGCACTGACTCTTTAGGAGGATAATTAATGGAAAAAATGAGGAAGGGTGTGTGTTGTGTATTCAGGCACTTTTGCAAGTAGCATGGGCAGTGCCTTGCAAGAGAAAAATGGTGGTTTTCTACCATCCAAGTTAGAAACAGAAAGTGGCGCAAAAACCCCTGCACAGGGCGTGCTCATTATGCTAATCAAAGTCCTGTGATTGGCTACAGTTTGGGATCCTGTTCTCCATTGGTTAAATACATATATTCCCTGTTATGATTGGTTAGTTAAGGTTGTCCGGCGGGTTGCTACTTTGTATCAAGAAGCCACCACTGGGAAGACACTATATAAACCCCACGGGTAAACAAGGGTGGGGCCGGACCAGATCTATACTTCCCTCTCCGTACAGGTAGCCAGCAACGTGCTAGCCTGCGTCTCCTCCATTATGCTACAATCCTAAAGTAGCTAGGTATTGTTTCCTTCTTTGGCATACTCTGGAGGGACTGATTCCATGGGACTTTATAGCTATCTCCATGTCTGGAACGCCTTGTAAGCTCATCTTGAATAGACTGTTAAATAAAGACTTGTTGCTGTTTTGTTCATCGTTGTCTGGACTATTGCTTGCAAGGGTCGGACATAACAGGGTGTCAATAATTGAAAGAGGGAGAAATCTGACGTGGGATACAATAGGTGTAGTAGTGGGATTCAAATTTTTTTTACTACCTACTCTGTGGGTGTGGTATGGTGGGCATGACCAGGGGGAAAGCACTGCGTTGCACCCAAAATAGGACTACTTTATTTCAAAACTTGGATGGGCAGGGCCAGCTGGAATTTCTGCTACCGGTTCTGGCGAACTGGGGTGAACCTGCTGAATCCCACCACTGAATAGGTGGCACTGAAGATAAGAGTCTTTTAAGCCCTCCATGTAGTTGTGCTACTTTTAAAGAGTGGTTTCACCATTTTCATCTCATCCCTTATGAATTTCCATGGCCGAGCAGGGATTCTACCTCAGATATACATATAGTAACCTTATATATCCCTACTCAGAAGTAAGCTCCACTGATGTCAGCTAAATTTTCATGTGCTGCAATGAGCATGCAACATAAACTGGTTAAACCGGATGGTAGAAATCAAATCATACACAGCTCCATGGCCTTAAATGATTTAATGCTTGCAAAGTTCTTTTTAAACATTAACACCTGATGAAATGAAAACATTGACGAGTAATTTATATTCAATAAAAACTATTTTGTTTTTATTTCAGCTGCTGAATAAATCAGAAATTAATACCACCCTTTCATCCAAGTTTCTCATGTCACAGAACAACTGCCATGACATCTAACCAACAAATCTAAAGCCATATGATCTGATATGCATGGGCTATTCATGATCAGAATCCACTTGATGAAAGGACTGTTCTTAAACCGATGTCCTCATCTGAGTTCACACCACAAAAGAGATGTTATGGAATTTTCAGAAACTGTGGCAGCATGGACATGCTAAACATGCCATTTGTGCCCCCCCCCCCCATGTCCTGCACAAATAATGTTTTGCAGACTTTCCAGCAAACCAAGCCATTCATTCATTCATTTTATTTACTGTATATGCTGCTTCATTAGTGTGAGCACTATACTGGACAATTTATGCAAATTAAAATTTACAATCTTCACTACCTCACAATAACCAAAAACACATTCAAAAACAATACTGTGATACAACAGACAAAATAATTTTTATCCTTACTATAAATAATCTTTTAAAAGTCTAGTACTAATAAAAAAGAAAGGTATTAATAAAATGAGAAAATTATTGACAGTATCCTGGAGATTCAGTGATTAAAAGCAGCATTATATAATTTGGTCTTTACCATTTTTCTAAAAAATAAGAGGGGAAGGAACCCTGAGTCAGTTGGCATTTTATTCCAGAGAGCAGGGGCCACCATCATAAAACTATTATTCCTTGCATTCTCCTTTTTGTCGTCCTTCAGTGTAGTAGCAACTTTTACAGTAGGTGGGATGGATAGCTGATTTCAGTAGAAGAAGCTTGGAGGCAGAGCGAAAACTATTACAGAGTACAGTATGTTAGTTTGTAATCTGGAAGGTACACCTCCTGATACAAATGGACAATAAAAGTAGATAGAAATAAAAGGCAGCAAGCACAGTTCAGTTCTCTTGTAGAAATAAAGGGGTTTAGTTATTCATGTCTATTGCAGGATGAGGCCTGTCATATTTGAGAGAGAGGTAAAGTTGATATGCTTGAACCCATTCTGAAAATTAACCATTAACAGGACATATGAATGAAGAGCAGGGCAGTGTGTTGAATGCTGAGGCCACAGCAAAAAGTAACATGGGTGAACAGGCCACAGCTCATTTGTATAATTGGTCTAACATGCAATTATTATAATAGCATTGCATATTAATTTCCTGCATTTATCAAACTACTGTTGTTTGGTGCAATTATCATGCCATTTTTACTTTTAGCAATCTAGAAAACTATCTCTGTTTGAACAACAGCAGGCTAGAGATACCCCACCTTTAGGTACTTTGAAGCTGGTGAGAGAGAGAAATAATCAACCTTGTTGAACACACTGATTCCTTTTCAGTGCCCTTTCAAAGCTCTACAAAATCCATGTAAACAGATACAAGTAATTTATAGGACCAACCCACCATAAGTAACAGTGCTTTGATTCTTGAGGTTTAGAACAACCGTTGTCTGTCTCTCCAGCCGTACATGCCTTTGCATTCTCGAAATGTGAAGATCCTGATAGGAGTATCTGATCAATGTTTCGCTTCACTTTCCCCATTTACAATTAATGGGAAAAGTGAAGCAAAAGGCTGGATGGAAATCCTGTGGTCTCCTCCAGTTCTGAACATCTGACTCACCTGCTTTGTTGCTGGGACAATTACTAAGTTTGTAGGCCTTGTGTTGCGAGGAGAGCTAGGGTGGTGAAGGTGGGTTTGATGTTGGCAGATTGATACGTAGCAGTCAGCAGTTACAAAGCTAAACACATCTTTATTGGGTAGTATATGCAATCTGAACATGTGGTAATGGCGGAGGTATAGCTCCTTTTATACTGTAACAATACTTTTGAATGTGGTACACGGTAACCCATTGGCCACTGCTGGCATGACGTCATCAGGAGTCACGCCCTTCTTCACCAGGTATGACCGTGGCGGGAATGTTTCCCGCAGTTTGAGATAGTTGGGGAATTTGTACCATGTGAGCTGAACGCTCGCTGCTGCCCCTTGTGGTAGCTAGCTTGCGTTCTAATGCAGCTGAGATACATTGTAATCATTACAGGTTATACGAAGTTACATTCCTTACATTGACGCAATTTCATTCATCTTACAGGCATAGTATTTCCATACACAACAGTGGGCAACCTGTGGCCTCTTGGAGGATATGTGGATGAGGAGAAACCCTACTGCTAATTTCTGCATGGTGATGGAATTCATACTGACTGAATGGGCTTAATTCTCTATTGCAGGGGCTCCCAACCTAAGGCCCATGAGCCAGATTTGGCCCACAACACCATTTCATGTGGCCTCCCACCCAGTGATGCACTCCAAAAAAATTACTACCACACTGTGGGCGTGTCTAACTGTGGGCGTGTCTAACTGTGGGCATGGCCTCATCTCCCCCCCCCCGAAAAAAAAGAAAATAAGAAAATAAACTGGGCAGGTACCTACCTTGCTCTCAGAGCGTCGCTTCCAGCAGAGGCAGGAGACCCCGGCACAACCACCCCAGCCTCCTGATACAGCCCGCCTGGCTGGATGAGGATCAGGCATGGGTTCGTATTGCTTACACCGCCCTGCCCACCTTCCAGCAGTGCCAGCGGCTGCTGCTCTTCCTCGTCCTCCTCTTCTTCCTTGTTCCTGGTCGTATCTGGAGTGTGGGGAGAGGAGGAGGAGGTGGGTGTGGTGTGTTAGGGAGTTGGGTATGACCAGCCAGTTCTGCTACTGGTACAGTTGGACCCAACAGGACAGGGGGCATCACTGCCCCCCACCCCTCCAAGGGCATTTGAGAAACAAAACGGCTGCCCCTTTGAATCTGTTAGGACAAAATGGCCACCCCCATTGTGCAGACAGGACAAAATGGCCATCTGGCCCTCAAAGCTGACTGAGAGAGCATGACCCGACCCTCAGCTAGAAAAGGTTGGGAACTCCTGCTCTATTGGTTTGTGGCCCTGTTGTTCATAAAACCCAGCAGCGAGAAAGCCAACAGGAAATAGATCAGAGAGCAAACAAAACAAAAATAAAAAATGTAGCACTTTAAAGACTAAGTGCTGTATTTTAATGTTAGTTTTTGTGGATCAGGTCCACTTTGATGAAATGGACCTGATCCATGAATGCTAACATTAAAATACAGCAATTAGTCTTTAAAGTGCCACAAATTTTTTTGTTTTGTTTTCTGTACTCTCTGATATGCTTGAAACATAAACTAATATGGTTACTACACCAGGAAATAGATAAGGATGCTTCAGCACAAACAAGTCCCCAGGGTCACTATTTTCCCTACCTTTGTTCATCTTTCTGATGATATGTCAGTGGCCACTGTGATCCTGCAGTGAGTGTTATTGGCCAAACAGGGAAAGTTAGATTCTTTGATGGGCAAATGTGCCCCCCCAATAGTTCTGTCTCATTTGTTAAGTAAAATATCTTTGAGGGTGAGGTCATTTTGTATGGGGGGAAATGCAAACTACACTCACTAATACAGATGTGATGAATAGCAGGAAGGATATGGCATGGCATGGCATAGCATGTCAATGTTGTATGGACTACAGATGTGAGTGCAGTGCCAGGAGTGGATATTCTGAAAGCCCTTTTCAGACCATTCCACTGAATGTTCCCTTAACTATATATTTTAGCAAAGCTACAGTGATCTCTGCCCATTTTCTTTCTGTATACCTTTTTAGTAAGCTGCAGAAAATACAAGGCACAGGGCATTTCAGAGAGTTATTAAACACCACGCATTGTCTATTTATTTGAGTTATACCCTTTCTTTCTTTCAGTGATGTATCCCAAGGTGGTTATCTAGTCATAATCCTGTGCAATATGATGAGCAATACTGTAATGTATTTCCACTTAAGTTATGGTAACAAAATCTATAGCGATGGTATTTGCATATACTGTATTGTTTTAAATCAGCTTGTGCAAATTTAATACAATAATGTCTTCTTTTTTGTTTCCTCTTTTTGGTGATGGGGCAATGACTACTCAACAAGCCACCTATGTAACAAACACCATTGAGGCCAGTGTTCATGGCCTCAGTGCAAACAGGCCATGTCAAAAAAACAGAAGGCATGCTTCCACTATTTGGCATTAGCCAGAGAATGGGTTGGGGACAGGCATCATCCAAAAAGCATTTTTTCTCAGATGGATGTACCAGTAAAGAGGGAGGGGGGGAGTATTTTCATTTAAATGTTATTAATGGTTCTTTTAAGAGTCATATAAGATTGTTTTCTGTTAGAGTGGGTGTTATGTATGTTAACTGTGTTTTCTGACAGGAGCAGAATGTATCTTTTCTCATGTATCCATTCTTATGCAAATAAGTGGATGGAAAATGTGTGCACACTGTTAGCCAATGGGCTTGTTGTATTATTGTTACTATTTATAGGAGCGGGATGTATCTTTTCTCATGTATCTTTTCTTATGCAAATAAGTGGAGCGAAAATGTGCACACTCTGTTAGCCAATGGGATTGTTGTATTAATGTCACTGTTACTGTTTATAGTGTATCCAAGTCTGAGTTGTGCCCCATCCAAACTGTGTTCAAACCCCACGAATAAAGAGCTGAATTTCACTACTTCACTTGTCTGCTTCTTCATTCCCTGAACATGAAACTGGCAACGAAGGTGGGATGGCATCCCCACACGGCAGCAACATCGGCCCATTTGACCCAGCGCGTCCAGAGAAATGGACAACATACGAACGCTGATTCCGTCACACAATGGCCTCGCAGAAGATCACCGACGAAGACCAGAAGTGCTCCTGTTTCCTCGATCAGTGTGGATCTGAGACGCTTGAGCTGGCAACCCACCTCATTCTCCCAAGGGACGTGGATGTGGTGCCGCTTGCAGATATCATGTCCGCACTGAGGAAACACCTGCAGCCAGAGGTCTCGATCTTCCCGGCCAGGGTGGCATTCCACAGAAGGGAGCAACGACCTGGGCAGTCCATTGCAGACTACGCTGCTGCTCTGCGCATTGCTGCCGCCCCGTGCAAGTGGGACAACATCAAAGAAGCACTCCGGGACCATCTGCTGGCCGGCATGAGGGACAAAGATGCTCAATGTCACCTCATGATCAGGAAGATGCTAACTTTCAAGGCTGTCCTAGAAGAGGCGATAGTGTCTGAGGCCGCACGGTCTGGCATCAAGCTTTTCCGGCATCGCCACTCCACCACCAGTGCCACCAACTCAGCTGTGCAAGCTCAGCAAAATTCATCTTCATCCTCCTCAGCATTGCCTGGTTCCACCTCTTCATCACAGTCCAATGAAAGCACCGAGAACACCGTGACGATCGGGAGAAGAAACTCCTTTGCACGTGTGATGGCTGTGTAGCCCGGCATGACTGCAGGAAGTGCCCCTTCCACACCGCAGAATGCCACAACTGTGGGCAACGAGGGCACATTGCTAAAGTATGCCGACAGCAAAAGCAAAGAACTCTAGCACCTGAGTCCAAGAAGAGTCATTACCACAAAATGTCCATCGCCAAAGTGTCACCAGAGCCTGAGCCGTGCCAAGTGGGCATCGTCAGCGAGCATTTCTTCGCAGACGTGAGCCTGCAGGATGTCCCCTTCAAGATGGAGGTGGATTCAGGTACTACCTTTTCCATAATCCCACAGTGGGAATTTTTGAGAATTCCTCCTGCCTCTCGGCCCAAGCTCATATATTTTAAAACTTCCTCTGGGATGTGCAAGGTTGCCAGATTCCAGTCCTGGGGGTGGGAAATTTCTTGGTCAAATTCAAAAACATTCGCTCCTCTTTGCCATTGGTTGTAGTTAAGCAGGGCAATGTTTTATTGGGACCCAATGGTTTAGGCCCCTGGGAATCCGGCCTTCTGGCATTCACGCAATAGATGCTGACCCAATCTGGGACGTTTGTGCTGCACATCCTGAGGTGTTCAAAAAGGGATTAGGGTTATACAAAGGACCACCTGTGGACTTTGAGCTTGACCCAACCATCTGGCCCATCCGGATGAAGCCAAGCCAGGTACCCTTTTGCTTTAAAAGAAGAAGATAGAAGCCAAGCTGGACAAACTGGTGGGGCAGGGCATCCTAGTGCCAGTGGACTCCGCAGAGTGGGAGACACCAATAGTGACTGCTTTGAAAAGTAATGGGGAGGTCAGGATATGCGCTGACTACAAGTGTTCTATAAGTAAAGCTACTCCCCTGAACGCAAATCCTGTGCCCGTGGAAAGCCACCTTCTTGCCTCCTTGCATGGAGGAAATTGCTTCGCAAAACTTGACATTGCCCAGGCTTACCAACAATTGACTGTGTCTCCTGCTGCTGCCATAGCCCAGACCATAGAAACACATAGGGGAGCATTTGAGGTAACTAGACTACAATTTGGGGTGAATGCAGCCTCCAGAATATTTCAATCTCTTGTAGAATGTATTTTAAAAGGTTTGCCCGGTGCCCTGCCATATTTTGACGATGTCCTGATCACCGCTAAGGACACCGTCGAACTAGCAGCCAGGCTCGATAAAGTCCTCTCATGTTTCGAGAGGGCCGGTCTATGTCTCAGAAGAGACAAATGTGTTTTTTTGGCACAGGAAGTGGACTTCCTGGGTTACCGAATTACACCCCAAGGTATCATGCCCTCTGACTCCAAGGTGGTGGCCATACGAAATGCACCCAGGCCAAAATATAAAGCCGAATTGCATTCATTTCTAGGATTGTTAAACTTCTATCATGCTTTTCTCCATCGCAAAGCCTCAGTTGCTGAACCATTACATCGGCTTCTTAAGAAAGATACTGTTTGGCACTGGGGCCATTGCCAGGAGAAAGCGTTCCTAGAACTTAAAAGACTGCTATCTTCGGATGCTGTATTAACTCATTTTGATCCTAACAAGGAAGTTGTACTTGTGTGTGATGCATCCCCTGTGGGGGTGGGAGCTGTGTTATGCCATGTACTAAATGACGGGAGGGAAGCCCCGGTAGCATTCTATTCCCGTTCACTCTCAAAGCCTGAAAAAAATTATGCTCAGACAGACAGTGAGGCATTGGCAATCATGGCAGGCACTAAGAAATTCCACGATTACCTTTACGGAAGACCTTTTACCATTGTAACTGACCACAAGCCCCTCCTTGGAATCTTTGTGAATGGGAAGCCCACACCTCAAATTCTGTCCCCAAGGATGTTGTGTTGGGCAAATTTCCTAAATGCATACAATTTTACTTTGGTGCACAGGCCCGGCAAGAACATCAGCCACGCTGATGCCCTGTCACGTTCTCCACTGCCAGGGGTCAGGGAAGCCAATTGCGAGATCGAAAGCGACCACCAGGTCCTTATGATTGAGGTTTCAATTCATCCCCAGTTGTCCCCTCAGATATAGCCAAGGCTACGGCCAAGGATGTAACATTGACTAAAGTAATGTCTTGGGTACAAAAAGGCTGGCCTGTCTCTCCTCTAGCTGAGGAATTCAGAACATTCCACCGTAAGTGTTTGGAACTGTCAGTGGAACAAGGTTGCCTTCTATGGGGCCAGTGGATGGTCATTCCTGTCACTCTCAGGAAAAAGGTTTTACATCTACTTCACACAAGTCACCCGGGAATTGTCCATTCCAAAGCCCTTGTCCGTAGCTACTTTTGATGGCCTCAACTGGACTTAGAACAAATGGTCGGCACTTGTGCCAGTTGTCAATCCTCTCACCCAGAGCAATCCCAGCTTCCCTCTCGGGAATGGGATTCTGCTCAGGGCCCGTGGTCCAGGTTGCACATAGATTTTGCAGGTCCATTTAGGGGTGCCCTATTTTTGTTGGTTGTGGATTTATTCTCTAAGTGGCTGGAAGTGATTAGGGTGCCTAATACCACTTCAGCCACAACGATAATGCACCTAAGAAGGCTGTTTGCAGCATTTGGACTTCCAGATGTCCAACAACGTGTCCACGTTCACATCTGCAGAATTCCAATCCTTCATGGAAAGGAATGCAATTAGGCACATCACTGCCACCCCATTCCACCCAGCCACCAATGGCCAGGTAGATTGGCAGGTGCGCACAACTAAAGACACACTTTGGCGTATGGGTGAAGGGGATTTGGAGCTCCAGTTATGCCAGTTTCTTTTCACATATAGGCTCACCCCCCTTGCCTCAGGGCTGTCCCCTGCTGAATTACTCCTGTGAAAGAAACTGTAATCCTTGCTGGACAGATTGGATCCCTCTAGGGTAGAGGACAAAGGCACAAATATAGCAATCCAACACCAGAAGGGTTTCTCGTTCGGAGACCCTGTACATTGCCACAATTATGCAGCTGGTGGCCCTACGTGGGTGCCTGGGTTTGTGATCGATCAAACTGGTCCTGTTTCTTACAGAATCGAAACAGCCTGATCTGGTCTGATCTGGAGGAAGCACGCGGATCAATTGAGACCCAGAGTACTGGACTCAGAAGACGAATACAGACACTCAATGCTAGGGTTGGCCCCCACCCGTTTTAACCCAGGGGGCAGAGGTAATAGTCAGCAGAAAGCCAACATTGACCCAGAAGTGTCTTCTAAGAACCAATTTCTAGGGGAATTTGTGGAATACTCCCCTATTCCAGCCAGGTGTACCCCTACACTGTCCCAGCCTAGCACTCTGGATTCCTTTATTGATGATGACCAATTTTGTTTGGAGTCGCCCTCCACTCTTAGTACACACAGAAGGGACCCTGAGTTGTCTTATTCATCCACAGAATTAGATTTTGGTTTTGAGCGATCCCCTGCTCCTCCATCTGACAAATGGGGCTTTAATTCGGGTTTACAATCCTCCCCCTCTAGTCAATCCCTCACTCCAGTCGGGTCGCCCATCCTACAAGCACCTGAGCTGACTCAGCCAAGCATCTGACCCAGAAGGAAAAATAGACCACCATCCTGGTTAAAGGATTTTGTTTTTACCTGGGGGGGGCAATGTTATGTATGTTAACTGTGTTTTCTGACAGAAGCGGAATGTATCTTTTCTCATGTATCTATTCTTATGCAAATAAGTGGATTGAAAATGTGCACACTCTGTTAGCCAATGGGCTTGTTGTATTAATGTTACTGTTACTGTTACTGTTTATAGTGTATATAAGTCCATGTTTTGCCCCATCCAAACTGTGTTCAAACCCTACTAATAAAGAGCTGAATTTCACTACTTCACTCGTCTGCTTCTTCATTCCCTGAACACGAAAGTGGGTTACAAAGACTACTGGGCTTGTACTCATGTTTGCATTGTTGTTTCCCACATGCCAAGAGTATGAGGTGGTGTGGTTCGACCCACGGCATTAAAAGGTTGAGAACCTCTGATAGGCCACCCAACAGATTTGTCCTGAAATGCAATTAAATACCAATTTCTTCTCACTGGGAGAAGGGGGAATTTATTCTTTAGGTAAGTTGGGGAGACAAATGAATCCAACTGCCCCTGAGGTGGTATTTGGAGCCTATGGTCCTGACCTGTACTTTGTTTGAAGGCCACTTTTTAGGAGCCTGGTATTGGCGACGGCAATGATTTTTGGAACTTTTGCTTATTTTCTCTGCACCACTGATAACAGTGTTGTGTAGTTTGATGAAGACCTTACAGGTCAAAACCTAGCTTTTGTCCTCTGTGTGTGTGTGTTTTAAAGTGTTCTAATATAAGTACAGTAAAACCCCGGGTTACGATTGCCCTGGGTTACATTTGCTGTGGTTTACGATGGCAAATTTAATTAAATTAATGCTTTGGTTTACGATATTTTTTTGTTTATGACTGAAAATTGCACTATTTTAAACTCTAAAAAGGTGGCTGGTGCCATTTTTGAGTTTAAAATGGCACCCACCCTTCTGCTGGAAGTTGCAATTCAGCACTTACTGCCTGGAGAAGGTGCACATTTTTGGCTGTAGCACTGCCCAGGGAGCTCAGAGGAAGGTCAGAACTGAGCAGATAATGTCCCCAGACCTTCCCGGTGCCAGTAGGGATGGATAATGGACTCCCCTGGCAGCTGGACAAACCACTCAGGAGGAAGCAGCAGCATGGGAAAGGTAGGGAGGGGTAGGGGACAATCATTTCTGGCATTTTTTGGATGTTTTGTGGTTTTATATATTTTTTATTATTTTTGGTCCAGTCGGGACCTTTTTAAATTTTCAGTGCATTCCTATGGGGAAATGTGCTTCGGTTTACGATTTTTTTGGTTATGATGGAGGCTGTTGGAATGGACCTCCATCATAATCTAGTTTTTTACTGTATCACCTACACTTGCCTTTGAATTGTGTAGAAGGGCCATGTAGTATTTTTCTTCTTCATTGGGAACATCACTCATGATTCAAGATAGTCAATAACCTCTTTTGGAGATGTCAGAAGATCTTGCCACCCAAGGAAGAAAGTCCAAATGGTACCTTTATATTAGACTAGCATAGTTTGCTTTTTAAAAATTGTGTTGGATAGTGAAGGGTTTGGGGTTTTTTTCTTGAACAAATGGTGCCGGGCTGTTTTAAATGGTGTTGAAAGGTTTTGAGAATTTGTGGGTTTGAGGCGCTGCATCTGCCTGTGGCGGACTTGTGCTCCCAGTGTGTTGTTTATTTTTATTTTTTGCGTGCCGGCTTCCTCAGTGCCGGGCTCTTTAAAATGGTTTTGGAAGGGTTTTGTTTTATTTTTATGCAAATGATGTTAGTTTTTAATTGTGGTTTTTTTAAATTTTTATTTTTACGCATGGGCTGTTAGAAACTGTGATTTTTTTATTTTTTATTTTGGTTTTTTGGTTTCTCAAAAGAGGAAAGGATGATATAATTTTTTATAATTATTGTATTTAACCAAATAATGTATTACTATGTGAATTTTTTTAAATAGTTGTGCCTTGGATAATAATTTTTAAAATGTGTAAGAATATGTTTTTTATCAATGTTTCCATACTGTGTTTAGATGTTTTATTTTGTTTTTTTGAGTGAAAACTTATTTTTTTAAATTTTTTGTGATTAGTGTGAACATTTTTGAATGATTTGATAATTTATTTCAGTAATTTTGGAATTAATCTTATTATTTTGAATATTTTTGGATGTTTTTACTCTTGTGGCCACTGGGTGGGGCTGGTGAGCTTTTCTTGTACTCTACAATTTTTCTCTACTGTCCTCTGGGTGTCGCTTCTTCTTCCGGTAAGTATTCTCTTTCTTTTCTCAGTTTAGTTTCGGTCGTCATGGAGTGAAGACGTCTCATGGTAAGCTCTCTGGATTTATTTTTTGGGGGGGTTGTTTTGGGTTGGGGGGGGTCTGTGTGTTTTTTCTTGTTTGTTTTTGAATGTTTTTGTGTTTCCTTTTTGTATTTTTTATTTTTGGTTTTGAGTATTTTTGACTGTTTTTGGTTTGTGTTTTTGGATGTTTTTGTGTTTACTTTTTTAGGGGTGGGGGGTTCTTTCTTTTCTGCGGGCCAGGCTCGATGCCTGGCCCATGGAAAGGAAAGGGTGGGGGGGGTCTTTTTTTCATGGGCCAGGCTCGATGACTGGCCCGTGGAAAGGAAAGGATGGGGGGGTGTCTTTTTTTCGTGGTCCATGCTCGATGCCTGGCCCATGGAAAGGAAAGGCCAGGGGGGGTGTCATTTTTTTCACAGGCCAGGCTCGATGTTCCATGCGCTCTGGTGTCTAGTCGTGCCTGCCACATGCAACGTGCAAGGACACTGGAACTATGAGCTCTGATAATTCTCTCAGTATTTTGGATCTGCTCTCTCGTACAAAAAGCAGCTTCTTGCTCTAAAAATTGGCCACTGTAGGAATCTATGTCTGTGATGGCGAACCTTGGCACTCTAGATTCAAATGGCTTTTGAGCAAGGGAAACCTTTACCTTTAGCATATAGTTGTCAAGCACCACCCCACCCCTCCCAAGTTAACTCTAGAACAGAAACGGAACCCCCCTCTCTCTCATATAGTGATCAAGCACTTGTTTTGTTTTTTCGCTTTGTAGTTTTTTCTTTAAAAAAAACCAATTCTATTGATTTTAAAATAAAATTATAAAAAAATACAAAATATATAAAGGAAATAAATAGACAAAAAAACACAAATTAATACAGTGATAACTTATACAACGTCCAAACTTGGTTCCACAGGTTAGGACGTTGTATGTATTCTGACTTTGTATGAGGCATGCAAAATCCTAGCTGCGGTGCCTCATACAAAGTCCAAATTATTGCCACCGATGCTTTGTATAACGTCGTTCCCATAGAGATACTGTACATTTTAAGAGACGATGCCGCGCCCCCTCCACAGCTGACTTCACTCTCCGAGCTAGCCCACCCGGAGAGCAGCCGGGGGGTGAAGAGGCGGAGGAGGAGGACCAGCTGAACAGCAGGGAAAGCCATCCACCGCCGCCAGGCCCCCGGAGCTAGGGGCTGCCCGGAGACCACCACCCCCAGCCTCGCAGCGGTGGCGGTGGATGATTTTCCCTGCCACTCTTCTGTTCCTCCTCCTCCTCCTCATCCCCGGCTGAGGGTGGTGGTGAGGAGGAGGAGGAGGAATGGTTGAGCGGCAGGGAAAACCATCCACCACCACCGCCACAAGCCATCCACCGCTGCCGCCTCGAGGCTGGGGGTGGGGGTCTCCAGGCAGCCCCTGGCTCCAGTGGCCTTGCAGCGGGGGCAGATGGCTTTCGTCGCTGTTCAGCTGGTCCTCCTCCTCCTCCTCACCCCCCGGCTGGGGGTGGTGGTGAGGAGCAGGAACGGCTGAGCAGCAGGGAAAACCATCCACCGCCCCATGGCTGGTGGTCTCCGGGCGGCTCCTGGCTCCGGTGGCCTCGCGGCGGTGGCGGCGGATGGCTTTCCCTGCCACTCAGCTGGTCCTCCTCCTCACCCCCTGGCTGGGGGTGGTGGTGGTGAGGAGGAGGAGGAATGGCTGAGCAGCAGGGAAAATCACTTTTAATCCTGTCATTTCCTCAAACTCCCTCAAATGTACATGAATTCGCTCCATTGCTTTCACAGGACTTTTCATTATAACCATCGTATCGTCTGCATATAAACTGATTTTTATTCCTTCTATTCCCTCAATTTTTTTATCTTCTCTTATAAGTGTCGCTAGTAATTCCATGGCCATCACAAATAACATCGGTGATAATGGGCATCCTTGTCTAGTCCCAGCTTCTAATTTTATATCTTCTGTAAATACCTCATTCACTTTTACTCTAGTTGTACTTTTCCAATATAAATGATTGATTAAATTTATAAATTTCATACCAAACCCAAATTTTCTTATAATTTCTTTGATTGTAATCCACGGCAAAGAATCAAAAGCTTTAAAAATATCCAAGGACAACAATTCAGTCTTTTCCTTATTTTGCTCTGCAATATCTACCAAATCAATTACTCTTCTTGTAAGATCTGCCATATATCTACCCTTCAAAAATCCTGCTTGGTCTTTGTTTATATATTCCTTCATAAATTCATTTAACCTATTTGCTAATATTGCAGTAAAAAATTTTGCATCCTGATTTATCAGTGAAATTGGCCTATATGATTCTATCTTTAAATCTTTTCCCGGTTTAGGGATCAAAGCAATTACTGACCTATACCAAGAAGTTGGCAATCATCCTCCATCTAATATATAATTAAACAGCTTCAGAAGTCTCGGAACTACTGATTCTCTAAATTGTTTATAAAATTCTGCAGTAAATCCATCTTCACCTGGAGCTTTGTTCATTTTCAACCTCTGTATCACCTCTTTTATCTCTTTTTCTGTTATTGAAGCTTCCATTCTATCTTTATGTTCCTCTCTAATATTAATTCCCTTCCAATGTTCTAAGTATTCCCTTAAATGTTCTACTTTTTTGCTCAGAATATAACTCTTGATAAAACTTCTTTACTATTTCTACCTTCTCCTTTGTTTTATTACACCTCACTCATTGTTGATTTATCAAAACACCAATTTCTCTTCTAATACTCTTTTCTTTCACGGCTCTGGCTAATAACTTTGAATTCTTATTGCTATATTCAAAATATTCTCTTTTTAAATATATCAAATCTTTTTTAACCTTTTCTATATCTTTACCTATTAATTCCCTTTTCAATCTCTGCATATTTACAAGAATTTCTTTCTTCCCTGTTTTTATATGTTCTTCTTGAAGCTGTTTAATTTCTTTCTCAATTTTTTTCATGTTTGTCCTTTAATTGTTTATTTCTTATCCTATTTAATTTAATACATTCTCCTCTAAAAAACGACTTCATGGCATCCCAAACTGTATTATTCATCACTTCACCAGTGTCATTACATTGCCAATATTGATTCCAAATCATTTCTATATTTCCTTATTTTTTTAATCCCTAAACATTTTTGGATCATACCTCCAACTATTTTGGTTCTTTTTTAGCGTTCCAACTCCCATTTGCATTAACATTTTTGCATGGTCTGACTCTTTAAAAATTCCAACATCTATTTCTTCTGTATTCTTAAGTATATTATCTGTAACAAAGAAATTATCTATTCTAGAATATGAATTGTTGTTGTTGTTCAGTCGCACAGTCGGTTCCGACCCTTTGCGACCCTATGGACCATAGTTCTCCAGGCGCCTCTGTCCACCATCCCCCTCAGCCCTCCCAGCTCTGTGCCCATTGTGTCTACAATGCCATCTAGCCATCTCATCCTTGGCCTCCCCCTTCTTCTTTTGCCCTCCACCTTTCCCAACATCAAGGCCTTCTCAAGTGAATCCTCCCTTCTCATTTGATGTCCAAAGTATTTTAGCTTCATCTTTACTATTTGACCTTCCAATGAGCAGTCAGGGTTAATTTCTTCTAAGATTGACCTATTTGTTCTCCTCACGGTCCAGGGGACTCTCAAAACCCTCCTCCAGCACCACATTTCAAAGGCATCTATTCTTCTGCGTTCAGCCTTCCTAATTGTCCAGCTCTCACATCCGTACATTACCACTGGAAATACCATTGCTTTGACTATTCTAATTTTTGTTTTCAACGTGATGTCTCTGCTTTTCACTATGTTCCCCAGGTTTCTCATTGCTTGTCTCCCAAGAATCAGTCGCCTTTTTATTTCATGGCTACAATCCCCATCTGCAGTGATCTTTGATCCCAAGAAAGTAAAATCTATCACTGCTTCTACTTCTTCCCCATCTATTTTCCAGGAACTGATTGGGCCTGTTGCCATTATCTTGGTTTTCTTGATATTGAGTCTCAAGCCAGCTTTTGCACTCTCCTCCTTCAGCCCAATCAAGAGATTCTTTAGGTCTTCCTCACTTTCTGCCATTAGGGTGGTATCGTCTGCATATCTCAGATTGTTGATGTTTCTCCCAGCAATTTTAATCCCACATTGTGATTCCTCCATCCCTGCACTGCGCATTATGTGCTCTGTGTATAGGTTGAATAGGCATGGTGACAAAATGCAGCCTTGTCTTACTCCTTTTCCTATTCCAAACCACTCTGTCATTCCCTGTTCTGTCCTAACTGTTGCTTCTTGGTTCATGTACAGATTTCTCAGGAGGCATATGAGGTGCTCTGGTATTCCCATCTCTTTAATTACTTGCCACATCTTGTTGTGGTCCACACAGTCAAATGCCTTAGTGTAGTCAATAAAACAAAAGTAAACTTGTTTCTGGTATTCCTTTGTTTTCTCTATGATCCAGCATATGTTGGCAATGTGGTCTCTAGACCCCTTGCCTCTTCTGAAACCGGCTTGCACCTCTGGTAATTCTCTTTCCACATGCTGCTGAAGTCTATCCTGTATTATCTTGAGCATCACCTTGCTGGCGTGTGGGATGAGCGCGATTGTTCGATAATTTGAACATTCTTTGGCATTGCCCTTTTTTGGGATTGGGACGTATACTGATCTTTTCCAATCCTGTGGCCATTGTTTTGTTTTCCAAATCTGCTGGCATATTGAATGCAGTAATTTGACGCCGTCATCTTTTAGCGCTTTGAAAAATTCAACTGGGATACCATCATCTCCACTAGCTTTGTTGTTTGCAGTGCTCTTTAGGGCCTTTATGACTTCGCTCTCCAGGATGTCTGGCTCAAGTTCTACTTCTTCATCATTGTGATTGTCAGGAGTGTTGAGGTCCTTTTTGTAGAGTTCCTCTGTGTACTCTTTCCATCTTTTCTTAATCTCTTCTGCATCAGCTAGCTCCTTTCCTTCTTTGTCCCTTATCATGGTCATTTTTGCTTTAAATGTTCCCTTAATTTCCCCGTTTTTTTTGAAAAGATCTCTGGTTTTGCCTCTTTTGTTGTTTTCCTCCATTTCTCTGCACTGTTCTTTTAGGTAGTTTTCCTTATCTCTCCTTGCTTTTCTTTGAAGTTCTGTGTTCAAATGATTGTAGTTTTTCCTTTCTCCTTTGGCTTTTGTGTTCCTTCTTTCCTCTGCTATTTTAAGAGCCTCATCAGACAACCACTTTGCTTTCTTACTCTTCTTTTCTTTTGGTATGGTTTATACTGACTAAACATAGAAACTGACAGAGAGACTGTGTTTTAAAGTGTGACAATATGCATGATAATATGTTGTCTTAAATGTTTTAAACTTTTAAAAACTGTGATAAAATGTATGAGGAGAGAAAAATGGCGTAGACACCGGCAAACCACGCCACAAATCTTGCCAAGAGAACCCTATTGACCAAAACAAAAGGCAAAACAAAGGAGCAGGCTAGGTGATACAGGATGCTTAACACCACAGAGTGGAGGAAGGGGAGGGACAGGAAAGGGGGAGGGGAAATGCAATGTTGTAAGGAACAATACTGCATAGGGACATGGAATGTGAGATCAATGAACCAAGGTAAACTGGAAGTGGTAAAAAATGAGATGGAAAGAATAAGCAATGACATCTTAGGCATCAGTGAGCTTAAATGGACAGGGATGGGGGAATTCAGCGCTGGAAACCATCATATCTACTACTGTGGGCAAGAAAACCTTAGAAGAAATGGAGTAGCCATAATTGTCAATAAAAGAGTGAGAAAAGCAGTAATGGGATACAATCTCAAAAATGACAGAATGATGTCAGTCAGAATTCAAGGCAAACCTTTCAATGTCACTGTGATCCAAATATACACACCAACCACTGGTGCAGATGAAGCCACAATGGACCAGTTCTATGAGGACTTACAACACCTCATAGAACAGACACCAAGAAATGATGTCCAAATTATATTAGGAGACTGGAATGCCAAAGTAGGAAATCAAAAAGTGGAGGGAATAACAGGCAAATTTGGTCTTGGAACACAGAATGAAGCAGGGCAAAGATTGATAGAGTTCTGCCAAGAGAACGCACTGGTCATAGCAAACACTCTCTTCCAGCAACACAAGAGGCGACTTTACACATGGACATCACCAGATGGCCAACACCGAAACCAGATTGACTACATACTCTGCAGCCAAAGATGGAGAACCTCCATACAGTCAGCAAAAACAAGACCTGGAGCAGACTGTGGCTCAGATCACAACCTATTGATCACAAAATTCAGGCTTAGACTAAAGAAAATAGGGAAAACACGGAGACCAGAAAGATATCACCTAGACAGCATCCCTAAAGAATACACGGTGGAGGTGATGAACAGATTTAATGGCTTAGACTCGGTAGACAGAGTACCAGAAGAATTATGGACGGAGATGAGGGACATCATGCAGGAAGCAGCAAAGACAACCATACCAAAAGAAAAGAAGAATATGAATTATGAACTTGCAAAAAATATGTATAAATTCTTTCTGAGCCTTTAACTTCTCTCCACGCATCCTTTAATCCTAAAAGTTTAATCCAATTGTCTAATATTGTCATTTTTGATCATGTTCTATCTCTTAACACATTAGTACAATCAATATTAGATCTAATTAAATTAAAATCACCTGCTACTACCATTTTTGCCATCTTTTCTTTTTTCAAAATACGATATACCTTATCTAAGAATTTATCTTGTTGATCATTTGGAGCATATATACTCACAAGGGTTATTTCTTCATCATCTATTACACCTTTTATAATAAAAAATCTACCTTCTGGGTCAGAAATACTTTTTGTCATAGTAAAACCCATTCTAGTCGAAATTAATATTGCTACCCTTCTTGCTTTTGAAGTACCATAAGCTTTTTCATAAATTTGTGTCTAACCTAAAAATAATTTGTTTGTGGTCTCCGATTTTTGATGTGTTTCTTGCAAAAAGATTATGTCTGGACGATCTTTCCTAAGAGCTGATTCCAGTCTTTTGCGTTTGACTTGTGAGCCAGTACCTTTCACATTCCATGTCAATATCTTAATAATCTTCATGGAATTTTTATTACAAAAACTCCCTCAGTTCTATCATGATCCTCATGGACTGTGCATTTAACTAAACATTCTATACCCATTAAACCAAACATTCATAAACAATAAACTACAATCAAAAATAAAAATTAAAAATCTAACCTTCTACACCCCTCTACCTTTCTTCCAAAAGGCCACCTCTGCAAAAAATAGAGATTCCCAAAGAGAGGGGGGGGACACATGGGAGATGTACCTAAGTGCCCACTACATACTCAAGCGCTCTATATATTAATTTCAGCTGATAATCTGTATCAATAATTAATTGTAAATATTCATCCCTCATCAGACTCAGTCACTTTAACCACACTCATTTCTCCAAGACTCTTCCCTCCTGTTGCACCACCCGTTTCTTCCTCAGTCTGCGTCCTCTCAATAGCCCCTGTCTCCATCAATGCTTGTCTCAGGGATGGCCATTCCTGTGTACCTCCTCTAATTAAACCAATCATTTGAAAATACTCCAAAGGGTCCATTCCCGAATCAATTGTATGCAATTTTTTTGCAGTTAAGGTTTTTGTATGATAAAAAATGCACATGATGGATGTTGAAATAGATCCGCTGGATTACTTCTGCCAGATTGGATTGGTCAAGACATCATCTCGAGAGTGGAGGGCATTAAGGAAGGCTTTGATTGAAACAGGAGGGATTCAAAGGGAATATGGAAGTGACTAAGAGCGGGAGGCTACAGGAGGAACAGATGCTGCACCAGAGGTACAGTACTTGGCAGATGATGGGTGAGGTAATGAGATATAAGTAGGGATTGTGGTGAAACGAAGGGTAGAGGAAATATTTTTTTAAAAAATAAATAATCCCCCCCCCCGCTTTTACTTATAAGATGAGGATAGCACGCTAGAGCATTAGCTGACATGTACATCTTGCATGCTCCCCCCTCTCCCCTTTGATTGTCAAGGGCCACTCTTTGGAAAAAGGAGTGAGGAGGGCAGAATTGCATGTTAAATGTTTTTTGATGGTTTTTTATAATGGGTGTTTTATGGTATTACTGTTGAATATTATTTAGTTAATGGTTGCATGGTATAATTTAATGGGACTTAATAGAATGTGGATTTAATAATTAATATGGGTTAAGGATTAATTTGGAAATAATAAATTCCATAGAATTAAAAATGGTAATGGAAGGGTGGGGGTAAGATGGAATTGTATTAATATAATAAGTAGGAGGGTTTTTGTCTTCTATTAATATTGTACATGTAAGTTTGCATACCAATAGAGATTATAAAGTGATATTTTTGTATGTATTTTAATTTAATAATTCTTTTCTTTTTTGTTGTGTGTGTCAAAATTAAAATTCAATAAAAAATAAGCAAGATTGAACGGATATGAGATCTAAAAAAGAAGAAGTAGAAAACCCAAAAATTGACATTTTTGACCATCGAAGCTTGAGGTTTTGAGTTTCCATCCTTTCCATCCTTGAGAATACAAACATGTGAATTGCTCAATTAAGACTGATACCCCTTGGGTTCTGAGATGCTCCTCACCTTTAATACTTAACACAGTAGGCAAGTATCTTATGACTTTCCCTTTGGTAGCAATAGATGTAATTTGCTGAATTTGGCCAGTGAGGATGGGTGAATTCATTCAGTTTTTGAAAACTTTACCCCAAAATACCAAAATAACTTATGTGGGATGTGAAGAACTTGTGATTTTAAAAAAGTAACTATAGAGAAAAAGTAAAACTGACCAATTTATCATCCCTAGCTGTGTGGTGTCAAAATTTCCAGCCTTCTTCATATTCAGAATGGACAGAAGTTGAAGTAAAATAATGTTCAATGTAGGAGAAATATTAAATAGCTGACAGGCTGATATTTTTAGCAATTACTTCAGAATCTGCTGCCTGAGGGAGGACCAAGCCATGGTCCCTCTTCAGCAGAAAAATGCCCATCCTTTCCTTCTTTATTTTCTTTCTTTTTTAAAAATTAAATTTTAAAAAGATTTAACATAGAACATAAAAAATGAAAGCAAACAACCAGACAAACATTACAATATAAAGTAGAACATAAAATACAAACCAAAGAGAAAAAAATAACAATATATTAAACAAACAAAATATTCTCTTATTATTAACTTACAGATGTCTTTATAATGAGTTTATAATATCAATATCCATTAGTAATATTTGCTTATACACATATCTACTCTATTATAGAGTACACCCTCTTCCAGCAACACAAGAGGCGACTTTACACATGGATATCACCAGATAGCCAGCATTGAAATCAGATTGATTACATACTCTGCAGTCAAAGATGGAGAACCTCCATTCAGTCAGCAAAAACAAGACCTGGAGCAGACTGTGACTCAGATCACAACCTACTGATCGCAAAATTCAGGCTTAGACTAAAGAAAATGGGGAAAACAATTAGACCAGACAGATATGACCTACATAACATCCCTAAAGAATACACGGTGGAGGTCATGAACAGATTTAATGTCCTGTACCTGATAGACAGAGTACCAGAAGAATTATGGACAGAGACGCGGGACATCATGCAGGAGGCAGCAAGAGAAACCCTAGCAAAAGAAAAGAAGTGTAAGAAAGCAAAGTGGTTGTCTGATGAGGCTCTTAAAATAGCAGAAGAAAGAAGGAATGCAAAAGTCCAAGGAGAAAGGAAAAAAATATAACCACCTGAATACAGAATTTCAAAGAAAAGCAAGGAGAGATAAGGAAAAATACCTGAACAAACAGTGCAAAGAAATGGGGGAAAACAACAAAAGAGGAAGGACTAGAGATCTTTTAAAAAAAAATGGGGAAATCAAGGGAACATTTAAAGCAAAAATGACTATGATAAGGGACAAAGATGGAAAGGAGTTAGCTGAAGCAGAAGAGATAAAAAAGATGGCAAGAGTACACAGAGGAATTCTACAAAAAGGACCTCAACACTCCTGATAATAACAATAATGAGAAATTTGAACTTGAACCAGACATTCTGGAGAGTGAAGTCAGAAAGGCCCTAAAAAGCACTGCAAACAATAAAGCTAGTGGAAATGATGGCATCCCAGTTGAATTTTTCAAAGCTCTAAAAGATAATGGAATCAAACTAATGCATTCAATATGCCAGCAAATTTGGAGAACAAAACAGTGGCCACAGGATTGGAAAAGATCAGTGTACGTTCAATCCCAAAAAAAGGCAATGCTCAAATTGCCGAACAATTACGCTCATCCCACATGCCAGCAAGGTGATGCTCAAGATAATACAGGATAGACAACATGTGGAGAGAGAACTGCCAGAGGTGCAGGCCAGTTTCAGAAGAGGCAGGGGGACTAGAGACCACATTGCCAACATACGTTGGATCATGGAGAAAACAAAAGAATACCAGAAACAAGTCTAGTTTTGTTTTATTGACTACACCAAGGCTTTTGACTGTGTGGACCACAACAAAATGTGGCAAGTAATTAAAGAGATGGGAATACCAGAACACCTCATATGCCTCATGAGAAATCTGTACATGAACCAAGAAGCAACAGTTAGGACAGAACACGGAATGACAGAGTGGTTTGGAATAGGAAAAGGAGTAAGACAAGGCTGCATTTCATCACCCTGCTTATTCAATCTATACACAGAGCACATAATGCACAATGCAGGGATGGAGAAATCACAATATGGGATCAAAATTGCTGGGAGAAACATCAACAATTTGAGATATGCAGACGATACCACCCTAATGGCAGAAAGTGAGGAAGACCTAAAGAACCTCTTGATTGGATTGAAGGAGGAGAGTGCAAAAGCTGGCTTGAGACTCAATATCAAGAAAACCAAGATAATAGCAACAGGTCCCGTCCCTGGAAAATAGATGGGGAAGAAGTAGAAGCAGTGACATATTTTACTTTCCTGGGATCTAAGATCACTGCAGATGGCGACTGTAGCCATGAAATAAAAAGACGACTGATTATGGGGAGACAAGCAGTGAGAAACCTGGGGAATATAGTGAAAAGCAGAGACATCACCTTGAAAACAAAAATTCGCATAGTCAAAGCAATGGTATTCCCAGTGGTAATGTATGGGTGTGAGAGCTGGACCATTAGGAAGGCTGAGCGCAGAAGAATAGATGCCTTTGAGATGTGGTGTTGGAGGAGAGTCCTGAGAGTCCCTTGGACAGCAAAGAGAACAAATAGGTCAATACTGGAAGAAATCAATCCTGACTGTTCATTGGAGGGACAAATAGTGAAGATGAAGCTAAAGTACTTTGGACATCAAATGAGAAGGGAGGACTCACTTGAGAAGGCCTTGATGCTGGGAAAGGTGGAGGGAAAGAGAAGAAGGGGGCGTCCAAAGATGAGATGGATAGCTGGTATTGTGGACACAATGGGCACAGAGCTTGGCGGGCTGAGGAGAATGGTGGAGGATAGAGGTGCTTGGAGGAAAATGGTCCATAGGGTCGCAAAGGGTCGGAATCAACTGTGCGACTGAACAACAACAACTCTATTATATCAAATAATACTAAAGTATATAATATTCTCAACATTTCGAAACAAAAGTACAAAAAAACCCCACCCACCAGTGATATTTACAAAGCCCCGAATACTGTGTTTACCTCAGCAAATATATTACATCTTCCAAAAACTCAGTTGACCTGATACTGGTCTGCCACCTTTACCTTTGTACAATGCGTAATCCACAAATGGTTTCCATATTTCCCAAAATTTATTTTCTTTAATAATACCTTTTTTAATTCAGATCCCATGTCAATTTGTTATTCAACGCAATATTCCACATTTCTTTATACCATTCATCTACCTTCAAAGTTGGATTAGTTTTCCAATTTCTTGCAATACATTGTCTTGCAATTGTCAAGAAAATTGATATCAGTTCCTTTTTATTAGCATCAACATCTAAAACCTCAACATCTGTCAGCAAAGCTGTACCCGACTCCAGCTTAAAGTCAAAATCCATTATATCTGATACCTCTTTTTCAATCTTTCTCCAGAATTCCCTAGTTACGTCACAGCTCAACCACATATGTTCATAATTTCCCCATGAATTATTACATCTCCAACAACATTTTGCTGTTGTATTATCCATTTGATATAACCGAACTGGAGTCAGGTACCACCTTCATAACATTTTGTAATTTCCTTCTTTCTTTTAAAGGCCTGATGTGAATGAAGCAGCCACACCTCAGAAAAACTGAAGGTAGAGGCAAGAGTGACACTGACTTGGGAATAAAGTGAATTGAAATTGCCAGTGACAATAAAATAGGAACCAGTGATAGACAGTAAAGGCTGTCTCTGAGATCTTTTACAACTTCTCTAGTGCTACAGGGAACAGTGATTTTAAAGGCAATTATGGATCTAGAAAGTAGATGGCAGCAAGGGGAGGGGGAAATGGAGAAACAATAATGCTGAAGACAGTCTTTGGCCGTACTGAAGGGTTGCTATTATTATTTGACTTTAACTGCACATAGTACCTTTATGCCTTGTAAGTGCTTTGGAAAAGTGAAGTGACTGTTTTTGCTTTAGTAAAAACTTCAAAAAGTGAATTCAGGAATCCATTTTCTTTCGGTAAGGAGGGTGTGATCAAAGTAACTAGTGTTACTAACCAGAGCAGTTGCACTGAAGGGGTGAAAATGCAGCAAGGAAAATCTTCACACACTAACTCAGCAGAGATAACTTCAGTGTTGCAGAAGACAAGCACTCAATTAAATAATCCCCAACTGTTTATTCGTCTGGTGATTTATGTGGTGATTATCAAAGAAGCACAGCTAATGCTGTCTCCTGGGACCCACCTGCAGCTGGGATGGAGAGCTCAGGACAGCCCACTCCACCAGGATCCTGCCCCGCCCCCCTTGCCAGTGTCTCAAAAGGAGCAGCCATAGGAGGACTCCTCTGTCTCCCAGAACCCACCTGCAGCTGGGATGGAGGGCTCAGGACCACCCACTCCACCGGTATCCTACCCCCACCCCCTTGATGGGATCTCAAAAGGAGCAGCCACGGGAGGACTTTGCCATCTCCCAGGACCCACCTGCAGCTGGGACGGAGGGCTCAGGACCACCCACTCCACCGGTGTCCTGGCCCCACCCCCTTTGCTGGGGTCCCAAAAGGAGCAGCCGCAGGAGGACTTCGCTGTCTCCTGGGACCTTGCTGGTGTCGAGGTGCGGAGCTCCTTCCCCCGGCCTGGCAGGGGGAAGGGAAGCTTGGGCACTGGCACATCATGGCTGTAAGGACTTTGCTGCTGCTGAGGTCATTGCAAAGGCTAGGGCGTGGAGCACCCCACAGCCATAAGGACTTTTGTTTGTTGCCAGCCACCGCTCGGAATTCTGCTATATTGTATTTTTGTCCTCTTGGTGCTTGTAATATTGTTTATAAGGATTGTATTGTATTTTTGTATATTATATTGTATTCTTTGCTTTTTGCTCCTGTTATTGATATTGCATTGATTTTATTGTAATGTGTTATTTTTGTTCCATTGTGTATTTATTTTTTTTGTATGTTGTATACTTATTGTATTGTTGCTGTTACTGTTGTTTGCCGCTTCAAGTTGCCTTCGGGCTGAGCGAAGTGGGATATAAATAAAACTAATGATAATAATAATGCCCATCAAAAGAGAAATGATTAGAAGGGAGCTCATAAGGGGCACTTTTGAAAGAATTGACTTGCTTGATTCTCCTTTTTTTTTGCTTGATATAAAATAAATACGTATAACTCTGCATCATCTCTTGCAGATATACCAGAAATAGCTTGGTTATGTAGTCAGCTATTGGTAACCTCAGGGCTGGACTGTTGACATGTTCTCTATTGTTTTAGCAGCCTTAAGGATTTTCCAGAAGGGGTAACTGATATAGACAGCTTAAACTTAGCTGTTGAGTGGCATGGCCGATCAAGAACAGGAATTGACTGCCTATTTGCTATTGGACCTGAGCCAAAGTTTTGCTGTTATTTACGAAACGCATGTGGGACCCAATTACTTAAGTGAAATTGCCTTCTCCCCCTATTGATCTGTTTTGCTCTAGAGGTCATCTGAGAGGTCCTCATAGTGGTGACAAAAGCTCTTGAGGACTGCTCTACAGTTATTTGGAATGAGGTATTTAGCATGGTAGCATATACAATGTGGAACAATCTTTCCTCTGAAATTCTACGTGCTCCAAGTACTTCTATTTTTAGACATCTGATGGGGAGGGGGAGTTATTCTTGCAAGCATTCCAATGTGCAATCACAAAACATAGCTCACAAAACATATCATCTCTGGGAAGATATTTCCATATCTTAGCTTCTAATGGATGACAATTGCTTCTGTTAATTAAAGAGTCTCTCTGCTTTGTCCCAGCAAGCCCTGGCACCAATGCAACAGTGGTCCTCAGCTTTCCACATCTTACATCCCACCCATCATTTTGTCAAAGAAACTCAGGGTGAATCTACACCTCAACATACTGCTCAAATGGCATTGGACCTAGCATGATGCTAGTTGATTAAAAACTTACTATACTTCATAAAGCTAATTGTGGGGGGAGCCCAGGTTATGGTCTTTTTTGCCAGCATTTGTTTCTTTTTGAACAATCATAAAAAGATTGTTTAATTTATATCTCTTTCCAGTGCAGATCTTTAAAATCTGTTTCCGCATTTGTGGTCGGTGGAGTCAATGTTTCATTTGTGGCCATGTGTGTGGTTTTATCTTGGCTGAGGGAAACAGCCTAGCACCATCTTCTCTTTAATATATGCCTTTGAAGCTTAGCACTATGGCAAAAATATTTCCTCAAAATAAGGCAGTTCTGGGCTTGTCATAGGTGCAGTGATGGTGAACCTTGGCACTCCAGCTGTTCTTGAACTTCAATTCCCAGAAGCTCCAATCAGCAGCAGTGCTGACTTGGGCTTCTGGTAATTGAAGTCTAAGAACACCTGGAATGCCAAGGTTCACCATCACAGTCCTAGGGCAATGTTGACACTGATACCTTGTGGGGCACAGTATGTTATTACACCTTTATGATCCCTCTCAGAATGCCTTTCCTCCAAATGACTTCCCCTCTCCCTTCCTTTTTTGGCACCTTTTAAGCTTAGCACAGTGCCGGGTAAGGATTGCAATGTGGTCTTGCTTGATCCCTCACCCCCCAAGTCACTTCTTGACTAGATATTTCATTAGGATAACTGGTCTTACAACATTTACCTCCCTATTACAATGTTCATCTCACCACTTTTCATGGCACAGCCCCAATCTCGGCATTATGCTTTTAGGTCAGAACTCCGCCAGCTCTGAACAGGAAAGAAACAAGATTAGACTGCTAGGAAAGAAATGTTATCCTTTTGTAGAAAGGAGAAAGAGGGAGGAAAAGGTGGTGCTAATAGGTGTTAATAAATCTGCTGCAACCTAGCTATTTCTGTTATCGATATGATTTAAAAAAACCTCTGGTAGTTTAAATCGGTCTTAAAACTCCATAGCAAATTCTGTGGTATTTTTGCAGCCTACTTGCATCCTCAGGCCCACCATGATTCAATAAGCCAATTTTGCCAAACACAGGATGTTTATGTTTTACAGTATTTAGCATTTCCAAAAACATTGGTGGTCATAGAGAAGGGCTGAAATGCTGTTGCTTAACACAGAACATGGTGCCAGTATGAATTTGTTGAACCAACTTCAATGTAAGTTCCAGTGATTCAAATGGACCTCCTTTAGTGATTGGTCCATTAGAACTGACAGGGTTTCAAATGGTTTAGAGAAATCCTGGATGTGCAAAATCACAACTGTATGCTGGGCATACCTGTCAACCCGTGGCTCTGGAAAAACGGGACCTGCGCACATCGCTTGTGTGCAGGTCACGTTCCACACATGCGTGGAAAGGTTTTACCCCTTCCACGCATGTGCGGAAGCGCTATGCCGCTTGGCAGCCCTTACGCAAGCGACGTAGTGCTTCCACGCACGCGTGGAAGGGGTAAAACCCTTCCGCGCATGCACAGAAAGCGTTTCCCCCGCTGCCAAATTACGGGGTTTTGGCAGCGGGGGCCGGGTTATGACGTCAATTGATGTCAATTTACAGGGTAATCCCGGCCAAATCGGGAAGGTTGATAGGTATGATGCCGGGAGATCACAGGTGGATAAACCATGAGAAGCATAGTTGGTGTGAGATGGGATGTTACACCTACGGAATGTGTGACTGAGGGAGAGAGAAGAGTGATATTCTTGTTATGAAAACTGTGTGTTCCACCTTCTGGGTTCCACCAACAGTACATGGTTGAGAACCACTGGTCTACCCTTCTGATTACACTATAATCTGCTCCCAGGATTAGAAAAGCCAAATGCAAATAGAGCCTGTTGTCATTATCTTTTGAGGTCCTTGTACATGTTAAATACCAGAAATGATTTTCTTGTTTGGAGGTGAGCATGGAAGGAATTTTGGAACAGGGAGGAATAAAGTGAAGACTTAAACAAGAACATCCTGTGTCTTTTCACAAGGTGATAGAAACAGTAATATAAAAATAAAACATTTTAGTGAATGAATCTATATCAGCATGTCACTTTTTATTTCTGTGTAACTTGTTGCTTTAAAAAAAATCAAATTTCACACTTCAACAGGCACTATTCAGTAGGTTTTTTAAAAAAGAAAAGAATATTCTAATTTTTGTGATGGAAAGGGAATTGAAAAGAGTAGATTCTTCTCTGATGGACACACTATGGTGAAGGATCAGAGAGAGAATAATGGGATAAAATGTACTGCACCTAAACTATTGAACATCTCTCCGTCTCCCTGTTTGTAGCATTTTTCTGAATTCTCCTTGCATTTCTTCCTCTTCTGATTTTGTTCCAGACTGAGAGTCTTTGTAATTGTTTTTTCTGTGCCTTTATTTTGCACATTTCTGCACAGCTCCTAAATGTGTTATTTGTGCATTCTATTAGACTCATGTCTTTGTCAATAACTAAAGTATATTTATTTGGGATTTTTTTTACAAATGTACTGCATGAATTTTATTTCTCTGCAACACCTTCCCCATAAACCTCTCAAACAGTGTAAGTTCTTGACACAAGACACATTTCTTCTTGGAGGTCTTCAGAACTGTGAAAGACTAGTTTCATCGAGATTCTTGTCCATTCCTAGGCACTCCTAGAGGGACTGTGGGGAAGAAAAGATCATAAAGGATTTGCAGATCTTGACATGAAGAAAAAAACCCACCAAAAGTGAGGTAGGTACCAAAGGTAATTAATTTTATATGGACAACCAATAGTTACCTATTGAATTTATTCTTATGACAACTGCAGCCCTGCATTCATTCATAGTTGGTGGAGAGGGGCATGGCTGTCGATATTGTTTCAGGCATAGTTCTATCACATTACCC
Source organism: Bradypodion pumilum (assembly GCA_035047305.1). Lineage (NCBI taxonomy): Eukaryota > Metazoa > Chordata > Lepidosauria > Squamata > Chamaeleonidae > Bradypodion > Bradypodion pumilum. Next base: position 132,804,071 of record JAWDJD010000004.1, read on the forward strand.
ACTTACCCATATCCCTTGCTCACTTTCTCCCTTTCTCAGTCAGTTTCATAAGTCTGGTGTCATTCAGAAGCAAATGCAATTAACTGTGGGTGAAGGAAAAGGAACAATGCTACTGCTGTGGCCATGGTGAATGTCTATCAACCAATACCCGTGCTATCATGTGCATGTTGATTGTAACTTAATCCTTAAAATTGTTCTGTAGCATTTGTAAATTTAATTGTATTTCTTTGTGGGTGGAGGGAGAAATTGTTAATATATTAAAAATGGGCTAGCTTGTTTGAATAGCTCAGTGATTTGACTACACACCAAGGGAAATCTTTTTTGATCCACTATGATCTGCAGTTTTTTTAATGCTAGTACCTGCTGATTTCCATGGATGAAATCGCTGTAGCTGTCCAAATGGCAGACAAGCAGTTGTAAGAGTCAGAAGGAACGGTGGCAGAGAAAGCTGTAAATTATTTGCAGGGAGCCCCATCTGTTGAAGATGCCCTTGATATGAGGTGGTGTCTGTTGACAATTTCCACTGGGAGCACACCTTGGCATTGCCCCCCCCCGAAAGCTGTCAGTAATAAATTTCATTTCATTTCACCTTTATTTGTACCCCGCTTTATTCAGCCCGAAGGTGACTCAAAGTGGTTAAACATTGGTGCATGATGAAAGTGAACATGAAACATATAATTCAAAATATGCAAAAGAATACAATAACATAATTAAAATTACAATAAGAAGAATACAGTTAAAATCAATAAAAGATAAATACTACAAGCCCAGGAGGGCACAAGATGAAAGACCTCAGTTGCGACTGCAATAGCAGTCGCAAATGGCCCCAATCCCCCGGAGTGGTGTTGGAGCTCTGGGGCAGGCAAGAGTCCTCCTGTGCATCAGCGGCAGCAGTGGCTTTTCACCCCTCTGGCCAGGCGTGGCTCAGAGGGGGACGGTGGCAGCGGCAGGCGCAGATGGCCCCAATCCCCCAGAGCGGTGTAGGAGCTCCGGGGCGGGCAAGAGTCCTCCTATGCGGTGGCAGTGGCTTTTCACTCCTCCGGCATTTTAATAAGTGCTCTGCTGAGAGAACTACTGCCCCTTTGTATCAGATCATGCAATCACGTAGGGAGAAAGTGGAGAAAAATTGTGCCAGCAAATCTAAGCACATTTAAACTAGTCTTGTTGGCTGAACTAAAAAAAGTGATTCCCACCCACTCCTAAAAAAAAAAAATCCATGCCAGCCTTCCCCACATCTTGCTTTGAAGTCATAGAGTTGTGGGGTTTAAATTCAATTTTGTCTGTGTCAAATCTGATGAAAATTTCAGAGTAAATGACTAACGTAGATGCTCCCTGTGCTAGATATCTGGTTAGGAATTCAACTCCACACTGTATGAGCCTTGAAAAGAAGAGAGTGGTAAACCTTCTGCGTACTTGTTGAGTCCGGACATAGAAGTAATCTAACCAGCAGGATTGGGTTAACGACAGTGATCTTTATTCAGCTCATGATCCAGACTGGGGAATATGTACACGGTGGCCTGCTTATATACAGTGGAATGGCGGTTAAAAGAAGATGATACATTTAGCTGGACTTCTGGAGAAATGGGGACATTCAATACAGTGAATCAGGCTGCTTGTTTGAAATACTCAACTTTGGAAAATGGCATGCAGCTTCGCCTTAGGCTTCCGGTGAAGCTGACACACAAATAATAAAATGCTTGAACACAACAGTACTCCACACCTAAAATGCCCCAGAGACAGTTGCTATACATTTGAAACAACTTGATGGCACATTATTATTATTCCATTAGGAACAAATGGACAAGAACAATCTCAAGGGACGAATGCCTATCCAAACAAAGAAACTTGTAGGAAGTTAGACTCACAATGTAGGTCCATCTCTAAATATTATGCATGCCCATATTGAGCTTCTTCTTCTTCTGTGTCTAGGCCGTATGTGAAACTGCCAAAATGAAGCAACTTTTGTGGAGTTCATTCTGTAGTTCCTTTCGCCTGACCTAGTGTGAGAAAGTTTAGTGTATGGGACCAAAGACAGCCGGACAACCGAAAGGTTGGTTTAACGCAGGTTTATTGCATGAGGTTCCAGTGAAGCATGAGGTAATGGCGGTGATACAACTCAATATATACAGTAGCTCTCTACATTTGAATCTTGTAGCACGGTAGCTCATTGGCTGCTACCGGCGTGGCCTCGCCCAGGCACGCCTCTTTCTTCAGCTGCTGAATGCGGGGAAGGTTTTCCCGCGGCTGTCCGTGATTGAGCAATGTGAACCATGTGAGGCTGAACGCTCGCAGCTGCCCTCTATGGGCTGTCTGCTCGCGTTCCTTTACAGCTGGTATCGTTTGTATCTGGAGTGGTTACATTCTTGCCTTTACAGTATAATGAACATGCATACATACATACATACATAACAGAAAGATTAGCTGGCAACACAAGGTTGCCATTACCAGGGTATGCCCGATTGTAGTCCAATAATGCCACAATCTTCAATCTTCTTTCTGTGTAAACCCCACCCCCCACCCCAATTGAGCTAAAAACCTCAAATGCCAACTCATTTATATATACATGCAGGTTTTCTAATAAATTGATTTGATGGGGAAGGCAAGCGTTTGGTCATTTTGTGAGTAAAGTAGCCCCTCAGATGACTATTATTGTTCCAATCTCTGGCAAAACATTTTACACCAGAGGTTATGGACTTTCTTGTGTAAATGGACTGTGACCACTTTCTAAATTTATTCAAAAATACTTAAGTAATTAGGCTCTCCTGAGGTTGGAGTAATAAAACTGTGTGATACAGAATGAGCTGCAATTTGATTGGCCCACTGTGTGGCTTTACCCTCAGGTTTTTAAGGAAGCAACAATCTCAAGCCGCAAACTCCAATTTCTGTGGAAATTATTTTTGCACAGCTGGAAGGAAAGTAAGCATAGTAAAATATCTAAAAATAATAGTACATATAGAGTGCCTTTAAACTTTAAATGTTTCTATTACTATGCACTATGTTGGTCTATTTCAAAATGGCAAAAATATTTTTTTATGAAAGAGACAAAACATTTTTAAAAGTTCCCAAGTCATTATTAGGAGTGTGTTTTGGGATTCAGACAAATCCTGGGTCCAGGTGATTTAAAGAAATTCAGGAGTTGTTGGAACCTCTCTTGAACAGCATTGTGAATCTAAACCTAACTCCTCCAAAATCTTCATTAGTGATCAAAACACAAACAAAAAGCAGCCGATACACCTGCAAAAAAATCATTCATTTCCTCCATGTCTTACATATCAATGAAACACCAGGGTAGAAAGAACAGAGAAGGATGACAAGTGAAAGGATAGGGCAAATAGATCCACAGCCAACCTGAGTAAATCCAGAAAGAGTCCACTTCCAACCTACACCCAATCTGTAGCAAAATAAGCAGTTAGGGAGTATTGAAGTGCTGGAAGATATGTTTTTATTTATTTATTTTTGGTGATATAATCTGGGCTCTTAATAGGAAGAGCTATTAAGTCAAGAGAAAAATTTATCTGAAAACGTCAGACCAGGATGCCTCTACTGCTGACATCTCTAAAAAGCAGCACAGAGTTAAGATCTACTGTCTGTACAAACTGGTACAAAAATAAACCAAGGGTTTTTGAAAGAACAAAAAGAGGTTACAATTCCACCCCCAAAACAACAACAACAACAACACACAACAATTACAGAATAAAGGAAGATAAGAGCAATTACATAATTGCATCTTGATGTCTGGAGAAATGTCCATTAAAATCAACGAACCTGGCATTTAGTAACAACAAATCATTTGAAAAAACTTGCCTTTCTTTACAAAAAAAACCTTACACACACACACACACACACACACACACACACACACACACACACACACACACACACGCGTGTGTGTGTGTGTGTGTGTGTGTGTGTGTGTGTGTGTGTGTGTGTGTGTGTGTGTGTGATATACAGGTATATAGGCAGCCGGGAATTTGAGGATGGGCAAACTGCTAACTCAGGGTGGGCAAAGTCCACCTTGGCCACACCCTGGCTATGGCCCTGAGTGGAGGTTTTCCTTTCTCACAATGCAGATCTTTTAGCTTCTGAACCACAGAGAATGGAGTCACATTCCTAAGGTCAAAAGAAATAGGGTGAGGGAGATGCAGCTCACCTGTGCTGTAACTCTTCTGTCCACATGTAACCTTTCAAAGGACCAGCTATTCATCAAAAGCTATTCATGAAAATAACATTCAAAAATGTCATTTTGAATTGATGTTTTGAAAAATACTGATTATGATCCAAAGTACAAAAGGGCAGTTGGGGCTTAAACAAATAATAAGACAAAGATCTCCCATTGTGTGTATTCCACTCTTATGATAAGTCATTTCATATCATCTATGATAATTGATTCTGGGTGGCCAACTGATACCAGCACATTTTAATCTCTCTCTCTCATGTCGTCTTCCTAGCCATGTGTATGCTAATTTTGTATTGTTATGAAAATGAACCTGTGGGAAAAGACAGACTGAAAGAAAAGTACAATTTTAGTTGCTGGTTTAAACCGCCTCTCAAGGGCTCTGGAGTCAATAGTTTCCCCCTCAGACGTAATATTTAGGGACACATACTTTACAAAATGGAACACATGATATTAAGTTACTTAGAAAAGTTTCAGTCCTTACTAGGTGTAAGAAAATTCACTGAACATCATGCTTTATGATAATAGTTTTAGATGTATCAGACAAGGAAAAAAAGAGAAGACAAAAATGTATGGGCAACTTGAAGAGAAGACTAACTACTACAGTCAACCCTCACATAACAACACGTTCGGATAGCACCATTTTTGCTTAACAATGTGTCATTATGCACCACATATTCCCCCGCATAACAATGTTTTTAGTGTCGTTATCCGGACAACGATGCTAAAAACATCGTTATGTGGGAAACTCAATAGAAACCCGCATAACAACAAAAATCGCTTAGCAATGCTACTTGGGGAACAAAGTAAAGTTGTTATGCGAGGGTCTACTGTATATTTTTTAAGATATCTTTTGTGGATCAAGACTGCTTCTTCAGACATAAGAGTGAGATTTCATGGCAATCATTTCATGGCACCACTAGTGAACCACTAGTAGAGTGGTCTAGTACGATATTTTTTCCAATGATCATACAACACATAGGGAAAAGTGCTCCAGTCCAATGCTGATCTGTCACCATGCTGGATCTTTTCCCGGACCAGGCTGGAGTGATTTCTTGGCAGATGGAAGGGTTGTTTTAAGAGAGATCACTCCTATTACAGTGACATTTCCATTACAATCAGGCACAGGTCTTTCCTGCAGTCTGATCACTCCCTATTATCCTATGTACAGTATTAACAAATGCTCCCCCCCCCCATTTTATTCTGGAATTCCTGTTTCCTGTAGTTTCCCACATCAATCTCTCCTTTCCTTCTATTGTACACATTTCATTTGCAAAGAGTCAGAAGAAATGTCATTTCCTCAGCACAGATACCTGTATTTCTATTGCTGTTTCACCCGCCGTCCTTTAAATCCATGTGTATTTCTGAAGAAACAAGAATAAAAGGAATCCTGTATTTGCATAATATGGGTGGGAAGCATGTGCCTCATTCTGTCTGAAGAAGAGACAGAGAAAAAGAGAGGGTGAGATGAAAGCTTAGAGACCTTAACTCAGTAAGAGGCTGGCCTATCAAACAGCAGTAATTGATGCAACTTAAGTTTAAAACCTCAGTCCTGGGAGACACCAAGGTGGATCTTGTTTGAGAGCAGTTATTTTTTCATTTTTCAATTGTGCTTCTTACAATTTAAACACGAGTTCTTGGCTTGAAAAACACTGGAGAAAAGCCTGAGGTATGGAAACGTGAAGTCTGCTTTGAATTTAATTTATAGGTTATATCTAAACTACCTCTTTTGGTGAATCAAACTGTAGGATCAATGACTGGTGGTGAGGATGCATTTCATCAGGAGCCCTGGTTATTGTGTTTAGTTTCCCCAAGAGGCTGTCTTCTAGGGGAATGTGGTTTCTTATCTAACATTCCACCTAGAGCTAGCTCGGGACCAGAAATTCTGATATTCCCCATAAAACTCAGAAGTATATTTCACTAAGGTCTTGGGAGCTTAATTCCAGGAAAGTATTTTGGCCAATTTACAGTTGCAGTCACAAAAGTTGACAAATAAAACTTGTTTACCTTTCAAAATACTACAGGACTTTTTTGTTTTGTTTTGCTTTCATGTTCTAGTGCACAGCGGTACCCAACCTTCTGGAACATGGGGGCCGCATTAGAGTGCCCAATGCCTAAAGAGGGCCACATCTTAAATCAAAGTAACAAAATTATTACCGTAACTGTCCAGGTTAGATCAAAAGTCTGGGGTCAATTGGGAAATATCAGTGTTATGTGTACCTAAGCTTTCCAAGCTAACAAAGCACCCAAAATGGCCAAAATGTTAGCATGGAGAATAAGACGGGGGGGGGGGGGGCAGATAGAAAGAACCATGGAGACCAGAAGAAACAATGCTGCTATTGTGCTTTTTGTAAGAAAGGGGTGGGAAGAACCTTAGTGAATAGTGCTGCTTGAGGTAGGAAGACAGCATGAATCTGAGGGGGAAAACATTGAAGGTGATAGTAGTAAACAAACAGGTTTGGAGGGCTGCACAGAAATAACTGGAGGGCCGCTTGTGGTCTGCTGGCCACATGTTAGTGACCCCTGCTTGAACAAACTTGCACAGCTGTACCTCATTAAAATACATACTGTAAGTGTGTTACTTTGTGTAGGAAGAACATATATACAGAAAAAACCCATTTTACAGAAAAAGTATGTTCCGTCGCTTTTTCTTTAACTCATTTTTTTCCTGTAAAATGAGGCATTCCCATAAAAATACATTGGGACCCCCCCAAAACAACAACAACAACCCACCACATTCTAACTCCTCTCCAGACCACTCTACTGCCACACACAGGGCCCAGGATGGCTGCGGGTGGTCTTTTATAGCCCACCAGGTGCAATGTGCTCTGGAAAATTATGTTCTGTAAAATGGAGTTTTTCCGTTAACCCTATTTTCAGAAAGAAAGAAAAACCCTTCAGAAAGAAAAAAAACCCTCTGCAAAATGGGGTTTCTGTGAAATGAGGCTTCTGTAAAACGGGTTTATACTGTAAAGTATTTCAAAGCATGTATCTGTCATTTGATTTTTCTTCTCAGCACCTCTCTTTCTACCGCTTTGTCCATTTCTTTTCAATGCAAACCTTTTCTACATGCAACATTTACAGCATGTTTTGTTTCATTGCTGAGGTTTATATTGCAGCTTGGGGGCAGGTTATGCTAGCATGGGCTTCCTAATAATTATGAATATATGAATTTCTTATTTACATTTTCTCAGGAAAGATCTATTTCACGTAGGACAGTGGTGGCGAACCTATGGCATGCGTGTCAGAGGTGGCACTTGGAGCCTTCTCTGTGGGCACCTGTGCATTCACCTTGGCATAGAGTTTGCCCTGCTCCTCTGCCCAGCAGCCCAATGGGAGCGTTTCTTTCCCCCCATTGCTGTGTTGGCACTTTGCAAATAAATAAGTGGGTTTGGGGTTGCACTTTGAGCACTCAGTCTCTAAAAGGTTCACCATCACTGACATAGGACATACATCTGAGAAGATAGTGCCACTAGGCATACCATGTCCCCAAGACACGTAAATGTAGAGTCTTTCTTTTGGTTCATTGCTCTTTCAAATAATGTCTTTGCTGGTCTGCTACTTGTTATCCAGAGGGACTGCGGTGGCTTGACCTCAGCACAACAACCCAGACATGCTTTCTGCCTGCTTATAACTCTCTGTGGGGCTTGCCTGTCTAATCTGGGCAGCTTCATACAGTTCCTCAACACTTGATGCAAGGAACTAAGACAAAATAAAGAGATCAACTGATCTGACCCACTGAATAGCATTCTGCCAAACCTCCCTACTCACTGTTACACTGAGGCATGTGCAGAAGAACTATTCAAATAGCTTCGTGTTAATATTAGTGGAAAAGTCACACCATTTGGATTTTCTGCCTCATGCAACAATATATTTCAACACACCTCTACACCACAGCAACACCTGCTTCCACACACTTCTTTCTTCAGGGTTGTACATGTACAGAGTCCTCCAGTTGCTCATCCTATCAAATACATATTTCAAGTGTTAGAAGGCTGTTGTGGGCAAGCTCTCTCTCCCCCCACCTCGGCAAAGAGTATGTTTATAAATATGTAATAATCCTAGGACACGGTTAGGAAGAACAGATGATAAAGATGTATGTGATATGTCCCCCCCCCCCCAAAAAAAACCAACAACACAAAAAAGACACCTGCCTCTTTTACATAAGGATTAAAGTTTCAGGAACCCTGTCCTCTTCCGCTACTCTAAATCACAATGAGCCACAAGTTCTAAAGGTAAAGGACTCTTTGCTCATGGTCACTCATGCTCTGGTGACCTCCAGACTAGATTATTGTAATGCGCTCTACATGGGGCTGCCCTTGATGACCATTTGGAGGCTGCAGCTGGTCCAGAATGCGGCGGCCCGGTTGGTGATGGGGTGTGGACGTTATGCCCATGCCTCACCACTGTTGCAGGAGCTGCACTGGTTACCCGTTTGCCTCCGGTGCAATTCAAGGTGCTGGTTTTGACCTTTAAAGCCCTATATGGTAGTGGGCCAGGTTACCTTAGAGACCGCATCGCCCTAAGGACGTCTGACCGTCCAACCAAAGCGGACCAGAGGGGCTCTCTAATAGTACCATCGGCCAGGGGGGCTCGCCTCTCTGGCACAAGGAGGAGAGCCTTCTCTGTGTCCGCACCTGCCCTTTGGAACCTCCTGCCTGTGAAACTGCATCTCCAGACGGATTTGTTGCCCTTTAGAAAAGAACTAAAAACTTGGCTGACGGGCCAAGTTTGGGGTGCAGGTGGAGGTGTGGCTTCTGTTGGGTGGTTAATATAGGGGCGGATGCCTGCCCCACGGTTTCTTCAGTTCCTGCATCCCTCTCTTTTTAGAGGTGGGTTCTTATTGCTGGGTTTTATTTGTTTTTATCTGTTTTTATCCACTGTTGTGAACCGCCCGGGGCCGGCTTTGGCTGAGTGGGCGGTATAAAAATTTAACAATAAATAAATAAATAAATAAATAAATAAATAAAGGTTTCCCTTGCTCGAAAGCCAGTCATATCCGACTCTAGGGTTCAGTGCTCATCTCTGTTTCAAAGCCGAAGAGCCAGCGTTGTCTGCTTCTGCAGACATTTCCATGGTCACGTGGCAGGCATGACTAGACACCGGAGTGCACAGAACACATTTACCTTCCCACTGAAGTGGTCCCTATTTATCTACTTGCAATTTCTTGCTTTCGAACTGCTAGGTTGGCAGGAGCTGGGACAAAGGCGGGAGCCCATTCCGTCCTGCAGTACTTGGAAACCGAACTGCTGACCTTCCGAATCCCAGTCAGTGTCTTAGCAACTTCTAGAGATATTGAAAATGATTTTTTTCCTATTTAGTCCCATATCTTTTCCCCAATTTGTTCTCAAATAAAGAATCTAAACAAACATCAAGATGGAGCTGGCTGCAGGCACTGTTTTTAATACTTTGCTCTAAAAGGTGCACACGTGAAACATACTTTATTTTCCAAAAGACAAAAATTTGCTTCCAGGATAAACTAAAAACAGATACAACTGAGTGAAAGATGACGCAAAAGGGTGCCACCTGGTGGCATCGGCCATAATTCTTCATAATAACCAGGAAGAGCAGTAGAAGAGTGCTTACTGTGGGACTTTATGGAGCGAGAATACTACATTTAGTTACCAAAATTCTTCAGCACAGCAAGCAACTGCTTCTTGCATTAAATAGGCATGGCTTAGCAGTGAGAGGCAAAGGCCCAAAGGACCCTGTTGGGTTGCTTAAGTGATCTGAATTCAACTATGAAAGTATGAGATGTCTAAACATCCAAAATAACACCCATCTTCCTTTCCAGCTAAATAATTTTGCTCTGGAAAAGAGGTTCACTTTCTCTTCACATAAGCAAGATGTTATCTTTTATTTTCTAAGTCTGGTTCATGAATCATTCATGATCTAGGATACATTTTATCTTAACAAATTGCGATCACTCTCGGTTGAGAGCGCTGAAGCAGTAGCAAAAGTATTTAAAGAGAACTTAATAGGATTTTTTTTTTGTTGGGGGGTGATGAGAAGAAGTTTAGAAATATGAATAGGAGGAGAAAAACCAGTAAGTGAATTCAGCAGACCAGAAACCTTATCACTTAGTTCAATTCCATTTATATTATCAGGAGAACTATCCGAATATGAATATTGTATGACTTTGCAAAAATGTTTCAGTTACTTGAGTTTCTTCTACTAAATAACCCAGTATTATCCAAGACTGTGACTATCCTTATGACCCAGTCCTAAGAACTATAGATCAAGCAGAAAAAAATTAGGGTTGTGTACAAAAATAACTTTGCCAATGATATGTTTACTAAAAACAAAATATTCTCCATCATGAAATTTATAGCAGCTTGATTGGTAGACTAGAGCTTGTTGTTGTTGTTCAGTCGCACAGTCGACTCCGACCCTTTGCGACCCCATGGACCATTTTCCTCCAGGCGCCTCTGTCCTCCACCATCCCCCTCAGCCCTCCCAGCTCTGTGCCCATTGTGTCTACAATGCCATCTAGCCATCTCATCCTTGGCCTCCCCCTTCTTCTTTTGCCCTCCACCTTTCCCAACATCAATGCCTTCTCAAGTGAATCCTCCCTTCTCATTTGATGTCCAAAGTACTTTAGCTTCATCTTTACTATTTGACCTTCCAATGAACAGTCAGGGTTAATTTCTTCTAAGATTGACCTATTTGTTCTCCTCGCTGTCCAGGGGACTCTCAAAACCCTCCTCCAACACCACATCTCAAAGGCATCTATTCTTCTACGCTCAGCCTTCCTAATTGTCCAGCTCTCACATCCATACATTACTACTGGGAAAACCATTGCTTTGACTATTCTAATTTTTGTTTTCAAGGTGATGTCTCTGCTTTTCACTATGTTCCCCAGGTTTCTCATCGCTTGTCTCCCAAGAATCAGTCGCCTTTTTATTTCATGGCTACAATCCCCATCTGCAGTGATCTTTGATCCTAAGAAAGTAAAATCTGTCACTGCTTCTACTTCTTCCCCGTCTATTTTCCAGGAACTGATGGGGCCTGTTGCCATTATCTTGGTTTTCTTGATATTGAGTCTCAAGCCAGCTTTTGCACTCTCCTCCTTCAGCCCAATCAAGAGGTTCTTTAGGTCTTCCTCACTTTCTGCCATTAGGGTGGTATCGTCTGCATATCTCAGATTGTTGATGTTTCTCCCAGCGATTTTAATCGCATATTGTGATTCCTCCATCCCTGCACTGCGCATTATGTGCTCTGTGTATAGGTTGAATAAGCATGGTGACAAAATGCAGCCTTGTCTTACTCCTTTTCCTATTCCAAACCATTCTGTCATTCCGTGTTCTGTCCTAACTGTTGCTTCTTGGTTCATGTACAGATTTCTCAGGAGGCATATGAGGTGCTCTGGAATTCCCATCTCTTTAATTACTTGCCACATCTTGTTGTGGTCCACACAGTCAAATGCCTTGGTGTAGTCAATAAAACGAAAGTAAACTTGTTTCTGGTATTCCTTTGTTTTCTCCATGATCCAGCGTATGTTGGCAATGTGGTCTCTAGTCCCCCTGCCTCTTCTGAAACCAGCCTGCACCTCTGGTAATTCTCTCTCCACATGTTGCTGAAGTCTATCCTGTATTATCTTGAGCATCACCTTGCTGGCATGTGGGATGAGCGCGATTGTTCGATAATTTGAACATTCTTTGGCATTGCCCTTTTTTGGGATTGGGACGTATACTGATCTTTTCCAATCCTGTGGCCACTGTTTTGTTTTCCAAATCTGCTGGCATAATGAATGCAGTAATTTGACTACAGCCCGCAGCCCAGACCCAGCCCACAGCACCATTTCATGTGGCCCACCACCACCCTTGCCGCTACCTGAAGTGGATGCAGACACATTTATTGCAGCCATAAGACATGGGCACATGCGTAAACGCACCCACACCTACCATAAATGCTGCCACAAAGGCACCTACGTCTGTCATAAACACATTTATGACAGCAGGGACTCATTTTACAGCAGCATTTATGGTGGGAGGAACCACGTGATCGGCCCACTCAGCTATCAGCATGGTCAGGCCTGGGGTGCAAAATGTTTGGGAACCCCTGGACTAGAATAATCAAAAGATAGCCATAACTGAAAGTTGCTATTCTGTTTCACCCAGCTCCATTCCCTATAGTTTGTTAGCATTTGGCAGACATATCTGAAGTGTGTGTCTGTTCTTCATACATTGTATATACATCCTTTATGGCAGGGGTGGCCAACCCTGGTGCTCCAGGCAGGGCTGCCATCAGGGCAGTACTACCAGTACTGCTATATAGGGCCCGGAGCTGACAGAAGCCCTGCCACCGCCAGCCATAAATGTGACTTTACTATGTGTGTGTCTGGGGGGCGGGTCATAGGATTGCTCAGTATGGGGCCCAGAAATTTCTGATGGCAGCCCTGGCTCCAGGTGTTCTTGAACTTCAATTCCCAGAAGTCCTGATTAGCAGGTGTGCTTCCTTGGGCTTCTGGTAATTGAAGTCCAAGAACACTTGGGGCACCAATGTTGGTCGCCCCTGCTCTATGGTATGGAAGTTGTGATAATGTGAGGTTCTACATCATTTTTCCATCTACAAATGTGCCATCAGAGAGTATGACTGCATTGGAAAGCTCTCTACTGCGGTTTGATTTGCAGCCTCAACTTCGAATGAAATCATAACAGGTGCTCAAATTGGACTTGTGGGTTGAACTGGAATTTTGGTGTCCACACTGATGATGCTACTAGCATTCCAACCCAACCTGCACCCTCACTTCCTTCCTGTGATCGCACCTCTGCCTGTCTTTCCTTCATGTGATTTCTGCTTTTTAAAAAATTAAATAGATGAGAATATATATTTTATTTAATGCATTTCTGTACTACCCATTTGGGAGATTTTCCAACTCTGGATGGTTTTTGCTTGAACACGCAACATAATACCACATTAAAATGATATTTCAAAAAGAACAAAAACCCACACACACCCCATGGCAATGTGATAAAATTATTTTTGAAGTGATAGCCATGTTAGTCTGTGCAAGCATATCAAATCAGAGAGTAAATAAAGCAAAACAAAGTGGACTTAGTCCACCAAAGCTAACATTAAAATACAGGAGTCAGTCTTTAAGGTGCCACAGCTTTTTTATCTTTTGTTTTGTTTACTCTGTGATAAAATTAGTGGCTATTACTCAGCCCCCCATAATGTGGCTGGTAAACAAAAAATGATATAATTTAAACTAAACAACTAAATGAACTGGCCATTGAAGGATGGTATTTGAAAACCTCCCTAAACTGTAAGGTTTTGAGGTTCTTAAATATGTCCAAGAATAGCTTTATAACACAATATCACCATATTTAAAACAAAAACTTGCAATAAGGTGACATAGTGCTATAGTACTATTCTCATATATTATTTTTTTGAAAAGGAAAATGATCAGGACAGAGGAAAAACCATGTTAATGGAGTCCTGAACATTATGCCCAAGAGCTAACATCATGAAAACTTTGCTTACAGATGTACCTCCACTTCACAGTACAGGTGAAACTTGGAAAATTAAAATATCGTGCAAAAGTTCATTCATTTCACTTAAAAGGTGAAACAAACATATGAGATAGACTCACTACATGCAAAGCGAGAGGTCATGCCTTAATTAGTTATAATTGTGATGATCTTGGCGTACAAGAGATTATGTGATGATTATAGGGTACATGAGATTGAGGGCTTGGGGTTTTGATAAACTGTAAGCTATGAGCATCAATATTATACCAAAGAAAGGCTTTGCATGTAATGAGTCTATCTCATACATTTGTTTCACCTTTTAAGTGAAATGAATGATCTGAATGAACATTTGCACAATATTCTAATTTCCCAAGTTTTACCTGTATATCCAACACATCTACAGGGGCGGGGGACCCTAACATGATAAAAGTAGAAGTCCTCTGGCTGCACAGAAAAAAAGCCAGTTTGAAAAGGAAACCCCCTTTGTGTCATACAGACAGCAAAAAATAAATAAATAAAATCCTCATGGTATAAGAGAAGCAAATCCCTAGGTTTTTTGATGGTCTAGCCCAGGAGTGCCCAAACTTTTCAGGCCATGGGCCAGCCACGTGGTTGTGCCTGCTGGTCACATGGTTACACCCACTGGAAGCAGAAGTAAAACATACATGTGTGTAACATGCCTGTGCATGCATATAATGCTGCCGTAAATGATCTGTGGCTGTTGTAAACATGTTTATGTCAGCTGTGGGTGCTTTATGGTAGCATTTTGCAGTGTGGGCACATTATGCACATGCACATTTTACTTCCTCTTCCGGGAGTGGTGTGGCCCAGATGATTTGGCTCCATTGGCTGGATCTTGTTCGTGGCTATAGTTTGGGCACCCCTGGTCTAGTCACTTGCTTAGTATATGGATAACATATTAGTTGGTGGACACATCTGGGGTGTGTGGTTGCTCTTCATGTGTAGAATCACCACCAATGATATGGCATTCATGATCATATGAGACACCACATCAGATGCTATTCTACAAGTGTGTCCTATGAAAGCAGGGGATCTCAACCTTTTCAAGTTGGGGGCCAGGTCACACTCCCTCAAACAATTGAGAGAGATGGACTGGTTGTCCACCACCATTTACAGCTGTCATAAACACATTTACGATGGCCATAATTGAGTCTGTGGCCAATTCCGGTGGTGGCGGCTGGAGCGAGAGCAGGGCTGGATTATTTGGTGCTGTGGGCCAGATCCAGCCCATAGGCCATAGATTGAGAACCCCTGTACTAAAGCATGAGAAAGGGAAATAGCACTAACACTGGTGGTACCATAGGGTCTGAGACAGCATCTATCTAAAAGAATCATTGATTGCTTTGAGGGGATCCTCCCTCAGTAAGACACCATATAAAATCAATAAAACCACAAAACTACCTTACTATCTATATTATTATTATTATTATTATTATTATTATTATTATTATTATTATTATTATTATTATTATTATTATTATTATTATTATTATTATTATTATTATTATTATTATTATTATTATTATTGGGAAGAAATCCCTAACCTGCCCTGGCAACTAAAGATTAAGGAGGAAACTATTTGATGACTAATTGCTAATTGATGAACACAACCAAAAGATACCCCTTTCTCATACATATGGCATCCTATTATTACTTGCTTTGCCTACAGCTATTTTTAGCCCACTACTTTTTTAGGTCACTACTTTTTATTCCCTGGTCACATCTTATTACACCCACTCTGCAAATTGTGAGAATTTATTTTTATTTTTGCCAGTTGGTTTTCTTGTTGCTTGGAAGTGAGGCAGGCAGAAAGGTGTGAATCAAGAGAAAGGAGAGCTCTAAAAGAACCCTGTAGAGATCAAGACAGAAATCAGCACAAACACCAGCATTAACATTTGATTGCCCCCATCTTAGCAGCAAATGGTGCACAGAAAGAATTTTATTTTTTTGTGGTATGGCTGAGGAACCTTTTCAGTTCCAAGGAAACAATTCCAGTCTGGGCAGGGACTTGGGAGTCAAATTTCAGTAGTATTTCTGGGTAAAGACAGAGCAGGTTGAGCCAAAGGAAGATAAGGAGAAGCAATTATTCCCAACTTGGGCATCTTCCCATCAAGTGTGCAAAGCATAGCTTGGTTCCATACTTGCAGACGTAAGCTCCAGCGTAACAGCTTTTGTGTTGTGTCTGCAAAACACAGTTCATTTATATGCATGGTGAGCAAAGCAAAGCTATCACATTTATATACTGCCCCATATTGCTTAGTGCACTCTCTGGGTGGTTCACAAGTTAATTAGCATTTTGCCCCCAACATGCTGGGTACAATTTATTTATTTAATTGGATTTCTATTGCCACCCCCTCGCCGAAGCGACTCCGGGCGGCTCACAATCACTATAAAAAACACTCAAATATAAAAACATCCACACAGCAATTAAAATCATAAAAACATTTAATGTTTAAAACCATTAAAATACCCTCCCAGCCACAATAAATTAAAACTGAGACTAAAAACCCGAAAGGCCTTCATATAATCCAGCAAGGGGGGTTGCCCCACCGGCAGCACTCCACACCTGCTGCACCAGCCAGGTCTTTAGACCTTTTCTGAAGGTCAGAAGCTCTGCCTGGAGGTGCAGCTCAGTCGGCAGAAGGTTTCACAGGGCTGGAGCAGATGCAAAAAAGGCCCTGTTTTTAGTGCCAGAGAGGCGAGTCTCTCTAGCTGATGGAACCATTATGAAGCCCCTCTGGTCTGCTCTCATAGGGCGGGCAGATGTCCTTGGGGTAATGCGGTCTCTTAAGTAACCTGGTCCACTACCCTGTAGGGCTTTAAAGGTAATCACCAGCACCTTGAATTGCACCCGGAGGCATACCGGAAGCCAATGCAGTTTCCGCAACAGGGGTGAGTCATGGGTATAATGCTCACACCCCATCAACACATGAGCAGCCACATTTTGCACCAGTTGCAGCCTCTGAATGCTCATCAAGGGCAGCCCCATGTAGAGTGTGTTACGATAATCTAGACTGGAGGTGACCAGAGCATGTGTGACCATAAGCAAGGAGTCCCAGTCCAGGAGTGGACATAATTGGTGAATCACACAAAGT